>OY728164.1:220463210-221888835 GCA_963277665.1 Viscum album | reverse complement strand
TCAAGTAATTAATCAAATCTAAAAACTTCTTCAAAAGAAGGTAATGTATCATCCTCTGATGATGAAGATTCATCATTTGAAGATTCACAATATCTATTATCAGTATAATTTGCATTCAAAGTGACATTTTTAATAGCTTCAGTGTTATGTACCTTAGCCATGAGACAATGATCTTCAATTGGTAATCTGGCTAAAAGTCCGATATTCCTCTGTCCTGATGTCTCATATTCTGAAGAATCATCTAAATAATCACTATCACTTGCACTCCAAGTATCATTTGTCTTTAAGACTTTATTTTTATTTGACTTGTAATACTTTTTCTTGTTTATTTCACAGTGTTTCTCTTTTCTGTCTTTCCTTTTCAGTAAAGGACAATCAGGAATTATATGTCCTGCTTTCTTACATTCATAACAAGTTACCTCTGAATCTTTCCTATCCATCCTATCTTTCTTTTTGAATCTATTTTGGAAATATTTTTTTCCCACAATCTTTTTCATCCTTCGAGAAAGATTGGCTAACTCATTGTCCGAATGATTACAATCACTTGAATCAGATATAACAACTTTCTTGGATTTAGACCTCATAAGCCTTTTAGGCATTTTACCTTTAGATGCAAAGGCTATACTTCCATTCCCATTCTTCTACTTTTTGAAATCAGCATCTCTTTTGATTCTTGTCCCGTGATATAGAAGAGTTCCAAAGAGTTCATCAAGAGTAATCTCGGAAAATTTTCTATTTTCATCAATAACTGTCCTTTTTGATTCCCATTCATTAGGCATCATATCTATAATTTTATCAACTAGGGCTTCATCGTCAAGACCCTTTTCTCCTATAGATTGTAAACTATTGACAATTTTCATAAACCTTTGTTGCACTTTACATACTGGCTCTCCATAAGGGAAAACAAATCCATGATACTCTGCTCGAAGCATCGCTCTCCTTGTTTCTATAACCTTGGATGTACCAAAATTAGTGACATCTAATTTCTTCCAAATACAATTGGCTGCTTCACATGACGATATCTGACTGTATATATTCCTGGTCATAGAGCATAATAGAGTATTGTGTACCTTGTAATTCAGTTGATATTCTTGCTTCTCCTGGTTAGTGAAAGTACTGAATTCATTGTCAGGAATTTTGTAACCTCTGGTAAGCATTATAAAGTTGTCTACACCAATATTAATAATGAAAGTCTTTATATGATCTCTCCAATACTCATAGTCATTCCCATCAAAGATTGGTTGTCTAGAAGGATTCAGATTGTCTATTGACCCAATATTTATTCCTGCAATCTAATACAACAAAAACATTTCCACTCCACACGTTAGTGTAGTAAGTATTTAATAATATGAAAGAAACAAAACAAGTAATACAAATCAATGGAAAACCTGCTCTGATACCAATTGTTGGATCGAATATGTAGATGTATATGTATATTAGATGGAACAATACAAGAGGGGAGGTGAATTGTAGGATTAAAAACCTTTAAGATTTAGCACTTAAGAGATTAGTTTAAAAAGTCTTAAAATAATACAAGTAAAAACACCCACAACTGTATTGAATATAAAAGGATGTAATGTAATACTAATTTAATGTAAAAAAATTATATTCAAGATGAACACAATAATCAGAGTAAAAGAAAGATGAATGATTCTACCTTAAAGCGTATAGAATCAATCAATACAAAATGCAATTGAATGATTGTAATTGAAACAATTACAATTGAATATGTAAAGAATAAAGGAAAAAATACAAATTCCTTTTTAATACAAGTAACAGTGGAAATGTAAAAGTATTACAATTCTTTTGACCCAAAGATAAGGGGTATCCTTTCACCTAGGAAAAAAGTTCTGTCTCACCAACACCTTGGTGAGCCCTCGATACGATGATCGACACATCTGTCTGCCTATCCCCGGCAGCCCTCGATACGATGATCGGCACGTCTTTCTGCCTATCCCCAGCAGCACTCGATACGAAGATCGGCACATCGTTCTGCCTATCCCCCACATCCCTCGATTTTATAGGTAATCAGCACCACTATCTTTCAATCACTTGAAAGCCCTCGATACGATGATCGAACACACAATGCAGATGAGAGAAGGAACATTGTCTCTCTCTAGAATCTTGATAGTTCACGAAGTCTCTTCATTCATTTCTCTTTTTTCTCAGCTTCAAATGACCTCCTATTTATAGGCCTTGGGTTCCAACGGTCATATTGCCTCCAACGGTCATATTGAAACACAAAGCATGACATCGTTTTGATTAATTTGTAACTAACTCAACGACATCGTTTTTGTTAGGACATAAGATATATAGAAATGAAAAACATGAGTACGATTCATATGCAAAAAGTGTTTTTGACTAATTATTGAAACAAGCATGTAATAAAAGTTATGAGTAACAGAGTAAATACAATTTATATATTCAGTATGATCAGTATTGTATTATTGGCATGGTAAGTATGATCAGTATTGTACGATACGATATGGTCAGTACGATCAGCATGATCAGTACGATCAACATGGTCAGTACGATCAGCATGATCAGTATGATCAGCATGGTCAGTATGATCAGCATGATCAGTACGATCGGCATGGTCAGTACGATCAGTTCAATCAGTATTGTACGATACAATATGGTCAGTACGATCATCATTTTACGATACGATAAACCTGATAGAAAAATGTAATTTTTAGAATAAAGAATAGAATATATTTGTGATTTCCAAAACATGATATAGAAGTAAAAAGAGGAATATTGACTGAACAAATGGAACTATGGATTTAAGAATATTATATTTTTCTTGAAATGATTTTTTTGAAAAGATTTTTGAATGATACTTTTTATGGTTGTTGACTGGCTAAAATATTAACATTAGGATATATTCATTTCACAATATATTCAATAGTTTCTTGGTCCAGTAAGAAACACAAATGAGTAGAACTATAAACTGTTGAAGCTAAATATGATGCAGTAGGAGGTTGTTCTGCTCATGTTTTTAGAATTAAACACACAATCATTGATTATTCCTTGAGTTTTACGAAGACTAATATAAATTTTGATAACACTAGTTGAATATCATTAATGAAAAACCAATCCAATCACTCTCATTTAAAACACATTGATCTTAGAAATCACTTTCTTAGGGATCACAATCTTATTGGAGAAAACATTCTACAATTTAATAGAATGTAAGACTAACATTATTTTATTTTTACAAAACTATTACCATTCAATAGATTTCAATAAATTAAACAGAATCAAAGATTGATCACATTAATGTAATCATTCCTATCTACTTCTGGTTGAAACCATGTCCTTACATTATGTAATTCCTCTTCAAACAGTGAGTACATATGTTATTTAGTTCTCAAATTTATTGTTTTAATATATTTTGTACTCAAAATTTTCCATTTTCAAAACATTCATTCTCTAATGTTCTTTATATTCGTAAAATTCATACACTGACATTTTTCATACTCTCATATTTTCTGTAATCAGAAATTTTTCATACTCAATTTATTCATACTAATATATTATTTCTTAATCAAAATTTAAATACTCATAATTTTTTCATAATCATATTTTTCATACTCAGAAATATTTCATTCTCATATATTTGGTAATCAAATTTTTTTTAACTCAATATTTTTTGAATGACATTTTTTGGGAAAAAATATTATAAAAAGAAATAATTAAGTATCGAAACTTTGAAAGGATACTTTTTTTACCATAAACCTTTTCAATTAAAATTTTTGGTATTCAAATTTAATTAATACATTATCATATTAATGATGAATTTGATGAATGTTTTTAAAATAATAATAATAAAAACCTCATGAGTAAAAATATTTTCAACCGTCAAATATTTTTGATTAAATAATAGTTTTAGAATATCAATGGTAAAATTTACTCTCCTATAAAATGTTAAACCCTACTCATTAAAACATGTTTTCTATCATATTAATGAAAAATTGTTTCCTCCCTTCAAGTACAAGAGTTCAAAAGTTGTATTGTTCCGAAGATTTTTTTGTATTTATGTTAAAAAAACGAAACCTCTCACACAATGTCATAGAAATTAAAGGATATAGTTTATCTGAAAAATTTCTCATGGATAAAATTTCTCATGGAAAGGTTAGAAATTAAATAATTTCATGAAAAGTATGATTCTTCGTTGAAAATAATTATCAAATTTCGTGGATGAGAATCTGGTTTTTAAAAAATTCTAAAAACAATCAATATCCTTGTATCCTTGAGGATTTTAGGAAATTTTATTGTTTTTTAGAAATTAGTAATGATTTTAATGTTTACATTCACATGTAGGATATAGAAATAAACATGTTAGTAAAAAAATAAACAAATACTCTCGGTGTACAATCCGAGGTTGACGCCTTTTTCCTTTCACATAAGATGGAGACAGATAAAGGAGCCATCAAAACAAAAAGTGTAGAGGAATCTATTATTGATATCAATAATGACTAAAGGAAAAAGATCATCTCTAAGATAACAATCGTCTAAGTATCCTATGGATGCAAGGATTTATAATTACCCAAAAAAGTCATTGGGAAACATTGTGACTCTTAGATATTTTTATTCTCGATTATATTTTTTATTTTAGAATGTTGGATTTTATGATTTATAATTCCATAACCATAAAAAATTTAATGTATTTTGTAATAAAGTATCAATTGATTATACTTCCAAATACTCTATGTATGTTTCCCTCACAATGTTGAATATGTTGTGATATCCAAATCAATTCTGTTCCAAGGAATTTAAAAGTATCATTGATTAGTGATGATACAATAAATGGTTGAGATTTCATTTTGATTTAGAATTAATGAAATTTGTGGAATGTTATGGAGTCGAAGTTCCAAAATAAACCATATCTGTGAAATAATGGAGTTCTATAAAAATCTGTATCAAATGTTTTTCAGAAAAAAATAAAGCCATGTATGATTCTTATTTAATGAAAATGAATAAAAATAAATAAATTGATTAAATCAATACTAAATTGAGATGGACAGATACTAATAGAAAATAAAGAGACCCACAATTTGGTACTAACACTATAAGATCCCATTCCAAAATATCATACTCATGTTTTACTTATATGATGATAAAAAAATGAGGTTAAAAAAGGGGAAATTTGATATTTTTGATATTTATAACAAGAATGAAGACGTTGAAATGTTGACTATTGGAATCTCACAAAGGGAAACCATTAAAAAATAAATAATCTCTCCCCCTATCCAAGAGAAGATAAATAATAAAAATAAGGTTGGTGAAGAATATTCTCTAGAAAACAATAAAAAAGAAAAGGACCCACAAGAATAAGAATATAGTTAAATGAGAGAGATAGACGAGTATCATGGTGAAGATGAAGATATAAATGAAGCAGTAGAAAGAGAGGGAAAAAATAAAATGAGTAAAAGGAAGATGATATCAATATGATAGTATACCAGTAAGATCTTCAAAATCTTCTTTATGAAAATTAACATTCCCAGTATTAGATTCATCAATTAAATATTCTATGAAAAATGATTATGAAAAATGTATTCCCATTTAAAATAAATAAGAATATACCTAGACTAATGAAAATCACAACTAAGAATTAGATGATGATTATTCCATAACTCATTCTATAGAGAATCTTAATTATAAGGAATATAATGATTCTAATAATAAAATATCATTCAAAATAGATCTATATATAGTTCATGCATTATGATAACTAAAAATATAATTCTATATCTACTAAGGAATGAAGGAATTATTATTTTGGTTTTTGAAAACAAAATTACAATATTGGATTCAATAGAACATCTTTGAAAATGACTAATTAAACATTAAAAAGATTTTGAATTTCATTCAATAATAAATTTTAAAGATGATTTTATACATGGAAGAGATTGTAGATTCAAAAAAACTAACTTTATTCTATCTAATATAATTGATGTTTAAGAATAGATAAATAATTATCCGAAATAATGAATTAAACATAAATATGAGAAAATAAAGACCAAGGACGATAAGATTTCCACTATAGAAGAGGATGTCCAATTTCAAATAAAATTTAATTTTAGTTAGGATCAATTTCATCTAGAATTGGATAAGAAAATATATACTTATAATGAATAGATTTAAAAGATAATGGGTGATAGAAAGCATTTCATCAAGATGAAGGACACTATTTTAGACCACATAATGAATGGAAAAGATAATGATAAGAAATGAAGTTCTAAAATATTGTTATACTGTTTATTTAAAACATCAATGAATGTTTTTTTGCATCTATATATGAATTGGTTGAATTTTGTCAAGGTATTTGCAATTAATGTTCTTTCGTTTATTCTAGATGATAAAAATCATCATTACATTGTATATTTGTGTTTCTATAACCATTTTACAGGCATTAGATTACATTCCCTATTAGTTTTCATATTAAAAAAGGGATAAATGATTTATAAAGGGGAAATTTCTTTTAAAAAGATAGAATGATATATAAAAGGGGATAATGCATTATGTATGGGAAATTAATTATACAAAAATAAATTGAATATGATAATTTGGTATTTTTTTTATCGGAAGGAGGGGTTATTCATATTCAATATCATATCCCAAAGGGTTTTAAAAGTAAAATGGAGAAATATGAGGGTTTTATTCTCAATATAAAAATTTCTCCAAATTCCTTTTACAAATAAATTTTACCATGTAATATTTAATTATACTCTTATTGTTTCTGAATTCATAAAAGGGTGGGATTTTTTATTTCAAAAGTGAGTTTTTGATTTTAATATTCCATTTCTTTTTGTAGTCAGAAACCCTTCCTTAAAAACTCAATTGCATATTTATTTATTTAAAAATCCCTTTTTATTAAAATTTGTATTATGAAAATTAATTATTATTTTATCAATTTTATTTTCATAAGATCATATAATAAAAATAATACCCATTTGAATTTAAGTAATAATTCATTCTAATATTATTATAATGATCATGAATAAGATCTATATCATACACACTGAATATGATTAACTTTGTGTGCACTTCCTAGTCTATCATTCTGGAAATGTTTTCATAATGATATAAATCATACTAACCCATGTAACGAAAATCATCAGACTCATTCCAAAACATTGTTATCATATCTAGAAAAATCTGTCATATTAAAAGGTTTTATTTTAAATAAAAGCTTTTTCAGGTATTATATACTATTAAAAATGGTTTGATTGTTTCATTTTTATTATAAATGTTAGAGTGATAGGTTTCCAAGTCCCACAAGTATTACAGTTAAAAATATTACTATGGGAAACATGAATACAATTGGGATCATCTCTTATAGATACCTTAGTATTTTATTACATCATGATATGACATGAATTAGAGACACTATGAAATATCACTTCCCAATCATCTATGTGTGAAAAAATAAGATTCATTATAAGTCGTGATCTGTTGGTTCCATATACTAGTAAATTTCAATAGTATTTTTTGCATTATGATACAAGGATCATTGTGATTATGATTGAGGGACATTTGGGATAGGAACATGGAGGTTCTGCCCTTTTTCAAATCGAGGGCTTCCATGTCTAAGAAGATAGAGGTGTCCCTCACCTTTTTGACTGAGGGATCCAAGTGACAGGACAACATACCAATACTGATAATTTTTAAGATGGATTAATCTGGCGCTGGTAAAGAAAATGTTCATGAAATTATAAATCAATGGTCCATTTTCCAAGGTTATTGGATACCATAAACATTTTGTTAAAGGAATTATATTCATTTACATTTATTTCATTTACAATACTATAAAAATAGAATGTGAATTATTTTATATATTAATTTTCCAATTATATATTTAGTCAATGTAAATAGATATGATTATAATACCTTTTTAATACTTTTTAATTATGAAATTGGTGATTATAGTCACTTCAATTACTCATATTGATTCTATATGCTTTATGATATCATGAATAATTTTATTTACTCAGATTACCATTACTGCTATGTTTTTGATACTTACAATGCATTCTATGAATAATACTAAAGATGACATATGGAATACATTTCAAAATAAACCTGATTAAAATATCATTTAAATCAAATACAAGTGCCAGTTCATTTCACGTTATAAGGGATTTAATGAATTACATTTTTTAAATCACTTTAAATTATTTCCTTTTAATCTTACAAATGGAAGTATTTACTCTTTCAATACAACCCACACCACCCCTTGTAGTATTCCATTTTTGTATATAATTGGATCCAACAATTGTTTGGAAATGATCCATGTCACATAATTATTATATCCATTATAACTGTACTCATTGTATATCTCATGATATTAAAAGAATATGTGTGTGGAAGTGGTTGTAAAAGTTTTATGGGTATGTAATACAATTTTATATGTGTAATTATAATATTTTGGTAGAGGATATGTGATCATATTACATTAATGTTAACCTCTATTACATAAAAAAAATGAAATACATGAAACAATGGGTTGTGTCTTTTATGAGTAAAAATCACTATTTTTAGACCAATAATCGTTTGTTCATATGTGGTTTGATGGTGGATGAAATATTTTTATAAAACACATTTTATGAAAAATAAAACTTTTAATAATAATAATGGGATGTAAAATAAAAAGTTTAAAAAACAAGAGAGGGATACTAATTAATTATTCTTACTTTTATCAGGTTCATACATTTATCATTGGGGGTTAGAAGATGTCATATCCATCATCTTAAGAGTATTTCGATTTTATTTTATTTTAATATCTTTAAATATTGAAAATATACATTCCTCATATTTGGGATTTATTTTATTCATTTCCCATGTACACAAATTCCCATACTCATTTGATCCCTAATTGAAATCCTTCCTGATAAATTTATTTTTAAATATTTATATAGTGGATATGTTATGTACCGTTGAATCTTATGCTATGTGACATGTATTTGAATAATGATTACAAATGAATTAAATTTTTTACTATGAGAGATTCATAAAAATAGAATTCAATGTGAGGTATATTAAATGTGTAGTTCTGATTAATGATTAATTAATAAATTAAAATTTATATAAGGGAGTGGATTATTTTTTACTGATATGTAATTTTAAAATAATGATTCATTTTTTAATTAATAGAGTTATAGGAAATATTTTATGATAAATTGGAAAATTTATTTTTATTACCGAAAATTTAATTCCGTTTCTTTTGAAATATTAAATTTGGTTAAGGCTAAAATTACATTAAATTTTTTAGGTTACATGTATTAAGAAAATAGGTCTCTTAGTGAGGGATAATTGACAGAGCCATATTATTCAAGTATATTTGAAGAAAGAATAATTTTTCTAAAAAAAATAATTTACTAATCTAGCCAATTATCAAATGTTTTTATATTTATGGGAAAGGGACCATGTATTAAATAAATATAACTTTAATATTGATTAATTTCACAAGAATATGATTTTATGGGAAAAAAGGATAAGTCCATGACTGATCCAGGAGATCAAAATTGTATAATCAAGCTAAAAATACGCCAATTCTGCTGGAAAAGGATTATTTAAATAATAAATTTTTTATTCATGAGGTAATATACATAGGATAATCATGTTAAATGCAAGATGAGATGAAAAAATAGATTCTAGAATATGACAAAATGTTTCATTGTTTGACACATAATCCACACTTCATGACACACACTATAATTTCTTATGGTTATAATTTTTAGTTAAAAATTATTCCCAATGTATATAAAACAATATATTTACAATGAAAAAAGCTTTTCATGATGTAAATGCATGATTCCAAATATAGTTTGATCTATAGGAATTTCTATTCGTAATCCCTCAAAACACCCCATTATGAACATGGATCAATTTAGAAACATTTATTGTGAAATATATAGAGGAATTTGATATGTTAAATCCATATAAAAATATGGGAATGGAATTGGATAATGAAAGACTTCGTATTGATTTTCATTTTTTGTAGGATAGTTATTATTCTACTTTTATGTTATCTTTCCTTTTTTTAATTTTTTTCAATGAATCCTGAATTCATTTTTATTAACATGTTTCCACTATTATTAAATATTTATATATCAATTTATTTCACATTACTTTATTAAAATTCCTTCTTCACTCAATGATCACTATAACTTTTGAATGACATGTGAAAAACATGAGTCATGAAATTAATGTAATTTTCGGAACATTCTAAATTACTGAACATTGAATTTTAAATAATTTAATTACATTTATGGTTAATTAGAGGTATATTCATGGGTTTTTAAACAATCCAATATAGAATAAAGGGAATAATAGTCTTTTTATGATCGTAATAATATTTATGATGAAATTCATAATGAAAGAACCTATGTAACTAATCCCTTGGATAAATATAATTCTTATATATCCTTTTAAAAATTTCATGTACATATATTTTAGTTTTTCATTAAATTATTTTCATGTTCTTTATTTTCAATACCCAAAATAAACATTTTCACAAAAAAATTAATAAAATACCGAAAAAAACATTTTAGTTGAATTGAGTATCAATGATTGAACTGGATACAAATATTCTCATGTGAGAAGACCCTTGTTAGCCTCTATGGTGAAATATAAAAACAAATAATATTGTTTACAACACTATAATATTCTCATTATCTACACTATAATAATTAGGAATCATCAACAGTGCTATATACTATGTGATAATAGAGGAATGATTTATTGATGTGTTTTTTTTGTGGGAATAGATCACAAGAGACTAAAATAAATATATTCATAGTAGGACATGAACATTCAATGGAATAGGTATGTTGAGTTTCTATAATATATAATCATTAATTTTAATAGAATCAAATATATTATTACTTCAATTATGATTCATTATGTTGGAAATTCAATCAAAGTCAATGTGGGAATCTTGTGATGAGTAGCGTATAACGGAGCTCTATGATGAAATACTACTAAATGTTATTTAATCCTAGGGTGAGACACTATGAAATTATAATATGTTTTTTCATTATTCTATAATTAATTAATATTGAGTAATTTCTTATCAAAATGAATTATCTCTAGGGGATAATATATGTGGTGGGGATCTACTAATGAGATTGTCTCATAGTATCAATGATACACATATTTTCCATAATCATATTTCAGTTTCTATATTCATTTTGAGGAGTTGATGAGATAATTACATGATTCAAAATGAGTTATACATCACAGGATGAAAAAGATATATCACGATCTCTATAGGAATTGATGATTGTTCGTGATGAAGAATGATATATATTTATTTTTGATGTGATATTTTAACTTCAAAAAGGTTAAGTTCAAGTTTCAAATTCATAATGAGTTAATATTGTATTTTCCCATTATGAAATATTAGTATGATAATTTCACCATGGAAATCATTATAGTACTACCTAGGACCCTTTAAAAATGTGGTAGTATGGGTGATCAAGGATCGTCTAATGAATGTAGACCACTTATTTCCTCTCTATAGTCCTTTATAATCAATGATCTGGGTAATATATTTATTTTATATATATTGTGAATGCTTGTATTTTTAAGTAGAATAATTTTAAATACTAATCCTAGTTCAACAACACAATTATTGAATGATGTTCATTAGAAGTTTTGAACATCTGTTCTTCTAATCAGATCCAAACATCCTCATAACAAATGTCTATTTAAATAAACAATTCTTATTCTAGGGGATATATTCGGTGTTTGTGTTGTGTATTTAAAATGATCTCGGTAAAATCAACTGGTGCACATGGTTTTCACTTACGATAAATGATTCAAAACATCAATCCATATAGATATTTTCATGGAATTATAAGGATGGTGGTTCCATTACCTGTTTTGTTGGAAAGATGTTTGAATTTTAGATAACATTAGACATAGTCTTGTACATTATTTATATTACAATGTTAATTTGATCAGTAAGTATCCATTTAATAACCAAATTGAGTATTCATAAATAGTATGATGGCCATTAGTTATGAGATATGGTGTTCATGGTTAGACATTATGTTCTTCTTAAGGTGTCTTGTAAGATGGGGAAATGTTGAATCTATAACCTGGAAAAGACGCCACAGAGGTTAATTTGGCTATTTGAGCTAGTGGAGAGAACTAATCTAGTTTCATATGAGTTACAATTTCCACAATTATATAATAACTTACTTAAATTGTTTCATGTTTCATAAATTTAGTGATATAAATGAATCTCTTATCATGTAGTATATTTCAATGATGTCGTTTTGGTTGTTGATGTGTCCACTAAGGCGCATCTAATGTATAATGTAGAACATAATGAGAAGAAAATTAGAGTGAATACATTGAATCATTTGAGATAATATTAGAATAATTGTAACTATTAGGAGTATATATAAGATAAGGAGTATGATATATGGGTGTACTATCCTATAATATTTTAAGAGTCTCCAAAGTAGAAAATATGATCTGAAATCGGGGATGCGATATATATAGTGGGGAGATTTTTATATCATATATTTTACATGGTATGTTCCAAATTGATAAATTATAATTGATTATTATTAATTTATGTAAATGATATTAGTGGAATGAGAATGATAGGTTAGTGAAAAATAATAGTGGATAATTGTGGGTAGAATGTTTTGAGAAACCACAATACAACTAGCCAGTGGTATTGTTGTCCATGGAACATAAACATATAAGAGCCTCATTGGAAATTAAGTTAGACCATCAATATAGATGTTCTTCCTTGGAAGAGAGGGTATCTAATTAAATACCACAAAAATAACTTATGGGAACCTAACGATAAGCCATTGGGGTTCCAATAGTTTATAAACACAAGTGTACACTATCAGGTAGCTTGTGGTTCCAACTTATCTTGTGGTAGTATTGGGATGGGTTTTATTTGTATGAGGTTGGAACATTTTTCTCAACAACAAAAAACAATTAATCTTCTAATTACCCCAAATTTCACCCTAACATAGGATTTAGAATTTTTTAAGGTTATCTAAATATCTTGTGGCTTCTCCAACACGTCTCTAAGGTCATGTGATTGTTTCTTTGATCTAGTGATCAAATATTGGTTTGTATCACTTGGTTTTGATGTTTTCCTCTAATATTCCACTTGTAATATCTTATTATAGACATGTAATTGTGTTTACATCAGTTTCAATTAATGATATGGGTGTATCATGTCAATCTTGATTCTCATTTATTGATATTTTATTCCCCATTATTATGGTGTACTATATAAAACATCTCCCTAATACTTTTTTGTTCTTATATTTTGTGAATCATGTTAAATCATGTGTTCATTCTAAGTAGACAACCTATTCTAAATGGTATCCAATTAAAATAGATAAATCCATGATCTTAGACCTCACTTGTATCATGTCATTTCTACTATCAATAGGATTGGGAATTGCGACCACCTAAGATTAGTGCCAATGAATGAAACTAGGTTGGAAAATAAACTGTGTGAACCTAGAGCCCTTATTTGTATTGAAAAATAATTTTAGAAATAAATAAATTTTTAATTTTATGAACATGATAGTTTTGTTAGTTAACATGATAATGAATCACTTTTATTGAATGTGGTTAACTTGAAATGAATTTGAATTGGAATGATAGCATGATTGAATATATACATAATTTATTGACAATGGTATGTTTTCAAAAAAAAATTTAAATGGGAATTATTTCAAATAGTTTTATTATTGGTTTCTTGGAATAATGGAATTAATTGGTTGATAATTGTTATTATTAATAGTTACCTTATATCTAATGCAATCACATGATTGTCCTTTTTGATAAATTGGAATTCATTGGATCTTGTTTTCATTTCTTATTGAATTATTAAATTTGATCTAGAATGGGAAATCAAAATGATATAGATGCCCTTCTAACATTTAAGTGGCCCTACAATTATTATTTTTCTGGAATCCTATAATATATTCACCCTCGGTATAATAATATTCTATGGGAAAATATGATATTCTCTATCATGGGTATTCTCATATAGTCTTTTATGATAAATTTACTTCCCCCTTGGTATTTTTAATATGCTACAAAAATACATAAAAGTATCTCACATGAAAATTTTCAAAGATCCTAGTATTTCTTAGTTACATTATTCCCAAGGGTTATATTTTTAATTACATGATGATATGATTAATTCAATATATATAAGAGAATACTACACGATAATTCATTCTAGTTACTTGATACCATTATACATGATTTTACATAGGCTGGAGACTCAACTAATGGATTGAGATATTTTTCATTATGATTAATGTTTTTCGATATCCCCAAAATTTTTATTGGTTTATTAGGGTTAAAGGCTTTATTTTATGTTAAACATTAATTTATAAATTAATTCCCTTTTTAATTAATTTTTCATGCACTATTTATTCATAATATATTTTTTAGAAATTTTATATATTTTCATACTGAGTTTTACTCACACCCTATTCCAAAACCATTTTTTACTTGAGAATACATAAATTAAATTAATATGGAAAATACTCACTTGTTGTTTTCTTTAAAGTATTATTTTTTTGGATGGGATTACACCATGAAGATGGGATTGATAATATAGTTCTTGTTCGAGTCATTTGGAGTCTTTATAGAGAGTTTGTTTCTAGTTGTTTACATTTATGAAATTGGGCATGATATTTACTTTATTATAATGTATGTCATGACATGGTTTATTATTATTGTTTGTTTATTTGCATTCATATTTCATTAAATTGATTTCAATATTATTATTTATGTACCTTATTAAAATTTGTGTCACTTATTTGTTCCATAGGGTATAGTCTACCCCTATATTTCAGACCCACTGCATACTGGATGGATGCCTTCGATATATTCAAATGAATGATTGAGGTCACATAACTTTGTCTCTTGGAAACATACTGGAGAACTAATTTTGGGACCTTACAAAATGCTAGTTGGTTTAGTCACAATATATCTATAGTCGTCTATAGAAACTGTTGTCCACCTGAGGATAGCCAATGTACTTCCAAGGAGTCATACTAGCTCACTAGAGGATCTTGCTTGAGTGTGCAGTAAATTATCCTTATTGTATTATAATTTCACACATCTTATTTCATTTTTAACACCCATATCTGACCCTAACACCTATTATAAATAGATACCTTTTCCCATGACTTTGAGAATTCCCAGTCATCTCTACTAATTATTTTGATTTGTGACCAAATATTATTATTCTTGATTAGTAATTTTCAACAAGATATACACAGAATTAAATTTCATATTTGAGACATGCGGATGAAATTGTGAAGAATCATTGAATTATATATTTATATGATAATGAATTATTTTCAACTTTTTTGGGAAATGGATTGATAGTGATAATGATGGATCTTGATTGTATCTACATTTACCTTCTATTATGATCATAATATGGGTATGTGATTATGGATCCTCTACTAATCCTATTATCAAGGGTAGATTTATTATATAACTATGATATGTTTTAAAGGTATAAATTAACCTTATAGATGTCATGTGAGTCTGAAAATTCATTAGAATATTAACTATGGATTCAATGTGTTAATGATATTCCCTTAACCGAAGAATAATATCTCATGATAGGTGGTTGTTTCTAGATAAGATGGCATATATTGATCATATTGAGAACCTTTTATTCTTAAAACTCCTATTGGTTATATATTATTGTTTGAATCTCCTATTATTATAGTCTCAAATCATGTTTTGATAATCCTATATCATGTTTTGATAATCCCATATAATATTCTATTAATATTACGCATCTTGTTTTTCATATAGGATAATATTTTATGTAAAAATAATGCTTATTTCATAGTGATACTTATTTACTTTTAATCTCACTACTCCCATTTTAATCTTACATTTCAGAATTTATCTTGATAAAAGGTCACTAGTAGAAGGTCATCGATACAAGGTCACTGATACAAGGTCATTGATACAAGGTCACATATACAAGGTCACTGATACAAGGTCATCGATACAAGGTCACCGTTATAAGGTCACCAAACCAAGGTCACCAAAACATGGTCACCGAAAAAAATGTCACTGATGCAATCCTACTATTGATGGTTTCCACTTAATGTTACCGATGGAATGTTACAATTTGAGGTTACCAATGTGCGCATATTGTTGAACTCTATAGATGTGAAGGCTACCGTTACCAGTCTACTAATACCCTTACATTGTAAAATTATTATGATTACTCTAAGATTCATATCTTCTAACATTAATGCTTTTGACATAATTAATTCTTATTGGAGGCATATTAAGAGACCATATCTTTACAGTAAGAGGTATAAGAAATATCGTACATGATTAACTTACTCCTACTATCAGAACTCATATATGTAAGAGAAAACTGAGGAATAAAGATATCTATAGAGTCACAAATAAAAAACAAGGAATAAAAGTTTAGAAGTTAAATGCATAAGGAATAAATTACTGAATAATAAGGAAGAACCATTCAAGAACCTTTGCTGCGAACCCCAAGAACTTCAAGAAGATCATTTTGGGAAAACAAATTGTGGCTGCCTTATGTGTCTCATTAATATTAAGGAAGAAAACACTCAATTCCTAAAAGATAGTACCTGGAGTTGTGACACGTGATTTTGGAGACAATATCCATAGATATCTTCAAATATAAATTTCTTCACATCAAAAGTCAAGATCTGAACTACAAACACATAGAGCCTTCTAAACTATATCTCACCAAAATTGCTCTGTTGTGTTTCTTCTTTTTACATTTCTAAGAAGTGTGTGTGTCTATCTATTTCACACAATGTCTACTATGTTAGAACTGATGGATACTAAATATCCTCACATAAAACTTTATCTTCATTTGTTTCCCATGTATTATTGTAGAAGAGACCGTCTGTGGTCTCTACTATTTGTTTTTTCCACCGAAAATATTGGAAGAGGGTGTAATCCCTGGATAGTTTGTGAAAACTATTATAAAGCCCGATACAGGCTATGTTTCATGTTCATTTCTAATATAAATAGCTATGTGGCAGGTGACCTTCAAGTGGAGATGATTATGCATCGTCTTGAGACTGAACCTCATGTTTTCCTTCACTGTGAAATATATTTTTCTTACAATGTTTTATCTATTTTCTTCTACTTATATTTGGTTAAACATAAAACTATTTTTCATTCACATTGAGAGTTAGATTTTGTTGGTTTGAGTATTTTTTCAATTCAGTTAACATGTTTTAAAAGTTGATAAATTGTTATACAGTAATTAAACTAAGGACTAATCACCCATTAAGAAACATGTTGACCAATTAAACATCTATATCCCTACATTATTAATTAACTAGGCTATGTTCAAAATTTGGGGGATCATGATAAAAAAAATTTTAATAGAAATTTTATATAGGAACTCAATTCACCCCCTCATGAGATTCCACTTTTTCCATCATTTGGTATCATAGGGAATAGTTTAATATATTTTTGCTGCTACCTCTAATTTTGTGAAACCAATCAAATTATTTTCAACAGTGATTTTATTTGTATCTTAATGATTTAAATATTTATTTCATATTAAAATTTTTAGTTCATTAAATTATAATTAACAATGTATAAGAGTGTTTAGGGTGATACTACTTAATAACCACCATTATTTAATGTTAATAACTATGATAAGTAGAAATTAAAAATGTAAACGCATATAGAGAGCTTGAGACCTGAAATCTAGGACAAAATTGAAGAACAACATATATTTCTTGTAATGTCAGGGATTTTTCCATGTAATATTTTTAAATATTATTTGGAATTATTACAAGACCATTCACATAGACGAAACATTATTTTGAGGACCGGTGATCTAAGAATGGTGTATTGAACTTTTTTTTAAGATAAGTGAGTTGACACATGTGCACGGTTGTGGCAGATCGTAAACGGATGCTCAGATTAAAAAATGAGGGCACTGTTGGGTCCGAAATGATAACCTTACCTAAGAATTGTAAAACCCCAAATAAATATAATTTGAGACTTTTAATTAATTACACTACTTTTATAGGTTAATATGGAATGTTAGTAATGATTTAATTATCTTTTTTCAAAGTAATCATTCTGTTATGATTTTTTACAAAAAATCAATTATTGAATAGTTTCAAAATTGACATAAAAGAGTTTTTTAAAAAAAATATAATATTATTTATTGATATTAAATTCCTAAAAATCTAAGGCTCGGCCAAGAGACATATATCATGATAGGTGTATCATTAATGGACTGATTGGGGGTCTCTTGGATGTATATAGTATGTTTATTAACCATATAATATAAAAATACACAGAGACATTGTAAAAGTGAAACTAATTAACTAAGAGTTAATACATAAAGATAAGGTTGATATATTAACCCAAACCTATCGGAATTCTATTGGTTAAATGTTTTTCGACCTATAACCACCTTAAAATTTAAATAATCCACTTTTGAGCCATTATAAATCAAATATGAATTTATTATAAAATAATATTTCTAGCTTTTCCAAAGGTGCCCCTCACCCCTCTTATAAAAGGGAACTCCCCATACACATTAACTCACACCTTCAGAGCCTTTTGTTTCAGCCAACCTCTACCCAAATACTCTATCAAATTCCCTCACTTCATCCTAGAGGCCTTCCTTTAGTCATAAATCCAACTTAAGGAGCCCTTTTGATCAAATCAAAAGCAAGAACCCAAAGAAGATGTAATCATTTCACCACCCTTTTTCAAGTTCCTTTATTCTTCCATTTATTATTCCTTTGTTATTAACATTATAAAATAATAACTCCAGTATATTATATACACTGTGATGTTATTATAAATATGGTACAATCATATTCAGTATTCTTTCCATCCTTTGAATAACATTTCACCATCCGTGCGTATGTATGGCTTACCGTCTCCACGTCGTGGTGTAATTTTAATTCAATAAATTAGTATTTGGATGGGTATAATAATGATATATAATTCATGTAAATAATAAATATAGCATGATAATAATTCTGTATATATGATATACCATCCAATTCTATATTATTTTAATATCAAAAGAATGATATCGTCGCTCGTGCGTACGTACGGACTACCATCTCGACGAACGCGATGAGATTCATTCTCCATCGTATCCATTCAAGTATAATTATCATTTGATGATTTAAAAATAATTATTAAGGACTTTATATCATTCTATATTTGAATAAGATACACCCTATCCATTGAAAACATGGATTTTGTAACAAAACAAATAAAAGAAAACGAGTAAGTTAACACCCGAAACAACGATAATACTAAGATATTATTAACAAATCAACGTTAAAAGATCACTTATGATATCATATTAATGTATATGATTCTTGTATAATTTAATAACAGTTATTTCACCGTTATACAGGTGGTTAACCTACCCCCAAACCAAGTAAAAGTACAAGGTAAGGGTTTATTTCTCAGTCTCTTCATTATCCGAGGTTGTTTATACATGATTATCTACTAGGACCTCTTTATCATCCACATCCATGTTTCTTAAAAATGTATTTCAAATCATTATTTCTATTTTAGAGACTATGGTATAAATTCATTTATACCCTTGTTTACTTTTATAAGTGGTTTATAAAGGAATCTTTCTGTCATTTTCCAAACATGGTCTTTTTTAACCTTTTCGAAAGAATTTAGGTAAGAATGTTTTTTTAACTTATATGGCAGGTGGGGCTATTTTCCGCCATTATAAAATCTTTGAAGCTTCCCTTACAAGCTTATAATAATATTTTCAATGAAAATGATTTATTTTATAAATATATGACTCTTAAATGATTTAAAAATAGAAAGAGATATTTATTTTAAAAGATTTTTTATTTAATCTATGTCAACATCCTTTGAGGGATTTTACGCTTATTTGAAGTTGATTTATTATGATACAAAACTTCAATATTGTATTGAAGGTTTTGTGATATGTTTAACTGTGGATGTTCTATTTTTATACCATTCATTGTTTATGGTGAAATTATTGACATTTCGTATGCTAGTTTTAATACGAATGTTTATGTTATGTTTAAACATTTTAATATGGGAATGCATTGGACTTAATATGTGACGGGTGGAGCCTGCTATAGCATCTCGATGCATCGGTAGGTCTCATGAGACAAAAAAGTGTCTTGGTACAAGGCCTTGGCAAAATATTATTTTTAGACTTGGCATGAGGCCTTGGCTATGTGGTTATGATAGTCTGGCATTATGAATTCCATCATTATGAAAGTGGTTATTGATATTTCATGTTATTATTCAATTAGTAGAATATCCAAGTGAATAAGTAAATGGTATTATTTCATTTTATTTTTTCTATACTATGTTGAAGTTCATGTTTAAAAGGCTGTTGTTTTATTTATACACTACCTTAAATGTTTATTCTTATTTATGAAAGTTTCCGCTATATTGTTATCCTTATGGGGCATTTGATCTCACCCCTTTTCTATGTTTTATTTTTCCCAGGATGTGAAGAAGTAAATTATGAATGACCTACAGCGATATTATGAGGGGATAATAGTGTGAACTATGGAGAAAATATGTTATTGTAGTAGTTTTTCACTTTATGATGTAATGTAAAACATTATGAATATATCTAGTTTTTCCAAGGCTACTAAACCAATTTGTCTTTCGAGATTTGATCTTTCTTGTGATCATGCCATTGTTATGTAATAATGCACCGACTCAAGGTAACTGGGGTCGGGGCGTTACAGTTGGTATCAGAGGAAGTTTAGTACAAACCTTGGAAGCAATATTTAGATGAACTCTGACTAGAGCACGTAGACCTAAGATGAACTTTGAGGATTAGTATAGAAGAACTTCCTAAAATTTTGGTATTATAAGGATTTTGTGAGTTTTCCAAGAAATACATCCCTGTTTGGATATGAGTAGGTAGAGGCGGCTCTGGCATAGATGTACCTAGTGGTAAAACCCAAAAACACCACTTTGAGCTAGACTCAAACGGGAACTGGTACACAACAATGGGCCTTGCTGCACTCTTGCTTACGACACTCCTGAGGGATATGCTTAGGATAACTCTCATTTTCATTACAAATCATTATGAAGGGTTTATGAGTATATAATTCTTCAACGAAAACATTTTTATGACTATGGATTATATCTATAAATAGTAAAATTTATGTTAAGTGTTTTATAAGTATGGAATTTTGTATTTTGATTCATAAACTGATCTAGTTATTCCACTATTTAGAAATGGAACCTAGTGGAAGAAATGGAAACTGTATCAATGCACGCACTCCATGCAGGGATTTCCCTCCTGATCAAGATAATTATAGTGGAGATGGTGATGGAAATGGTGCTGATCAGCTAATCACCATATTGGGACAGCTCACTTAGGTTATGAATAATAACCTTACCCATATGGAGCACCCTGGTCCGAAGTGTGAAGTATCAATGTTAGATCGATTCATGAGGCAACAACCACCAACATTCAAGGGGATTAAAGATCCCTTAGTATATAAGAAATGGATAAATTCACTAGAGAAAATATTTCAGGCATTGGGGAGTAGTGAAAGGGAAAAAGTTATCATGGCAGTTTAACGCCTCAATAGAGATGTTGATCAATGGTGGCCATTGATTCAAAACACGAAGGAAGATGATGAAGTATCAAATATAGAATGGAGGGAGTTCAAAGATCTGTTTTTAGAAAAATACTTTCCTCGTGACCATCGAGCAGATATGGAAAGTAAATTTATGAGTCTGAGACAAAAGGAGAAAGAGAATGTCGAAAAGTATGAGGCTAACTTTACATGGTTAGCAATGTATGCTGGAGATTATATATGTAACCCAAGAACTAAGATTGATCGTTTCTTTGATGGGTTAAAACCATTTCTCCATTAAGCATTAGTCTCACAATCCTTATCGTCATACGAAGACATTGTCCCATGTGCTATCAAGACAGAAAAGGAATTCTCTAAGTCTCATGACATTAAAGCAAAGCAAGAGAATAAGAGATTTTCTGATCAATCTGGGAATGGAAATAAGGGGAATAAGGGAAATGTTGAATATCCATCCTGTGGTAAATATGGGAAGAAACACCCCAATACGTGCTTGAAGGGAATGAGCGTCTCTTACAAATGTGGTGAAAAAGGCCACCAAGCTCACGATTCCAAGGGAAGAAGGAAGCTACCAATGTTTAGTGATACAATTGCATGGAGATAGGACATTATGCAAATGAATGTCCTAAGCATCAGAGGAACTTTCCTTAGAAAAGGCCAAGGGATCAAGGCCATGCTTTTTCTATCACTACTACTGAGGTAGAAGCTCCAAAAGACATGGTCTCAGGTAAATTAATGGTTTCCTCAAGTTTAGAAAATGCATTATTTGATTTCGGATCATCGCATTGTTTCATATCTTCCCAATTTTCTATGAAAATTAGATATTTCCAATTTAATTTAACAAGGGAGTTGTCAGTTAAAACTCCTAAGGGAAATGTCATTGCAACAATGTTTTGTGAATCAGTCCCCATTAGAGCACATTAATGTTCTTTATCCATTGATCTCATTGTCATACCTATGATTTAATTTGATATAATCCTCGGTATGGATTGGATTTAGAATTATGATGCGAAGATTTATTCTAAGAAGAAGGAGGTTACGATTTTTGATGATGATGATAAGGAACACCTTATCTTTAGAGTACAATCTTCACCACCTAACTCTTATCTAGATCCACCCCCAGTAGCTCAACTAAACTCAATTATTAGGGAGGAAGAGAATGAAATGACTATGGGTGAGGAAACGAATGTTCAAATTGAGGATGTACCTGTTGTGAAAGAATATGTAGATGTATTTCCAGAAGATTTACCTGGACATCATCTAGAATGAGAAGTTGATTTTTCCACTGATTTAATTCCTAGATCAAGGTCTATATCGAAGACCCCTTATAGAATGGCCACTGTAAAATTAGTTGAACTAAAGAAAAAACTAAAGGAATTGAGTAATAAGGGATTTATTTGCCCTAGTGTTTCTCTATAGGGAGCCCCTGTTCTTTTTGTTAAAAAGAAATATGGATCTTTGAGGTTATGTACCGACTATAGGGATATGAATGCTATAACAATAAAGAACAAGTATCCCCTACCTCGCATTGATGATTTATTTGACCAAATGCATGGAGCTCAATACTTTTCAAAGATCTACCTTTTACTTGGATACCATCAGTTGTCTGTGAAGAAGGAAGACATTCCGAAGACAGCATTTCGAACCAGTTACGAGCAATACAAGTTTACTGTAATGCCTTTTTGGATTCACTAATGAACCCTCTGTATTCATGGATCTGATGAATAGAGTTTTCCAGGAATATGTCGATGAATTTTTGGTGGTATTTATTGATGATATCTTGGTATACTCTAAAATCTACTAGGATCATGAATGTCACTTGCGCATTATCCTGAAGACTCTTAGAAGACATGAATTATATGGGTTTTTTAGCATGTGTTAATTCTGGCTTAATGAGATTTCATTTCTTAGCCATATAGTCTCAAAAGATGGAATCTCTGTTGATCCTTCTATGACCAAGGAAATCCACGAATGGCTAGCACCTACAAGTATAACTGAGGTACACAGTTTTATTAGTTTGGCAGGTTATTATCGACGTTTCGTCTAGAATTTTTCCCGATTGGCTAACCCATTAACGAAGCTCACACGTAAAGGGGTTAAATTTTTTTGGACAAAAGAGTGTGAAGAATGTTTCGAAGAACTGAAGAGAGGATTATTCAATGACCCTATATTGACTCTACCATCGGGGAATGATGGGTTCGTTATTTATAGTGATGCATCGAAGAAAGGACTTGGTTGTGTCCTTATGCAGAATGATAGGGTTATTGTCTATGCATCACTACAGTTGAAAATTAATGATAAAAACTATCCTACTCATGATCTTGAGTTAGCAGATGTGATCGTTGCTTTGATGATATGGAGGCACTACCTCTATAGTGAAAATGTGATATTTATACTGATCACAAAAGTTTGAAATATATTTTCTCACAAAAAGAACTCAACATGAGGCAAAGGAGATAGCTTAAATTACTCAAGGATTATGATTGCACGATATAATACCACCCGGGGAAGGAAAACAAGGTGGCAGATGCATTGAGCAGAAAAGACCATGGAGTTTGAACAATATGAGAATTGAAAGTGATCAAATTTTCAGGGATCTAGTAAAGATTGACATGGGAATAACTAGGGAAGGTGAAACATCAATGCTTTTTCAAATGGTTTCCAAACAATATTTACTAGAAAGGATTAAGAGTTCTTAGACCGATGATGAATAATTACATAATAAGATTAATGTTGTGAATGATGGGAGATTGATAGACTTTTTGTATGAAGATGGAATTTTGAAATTCGGGAAGAGACTTTGTGTTACCGATATACATAATCTAAAAAGGGAATTGTTGGATGATGCTTATAGTTCCAATTTCTCTATACACCCAGGGAGCACCAAAATGTATAGAGATTTGAAGGAACATTTTTTGTGGGACAACATGAAGAGGGAGATTGCTGATTTTGTGTCAAGATGTATAGTTTTTCAACAAGTGAAAGATGTAAGGAAACAACCTAGAGGAGTCATGCAACCTCTTCCCATACCGGAGTGGAAATGGGACAATATTACGATGGACTTTGTCATGGGGCTACCAAAGACTCCTAGAAGGAATGATGCAATATGGGTCATTGTTGATTGTCTTACCAAGTCAGCACATTTTCTTGCTATAAGATAAGATCTACCACTGGAACATCTAGAAAGACTATATATTGATGAAGTTGTGAGACTTCATGGAGTACCCCTATCGATTGTTTCTGATCGTGATCCCCATTTTACTTCATGGTTCTGGAAAAGTCTTCAGAAAGCCTTTAATACTGAACTTTATTTGAGCACTTCCTACCACCCTCAAGCTAATGGACAATCAGAACGAACTATTAAAACATTTGAAGACATGATGAGATCCTTCTAACATGAATTTCAGGGTATATGGGATCAATATTTATCTATGGTAGAATTTTCCTATAACAATAGCTTCCATTCAAGTATTCAGATGGAACCATATGAAATGTTATACGGAAAGAGATTTCGTTCACCACCCTTTTGGGATGACGTTGGTGAAAGAAAACATGTAGGCCCAGAACTGGTGGAGGAAACACTGGAAAGGGTGAACGTAATCCAAAATCACATCAAAGCATCTCAAAGTAGGCATAAGAGCTATGCTGATAATCGAAGGAAGTATTTGGAATTTCAAGTCGGTGATCATGTTTTCCTGAAGGTATCTCTATGGAAGGGAGTCATACGTTTTGGTAAGAAAGTTAAATTGAGTCCCAGGTACATCGGACCTTTCGAAATTTTAGAACGAATTGGGGTTGTAGCTTACCTATTGGCAATGCAGCTAAGTCTCTTCAATGTTCACGATGTGTTCCACGTATCTCTATTGAGGAAATAGATGCCTGACCCAACACATGTACTCACCTATGAGGAATTAGAACTGGAACCCGATCTGTCTTACTGTGAAGAACCCGTCAAGATTATTGATATGATAGAACAAGTACTTAGAAATAGTACTATGCGGCTAGTAAAAGTTTTGTGGAGAAACCATAAGATGGAAGAGGCAACGTGGGAACCCAAGGAACTTATGATGAAGAACCACTCGAGTGTTTTCATGCGGCAGTATTCTAGAAATTTCAAGGAAAAAATTATTTGAAAGAGGGGATAATGTAACTACCCAAGCTTTTATGGTATGCTTCTCTTTAAATAATGCAATAGGGTGTGTTGGACGCAACATCGAGTTATAACACAAACCACAACCGATCAAACTATATGTTATGAATAGTAATACATACCTTTTAAAATTTTAGAAATTTTATCTCTCAAAATGGAATTCATTATTGCATTCGGAGTATCGAATTTATCCTAAGGTGATATTTTGTTACTTTTCGGATAACTTTAATATTTTGATGAATAGTGAAAATTACTAAATTTTAATTAAAAACAACTTTTTTAATCAAAATAATTAATAGTGATAAATTATGAATTTGAGTGGTTTTAGAGAATATTTATAATATATTTTTAACATTTAATACAATTTTGGTCATTGGACATAATTTCACAATTAAACTGAACATAAACAAGTATCAATCTTTTCATAGTTATTATATCTTTAAAACACGCTTTTTGTTTTGACAGCGGGATTTAATTTCGACCACTTCTGTGTTTTGAATTTGGAAAAATGGATTCCATATTTGGAATGAGGATGTTCAAATTTTGTAAATAGGTAGCTTTTATTTTTAGACATTTTGAATAATTACTTCAGTAAATATTTTATTTACCATGGTTAAAGGGTAAATCCGATAAATAAGGGTTAACAAATAATATTATAATAATACCAAATTAATCTAAAACGTGTCCTAACATTATTGGTTGATAAATTTCCGACCATGGGAATCTTTGGGTCGATTTTGAGACCCCATGGTGCCACTTGTAAGTGATAGGGACACTTTATTTTAATTAAGTTAAAATGAATACAAAAATGACACAAGAATATATCTTTTAGAAATTTTTTTTACATAGGGTTAAATATGTGGGATTTTCAACAATAAATATTCAATAGAAATATAAAAAGATTTAATACATAATGGTATTTTATTTATAATTTTTATATATTAAATAATTTAATTTATTTATGACACAATGTTGATGTAGTAATTACCATAATAGTGAAAAATTAAAATGATTGATATTGTATATAACCAAATAAATATAATTTGAGACTTTTTATGAATTACAGTAATTTTCTCGGTTAATATGACATCTTAGGAAGGATTTAATTAACTTTTTTCTATGTATTAAATGTGTTGTGATTTTTAAAAAAATCAATTACAGAATAGTGTCAAAATTGACATAAAAGAGTTTTTTAAAAAAATATTATATTATTAATTGATATTAAATTCCTAAAAATCTAAGGTTCTACCAAAAGACTTATATCATTATAGGTGTATCATTAATGGACAACTTGGGGGTCTATTGTATGTATAGAGTATGTTTATTAACCATATAATATAAAAATAAAAAGAGACATTGTAAAAGTGAAACTAATTAACTTAGAGTTAATACTTGATGATAAGGTTAATATAGTAACCCGAACCTGTCTAAATTCTATTGGTTAAATGGTTTTAGACCTATAACCACCATAAAATTCAAATAATCCACTTTAGAGCCATTAAAAACCTAATATAAATTTATTATAAAATAATATTTCTAGCTTTTGCAAAGTTGCCCCTCACCCCTCTTATAAAAGGGTACTCCCCCTTCTCATTAACTCACACCTTCAAAGCCTTTTGGTTCAGCCAACCTCTACACAAATACTCTCTCAACGTCCCTCACTTCATCCTAGAGGCCTTCCTTTAGTCATAAATCCAACTTATGGGGCCCATTTTATCAAATCAAAAGGAAGAACCCGAAGAAGAGATAATGATTTCACCACCCTTTTTCAAGTTCCTTTCTTCTTCCACTTCTTCTTCCTTTTTTATTACCATTCTAAAATAATAAATCCAGTATCATATATATACTGTGATGTTATTATAAATATGGTACAACCATATTCATTAATCTATCCATCCTTTGAATAACATGTCACCATACGTGCGTACGTACGTCTTACCGTCTCCACGTCGTGGTTTAATTGTTATTCAATAAATTATTATTTGGAAGGTTATTATAATGATATATAATTCAGGTAAATAATAAATATAACATGATAATAATTCTGTATATATTATATACCATCCAATTATATATTATTTTAATATCAAAAGAATTATATTGTCACTCGTGTGTACGTGCGGACTACCGTCTCCATGAACGCAATGAGATTCATTCTCCATCGTATCCATTCAAGTATAAGTATAATTTGATGATTTATAAATAATGTTTAAGGACTTGATATCATTATGTATATGAATACTATACAACCTATCCATTACAAACATGGATTACGTAACAAAACATATAAAAGAAAACGAGTAAGTTGACACCCGAAACAACGATAATTCTAAGATATTATTAACAAATCAATGTTAAAAGAACACATATGATATCATATTAATGTATATGATTCTTGTCTAATTTAATAACAGTTATTTAACCATTATACAAACGTTTAACCTACCCCCAACCAAGGAAAAGTACAAGGTAAGGGTTTATTTCTCAATCTCTTCATTATCCGAGGTTGTTTATATGTGACTATCTACAAGGACCTCTTTGTCTTCAACATACATGTTTCTTAAAAATGTATTTCAAATCATTATTTCTATTTTAGATACTATGGTATAAATTCATTTATACCCTTTTTGAATTTTATAAGTGGTTTATAAAGGAATATTTCTATCGTTTTCCAAACAAGGTCCTTTTTAACCTTTTTGACAGAAATAAGGTGAGAATTTTTTTAACATATACGGCGGGTGCGGGTATTTTTTGCCATTATAAAATCTTTGAAGCTTACCTTACAAGATTATAAGAATATTTTCAAAGAAAATGTTTTATTTTATAAATATATGACTCTTAAATGATTTAAAAATAGAAATATTTATTTCTCTAAAAAGAGTTTTGATTTCATCTATGTCAATATCCTATGATAGATTTTACGCTTATTTGAAGTTGATTTATTATGATAAAAGACATCTATATTTTATTGAAGGTTTTATGATATGTCTGACTGTGGATGTGATATTTTTATACCATTTATGCTTTATGGTGAAATTATTGACATTTCGTATGCTAGTTTTAATATGAATGTTTATGTTATCTTTAAACCATTTCATATGGGAATGCATTGGACTTAATATGTGACAGGTGGTTCCCGTTATATCTCCTCGATGCATCGGTAGGTCTCATGAGACAATCTAGTGTCTTGAAATAAGGCCTTGGAAAAATCCTATTTGTATTCTTGGCACGAGGCCTTGGCTATGTGGTTATGATAGCCTGACATTATTAATTCCATCATTATGAAAGTGGTTATTGATATTGCATGTGATTATTCGATTAGTAGAATATCCATGTGAATAAGTTAATGGCATTATTTCATTTTATTTTTTCCATACTATGTCGAATTTCATGTTTAAAAGGCATTTGTTTTAGTTATACATTGCCTTAAAGGTTTATTTTTATTTTTGAATGTTTCCGCTATATTGTTATCCTTACTGGACATTTGAGCTCACCCATTTTGTATGTTTTATTTTTCCAAGGATGTGAAGAAGTAAATTATGAATGACCTGTAGGGATATTATGAGGGGATAATAGTTTGGACTATGGAGACAATATGTTATTGTATTAGTTTTTCACTTTATGATGTGATGTAAAACCTTATGATTATATCAAGTGTCTCCAAGGATACTAATCCAATCAGTATTTAGAGATTTGATCTTTCTTGTAATCATGTCAACATTATGTAATAATGCACCAACTCTAGGTATCTGGGGTCAGGGCGTTACAAGAATGGTTCTAACCTCGACTGAAACGGGTCGAGGGAAAAAGTTAATTTTCAGACGTTTTTATTAAAATAAAAATAAAAAAAATTCGCAATGTCTATTTTATTATGGTAAAATATAATACTATGCAACAATGGGGAAGCAGTTTCATTAATAAATGCCACCTCATAATGACTAAAAAACAACATGTTGGAATCATTAATACTGCATCATATTTTGAATGCTAAAACATGTTTCCCTTTTTATTGGGATAATTGAACATCGATCATCGGTGGAAGATTGAGAGGAAACTCTGGAGAAAAATATCAGTGAAAAACCAATGATGGATCAAAGCTGTGAATCTCTGCGTCAACGAGGTTGGAGGATCTTGACGATGTTGGCAGTGCGACCCTTCATCAAAAATAGATCCATTCTTGAGGTTGGGGTTGTTATTTTAAAATCATTTTCCCTATTTTGGATTTTAAAAGACAGACACAGATCAAACATGAACATTTTGATCCTTGAATTTGTACATTCATGTGGGGGTGGGGGGTTTAATTTTGGATGATTTTGGGAATTGATCCATGTTGAATTGTTATTGTTTGATTCTGCTCTGTTTAATCCTACTAACGGGAGCAGATCAACGTCGTGACGAATGACGACAAAGTTTCATTCCCCAATTTGTTCATTATATTTTCCTCCACCTTTTCATTTGTGTGTTTTTCACGTTTTTCATGGGGTGATGAACTAAGGATTGATGCACATCCATTTTTGACACAACAATCCCAAATTGAAGAATCAACATGACAACAACCTTGCGGAGGTGTGAGGACGATAGAGGATGATGAATCCGACCAGATCAGGAAGGGCCGTTATTCGAGCATCCTTCATGTAGGAGGATAGTTGTATGTTTTTTGAGCCGATCAGATGTATGGAAACAATAATATCATCATTGTGGTGTCACGGGGACTAATACCTGGGTGTTTCATGGTGATTGGATGTCAAGATTGAAGAACGAGACATCACGGAAGGCGCGACGGTGGAGGGTCGCATTTCTGTAAATTTCTAAAATACACATTGTGTATAACTGAGGAACACGTCATGTAGTACTAGAGGCAATGGCTAGGGTTTTGATGGTCAGAGAAGAATCACACGGCATGTGACCCTGGTCACACAGTGTGTTGGACTTTCCATGAAGCTCAACATGCATTTTTGGAAGTACAAGGTCAAGAGATGGACTACATGGCTTCAGACGACATAACGTGTACACTCTACGCATCATGGTAGAGGTGGCTACATGGGACTCAGTGTATATCCAGGGGATATATGGAAACGAGGTGGACTACATGGCGTGTACTCCATCACATGGCCTGGTGAGGCCAGTAATGCAGTTCATCTCGTGTATCAATTTCACGGGTTAGAGTACATGGGTTGATGACCATGTACCAGCACATGGATATCGTACACAGAGCCAACCCGGTCACTTAGAAATGGTGTGTACACCGTACTACACACCATGCACTTACATTTCTACATGACTAGCCTTACAACATGGGACTTTGTAAATTGCTAGTACCCGGGGTTAGACAACACGACGTGTAACTTTTCTACATGTCGTGTACTTTTTGGAAAACAGCATGGTTCTCTTGTTCACCGAATCTTGGATATAATTTGTTTGGTTTAGTATGCCTTTTTCTCATTCCCCTAATGTTCAGGAATCGTTTCCTTCTATAGGAGTATGATCACTTCAGTATGACTTTCTCTGATAGAGTCAGCTTCCCTCCGAGAGGTCTGGAGTGATATCATCTATCCATTCCCGACCCTACGAAGATTCAGGCGTCGATGTGACCAAATATACGAGGATTTTATCCTCTTCCTAGATGTTGAATCACCTAAGTGGTGAATCTGGATGAGTCACAGTTTCTGCCATGGCCCTGGCAGTGATCCTCATATGTGTATTGTGATCTTTCCCACTTAGAAGTGTATTTCCCGTAATGAGTGCTTATATCTAACGTGATCCTCTCACTCAGAAGTGTGTCTCCCGTAATGAGTGTATCTACCTCCTGTGAGGTTTCTCGATGAATAATAAATCTCGGACGAACATCATCAGAGCTACCAGACTCGTATAGTGTGTTCTCCTAGAACGAGTTTATTGTGGGAATATTTGAATTGAATCCCTAGTGAGGTATGCAGTTGTGTGACTTGCCACAAGACTACAAGTTTGGGTTTTGAGTAAATATGTATTGTGATCTCCTATTATATGTTCCGTCGACATATACTGTGTAGAGCTAACTATGCCATTCATTTGTGTACTTTCTTTGTGTTTTAGGGGTCCTCCACTGAGTATTATTATTCTCACTACTGCATGGGATTTTCCCACACATGTCAGGTCTTGTGCAGATGAGTAGCATTTTGACAGTCTAGGGAGGACCATGAAAATACTGAGATTTCTAAGATCCCTATAGGCCTTGGTGTTCCTTCGGCTATGAGCAGTAGCCCCAGTACTTCTTTGTGTCAACAGGTTGGACGTTGTAGTTTTTAGACTCTTGTTTATTATGGTCCTGTATTCTTACACAGTTTACATTCAGTACATTAATTTCCATTATACTCTGTTGGTTGGGTGTAGTTGTATGCATGCTTCTTGTTCCTTAGTGGTGTTTACATTTTAGCATTTGTGGGCTTGAAGATGAGTGTGTATACCGGTTCATAGGCAATACCTCCCATGTTGTAATATGCCTACTGAGTGCATGTCACCATCCCCTGGCCTGTAAGAGGTTGGCATGGGGAGTCCTAGTGCGTACCCCATATAGACAGGCTGGGAAAGTGTAGTAGGAGAGGTGGTCAGTTCTAATTTAGGACCAAGAGTCTGTGAGATTAATTGGTGCCACAATGTTCAGTGTCTTGAGCTCATATTTCAGGCCAGAGACTCCAGTGTTGGTGCGGCAGCCGACGTATCCATACAGTAGGACTCTGATATGATGCTTTTCGAATCGGTATAAGAAAACAATAGTTGTGCGGAAATAAAATAAAGGTACATGAATTATATAGGAATGGGTTGTGATTTCTAGGTCCTTTGTGTAAGCTATCTAGATATACTCATTGACCATGGTGCATATTGTTTCCTTACAGGTTGCCTCCGCAACGCTTACCTTCTAGGAAGCAGCAGCACAATCACGAGGATGACCCCCTCAGTGATGAGGCTCAATACATGGACTAGTTCCCCAGGCATTGCCACCAGGTGGTGCACATGCTATACCACCACCAGTGGAGCAGCCTATAGTACCTGTAGTACCGACCAACGAGGAGCATAGGCTGAGGACATTCCATGAGTTCCAAAGATTGAGAACCCTCAGGTTCTGAGGCAAGCCTGAACCTTAGGTGGCTGTGGACTGGCTTGAGGTGGTGACCTGAGTTTTCCATTTAGAGAGGACACCATCATACCAGATGGTTATACAAGGAGTGATCCTTCTTTAGGGTACAATGGGATGATGGTGGAGTCTTACCACACAGACTCACAATGAGGAGACTGTTTAGTGGATAGAGTTCGAGTGACACTTCAAGTAGGAGTTATCTCTAGTTACTCTGAGTGCAGTACGCATCCAAGAGCTTCTTCAGCTCCAACATGGATGTTTGATGGTATATGACTATTCATCGAGGTTCACCAACCTCTACAGGTACTCGACGGATATGGTCAGGGATTAGTACATCTGAGTTCGTACCTTCAAATGAGGTCTGCAATAAGAAATCATAGATAGTGTCATGCCTTTATGAATTCCGACTTATGATTGAGTGCTCGAGTGGGTTTTGGTGATTGAGAGCTTCTTGGTGGAGGAGAGACAGCTGACGAAAGTTAGAAGCAGGAAGACTGGTGTGGAGAATTTGGCAGTAGGGATCTGATGTCGAGCACAAGGATCTGGATGTGAGAGATGTCATAAGAGGTCTCGGGACATTGGATCGACGGTCCAGGGCTCTCAGGCTGGATCTTGTCTTCCTATGGAGAAGCGATTCTACAAGTGTGACGGTAGGGGACATCTCACTAGATATTGTCTGACCCGTCGCGCTGCTGAGATGAAAGTGGTGGATGAACCACTGAGATAGAGGTAGGGAATGGGTTAGACAGTCCCGTTAGGTGGTGGACATGGAGGAAGAGCAGGGAGAGCTGTAGGTGGTGGCATGTGTTTCGATCTTCATCCACCACCACCCCCAGGAAGTCTACACCAGGCTTAGGGAGGTGGGGGACAAGGGTGGGGATAGCTGCATGCAGTTGCGGCGTACGACCCAGTGACTATAGGGGTGATACAAGGTATGATCTATGTCTTCTCTACCTTTTCATCCATACTTATAGACATAGGTTCCAGTCATTCCATCATCGCAACAAGTCTTGGGTGTATCATAGAGATTCTGGTAGAACCGTTGACTCAATCCTTACGCTTAAACACACATGTGGGAGGAGATTCGACGATCACACACCATTTCTGAAAGTGTGATATTATCCTTAGAGGCGAGAGTATCTATATGAACCTCTTCGTGTAGTGTTGAGGCCTTATGACGTCATTATCAGTATTGATTAATTATCTTCTATCCATTCCCTGATTGACTAATTTAGGTGTAGAGTGCGATGTGTCTTCCGTGATGGAAGGATGTTTTCCTTTGTTGGTGAAATGGAGTCATAGGTAGCACAAAATGGTCTCATTCATAAGAGGGTGCATCCGATCACTCATGAGATGGCTAGGCTTATCCTCAGAGAAGTAGATGTTGTGAGCTCTTAGTTCCCAGCAGTAGTGGTGGAGTACGATGAAATATTTCCCAAAGATGTTCCAAGATCACATCCCCGCCATGAAATTGACTTCTTCATATACTTAAAGAACGAGAGAACACTGATTTCCTCATCAACATATCAGATGGCTCCTGCTGACTTTTGCGAGGTGAGGGTGAATTTGGAGGATATGCAGAGCAAGGGTTTTGTGAGACCTGGAGTATCACCCAGGGCGGCCCCAGTCTTATTTGCCTAGTAGGCAGATGGGAGTTTGATTTTTTACATCGATTACAGGCACCTGAACTAGGTAACAGTGAAGACTATGTATCCACTATAAATAATCGATGACCTCTTTGATCCCCTGAGAGGGGCACAATGGTTCTCGAAGGATGACCATCGATTAGCTATCACATGTTACGAGTACAGGATGCTGATATACCAAAGATATCTTTCAGATGCATCTACTGTCACTATGTATACTTGGTGATGCCTTTTGGAATAACAAATGCCTCCACAGTGTTCATTGGACTGATGAACTAAATCTTCTGGCCATACATGGACTAGTTTGTAGTGGTCTTCATCGAAGACATCCTTGTGTACTCGGAGTCAGAGGAGGAGCACATGAGCCACCAGCGGATGGTTCTACACATTCTTCGAGAGAACCATCATTATAGGATTCTCTAAAAGTAGTAGTTCTGGATTCAATAGATCCACTGTCAGGGACATGTCATCACAGTTGATGGTGTGGATATAGAACCAACCAAGCTGGAGGTTGTGTTAGCATGGGAGCCACCTCAGAGCATGATGGAGGTACAAAGCTTCCTTGGGTAGGCATTGTATTACCAGAGATTCACCCCTGATTTCACTAGAATATTTGCACCGATGACAACCTTGACCGGTAAGGGGATACCCTTCGTGTGGATGGAGAAGTTCCACCAGGATTTTGAGAAATTTCCACAGAGTTTGACAAGGGCCCCCGTTTTGATATTGTCGGAATAGGGTGTCGTGTACATTGTTTTCTACGACACATCCGGGACTGGGCTTGGCTGTGTTCTAATTAAAAGGCAGGCAGTGATTTCTTATGGTTCATGCCAGTATAGGCCACATGAGAAGAACTGTGTGACCCTGGATCTCGAATTGGTGGTGGTAGCCTCCAAATTGATGATGTGGAGACACTAGATTATGGATGAGTGGTTCATCAATCCCTTTCCCTTCACTGAATTTATGATAAAATCTACAAGAGCATTGAAATTCATGAGTATTGTGTGAGTAAAATACAATGTAGGACACCACCAATGTGTACCTACCAAATTTGATCATGTATAACAAGTGTATTCATGATAAAAAATTCACAATACAATCAAAATGACAACAAATTGGTCATGTGATATAATGTTGTCACAATCCCCTTGTTGTACCTGCATTAGCACCATGATGGAATGTTATTGAAAGATAAAATAGTAACCAATCATCAGTAATATAACATCCTCATGGTTTCATAGAGATGAATCTAGGCATCATCTATATCAAATGTTCATGTCACCCTATGTGATAATATCATGTACACATATCGACCGGTTTATCACATGTAGAGTGAATGCTTGAAAATCAATTATTCCCCAAGAATACCATCTACATGACCCCATGGATAACTTGAACATTCAACCTATGCTGAGAAATTACATATCCATAACTATCATTCTAGTTAACTACCCAATAAAGGGATAAACGTTGCATGATTTTTTGTCTGTCTCATGTATGATTCCGAAAAACAATGTAAATGGTAACACACATACATGGTGAGAACATAAGAAGGAATAAGATATCCACATGAGTATATATAATCACATATAACATCATGTTATCTAAATAAATCATGTAAATAATATACACAAACATCACTCTTGGAATCAATATCACAATGGTTCTCACAGTCTTCACCCAAAACCATATGTGATCACCGTGTGGCATAATATCAAATTATAATGAATATAACCATATAATTTCAAAATTTGTAGATGTGAGACCAATATGGTATCGAACATCCTACCTCATAGTTTACCAATTCAACATCCTGGCCGATGGGAGGTGTCTTCTTCAAAAAAAATCTATACATAACCGAAGTATGCTCCCACACCAATGACTCATGTATTTTTTTCTAAACCATCATAATAAATGTTATAGAGTAAGGAGATATATTAAGATAAAATAGTATAACTAGCATACCCTTTCTTTCCAAAAAACATATTGAATACAAGATGATATATTGACTTAAAAAAGTTGTGCCTTAGGAAATAAGATCCATGCCACAGTTCATACGGTTTAAATGGGAGTCATATGGCATAAGACCATCCATGTGCTTCTTAGAGAAAAATAAAAATTATTCCATCATTGAAAAAATTTAATATGGACTCCATGGATTATGGTAATCCACTATGGAACATGGGTGTGGATTCTATGTTTAATAGTTTTGATTTCTACCTAGGTTGTGGAATCACTTATTTATAGATTTTTTATACTCATAGGACTTCTTCCAAAAGAAGAAAAGGAGGTAGGTTATTTATAGGGAACATACAACCCAACCTCGTATGAAATTACCCCATCTAACTACAATTCGAAATACTAAATACTACGGGAATCATAATGAACTCGGTAATGAAATTTTGATGGAATATATTGATCCTAATACCATAGAATCTCAATTTTACCAGCACTTGCAATGTTCTTGGATGTCTTTGACATAACTCCCTAAACCAACGCCACACCTAATATTATTACAATTTAAATGTCCATATTACAATTTATTATCACCAACACATTCCATATGACATAATATGTAAAAATATGGTGTAAATATATTAGGACCCAATTTTTTGTGACATAAAAAGATATTATGCTATAAAAATTATATATCTACTGAAAATATAAAGCTTTAAAATTCACACCCTCTAAAATATTTTTCACCCAGAAGATGAGTGTCTCAGGATAATTTACATAAATTTGTGGCCTTTGATCTTGTATATAATAATCTCACTCCTAGGTCTCTTTTGATATCTACCAATAATTCCATTGAACAATGATAAGTGGCACTATCATCACATGAAGGACTTCCTTGCTCATGTCAACGATCATCAGTGGTTGATTCTAATAAGATTCATCAAGATCCAAATCAACACCATCAACGCTGCAAACAAGAATAGGATCATATATATTTATGATTTTGGGAAACATTGAACACATCATACATGAATTTTTAACACATATAATTATCCAAAAGGGACACCAGTTTCCCACACACATAGTGATCTATAAGGGTACAACAAAACAAGGGACATAATTTAACCACTACCCGATATGCCCATTCCCTAATTGATGAGTCACTCTCGATAAAACATGATCACCCATAGTGAACTTCAAAGATCTCCTCTTGTGATTGGAATTAAATATTTTTCATCTCTATGTGGTTATCAACCTCTTCGGAATCAACTAATATCTCTCCAAGGTATCATGAACCATGTTGGGGGGCCACATATACTGCCTCACTAGCCCCATTCCAACAAATTGGTTAATTACATGACCTCCTCTAAATATCCATGAAAGGTTATATCTGAATCAAATCTTGGTAACTATTTTTCAATGCAATCAGAAATAATTGTAGGAGATTGGACCACACAACTCCAAAGTCATAGATGAAAGTGAAAGTCATACACTCAAATCTTCATATAGTCTTCATAGACAATACATCAGTCTATGGTTGGAATTACAATACCAATATTAGTTATATCCCTAAGGATTTTGGAAGATGATGTATAAAGCGTGGTGTGAAACATGTGTCTTTATATAAATCAATGCTCAAGGGGAATCAATGTAGGTTGACAATAGAACTAGGATATAGCTTTCCCAGATCATCCACTAAGTGTGTAACCCTGATTTATAAAAAATGATCAACATTTATTTAATGATTTCTATCTATCCAGACAATTTCATTACTCATCGGGGACCTGAGTAACCCTATCTGAAATTACATCACGAAATCTTCCTATTTACACATGGATATAGGAAGTGTTTTTAGTATACCTCCAAGTATATGGTGCTCAGAATTTACCCATTGATAGGTAAGGAATTGAGAGATTAATCATGAAATATCCATATTTAATCCCTACCACCAGAAGAGGATTTTGAAATAATTATAGATCTTGGTCACACCATGATGTATTTACCATCTACAAGTATTTTAATTTATCCTCATATCCTCTATGATGGAATATAGGACTACTACTCACCCATGTACTAGGATCACATTTCATTCTAGATCAATCAACATGATATCAAGTCACCCTTATCCAGTTTCTCCCTAATAATATTGCACACAATATCGGGCTCCAATATAATCCTAAAGTGATCTATAAGTGGTGATGTTATCACGAAAGTTGTTGATGTTAAAAATATAAAATACTTGAGATAATCCCTCCACTATTATCCCACATGTCTCATCAAGGATCACTTATCCTATATAAGATTCTCAGTTAAACCTTTTTGATATTTTTTATTGATAGGGTCATCTTAAATGAGGTTAACCTTCCGAGGTGAGTACACCATCTCAATGTCAAATGTCTATTGATTCTAAACCCTATTCCTCTGCATAATGTTTATATTCTTCTATGTAGAGATAATGTTAAGTATAGTGCGGTATGTATAGACAATAAATTTATCCTCAAAGAGATAATGTCTCTACCACTTTAATTTGTTGACCATAGTCGATAGCTCTATGTAATGTGTGGGGTACTTATACATTTGGTGTTTTAGCAGAAGAGATCCATTTACTAATACCAGTTAACTCTACATCAGCACCACTCCTTGTAAAACACTTGTTTAATCACAATACAATACATATCCGATAAAATTATCAAAGAGTGTTAGTACATGAACTATAATAAAATTTTATTTATTTAATAGAATTCGTTTTAAAAATATTCATACCATTGAAACATCACTGCATTTATTATATTTTTTTTCATCATTATTGATTGTTGTGAGATTACTTTGATAAATTACCTTTAATATCATTCCATTCAAAGAAATTGCCTGATCTCAAACACATTATGGTGATGTGTCAAATAGATGTCTACCTAAACTTTCTCTGGTTATATGAATATACATATCTCAAAAAACACATACCATTGGAACATACCCTCTCAAATATAAAAGGTTGACTTTGATAGCTTAAAATAATGTGGGATTTCATTAATCATAATAAAGACTATATCTAGTTTCATATAATGATTCTCTGATATTAGTGATGAGATAAGGTTATCCTCGATGAAAAATATAACAAGGGATTCATCATATGAATGGAATATCTTATTCACAATATCCTTGATCACTAATATCATGCACTTTATGAAAAATTGAATTACATTGTACACATACAACCCATACATAATATAAAATTTCCTTTACATTATGTCAAACACTATAACATATAGCTGATGATATCCCTCTCAAATATATATCATAGATTACCATGTGGGATCCCCATAACTGATCAAAGTTATCATTGATCATTTTAGTAGGCTATTGGTTATTAACAACTTCCTTCTTTATTTTCTAGTTGTCTATAGATAACTAGAAATTATTGTCAAATACTTGGAAAATAACATTGATGAACCCCAAGGTGAAGTACATGGCCTGATTAAGCCATTCCTCTCCATGACATCCATATATACCTTGATTTCCTTCAGATCAATTGGTTCCATTTGATATGTGGTCTTGAAATCGGGTTTGCACTTAAAATTATCTGTTTTCATCTAAACGTTCCAATAACATAGAATCATTACTAGGCTGATGATCTACAATTATTTCAACCCATTACATAGCATCATAATGGCCTCTAGTTCCCAATAATGATGTAGAATGTTGGGCTCGATGTTAGGTAATATTTTTTCAAAGCTATATAGTACTAGGCATAGGAAGAACACTACAAGGAAGTCATCTGGATGCAGCATCCCGGCTTCCTAAATCACATAGCCATTAAAATAGGATGCTCAGTATAATTTTCCTAAAAATATATTTATAAGAATGGAACATCCTCTCTTACTAGAGTATTTGGTCTATATCCCATAGCTCCCCACTAGTATCTGGTAGGTCCTTGTAGCATGAACATCGGCTACATTCACCTTTATATCTGAAAATGTCTCGATGAGGTCAAATATGCACTCTATGGTGTCCAAAAATAATAATTAGTTTCATTTGGAAACATAGTTACATAAATGGTAGGTGGATGATCGATCTAGAAATAAATGTAATAGTCTACCATGTATTTCATTAACGGCTGGTAGGTAACCACTACCAAGACTGCTCGGGTAGGTATGGGAAGGTTAACCAGAGTCACTGAGTTAATAGGACCCCCACACTTATTTTGGGATTCATCCTCTATAATACACGAAATATATGGTACAAAAATTCCATACTAGTCTATAGGATTACAGAAGGTTTCTAAAAGAGTATACCTATATCCAAAGTATAAACCTCCATGCACTAACCTTGGTATAAATCCCACACATTATTCAAAATCATTATTTATGCACTAATAAAACAAAAAATAGCTCAGCTAATAAATATTAGTAATGATATCTCGCATATAATTGAAATCACATATATATTACATCATCAAAGAAAAAACCCAAACAGATAGAAAAAAATTAAATAATTTATTACTGAACAACTATTTAGAACAATGAGAGGTATACAAATATATATGGTATGTGAACATACATTACTATCCATGTTGTATCAACATTCTTAAACTCACAAAATTCTCATATCAACATCATGTGAATCCGTTGTGGGGATCTTAATATACCACATTAAAAAACATGAATCTACCAATTATGGTATATTATAGGTACACTATAAAGTTATAGTTGAGTACTAAAATAGTTCCCCAACTAGAGTCCCAAACAACCTAATTCAAATCTAATGGTTTCCAAATAAAGGCAATAGAAAAATTAATTTAGTCTAAAATCATGATCTTATGACCCCATTTTGTAACATTCCAACCCAATACACCCTGTCAATATCGGTATGTCACATGAATACATATGCACCTTGTCACATATAAAAGTCTAAAAACTAGTTATGAGGGTATACATGAAGAAGTTGGGATAATATACCATATGTATCGTATCATTGGATTGATAATGAAAAAATAATAATGAAATAAATAAAAACATAAATAAATAGAGTAAAATTTGAAAACTAAATAGATTGTAGAAATTTAAAAATAAAAAAACATATCACAATGTGGAATGCTTATCCAGAATAACAAAAGAAACTAAATAATTAAAATTAATGTTGGGACCTCTATGGTCTTTTCTGGTCTCATATAACTTCGTTCGAAATAAGCTCAACCATCTACCAAAAGAACTTTTCCCATCATTGAACCTATTATAAAATATATATTTCCATTGAAATTACAAGGTATGGTGTGATAAAAAGACTTAGTATGGCACCACCAATGATTCATTACCTGGTGTGATCATGTATAAAAATTTTATCCTAATAATGATAATTAATTAATAACAAACTCATAATAAAAACGTTGTTTTCATTCATTATCATGTCCCCACAAAACCCTCCAATAAAATCGCTTCAGCACCATGACAAAAAGATAACAGAAGATATTGATACTTAAAAACCAACATTGTAAGGATTTATCATGTGCTCATGATGATGAAACCTTGCATCATATATCCATCAATATGAAAATGTCCCCATGTAACCCTAGATGATAATATCTAATACTCAGATTGACAAGCATATTATGTGGTGAGTGGGACATGGAAAATCAAGGAATCCTCAAGAACACAATTAACATAAAACCCTTGATACCTCATACATCCAACCAATGTGTAGATACAACATTTCTATATTCAGTAATCAATTACACTTCCCCTCTATGTGAAAATCGTTTCATGATGGACCACCTATCACAACCATCAATCACAATGTGAATTGAAATTGTAACACTAATTCCTTGTGGGCACATCAGTAGACATAGTATAACATGATGTGTATATATAATCACATATAAGTTCATGTTATCATAATAAAATAAAAAAATAATCTACAAAAATATCAGTTATATAATCAATATACAAACAGGTCACACATGCTATACATAAAAACACATGAAATCAAAGTCAAACACTATATCAAATACCAAACAAATTAATCATACAATGAAAAAAATTTATGTGTGATTCCAACATGGTATGTATCATACTACCTCATGGTATTCCTAGTAAACATCAAGGTTTTATGTAGGATTCTTTACATAGACCATTAAATCACACAATCGAAACACACTCACACACCAAAGACTCCACGAACTAGTTCTAAATAGGAACACTAATGGTTCAAAAGTGGGGAAAGATAAAATTTCCATTGTGTAGAGAAAAATTACCTACCGAAAACTAAATTTAGTCTGGAGAACATGATGAGATACTAGATTACAATTTTAGTTATTATATTAGGAAGTGGGATCTATGTCATAGTTTTTATGAGGTAATTTTTTTTCTTATAGAATAAGACCTTCCCTACACATCCTATTGCGAATATCAAATTCTTTCGGAATAAAAATATTTAATTGTGACCTCCAATATGCATGTTCAGCCATCACAATTTAGTGGTGTGCATTCTATGTTATATAGGTTGGGATTAGTACACATGGTTTGGAAGCTCTATTGTGTCTCTCTTTTGGACTATAATTAGTTATTATCATAAAAGAGAATGGTGAAGAGAATTTGTTGGGATTTTTGACCCCATACCCATGTGAGAGTAACCCACATTAATCCAATCATAAATAATTAATAAATAGTTCCTATAAGATCCCTTGGTAATAGCATTTTTGAATCCTATAATGATCCAATGGCCAAAGGCCAAAAGCTGTACTGACATGCAAAATGTTCTAGGATATCAACAATGTAACTCATAGAACTAGCCCTGCAACAAAACATATTATGTTGTAAATTTTCATAATATAGTTTAATTCATGTGTCATGTCCCTTGTGGATTAAAAATAATAATTACAGTGTAAATTTAATTGGAACTAATGTTTTAGGATGAAAATATATTTTATATTGTAAAAAAATAATATCCATTGAGAAATGAAGGGCTTTACAATTTTCATGATCGTGTATAATTAATGTTAAAACTTTATTTTTAAATTATTCCAACATTTATAAAACTATAAAAATAAATAAATTTTAGGTAACTAATTTTTTTTTCAAGATATTAAATATATATAAGTGATAATAAATTCCATTATGATATTATTAGGTCATTTTTTTGAAACCTCACATTGATCAAAAGGATATAAAAAATCATTTTGAATACGGATAAAGAGAAATATTAATGGTATATTAGATAATACACATTTATACTCTATTATAAGGTATAATATCATTCATGGAATGAATGAATATGTATATATAAGATAATGTTATTTATAGAGGATGAGAATTATAATTCAAAATTTAATAGATTTATTAATAAATAAATCCAGTACAGAAGAAGATAATGATTTTAAAAAATAATTTCATTATAAAGAATATAGAAAATATATCAGTATATATTTTATGGAATTATTTTTAACATATGTATCTATAAGCCACTATCCAAGGATCTACAGGTCTTGTGTCTTTATAAGACTAGATTCTTAAATACACAAAACCTTAAAAATACATCAACATTATTTATTATACTACAATTTATCCTATATCCTAATCATATTAAAATATTTCATAGTATATCTTCAATATTACATAATGAAAAGTAGAGAGTTATAAATCCCATTAAGGGAAAAACATATTAATAGTTATATATTTGAGAGAAAACGCATTTCATGATAATAGAAAAGAAAATAATTACTTGGATGCATGGAATGAAATTATGCTATGATAATACCATATAATTAAATAAATGTGGGAAGAACATAAAGTATGAAAACATAATCATAATTATTTCCTCACTATGGATACATCATAACATGGTGTTCTCAACTAACAGCCCATGCACAATACAAGGTAAGTCATGAGAAAACCATATTACCCAATAAATTAGTGTGTTATTTGGGTGTACCAAGTGTTCCACATAGATAATATATCCTCATAAATAAATTTACAAATAACCCCTATAGAATGATAATGTGTTTTACATAATATTCATTGTGTGTATCAATGATTAAAAGGAATGATACCTTAAAAATTTAATCCCATAAGAATGAAATGAATATTTAATAATATGTAATACACAAAAAATGATTTAAATAAATACATATATTTACATATACATGAATAAAAATAGTATTGGGAATTACTAATAAAAATAATGTAATTGAAAATCATAAAATTATTTTTAATGAATAATAGGTAAATAAAATTTTTAATTGATTAGTGTAAATGGGAGTGAATGAATGTATACCATTGATATAATATTATTTAGATTGTAAGTAAATAGTTATAAGTGTTTGGAATCATGTATAATTGAATAATTATAAATCATATTACAAAAATATGTTCTTTAATGAAAATGAATAGGTAGGGAAAGCATGACTTGCAATGTGATTTCAATAAGACTAATAAGAACTCCTTAAAACCCTATAAACTCATTATAAATTCTTTTAAGAGATAAAATTAGAGTAAATTCATTTTGAATACACTTAGAGGGGATATGAATGTGATAATTGGTGGATATTAATATCAAAACTATAGGATTTATTTATTAATTCCCAAATTCTGGCCTAGATCATATAGCTTATTAAAAATGGAAAAACAATAGAATTCACATCGATTTTTACAATTATTTTGATGAAGGGGGAGTATATTTTAGTAATTTAGTTGTTCGGGGTTATAACCAAATTTTATTTTATTTATTTAACCTATGAAGTCGTTTTCGTATTAATTAATTTTTAAAGCATAAAATCTAATTTATGTATTTTAGGAATAATTACAGGTTTTTATAATTTATATTATTCCATTTATATACATTGATTTTTGGATTAAACTAATTTTTAGACTACGATGATATTATAATATCTATCAAATTACATTTGTTTAATTATGAAGTTATAATACATTCCATATATCTATACAATATTTTATTGTTTTCCCCAAACTCTACCATTATTTATTTTTTATAAAAAATCACAGTTGGATAACTTATAAATGATAATTTCCGAAATGATGTTAATTTTATAAAAATATTTTACTACATATTTTTATTTAATATTTTCAAATAATAAAATTTTGTTGATAATTATTAGTTTTTGTAACAAGATTATTTTTTAAAACATTATAATAAATTCTTATGAATCGATATCATTATCTAATTTATTCAATAAAAAAAATATTTTTGAACCACATTTTTATGAAAAAAATCAATTGACTTATTTGAATCATTTATTTGGAAGAAAAAACCATTAAACAGAAGATATTTTAAAAAACACATATGTAAATAGATCTGTATTACATGACTAAAATTCCATGGATAAATCACAATCAAAATATATCTAAATGAATATAATCCCCAACCATAATTACCTAAAGTATGATCTAAATCCGTTGAAAATCGATCCCAGAATTTTGTGAATCCATGAATGATGTCTATGTTCTAATGAAAAAAATCTTCCTTATTCATATTCAAAATTCAACGTGAGAAGCTTCACTAATATTAATGCCATCAAACTAAAAATCCTTCATTTTAGTGAAGTGGTAATGACTAGGTTGATTAAAAAAAATCAATGATCTACGTAGAACACTATTAAAAATTAAATTGGACATTCGAGTTTGTTCAACAATGAAAAATAATCTACACTCTTATATTCAACAAATATCAACAATGTAGTTTGCATCCTCTATCTAAACATCTCATATAGCATTTTATGTGTGATTTTGTGACTTTTAACAAGATTCCTTCACTGTATCACTACCTCAACTTTAATTGAAGTCCCATATAATCAAATATTTAGTAAAAAGTAACATAAAATCAACCATCACCAAAAAAGGATAACACCATTTTTAAACAAAAGAATTATGAAATATAGAGAAACCGGTTAATCCTCCAACTCAGAGTCTCACAAAAATTCCGTCTAACCCTTCCAAATAACATTCATTTGTAGGTCCAATAAAATTGAAATTTGGATTGTATTTTTCTTTTTAATTATGTTTTCAAAACATATTCTTCCATGTTTCGTTGTTTTTATCAAATCCTATCAATCCATTTTCATACTTGTTATTACATTATGTATATTATTTATCAATCCTTTTTAAAAAAATATACATAGACTTCTTCTGGTTTTTGAAGATCATCCTTCATTTGATATTTTATGGACCCATCAGGTAGCTTTGTAATAATTCTAACCATGACACTCATGGATCATATAACTATTGTATTATTTATGTCTGAATAATAATTTGATCGATTTTATTTCTTCATATGAAAATGCTGATACCATCCCTAATTTAAGATTTTCATCTTAAATATGATGGAACTAAATAGATTAAACGAATCATTAATTTAATTAAAAATAGGTTGGTTTCATTTTTTATGAGTGGAATTCATTAGTATCTTCATTTTTTCTCCTAATGGGTTTTGTATTTTGGTTGTAACAACTATGATTTTGTGAATTTATTAATATTTTTAACTTTTTTGAATTAATTTAATATTTTTTATATTTTTGACCATAAAAACCCATAATATAGTTTATTGTTATTATATTAAAACACTACATTTGGATTATGTATCAAAAATCAATATGTTATTGTTGTACTACAAATAAAACTGACATGTGATACATTACACACAACACTGTCTTTCTATGTAATAACAAATTAATATTATAACAATGTAAATGAAATCTTTATTACCTGGATATTTGGAATATTATTATTAATAGTAATAACAAATATTGTAAATTTTTTCAAATAAATATAACATATTTATAATGAAATGTATAATTTTTGGAAATTTCTTTTTATGTTTAGAAATATTATTTTCTAAAAGGAACTTCCTTTTATTTCCATCTATGAATAATAATAAAAATAATTTTAGAAAATCATAGAAATTGTATTTTATATTATTAATAATAATTCATGTTATTTTAAATTATCATAATGTGAATGATTAGTATTTTTCAATGAAATTTCATTTTTGGATGAATAGTTAAAATTATTGCATTGTACTTAATTAATTCATTTTTTATTTAATGATATATTTGGAAATAAATTGATTTTTAAATTGAAAATATATCAATTATACATATATTAATCCAATTTAAGTGATTGAATTAATTTTTATATTTTAATTATATGTAAAAAAAATTTCAAAATTTGAATGTCCTTTTTACCTAACATCTGTCTACATTTGCTGGATTAGCATTAATCTTCATATGGAGAATTATGTGAATTGAAATTCTAAAAATAAAAATACACAGTTACACTCAGTATGATATTTAGATTATAATATGATCAGCTTAATATTTTGAATATTATGAATAATATTTTTAGTAAATTTTTATTTATTAATTTTAATGGAGAATTGGTTAATTAAAGGTAAAATAATATTATAAAATTATAAAATGTCAATAACACATGTCCTAATTTCATTGGAAAAGTTCTTTTAGAATCAAATAAGCCATAAGACCAATTTTTAAACTTTTAAATCCTTATCTGTAATACTACAGTATTTATCATGTTTTATTTAAAGTTTTGTTGAAAATGAAGAACACGATTTTTTTAATTATTAAAACATATTTTATATAGGCATAAAATAAAGATAAATTAAACTAAAATTACTAATTTCAAAGATAAAATGTGTACCTACAACATGATAATTTATTTGAAATATTTATTAATAAAATAATAATCATAAATAGTGACATAATGATGATACAATAATTGTTTAATTAATAAAAGGATTAAATAAATGATATTTAGTTTATTAGAATAAATATAATTTTAATCAATTTAGATGATCCATAAATTATATAGATGAATATAAAATGTTAGGACTCTCTTAATTGATTAGGTTTTAATGTATCTTTCATTATGGATTTTATTTACTATCAGTTTTGCATATACTGTCATAATGGTCAGTAATTTAATTTTATAAAAACAATATTTTATTAAATTATTTATAGATGATAAATATATTAAAAAATACGAATATCTTATTACAATATCACAAATGTCATAAATTTTTAATTTATGGTCTCCTTTTCTGATATAAGTAATAATTTATAACCTCTAAATATTTAAAATATTGTTACTATAATTATTATTGCAATATATTAATTATGGTAAAATTAAAATTCCATGATTTAAAATAAAAATAAAACTATTTTAAAAAATTATTAGATGAATATGATTCAAACCTTATCATTATAAAATATAAATAGTGTTATCTGATGCATTCAATTTTAGGATAATAACATTTATATTTTTTAAAGTCAAGTATAGTTACAAAATATCACATTCTTGTATTTAATATGTTTTATGTGTTCACATTGGGTGAAAATCAATATAAGAAGGAATATAAATAATTATTGTAATCATAAAGAAATTAATTTCATATTGAATTTTATTTTTATTTTTTAGAAAATATATAATTACCTTATAATCTTCTTCAATAATAAAATATTATTTAATTAATTAATATAAATATAAAATAAATGATTTTAATAATGTGATTTATTATATATGATTTATAATTGAAAGTCAAAGAAGAATTTTATACATCCATAAGAAATGTTGGAGATTTTTGATACCATTTTATTTGAATTCAATCTTTTTATTAATGTATTTAAATCCAAATTAAATGAATAGTTACGAATTTGAAAATATTGATTTTTTTGAATTAATATATTATTAAATATTTAAAAATCATAAAAATGAAAAATAATAAAACAACGGGAATTATATGGTCTACAATGTCACACCCCATTAATTTTTATCTCATTTTGGTGTTTTTGGCCCTATAATTGCAATATAAAATTTTAATATATTCTTGGATTTCCAAAATTGCACCTTACAAATGTTATAAAAGGGAACATCCTACCACCCTTACTCAAACCACATTAATCCTTAAATATAAACAATCCAATACAAAATCACCATATATGTAAAGACCCAAAAATTTCATGAATTTTTTTTTCTTAATTTCTTTGGAATTTTACGAGTGCGCAATTTCTGACAGCCACTGATTCCGAGGCCCGGAATCAATATCCAAAATTTAGCTTGGGTATGTTCAGTGAAATAATGAGAGAGTTTTTCTATCTTTTGAACCGGTGCTTGGAATTGACATCTGAGGGCACCGATGAACTCGTAGTGTCGGTAATTTCTTAAGAGGACCTTTCCCGTGGTTGAGTTCTGTGCGGGTTGAGGATTAATAAATGAGGATTTTGAATAATTGTAATAAAATTTGTAGTATAAAAATTTTATTTATGGAAGGTAGTTTTATCCTACAAAGGTGGAGTTAGAGGTGGGGCCCACAGCCACCTAACCTACCAAAGTAGGGTTTAGTGTGGTGGGGCTTACATGAGACCCTAACTCCTCACCTCCCCATAACCCATTTGAATTCCCCTTTATCACCACTTAAATTAATTAGTAAACTTCTCTTTAATTATGTGAACTCCTCACCTCCTTCTCTCTCTCCAATAAGTTTTTCCAACATGATTTCAATTAATGAATTGGCTCCTCTTAGTTTTGAATTTCATAGTATTATTAAATTAAGAGTAAACCGTTCATTCTATTGGTGGGAAAATAATCTGTGGAGAATCTTTGGAAGATTTTAAGGAAAATCATTATTTTCACGAAGATCACAGTATTCCTCTCGAAGAAGGGAATCTCCTTCAACCAAAGGAAGAATGTGAGGTGACCCCACGAGGAGCACCGTTCTTCCGCTACGCCCGACCACCTCGACACTTGCCTCTTTTCGCAGTTCAACGACGTGCGATGTCTTTTTGAGGAAGGGGTTATTTCTTTGTTCAAGTTCATCATCGTCTTTTATTGTTATGATTGTCCGAATGTCATCATCGTAACGAGAGAAGATCGGACCGCACGAACATGACCGATTCTCCTCCCCTACACATTGCTAAATTCAATGATGTTTGTGGCGAAGGCGGTGCGGTGTCGTTGCATGGTGCGAGAAACATAGAGGACCACGGCCGGAGCGGGCCGCAGCACCTTCGCGCTGTGCCGATGAGGCCGAAGGAGGCCGCGGCCAGGAGCGGGCCCAGCGGAGGGGTGTGGCGCCGTCACACCGCACAGATCAGATAGGGTCCGTGGCCTAGAGCCATGGAGGACACAAAAGTGGTGGCCGAATGAGATGGCTGGCCTGTGGCTGGTCATTCAAAGAACCCGAGGGGGTCGTAACCACCAGAAAATAAACTTGGGTGGACCCCATAGGGTCTAAAGTTCCACAAAAAGGGGGAGACGCCCCCATTCGCACCCCGCTCGGCCGTGAGCTGAGCCGTGGCCGGCTTCCGAGCCGGGCCGTAGGCCGTACCAGGCCGGGCCGCCTATGCCCGTGCTGGGCCATGCCACCCGCACCGGGTCAGGCCACGCCCTATCGGTCCGGACCCGGACCAGGGTCGGGTCGACCTGGTTCTGGCTGCCCATGGGGAATTAGGCCTGGTCGGACCGAGCCCAAACCCCCAATTTTCAGACCAAGCTCTTTCAAACGCCCATATCATGGGCTACGGACCTCTGATCGACACACCTTTAGTGGCTTAGGGATCCTTGGATTGAGACAGTCTATTTGGTATATTAAACTCAATCTTTCGGTAATGTTTGTGTATGACCGGGTTGGTACGAACCCGCCACCAACAGTGCCCTTGGAGCGGAAACGGTTATTACGTGAGCTCTGGATGTCCGATTGGAATACCATCTTCTTTGATGGATTCCTTTTGATGAGATGGATCTTTTTTAATAATTCACCTATGTTTTGAATGTAGTTGGAGTATGGCCGGGTTGGATTGTACCAAAAATCCAACCGGGCCCCTGGAACAGAAAAGCCAATAACTTTAAGACTGGATGTCCGTTTGACGAATCGTCTACGGCGATGGTAATCTCATTGAGAAACGGTCCTATTGGGTATACCCTATGAGAGTTCATGGTATAGTTGATATACGGTTATGATGGTTCTTACATGAAACCAATTGGGCCCCCGGGACAAAAAGGATAATAACTCACAGACTGCGCGTCCGATTGACTCACCGTCTGTTACGTTGGAACCCCTATGACGTGACAGATCATTATGATATTTCTTTTTGGTACTTCGAGACACATGGAGTTTCGACTAGTTGATCTTGGGGAGGATCCTCCTAGAGACATGCATACGGAGTACAATGACCGTGTAGCTGGCTGAGATCTGATGACTGCTTGTCCGATTCGATTTGGAGTGACTAGTATAGCCCAGTGGGGAGAACTACTTTCTATAGTGGAAGACCCATGGCAGAGGATCACTACTTTGTGAGGTAGAAGACCTGTGGTACTCGACAGGAGGAGTACCTCTGTAGGCTATGAGGGGGCTCACTACTGTGTGATGTGGCAGACCCATGGCTCGGAGCACAACTTTGTGAGGTGGCAGGCCTGTGGAACTCGACAGGACGAGTACCTCAGTAGTATAAGGTTAGTGAGTATATACTCAGAGTCATGACATGACTACTATTCTTGATAGAGTAGGAGTTCTCTACCAGCCGTGTTTTCAACATCATGAATAAAAAACCTGTTTTGAGCTGATTCAATGACCTTTGTGTTTAACGCGTGATTGAGATGAGTTACATGATAACATAGTTATACGTATGGGCTCATACCTATGTAAGAGATTTTTGTTGGGATTCATATTTATGGTTATCCTTGTTGGATTTAGTGAGACCTTGAGGTTCTTGGGGTCCCTACTGTGTATCATTATACTCACCCCTGTAAGGGCTATGCCCTCACTTCGTTGTGTTGTTTGCAGACGACGGATAACACTGAACATGGTTGAGGCTTGTAGAGTTGGATGGTACCAAGAGGTGGACTTCACAACGATATGGTACCCGAAGGTGGACATCATGACAAGACGATACTCGGAGGTGAAAGATGAAATTGTAGAGCTGATGTGGCCATCTATACCTACCCTTCGGGTAGGATATCCGGAGGAAGATCCAGGAGCAGCTTGACACCTTCCTGTACTTCTGTCTTTTCTTTGTACTTTCATTCAGTTGTATCTTTTCAGTTGGGCTTGTATTTCCAACCCCCTTTGTACTTCCAGCACAGTTTTTACTACTTTACTTAGTGTTTTCTTCTGTTTGTACTCTGGCTATGTGTGTGAGTGTTATGTTTTATAAATGCAATACCTTCCAAGTTTTTTAGGGAGTTATGACATTGATGCTAGTCGCCAGCCCCTGGCCTATGAAAGTATGGTTTGGGGTAGTCACGGCACGGGCTCGAGAACGGGTCATTAAAAATTGGTATTAGAGGAGTCGGCTCTACCCCAGAACTTAAGACTCAGATATTTTCTATCTGTGAAACAATAGTGTTAAGGGTACTAAGAGTGGTTTTCAGCTCGGGGAGTCCAGTGTTGGTGTGGGCGGTCGACGTATCCACACACCAGGACCATGACTTCTGATTTCCGACTAAGTGCCCGAAAACACTGATTGCGTGTGAGTTTTTCAAAAAAGTTCCATCAAGTCAGCTCAAATCAGGTCAGCTCACCTGGTATAGTATTTTCACCATGTCACATCTATTTCTTTCTAGATGCCTCCCCATGGACGACCTGCTAGAGCCCCAAGAGATACATGTACTGTCACATAAATGACATATTTTAAAGGTAGTTTTTTATTTAATTTACATCCTTGTGTGGTTTTGGTGTTTTTTCATGCATTTTTTAAGGAAATAGCTGGCTTCCAATATTTGGGCCAACCTGAGAGCCCGTTTCCAGTTTTGATAGTATATTTTGTTTCTTTAATAACTCCTTCGTTTTTCAACATTTTTCACCCATTAAACTTCCAAAATGACCTTAATTTAAATGTTAAAACCACAAAAGAATTTTGGGCCCCTTAAAAAGTCATTAGAATCTTGGAGTTGATTGATCTAAGTAGGTATTGGGCCAACCCGAAATCCAATTTCCAGTTTTACAATTGTTTTGTAATTCTATCATAAAATATTTATATGTTATCCTTTTTAGGTGATTAAACCTCTCAAACGTTCCCACTGAACCCAGAAGCACCCCCATATTCGTTTGTTCCTCTTTGGAGCTCAGATGCATCGCGATTTAGGGCCAAACATCTGAATCTTCAAAAAACGTCCAGATTTCTCAGGTAAGTTGGTTCTCTTCCTTATTCCTCCCTACTTCATAGGGTTTCTTCCTTTTTTATTGAATTCCAAAATGTCCAGAAGATGGGGTTTCGTACCTAGGGTTCTATTTTTGAGTTTTTGGTCCAATCCTCTGGTTTTGGGTTCAATCTTACTCTTTTGTGGTGCGGCGGAGGTGCGGTTGAAGTGACACACAAGGATTTGGGGGTTTGACTCTTTTGGTAGGTGATTTCATATGTAAATATTGTAGAATGAGTTGGATTTATGAATTTCTGTTTCTATTATTTTCCTCATTCATTATTTTTATTGCAAAAATTTATTTGGGTAGCATTTTATAAGCGGTTGATTTTTAAGTGCCAATTTTTTTGTGAAAATGGGTGTTTTTCATTGCTACCCATGTTGTGCCTCTTGGTGTTGTTTTATAATTCAGGGATTAGATTTATAAAAATTATTTGATGCTGAAATTTCTGTTTTGGTATAATATTGGTCTCTATTTGGTTTTAAATGTGGGATTTTAGATGAATTTAATGAGAAAAATTTGATTACTTTTCTTGGAATTGTTTTATTGAAATTATAAGTGGTTTATTGAGTTATACGAAAGGTGCAAAGAAGGTGTAGCTACTGTTTTGAATGTGTGTGACAAGAATTGATATTTATATGTAAAAATTGATTTTGGTAGCATGTGGTGACTTTTTGAGCACAATATGGGAAACAAGGTATCTAGGTGGGCTAACATGTACTAGTACACTAGTGAACAGAGGGGTTTTGACCATGGTTCACATAGCAAGTCTGACATGGATTACACTAACAAAACTATAATGGATTTGATTAGAGACCACTTGGTTATTGGTATGCTCCCTACTAGTGGCTCGTTCCCGAGAATGAATTTCATCATGGTTACTTTCACCGAGGTACGAGGTACATGGGGCCTACAACAAACTACTACCTAGGGGTGTTCCTATGCTTGGTGCTCATGGCCTTTTTTGGCATTTATACTTTTTTTATGGTATTTTGTAATGTGAAAACCAGTAGCTTGAAATTTTTATTCAAATTCACTCATTCTTTAATGTTATCCCCATTGAACGTTATTTTCTTTTCAAAGTTTCAATTTTAGAAATAAATGCTACCATTATCTATTTATAACTCTTACAATCCTTTTATTTTATAATGCCTATCACTTGAAATCATTGGGTTATATCCTATTGGGATTAGTCTCACACCCTAATTACACATTTGGGTCTATGTAGACTTGATCATGTTTGACACAGGCCTGGGAAAGGCCTTGGGCGATGGCGGTTCGCGTTTCTAGTTTCTCTCGATGGAGCGGTGTTGTGGAGACGGCTTGTGGGTTATGACCCCTTGCCATGTGGAGTCTAATGGGATGTTTTTTGCTACATTTATGTACCTTTGGACCTCTTGTGTCTTGTTTAAACCCATATAATTTGTTCTGAATTTTTATTAAGTCTTTCCTGGCAGAAGTTTTTCAGATTTGGTTCGTTGGCTGTTTTTGGTTATTTAATGAACCCAAACTCGGGTAAATCATTCCCAAATGAATTTTTATGATACCCAGGCACTTGTTCTAGCCCGTGGGGATAGGGAACGCCCTTCGGATCTTTCCATGAGCCGGGTTTGGTGCCGGTTTGATGGTGGCCAGATTCGGTTCGTGACAAAATGGTATCAGAGGAGGTTAAAGTTTTTGGATTATATTGTTATTTTGGGATGAGTCGGGAAAGACAGCAGCTAGGACTGTCGGGGCTCAGAGTTTTGGTTGTGAGTAGGGTGTCTGGCCCACACCTCTCATGGAAGACCCTGAGTCACCAGGGGATGTTGGAATTTAAAGATTGACTTCACATCCAGGTGTGACGTGTGGGCTGCAGACCACATGTGGACATCATGAAGATGTGTTGTAGTTGTTTTTTATTACTGAAATGTGTTTAGATTATTTATATTTGTTGTATTTGATTAAAATTTTCAGAATTGTGGTATTGATTATTTTTTTGTGATTGTAACATTTTGTAGCAACATTCCTCCCCGGAAAGATCTCACCCACCCACGGGAGGAAGCCAGAGAGAGTTCTCCCTCACCAATTGATCAGAGGCTAGTCGAGGTCATGGTCCGGGTTATCCAAGCTCTAGGATATGGACCAGATCTAGTTCCAGCTCCTATTAGAGCGGATGAGATTGGTCCTAGAAAGGACAAGGCCCAAGAGTTTCTGAAAAATAAGCCTCCAACCATCCGAGGCAGCTCAGAACCCCAAGAAGCAGAGGAATGGCTCAAGAAGATCGAGTGTATGTTTGATTTACTGGAAGCACCAGAGGTGCTTAGGGTGAAGTGTTAGTCATTTTTGTTGGAGGGTCCAAGCCTTAAATGGTGGGAGTCAGTGCTTCAGGCTGGGAAGAATAAGCAGATGCGCTGGGGAGATTTCAAGGCTATATTTAATGAACAGTACTACCCTGAGGTGTTGGCTTATGCCAGGTCTAGAGAGTTCATGGAACATGTTCAGGGAAATCTATTTGTGATGGAGTATGCCAACCGTTTCGGTGAGTTGGTTCGGTATGCTCCAGAAATTGTCTCTAATTAGAAAGTGAAGGCCCAAAGGTTTGACAAAGGCTTGAGACCAGAGATATACTCCGAGGTGTTCTTGTTTAAGTTGAGGACCTATGTGGAGGTCGTTGATCGGGCATGCATGGTGGAGATTGATAGAAAAGGCAGGCCTGGTTTCTATGGTTCTTTATCACCAGTGGGAAGTGGATTCTCCTCAGAAAAGAAAAGGAAGCAGGAGGATCATGTCAAGAAAGGAGGAGGCAGTTCAGGGAACTCTTCTAGGCAGTTTTCATCAGCGGTTTCGGATGCGAGATCGGTCATGTGCCACCAGTGTGGGAATCCTGGGCACATCCATCCTGCATGCCCTCATCCTTCGAAGACCTTTTTCCAGTGTGGAAGTATGGGACACGCGCAACGCGTTTGAGGGATAGCGCGTCCACTTCAAAGTGGGGCAGGATCCATGGCACCCAGAGGAGTGCCAGTACAGTCTGAGTCGTCGAGGACTGGGGGATCTCGATTTGGCAGTCGTGGTGGAAGGGCTAGGTCATCTTCTAGGCAGAGCTATTTTAGGGCATAGCCAAAAACTAGCGGTCGTCTTCAGGCAGAGACTGGACATCTCCATGCGGTGGATCAGGCACCAGCGGGATCAATGGCGGGACCGTCGACTGTTCGAGGTACCCTTTTGATTTCATCATCTATAGCTGCTTCTTTTTTTGATACTGGTGCCTCTGTTTAATTCATTTCTACCCCTTTTGTGGACATTCTGAATTTTCCAACTTATTTGATGTCATTCACAATGGAGTTGGTGACACCGCTAGGAATGAAGAAAGACCAGGGTCTCAGGTGCCCATTATGTGCGCTTTCTGTGTTAGGGGTCGAGATGGAGTGGGACCTCTTGGTATTAGATATGATCCTTTTTGATGTCATACTCGGGATGGATTGGCTATTACACTTCTAGGCACACATCGATTGCTACAGACGACATGTGTGTTTCACGGCACCTGATGGGAGTCATCAGGTTTATCATGGAGAATGGGATCCTCGGTCTGGTCACGTAGGGCCTCCACTCCCAGAGTTGGGAAGTGTTATCTTCCAGTTATCTTCTCTCATGCTAGAGGATGGTCTTTCCCTTGATGGTGCACTACCTCAGGTAGTGAATTAATTTACGGAGGTATTCCCAGATGATTTTTCAGGCTTGCCCCCGGAGCGGGATGTAGAGTTTTCTATTGATCTGGCGCCGGGAACACAACCGATATCTCTTCCCTCTTATCACATGGCCCCCACGAAGTTGAGGGAATTAATGATACAGCTGGAAAACTTAGAATCCAAAGGATTCATTTTCCCGAGCATCTCTCATTGGGCCGCTTCTGTGTTGTTTTCAAAAAAAGGCTGATGGATCCCTCCGGTTGTGCATTGACTACCGAAAGCTGAATAAGGTAACAATAAAAAACAAATACACTTTTCCCTTAATAGATGATTTGTTTGATCAATTGAAGCGGTCAAAGTGGTTCTCAAAGATAGACCTACGTTCGGGGTATCATCAACTCAGGGTGATGGAGTCAGATATCTTTAAGACAACCTTCCGATGTAGGTATGTCCACTTTGAGTATTTGGTCATGCCCTTCGGATTGACCAATGCTCCAGCGGTATTTATGGCACTTATGAATAGGGTTTTCCATAAGTATCTCGATTACTTTGTTGTGGTGTTCGTGGGTGACATTCTGGTATACTCTTTCTCTGAGGAGGAACACGAACATCACTTGAGGATCGTTTTGGGTACATTACAAGATCACCGCCTCTATGAAAAGTTTTCAAAGTGCACTTTCTGGATCAGAGAGGTGAGATTTCTGGGGCATGTGATCTCAGAGCATGGATTTTCAGTGGTCCCTGAGAAAATTAGTGCAGTCATGTCGTCAGAGAAACCGAAGAATGAGTTCGAGATCAAGAGTTATCTTGTCTTGGCTGGTTATTACAGGCGATTCATTCGGGATTTCTCTCGGCTTGCTTCACCAATGACTTCCCTCACCCAGAAAGGGGTGATGTTTGTATGGGGTCCAGAATGGCAGGCATCATTCGAGGAGCTGAAGAGGCAGCTGACTACCACCCCCGTGCTGACTTTGTCAGAGGATAGAAAGGGATATGTGGTCTATTGTGATGCTTCAAGTATGGGTCTTGGGTGCATGCTTATGCAGGATGATCACGTGGTGGTGTATGGCTCTCTCCAACTCCGGCCACACGAAAAGAACTACCCAACCCATGAATTGGACTTGCCAGCAGTGATGCATGCTTTGGAGACATGGCGTCACTACCTCTTTGGGGAGAAGTTTGTGGTCTATTTTGATCACAAAAGATTGGCTTATATCTTCTCACAGAAGGTCCTTAATTTGAGGCAGCGTCGCTGGATCGAGTACTTGCAGGGATTTGCCGTCGACATTGTCTATACCCCAGTTAAGGGTAATGTAGTGGCCGACGCCTTGAGCAGAAGGGTTCCAGTGTAGGCTTTGAGGAAATCCAGTGATGAGTGGACATTGATGGGGATCTTTTCTCAGATGCATGTGGAGACCAAGGAACACGGTAGAAGGGCATTCTTGGCGTGCGTCTAGTTGACTCCTTCTTTGTTGAATTTGATTCAGCGGGAACATCCCAGTGATGAGCTTTTTCAGCAGTCAAAGAAGTTTATTCATGGTGGGGAGACATCCTATGATTGGTCATCGTCTCCCGAGGGAATCTTGTGCTTCAAGGGCTGTTCAGTAGTACTATTATCTCTATGGAAGGTGGTGATGCAGGATAGCCACCAGTCTCAGTGGGCTGTCTATCCGGATACCACTAAGATGTATTATGATGTCCGTCAGCAGTTTTGGAGTCCTGGTATGAGAAGGGACATAGAGGACTTTGTGTCGAGATGCTACACATGCAAGTAGGTGAAAGTAGAGCACCAAAGGCCCTCCGGTTTTCTCCAACCACTACCCATTCCTACATGGAAGTGGGACGAGGTTTCCATGGACTTCATTGTTGGATTACCTCATTCACCTCGAGGTAAGAATGCCATTTTTTTGGTGATTGATCATCTAACCAAATCAGCCCACTTCATTCCGATCAGGGATACATCTAAAGTGGATGAGTTGGGCCGTTTGTATCTTCAGGAGGTGTTGAGACTCCATGGTGTTCCATCATAAATTGTCTCAGATAGAGACCCTCGTTTCACATCTCGGTTATGGGAAGGCCTTTAGAAGACCTTGGGGTCCCAGATTAAGAAGAGCACAACATACCATTCACAGACGAATGGTCAAACAGAGCGGGCGAATCAGATTTTGGAGGACATGCTTCGTGCATGTGTCCTAGAGTATGGTGGTTCTTGGGATACCCATTTGGGATTGGTTGAGTTTTCTTATAATAACAGTTACCAATCCTTGATTCGAATGTCTCCTTTTGAGGTGCTCTATGGTTGGCCTTGTCGGTCCCCCCTATGTTGGGCTGATGTAAGGGAGACCTCACTACTGGGGCCGAGTATGGTGCATGAGACATATGAGAAGGTAAAATTAATCAGGCAACATTTATTGACAGCTCAGAGTCGTCATAAATCATATGCTGACTGGAGGCATCGAGACCTAGAGTTTTCTGTGCGTGATAGAGTATTCATGAAGGTAGCCCCCCGTCTGTGCCATCGTCGATTGGGGAAGAAAGGTAATCTGACTCTGCGGTATGTCGTGCCATTTGAGATCATTGAGCGTATTGTAAAAGTGGCATGCAAGTTGGCCGTAACTTCTCAATTGACGTCCATCCATGATTCCTTCGATGTTTCTCAGTTGGAGAAATACATCCCAGATCAGTCCCATGTGTTGAGTTGGGAAGAACTGGAGATAGAGCCTGACTTGTCTATTGTTGAGAGGCCAGGGAAAATAGTGGACACCCAAGAGAAGATATATCGAGGGAAGTCTATTCCATTAATCCGGGTTCTATGGCAGCATGAAAATGATACACATGAGACATGGGAACGAAAGTTGTGGGTCGAGGAAGAGTAGCCATTCTTGTTTTCCAATCAAGCATCATGTTGACTTTCCGGGGTGGAAATTCCTTCTTGGGGGAGAGAATTGTCACATACATGAAATATTTTAAAGGTATTTTTCAGTTAATTTATATCCTTGCTTGGTTTTGGTGGCTTTTCATGCATTTTTGAAGGAAATAGTGGGTTTCCAAAATTTGGACCAACCTGAGAGCACGTCTCCAGTTTTGAAAGTAAATTTTGTTTCTTTAATAACTCCTAAGTTTTTCAACCTTTATCACCCATTCAACTTCCAAAATTTCCTTCATTTAAATATTAAAACCTCAAAAGAATTTTGGTCCCCTTAAAAAGACATTAGCATCATGGAATAGGGTGATCAAATTAGGTATTGTGCCAACCCAAAAGCCCATTTCAAGTTTTAAAATTGTTTAGTAATTCGTTCATAAAAAAATTATTTTTTATCCTTTTTTGTTGATTCCACCTATCACACGTTCTAAATGAACCCATCCGCACCCCAATATTCGTTGTTTCCTTTTTGGAGCTCAGATTCATCGCGAGTTAGGGCCTAACTTTTGAATATCCAAAAAACATCCAGATTTCTCAAGTAAGTTGGTTCTCTTCCTTATTCCTACCTTCTTCTTAGGGTTTATTCCTTTTTATTGAATCCCCAAATGTCCATAAGATGGGGTTTCGTACCTAGGGTTTAGTTTGGAGTTTCTTGGTCCAATCCTCTTGTTTTAGGTTCAATCTTACTACTTTGTGGTGCGGCGGAGGTGCAATTGAAGTGACACACAAGGATTTGGGGGTTTTGACACTTTTGGTAGGTGATTTCAAATGTAGGTATTGTAGAATGAGTTGGATTTATGTATTTCTGTTTCTATTATGTTCTTCATTCAGTATTTTGATTGCAAAAATTGTTTTGGGTGGCATTTTAAAAGCGGTTGATTTTTAAGTGCCAATTTTGTGTGAAAATGTGTGTTTTTCATGTTCAACCCATGTTGTGACTCTAGGTTTTGTTTTATAATTCAGGTATTAGATTTATAAAAATGTTTTGATGAGGAAATTTATGTTTTGGTATAATATTGGTCTCCATTTGGTTTTAAATTTGGGATTTTAGATTAATTTAAGGTGCAAAATTTGATTACTTTTCTTGGAATTGTTTTATGGAAGTTATAAGTGGTTTGTTGAGTTATATGAAAGGTGCAAAGAAGGTGTAGCTACTGTTTTGAATGTGTGTGACCAGAACTGATATTTATATGTAAAAATTTATTTTGGTAGCATGTGGTGACTATTTGAGCACAATATGGGAAACCCGGGTATCTAGGTGGGCTAACGTGTACTAGTACGCTAGTGAACGGAGGGGTTTTGACCATGATTCACATAGAAAGTTTGACATGGATAACACAAACAAAACTGTAATGGATATGATTGAATACCACTAGGTTATGGGTATGCTCCCTACAAGTGGCTCATGCACGAGAACAAATTTCATCATGGTTACTTTCACCGAGGTACGAGGTACTTGGGGCTCACTACAAACTAGTACCTAGGGGTGCTCCTATGCTTGGTGCTCGTGGCCTTTTTGCCATTTATAAATTATTTACGGTAGTTTGTAATGTGAAAACCATTAGATTGAATGTTTTATTCCAATTCACTCAATCATTAATGTTATCCCCATTGAAAGTAATTTTCTTTTCAATGTTTCACTTTTAGAAATAAATGCTACCACTATCTATTTATAACTCTTGCAAGAATTTTATTTTATAATGCCTATCACTTGAAATACTTGGGTGATATCCTATTGGGATTAGTATCACACCTTAATTACACCTTTGGGTGTAAGTAGACATGATCATGCTTCACACATGCAAAGGCAAGCCCTTGGGCGATAGCGGTTCGGGTTGCTCGTTTCTCTCGATGGTGCGGTGTTGTGGAGACGGCTTGTGGGTGATGACCCCTTGTCGTGTGGAGTCTCATGGGCTGTTTTCTGCTACTTTTATGTACCATTGGACCTCTATTATCTTGTTTAAACCCATATAATCAGTTCTGAATTTTATTAAGTCTCGCTTGGAATAATTTTTTCAGATTTGGTTTGTTGGCTGTTTTTGGTTATTTGACGAACCCAAACTCAGGTAAATCATTCCCAAATGAATTTTTATGATACACAGGAACTTTTTCCAGCCTGTGGGGATAGGGAACACCCTTCGAGTCGTACCATGAGCCGGGTTTCGTGCCGGTTTGAAGGCGGACATATTTTGTTCGTGAAAAAATGGTATCAGAGGAGGTTAATGTTTTTGGGTTATATTGTTATTTTGGGATGAGTCGGGATAGAAAAGAGCTAGGACTGTCGGGGCACAGGGTTTTGGTTGAGAGTAGGGTGTCTGGCCCACACCTCTCAGGGCATCCCCTAAGCCACTAGGGGATGTTAAAATTTAAATATTGACTTCAATTCCAGGTGTGATGTGTGGGCTGCAGACCACATGTGGACATCATGTGGATGTGTTGTAGTTGTTTATTTTATTACTAAAATGTGTTTAGATTATTTATATTTGATTTATTTGATTAAAATTTTCAGAATTGTGGTATTGATTATTGTTTTCTGACTCTTACATTTTGTAGCAACATGCCTCCCCAGAATGCTCTCACGCACCCATGGGAGGAAGCCGAAGAGAGTTCTCCCACACCAATTGATCGGAGGCTAGTCGAGGCTGTGGTCTGGGATCTCCAGGCTCTAGGATATGGACCAGCTCCAGTTCCAGCTCCTATTAGAGAGGATTAGACTGGTCCTAGAAAGGAAAAGGCCTAGGAGTTCCTGAAAAATAAGCCTCCAACCTTCCGAGGCAGCTCAGAACCCCAAGAAGCAGAGGAATGGCTCGAGAAGATCAAGCGTATGTTTGAGTTCCTAGAAACACCCGAGGAGAATAGGGTATAGTGTGCCTCCTTTCTGATGGAGGGTCCCAGCCGTAAATTGTGGGAGTCAGTGCTTCAGGCTGTGAAGAATGAGCAGATGTGCTGGGGATATTTCAAGGTTGTCTTCAATGAAAAGTAATGCCCTGAGGTGTTGGCTTATGCTAGGTCTAGAGAGTTCATGGAACTTGTTTAGCGAAATCTATCTGTGATGGAGTATGCCAATTGTTTCGCTGTGTTGGTTCGGTATGCTCCAGAAATTGTCTCTAATGAGCAAGCGAAGGCCCAGAGTTTTGAGAAAGGCTTGAGACCAGAGATATACTCCCAGGTGTTCTTGTTTAAGCTGAGGACCTATGCTGAGGTCGTTGATCAGGCGGGCATGGTGGAGATTGATAGAAAAGGCAGGGCTGGTTTCTATGGTTCTGTATCAGCAGTGGGAAGTGGAAGCTCCTCAGAAAAGAAAAGGAAGCGAGAGGATCATGTGAAGAAAGGAGGAGGGAGTTCAGGGAACTCTTCCAGGCAGTTTTCATCAGCGGTTTCTGATGTGAGATCAGTCGGGTGCCACCAGAGTGGGAAGCTTGGGCACATCCGTCCAGCATGCCATCATCCTTTTAAGACCTGTTTCCAGTGTGGAGGTATGGGACACATGCAACGCTTTTGCGAGATAGCACATCCACATGAAAGTGGGGCAAGATCCATGGCTCCCAGAGGAGTGCCAGCACAGTCTGAGCCGTCGAGGACTGGGGGATCTCGATTTGGCAGCCGTGGTGGTAGGGCTGGGTCATCTTTTGGGTAGATCCAGTTTAGGGCACAACCAAAAACTAGCGGTTGTCTTCAGGTAGAGACTGGACATCTCCATGCGGTGGATCAGGCACCAGCAGGATCAGAGGTGGAACCGTCGACTGTTTGAGGTACCATTTTGATTTCATCTTATATAACTGCTACTCTTTTTGATACTGGTGCCTCTTTTAAATTCATTTCTACCAATTTTGTGGGCATTATGAATTTTCCAACTGATTTGATGTCATTCGCAATGGAGTTGGTGACACCGCTGGGAAAGAAGAAGGAGCAGGGTCTTAGGTGCCCATCATGTGCGCTTTCTGTGTTAGGGGTCAAGTTGGAGTGGGACCTCATAGTCTTATATATGAACCTTTTTGATGTGATACTCGGGATGGGTTGGCTAGAACACTTCTAGGAACACATCGATTGCTACAGATGGCAAGTGAGTTTCACGACACCTGATGGGAGTCGATAGGTTTATCATGGAGAATGGGATCCTCGATCTGGTCGTGCAGGGCCTCCACTCCCAGAGTTGGGAAGTGTTATCTTCCATTTATCTTCTCTCATGCTAGAGGATGGTCTTTCCCATGAAGGTTCACTAACTCATGTAGTGAATGAGTTTTCGGAGGTATTCCTGGATGATTTTTCTGGCTTCCCTCGGAGTGGGATGTGGAGTTTTCTATTGATCTGGCGCCAGGAACACAGATAATATCTCTTCCCTCTTATCGCATGCCCCCACTAAGTAGAGGGATTTAAATATACAGCGGGACAACTTAGAATCCAAAGGATTCATTCGCCCGAGCGTCTCTCAGTGGGCTGCTCCTGTGTTTTTTTGCAAAAAAGGCTGATGGATCCCTTTTGTTGTGCATTGACTACCGAAAGTTGAATAAGGTATCAATTAAAAACAAATACCCTTTGCCCAGAATAGATGATTTGTTTGATCAGTTTAAGGGGGAAAAGATGTTCTCAAAGATAGAACTACATTCAAGGTATCATCAACTCAGGGTGAAGGAGTCAGATATCCCTAAGACAGCCTTCTGATGCAGGTATGGCCACATTGAGTATTTGGTTATGCCCTTCGGATTGACTAATGCTCCAGCGGTATTTATGGAACTTATTAATAGGGTGTTCCATCAGTATCTCGATTACTTTGTTGTGGTGTTCGTGGGTGACATTCTGGTATACTCTTGCTCTGAGGAGGAACATGATCATCACTTGAGGATCGTTTTGGGTACATTACGAGATCACCGCCTCTATGAAAAGTTTTCAAAATGCACTTTCTGGATCAGAGAGGTGAGATTTCTGGGGCATGTGATCTCAGAGCATGGAGTTTCAGTGGACCCTGAGAAAATTATTGCAGTCATGTTGTCGGAGAAACCGAAGAATGAGTTCGAGATCAGGAGTTTTCTTGGCTTGGCTGGTTATTACATGCGATTCATTCGGGATTTCTCTCGGCTTGATTCACCAATGACTTCCCTCACCCGGAAAGGGGTTAAGTTTTTATGGGGTCTAGAATGTCAGGCGTTGTTCGAGGAGCTGAAGAGGCGGCTGACTACTGCCCCCGTGCTGATTTTTCCAGAGGCTGGAAAGGGATATGTGGTCTATTGTGATGCTTCAAGTATGGGTCTTGGGTGTGTGCTTATGCAGGATGATCACGTGGTGGCGTATGGCTCTCACCAACTACGGCCACACGAAAAGAACTACACAACCCATGACTTGTAGTTGGCAGCAGTGATGCATGCTTTGAAGACGTGGCGTCACTACCTCTTGGAGGAGAAGTTTCTGGTCTATTCTGATCACAAAATCTTGGCTTATATCTTCTCACAGAAGGACCTCAACATGAGGTAGTGTCGCTGGATCATGTACTTGCAGGGATTTGACTTTACATTGTCTATACCCCAGGAAAGGGTAATTTAGTGGCCGACGCCTTGAGCAGAAGGGTTCCAGTGTAGAATTTGAGGAAGTCCAGTGATGAGTGGACATTGATGGGGATCTTTTCTCAGATGCATGTAGAGACCAAGGAACATGGTGGAGGGGCATTCTTGGAGAGCGTCCAGCTGACTCCTTCTCTGTTGAAGTTGATTCAGTGGGACCAGCCCAGTGATTAGCTTTCTCAGTGGTCGAAGCATTTTCTTCAAGGTGGGGAGACATCCCCTAATTGGTCATCGTCTCCCAAGGGAATCTTGTGATTCAGGGGCCGTTCAGTAGTGTCGTTATCTCTACGGAAGGTGGTGATGCAAGATATCCACTAGTCTTAGTGGGTTGTCCATCAGGGTGCCACTAAGATATATTATGATGTCTGTCGGCAGTTTTGGTGGCCTTGTATTAGAAGGGACATAGAGGACTTTGTGTCGAGATGCTACACATTCTAGCAGGTGAAATCAGAGCACCAAAGGCCCTCTGGTTTTCTCCAACCACTACCCATTCCTATATGTAAGTGGGAGGTGGTTGACATGGACTTCATTGTTGGATTACCTCGTACACCTCGAGGTAAGAATTCCTTTTGGGTGTTGATTGGTCGTCTAACCAAATCATCCCACTTAATTCTGATTAGAGATATATCTAAAGTGGATGAGTTGGGCCGTTTGTATCTTCAGGAGGTGGTGAGACTCCATGGTGTTCCATCAGCAGTTGTCTCAGATATAGACCCTCGTTTCACATCTCGGTTCTGGGAAGGCCTTCAGAAGGCCTTGGGGTCCCAGATTAAGATGAGCACAACATACCATCCACAGACGGATGGTCAGACAGAGCGGGCGAATCAGATTTTGGAGGACATGCTTCGTGCATGTGTCCTAGACTTTGGAGGTTCTTAGGATACTTATTTGGGATTGGTTGAGTTTCCTTATAATAACAATTACCAATCCTCGATTCGAATGGATCCTTTTGAGGCGCTCTATGGTCGGACTTGTCATTCCCCCCTATGTTGGGCCGAGGTATGTGAGACCTCACTACTGAGGCCGAGTATGGTGTAGGAGACATCTAAGAAGGTTAAATTAATCAGGAAACATTTATTGACAGCTCAGAGTCATCATAAATTATATGCTGACCGGATGCATCGAGACCTAGAGTTTTCTATGGGTGATAGAGTATTCTTGAAAGTGGCCCCTCGTCTGGGCCATAGTCGATTGGGGAAGCAAGGTAAGCTGACTCCGCGGTATGTCGGGCTATTTGAGATCATCGAGCGTATTGTAAAGGTGGCATAAAGGTTGTCCTTACCTTCTCAGTTGACGTCCATCCATGATGTCTTCCATGTTTCTCAGTTGAAGAAATACTACTCGGATCTCTCCCATGTGTTGAGTTGGGAAGAACTAGAGATAGAGCCTGACATGTCTATTTTTGAGAGGCCAGTGAATATAGTGGACTCCCAAGAGAAGATACTTTGAGGGAAGTCTATTGGATTTGGGTAATCAAATTAGGTATTGGGACAACCCAAAAGCCCATTTCCAGTTTTAAAATTGTTTTGTAATGCTTTCATAAAATATTTATTTTTTATCCTTTTTCGGTGATTCCACCTCTTACACATTCCCACTAAACCCAGACGTAACCCCATATTCGTTTTTGCCTCTTTATCTCAGATTCATCGCGATATAGGGCCGAACTTCTGAGTCTCCAAAAAACATCCAGATTTCTCAAATAAGTTGGTTCTCTTCTTTATTCATCCCTTATTCTTAGGGTTTCTTCCTTTTTTATTGAATCCCCAAATTTTCAGAAGATGTGGATTCGTACCTAGGGTTTTAGTTTTGAGTTTCTTGGTCTAATACACTGGTTTTAGGTTCAATCTTACTCTTTTGTGGTGCGGCGGAGGTGCGGTTGAAGTGACGCACAAGGATTTGGGGGTTTGGACTCTTTTGGTAGGTGATTTCATATGTAGGTATTGTAGAATGAGTTGGATTTCTTTATTTCTGTTTCTATTATGTTCCTAATTCAGTATTTTAATTTAAAAAATTGATTTGGGTAGAATTTTAAAATCGGTTGATTTTTATGTGCCAATTTTGTGTGAAAATGGGTGTTTTTCATTGCAACCCATGTTGTGACTCTTGGTGTTGTTTTCTAATTCAGGGATTAGATTTATAAAAAGATTTTTATGCTGAAATTTCTGTTTTGGTATAATTTTGGTCTCCATTTGGTTTTAAATGTGGGATTTTAGATTAATTTAATGTGCAAAATTTGATTACTTTTCTTGGAATTGTTTTATGAAAATTATATGTGGTTTATTGAGTTATACGAAAGGTGCAAAGAAGGTGTAGCTACTGTTTTAAATGTGTGTGACCAGAACTGATATATATATGTAAAAATTGATTTTGGTAGCATGTGGTGACTATTTGAGCACAATACGGGAAACCCGGGTATCTAGGTGGGCTAACGTGTACTAGTACTCTAGTGAACGGAGGGGTTTTGACCATGGTTCACTTAGCAAGACAAACATGGATAACACTAACAAAACTATAATAGAGATTATTGGAGACCACTAGGTTATGGGTATGCTCCCTACTAGTGGCTCGTGCTCGAGAACGAATTTAATCATGGTTACTTTCACCGAGGTATGAGGTACTTTGGGCTCACAACAAACTAGTACCTAGGGGTGTTTCTATGCTTGATGCTCGTGGCCTTTTAGGAATTTATACTTTCTGTATGGTATTTTGTAATGTGAAAAACAGTAGCTTGAATGTTTTATTCAAATTCACTCATTATTTAATGTTATCCCCATTGAAAGTTATTTTCTTTTCAAAGTTTCACTTTTAGAAATAAATTCTACAATTATCTATTTATAACTCTTGCAAGAATTTTATTTTATACTTCCTATCACATGAAATAATTGGTTGATATCCTATTGAGATTAGTCTCACACCCTACTTACACCATTGGGTGTATGTAGACTTGATCATGTTTGACACAGACAAAGGCAAGGCCTTGGGCGATGGCGGTTCAGGTTGCTAGTTTCTCTTGATGGTGCGGTGTTGTGGAGACGGCTTGTGGGTGATAACCCCTTGTCGTGTGGAATCTCATGGGATATTTGATGCTAATTTTAGTACCTTTGGACCTCTTGTGTCTTGTTTAAACCCATATAATCAGTTCTGAATTTTTATGAAGTCTTGCTTGGCATAATTTTTTCAGATTTGGTTTATTGGCTATTTTTGGTTATTTTATTAACCCAAACTCGGGTAAATCATTCCCAAATGAATTTTTATGATACCCGGGAACTTGTGCCAGCCCGTGGGGATAGGGAACACCCTTCGGGTCTTGCCATGATTCGGGTTTGGTTCCGGTTTGATGGAGGACAGATTCGTTTCATGACATGTACTAACAAGAAACTGAACGAAAAGGACTCAGTACAAGGCTCTAATCCTGTTGAGGAACCAGTGAAGGCACCCGCGGTAATACCACCCGCTGGGATACCGATGCCACCAGCCCTAGAAGCAAGCGATGCACACTGCTTGATGGCGATGCAAGAGTTCCAGTGCCAGAGGCCACCCAGGTTCTTGGGAGAGACGGACCCAGAGTCGGCTATGGATTGGATGGAGGTTGTGGTGAGAGTCTTCAGGCCAGTAGGTACAACATCGGACTTCATGGTGATCCTTGCTTCCAACCTCCTACAGGAATTAGCAGGCATATGGTGGAGCCAGATGCTCCAGATGCATGATGAGATGTCACTACTATGGGCATACTTCGAGAGCCTGTTCCAGGCAGATTTTATACCACCCACGCTTCGAGCGGTGAGGATACAGGAGATCATTAATCTTCAGTAGGGAATTATGACTATAGCTCAGTACTAAGAGACGTTCACAGACCTCTCGTGCTACTCTACATACATGGTATGAGACCCTTTCATTAGGGACATGACCTTCGAGTAGGGACTGAGGCATGAGATCATATCTGCGACGATCCCTCTCAGCATCTCGACGTAGGAGGGGATGTTTGAGAGAGCCCTTTTAGTGGAGAGATTCCTTGATGGCCAGTCTCCAGCAGTGGGAACCACCACTTTTATAATTTTAGCAGAGTCTTATGCAGCTAGCAGTAGACAGACGACGCAGAGGTCCAGGAGGGACATACCTACAAGTGGTCGACCACACGACTTATGATCGGTAGTGCGCGGCACCAAGGGTAGAGACAGAGCCAGACCTACCATGTTGTGTTACACATGTGGCAAACATGGTCACATGGATCCTGACTATCTGATCTACCACGCGGATGATAAGTAGATAGATGAATAACCTCCCTGGTAGTGGCAGAAGTTTGATCGAGGTAGACCGCAAGGATCATGGGGTAGAGGCAGAGGAGCTGGTCGTGCAGATGGAGGTGGACGACGCTTCGAGGAATTTCCACCACCACCACCTGGAGGACCCCCACGACCACAGGGAACAAGTGGATATGGGAGAGATCAGCATTAGGCTACTGAAGTATATGACTACGGAGCTCCGGAAGCAAGTGGACAGGAGCAGGTGTAACATAGAGGTCATTGTTCTTTGTGTTTTTAGTTTCAATGTTGTTGTTTTTGTGGTTGTATGTGTCTTTGTACTTTGAGCAGTAGTAATAAAAGAAAACCTTTCTTTGTGACATTTACATTTTTGTCCTCTCTATATGGTTGATACTAAGAGGTTCCGGTTTCCAACTGTTGACTGGATCCGCACTTTTGAGATACCTACTGGAGGAGACCCAGTGACCACACACTACTCCTGAAAGTGTGACTTGACCCTTGGATGTGAGAGTAACAGTTGGATCTCTTGGTAGTAGAGTCAAGTCCTTATGACATCATCCATGGCATGAAATAGTACCGTTCATGTCAGGATTGACTGTATTAGGAAAATAATGTGGTTAATCTAGGGAATCAGACTAGATTTCTCTTCTTAGCTGAGGATAAATCTCAGCAACTCTTGAAGAACGTAAACAATTAAGGGTGGAGATGAGTTCTTACAATTGGATAGTCTCACTCATTGTTCGTCGAGTGAACGGTTTACATACTCTCTAAACATAATAGTCCCAGGTGTATCCTCTCTTGGAAGGACATTAACCTGGAACATCAGTGATGGCTTGAATGCCTCCAAGACTATTACTTCGAGATAGTTTATACATCTGGAAAGGGGGACGTTGTAGCAGGTGCTATTAGAAGGAGAACGGGCATTCAGATATTAGGAGTGGAGAGACAATAGCCGAATGCATTTAATATGTCCTTTGTGGATAGTGATGATGTTAGCACATGTAGACTCAGAGGTGGTTCAGGTTATGATGTAAAAGGTGAAGATCATCCAAGAGTAGATGAAGACTATATGGAGCAGACATAATCCCTATACTGATAGAGGATGAGACCACTGGAGTTCGAGGGTGGTGACCACGTCTTCTTACGAGTCCCACCTCGAAAAGGTCTACAGATATTTGGCCGAGGTGGCAAGTAATCTCTGAGGTTCAATGGACCTTTCCGGGTCCCCAGTAATGTAGGAAAGGTGGTTTACCACCTAGCCTTTCCACCTCAGAAGCACCGGGTGCACGACGTCATCACATATATCAGCTGATGAGATGTTTGCATGACCTTTTCTGTTATCAACGACCACAGAGTGCTAGATATCGATGTTGGGGAGACTTACATGCAGTTTTAGAAGAGGTTAAGGATCGACATGAGCATGTCCTATAGGGACGGTCGATTCATCGTGTGCGTTTTCGTTGGCAGCACGAGAACCTCCAGGGGAGCACATGAGAGCTGGAGGCTATGATGCGTGCTCGATACCTCCATTAGTTTCCCTTGTTTGTGTTGTATCTTTACGGGGACATAAATCCATGTGTTGGGAGTAATTTAATGACCCGAAAATTTCAAGGGAATTTTTTTCTCAGTTTCATTGGAATTTTACGAGTGCGTGGTTTCTTACAGCTCATGAATCCGAGGCCCGGTGTGCCCAGAATCAATTTTTGAAGTTTAGCTTGGGTATGCACAGTGAACGAATGAGCGTGTTTTTTCTACCTTTTGAACCGGTGCTCAGAATTGAAATATGAGGGCACCGATGAACTCGTAGAACTAGTAATTATTTGGGGTGACCTTTCCCGTGGTTGCGTTCTGAGCGAGTTGAGGTTTAATAAATGAAGATTTTGAATAATTTTAATAAAATTTGTTCTATATCAATTTTATTTAAGGACGGTAGTTTTATATTATAACGGGGGAGTTAGAGGTGGGGACCAGACCCACCTAACCTCCCAAAAGAATGGTTTAGTGTGGTGAGGCCCACAAATGACCCTAACTCCTCACCTCCCCATATACCCTTTTAATTCCCCTTTAGCACCCCTTAAATTAATTAGTAAACTTCTCTTTAATTAGGTGAACTCCTCACCTCCTTCTCTCTCTACCATATGTTTTTCCAACTTGATTTCAATTAATTAATTGGATCCACTTAGTTTTGAATTTCTTGGAATTATTAAATTAATAGGAAACCATTCATTTTATTTTTGGGCAAATAAGCTCTGGAGATGCTTTGGAGGATTTGAAGGAAAAGCATTGTTTTCATGAAGAACGCAATCTTCCTCTCAACGAAGGGAATCTCCTTCAACCGAGGTAAGAACGCGAGGTGATGCCATGAGGAGCACCGTTTTTCCAGGACACATGACCACCACGACGCTTGACTCTTCCCGCAGTTCGATGACGTGTGACATCTTTTCGAGGTAGGGGTTATTTCTCTGTTCAAGTTTATCATCATCTTTCATTGTTAAGATTGGAAAATGTTATCTTCCTAATAGGAGGAGATCAGAACACACGAACACAACCAATTTTCCTCCCCTCAACTTTGTTAATTTCAATGATGTTTGTGGCGAAGGCGGTGCGGTGTCGTTGCACTACATGGGAATCAGAGAGGACCGCGGTCAGAGCCGACTGCGTCGGTGGAGCGTGGCCCCGGCGCGCTGTGCCGGTGAGGCCGAAGGAGGCCGCAGCCAAGAGGGGCCACTGTGGAGTGGGGCGGTGCCTTCGCGCCGCGCTGGAGCTTCATGGTGGCTGTGGCTGGGGTAGGCCACAGAAGAGGGGCGTGACGGTATTCAAAGGGGAAGCTGGCTGAACCGGCAGCTGGCGCCACTTGGAGGCGGGACCCGTGGGCGTCCCTCAGTTACACAACCGGTCGGCCATTGGCCGGACGTTCGAAGATCCCGTGGTGGGGGGGGGGGGGTTAACCCTCAAACAATAAAATAGGGTGGACCCCACAATGTCCACTATTCTACGAAAATGGGTCGATGCCCCCCTTCGCACCCCGCGCGGCCACCAGCCGAGCCACGGCCGGCTTCGGAGCTGGACCGCAGGCTGTGCCGGGCCGAGAGGGGCCGCCAGCGTTGGGAAGGGCTTCCCACGTAGGGCAGGGCCGCACCATCTAGGCCGAGATGCGCCCAATTGGGACATAACCGAACCCGGGTTGGGTCGACCTGGTTCCAGCTGACCCAGGGTGTGTTGGGCCAGGTCGGACCGGGCCCAAACCCCCAATTTTCAGACCAGGCTCGTTCAAACGCCCATATCATGGGCTAAGGATCTCTGATAGATGCATCGTCAGTTGGGTAGCGGTCCTTGGATCGAGTCGGTCAATTCGGTATATTAAAATAATGATTTCTGTATTGTTTGGGTATGGTCGGGTTGGTACGAACCCGCAACCAACCAGGCCCTTTGATCATAAATAATTATTACTTGAGCTCTAGACGTCTGATTGACGTGCCATCAGTACTGATGGATTCCATTTAATTAGATGGATCTTTTGGTATACTTCATATAAGGATTTAATGTAGTTGGAGTATTTCATGGTTGGATTGTACCCGAAATCCAACATGGCCCCTGGAACGGAAAAGCCGATAACTTTCAGATCGGACGTCCGTTTGACGAACTGTCAGCGGCATTGGTAATCTCATTGAGAAACAGTACCTTTGGGTATACCCTATAAGAGTTTGGGGTACAGTTGAGATATGGTCAGGTTGGTTCGTACATGAAACCACCCAGGACCCCAGGGACAAAATGGCTAATAACTAACTGATCGGGCGTCTGATTGACGTTCCGTCTTTTGCATTGGTACCCCTATGACGTGACAGATCATTATAATAATTTTCATTGGACTTATAGACACTTTGAGTGTCGAACATTGGATGATGGAGAGGATCCTCCTAGAGACAAGCATAGAGATTACGGTGACCTTGTTGTTGGCTGAGTTCTGATGACTACTTGTCACATTCGATTTGGAGTGACTAGTATAGCCCAGTGGGGTGCACTACTTTGTTAGGTGGAAAAACCATGGCGGAGGAGCACTACATTGTGAGGTGGGAGACCTGCGGTACTCGACTGGAGGAGTACCTTTGTAGGCTATGAGGTGGATCACTATTGTGTGAGGTGGGAGACCCATGACGGGAAGCACAACTTTGTGAGATGGCATACCCGCGGTACTCGACAGGAGGAGTACCTCAACAGTATAAGGATAGTGTGTATCACGTTGGAGACGTGATAGGACTAATGCACTTGACAGCGGAGGAGTTCACCAGAAACCGTGTTTTCGTCATCGTGAATAATATACCTGGTTTTAGGTGAGTCAATGACCTTTGTGTTTACCTCATTATTGAGATGAGTTACATGATAACTTAGGTATAAGTATGGACACATACCTAAGTAATGGATTTATGTTGGGATTATTATTTATGGTTATCCTTGTTGGATGTAGTGAGACCATGAGGGTCTTGTGGTCCCTACTGAGTATTTTTATACTCACCCCTGCCCATCCTATGCCCGTACCACATTGTGTTGGTCGCAGATGACATACAACACTGAACATGGTTGAGTCTTGTAGAGCTAGATTGTACCCGGAGGTGGAATTCATGACGAGATGGTACCCAGAGGTGGACTTCATGATGAGATGGTACCCGGAGGTGACAGACGAACGTAGAGAGATGAGGTGGCCATCTGTACATACCCTTCAGGTAGGAACTCCGGAGGACGATCCAGGAGCAGCTTGACACCTTCCTATAGTTCAATATTTTCATTGTACTTTTTTTCAGTTGTATTTTTCCATTGGGCTTGTATTTCTAGCTCCCATTGTACATCCAGCACACTTGTTAATGATTTACATAGTGTTTTCTTCTGCTTGTACACTAGATCTGAGTGTGAGCGTTATTTTTTATTAAGGCAATGCCTTCCCAGTTATTAGGGAGTTACACCTTTGGTGCTAGTCGTCATCCCATGGCCTATGGATGGTGAGTTTGGGGTAGACATGACACGAGCCTGAGGATAGGTCATGAAATTATAATCATTTCATGTGACATTATATTAGTTATTATCTTCTGAAAATTCAAAATGTATTGTCTCTAAGAGGAGATCTAGAGGTAGATCATTGAAGAAGAGGAAATCTTCTTACTGAATCTTTCAAAACTGTTTCTTCCTCTACATCCTATTCATGTATTTATTCCACTATAATGTAATAAATTCTGTATATAAATTATTCTGATATTTTATTATGATAATTTTACAACCATATTCAAACTTTTATTCATCCTACAAGAAACAAAATTATAATATGTGCGTATGTAAAGCTTACCGTCTCCACACCATGGTGTAATCTTTTTTTGTCATGAATACTTTATTTAGAGTGATATAATTATGAATTGAATGGATATAATTAATAAATATGAAAAAAAATATTTATTATTTATAATTAATATACCATCTAATTTCACACCATTTACCATTAAGAAAATGATATCATCATTCATTTATGTGTACGACCTACCATATCCATGTTGCTATAAGATTTATATTCCACATTATCCATTACATTAATGATTATAAAAAATGTATGCGATGAATAAATATAAAATATATGACCTAGTAATGAAAATAAATACCTACATTTCATTTACCTTTACCATTCATTATGAAAAGAAAAATGAAACAATGTTCATGCATACATATGGCTTACAGTCTCCTCAAATGGAGTATTTCATATCAAATATATATTTATATAATAAAAATATATGATATATAAATAATGTTTTAAATTATTGAAATACATAAATAGTTATCAATGTAACATGTTCAAGTAAAAAAGTCAATAATATATACAACATACAAAGTGGGTTTACCCAAAACATTTCGTTAACGTGTAATTGTTAATAAACAGATAATATAAAGTTTTAAATTAATAAAATATGATATAATAAACATTATTATGAATATGGTATAAGTTAATATTATTTTTAAAATCTCTATACATATCTTTGGACTTGTATGGAGGGAATCTGATCTATGGTATGTGTTAATTCTACAATCTCATTATAATAAGAATTGTTTACAAGAAAGTATTTATTAAGAAATATTTATCTTCCATGTATATTATTCTTAATAAATTATTGCAAATTATTTTTATTAAGCTTATAAAAAATTTAAATCCATTTTTAACAATGTTAAAATTTTTATTATACCTTTCGAAATGAATATTTTTTCATCTTCCTAAATATTTATATTTTGAAATTTTTGTAAAAATAACTAGAAGAATTTTTTAACTTATACGAATGATCAGATATTTATGATTTGATTATTCATTGTTTACTTGATGCTTCCCTTCAATTCATACATATTTATTCCCAATGAAAATGCATTTTTTAAATATTTTGTTTCATTTATGAAAATAATATTAGTAATCTATACATAATATGTAATGTAATAATAATTTATAAGAGAAATACTTTTTTTTTCAAAATTAGTATCTTTTCTAAAATATGGGTTAATAATGCTTGGTGCACATAAGTTATTATAAAATTATACCACATATTAATCTTTTTTAAAAAATATACATCATTTTATAAATAAAAATATCAAAATTATTTAAGGAATAATTTTCAATATTTTATATATGATGTTTAATTTTTGATGAATATTGAAAATACAAAATTTTATTTCAAAACTACCTTTTATTTATATTATTTAAAATTTTCACACTATTTTTTGAATTAATTTTAAATTAATATATGTTAAATTATATATAAATTAATAAAATTCATGTCATTGGAATCAATTTCATGTTGAAATTTAATATATATATTTATAAGACATTTTAGCATTTTTAATTTTAAAAATATGCTTTCTTATAACGTCTTTGTGATTGAATTTAAAAAATACACTTATTTAAATTGAATTGGTAAAAAAAATCAATATTTAGAATTATAAAAAAAATATTTTAATAAGGTCACCTAAATTTTTTACAATAATTATTAGTGAAAATATTTAAAAATTAATCATATTTATTAAGGGAGAAAATGAGTTTACCTGAAGGATAAACATTGAATATAAGGTGTAATAATAACCCAAACATATCATAAACTTTTTAAATAAAAATATTTATTAACTAATGACTTTTTTATCAAATTTTATGTGTTTTTCGAAAACATAAAAATCAACTTGCCACATATGTTATGTTATATAAAGATAATGATAAAAATATACCAATCCTCCTTTTAAATACTACAATGATTTTAATAGTAAAGACAACATAATATTTAATATAAATATTATTTAAAATAAAAATATGTTTTTATCATGATTATTTTTTTTAAAATTTTTATTGATGAAATAATTACACGAAATTATTATGAAACATGAACACACAAATTATTTAGTTAATAATTAAATAGGTCATATGATACTGAAAACATTAAAATTGAAGTAAAATAAATTAATTACTGTTCTCTATTGTTATTTTAGAAAAATATATCATATTTTAACATAATTCATTTTAATTTTTTATGATATTTACCTTTTAAAATTTAAATTAAAATGATAATGTAAAAATTAAGTGTATTGCTATTTGATAAAAAAATTATTATATTCATTTTTTTGAAATTTCAAAAAATATTATATTTTAAAAGTGATTTTTAAATATTAAAATGTATAAACTATTTTCAATTCATTGGTGTATTTTTATGTTATTATGAACATATTTACTATTAAATAGAAAAACATGGTTAACATTATTTTTATTAAGGTGATGTTATTGCGTGTTACAAGCTATTGCGTTAAACATCATTTATAAAAAACAAAGGATTTATAATTCATAAATTAGATATAATTTTTATAATAATTTATTCCATATTATATAATAATTATCTCTAAACATTATTCTTAGGGAATAAATTACCTAGGTAATAATATTAGTTAACAGATTAAAAACTAAATATGGTAAAATAAGGAAACATAAGAGTTAAGTACTCAAATATTTAAAAAATGTGTATAATGGGGTTGCGCAATTTTGGATTCAAAATCAATCTCTCGAAGTATTTATTTTATTATGGAAATTTATTATGTATGCTTGAACTCTATATAGTGAATACCTTTTCAAAGGTACCATAATGTCACTCCTCAAAAATAAAAAGTCACTCAATCCCCCACTAATTTACACCTCTAATGCCATTTTGATTAAAATATATCTACACAAATTAATACCCAACTCCCCTAAAATAAATTTTCAAACCTTTTTCTAGTAATATATCTATCCTTTTTTGTATTTAGTTGAAACCCAATTATGATACCTGAATAAGATCTATTGATCTTGAAACGAGTGTTTTATTTTATTTATTCCTCCACCTAATTCAATTATTTTTATATTTTTATTATATAATAAAGTCATTATATTAAATATTCATTGATTTTGATATTCTAATAGTATGAACTAAAAACACAAAAATATACATCAAATGGTTTGGGACATGGTCATTCTTACGTATGAAATGCCACCGCATCACGAACCGATGTCATTCGTTTTTCCATTACAACCACAAAAGGTTGAGAATAATAGTGGAAAAGCTATAAATATATTATTTAGATTATTTATATTATATTATATTACATCATTATTTATTTTACCACACATACTATCATTCCTTCCATTTTTTGGGAATACTATTATGTCGTTCGTGTTTAAAGTGGATTATTGCCTCATGAAGTGATGTGATTCGTTCACACATTACAACAATTTATTAAGATAGATTTAATAAAAATATTCTATATATATGGAATAATATTTCTAATTTAATTATAATGAAAATGTGTATATATATCATTTAAAATCATTGATTCAATACGATAACCAACAAATATAATTTTCATATGTACGCAAAACCTATGATATTGATGAACATTGTATTTTTTGTCCCATTAGTAATTATTATTGGTTAATATAAATATGTATATAAGTAATATATATGATATTTATATCTTTTTATAAAATCGTAAAATGATGAAATTATTATCGAATTATGTATTCTAGAAATAATAAGTGAACAATTATACAAAAAACAAACTAGTTATTACACAAAACATAACATGAACATGAGATTATTAATAAAAAATATCATTATGTAATAAAAAATCATACATAGTATGATATATGTTGTTAATTTACTTTGATAGATTTTTATTTAAGAAATATTTATTTTTTGTGAGGTTTTATCATGTACAAAGGTATTTAAGACATAATGTAAGGGTTTTCCATATCACTTTTTACTTATGTGTGACACATGATATATTCACCACATATTTCTCTTATGTGATTTACATATTACCCATGGATATATTTTGTGTTTATTCTACTAAAATATACATTTTTATCAAAGTTTTAGTGATTTTATATTATAATCTCATAGTTTATTGGGATTGTTTATGAATGAGTATCAAATGTTGAAATATAATCATCTACCCATCATCAACTATTATGAATTTTATTATACATTGGAAATTATAGATATATTCATGAAATGGTTCTATTTAAATAAACATTATTAATAGTTAATGTCAAAAATTATTTTAATGAAAATTTTGCTTTATTTCCCTATTCGGTGGTAAATTTATGATCTTTCAAACCAATGTATTTTAAAAATGTAGTAAAATTTATTTAAAATATATTTTATGATAATTTATAATGAAAAGGATTGAAAAATATATTTTATGTTTTAATAATTTTTTTAATATTCATTTATAAATTTTTATGGGTTTTTATAAGAATATGGTTTTTAAAAGGTTGTATTTTTAAAAAATTTAATTCGTATAATACACTTTTTCCATATGATATAATCCAAGAGATCAGTAAAAACAATTCTATATATAATATGATATCCTTTGATATGGTTTATTCTCTAATGGGTATAATTTATAAGGTTATGATTTCTATTCTTTCTTGGAATGGATTATATATTGGATAATAAGTTTTTAATGTAGCACATAATTTTTCTAGGGGTTATACCACGATAAAATCCTTTTAAAACCTTCATCATTTCATGGCATAATTGATGATGAAATTATTATAAGAAATGTAAATTTTTTATGGTTTTTGATGGGATTAAATGATTATAATACCCATTTTCTCTTATGGTTTGTGATATGATGTCCCTGAAACCCGTATCTTTTTATACGAAATACATTGATCAATTATTTTATTATCTTATGGAACACATATATATGATTTATTTATGTGATGGTGTGTCATATATCTCTCTACAATGCATTGAGAAATTACTTATATCTCATGAGATAGATAGGGATGTAGGGGGAGTGAAAAAGTTTTAGTAAGACATGGATTGAATTAGGAGAGATCTATGTTTTGTAATAGAATTCATCCACTATGACGGTTTTGGGAGTGACCACATTCTACATTGAGGAATTGTATTACACTAGGGATTGTGTATTGTCCCTACTAAGAGATTTTACACCTTAATGAATGGTTCAAGGGTGGTTAGAGCATGCCCGTAAAGGGTACACAGATCATCATCTAAAACCCAGAACAGGTGCACTTGTGGTTATCCGAAACCAAACATGTTTTTAATGTATTTTTTGGTTTTATTATCGTATTATTTTTCTATAATTATGTGTATTACACATATCAATGTCTTATTCCATTTTAATTCTCTGATGGATCATGTTACTTTATTTCCATATGATTCATGTTTTCGATGTGCCCAAATATGTTTCATGATTCATGTTTTTATCTCTAATATGAAGGGTATTGTTTCCCTATGTTATTATAATATTCTGACACCATTAAGCTTATGTTATGATGAATTATTTTCCATTTTTACCCTTACTAAGAATAATGAAATCAAATATTCTATCGATACAAGGGTGAAATTAATCTTCTAATAAAAAATATTTCTGTAAGATAACGGCATATATAATGAATAAATAATCATGTATGTTTTAAATATGGGTTTTGAATAATTTTGGGTATTAAAATGATTGAAGAGAATAAATGTTGAAGCTATTAACATTATTGGTTTGTGATAATAAAGAGAAAATTTATGATATATGGAGGAACACGACTACGATGATTTTGAGAAATTTAGTCACCTTATTTCTAATGTTTTTGTTTTTATTATTTTGAAAAGGTCCTAAGAAAATCCTTTTATGAAATGTTTTATGTTTGAAACTGAATGATGTTTCAGATACTAATATATTATTTTTCCACATGAGGATTTATGAATAATTTAAAACAAATGATAACCATTTTTTATTTTATGATAAAATAAGATATATGTAATTACTCATCATTATTTCTGTTGATCATAAGATCCAATGGTACATCAGGAATACCAAATTCACCCTCATTTCTTATATTAAGATATGATTTTTAAAATGATTGAGTAAGAAATATTGATTTATAATACTTTATGAAATTGAATTGAATCAAGTATATATATCTTTTTATTAAAAAAATTTCACTTTATGAAACTATCTTTGAAAAAATGATATATGATTACCATCAATTTTGATGAATCAAATGGAACATTATATCCTCAAATATTTTTTGTGTTTTTTGGATGTTAATAGTATCAATATTACGTATATTTTTGTGATTAATGATCTCTATCACTCAATATAATTGCTTATGATTTTCTTCTATATCAAAATCATAACTTCCCACCTATGCCATCCTATATAAAAACATAGTTAAGAGTTACATGGAAAACCATTATGTTTAAAAATTGTAACTTTTAAAATAATATTTATTTTTTATTTTTAAAATTAGGTATTCTATGAATGAAAATTTTGATAGTTATATATTTGATGAACCTGATGAATTTAAATGGTGAAATTAATTATAATCATGGTTTAATGTAACACCTCATGATTTATTGAATTACACTTTATCAAATAAATAAAAACTGATTGAGGTATTATGTTTTAGGATAATAAATGATAATAATGATTTATAATAAAAAATAAAGTAATGCATTCTCTACATGAATCAATGATTTATGAATGCGGTACAAGCCACACTATGTTTGGCTTATGTTACAATCAATATCATGTTTCACAAAACTACAATTTACACTTAATATTATTAATTAATATGATAATTATCTTCTAGAATTTTTAATGAATGAAATTAATATGATAAACTATATTAGTAAAATATATATCTTACACATGTATATTAATTATCTATTGATTATAAATAAATCTAAAATAATTTAAAAGAAAAAATAAATGTTTTCTAAATAATAATATCTTTTCTAAAAGAGTGGTTAATCGTTATTGGTTATCATAATTGAAATAAAAATTTAATAATTCATAAAAATAAATTTGACAAATAAACATTACTTTTTAAATATAACTATATAAATTAAGTTAGGATTAATTTTTAGTATTTTATGAAAAAATCATTTTTTTTGATTAATAGTGAAAAATACTAAATTTTAATTTAAATCCAAATTTTCATTTAAATAATTTATAATGTTAAAATATATTTTGAATTAGATTAAAAGTAAAAAACATTTACACAATTTCTGTCATTTGAATTAATTTGATATAGATATTTTATATAGAATGATTATAATCTTTTTAACTTTTCCACATTAAGAACCTCTTTCTGTCATCACAATTTCCTAATTAATCTTAATGTACTTTTTTCCACATATATGACTTTAATTTGGAAAAATTGATTCCATAATTGGAATATTCATAATTTATTATTTATAATTCAGTCAACAAAATTGTATTTCCATTATTATTTCGAAAACAGTTAAACATAAATTATAACTATTAAGGGAAAGTTGAGTTTATTTAGTGATTAAACATAAAATATATGGTGTAATAATGACCCAAAACATGTTAAGAATCATTTATACAGAAATATTTTAATATATATGACAATATTATATAATATAATTATTTCAATGATTCTTTTCCATGATGGTGACTCGCATTATAATTTATCTAATTAAAAGGGAAAAAAATATTCTTTTCTTTCTTTTAACATCTATAATGATTTTGTAATAGGGATAATACTACATTAGTTGGGTTATAAATATTATTTAGGAAAATAAATTCATTTTTTAATTATTATAATTTACTATAATTTCCAGGATATGAAATAATTTAATTAAATATTTATGAAACCATTAATAAAAATTTATAATTAAATAAATTAAATGATAAAAAAATTTAATAGTGAAATAAATTGAGTGAGTTATTGTGTTAAATTATTTTTTTGGATTGAAATATCATGTTTCAAAAATACATGATTTATTTTCTCTTATTATCTATATTTTTTTAATTTATTTTCAATTAATATTGTCAAAATTGGAAATAATTACAATTTATAAAAAATACAATTTTATTAACTTATTTAAAATTACTAATAATCCATCTTCGATTGAGTTATTTATATATATTAATTAATAGAATATATGATTCAGCCATGGACCAATTATTCTATTATAATTACTATATTGACAATTAAATAGAAAAAACATGGCTCACATGATTTCAGTTAAAGAGGTGTTTTGCATGTTACATGTTCTCATGTAAAAGTTAATTATTAAAACAAATTAGAATTTTAATTGATATATTAGTTATAATATTTAGAATAATTCGTTCCAAATTATATAATAAAGTTTATTCAAACATAGAGTTAAATAATATATTATATAGGTTACAAAATATTTAATATAAAGAAAAACCTAAATAGTAAAATAAGGAAACATAAATCTTAAGGATCCAAATGTATAAAACTTTTGTGAAAATACATTGTGGGTATCATACATGGGAATTTAATACATGAAGATAATTAATTATCATTTTTTATCAACATGACATAATTTTGACCTCACAATAATGAATGTTTCTATGTATTTAATAGAATGTCACTTCTCCTCAACTATAAAAATGAACCCAATTCCCCATCATATGATACCACTCAATCCATTTTTATTGAAAATAATTTTTCCAATTTACTTCCCAAAATCTCTCCCACGATATTATAAACACATTTTATTTTTCATAAATTTATCCTTTTAATGATTTTGTTCAAACCCAAGGGGGACACCTGAAGAATATGAAACAATCATAAAACATGTTTTTTATTTGAAAACTAACTCCACATCGTTGATTTTTTATATCATTTTTATATAAAAAAATTTATATACATGTTTTTATATGTTATTATGTTATGTTTAAGACCTTAAAACACCCACAATTCCACAAAATGGGTTATGAAATAATAATTCGTGGGTTCAGTAGACTACTGTCTCACGAACATATGTCATTCGTTTTTCCAATACCACCTCTCATTGATGGGAATAATCATTAAAATATATTTATATATAATATATATATATATATTATATTTATGATATTATTATTCTTCTATAATTATTATATTTGAAATATAATTATTCTTTATATTTTTTCAAGAGAACGATAAAGTCATTCATATGTACGATGAACTAATACCTTACAAAGTAAAGTTTTTTAGTCACACATTACGAAGATTGAATTAATGATGGTTTTTATATAAATATGTGATATTTATGATACAATATTTACACTATAATGATTATTTATTTATATATATCATTTTATTTATTTCATTAAATATGATTAGAAAACATAAACAACATGAATACATGCGTGTGATCTGCCATCTCCATGAATAGTGTATTTCATTTTCTATCACTAAATATTATGGGTTAATATAAATAAAAATATAATAAATATAAATATGATACTCATATCATGTATTTAATTTTAAAAATTATTAAATCATGATCTATTTAAATGGATTATAAATAATAAGTCCAAACACTTACAAAACACAAAAAAGTTATTACTAGAGACATATGTTTAAGACGATATTATTAATAAACATGTAATATAAGTTCATACCAAAACCCTATATGGTAATATATATATGAATAGGGTTATTTTATCTATTTATAATAATCATATATCTATTATATATGTGATTTTAATATTTATAAAGAGAGTCCAGACTAGGGGAAGGGATTGTCGTCTCACTTTTTAGTATTGTGAGACACATTCTATATTCACTATAACTTTAATCTATGCAGTGTATAAAATTCAAATTATTAACTATTGTTTTATTTCACTAAAATGTAATGTTTTTTATATAAATTTTAGGATCTCTATTTTATGGGTGTTATTGTTTAAAAGAAACCAAATGGGTATGATAATTTTTTTTCTCATTTTTCATTCTTTGAGATGTAATTTTGTTATACACATATATTCAATCATGATGTGTAGATCCATCCATTTAAAATGTAGTATCATTAATTTATTTATCCTCAAGGTATTTTAAATTTCATTTTATTTTTTTCTTTCATGGGATTTATGATTCATCGTTATTAAATCTACAATGTTAAAATGGCATGATCCACCAGTAAAAAAATCTCAGGAATTTTATAATCATATACTCATTCAGGATATATTAATTTACTACTCCAATTTATAAAAGCTTTAATACTTAATATAATTAATAATAAAATTATTGAAATATGTCTTTATTTTACTCTCTAGTGGGAAATTCTTTTTTCATTCAATAAAATGATTTATATTTTTTAAAAAGTTCTGATAAATTGTATTTAAATTTTATTTTAAAGGAAATGGAATGCCAAAATTATTTTTTTTAAATTATAATATCAAATGTATTTAGTTTCTTCTTTGATAAGTTTTCAATGTTATTTTATAAAAAATGTTTGTCATTATATCTTATGTTTAAAAAAGGGATTTTTTAAGAAATGGTTATTTTATATAAGAAATGATCTAAGTGATATTTCAAAATACCTCTCCATATATGATGAAATCATTTTATATAGTTTATAAGTTACTAGGGATATAATATAATTAAATTATTTTTATTCATACATTTAATGGAATATATATTAGGTGAATAGTTTTTTATGAAACCTTTTTTCTTCCATTTGTTAAACCATAATAAAACCCTTATGAAACATGATTATATTAATTGTTAATAATATGATTAAATTATTATGACAACTATATCTTTTCCATAGTATATTATATTATGAAATTTTTATGATACCCATTTCATTTCATGGGTTATAAACCCATGTTTATGAAACACATCTATTTTAATGTGTCATTATTGAATGAATTTATTTTTATCTTTTGCTGCATTTATGCATGATTTCATTATGTTATCCGTGGGACATAAATCTCCATACTGTGAATTTGGTAAATATTATTATTCCATGAGATATATTATGCTATAATGGGGAGTAAACTTGGTTTAGTGATACACCGATGGAAGGAGGAGTATACTCAATTCAGAAAAATAAATTTTTTACTATGATTTTTTGGGGAGTGGAAAAATAATACTTTGAGGAAAGGAATTACATTAGGGGTGACGGTGTGTCCCACCCAGATAGTCATCCACCTAAATGAATGGTACATGTGATTCCATCCAAGGATTAAAAAATGCAACATGTGAGGTCATATTATGCCTAAAGTAGTTACACTTGTGGTTATCCAAAGCCTTACACGTTTTAAATTCCTTGGTGGATATCCTTGATATAAAATTTTCTATGTTTATTTGTATTCCAAAAAATATATTTCTTATATTAATGTTATGATCACATGGATCATGTTCTTTTAATTACATATGACCTATATATTATGTATAACAGCTAATATATCACAAAAATTGATATTAATTCAATGTTGAAGAATATTAATTAAAAAATATTACAATTCCATTAAAATACCATTTCGGTATAGTGTTATTATAAACTGGAAAACATTGAAAATAAGTTCATAAGACATCATTATTATCTTCAACTTCTTTCATCATAACATTACCCCTTTTTGATATTTCTTACTTAATAAACTTCATCATGACTTGGGGAAAATAATAATATTAAATGGTGATATTATTGGATTAAAAAGTGATAAAAATGGAGATATAAATAATATCATAATCATAAAACATAAAAACATAACATTTTAAAATCATATCCTCAATATAAAATATCTCTATATCATGCAATGGGATAAATCATGAATGTTCACAAGAATTATTGAATGTAATATTAAAGTTCATAATATAAGACATGATTTTTTTGGAATACACATATTAAACGAAAATAATATCATATTAGTCATGTATAATTTCCAAGACCATCATAACAGGAAAATTCTATTACTGAACTGAGGTCACTCCCCATTCCATCAATGTACTACTGAATAGAGATAATTACCTATTCTATCTATGTATATTTCATGAGATATAAATATTTAACCAATGAATTTGAGAGATATGTAGGTATCACCCATAAGTTAATTACATCATTCTTATGTGTTCCATGAAAACATAAATCATTCATTATATAATAACTCTAGTAATAAAATGGATTTCATAAAAATCATTCCATCATAACATAAATACACAAACAGATTTTGTAAATATAATTACATCATAACAAAAATTATTCCATAGTAAAAATATGTATAGAAACATAACTTAATTTGAATAATTTTATCACAAATGGGAAATAATTTTGATAAAATACCTAAATTTAATTCTTGATGAAAATATTCGCGCTTCTTCAGAAAACAATTCTTTGTACAAATTGACATAAAAAAACAAATGAATTTATTGGAAAATAAAACTGAAATAATTTAATGTATGATTAATGAATATAAGGTGTTATAAAATCATAAAAATTTATTCACGTCGTATAAGTTAAATGTAAAAATTCTTGTCGTACATCTTTGGGAAATTGAAAAAGTACCTCATATCAAAACCGACCAAATATTCATTTCATAACATTTTGTAAAAAATCAAAAATGGGTAAATATGAATTTAATCAATAGTATATGGATAATAAGAACATTTTATAACATATATGTATGAATCATGGACATGGATGATAAATTTACATCAGTAAATACTTACGTATAAAAAATCTCAAATATTAATGATATTTCTATATTATCACTTACCTTATATCTGATTTCCTTGGGCTGTTTTCAAAACACATGTATAATGATTTAAAAATATTAATTTTATTTTTTCAAAATAATATTAATTTTTATGATATAATATATGATTAAATTATCATCAGTTTTTAATGAAATTTCTTTATTACTTATTATTAGGGTATTAACTACTATATTTTACTATGCATGTTTTGTCAAAAAAGTTCTTGGTATCCTTCATATATCATATTTATATAATTAGAATAGTATATTAAAATTATATATAATGTTTACTAATTAAATAAAGTTATATAATTACGATTTAATTAAGATCATGTTAAATGAATAGAATCACATCGCGGAGACGATAAACATAAGTACGAATGAGCGATAACACCATTCACATATTTATTTAATGGTATTGAATTTAATAGTGTATAATATTTGGGAATAAATATCATTCTATAATAATCATATTTAGTTATTATTTCTACCATTATACCCATTCAAGTAAGGTGGTGGTAACAATAGATTACACCACGGTGTGGAGACTGTAAGATGTATGTACTAACAGTTGGTGATTTTTTTATGATGGATAAAAAGAGGAATATTGTTATTCAATATCAATAATAACAAATAAGTATATATATATATATATTATATATGGGTTTAATTAAATTATAATTAAACAAATCATGACTAAGAAGAAGAAGAAGATGGAATTTTGAAAGAATTAGTGGAGGAGATTACCTCTATTTCGATATGCATCCTTTAAATTTCTATTTATTTCATTGGATTTGGTCTAAAAAGAATACCAGACCCTAGAAAATATAAAAAGGGAATTTTATAAGGTAAAACCGATGGGGATTTAAAATATTGAATGCTCAATTTTAAGTAGAGAGATGAGGCATGTGGTTACCTCTTATAATTGATGTGAGGGGCATTTTTGGATCTGCAAAAATATTAATTTATAATAAAATAAAACCACATAAAAAAACCACCCAAATACCTCAATTTTGAATATGAGATGATATATGGTTTTAATATCATAAAAATAGATTTTATACCTGTTTTTTTTATAAATTTAAAACATATCATTTTAATTAACACTCAGTAATTCTATCTATTCTTTAACTGGGAAAACAAATGCATCAATATTATAAGGGTAACAAATTTACGTAATTGATGCATGTAAGTCAATAAATAAATACCTAAGAACACTTTATTCATTATAATAAATATTATATATATTTTTTAAAATTATTTTTTATTTTCAAATGATTTTGAAAAACATTATTTGGAAAAACAATCAAAAGAGTCAATTTACACAGTATTCAATTCATTGTTTTAAAGAATATTATAATTTCAAGTCAACTTGGAATGATGTATTTTATTATATTACTAAGAGGTAAATTTCATATATATATATTTCATTATAAATATTAATTATCCAAAATTATATTTATTTTAAAAAATTTAATAATTTTTTTTTGTTATCTCTATTAACAAAATTATAACTACATCAATTTTGTGTAATTATTTAATATACTAATTTGATGAATAAAAAATAATATGATAAATGTAAATATAATATATTTCCTATGAATATTTTGTGTTGAATTTATATTCATTAAAATATAACTTTTTAATTTTATACTTATTAAATTATGAATGTAACAACATTATCATCAATTTAAATAATATAATATAATTGTTATAATATCTTCTATAAGGCTCCAAATGGTTCTTCACTTGAACCTTTTAAATTTATAGACATGATATACTCAAACTATAATATTTATTTAATTGTTTTTGTATTTTTATGTTTATTATCATTTTAATTAAATTTGATTTATTGATATAAAATCAATTAATTATGTTTTACATCACTAAGGTAAAAAACTCTATATCGTACTAATTTATTTCCTAATAATTAAATATAAATTACCATGATGAAATATTTATCTTCCATATGAGAATTTATATTATAATATATTTTATTTATAAATTTATATAATAATTTATTTATTTATTAAACTTTGAGCGGGACACATTTAACTTTTCCTTAAATAAATTTAAAATAAATGTCATAATATTATCCAAGTGGCCTCTAAAGGAAACAATTTAGACTGAACTATTATCTTGGTTGAAAAAATCTCAACCAAGGATATTAATACATGTTTTAGGGATATTTAATAATATTATTCTTACATTACAAGGATTACCCTTTTATCATTTTAATAAAATTTACCCAAGATTCTATTCATAATTTCTAAAAATAAAATAATGTTATTTACATAATTTGTACATACTGATTCCAGATATGGAATCAATAATTTGAAATTCAAATAATATTATATTTAATAATTAATTTAAAATTAATCTCATTTTCCAAAATTGATAACATATTGTAAAAGTTTAAACATTTCAAAAGATTGAAGTATTTTTACATCAAAATTCATTATAAAATAAATGATAATTACATACATTATTTTCAATGATGAAAATATAATATAATTATTCATTAAAACCATTAAATATTATAATTTTACTATAGAAATTATTATGAATAAAAAATATTTTTCAATTAAAACTTAATTTATTTTTACTATGCATAAAAATTTGAATGTTATCGTACAAATGTAGAAATTTCATCCAATGTATATTTTAATATCACTATTCAACCAAAAATTATTATTATATCATATAAAAATTATTATGGTGTAATATTATAAATTTTAATGTTCTTTTCCCTTAAATGGATTCCAATTAACCTTTTGAATATTTAAAAGTTTTTATACACCAAATAGTGTTTTTCAAACCATATAACCAATATATATATTTAATAAATAAACAAATTTATTAAAAATATAACATATATATATTTCAATAATTTCATTTATTAATATTAATTCATAAAAATTATTAAAACAAAATATATAAATATATAATAGATTTTTACTTTTCCTAAATAAATGGTAGCGAATAACATCACCCCATATTTTTGTAAATTAGTTATATTTATTACTCCTAACATAATAGATATATTATAATGGTAATTCTATACAAAGTGAGTCACATGGTTATCTTAATCTCATGATTGAATGCAATGGAAGCTATTGAAGAATTAAAATTGTTAAATGAAAATATTTCATAAAAATATCTTTTGGTTTCATTCTACCCTCCATAAACTGAATTGCTCAGGAAATTTTTTTATAATTGGATATAAAAAATTTGAGGACATCTATCCCTCATCATATCCTCATGTTCCCACATAGCCACATAAAATTGGTGGTTCTTATAAAAAACAACAACCGAAATAGTGATCTTGTTATGAAAAAGCATCTTCACTATAATTCAGAACTTCTATCCATAGTTATTCAAAAGAAAGATCTTGCTCCAATGATATGAAATCAAAGTTTAGTACATATAAAGCAGCATGTATGTACATTCATATGAAAGATACATGAAACACATCATTAACATGAGAGGTAATATATGGAAGTTCTAATCAGTACACTACCTTTCCAATAAGATCCATAATTTCAAAAAGAATTATATCACTATGACATAAATAAGAGGAATATGATATTTCTTATAGTGATATTTTCACATTCTTTATCAAGACTCATTGATTCATCATTATTCTAAACAAACAGAATTTGCCCTCCATAAGGCGATGCACCAGGCCATATAAATCCCTTATGATGAATCTCTAGGAGAATATTATTTAATTCCTACAACTCAATTGGGGTCATTCTATATAGTTTCCTTAAAATAGGAATATCACCCAATATGAGTTTTTGGGAAAACACAATTTCACAATTTGGTGGATGACCTAGTAATTCATCCCAAAAGTCATCATAAAACTCACAAACAATGGGTTTAATCATAATTATGATTTTCTCTAGAACAATTTATGATAGAGAAACTTCATTTTTAGGGAACAACACGCATTATATGGAAAAAAATTCTGGAAGGTTATATTCATCATTACATCGATAGAAGATCATTGAATTCTTGGGAATACAATATTTGTCTTCCCAAAATTGTCAATTGACAGGAAATACTTTTCGATATTGTAAATCTATGTCTTGAATCACATAAAATACCACTATTGGATGGTTTACAAGAATTGTAGGAATAACTCTCCCACAAACATCAACCAAATAATAAATATTAATATTTGATGTGACTGTTTTATCATTAGAAGTTTTCATAGCTAACTCAACATCTAATTTTTGAGGTAATACATAGATACCGTTAGAAAATTATTCAAAAATAAATTTGTGGGTGGATCCAGATTCCAAAACAAAAATTCTACATTATATTTGGTGGAGAGTGTACATATCACCCAATTATTTTCTTACTCCACATTTCCAATAGTGGTCAAATGTCACTTCGCTTTTCATGTCCTAAACAGTTTTCTAACATCAATCATCATAAATAACACAAGAATTTGGGCATTGACTGGAATAATTACTTATTTTCATGAAATTTTATCATTGAAGTTTATGAGGTTCATTATACGTATCCTCTTCTCTATTCTCATAATTATATATCTTTATTCAATCACAAAAACATTAAATTTCCAAATGACCTTATTTTCCACACATATAACATTTTCTAGACCCTTTTTGAAAATTTCCTCCATGTGTTCTCCAAATGTTTTAGCATAAGGGAAAATCAACTAATTCTCATTGTGGTCTTTAGTTTTTCCATTGAATTAAATTTTTATCTTCCTAATAACCATATAAGGAAAATTAGATACTACAATCTCTATCATAACCTTGATAGAAAAACAAATGATTTCATCTTATATATTGATATACCCTTTGGATAATTACCTTTAGAGACTAGATTTGAAGCCATAAAACAATCAAAAATGATTACCCTCATATTATATAACAATTCCAGAAGAATACATTTTGAGTATTGTAAAATTATATCAATATAAAATAATGGATTCATCTTCCTTTTTATTATGTTCATTGAACTCCATCTCAATTTTTTTCAAATAATACAAGGAAACAAGTTATTGATAAATATGTACTTGAACTCATCATGTATCATGGATTCAATTTCATCAATTCACCATGTATTCTTGACAAGGTTCAACCATTTATCATTTTATCCTTTCAAATGATTGAATGATAAGATGAATTTATAATGTTTTGAAAAATAGAGAAATGAAAATACTTTTTTAGTGGTATTGATCCATTATTCATCCAATAATGGATCATATGTCCCACTAAATGAAGGTGGTCGCATCCTCATAGTGGACTAAATAGATGGTTGTTCCCTCCTTTTCCCATTTTAAAGGATGACATGAATCATAGATTGAGAATGTCGTATGATAATAGATAATTTTTTTCATTCATTCTCTCATAACATTTGGTTTCTCAAGAGTATAATAATTTCATTTACCATCATATTCAACTTTAACACGGATCCTCCGGGTTCCATCCATTGAATAAAACTACGAAGAATAGTGTAAAAACACTAATCGTAATTTTAACCAACATAATCAAGAACAAAATTTCAATACAGGAAATATTAGGCTTTATCTTTGGTAATTCATGAGAATTTCTAAAACACAAGTATTGTAAATCCCACATCAACATATCTATTGGGTTGTTACTACTATTTTCCATCATATTTTGAAATGGATAACTATACCTTTTTATTAGTACAAAATATAGCAACCCATACATTAAAAGATTCTATATTACATATAATTTGATGAATAGTCATTATGAAATATAATAGAGCCATGAAATGACTGAATAGGTGTAGTCTCTTCAAAAATAGGGAATCATAAAAAAATTGGTTCATAAGACATATTAACTGTATCCAACTTATTTAATCATAACTCATCCCCTATTTCAAATATCATACTTGATATCATTCCTAATGAGTAATGGAAAACAACATATGAAACTATGAGAAGAAATTCATAGTAAGGGTAAAAATGGACATATTAATCATATCATAATCATTATATATAATAAAATGACTTTTGAAAATCTTCTCATAAAAATTTAAGATCGCAATATCATTCAATGGGATAAATCCACAATGTTCATATGAATAAATTAACTAAATACCAAATGTAATAACATAAGAAATTAATTTTTTGCAATACACATATTCATTAAAAATCATTTCATATTAGAAAGGTCTCGTTTAAGGGACCATCGTAGTTGACAATGTCCATTACTAAACCAGGATCACTCTCATTCCTGCCATGTACTATAGATCCAAGATCATTTTCTATTCTATCAGTGTATTTATCATGATATTTTTTTTACCAATTTCATTAGAGAGATATATTGTTCACCCATATAATTATTAAATCATTTTTATGTGCACCTAAAAACATAAATCATTATAATACCAAAACCGAAGTAATAAAATCGGTATCTTGTACATCAGTCCATCATTACAAAAATCCACAAATGGATTTTATAAATATTAATCCATCATAAACACAATAAATCCATAGTAATAATATGGATATAAATAGAACCCAATTTTAATAATGTCATTATAGATGAGAAATAATTTTGATAAGACACATGAAATTAATTATTGGTGAAAATATCATTTCTTCCTCAAAATATTTTGTTTTCTAAAAATTCCACACCATTTTAAAAGAGAAAAATTTCTTTTAAAAAGAACATTAAATATACCATTCATTGAAATAATGTGTAATGAAAGTGTAAACATTAATTCATTTTAAATATGTTAAATGAATACATTATTCTTGTACTTTTATTATAATGTGATAAAGTACCTCATATCGAATGTGAAAAATGATTACATTCATACCAATTCCATAAATTTCACAAATGGGTAAAAATGACATTATATAATTTTGAAAGATATGAATAATATATTGTAATATAAATGAATCAATCATATACATAGATGATTAATATTCATCAGTAAATACATACATATAAACAATCTCAAATAATATTGAAATTGTTAAATTGTCTATTAACATAGAACTAATTACGTTTTTATTTATCCTAAATACCTATATAATGATTAAAATACTTAAATTCACTTATTTATGAATAATAGTCATTTATTTGATATAATATATGATTATAATATTTTCAATTTGTTAAAAAAAATTCATTATTACTTATTATTAGGTTATTAACTAATTCATCAGATTTTGCAAGTTTTTGTGAATTAGTTAAGATCCTACATTGTCGGTCAGAGTTATATAAAGTAAAATTGATGCTAAAAATTTTATATATCATATTTATTCTCTACATAAAATTATATTATCAATAATTAATTAAGATCGTGTAGAATAAATAAAATCACATCCGAGAAACCGTAGAATTCACATATGCATGAGCGACGATACCATTACAAGAATTGTTAAATGGTATTGAAGTTAATGGTGTATAATATTTCATAATAAATATCGTGTTATAATAACAATAAATAGTTATTTCTTCCATTATTATACCCATATAAGTACAATTATAGTGACAAAAAATATTTTGCAACATCATTGAGATGGTAAGACATGAGTACACATGCATGTTGATTACATTTTTTGCAGGATGGATTGAATGTAGAATATTTCTTTCCATAAAATAAATAAAATGTCAATATATCAATTATACTATATTTTAAACTTTATAATGAACCCACTCATTAAAATTAAGTAGAAGAAGATATAAGTCATAATGAGTCTGTAAAGGAGAGTAAATCTTCATCGATGTGCTTCGTCTAAATCAACTTTTAGAGCACTAGAGTTTGAATTTAAAAAATAAATGAACCTCTAGAATATAACTATAACGCCCTAGCCTTAAAAATTACTTAATATTGAATTATTTCAACAATACACATGGATGATCTTTTCAGGTTTAGAGTTTTGTAGAATTAGATCATAAATCATGCATTACATTCCACATTTAATCAAGGTGGTTATATATAAGATAATATTCAGTTTCCCATCAATGGAGAAATATTAAAAATAAAATATGGATTCTTTCATGTCATTTCCTTGACACTATCAAAACATCATTTACTTATCCCTTGTCCTATGAAATACATTTCAAAAACATGGCATGAGCATAAAAATCTCAGTACGGTATATAAAAATATCGAAAGAAAACATCAGTACATGTATACATTAGAATCAATGAAATCATACATTACTCATAAAACATAACCACTTTAACATACCTCATAAAATCATTAATAAATCATAGAAATCATAAGACATAATGGTCACTTGAGACATTCATAATATTCTTACGTAGGGAGTAACCCTCATGGTTACGTTTGGAATACCCATCACAGTATATTCCCTAAATCTCTTCAGAGAAAACATAGAGTTTATCCCTATCGCGTTAGCCAATGCATTGGAGATCTATATCAGGCTCACCTGCCCATAGTTTATCATGGAACCACCCATCTTAATAAACAATTCCCAAGAACCGTAACATAATCATACCACATAAAACATGCATAAAGGAAACATAGTATATCCACATTTCAATTACAAGATATCAATACAAAATATTGATACAAAAATATTATCAAAACCATTTTTAATACCAAAATAAATGAAATGTAAAACATGATATTTATTCTTCATTTAGAAAAAGTTATGGCTTGTAGAGGAAGCTGAAACTCAAATAATGGTCACGGCGGTGGAGAAGTCATTGTCGCTGCAAACATAAGACAGAAACATTCATTATGTCATTTAGTAAAAGAAACATTGTATAAAAATATTCCTTTTGAATTAAATTAAAAGTAAAAAGGTGTTTATAACCATATAAATGAATTTTTTGTATAAAACAAAATATGGTTCAATGAATGGAGATTGAGACGATGTCCATTAACTCGTGTCCAACTTTACTCGATCATCCTTTAATATCTTAAATAATAAACTTGAGTTAATTTATACTTGCTTAAGAAAGAATTTAAAGTTAATTTTTCCTTTAATTTCACTTTTTACCATGTTATGAACACTATGTAATTATTTAAGTTAATAACGGTCATTTTAACGATCATTGGTACTTGAGTCAAAAATAAATTCTTTATAATTACAAGTTGTTCATGGGGTAAAATATAAATTATAACTAGAATTATTTTCATGATGTAAATATTATATATATCATATATATCCATTATATACATGCATTTATAATATTACATAACATTTAGAGGTAATAAATGAAATGCACCTTTCATGGAGACGGTAAGCCGTACGTACTCATGAATGCTACTTTGATTTTTATTTCATACCTAATATAATGGAATCATTATGATATAAAGGTATAATATAATTCTAGTCTAATATCATATAAAATATCATTAACTCCATCCTTTATACATCCCATATATTTCCTTAACGAATCAAATCACTTTGAGGGGGCGGTAGTCCGCACTTCCTAAAATGAAATTATCATGTTTACCCATAATGGAAACCATAAAGGGATCACAAAAATGAATAATACAGAAGCATAAATAAAACATTAACATAATACATATCATATAGAAATATAGTGACATATTAATGACAACCTTTAAAGGTGTTAAAAAAATATTGAACAATCATCGTTTCGTGAGGCAGAAATTCTCCATCCACAAAACAATATTTATTTATCCATTAGACATAGGTGTGTGTAAGTGTAGATCAAATCCTTCTTATAATAGCATACTAGTATATGTAATATACTGGTTTTTTTAGAAAACAATGGAATAACATGATTTAAGGAGTTTGTAGAAGAAAAATAAAACAAAAGAACATTAGAGAAGACTTTACCTTTAAATCGGGTAACTCCTCTTGGTTTGAACCAAAAGGGTTTCTTGAAGAGCATTTTTCCTAATGTGAGGCTTCTAGGATGAAGAGATGGATATTTGGATCTTATTATAGTAGGTTTTGGAAGAGCCAAATGGCTTGTGAAGTGTGAGAGATGGGTAGGATGTGGGTTATTTTTATAAGGGGGAGGATGGGCTCTTTTGGAAATCTTGAAACTATTATTTTATTATTAAATGAAATTAGGTTTCTAAAGCACCAAAAATAATTAAAGTCTAGAATAAGGTGGTACATGATAGAAATAAAATCATCCAATAATAATTGTTCAAGTTTTGTATAATATTTTTAACATTATCTTCTTATTTATTTAAATCAATCATTAATGATGTAAACACTGCATCATCATTGTGTCATAAATAATGTAATTTGTTTGAGGTCTAAAAAATATACAAAAATTACCATGATTTAGAAAATATACTTAGAATTTTAATGAATATTTATATTCAAAAATATAACTTATATAACCCCATGTAATAATTGTTTTATTAAAATAATACATGTTAGTGATATTTATATTATTACTTTAAATAAAAGGTATTAATGTCATTATCTAACTCAAGTGGCTCCATGGGGTCCCAAAAATTGACCCATGGATTTTCATGGTCGGCCATGTCCTATACAATAAGTTTAGGACATGTTTCAAGATATTTTTATATTTTTATAATGTAATTTGTATCTTAAACTACACTAATTACCTCTATTCACGGTTAACAAAACTCAAAAGTTATTTTTCACCCAAAAAATATTTTAATCCCATTGAACCGCATTTTACATAAAAATTACAACCATGTATGTAGGATTTTTTAATTTCAATACAAATAAGCAGTAAATGTTCATTTAAATGAGAAATCAGGTTGTTTAACTACCACTTAGTGGCTTCACTATTCATCAAAAATTTATGTTCTTCAGAAAAATACCAAAAAATAACCCCAAGTTATATTTGATATTCTGAATTAAAAATTGATGTCTATTTTTTAAAATTCAAAAAATATAAGTTTAATTAATTTATTTTATAATTAATTCCCATTGTAAAAAAATAGCATGTTTTTAAGAAACAATATCTATCAAAAGACTGACACTTGTTTATGTCCAATTTCAAAGTGAAACTAATTTCAATGTCCACCATTGGATTAAATGGTAAAAATATATTCTAATTTCAATTTAAAACCAATTAAAAATATAATATATCCTTATAAATAAATTATATTAAAATGATTTTTTGAATTAAAAAATAACAAATTCACTATTCATTAAAAATATGAACATTATCATAAAAATACCAAAAATTTACCCAAAGTAAATTTTGATGTACTGATTTTAATGAAAAATTTTATTTGGTCCAATATAATGTATAAGGGTGACCAAAAATATATTTAATGAGGGTTCTCCATCAAACATAGAAACCCCGTTAAAGTATATTTAATACGTAATTCAAAAAATTATTAATCAATTTGAAAATGCCTTATTCTTTATTTACCTTGGATGTTACAATAACTAGGGATGTTGGAAAGGTAAAAGTGAGGTAGTGGATGATATTTCAGGTTCATGGTGATATGATTAGGTGAGGGAGGATGATCCCTTTTTAATTGACATGAGGACATTATGGGGATATCAAAAAATTATATTTACATTAAAATAAACCCCATAAAAACATCCAAAATGTCAAAATTTATAAGAAGATATGATATAGGGTGGAAATATCATCAATTAATATACTACATACAAGTTTTTTATAAATTAAAACACTATCATTTTAATTAAAACATATCCATTGTATTTAATCTTTTACGATGGTATCAAATATCTCACTTTAAGAGGGGAACAATATTTTCTAATTTTATTTCAAGTAGAACCTAAATAAATAACATAAGAATATTTTATACAATATAATAATTATTATATATTACAAAAAATGTTTTATAATTTTTAAAAAATTTAATAAAATTTTATTTTGAATAACAATTAGTAGTTTTAATTTTGAACTATTCAATTGGTTGATTTTTTTAAAAAATTAATATAATATGTTAACTTAAAGAGGTTATTTATAACTAGAAATTTAATTAGAAATATTTATTATCCAAAAAAATATTTATTTGAAAATTGGAAATATAATTTTTTAGTTAAAAATATTTCAGAAATAATTACAACATCAATTTTGTGTAATTATTTAATATAATTAATTGTTGAATAAATTTTAGAAATAAAATACTATAATGAATATAGAAATAATTGTTTAATTAATAATTTTTTATAATAAATATTTTCTTAAATCCATCATTTGAAGTTTTAATACAATTGAATTATGAAAGTGATATCTTTAACATATCTTTAAATAAAATAATATACGTGTCAAAATATCATTTATAAGGATCCATATGATCACTAACGTGACCCTTGGATGTTTATGGTGGAGATATACATGAAAAATACAATTTGTTAAAGGGTTTGGGTCTTTTGAGGTTATTTTATTTTTAATAAAAATCTTTATATATATTTATCATTAATTAATTAATTTTTACATCATCATAGAATATGTCTTTGAGTGAATTATTTAATTTATAAAAATTACAAATAAATATCCATGACACAGGAAAACAGTTTATATTTCAGATGAGAATTTATAATCTAATTTATCTTTTTTTATAACATTATATAAAATTGATTTAGTTAATATAATTTGAGTGATATATATTAAACATTTATTTAAATCAAAAAAAATAAATGTCTTAATCTCATCCAGGTATCTCTTAAAAGAAATCATTTCCATAAATGTATGATTTAGGCCGAAAAAATCATCTAATTAAATTAATACAAGTTTTATAGTAAATTTATAATATCATTCTTTCCCTTATATTCAAGGTTTTCTGTTCTTCCATATTAATAAAAATTACTAAATCTATTTTTCAAAATGCCTAAAAATAGACTAAATATTTTTAAATAATTTGGGCATACGGAATCCAAATATGGAATAAATTTTAAAAAAATTTCAAAAGATATTTTTTTTCTACAAAATTAAAAATTAATATCATTTTGGGAAATATAGAATGAGTTTTGAATATTAAATCATTTTAAAGGATTGAAATATTTTTTCATCTGAATTAAATTAAAAATTAATGATAATTACATACATTATATTTACTGACAATAATAAATTATTTTTATTATTTTAAATAATTCAACATTAAAATTTTACTATAAAAATTATATCTATCAAAAAAGTTGATTTCAATTAAAATTTATAGTATTTTATTATACATCAAAATTTTAATGTAATTATAAAAATATTAAAAATTCATCCTAAGTAAAGTTTTATATCCCGATTCTAAATAACTTTTTTATCTTGTCCTGTAAAAATTATTAATTTTTCAAAATCTTAATATAAAAGGTGTAATCTATTAATTGAATGAAAATTAACTTTTAAAAATATAGGGTAATATATATCAAAAATGGTTTCTTCCATACCCTATAGATAAAATATATATTACATGAATAAAAAAATATTTTAATAAGTATATAAAATATATATTTCCTTAAATTCATTTAATAATAAGAATTTAAATAATTTATATATACCAATATTCTAATATACAAATGCTTTTTATTTTTCATAAATAATTTATTGTGATGGACTTCACCATGAATTTCCATAATTTTGTTATGTTTATTAAAGATAACCTAATTGAAATATTAAAATGATAATATTATACTTAGGGAGACTAATGGTTTTCTTGATCTCTTGATTGCTTTAATATAAGGAATTGAGGAATTAAAATTATTTAATGAAAACAAATCAAAAAAACATAAAAGTGTAAAATTATGAGCTACCAATCCTTATATAATGATTCATGTTAATTATATTTGATATGTAAGGTATGGTTTTCAAAATTATATTTTTATGTTCTTATAACCTTATTTTTATATCATGTTTACTTATAATCATATTTTACCCACAATGATAATTTTATATCACTATTTCTTATTTTTCCTCTCCCATGGTTATGAAAAAATGATTTATGTACCGTATGATTGAAAATTTTGCTAAATTGGAAGGTCACTGTGGAAAATGATTATGTTCATTCAATTAGTTAGAAAGTTATGTTTCTATTATTCCTAATTAACTAAGCTATTATGGTATTTAATTGTGTGTTTGTTTTCCCAATGTGCTCGTACCTGAGTGGTAAGGTCTCCTGCTTGGCATCCAAGAGACCCAGGTTCAAAACAGGGTGGAGGTGAATTTCTAGGGTACTGTAGCAGTACTATAGTAGTCACTTTTCATTACTGTAGTAGCAAGAGCTATTCACACGATTTGGGCCTTCAGGCCACCCGTTTGGGTCTATGGGTCTCCAGGGCCATCGGGTCATCAAAGGACTTTGGTATCAGGGCCTTTGTGCCACTAAGACCATGTATTAGCCCAATTCATAGAGAGTAGGCCCTAGATGAGGATCAGAGCAACAGGAATAGAAGTCACTATAAGAAGAGCTACTAGATTGGAAGAATGAGATGGTATAGAAACTGCCATCTGGACCAGGCACCATGCAGCTTTGTACGAGGTAATTCTAACCGATCATCAATTAGGGTGGGGAGCTAGGTGGTCAATGATGCAGAAGCTAGGGGAGGGGCAATTTATGTCAGATGGGCCTACGGGTTATGTATTGGGCATAGTATGCCTCTAGGCCATCTAGTCATGTATTGCGAATCATATCGGGCCTTTTGCCTTGGGTATACGGGTCATGTATAGGTTCCCCTTTATCCCTTATAAAGGGGGATTATCTATAATAAATAAAAAATAAGGCCTTTGGGACATTCGGGGAATAGTGTGTTTGTATAAGATGATGATTATTTATCAAAAAAAAACATTATATCCATGTTTGAGATTCATGTCTCTCTATAATAATACCTAGTACATTCTAGACATATAACATCTAATTAAACCAACATATTACCCAAGAATGACATTTATAATGGCCATACAGTTATTGGGTGGTTTAGATCACTTTGATATGGTGGTGATCAACTCTAACATAAATGTCCCTCATAGGTATCATTGTTTGAACATAAATTATTGAAACTCTACATGGGTTTGGTCAATTGAAACCCCTAATGAATATTCCTACCTATTATTCTCTGATCAAATAGTGTTTCAATGGAATTATCAAATTTTTTAGGACCATCGTTTATCCCTTAAAATAAATTATCTCTCTTTATTACCCTTCATATACCTTAATATTAATGTTAATATTACTATAAATGGAAATAATACATAATGGTCATAATGATGAATAATATATTTAAAAAAGTATGATTTCTCATGAAAAAGATAATATACTATTCCATTCTAATAAACTATTAGTTAAAAAAATAATTTATATTTTCTACATATTCCCTAATTATTTCAATCATTTCACTTATGTTAATATTATTTTTTATAAATTTTATTGAAATAGTGATATTCATTTGATAAATATGCTAACACCAGGATAAAAATATTGCGTGCATTATTATTTTCGTTTTTTCTCCCTATACTATTACTATTTTTATATTAAATGGTATTTCATGATGTGTAATTTTTCTAATAAATTTAATATTATTTCATAGTGAATTAAAAATAAAATTATCACGAGAAAACATTATTTATTTTCACAAATAGAATGAATTTTTATATCAATAAATAGATATAGAAAAAAATTAAAATATATAAAATGGTAGAAAATAATAATAAAATAATATAATAATACCTTTATAGAGATTATAATTGAATTGATAAATTTTGTTTTATGAAAAATCCAAATAATCCTATTAAAATTTAATTTCAAATAAAATATTTTACAAAAAAAATTAATTAATATTTTTATGGAATTATATAAAATCCTATAAAAGAATATTTTAATGTAAAAATAATGTTTATGTTAAATAAATTTGATCACAAAAATCAAATGTTTAAAAATTTTGTAATTCAATAAATTAAATTGAGATAAACACCCATTAAGTAGTTTAAAATAATAGAATCAATAAAATATGGAGGGATCATGAAATATAAGTTTAAATCTAATGACTATAAATTTTAAAATCATAATATAATTCAATGGATTACTAATAACATCATATAAAATTTTATTTTGGGAAGAATATGAAAATTTTCTCAATAAATGGAAATTAGGACTCAAAACATTTACAATAAAATCATAGTCAATTAGATATGCCCAAAACTCATGTATAATTATCTTAGGTTTCTTTTTCATAAATATGTGACCCCTATTTATATTTACAATGTTTATTCATTTATATTTTTTAATTCACTATTTATAAATATTATTTTGTAATGAAAATATTATTTTCATTTCAAAATTATCATTTGTTCTATTCTTGTATTACTATGGTGTTTTTAATCATTTTCCCTTCTTCATTATTTTACCTCCTCATAAGTATTACTTGAAAAAAATTTGATTTATTTTTAAAAAGTCACCATATCAATGGTCATTTTATGTATGTTATGGTGAGGCTTCATAATGAATGAAAAAATATCATTTTTTGTGAATCTTGAATTAATTAAAAAGTATATTATAATGTACAATGTATATATATATATTACTACGACATAATTAGAATTAATATAAATATTTTTTATATTGTCATATTATAAGTATTAAGGTTTTTTTAATCGTTCAATAAGTAATGATAAATCATTATTCTGTTAGGTGGTGAAAGATGACAAAACAAGAATACATTATTACTAATAAATTGGTATAAATATTGAGTAATAATATAAAAATAACATCTCATTGATTTCAAATTATTTTGATATACCATTATTGTTATGGATATATATATATTGTATTAGGGAATATGGGAGTTTAAATTAATTGAATAATGAAAAAATGATACTTATATTGATAGATTCACTTGATCTCGAACCTCTTAATTAAAAAAGAATGAGTTAAACCATTTTTGAAGAAAAAGAGATAAAAAATTGATATTAATTCAATATAGGTAATTTGGGATAGTAATTGTGATAAATATAATAAATATAGGTTCTTTGAATTGGGTGGTGGATAGATCCATTCATTGATGAAAATAAGGGACATATCCTAGAAAACAAGTGTTATGTTTTGGGTTAAACATGATTTATGTGATATATGTAAGTAAAAATTCGGTGAGATGAGTGTTAATTAAAACCACACAAAACATATATTACTAATTTCTAAATATTATATCAATTACACAAAATTCATTCCATTTCAATTGACCTATTCTCACCACATATTCCCCTAATTTATGTACTTACTATCATAATATTTTTAATATTAAAGAAATTAAAATGAACCATATTACATAATTAACATATTTTGGTTGAAAATTTTGACTCTATTTAATTAAATTTCACTTATAAATATGTAAAACATAACATTCAATTGAAAATATTCATTATAAGGGAATACGGTTGTTATTAAAAACAAACATTTCAAAATTTATTTTTTAGTAACACTTATTTCATATAAAATTACTGAAAATTAAATGAGTATTAAAATCAGTTTTGTAAAGGTAATAATTCTATTTGGATAAATCATCCATTTCACCACAATTGTTTTTGTTTTGGAAAATATAACTGAATAATATATTAAAAATATTAATTTTTTTGGTAACAGTTTTTTTAAACATAAAAGTATTTAAATCACATTAAAATAATTATTTATCCTATAAAATTTAATATTTTTAAAAATATTAATCATATATTTCTTCTTATCATTTTTAATACTTATTAAATAATTTTATAATAATAAATATATTAAATTTTAATGAATACAAATATATATATTTATAAGAATAAATTTTAATTCATTATTGATTTTTCATTCATTTCGAAAAAATTATTATAATTTATTTATATTTCAATTTATATATTGAAATTTCATTAATTTATTACATTTATTTAATTCTTAAATATTTATAATACTTAACACCCTTATACCTAGATATTTTTTCCAAAAATATATTTATTTCCCATTATATTTGATACTAAATATAAAAACTTATAAATTAAACAATAGTGATTATCGGTCTTATAGAAATTGTTATTCATTCCTTCACTCAGAATATATTTTATGATTATATTTTTATTTAATTAGTTAAACCATTAAAAAAATGTCTACAATTCCAAATATTACATATCATTCCAAAAAAAGTTCTTAATTTTATTGTCTTGATTCATTAATGACACACTTTCTGTGTTCAATAATAATCACCATAACTAGGAGTTTTCTTTTTTCAACATACATACTCATCCATAAGTGAAAGGAAAAACATTTTAAAACATGGGATGAAAAAATATATTGTCATTTTATTGTATATAAATACAATGGAAAACCAAAATAAATTTTTAAAACATGAAGACCCATGAAGAAATTTAATCAAAAAATAATAAATCAATGAACAATGAGTAATTAATAGTTTCATGTGATAATAATTTTTTTTTTCACGAAAGCAAATTAAAAATAATTGATATCATATAAATACTTTGAAGGAATCCAAAAAAAATCATTTCATGAACCATGTTTACTTTTTTTGGACCTGTATGGAATAACATATAACTAATTATTTTTATTTGTCATTTCCCTATTGATTAAAGTATTACAAAATTAATTAATGGGAATTTTGAAAGGGCCATATCTCACTATTTATAATTTCAAAATAACATTACATGAAAAAAACCTAAAAATGGCTTGAATATTCTTCACAACCCACATTTTATCCAATAATTAAAAATCATTTTGAAACACCTCAAAAATTTGATAAAATATACTTTTCTTTTGAAAAATAATTTAAATAAAAAAACCCACATAAAATGTAAATTCAACTTACATTAAAAAAAATAAGAATAATAATATTGATATTTAATGATTGAACATAATGGATAAAAAAATAAGTCACGTGTAACAAGTAAAAAATCAATTTATTTGCAAAATTTTTAAAAAAATTAATATTAAAACATAAGAAAATTGTTAAAAAGATAATTTTTTATCCACTATAATTAGTTTCAAACTTTTATTAATATTAACATAAAAATTAATATATATATATATATATAAACAATAATATTCTTAAAATATTTTAAAACATTAACTTTGTTAAAATGAGTTTAAAACATTTTATATTTTTTTGGAATAATCTTTTATCTTGAATACTGTATCATTTTTACATACACAAAATATCATAATTAATGAAAATATATTCATTATATTAATTATATTTAAATTTTTTATTTTTCTATACTTTACTATTATATTTTTATTTGATTTGTTTTTTACTTAGTTTCTAAATCAGTTTAGCTCAGGTGGGACGTTTTGGGGTTTTTTATGTGAAAAATCGAATTTTTATCATTATAAAAATTTGTGGTCATTATAAAAAAGTTACATAACCCCTAGAAGTTATATTTTATTTTCTTTTTTTCAATCCATGAGAAAACTAATATCAATAGTTTATTAATTATTTAATTTTTCATGTATCTACATTTATAATATTTTTTTATGAACTAAAAATACAGATGATTGTTTTCTTACAATTTCATTGATATGATGAATATTGTACAATTATAGAATAATATTAAATTTATTTAGTTAATATAAATGTTATATTCAGTAAAAAAATTTGTTTTATGAATCATTAATTTGTAGAAATAACATTATGATATCAACACTGTTCACATATGTAGCATAAAACTACAATAGTGAGTGAAGTTTTCCAAAAAGTGCTTAAAAGAAAGAAAATAAACCAACAATGTATTGAAAAAAAATTATGTGATTTTAAATAAAATTAATATTGACAGCATATAATATTAAAATGGGATTTAATAGAGAAATATTGTAAGAAATCAGATCATAATGTTTGGTATGTATCTTGACCTCAGGTGTTTTTGAAGAAAAAAGATGATTTTGGAAATTTTCTAAGTAAGCACTGTGTACTCTTGAGTACACCCCACATATCCAGTTTTCACATGTAGTCGTGTACTAGTCATTTAACTATGGAGAACATGGCATTGTTGAACGCGTAATGCGGTGGTCGGTTATGGCATGAACACGAAGTGTGCATTAAATGCACATGTCGCATAATTTTTATTTTATTTGATTAATCTATCTAGGGTCAACTCTAATCCCCAGAAGAATCTTCTTCTTCCCTTGTCTTGAATAGAAGAGGGATGTATGACCGATTTTCTTGGGGCACCTTCAATTTCTCTATTCATGCTCTGATTGAGGCGCCACGAGGTGCATAGGATTCGAAACGGTGTGTTCTCCATTTCCCTAGAGCCTTTCCTATGGATTTCTCCTCTTTGACAAGTTATCCATGGTTTAAATTTTTTGACCTTTTTGTAGATCTATGACGTTTTAGACTGATTCAAGGGCCGGCATTCATGAGTGTTCTTAATAAAACGTCGAGGTAGGTGGTTTGTTGCCTTTCCAGTTTTTTCTTTGAACTATATTTTATTATGTATTGATTACCCATTGTACAAGTATTCCATGTTGTTGAATTGAAACTTGTTATCATCTACCATATATTTATTTCAAGATTAATAGTTTCTTTGATATATATTATTCTAAGTTGCATGTGTATGGAACACCCATGGGTGATATTTCTTATTTTGATATTTATAGCTGTTTGGCCATGGTTTCCAATGAAAAAAACCATGTTCCCTTGTTTTTATTATAAGGTTGTATTTGATTTTTTATTTCCTCCAATTAAAATTCATGTTATATGCATTGTATCTTTTTATCCTTTTAGTAGGTGAGATTGAATTGTGCTTATGGATATAATTTTTGCATTATGTTACTTCACAGGGCCTTGAGAACGTTGTGTAGTTAGATCATATGGGGAAATGATGTTGATGGATTCACTATAGTGTATATTATATTTACATTGCATGAATATAGTGGGGATTTATGGAGTGTTCTCCCTCATAGTGACTATAGTTTACCGTTACGAGAACACAGGGGGAATATACATTTATTGGTTCTCGAGAGACATGGTAGATTATCATTAAAAGACCACATGGGGAATTCACAATGAGTTCTTCCTTAGAGAGGTTTTGTTTTTTTGGGAACAAAGGGGTTAGACTGTGTGAGACTTCCCAGAGGGTCTTGGTATCTTTATTGATTTGATGAAATGTTGACCCCAAGGGGTAATACATTGAGAAATTTTCTAGAGTGGTGTATTGGATAATTGGATGTACAAAAAGGGACTACTAGGATAAAGCACATTCTTGGTCTTGATCAAACATTATTGTTAGATGGTTTTAGGAGATATTTCTTTTTCTTTTACACATGGGATATAGAGCGTACTATATATTATGTTGTTTCAATATTCGATAGTTTTAATTATTTATAAATGGTCATGAATGTAATTAAGAACTGTAGGATTGTTTACATTGGAATACTTCATTTTTTTATGCTTCATTTTTATATTTCCTTATATATATATACTCATCTACAGTTAGGTAAATATATTTTGGGGGTTTCTTACTAGGATATCCCAAACCCTATTGGAGTCATTCTTTTTGACACAAATTGAATATATGAAGGAATTTATAGATAAGGGAATGTACCCTTCATCGTTAGGTGATTGATTGTTGTGGTGATGGAGATCGTGAGACCATGTTGAGGCTTGTGATGCTTTAGGAGTTGTCTACTATTTTGAAAAAAAATTTGTTTTTTATTTCTAGATTTTTGATTCCTTTTCTTGCTTTCATGGAAACATATGACATACATTATTTCATTATATAAATATAAATATATTTGTTTTAGTTTTTTATACAACCTATGTTTACTATTTTTTGTTTAATGGTATTACTATTTCTGTAACTATTTTCTATTTTTTTGGTTGTGTTGTTCTACCAATGATGGCATAGTTTCCCCACTATTACACATAAGGCCCTCACCGCTAGTTGGAATCCTCTTGCATTAGGGGAAATGCACTTGAGGCCTTGTATCCAACCTAGTACGGGGAACCCTTGGGCTACACCCGGAACCTAGACGTTACACAGTGGTATTAGAGGGGTTTCATTTATAATTTGACATACTATTTGGAGCCTATAGAAATGCATATGAAAAAGTAGGTAGTGGTTAATATGTTGTCCATGAGAGTAGGTAACCTGTGCACATGGAAAATCCTATTTACCTCTATTATTAAAATTTTTCTAGTTTTTGGAATTATTACAATTGATTTGATTTCATTTTTTGTTGATTCAATTCTACTATGATGTTATTATTTATATTATTATTGTTCTATTTTGTTGAAACTGGATTAGATGAGGGTGTGCCATCTCATGCATTATATAGTCACTCGCTAGAGATAAGATGTCAATAATTATTGTGATATAATTTGGGGGGATTACTGATTGCATGATGTTTGGGTTGATGCTTGGATATATACATATGTTGTTGTGATAGATTCCATGATAGAATACCTTCTATTTTTATAAGGTATTGTAAAATGTAATGTTTCATTTGTATGGGTGAAAACATGTGGTCCCTGGGGTGGTATGGGCCCTCTTGGATTGGAATTTGGTGGATCATGTTTGAAATTTAATTGAATTTTTTCTATTTATGATGTGAATAAAGATTCCAAGAATTGATTTTGGGATGTATATGCTCTCAAGGGTCAAATTGTATCATTACCTGTAAAAACTCCTTTGTTTTTAAGGGATCTGGGAATCATTATAATGCCTACTATCTATAAACCCAGATTACATGGCATGTGGTGTTATAAACACAAAAAATATGATCTTCTATTTGAAAAGAAACATAATTTTTTTTAAACAACTTGTACTATATGTACACGATGTGTAGTGATAACCCATGTGACTAACTGTGTGAGCAGAGACACTGGGTTGGGAAATCATGAGTAGAAGATGTCGTCTACTAAGAGTACACATCGTGCCGAAGAGGACATGTTACCAGCCATGTGACTATTGAATTGGATGGATGAAACTCATCTTATACAGTAAGTGTTATGTTTTTTCATGTCATGTTTATTCTACTGTGTCTCTGACAGTGTGACTAAAAACACCGGTGGTTAGAACTTATGTTATACACGTCGTGTGAATGGTGACCACACCATGTAGTTTTACTGAGGAGGGGTCTATGTTGTTTGGATTTTTTGATTAATATAGGTAGGATGGAGAGAATCATGTACAAGCTGTGTCACAGGAGAAACATGCCATGTAAAGGAGAGTTACAAGACATTGGTTGGAAGCGGTACTCGCCTATGATGATATTCAAGGGAAAACACCATGTGGATCATGTAAACATCTTGTAACCCTATTTTAAAAAACATTAATGTTTTATACTCATGATTCTATTTTTAACTTTTACGATTATGTCCCTTATAATCTTGAACTATGGTGTGCACTTGACCTTTTAGGATTATGCCACTGAGATATCCTTTGTTTGTTTGTCAGATATAGGGAGAAGATCCGACACTATATATAGTTGATCAGGGACTACCAGAAGATCCTACAATAAATTTTTTCTTGGACACATCTATTATACTAGTCAAAGGGGATGATTCACACAGTTCTAAGATGGCTTCATGAGGATTATGCATACCTACCTGGGAGCACTGCATCCTTCCCCATCTATGGTAGGGTTGATGTGGGGTTTTCAGCAGAAAAATCCTCCCACATTCACAGGGGATGGAGGACCTAATCCTGTAGATACATGGTTATAATACATGATGTCTATCATTGAGAATATTTTGAAACATCTTGAAAGGAGGGTGATGATCTCAAATTACAATCTCTAAGATTCTCCCAATATATGGTGTGATGTAATATCAGAGGCAGGATTCCAATGACATATGGATTGGGATGAGTTCCAATGTAACTCTATAAATATTTCTACAAAGTGACATTGAGGACTGTCTGAGCCCCTGATTTAGTGAGTTTGGAACATTGTACTCTTTCAGTCATGAAGTATTCTTCATGCTTTATAGAGATGCAAAGCATCACACCCATTCTAAGGGTGGTGAGTTATTTCTATCCAGGAAGCATGTGGATAGACTCATACATGACATCCAATCCTTGGTGAACATATTCATGGTGAATTTCATATCATAATTTTTTCAACAAGAAGCTGATCACCAACTGTAATCAGAGGGAGTCTGATGTTCTGAGCCAGGGCGGTTGTGCATCTAGATTTGATACACAAACTACTGATATTAGGAAGTGTTGTAGGGAGTCTAAGCATAGAGATCTGAGTAGACATGATACTGCATCAGGTATCCAGGTGGTATGCAACCACTGTGGAAAGAGTGGGCATTTGGAACCATAGTGCCTGAGAGACATAGTTGATTGTCGATATTGTGGAAAGATGGAACATCTTCATCCTTTTTTATGGGTTTTCTCACCACAATATAGTGATAGGATTTCGACTATGACTCCATGCTCAAGTGTAGGAATACAATTTATCAACAGAATGGGAACTAGAGTTTTTCTAACCACTTAGGCTGTTGAGGAGGTCATATATAAGGCAACCAATTGGCAAGAATTCATCGATAACAGGGTGGATCAGCTCAGGGTAATCAAGAATGGTCATAGGGCTATTGTACAGGTCCTAATTTTGTAGCAGAGATGACCCAACTAGAGCTGGATCTCGGACTCTCTATAACTAGAGGTACGATTCTAGTTTCCTTAGTAATAGCTTTTTATATTTTTGATATAGATTCTTCCCGTAGTCTAAAAACTAATGTCTTTGAAGAGAACCTTCGGATCATTATATTTACTTAAATGGATTTTATGATTCTAGAAAGCCAGTTGAGGTTTAGGACTACAAGTGTACATTAGTGAAAGGAGTTACCTCTTGAGGTTGTTGGGTGTCACATCTTATGGGACCTCTATGTATTAGAGATGACAATATACAATGTCATTCTATGAATAGACTCGATAGTCTCTTTTTAAGCCATTTTTTACTCTTATCACTAAAAAGTGAGTTTCAAATCACTATAGGGTAGGCCTTTTCTACACATTGGGGAATAGGATGTCTAGGCGAGTATAAATGGCGAAAAACAACATGGGTTTGGATGAATTATATCTCATATTTCTAGTATATACCTGGATGACCTGGGGACATCATAGAGGGACATCCATATAGTGGTGGATTATATAATATATTTCTTTACAGATGAATATTTAGGTTTACCACTTGAGAAATAGATATTTTTTTCTATTATGCAAGTGCCTCTAGCAGCACTGGCATCTATTCCATATTATAGGATGGAAAAAATGGAGTTATAAAGATCCTGAAACAGTTTGCAGAGTTATAGACCATTGGTTTCATCTGACCAAGAACGTCCCCTTGGAGTTCATTGGTCATGTTTGTAAAGAAGGAATATAGTGCCCTAAAAAATTGTGTGGATTATCTGTAGCTAAACCAGTTGACATTCAAGAACCGATATCCCATTTTGAGAATTTATGATATCTTTGATCAGCATCAAGGAGCCTAGGTGTTCTCAAATATTGACATGAGATCCATTTATCATCTTTTGTGTGTTAGACGATCAGATATACCTCTCAAATCCTTTTAGAGATTGTATGGTCGATATAAGTAAATGTTTATGATGTTCAGTGTCACAAACATGCCATTTTTTTTCATGGAACGGATTAACCATGTGCTCCATACTTACCTGAATTCTTTTGTTGTTATTTTCGGGGAAGATGGATTTGTGTACTCTCAAACTTGACATGAATGTACTGCCCATCTTGAGATCATTTTTAGTATGCTACGAGAGCATCAATTATTTACTAATCTCACAAAATGTCACTATCCAATGTATCAGATTAAATTATTGGGTCATGTTATCTCATAGACAAGAGTATTTGTAGACGCATATAAACTGAGAGTACTGTTTTCCTAGGATCATATAATGATGGAATTTGATGTATGGAGTTTTTGGGGTCTATCTAGTTATTATATACATAATATACATGACAATTCAAGTTTAGTTATGTCACTTTCGGGACATACTATGAAGGGTATGATGTAATTGTTGATGGATTCATGAGAAACAACATCTTAGTTGCTGAAACAGATATTGACTTCATCACAGATACTAGTTTTTTCATATATGAGAATGGGTTACACCATAAAATGAAATGATTAAATTATTAATCTAGTAGAAGTGATTATGTAAGTGGAAGGAGTCGTTGCATAGAGGTCTTAGCAGTTGAGGCCACATGAGAGAAATTACACAATCATGGATCTTGTGTTATATGCTGTTGTGAATAATTTACATATTTGGAGACATTAAATTTTGGGAGAACAATTTTTTGTTATCACTATCAACATGATCCTCATGTATATATTTCCTCATCATGATATGCATTTTATAAAAGGATGGTGGGTTGAGTACCTTTAGTATTTCGACATTGGACTTGTATACACACCCAAGAATGGAAATATAGTGGATGATGAGTTAAGAAGGATCAATAAGATATATGGTGTTCTGGAGACCAATAGTGAGTGAAATATTATAGATATTTTCTATGAGATTCATTTTTGGTGCACTATAGATAGGTAAAGTCATTTATTTCATCCGTATATGTTACATATACCCTTCTGGTTCAAGTGAGAATGAAGAAACTATCTTATACCAAAGGCCTAGTTATACAGGGAAGTGTGTTGGGAGAGTACCTTACTTAGGGGTTGATAGTAGGATAGGATAATATGTCTCACTTTCATAGGAATTTATGGGTGTCATAAGAAATATACGGTTAGATGATACATGATTTTCATTCCACTGTTTTGGAATTTCATCAGGTTTTCACTAAAATGATTCAATATCAACACCTTAGTACTGGTGGCCAGGTATGAATATAGATGTTTCTAGATTTGTGATGTGATGATCCACTTGTATGTAGCTTAAAGCAGAGCATCAATGACTATAATGGAAGTTATAGAAGTTACACACTCATGAGTAGAGGTGGAATGATCTCGTGCTACATTTCGTGAAAGGGTAACAGAGGTAGCATCGAGAGAATGTTGTAGTTTTCGTTGTTATTGATATACTCACGAAGGTTTCACATTTCATTCCCAATAAATAAAATTTTAGTTCTTAAGATCTTGTAAGGATATACAAATAAGAGATTTAATATTTACATGGGGTTTTTCACTCCATCATTTCAGACAAGGATGCATGTTTTACATCTCATGCCTGGAAGGGACTATAGAGGGCTTTGTCTACATAGGTACTTATAAGTATAAATTACAATCCCAAGATAGATTTCCACTCCGAGAACTGGATTTATGTCTTGGAGGACATGATACGACCATGCATCCTAGAATTTGGGGGCTCTTGAGAGAGACACATACCCCTAAGAGTGTTTTCCTACAATAACAGTTTCAATGCAATGATATAGATGGCACTTTATGAGATCTTGTAATGTTTTCCATGTTGATCAACCCTATGATGGAAGGATATAGGAGTGTTAACTATGTTAGGAACTCATATTTTCTAGGAGACCATTGTTTTGGTGGAATTTATTAGGAAGATGATGAATACTCCATAGTCTCTCCTGAAATCTTAAGCCGGTCAACGGAGAAGACCTCTGGAGTTCGAGGTTAGAGATTAGGATTTCTTGAATGTCACGTTGAGGTTGGTACATATAAGGATTAGGAGACCAGGTAAAATTTCATCGCGATACGTCAGGCCATTATAAGGTTTTGAGAAAGTTGGACCAGTTTTCATTCAGTTATAGTTACCTTAGAGTAACAAATATATGAACAATGTGTCCCATGTTTCTCATCTAAGATGTTACATTTCATAATTTTCTCACATTTTTCAACTAGTAGAGGTTGAGTTGGAGGAGTATGAATCCTTCAAGGAGCACCATATGCTTATTTTTATTTGCTGAATGAAGGTTCTCTATAGATGGTTTATTCATCTAGTTTGGGTTCTATGGGAGCACAAGAGTGTACAAGATGAGACATGGGAGTCGGAGACCGACGTACGATCACAATGTACATGGTTGTTCGATGTTTCTTTTTCACCACCCAAGGATAGGAAATTCCAGGATGAATTGCTATTAAGGGGAATTTTTTATGAACCCTATTCATTATTTCAGGTATTGATCTTGATTATAGATGTTTTTGATGAAAATGTCGATTTTTAAATGTTCTATGTACAAGTCGTTTACTCTTGAGTACATGTCGTGTACTCTTGAGTACTCTCAGTGTACCCTATTTCCACATGTATCCATGTACTAGACCTGTAGTGTTCATGTACATGGTCGTGTGGAACTCCTAATGTGGGGGCCAATTGAGACATTTATGCTATGTGTACATTAAATGAACACACACAATACTTTTCATTTTATTTGATTAATCAGACTACGGTCATGTCTAACCCCCAAAAGTGTCTTCTTCTTCATGTGTCTCAATCAAGATAGCGAATTACAACTGACTATCATAGAGCTCCTCCCATTCCTCCATCCAATCTTTGATTGAGGCGCAACCCACTGCGTTGGATTCCTAATAGGGGGTTCTCTCTTTCCCTAGAGCCTCTCTTCATGATTTAGCTTCTCTCTCATGTTATCTGTGGATGAATGTTTTTACCTTTTGTAGATCTATGATGTTCAAGGTCGATTCAAGGATTGATGTTCAAGTGTTTTATTCATACACACATTATGGTGGGTGGTTTGTTTCCTTTCTATGTTTTTATTTGTATTATATATGCCTATGTGCTGATTACCCATGCTTTAGAAATTTGGTGTTAATGAATTGAACCTTGTTATCATTTAACATAGAGATATTGATACCTTAAGGGTTTCTTTGATATATATGATGCAAATTTTCATGTCTATGGAACACTTGTGGGTGTGTTTCATTGTTTGGATGTTTATTTCTATTTGTCCTAGGTTTCCAATGAGGCAGTCTTGCTTTCCATGCAATGCTTCTATGGTTATATCTGATATCTTATTGGCTACATTTTAAATGCATATGATATGTATTTTAACAGATTGGCCTTGTAGTAGTTGAGATAACTTTTGGAAGTTGGATATCTTTTATGCATTATTATATTACATAATTCAATGAGATCATGGCTTAGTTAAACCATAGGTGGAATTAATGTTGAGGGCTTCCATAGGATTATGTTACCTTGCGAGACAATATGGGGGATTGACCATGAGTGATCACTCAAATTTTCTATAGTATACCATTATAAGACCATAGGGGGAATGGAAATGAATTATTTCATAGATTTTCTATAGTTTAACATTGAATGGCCACATAAGTAAGTCACAATGGGTGATTCCTCAGAGAGTCTTTGTTTTTGTCACACCAAAGGGTTCAGAATATGTGATATTTTCTAGAGGGTCATTGTAACATTATTGTTTGATGATATATTGAACCATTGGGGTTATAAAGTTAAAACATTTCCAAATGGTTCCTTGTGAATTACTGGTTGAATGTGATGAGTTTTCCAAGACAAAGCACATTATTTGACTTTGTTTTACATGATTCTTATATGGTCTTATGAGACGTATGTTTTTATATTATATAGGGTATGCAATGCATACGATAAATCTTGTGGATTCATTATTATATAGATAGAATTATTAATAAATGTAGATGAATGTAATTTTAAACTGTATGATTTCTTACTTTTGAGTACATCCTTTTTTATTGCATCATTTTTCTAATTTCCTGCTATATATGTTCACTGATAGTTAGGCACAGATATTTTGGTAGTTGCCTACTAGGATTTATCCCAGATCCTATTTGGGTCATTATTTTTAACCCAAATTGAATTTTATGGTTTTAGATATAGATAAGGGGAAAATACCTTCTTCATCAGGTTCTTGATTGATGTGGGTCCAGATGACATGAGACCGTGTTGAGGCTTGTGATGCTATTAGAGTTGTTTACTATCTTCTATGATTTTGTTTTTGTATTGTGTTTCCATCATTTTGAATTATTTGTCTGCTTTCCAATATAAATATGACATTCCTAATTTGTTTATATATATATAATGAAACTCCATTCAGAGGGGAAAACCTATTACCATTTAATAATGAGAAATAAAAAGTATATAAGACAAGAAGAAGGATGAGTGTGTGCACCATGACCACATACAAGAAAAAGTCCATACCCAAATGAAAAGATACATATCATAATACTAATACCCCTCACCACATACATAACAAGTTTCTTCCTCTGCATTAGTTGATTCCGACTCAGAATCCATTCCATATTGCTTCAAGAGCATAATTTATTCCTTTTAATGTTTCTTTTTTACCAACTAAAGCTTCTCATTACATGATTTCTTGTTGAAACGATTATTTTTAGGGGAATGGATATCCCCTCTTTACCTATTGGAAGAATACCATGTATTCATTGGATTCAAAAAGAGAGAATAATCTTTTCATATCATTATCTTTTGTGGAGAACTCATAACTCCTTCACTTTAAGATATCTTAGTCATCCCACCATGAAATATATCACTATTGAATGGTATTACGATGCCGGTATAATATTCCTTATTACTATCAGATACATTTCCCCACTTGTCAGTGACATGCCTAAATATAATTTTTTCCTTCCATCATTTTTCCCATTAAATATCAAGCCAAAGCCTCTGGAGGACAACTTCCATCAGCTGGGGAATCATGTTAGTATCAATCAGGGCAAAGCACCGATAGAGCCCTGCATTTTTAAAACCATCATGGAACTCCATGACCATGTCACCCTCTTCAAAACCCACATTCTGAATATTGGAGTCAGCTTGCATGTTGAAATCATCATCCATTGGAGGATATTCCATCACAGGGGGTCCTTTTCATGCTCCACCACTGTAAACCATTAGTAATTATAGACATTAATATGCAACACTCCACCCATGGTATGGATTCCCATGTTTACTGCAACATCTTCACAAATCACATTGTCGGATAGATTTATAGGTGGATCCACCAACTGTAGCTGGAAAGAACCAAAATCATCTTCTAATGAGGGCATAATCATGACACCAAGTCCACACTTGAGTCGATAAAAGGCCTACTTCCCTATCATATTCGATGAAAAATGCACTTCATTCAATGAAATTGTGTATTAAAAGACCCCCTATGGGATTATACTAACTCACCTACCTCTCCACAATTGATGAACACCACTCCCCAACACAATAACAGCCATCTATAGCTACTACCACACAAATAACCTGCTTAGAAGAGATTCCCAGTTCAGCACACACATTATCAAAAGCTAAAACCCCACCCTAATACCATGTGATTTCATATGTTATACCATTTGAACCCCTTAATTTTATCATAGGAACCTATAGGATATCCGATAACATCACCTGAGCTACACTCGTGGCAAAACACCCCCCACAACAAGTTTTCTCCACAAACAATGAGATTCCCTACACCCATCTGTTATGGAAAATTATGTCCAGATGGCCGAAAAGACAACAAGAATCATAGTACCACATCCAAGACTCAATTGTAACCTTCTTCCACCCAACATAACACCTTCTTATCCGTGATTTTACCCTTCTCACCACTGGTCGGCCAACATCAACCTCAATGCACAATTGCAGACAAGTTGGATGACACACTGCCTTCATTCGTCTTCTAATATATATATTTTTTTTTGTATTATTGTTTCCACAACTTTTTAATGTTTTTTCTAATGTTTTTCTCTGATAATGAGGGAATTGTTTTCCCACTCTCACTAACAAGGCCCTCACTACAAGTTCATATCCTCTAGCGGTTTGGGCAATATGCTTGAGGCCATGTGACCAACCAGGTATGGGGTACCCATGGGGGGAACCTAGAATCGGGACATTGAAAATATGAATGTTAAAAAGAAAAGACACAATTTTTTAATAAACCAATTTTTTATATTGTATAATCTCAACGAATGTGACTAGTGAGAGATAATATAATATATTTTACAATGGAAGAATTAAAAATATTCCAAAACAGAAGTAATATAATAACTGTAGAAAAATAATATAATTTTTTAAAAAAAGATATGATTAATAACAACAAATGATAATAATGAAGTAGGCGTGGAAATCATTACCATTTTATATGAATCCCCTCCATTTTAATGAGTTCAATGATATTTTGGAATGATATTTTGGAGAAACTAGAGCCTTTTGAAATTGGGAAATGATGTTTAATGATGGATTTTGTTTGAATTAGTAGATAAAAATACAAGATTATCATTTTTGAAATCTAGAAAGAGTGCCTCATTATAAGGAAAATCTTATAGATATTTCATGAATACTATGTCATTAAAGGTTAAAATTGTCATTCAAATTGGGACTACGGATAAAAAATTATAATTATATTTCATTCCTGGTCATTTACCTTCCATATTTTAATATAATATTATTTTTTTAATTTTTAAAACATTTAATAAAAATTTGTTTAACATTAAATATTCTAAAATAAATTTTTATGACAATTGATAAAATTCGACATTAAAAACATCACTATAACAATGAAATTAATAATTTAATAATTTAAACAGTAATTTCCATTAATTATAATCAATAGAAATATTAAATACTGAATTTAATTAAAATCAGATCACTTTTAAAAATTTTGAGTACTACTTTGAATTTTCACCAGTTTGCACAAGCATTGGATTAATGATGCATTAGTGTCATAGGTAGTTATATTGTTTTTTAGAATTAAAAATTTATTATTCAAATAAATAAATATTATTATTATTAAATATATTTATCTATGACCATTCATAAAATATATATATCATTATCCTTATAATCAAACCATATTTATAATATTATGTGAGGGAAAGTGATATATTTATAAATATAATTATAAATATATATATATTCAAATAAAACTTATTATCAAAAAATGACCTCAATATAATATAAAAAAGGGCAGTTCAATAATATCATAATCATAAAATTTTTCTATATTTGTTTTGGTTTTTATGATTCCCCCACCCTTAATTAAACACTTGTACTCATTCTATCATATTTCGTGACAATTATTACAAATGTAAAATAATTGATATATAATTATTAAAATAAAAATACATGTCAAAATATTTATTATTAATCATACTTTTCTATTATCTTTTTCCAATTACTTGGCTATTCCAAATTGAATCACCAGACAATCAATTCATACCTTTTCTATCTCTTGAAGTCAATATGTCTGCAATAATACTGAAATTTATATTTTTATTGCAATCAAATTTATTTTTCATGAAATTAATTTTTATTTTTATATATATTGATTTTTATAATATGGTTTGAGTCATTCCATATATTTTAAAATTCATAATTTGAAATTTCATTTATATGTCATACAAATATGGTATTCAAAAAACTGTGTTTTTAACTATTCACTGAAAACCCAATTTGATCAAAAAAATATCAAAATTTCATCGTAGGAAAATTATAATATAAAGAAAAAAAAAATTAATTTTATCAAAATAAAATTCATATATTTGTAAATTTACCTTTTAAATCAAAATAGAATATATAAATAATAAAATTCATGAATAAAAAAATTTTAATCGTTAAGTGTTCATAATCATATTTCATATCAATTTCTAATTAAATGAAATTTAATATTGTATCTCTTTCTATGAAATACTTATTTGTATATAAATCATCATTTAAAAATGTTCAATTAAATTTATTAGTCTAAAATAAACAACACATTAACAATGTGTTCTATCAAAATAATACTTTTCAACATTAAATAATATTATTTTGAATCCTCAAAATTTTCGAAAATCTATTTTATTACTTTAATTTATTTAATCTATGTTTAATTATTTTAAAAATTTACTTAATAATGTTAATTTAATATGACATGGAACATTCTATTATCAGTGGATGTAAGATAATCTATAATACATAATATTATTCATAGTAAAATACATTCTAAAGTCTTTAGGTTTTACATTATCTTCCTTAAATAAATTACTCTATTAAAATTTTGATTTTTTCTTAAAAAATAATGTCTGATGATATATTATCAATATGAATATTTTAGAACAATAGGTAATTTTTATGTCACAACATAGAAAAATATTATTCCTTAATTAATTTTTTATTATACTATTATTGTATCTTTATAAGACTCAAACATATGGGTAAAAATTTTAAATCATACCTTCCAATAATGTCAGAATTTACACAAAATAATTTAAAACTTTACCTTATACTTTCATGAGATTCTTGAAACTAGGTTACATTAAAATAGTTATTATGAAAAAACATTCATACTTAATTTCATTCTATTCTAATAGTTTAATTTAATCCTTTGGTTGTGTGTTTTGAAATATATCACCACTAACACATTTCAAATTCAAATGATTAGTGAATAAGAAAAAATTTTCATTATTGAACCTTGAGAAATTAACTTTTAAATGATTTTCCCATCAATGAGTATATATCAAAATATTCTTTTTATTTTTTTATATTTACTAAAAACTAAATGGTTTACATGGGGATGAACAATCATGTAATCAAATCATAACTAAATTAATCTATAAAACAGATATCTAAAAAATAGAAAAAAAATTATATTAAATCATTTGTAATTCCTCAAACAAGATGATAATAAATAGGGGCCTAAGACAGTGCATCAAATGGCCTCTAGTGGACCATCCCATATTCCCTAGGCTGTCTTCCTACAGAGAGTGTCCAAAGTTGTGTGGTGGGTAGACTATATCTTCATGATCATAGTGTTAATGTTATGAAATAAATAGATAAATAGTAAAATAATATAAATTAATTGATAGCTAAAGGTAAACATATAGATGTATTAATAAACAAATATGCCATAAAATATAACAACAATTATAAAATAAAAAATTATATAATTATATATATAAAAATAATAAATAAATATGTCAGTCTAGAGGAAGTAGTATATCACAATACATGTAGGAAAAAAAACATAAATACCTAATGTATATCTGTAACACCATCATGAGCCACATCCCAGTCATGTACTTCCTTCCTCCCCTATTATAAATAAATCATTTATAAAAAACTGGTAGCATTACCCTATCCCTACTTACATACAAATAATCATCCCTAGTACTATAAGTGGCCTTGATAGGGTGAGAGTTAAACTTAGTATGCCACTATTGAGAGTGTCAATAAATATCCAGTAAATGAATATAATATAAATAGTGTGTTGATATAATGGTATGAAATAATAATATTTTAATGATTCTGATATTATTCATGTGTGATAACAAGATGAAAGTTACTAATTATGACAATTATGGATTATCTCTGAACAAGTATCCATTTTTATAAATATATATAGTCCATATACATAGTCACTTCTTTAGCCATATATGGAAACTACTAATAGGATAGACCTAATGTGTAACTTTGGAATCACTATTTAGCAGAATGAGTTTCAGAATTGTTAATGGACTCCACACCTGGTATCACATGAATAAGGGACAACATGACCATTATCCTAACAATATAAGGTATTCCATTTTTTCATATCAAATATTATTATTTAAATTGTAATAAATATGTCATGACATAGAACGTCACAGGAAACATGGGATCACAGAGGTCTGAAAATGTTATGTCCAAGAGCGTCTTCGAGAGCGACGCCCGCGTGGCTTGGGGTCAAGGATCCGATGGAGTTGAACATCAATAGGGGAGTATCCTGGGTGGCCTTGGAAGATGAGGGGTCCATTTATGGTTAACCACATGCAACATCTGGAGGATCTTGGTTTCATGTGTGATGAGAGTATTACACTTGTGAATGAGATAAGTTATGTTCGATGGTGGGGGATGTCATCATTATGGATCTCTAGATGATTTCTAATTCTATTTCTTCAATGGTGAGAGGGATAACCTAAAAGAGGAAGAGATATAATATTATGTGCATGGCCTGGTATTCTGCCACTAGAGAGTCTCATGTCTCATGTTATGCATTGAATGCAAGGATGACTCAACCTACAGTGGACCTAACTGCCCCACCTCCCCTCATGATTCTCTAGCCACAAGCCCCTTCTATGTTATGTTTGAGATTGTTGGGAGGGGGAACCCTATAACCCATAACCCAGAGGGCGTTTGGGATAGAGGGTGAGGATGCCATATCATTGTAGTGAAATGTATAAGGATGGTCCCAAATCATGGTGTTTATGGAGGTGACCTAGATCAATGGGGAGAAGCCTGGTCCTAACACCCAACGCATGGAGAGAGGGTTGAGAACATTAGTGTCTTGAGTGATCGAGTTCTTACCAAATTATCCTAATGAAAATATCTATAATAATTGACCACCCATTAGCCTTGCATCGGAAAGGGGCTATATTAAACCTATGATCGAAGAATCCCTCAAAAGAAGAGGTCACCCATGGAAGGACTGCATACTTCTTAAGCACACTCCAATTATGGTTGGCCAAGAAGATGTGGGGGAAGAGGTGGATTGTGGATTCCTCTTTAGGGGATGAGAAATAGTTGCATCATGAGCCAATAGGGATACATTTTTTCTTTGATGGCCATTTCTGTTGGAATTTTATTGTGTCATACTCTTTAGATAAGAAAGGGGAATTTTAGTGGAATATGTATACCCCACAGTGTACACCCCTAGGGGTCACTAGCTAATTTTTCAAATATGGTCTTCCTATAATACTTTTTATAGAATCTACATGATGGAGAGTACATTAAGATTCATTTGTTCTAAGATCCATCCTTGTAGATTTTGAGGAAACAGTCTTCTTGATATGGGCATAGAGCAACCCCAAGGAATGAGGGATAGCTTGAGGCCTCTCTGACAGTTAAATTAATGGTCGTGAATCCCGGGAATGCGAGGAGACCGCCACCCAGTTGAACTAATAGAAATTGACCTCTTTAAACCCAAGAATCCGATGGGGGTAATGTCGAAGTAGGGGAAACTGATTACGAATAGAACTCCATATAGGGGAGGGCATCCTGCCATTTTCCATAAGGCCGATTCCGTAGATTCTCTTTAGGAAGAGGCCCTATAATGACCGACCCTCAATGACCTCATAGGCCAGTTTACCTTACAGGAAAATCATAGACTCAGCCAATATTCTCACATTAATGAAACCATGATATATGGGATTGGCAAGCATATTTTGAGGTCCCATGAGAAATTTAAATCACCATAACAATTCCAGGGAAACCTGTTTAAACAGGACATAATACATTTGAGGACTAAATTTGGAACCATAATCATATAAAAGTTGTGGATCATGATGGGGGAGATCACAAAATTTATCATAGTGATCCAACCTCCAAAAGAGAGGAACCGATTATTCCAGTTATTGATGTAGTTTTTATCTTGTTAGAGATATTCTCAGTGAAGTGGACATGGATCCTCATTGGGGTAAGGGGATCCCCCATGTTGGTTAAGGGAAACATTTTCTCATGGATAAAAATAATTGTTTTCATGGAGCTCCTACGACTTCATGGGAAGCTCAAAGGAAGAATGGATCCACTTTTTCCCAATGGATTAATTGTCCTCTCTACTTGGAATCAGAATCCATGATATTCATGAACCATTTAATGGTGGGGTTAAACCCATTTATGAAGAACATTAGGTCATCCATGAGAAAAAATTTCGGAGACACTACAAATGTGGGAACCATAGTGAAAGTGATAAATAGATCCATGTTGCATTGCTATGGAGAAGTGTATGGTAAGGGTGTCTTGGGAAAAAATATAGAGGTTCAGGGAGAGAGGGACCCCCTAGAATAAACCCATAACCGACTTGATGAAGTCCTGTTGCTTCCGAGTAAATATAATGTTAAAACAGGCTGATATGTAGCAACATAAGAATATATAAATAGCGGTCTTATAAATACGCATTCATATTATGGTACGAGTGATATAATTCCACTCCAGATGGTCATAAAATTAATCCATTTCACACATAATTATTATATTTGAACTTATGACCTTCCTATTGAGGTCCCAAACAGTCTCATGGGAAACCCCAACAACTCCTTCGATTGAGATCCCTTTGGAAAGGCATGTTGTTCCTCGAAGATCCAATGATTGGTGATGTTGCCAAGCCTATTTTTAATGATCATAGCCCAGAGCTTGTATGTAATGTTACACAAGAAGACTGGCCAATATTGTGAGGTATAAGAATGTGAGCCAACCATGGGGATCAAAAGCATGGGGGTTACACAGGCTATCTAGGAGAGATAGCCACCGCTGAAAAATTCTTGATTGGACTCAGAAATTTCTTCCTTATTGTTGTTCTAGGAGGAAGTAAATAAAGTTATTGGAAAGCCATCAGGGCTAGGTCTGTTGTTAGGGTTGAGGATATTCACTATGCCCCTTATTTCTTTCTCATGCAGGATACTTCTTAGAATATCATTACCCTGACTAGTATAAATCCAAAATATTGATAACAAGATCTATGCCTACCAGAAGGGTATCTGTCCTAAAATTACGGAATGGGATCACATAATTTGTTTTTGAAGGCGGAACAAACCATACTGCCACGTAATCCAGGATGCTGGAAAATTATTTGTCCTTTATATTAATGTTGGGAAAGTGATCTGGGTGCTTCTCCATCAGAAAAGCATGGAAATACGTAGTGTTCCAATCCCCAATCTTTTCATGGAGACACATGCACTTTTTTGGTGATGCTACTCCTCTTACAGAATAATCTTATTGAGTAATTGTTTCATGAGGAAAAGGGTGGAAACAACCTTATAATCCTAGAAATCACCATAGGAAACCTTAATACTCATGATGTCATTGATAATATCATCTATGTCCAAGTGGTTGGGTTAAAAGGAGGAAGACCAAACAAGAATATCCTCTTTCAAATATTGATGTTTCATGTGGAGCCCCACCTAGCCGCCTTGTTGGCAATGAGTGTTCCAGTAAAGATCCATTGTATCAATAAATTTTGGGTTACGAGTCCATGATTTAGAGAAGGAGAATCAGCTTGATCTTAGGGCACTATGTCTCATTAGGTAGAGTGGAGAGTGGTATGACAATGCCCGAACCAAGTGATGGACCTCAGGGTTCTGAATGACAGAGATATAATGAAGGTTATCCAGGTATAAGTTGGGTCTACACCACGTCCTCCTATTCCCTCACTGATTGATGCATAATGTTTATTTGTCTCCTATGAAGCAGAGGACAATGTGCCCCTCGTGTGCTGCGAAGTAGGGGAAACTCATCCTATCATTATGGGGGAAATATAAACTAAATTTTATTTCCGAGGCATTCATGATTATGTTTAAATCACCCCCCATTATCCATGGTACCTCCCCTGGGTTGAAGAGGCTGAGATCTGATCAGATCTGCTCCTGCTGATTAGTGTCACACATAGAAGAAAATATATAGAAAAATAAGGCATGTGTTTCTTATGTCCCATTAGATGAGATATATTGATCAGATGATGCCAATAGATCGACCCTAATGCCAGAATGCCAAAACATCCAGATGTGGTGATTAAGTTGGTCTCCATGCATAAAATAGTGCAATCACATCCTTTTGCATTGGTGAATATTTATCCTCAAGGTTCATGTATTATAAAAATGATTTATAAAATGATTTTATATTCATTGATGATTATTTAAGGTATATTTTTCCCTTTATAACATTTTGCGACAGGTTCTAAATGGAATCTTTATATCATTTTCCAAAATGTAATTTAACAAGTTTTCTTAGAAAATTACAAGGAATATTATTTATTATACGTCATTTTTAGAATATCTCATCATAATTTAGCATTAAATATTTGAAGCTTACCATACATGTTTATAATGTATTTTGATAATAAAAATATTTATTTTATAATTTTGTCGTGTTTAATAAAATTATTTATTTTAAATGTAAAAAATGGAATCATTCTAGAAGAAATATTCCAAAAATATTTTAAAAGTATTTTCCTCTATGGAATCATTATTTTTTGAATATTATATTGAGAATATAATGAATTGATTCAAATAATCATATTTCATTGGATAGTTTATGAGTGGTTTATTATAGAAGTATTTATATACTCTATGACTTATTCTTCCAATATGAGTAGTTATTAATTTTTTTAATACATGTTTATTTTAGTTTTATAACTACATCATATGAGAAATGTATAGGATATAGTAAGTGGTGATAGGGGCCTACTATACCTGGTCAATTCATCAACATTCCATATGAGAAAAATCATTTTTCCAATTAAGATGGTTTTACACAAACTTATATAAACTATCATGGGGATATAAATTGAAAATAACTATATTGAGGACAAATCTTGGTTGTTTAGGATGTTTTATACAAAAATATTTGAACTATATTACGGTTGGATCTTGATTAATCATACATCCAACATTATGAATTCCATCACTATGAATCTAGTTATTGATATTACATGTGATTACAAGACATGGTAAATATACATGGTTAAGTTTCATTCTCATGTGATTATTTATATGGATTTATTTTATCATATTTTATTCCTTCCATATCATACTGTTGTTTTTGATAAAATGGAATGAGTTTTAGATATTTACCATTCCATACAGTTTATTTTTTATTTACTCATATATGTATTTATAATTAATCCTTACTAAGAATTTGATCTCTCTCCTTTACATTGTTTTTTTCTACAAGATACCAAAAATATTTTTACAATATATAATTAGGTATAAAATAAGTGATATTATAGAATTATGAAACTATTTTTTTCTATATTTCATTTTATAAAATATGCAGTGAATTTGATGTTTTTATCTAATGTATAGAGACTACTAAATAATTCATCCATTTTAGATATGATTCAATGGATCAAGGCCGAGGTAATAAGTCATGAAAACATATTTGGTCTACTATAGTTGAAGTATTTACAGTTTGTACTAAATAATATTTAGTATAAATGATTGGAACTAGATTTAGGAAATCATTGATTAGAAAAAATAACCCCATGATTTACATTTATGATAAGTATAAGAAAATGATATCAGAATATATATTTATTAATGACCTTGGATAACCTAGGATAGAAATATGTACTAATATATTTGGAATAATATTTAATGATTTAGATATCCATTAATTTATATTTCATGACTATATCACTTGGCTCACTATATGATTTGGGCATCAGTTAATGGACACAATATGGAGGTACTATTTTATCATTGAATATAACATAAAATGGTTTAATGATAAAATAAATGGAATTATGGTTAGTGTAAAAGATATTGTGACTAATCCAAGTTAGTTATTATCATATATTTTTTCAAAACATTTACCATAACCAACTCATGGAATCACAAAATAAGAGAATGATACAGTTTTCATAGAGCAAGGGTTTAATGAACATGGAGGGAAAAAGATTCAGTTTTTTATATATCATGAATATGACAATAATTACCCACGTTAATGTCTTATAGAAATGAGAAACTGTTTTCACTTTGGAAAAGAAGTATATATATAAGTTTATTTCGAGGAAAAATGAAATGTTTAAAATAATATTATCATAAAGGTATTAATGGTTCTTGAATTTTGTAAATATAGAAAATATGGGTATTATAAAAACATATATCTGAGGGGAAATCCCATTAAGATATTCAGAATGGTTATACATTTAATGATTTTACTATTGATTATTAAGAGTCTGTATTGGAAAATTGAAAGGAATGAGGTATTAATGAAAAAGGTGATGAATCATTGTTAATGGTTGTAGAATAAAGTAGATTTATTATTGTTATTTTTATTTGGGATTAAATAATTATTTTATAAATGATTATTTTCTTATAATAATAATGAGATTTATAAGGATTTTATTTCAGTGCACCTTCTTTAAGTATTCAGATGCATGTCTTGAATAATATCTGTAATGAACATAATAGATTCTGTTGCCATCTTATATTTTAGAAAACACATGACTTTTGTAAAATAACCCTAAAAATGTGTGAAATTATAATTAAATGATAATGATATTGTATATGTGACTATGGAATTGGTTATTAATTTTATGGATCAAGTATTTTACTATTTGTTTGGTTTTGGAGAATATATTCAATTACATTAGATTTTAATTTGAATATTATTTTGGGTTTCAGTAAAAATTTATGGTGATCAGGGAATTCATATATTTTATATGTTAAAACTTGAGCTACATTATATTATATTGTGATTCAAATTATAACTTTCTCTTGCAAATTTAACAATCTCCTTTAAAAAATATGGACATTCAATTTGGACCGATGTGTTATGGAAGAATTTTAAGATTGACTAAATATAGAATGGATTATGATGAAATTTTCTTATTATTGTATGTTGATAACTTTTTATATCCATTTTTATTTTATAAAATAATTATAGTCAAAATGAATTAATTTTGGATCTTATTATTCATTTAAGTACATGACATACAAAAAATGTAATATTGAATATCAATTTCTATGTATAAGAGATAATGTGATAATAGATCAAATCATAACCAAAGGATGAGATTATTCTTATGAAATGGAATGAAATAATGTAAGTGCATAATTTTATTGTAAAATAATACCTAAAATATGATAAAAAGTTATGGAACAAAAACATTATCCATTTAAATTTCTTTCTTTGATATCAATAGTCTTTTATCCTATCAAATATTTCTTTTTCCGTGATGGTTAACATTAAAATGACCATATTCTCTATCACTGTCCATAAGAACTAGATAGTTAATTTTTTCCCATTTTAAAATTTTCATATTCCACTAATGTTCACCTATTTTGAATATTATTTTTTCATGATGGTCATATTAACCTTTCCCTCTTTTTAAATGGATGCATTATAAATAATGTATTCGATGTGGGTTTCCTATAATGAAATGTACAAATATAAACCTTGGATTTTTTATGATCACATTCATATTAAAAGCCAGAATTTATTTATAAAGGGTAGAATCTAAGACTCCAAGATTTTTCTGTATGTATCTTTTTAAAATTGTACTCTTTATTAACTTCAGTTACATGCAATAGCCAACTTAAAGGAATAATGAAATATTATTATGTAATAATTATAACATAGCTATTAAATTTTAGGAACCAAAAAGAATTAACCACATTATTAAATATGAAATTATAAACTTCATTTTTTTCAATATTATTTAGATCATTCTCAATAAGTGCAATAATTTTAGAAAATTCAATATAATCTTAATAAAATGGTTTATTCAAAAATTGTTTTCTTTCATTTTATGAGTAAAGATAAAAATAAATTTACTTAACTAATATAAAATTTAATTTTTAAAAATAATATAAATTTTAAAATCATTATATTAATATAAAATTATTTTTCTTTTTTTATTTTCATAAACGATTGATTTTCCAGTAAATATTGATATATCTATTTTTATAAAACCTTTATTTTTATTATATTGAGAATTAAATTTTTGAATAGAATGTTATATCTATGTAAAATAAATACTTATTATTTATGTATAATCTAAATATTTTCATTATAATAATATTTTACCATATTTTGGTATAAGAACATTTTTGGGGTTAAAATTCATTTTACAAGAAAATTGATTATTGGTGGTTTTTATAAGATTAATACTAAATTAATTTCTATAAATTTTATTTTTTGAATTTTGAAAAATGTTTTCAGTATTTTCATTTCTTTGTTTTTAATTATGTAACTAGTTCAATTTTAGATTTTTTCAATATGAATAATAACTTTAGTAAAATTATCTACGTTAAAATTTACATCGGGAAAATAAGGATAAAAATAAAATTACAAAGAATATAAAATAACCATAAAATTGGATCCAATTTTTTTGGATGGGTTATATTATAAGATAATATAAAATTTTATAAATTATACCCTTTTCATGCCCCTTGGATGAGATAATGACATATATAATATTTCATTTAAGGGAATGTCATAGATGACAATTCATGTTTTTATAAACAATGAAATTTACAAAATAGGGTTAATCTTATGAAATATTTGAATATAGACATTAATTTGAAATATAAAATATTTATCTACCTAATTTGTATTTATTTTTAATTTTTATTGAATAAATAATTACATTAAATGATAAAACAATGATTATATCATTATTATTTTTTTAGGAAAATATCTAATAAATATTATAAAAGTTTAATAATAACTATAATTTGATGTAATTACAGATCATAAAGAATTTTTTATATTATTATGAAATATTTTGAGATTATAAAATTAATTTTATTTAAAATTACCTTGTTTTATAATTTTGTTTTATTTTGATATAATGAACAATGTCAAAATTTACATTATTGGTGTTTTAAATTATATAATATTTTATTAAATGATATAAATTTTAAAAAATTAATTGACCAAATAATATGGATAAGGCTTATAATCTCATAAAAATCATTTTTTTGAATTATTTTGTAGTAACTATATTAACCCTCAAACAATAAAAAAATATGTTGCCACGGTAATAGTTAGAGGTATTAAATAAGGGATAAAACAAAATGATAAGGATATATAAGTGACAAAAAAAATGAAAGAATTATGATATGAGAGTATTTAAAACCATTCTAATAATATATTATAAATAAATAATTTTTTTACAATTTTGAATTGAATACGAATTTATATTAATTTAATATTTCGAGAGTTTTCAAAAGTCACACTAACATCAATTATAAAATGTCCCTCCTTCCCTTACTTATCTACAAATCTTTGAGTCATATAACTCTACTAAACCCTACCTATGATTATTATAAATATACATATCTATGTTATTTATGTTCTTTTACTTCCAAAATATCTACCCTATGTCCATTAAGAGAATTTGTAATTGTAGTTCGCCGAAGAAGAGGTCATCATATTTACTGATTGTTTCAATTTTATTTCTTATTCTAATTTTGTATAATGAGTTGTTTACACTATAAATTACTAAACAATGGTTCATATATAAGATTTTATTTTATTATAAATATATTAAAACCATATTTCACCTTCAATCAATCTTATTAAATCTGAAATATATGAGTGTGCATAGATACAACTTACCATCTCCATGTTGTGGTGAAATTTGATTTCATCTCCATCTTACATGGATGAGTGTAATGCTAGAAATAATATATATATATATATATATATATTATAACATAAACTTGATATTTATCATTTAAAAATTAATATACAATACCATTTCTTACACATTCACCACTAAGGGAATGATATTATTGCTTCTGCATACGTACGACCTACCAACTCCACGAAAAGATGCAATCATTTTCCATGATTACCATTCATGAAAAATTATAAATATTTATATAATTAATAAATATTAAATATATGAAATTAATATATTTTTGGATATTACATAACCATATCATATACACAATAATTATGACATTCAATAAAAAAACTTACATAGAAAAATGAAGTAGTTCAAGATAGAAACAAGGGTAATAACTAAATATTATTAAAAATGGCTGATAAGATTATAACATATGATATTATATGATATCATAATGTTTTATATGGTTATGTTATAAATTAATAACAGTATTTAAGCAATTATAGATGAGGATATGTCTCACTCAACCAAATGAAAGTGCAAGGTAAGGGCTTCCAATCTCACCTTTTCCTCCTTGAGACTTACGTCATGCTTTCCAAATATTTCATATATGGGGAAAAAATAATAAAACATTTGATATATCATATCATGACTATATTTTTATTCAAGGTATCTTATTACTTTCATGGTGGAAAACAATTCAACAAATAACAAAGTGGTAATTATTTATATCCCAAGACCATCATTATTCAGTATCATTTATGTTTAGGATTCCATGTGGTAATATTTATCTTCCATGTACGTGTTTGATAAAAAAATTTATCAAAAAGGTTTTAATATTATACAATGATAATTTAAATTTATTTATATCTCTTTTTTACTTTTAAAAAATAAAAATTAATATTCTTGTATTTTTACACATTCTTATTTCATGAATTGTCTTAAAAAATATTGAATAGAATGGGTTTTACCCTATACGGCCAGAATAAAATTTCATTCAGTCATGCCAACTTCGAGATTTGAGGATTAATTTACAAATTTTCAAGGTTTTTTTCTGTGAAATTTTTTATCTTTAAAATCGTGCAAACATTTTAAAAAAAATTGGGTCTCAATGTAAAAACTATATTTTAATAAAGAAATATTCTGATAGTCTCCTTAAAATATTTGAATCAATATCATCATCCTTTTATTAAACATATGTATATAATGTAATCTATAAACACCATTCACCATATTTTATTGGACGGTTTGTGATAAATTTGACTAGGAAAGTATTGATATTCAGTGTGATAACTTCTTCAAATATGAATAACTATTAGTTTTGATAATGAATGTTTATTTTTCTTATATTATTTATTCACATTAGGAATGAAATAGTCTCACTAAGTTATAGTAGGTGATAGGTATAACCTCAATATTTATTTATTATTCTCATGAGAAAAGTTTATTTTCTAAATCCGATGTGTTTTTACCCATCGATCTATTTTATTTTTAGGATAGATCTTGAGAGTAACTATCTTGTGGATATATATTAACCATTTATATGGGTTTGACCAACAAATTTAATCATTTTAGGGATATATATTAATAATAACTACATTGAGTATAGGTATTTATAGTTCAAAAATCATACATTATGTTTTCAATTACTATGAATTCAATTATTCATATTCTACGTTAATTTTCAACTAGAAGAATATCCAATGCAATGCTTCATTATCATGTTATTATTTATATGGAATAGTTGGATAATATTTTTTTACATCCATACTATTATCAATTTATTTATTAAATGGTATTTTTTAGTTATTTACCTTTCTATATGTTTTGTGCATTATTTACTCATTGATTTCACTATAATTAACCCTTGTTGAGCTTTTGATCCCACCATTCATCTTCATTATTCCACTGATACCAAATTGTATTTTATGATTTTATGTGGGGATACACTAAATGGGATTGAGGCATTACAAATGAATATTATTAATTTTTATTTTATCATGTAGAATTTCATGTCATTCTGTGGTATGTATCTAGTTTACTGATACTAATAAACTATTTGATCCATAAAAATGTGAATCATTGTATATATTACAATGTTATAAATTAAAGAACGGCCTCAAGACTATTATATTTGCGTCATTTACATGTCATTCCAATACCATAACTATGGGAACATCGTGCCTTTATATCAAATCTAGAAGGGTCTTCATGCCCACTAATCCTAATTCATAAGGGTTTCCATGCATATTCAACCTAATTCAAGATGTACTCTAAACCCACTTAAAATAATAATATAAGGGACATAATATCCATATAACACAATATTTTATGGGACTCTTTTTCAATATATTAATCATAAAATGTTAACAAGAATTAGTAAGATCCAATAGATGCTTCATAATATAATATCATTTCACTTTACTTATGGCATAAATGTTTTCTACATTATGAAAGTGACATGGACATACATGTCACTCAATATATAATTAAAAATAATTTGATAAGTGTTCAAGCCAAGCTACATCACTACAATTTTCTGTTATCATTTATAATATCACCTTAGAAATAAAACCAAACAAACAGTTGGGATTTTTGTTATATAATCAATAATGATGAATATGATTATAATTAGAACATCGAAAGATTGTATCATAGTGAGGTTTACGACCTCTAAAATATCTTGGGATATAATAATGTCTATAGGATCTGGTAAAGAAATGTAATTTAAGGAATATTTGATTTTATTACAATAAATGGTGAAATCATCATGCAACAGAAAATGTGAAATATAAAGCATCATGACTATATTAGATAATTATTAGATCATCTACCAGATGGTTTTCATGGATGAATTATCCTGGATCGGCCATTGGATTGGACTAGATTAGAAATAAATATCAAAATAGAGGAATTATCAAATAATATTGCATAATATCCTACTATAAAATATATCCATCGAGGAGAAGAGAAGTCGTGAATTGAGCATTTAGAGTAAAGCCATCATTGGTGGCTATCCAACGAGACAATAAAAATTGAAATCAAATATCATAAAACCAAGCATGATCGAATCCAAGAAGAAAATGACCTGGAGCCTAACTGGTATAAGTGTGTAGGTTTTGTCAGCTTGGAAGAATAAATAAGATAAGTGTTAAATGATATAATAATTAATGGTTTAAGGATAATTTCATAAATAAATATGGAGTCACAATGTTTTAAATCAAAATTCGACAAAGTCATGAAAAAACAATGTTATATGATGTCTCCCAATTCCCCCCACCGCACAGACACATGGTCCTGGTGAAAAGTTGAAAAAAATCAACCATTAACCATGTCACTAACCAAGATGAGATTCCATCTGACAAGAAACCGTACCTAGCACATGGAAAGGCCTGAATGGAATTTTGTATACCCATGTGCTACAAACTAGTGTTTATTCCTCAATAATCACATTTTTATTATTTTTTATATAATAGTTAACCATAAAAAAGCCACAATAATATCAGACCACATCACAAACCCCAACTAAATCCATATATCACAAGGTGACACTAAAACATTAATTAATTAATTTACAATTTTAATAAACCCAAAATAACTCAAATTGGTAGTGGGGCAGTCTAGAACAAATTTCAATATGAAGAAAATGATCCACTCCCTCTTTCCACCACCATGTACACCTATCAAGAGAGGAACCATGACAAATGATATCCACTATCACAACCATGGAATGGATTTCAATTATAGATGTGAATTAGAACATGGTGTACATATAGACAAGGGAGAATTCATGGTATTAGAGAATGTAGAGTAGGGTACCACAAAATGATATTTGATTAAAAAACATTATTATAATATTACCGAGATATCTTAAATAAATTAAATGATCAATTTGAAAAAAAATCATTGAAATTAAAAAGGAATGATGGAATATAAAAAATATCAATGGTAAGTATAACATGATTACCAAGGGAAATCTCTAAGGCACATGGTAATTTGGGTTCTAGGATCCTCATATTCTTAGTGTTCAAACCTTCTCTAGGATTCAATGGTGAGACATGCTCCTCCAATACCCATCACAAATAAGTTTATTTAATGTTGATATATAATCTTGTTAGGGATATTAGGCCTTCACACTACCAACATGCCTAATGTGATTGAAAAAGTTTGCCTTCAAAGATATCTAAGAATAATTTATACTCAATTTCATTACCTATTAAACATGAACTAACTCTTATTATACACACTTCAATCAATGGATACAATCATAGAAAACCCGATTTTCTATTAGAAAAATTCTCTCTTAATTCTTATGTATACCTAATAAATTTCAAAAAAAAGTTCATAACACCCTAAAAACACATAAACTCTATTTAGAATACTTGGAAATAATTCTACAATCACTAACCAAGGATAGTAAATGGATCCAGATACCTATTTCATTGAAATAATTGTAAAAAAGTTAGAAATCACAACTGCACTAATCATAGGCTCAATAAAATAAAAAGAGTAGAAGAACCATCAATATATTACCAAAGTAAACATTTTTATTCCACATTAGGTCAGACCAATCATAAGGATAAAAGAATACATAACAAAGAAGGAATAAATGACCATGAAAATATATTAAAAGAGGAATGGATGATCATAATTGGATTCTTCATGAATATTTCACACAAAAAGAACATGAGGATGGAATGGAAAGGTGGAAGGTATGATGGGGATGTTCTTATTGGGATAAAAAGTCTAAATGATGATGAAATAGGGTGATTTTGTGTTAAAATAGGTGAGGGTTTTAATATTAATTTCAACAATTTTAATGGTATTTTAGGCCACGTGATTGGTATACATGGTTTTCCATACCATGGGCTACCTAGGAAGAACTACTGTCTAAAAGGTCAAGAGGTCGCACCATTTTCTTAGTTGGGGTACACACACATGTGAATTACCATGAACCTTAGACAAAACCACTAACTTAGATGCATATTTATCCCTAATGATCTTCATGATCATTCACTAATGTGTGTGACCATGAAAATTCCATTGTATACAGACACATTTTACACTAGTCTAGTGGATGATTTCCCCTAACTATGTACCAACCATTTTCCACCAATAGCCAAAACAATAACTGAAATTTTTTCTCAAAAAAAACTAAAAAATACACCCTTAAAATATTCAACTTTAAAATAGTGAAGATACCATAAAATAGAACCATGTATGTGAAATTTCTCCCCAACATGATGATTCCTATTGTTAGAAATTCATCTTGATGTCTGGTCAGAGAATAAATATTTTTACTGGTCTTCCAACTAATGCATCCACTCCCCTATTTCATTCTCATCATTATAATGCATCTAAATGTTCCCAAAAAAATTATTAACTCCTATTAAATAAAATTATATTCAGAATCCACAATCCATGTTGGTCTCTAAAAAAGTGAAAAATTAGATTCTATCTCCAACAATTCAAAATTAAAAATGTGAGATGAGTCTATATTATTCTTCTACAACTTTGAGACATGGAACGTGCCATCAAATAATGTCAGAAGAGATGGTAAAGGTAACTATTAAGGTACCTTTACCATATATCTTAGAATCCTTAAACGGCCTAGAATACCTCAGTTTCAACTTCCCTTTCCTTCTCAGATGTTTGTGATCCATGTGAGTGGACACTTTTAAAAACACCCAATCACCAATAGAGTATATTATGGATTAGTTCATCTAATAAAACTATGAATTATATTGACTCTATGTTGTAAAGAAAAAATAATCAATCCACCAAACATTATCAGATGTCTCTTGGACTCGGCTTGGTCCTTACAAGGAATCCCCACCCACCTATTTCCATCACAATGGTAAATGACATAGACGACCACAAAGAGCCTCAAGGGTATCCATTTTTTTTGGGGATTGTTATAAATTGTAATATGAAATTTTCTCAATTATTCACCATAAATATTGTTTATGTTATCTTCTGCTAAATGTTTTACCCTTACTGATCATCTGAGCTCACCCTTTTCTTATGTTTTATTTTCCCGAGGTCCCAAGAAGTGTTTTATGATTGAGATGCAGGGTTAAGCTAAGGGAACAATGGTTTTCTCAAAGGATTATTTTTTTGTATGTTTGAATGTGTATTGTAACATTCATGTAGGTAATCTATTTTCCAAGACTGCTAAATTAATCGGTCTTTCGAGACATGATTTCATGTAATCATACAAATGTATTAAAATAATTCACCAACATGGGGAATCTAGGGTCAGGGCGTTACACACAAGGTATCCAAGAAACATGAAACACCATCCCTATGTTTTTTAGTACCTCTACCTAATGCGGAGAGGCCTTTCATGGACCATGATTCCAATTAGAAATAAAACAAAGACCATCAGGGTACATGATGTTTTCAGAATCACTAATACAATGTGACGAACACCATTTCCAATACAGGGCTTTTTCCTAAGGTAGGATAATCGTGATTCATGTACTAAATCCCTTCAATAATCCCCTGACCTCCACGAAGCGCATAAGCTTCATGAAGCTACTCTCCATGAGGAACTATGGATTATGAAGCCCCTCTTCTGGGATACTATATATTTCCCCATGTCTAATAACTCCATTGGGATATTTATGAGTTCCTAGGGCCACAATATCTATATATGATAGGTTTAGGTGCACTTAAAGTCCCCATGGGACATGTGACACATATTCATGTGTCCCGTTCTTCTTCTGGTGCTGCCAAATATTCCCATTAACCTTTTACTTCTAATCATACATGTTCTAAAGGATTTCTATTCTCAACATTGGAATGATAATGTGGACCACGTGATCAACCAATCATCCAAACCATTGTATGCCTTCATTGGTGAATCCATGCCTCACCTAGAGGTTGATGGGATTCTATTATGTATGGAGTGACTTCCCAACATCCACACAACATGAAATAAAACATCCTAGTGCCAATGTCTTAAGAACATGGCATTACAATGTAATATTACCATAGGAAATGCACATGGGATTCCCCATATAGAATCATCATGGGGTTGGAACTACTCCCACAACGAGGCACATGAAAACTCTCACCAGAAGCTTCATGTTATAAGACCCACACATCCTTAATTTGATGCCTTTTTTATGAATCACATGGAATAACATCCAACAATAGAATATATCATGTTTATCACCACACCATCTCTCATTGAAGCATAAATCGCAATATGACTGTCATGGATAATTCTTCATCTTCATTCACAACTGAGAAAGACTCATGTTGGGTTAAAGGATAAAAGAAACTGTGACATCCAACATCTGACTCAATTGTTACCCCTATAATTGTTAGCCTTGACCATGTCCCCATAAATAGGAAGATTACATTAGTGCGTCCCTACCAGATGTTCCTCTTTTTCAAGAGTAATCCCTAATGACCCATTATAAATAATGTGGGATTTTATTTATATCTAAATGAGACAAAAATGTATCATTCATGAGCTACAAAAACAACATGGTATCAAATACATCTCCACCATTCACATCCATTAGGATTTCATCCCGGATGTCCCATCCCAGTGAGGTCATACCACCCACTTGGGATGCTTCTACACATATGGTCGTCCACATCATCGTAGATCCTATCATCACCTAGTCATATCACATGTGTAATCCCCACACCATCCATAGATATATTTGGGTTTATATCCTGGTCTTTTAAACCTATTTTGTTGGATGCCTCTTTGAGGTCCAATCGTGGACAACTGTATACATTGGTTACCCCTCTATGGGGTGATCCACCATGACCCACATATAGGGGTTTCCAGATCAACCATAATGGTCTGACAAGTTACCTTTATGTGACACACCTCCTCGGTCCAACCCCCACTAAAATAAAGATCCATTCATTGTGAACATTTAATTTACTCCCTCGTACGGATGCACCTCATTCATTCGACTTTGGGAGGAATTCTGATCAATCTTATTCCATCTTCTCATGATTTTAAACTCATGAACTATCCCATATAGAAACCAAATGATGAACATGTGATGCCTAATGTGAAATCATTGGAGGATATTCATTTATAATGATATAAATTTTTATCAAAATGTTATTCATTTGGTTTTGTGCCCGATATATTTCCATGATATAGACTCTTATGAAGATGATTCATGTGACCAATGTTACCACTGTTAATACATTCTAGTAATACCAAACATGAGTACTCTACTGACCAAATGTTGTTTCCCTATCAAGACCCCTTGGATTGTATAAAGGGAATCAACATAATAAACTAGCATCAACAATGATATTACATCACGAATGAGTTCTACATACATAAATTAACATTATGTGGATGTCTCAAACTAATGGATGAATTCATAGGTGGAATAAAAGAAATGAGAAACGAATATCCAATTATTCCATTTTGATCAAGGATTAGACATTTCCATTTATTATTATAAAACCCTCCCACATTACTAAATCCGGAATGTGGGGAAATAGAAATCGACACCAAGTGTGTTCTTATACGTTCAAGGTAAAAATGGTAAGACAAAAGTTATAGAAATTTAAATGGTGAACCTGACATGAAACACTTATCTACAACATGGTGACTATTTCCTTTCTAGAAATATATATATTTTCATGTCACAAGATCCAGATAAAAAGTATTAGAACCTACTTAGAATGTAGAGTCTGTTGTGAAGCTCGCTGTAGGTATCGGTTGTCAAATGTAAGGTATTCTAGTCTGTGAAATCATCAGTATGGATCTCACTCCCCTACCACTGCATATTTTGATATGATGGGACATTGGGATTTAATTTTCTTTTACCCATACTTACTGCTAAATATTCTTACTTTGGAGGGCACAATCTGCAGGAAATTAGTCCTCAAAAGCCAACAGACATATCGGTAGGATAAATATCAGCACAATAATATAACACAACCCCACCTTCACCACAACATCATCCATTACTCGGGATACCAAACAAGAAATTACATATATTACCGTTATAAATTTATATAGAAGGGTGATTGATTCCCTTTTACGATGGTAAAAGCATGAGGTATCATTCCCATGAGGGGTATAGTTGGATAAGACCTATAGGAATCTGTGAATCACCAAAACTTACACCCAAAAAGGCCTCATATATTTCCACTTCTCCCCATTACAATAGAGTCCCTATTTAGGAGCCTCAACCCTGATTTTTCAAATGACTCACTCCATTATGACTTGTTGGTGGGGGATTCTAGAGTAACTCTGAGTGTGACTACTTCCCAGGGGAAGCCAATGGGTGATCCCAAAAGGACCCTTCTGTTCCAAAAGTAATCAATCCTATAGGTAGAATAACAGGTTGATTATACGCATTCCCTATAAGTCCTAGTTCAAATGACCCAACGACAATGCCGGTCCCTTGCTCAAAAGGATTCTCAACATAGTGAATCATCTTCCATAGATCTAGTGTTTCATACCACACACATATATTATACCACATCCCTTCAATATATATAAGGGACCCATCATTGAATGGTTGGGATCAATACCTTATCTTCCCCAAATGAATGTTTGGTTGACACTATAAACTATTGGGATCATCATCAGCCGTTATTTTAAGACCCCAACCTGAAACATTCATAATATTGAATTAAGTTAAAAATTCATATTGTGAATCCTTCCAGGTGAAGATATTTAGAGAATTAGGTCATAATAGATACATAAAAACATCAATTTTACAAGTAGGAACTTCTAAACAGTATCCCTTTTTTCAGAAAACAAAAATAGTTTTAAAAAAACATGACATCATTTCATGTTTTAGGAAAATAAACTTTCCATGATCCCTTCTGTGAGACTGTTCTTTTTTAGGTCCCATGAAAATAAATTCAAAAAATAGGAGGCGAATAAAAATCTCAGTAATTGAAAAAATATGATTGAAAACTATTAGTCTTTCAAAAACACGTAAACCATGAAAACATTATCATAGAGTAACACTTTTCACCATAAAGAATTTTAAAAAACACTTCACTAAAAATAATCTCATTTCATACAAATTTTTTTAACTAATATATTAACTTATATCCCATATAAAGAAACATATAACATATAAAGATATCATGGTACTTAAACATACATTAATATAATAACTATACAATCTACTTCAAAACCTATCTCAAAATGGAATAGCCATATGGCCGACGTCAAAACCCAATTCATTGGAGGTTATAACGTAACCCCCCATCCACGATTTATCATAAAACCATCAGTATTTTTGTTTATCAAATAATCACCAATAATTGGTTTATCATGTAACCACCAATCAAATGCCTATATACCATTATATAATCATAACACATGAAATATTGAAAATATTAACATTTCACTGGTAATATTTTATATTCAATCACAAGATATAATTTCAATATATTGAAATACTCAATCCATTTCAAAAACCATTTTCTATACCAAAGCATCCAAAAAATGAATAAGGGATTTCATTTATTTTTTTTTAAAAAAAATAAGTCTTATAGAGGAATCCAAATATCAAATAATGATTATTGTGGGGGAGAGGTTTGTTAGGTCGGAAAAACGGAGAAAAGATGGCAAGAGGGGGGGTGAATTGCCTTTTAAAAAAATGATTGACAAATTAAAATCAAAGTTGAAAGTGCAGCGGAAATAAAGAGGCAATCACACAAGAAATTGATAACGGAGTTCGGCCAAAACCCAGCCTACGTCTCCGCTCCCAACTCAACCGTTGAGAGATTCCTACCGCTTGCTTTTCAATGGTTTTAGCAAGAAACCCACTAGGCTTTGAGGTATCACTAGGACCTATTACAGCTTGCTTTTTGTGGTTTAGCAAGAACCCACTTGCTTTTAATGGTTTAGCAAGAACCCACTAGCCTTTTTAACGGGTGAAGGCTAGCTCACCGAAACACAAGCCTTTTAAAAGGAAAGGCTTGAAGAAACCTCTTCACACCTTAGTGGTGATGTGAAACCCAAAAGAAAGGGGGAAGAAGAAAAGGGTTTGGGGTTTGTAGGCACAAACCCAAGATTAAAGCTCAAAATAAATATACAATAAAAAACCGTATTTTGAGAAGCCTTGGGCGCCTTTGATTGATTGGAGATGTTGAAGGCCGCTTCCAAGCTTCTTTGATGGTGCTCTTGGATGTGGAATTGGATTGGAGCACGTTGGGTTCCTTGAGGAAATCCGCCGGAGGTTCGCCAAAATGATCAACAATGTGTCCGGTGGCTTGGGTGATGTTCCGGGGCTTCCTAGGCCTTTATTTATAGGCTAGGAACCCATTGGGGGCCTTCGGAGCTGTTGGAGAAGTCCTCGGAGCCGTTGGAGGCCAAAAGAAGGTTGACTGGTCAAAGCCAACGGCTAGTTTGACTGGGCTACCGGCTGGCCGGTGCAGGGCCACCGGCTGGCCGGTGCCTTGCAAAATGGAAACTTGCTCTGCCCAGGAGCCACCGGCTAGCCGGTGCTGAGGCCACCGGCTGGCCGGTGGTGAGACAGTAGGTCTCACTGTTGGGGCTGGATGCCACCGGCTGGCCGGTGACAGAGCCACCGGCTGGCCGGTGACAGAGCCACCGGCGGACCGGTGGAACCTGGCAGTGGGCAAGGCCTCTGCCAGGTCCACCGGCCGGCCGGTGCCATAACACCGGTTGGCCAGTGGACTGAATTTTAGTCCACTTGAGATGCTTTCTTGGGCCATTCCTTTGGCAATCTCTTGCCTATCATCCACAACACTTAAAACACAATATTAGATAAATAAGAAGGTGATTGTGATCATGAAAATCAAACAACGAGGGGAACGAGATGTACAACAATCTCCCCCTATTTTGATGATCACAATCACCAAAACAATTAAAGTAAAAAACTGAAATTGAAAGGAAATGCTATGCATGATGAAAAGGATTCTCCCCCAATCAATCAAGAAATTTCTCCCCCTTTGTGATTATCAAAATAGCGTGGGGAATAAAACTTGATTGAGGGAAAAATTGAAAATCAAGATTTTAAACCAATTGAAAATAATACCAATTGTTGAAAATTTTGAAATGAAAATTGAATAACAGTTTGAATTGAAAGTTTTGAATTAAAAATTGAATAGAAAATTTTGAATTGAAAATTTTGAAACCAAGAGTTGAAATTGAAAGTTTGAATCGAAAATTTTGAATTGAAAATTTGAAATGAGAATTTTGAATGAAAATTTTTAATTCACAAAAAGGCATAAAAGAACCTAACTCCCCCTAAATAAAAACAAAAAGTCACCGGGGAGAGGGATTTTGAAAAGAGACAATTTTAGGCCCGGAGAGACTCGCTAAGAGGGATTTTTCAATCCACACTTGCCTTGTAGCGGGTCTTCTCCTAAAGAATTCATCCGAATAAAAAATCGATTTGGGCCTACCATACCGGGCGTTCTTACAATTACATTCATATAAGAGGTGCCCGGATTTTTTGCAATAATTACAGAATTTAAAACTTGAGCTCCCCCATACAAAAACAGTGGGTGGATGGGAGGAGGAAGCTATATTGGAATATCCTAGCCCTTGGGTGGTTCTAGAAATTCGTTGGGAACCTAGGATATTTTTCAAATTTTGTTCCCCTTGGGTGAACTTAGCTAGGGTCTCCCTTAGGTCTTTGATGGTTGATTCCATAGAATCAACATTTGGAAAATTTTGGATTTTAAGGGTGAGTTCCTCCTTCTCTTTGAGAAGTTGGTCTTTTTCGGATGAGAGTTTTTTGAAAGACTTTTTTAAAGCAACAAATTTTGATGAAAGCTCATGAAAACCATTTTCTAATTGGTCTCTAGCATGTTAGAGTTCTTCATAGGATAGATGATTTAAAGAATTGGAATTTGAAGAACAAGAGGAGGAGTCGGATGATGTTACCTCATGGAATGCCATTAGGCATTTTGTACCTTGGTCACTCGAGGAGGAGGAGGAGAATGAAGAGGTGGAGCAATCACTCCATGTTGCCTTTGAAGCCTTCTTCTTTTTCTTCTTGGCCCTTATCTTTTGAGGTGGGAAAATGGGCACAGATTTTTCATCGGGTTCTTGCTTGATGTCGGGTTCTTGCTTTTGATCGGATTCTTGCTTTGGGGCCTCGCTAGTACCTTCATAGGTTAGTTCTAAAAACTTCCAAATATCATGAGAAGATGTGCAAGAAGAAATATGATCAAAAACATTACGATCTAAGCCACAATGAAGAGCATTCATGGCTTTGCCATCAAGCTCAAAATTTCTAATGTCGGCTTTGGTCCATTTGGATTCGTCGGGGGTAGACAAAGTGTAACCATGCATGACTATTTTGTAAATGGGATAGCTAATGCTTTTAAGAAAAGTTGACATGCGTGTTTTCCAAAAAGTATAGTCGGTTCCATCAAAAAATGGAGCACGACCCAATGAGTAGCCCTCGGGGGCGAAAGAGGTTGATGCCATTCAAAATGGATCTTCAATTTGAAACCGGGTTAGGGAATTATTCAAATTTCTCCCTCTGATACCAATTGTTGGGTCGGAAAAACGGGGAAAAGATGGCAAGAGGGGGGGTGAATTGCCTTTTAAAAAAATGATTGACAAATTAAAATCAAAGTTGAAAGTGCAGCGGAAATAAAGAGGCAATCACACAAGAAATTGATAACGGAGTTCGGCCAAAACCCGGCCTACGTCTCCGCTCCCAACTCAACCGTTGAGAGATTCCTACCGCTTGCTTTTCAATGGTTTTAGCAAGAAACCCACTAGGCTTTGAGGTAGCACTAGGACCTATTACAGCTTGCTTTTTGTGGTTTTGCAAAAACCCACTTGCTTTTAATGGTTTAGCAAGAACCCACTAGCCTTTTTAAACGGGTGAAGACTAGCTCACCGAAACACAAGCCTTTTAAAAGGAAAGGCTTGAAGAAACCTCTTCACACCTTAGTGGTGATGTGAAACCCAAAAGAAAGGGGGAAGAAGAAAAGGGTTTGGGGTTTGTAGGCACAAACCCAAGATTAAAGCTCAAAATAAATATACAATAAAAAACCGTATTTTGAGAAGCCTTGGGCGCCTTTGATTGATTGGAGATGTTGAAGGCCGCTTCCAAGATTCTTTGATGGTGCTCTTGGATGTGGAATTGGATTGGAGCACGTTGGGTTCCTTGAGGAAATCCGCCGGAGGTTCGCCAAAATGATCAACAATGTGTCCGGTGGCTTGGGTGATGTTCCGGGGCTTCCTAGGCCTTTATTTATAGGCTAGGAACCCATTGGGGGCCTTCGGAGCCGTTGGAGAAGTCCTCGGATCCGTTGGAGGCCAAAAGAAGGTTGACTGGTCAAAGCCAACGGCTAGTTTGACTGGGCTACCGGCGGGCCGGTGCAGGGCCACCGGCTGGCCGGGTGCCTTGCAAAATGGAAGCTTGTTCTGCCCAGGAGCCACCGGCTGGCCGGTGGTGAGACAGTAGGTCTCACTGTTGGGGCTGGATGCCACCGGCTGGCCGATGACAGAGCCACCGGCTGACCGGTGGAACCTTGCAGTGGGCAAGGCCTCTGCCAGGTCCACCGGCTGGCCGGTGCCATAACACCGGTTGGCCGGTGGACTGAATTTCAGTCCACTTGAGATTCTTTCTTGGGCCATTCCTTTTGCAATCTCTTGCCTATCATCCACAACACTTAAAACACAATATTAGATAAATAATATGGTGATTGTGATCATGAAAATCAAACAACGAGGGGAACGAGATGTACAACAAGGTTGTTATTTCCATTTGTGGTATTAACATACATTTTGTCTTTTATTTAAAATATTCAATGAAAAATGATTACCTTTGAATGTAATTAATATTCATAGGGTTGTATTATAAACCTTATAAAATAAGAAGGTGTGTAATATCAAAATATTCATAAATGAATGGATATTTAGACTAAGTCCCAAACAAATATAATTTATAATATAAAAGAGACTGGTTATTTGTATTCAATATAATTATAAAAAAAATAATGTAAAAATAAAACATTTCACATGAAATTTTTTTCACACATAATTATATAATGACATAATCAATAAGTATAAGATTAATCCCAATGAATGTAAATTGGATTAAGAAGTTCTATTATGGAAATTGGCTGCCTAACGGTGTCACTATAAAATTAAGGAAACGATTTCATGAGAGAGAAAATTGTCTCTCATCATTTGGATGTAAAAGTTATAGATATACGGATACATAATAACATACACCAACATGATAAAATTGAAATTAAATTACATAACATAAAATAAGTCTATTACTAAAAGATGAGGGTGAAGGGTTCCCATACATCGTGTCCGAATTGCCTCGTTCATTTATTAATTTATTGAATGATAAACACATGTTTATTTACAATAGCTTTTGAAAATTTTAATTTTATTATTAATTTTATATCACTTATTAACATGTTATAATAATTACATAATTATTTAGTTAAATAAAAAAATTTTTCTCTACATTTAGTACTTGAGTAGAAAATGTACTTATTTATGTAAGTTGTACATGTAGTAAAAAGTATATAAAATCCATAATAACTTTCCAGATTTTAATAATACATTTATTTAATATATGTATGTGTTTTCAATAATCCAACGTACATAGAGGTAGGAAATGAAATATACCATTCATGGAGACGATAGTCGAAATGTACGCTTGGAAGCTACTTTCATATTTTTCATATTAAAATAATTAAAAAATAATACATTTGTATATTATAAATAAAATATAACAAATTATTATATATTTTGAATAGGTTCATTAATTCCATACTTTATGTGTTTGATGTATAAAAAGAATGAATCATATCACATTGAGGGGGCAGTAGTCCACACCTCCACAAATTAATTTATCATATTTAAACATTATGTAAAACATAATGGTATATTGTAAATATCAATTAATGATTTATAGGGACAATATAACTATAATATATGTCATATAAAATTACTGTTCCATCATAATGGCCACCATAATATGTGGTAGGAGATAATTGGACACTCATCGTTTCGTGAGGAAGTAGTTTTCCCTCAATATAAACAAAATATTCTAAATCCATTAGGTGGAGGTGTGTGTAATTTTAGGTATAATACATGGGAAAAAATATCTTAGTATATTTAAGATATCGTTGTTCTTAAAGAAAATTGAATAAAGAGGGTTTAGGGGGTTGGATAATAGAAAATGAAAGAAACAAGCTTGATAGAAGACAATATCTCAAATCGGGTAACTCATGTTGATTTAAGTTAAATGGTTTTCATGAATATCCATATGCCCATGTTAAGACATCTTGGATTAAGGAATGGATGTTGAGAGATTATTAGAGAAGGGTTGGTAATATCCATGGGTCTTTAAAGGTGTGAGTAAGTGTTAGAGGAGGTGGCATTTTATAAGATGGATGAGGGTACTTTAGTAATGCCTTAAAAAATTATTTCATTATAAACATGATTTTCAGTTTAAAAAGTTCTAAAACTAATATAATTTGAAGTTAATATGAGGACTATTCTAAATTCTATTAACCAAATTTTTTTAGACATGTTTTGATCTAAAATGTACCATTATAATTTATAATTAACCTATTATTAACTAATTTAACTCTTACAACGTCTTCATGTATACTCATTCTATATGGTTAATATATTTACCATAAAATGCCAATAAAACCACAAGTGGTACATCAATGACATGTTATCCAATATAGTAGTCATTTTTCTGATTCTTTTTTTTATTACTATTATATCAAGTAATAAAATAGTATTTGTTTTAAAAACCCATGTAGGTTATTTTTTATAATATTCATATCAGGAATTTTAAAAATTCCATGACAACTTGATTATAATAAAAAACATCATTAATGCAAATATAAAAATTCAAATCATCTATTAAAATTGATGATGGACTAAAATGTTTCAATAAAAAATATATTTTAACATTAATAATTTAATATATTTAAATCTTTCATTAATAAGGTTATCATTACATCATCATTGTATCATAAATAAATAAATTTATTTGTTGTCTAAAATTTATAAATAAAATACCATGATTTGTGGAAATATTATTTTAAATCCATTTATTATTTATAGTCTAATTTATCTTATGTATAAACCCATATTAAAATTGTATTATTAAGAAGATACATGATTTTGTTATATTTCCCCTTAACATTAAATTAAAAGTAATTAAATGTCATTTTAACACACATGTGCCTACAAAATAACATAAGTTTGGCCTAGCGGTTTATATGGATAAACATGAATCGTCCATTGATGTTAGGACATTTGTTAGGGTAAATTTATATTATTATAGTATTATTTTTACCTTTATTTACCTAATTTACCTTTTATCCATGGTAAAAATAATAATTACTAATGTTACTATTCATAATGTCAAAAAATAAAAGTATCCTATTAACCTAATTCTTACACCATTATTCAAATTTTGGAATCTAATTTTCGAAATTTAAAACAGATCATTGGAATTAATTATTTTATAAATAATTCTCTTTGTCAAAACCAAAAAGTGAGGTTTTAAGAAATAATAACTATCAAAATATTTACATGTGTTTTTGTCAAATTTAAAAGTGAAATTATTTCCTATGACCAAAAATAAATTAAAGGATAGAAATATAATCCAATTACACATTGAAATAAATTAATATTATAATATAAATTTATAAGTAAATTAAATGAAAATGATGTTTTGACATAAAATGCATTATTTTTTACTATTCATTAAAAACAAATTTATCAGAAAATAAAAAATATTTATCCATAGTAAATTTTGAGGTTTAGATATAAATTAAACATGTAATTTTTTCAAATATAACATATATAGGTTTCAAATCCTAGATTTAAAATGGCTTTTCCATTAAAAGGTGAAAACATGGCCATCCAAAAATAATAGAGTATTAAATGAATAAAATAAGATTCATTCTTATTTTAAACCTCTAAAATTTATTTGATAAATGTAAAGATAGTTAATAATTATATTTTAGTTAATTCTATTCAATCACACTAATAAAACAATTATACTTTAACTACCATTTAATATAATGATATTATTATATTATTTTCTTGTAGAACTCAACGATGTGTGCAACATATGATTTCAATGAAACTGAAGGTTGTGTGTTGCGTACGCTATCAGACAAAGTGTCCTCCTTAACCTAAAATATATAACATATTCCTAAATATTAATAGATATAAAATGTAATGATATATAAAAACATGGGTGGTTACATACTTTCGCACTTTTGGAAATTGAGTCCTGTTGATTTTAAAATTGGGCTCGGAAACATCATTGAAAATCCCACACCGAATAAAAGTCAGTAATATTGTCACATTTAATGAATGAATGTGACGTAAAATGGTCACCCAAGATAACACAAACTAGGATTACATGTATGAAAACATGTATATGTTAATTAATCTATCCATCATTTTCTGATGGAGGGTGATGGAAAACATGAGCAGGAAAATAATAAATAATAAAAATCCATAAACATGTAATGGGTTGAACGATCATTGATTTCCCAATAGGAAAATGAAACGGAAAATTTTTCTTGATGATAAATTTTTTAATCATGAGTAATTTATATATGATATTGAATAAGAAAATAATTAAATATACTTTTATTTCAATTAGAGTTCGATCCTTTAGTAAATTTCTACAAAAAACATATATTTTCTCAAAATGATGAGTATTGAAGATGACAATGTCACACCATGAGCACTAAAATCAACATCTAGAGAACCAAATAATCCATAAATGATGAACTATATATTTTTCTTATCATTATAAATTAACTAAAACACAAATAGTTAGTATAAGATCAAATAATTTCCAAAATGAAAATCCTTTATAAAAATTACTAGTGGAAAAAACATTTAACACATCAGCATTTTCACGTTTGTTCTATATAAATGACATGAAAAGCTTTAATAATCGATATATCATGTCAATTATTTTTTAACTAACATGATATATTGAAAATGATCAATTTTCTAAGTCGGTAATTTTATAACCAATGTAAAATATATAGAAATTAACTTTTTTACATTGGTTATTGTTTAACTGATGTGATAATAAAATCTACCATACCTTATCACGCCAGTTATTTTATAACTGACGTTATAATGGAATGCTCAGCACTTTTCCACGTCGGTTATAAAAAAATTGACGTGATAAAGCTAAGCTCGGAAATTTATTATGTCGATAAAAAGTGACATATATCAGGTTAGTTATTTTATAAACAATGTGATAAATTGTTTTCTACATCAGTTATTAAATAACCAATGTGTTAGTTCTTTTAAATGAGTTATCGCACCACGTATTCAGTCATATTGTTTTCTTCGATCGGGCAAAGAGTGACTCGTCTCCCTCATGCGGAAAACCTAGAAATGATTTGTCAAAGTCATTCCCTCCAGCCTTATTTTTCCAACATCATTCTTCATATTTATTATCATCAGATATATCAAGATGAATCACAACACTCAAGTAAGCCTCACATCACTCTTTTTTAGTTTTTATTTTCCACGATTCCCTAAACTAATTTTTTGAGATTCTATTTTTCATTTTTCTTTCTATCATGGTATGTTTCAGAGTGTTCGTGTTTGCCATGGTAATTTATTTTCTCGTAAAATAAACCTATGTAATTGATATCAGGAATGTTTATACTTTTGGTGTGTTCTATCTTTTGTATGTGCGCATACAGGATGTTTCCAATAGTTTGGGGGGTGTGTATGTGGGTGGAGGTGTCTAGGGGGTTGGGTGGGTTATCCAGTGGGGTGGGGGTGTACAAGGGGTGTCAAAAAGGGTGGGGGTGTTGTAGAGGGGCATATGTGGGCTGTCCATGGGGGTTGGGGGTGTCCATGGGGGTGCTGGGGATGTCAAAGGTGGTGTGGTGGTGTTTAGGGGGTGTGTGGGCTGTCCAATAGGGGTGGGGGCTGTTTAGAGGGTTCGGGGGGCTCTCAAGAGGGTTGGGGGTGTCCAGGGTGTCCATGGAGGACGCGGGGGGGGGGGGGGATCTTGTAGTGTGTGTGGGGGGGGGGTCCCAGATGGTGGGGGAATCAATGGGGGTGGGAGCTGTCCAAGGGGTGGGGGGCTCTCTAGAGGGTTGGGGGATGTCTAGGGGGTGTCCATGGTGATAAGGGTTGGGGGTTGTCTAGAGGGGTGGGGGCTATCCATAGGGGTGGGGGGGTGTCGAAGGGGCTGGGGGTGTCCCGGGGGTGTCCAAGGGGGGCTGCCCAATGGGGTGGTGGTGTCTAGTGGGTGTCAAAGGGGGTTGGGTGTGGTATCCAAGGGGGTGGGGGATAAGTGTCAGTTGGGGATTGAATATTGTATCATGGTTTCTGAGATTATGATAAGATGATTGTATTTTTTCATGGATATTAGGATATAATTTATTGGTGTTGTTTAATTTTTGGTGTTTTCTTCATAGTGATCAGAGTTGTGCTATGATGTATCCAGGATTTCTTTCAAATTGAATAGGGGGGAATTTGTGGATATTTAAGGACCTTGAGGTTTCCACTATGACATTTAGGGATTCAGGAATTTTGAAAAGATGATGGGTGTTGCAGTATGATTCTATTTGGTAATATATATTTTGACCAGTCATTGACTATGAGAAAATTATGGTTTATGGGGTGACCATGTCATGGTTTTCAAAGATGTTGTTTTCCTGACCCCATTGTGCCATGATGATAGGTTTTACAATGTGATTTTCTTCCTCTGAGTTTTTATTTTAAAATTGATTTGATTCTCAGGATTACACCATTTTCTTCAATTTTCTATCAACCATTGCAGGCCTCAATGTCTACTTGGATTCCATGGAATTCCCACTACTATCGTGTTTGATTCATTCTTTCTATTGAAATTTTATTTCCATAGATAAGTTACTTATTCCAGGTTCTTCTTCCTTTATTATTTGTTTTTATCCTTCTTCATCCACATGTTCTTCTCCTTTATTCCTTCTATTATTAGGTATGTTTTGTCATTTTAAAATTTATGGGTTTATAGTAATTGATGTGTTCTAGGGTTATTAGGAGGGGTGGGGGTGTCCATGTGGTTGGGGGTTGTCTATAGGGGTGGGGATCATCCAGGGGGTGGGGGGATGTCTAGGTGGGTGGTGTCCAGGGGGTGTCCAATGGGGTGGGTGTGGTGTCTTGGGGGTGGGGGTGTCTAGGGGGTTGGGGTGTCCAGGGGGATGTCCAAGTAGGTTGGGGTGGGGGTGGTGTCCAAGAGGGGTGGGGTGTCCAAGGGGGTGGGGGGCTGTCTATAGGGGTGGGGGATGTCCAAGGGGTGGGGGCTGCCAAGAGGGGTGGGGGAGGGGGCTGTCCAGAGGGGTGGGGGAGGGTATTTTCCAAGGGGTGGTGGTGTTAAGGGTTGTCAAAGCGGGTGGGGGTGGTGTCCCGGGGGAGGGGGTTGTCCCTGGGGTGGTTGTGTCCAGCGGGTATCCAAAAGGGGTGGGGGTGGGGTCCATGGGGGTGGTAGAGTCTAGGGGGTGTCCAAATGGGGTGGGGGTGGGGTCCACGGGGGTGGGGGTGTTGTCCAAGGGGGTATGAGTGTCCATGGGGTGGGGGTGGTGTCAAAGGTGTTGGGGTTGGTGTCCAGGGGGTGGGGGGCTATCTAGATGGATGGAGGGGGTGCTGTCCAGAGGTTTACAATCGTTAGGATCTCTATAATTTTCAGTAGTGAATGTATACTTATTTTAATATTTGTACATCATATTTCGTTTTTACGGATGGGTGAATTTGGTATCCAGTTTCACTAGGATGTATTCATTGTGAACCTTAAGAAAAAAGGATCCATGATGAATTTAAAACTGTTATATCTACCTATATTTTCTTTTTAAAATAACTTTCAAGAATATTTTTTAAAATAGGAATAGATTTGTTTTATATTTGAAAATTGATTTACGTTCAAATTATGATATTTCTAATATAAATATATATTTTACAAATATTAGAAAGATGTTTAATTTTGATATTTGTTATAGGTAATAATGAGTCAAAGATAGATTATGACACAATAAATGACTAATGAATATGAGGAAGGTGTTGATGCCTTTTTGGAATTTTCTAAACGAAATATTCCATGTAGTGACATTTATTTCTATCCATGCCTAAAATGTTTGAATATGAAGAAGTTGAAAAGAATAGACAAAAATGATCATCTGATTTTTCATGGTTTTAATGCTAATTATAGCCCTTGGATTTGGCATGGTGAAACTGGATGGAATGTCATATCTAAGATGGTGATGATTCGCAAGATAGTAACATTGATGGAATTGATGAAATTATTCATGGTATTGCAGCAGAACAAATTGAGAGAGAACCAATAGTTTCATGTCTATATGGTGATGTTAAAAAACCATTGTATCCTAGATGTACATATTTTACGCTCTTTTCGGTGGTGTTATTATTGATTAACTAGAAGGGAAAACATGGATGTAGTGAAAATTTTTTTATTGAGATGCTACAATTGATGAATAAAATTCTTCAAAAAGATAACGATCTTTTAGATTCACATTATATGGCCATGAATATAGTTTTCCTGATGGAATAAATATATAAGAAAATACATGCATGTCCTAATGACTGTATGATATATTTGAAGGAATATGAATTTTTTTCAGAGTTTTCTAAATGTGGGACATCACAGTATATGTTGAATGAAAAATCACAGGTTGATTTAGATATTACAAATATCCCTTTAAAGTTATCTTGGTATATTCCTATAATTCATAACATAAAAAATTTATTTTCTAATTCACATGATGAAAAAAGTTTCAGATGGCTTGCTGATGAGGAGATATGCGATGGTAAAAATACATCATCCAGCAGATTGTCTACAATGGATAAAAAATTGATGAGTAGTGTCCTACATTGGGAAATTAAATTAGAATTCTCATACTAGGTTTTTGTATAGATGGAATGAATCCATACCAAACACTCAGTAGCACACATTGTTCATGGCCTGTTTTATTTGTAATATAAAACCACTCTCATGAAGTTTGTATAAAGTGAAATATGTCATATTGAGTATAATTATCTTTAGTCTAAATCAACCTAGCAATGATATTCATCTTATGTTGTCACAATTGATTGATGATTTGAATCTTTTTTGGTAGGATGGTATTAGGGTGTATGATTGTTATAAAATGGAATATTTTAAACTGCATGTAGTGTTTATGATCACTATAAATGACATCCCAACATATATAAAATTTTCTAGATGCTATTTTGAATGGCATAAATCATGTCCAATTTTCGAACAACGGACTTCATATTGTCAATTTTGTCATGGGAGGATAACAATGTACATTGGTCATCAATAGTTTTTTACCTATGTATCGGTCTTATATAAGACTAAAAATGGAATTCAATGGATCTCAATAATTTGATATTTCTCTAAAATCTTTATCTCCAGATATGTATTTTGGGAAGGTATAAAACCTTGATGTGATGATGGGAAAGACACTGAAATCTGCTAATGATGTACATATTTGGAAGAAAAGGTCAATATTTTTTGAGCTACCATATTGGAGATATCATGAAGATAAACAAAATATTTATGTCATGCATGTGGAGAAGAATATATGTGACCATTTTATTGGAACATCGATAGATATTAAAGGAAAGAAAAAATATGTGTTGAACGAAATTTTAGAATTACTATCAATGGGAAAACTTTTGGAGTTAGCTCCCACTCCTAATGGAAGACACTCATTTTCCGCCAACTTGTCATACAATATCCAAGAGGGTAAAAATTAGCTTTTGTCAGTGTCTTCAAGATATCAATGTGCCTCATTGTTATTATTCAAATGTAATAATGGTGTTTCATTGAAGGACATGGAGTTTTGAGGTATTAAATCTCATGATTGTCACGTCATGATGCAACAACTTCTACATTTTTCATTCCATGTAATATTTCCCATCAGTGTGAGAAAAAATACAATGAAGTTGTGTTATTTTTTCATTTGAATTTGTAATAAGGTGATTTATGTTAATGATTTGATCATTTTGGAACATGATGCAACATGTATACTTTGTCAATATTAAATATATTTTCCTCCAATGTTTTTGATATAATGGTGCATTTAATGAATCATCTTGTTTGAGAAATAATTCTATTTGATCTTTTCTATCTTCATTGGATGTATCCTTATGAAAGGTATATGAAAATATAAGATGGGTATGTTAAGAATCCACATTGACCTGAAGCCTCTGTTATTGAAAAGTATATTTCGGAGGAGGTGCAGAGTTTTGTATGAGGTACTTGGTTGAGGAAAAGCACATAGGTTAGCCTCCATCTCACCATGAACGAGTTAATAACGATGGAAATGTGATTCGCGACTTGAAAGTCAAATCACTGTCAGTTGAACAGATGATGAAGATAGAATTATATATCAAGAATAACATAGATGATTCTCAACTGTATATCACATTTCATATTAATGAGTTGAAACAATGTCCTACAAAGAAAAAAGAAATGTGGATTATGAATGGGCTTAACAAATTTTTTTTCATGGTTTAGAATGTTTTTGCTTGGTAGATCAGATGTATCAGAGACATTAAAATGTATATTGGGTGGTCCATGTTTAAATGTGATAACATGGTCCAGTGAAGAAATTAATGGATATACATTTCATACAAAAGCTCAGGACAACAGAAGAGTAGATCAGAATAGTTTTGTATTGTTGTTTACAGAAGCAATGCATTTTTTGAGTGCTAAAGATAAAAACCCAATTTTTTCACCATTTGCATATTATGGAGTGATTGAAGAAATATGGAATGTTTATTAAATTAAAATTAATGTTCCGGTTTTTTACTGTAAATTGTTATTTGGTAACAATGGTGTCAGACAAGATGAATTTTGAAATGACAGTTGTTAATCTGAAGAGATTTTAAGACACAACTAATTCTTTAATAATGGAAACACATGCAAAAAAATTTTATATGTAGTAGATCAATCAAATATACATTGGGTTATTGTTTTAAAAGGGAAAAAATATGTTGGTGAGGATGAACATAATGAATATTATGATTTATTTGAGTTCCATACTTCCATGGAATGATTAATAGAACATAATGATGAGAATTTTGAAGACATGGTATCTACCATATGAAATTATAATGATGAATGAATTATGGAAAGTAATCTACTTGTACATTCCTAAATTTACAGTTAACATTTGGTTATTTCTTGTTTTCATTTATTATTTTCATAAAATGGTAGATATTGTAAGTTTTTTCTTTATTAAAACATGTAATCAAAAAATAAGTATATGTTTTTTTGTTCTAATTTATTTTAGTTTAAATTATCATGTTTACCATTACATAAATTATATAAATAATATTTTTGTTTAATAGTAATTACTTTACCATGTTTACCATGTTTTACATGTTTACCATGTTTACCCTGATTTCCATCTTTACCATATTTACAATCTTTACCATTGTTTAACTTGCTTACCATATTAACCATGTTTACTATTACTTAACTTAGTAGAATTTTCTATTTTCGGTTTACATTAGTATTGTAATATTTGAATTTTTCGATTTGTGAACTAATGTTTGTTTCTTTGATTTGAAGTATAATGATATATCAATAATTTGATCAAACAAATGATTCTAAAGTTGAAAATATTGGTCATACCTCAGAGAAGGAACATTCACATGCCCCTCTGGATGTTCCCCAATCTTCATCATGTGCTCCCATTATGACAAATAGCTCAGGATTTGGTAAACGTGGGTGTACCCGTTTACCAAAATTATCACATTCCAAAATGTAGGATCAAAGGATACTCATTGATTTTGATGAGGATGATATTCCTAGAGGTCCAAATACAAAATATTTTAAGTTTTTTGTATCAAATTAGGGTAAAATAAAAGTAAGCATTTTGTATGATGACTGGAGAATTTTGGACAAAGCAAAAATCTCTCAGTTGTGGGAGACGATTTTAGTAAGAGACTTTGATATTGTATTCCTTCTATTTAAATGATTTTAGTATATATAATGTGTTTAACCTCTTCTTTATCAGATTAAATTTGATATTCCAGACACTGGAGGAGTTAGGAAGAAAATCTTATAGATTTCTTCCCAGAGATAGAGGGATTTCAAATAAAACCTGTCATCTGATTTCATTTTCGGTCATTGGAGTCATGAAAATCCATTTCGTACATATGCATTCATAGAGGAAGAAACATGAAGACAATTTGTTGAAAGAAGAAGAAAGGAATCATTTTCAGTTAGGGCAATGTTAAATTTTATAATCTTTCTTATATAAATGATCTTATTAATGTTATGTTAATGATTTCTTAATCTTAATTTATAGCAAACAAGGAAATAAAATCAAAAGATCCAATATAAAAATTTATACTCTCATAGTTTATCTTAGAGAGGGTATATATTATTATAAGAAAAAATGATGGCAGAGAAATTACAAAAACTAAGAGCTGAGTCTTCATGCTTCGGAGAGGTGGCCCCTCCATCCCCTCCATCTAGACATGATATATGGAAGAGAGATTGGATGGGCAAAAAAGGGAAATATCATTCGGACGATTAGAGAATCGTAGCTGAGTGGATTGTAAGATATCTATTTTATTTATTTAAGTTAACTATTTTCTTTATATAATTTCAATTATTAAAGAAATTATCAATTAATTAATACATGATTATCTTTAGGAGCAGAGCTCATAGGGGGTATTTACAGCTGCTGAGAGCCAAGATATTTTTTCTGCAGCATTGGGAAATCCCGAACATCCCTGTCTGGTACAAGAATATCTGGCAGGTGTGTCTGTAAGAAAAGTGTTTCCTCTTTATTCAACTTCTTACGATGAGGGTGTTTATAAAAAATAGTATCCTTGTAGGCTGAAGTTCATAATATTAAAGCGATAATGGAAAAAAAATATTAGAGCATCAGTACATTCTATGTTTTCATAAATGCGATGACAATTTTAGACTGCAGCTCCCACTCCTCCACCTCCCCCTACAAACCCCAGTATTTATTCTCCACCTCCTCCAGTAGCTCCCACTCCCCCACCTCAGCCTACAGACCCCATTTTTTATCCTACTCATCTACTACAGCTTCCAACATATTGCAAGTTGTATGTTGATGATCTGAAATATCATATAGTTTCTTATGAGTTGGTATATTGTATTGGAGATAAATATCACCATCGACAATTAGAGGTAGAGAATCCGAGGGTCACTGTATGGGACATAATAGATAGATTATATTGAGTACCATTACCTACAGATGAGTTGACGACTATTGGACATAGTATTGAAGATTTTTTAATATGGCCATCCAGACTTCTGCGACTCATTACCATTGAGGTATGTATGTTATATCTTCTATTTTATTTTTCTATTAATTATTTTTTCATTTGAATATGAATATATTTTTCTATTTATTTTTATAGGAATACTTCATAGGTAATGAAATAATTTATAGATTACAACAAAGAAAAATAGATATTATATCATATATAGATTCTAGTAGTCTAGACAGATTTTCATGATATTCACATTTGATGGCAGATCATTATCAGTTTCTAATGGATTCTCATGTAGTGGACGTTCAATAACTATGAAAATAGTGTAAACTGATATCATGGATCTTGTTACTGGAGATAGGTTGGTCATTAACGTGGTGCAAATTTTTCCATGTAATTATTAATAGTTTTCCCCTGAGTTATATTTATTAAAAATTTATACTTATTTCTATTTTGTATTAGGTATCTTTATAAAAATATTTAGAATAATGAGTGGACAGATTTATATGTATTCATGGACCCACATTAAATTTCCACTATATCATGTGCATTGGATGAGGAACAAATAATTCTTTATATTGCTGAAAGACTTGAAAAAAATATTTTCACGCAATGTTGTATGATTCCTTTTTGTGAGATGTATGAACACATATCTTTCAAAGAGTTCATTATCTTTTAACAAAAAAATCACTATCCTTAAATTTTCTTTCTTCATTGATCATTGGATGTTAGGGGGTTTTCCCAAGGGAGAAAACACTTTATTTTAAAGGCTCTGTCCATGGCGATATGTGGAAAAGTTTTATCAAAATGTTGGAAAAGTATGTTTCAATTTCTCAATAGTTTTATATATTATAATGAATTTTAAATTTATCCCATTCATATTATTTTCTAACTGTGAATGGGTCTACTTTCGAAGAAAAAAAAATAACATGAGTGCGAAGATCAAATATGTAAATGTAATGGTAAATATCCATTTTTAATGTGTACATTTTGATTTATTAAATAAAAAAATATATTAAAGTTATACACTTTCAAACAAAATTTTCCTGAACAATAAGGCATCATCGAATGTAGATATTATATGTTATTATTTAAGTAAGAAATAATAACAACTAGAACAGTTGTGAACTTTGACCAGGTAATATTTCCTTTTAAACATTTCCATGATATTTCATATGATTTATTCATTATACACATTAACTACTATCCTTCTAATCTTTATCTATTTGATGACCCTCAAACCTATAGATATCAAAACGCCAAACACTTACAAGTAGAATGGTCAAAATATTTTACATGTATGATTAAAATTTAGTTGTTTGTAGTGTAAAATGTAATTTTGAATTTTTTCATTGTAATTGTGTATTTGGTAGTTTTTTAGGTTGGATTTTTGTTGTTGTTGATATTGTATGTTTTGAATGTTATTTTTGTGAATGTTTAATATTTCTCTACTTCATGTTTTGGTATACTTATGATTGTTTTTCTGGTACGGATTTTGGTTAGGGGGAAGGTTTCCAAGGGTGTGTGGGGGGTGTCTAGTGGGGTGGGGGTATCCCATGGTGTGGGAGGGATGTATGGTGGGGTGGGGGTGTCTTTGGTTTCCATGAGAGTGGGGGGTAATCCAGGGGGTGGATAATTTCTTGGAGGGTGGGAGATTTTTCCAGGGGAGTGGGGGGTGTCCAGCAGTGTGGGGGTGTCTTGTGGGGTAAGGCTGGCTTCCTGGGGTTTAGGTGGGCTTTCTAGTGGGGTGGGGGTGTCCAGGGTGTCCATAGGGATGAGGGGGGGGGGAGGGGGTATTTAGGTGAGTGGTAGAGGAGGCGCCGCCATCCCTCGGGAGGATGAAGGCCGCTGGAAGGTACTCACCATTCTCACATGTGAAGCTTGAGCTCTCAAAATGTTTCACCAATGCTATCATCCCCTATAAAAATCATTAATTCTATCACATTGATGCCAGTATAACAAGTGGGAAACAACATCTTGTAGTACTAAAATAACTGGATCTTGGTGGTGTAAATCTCTTGGATCATGCGGGACTATAAATAATTCTCCAAAGGCTGCCCATGAGACGCCTAAAATAACGTTAACAAAAATCCTTGTGGTGGGAAGAGGGTGCTAGTTCAATTAGTGGAGACAGACGCGGATAATACAACTGATATGATCAAATATATACCCATCATGTACACATAAGTGACTGTTTAATTTACCAAATTAGATGCCTGACCAAATATAGGGTTTTTTATGTGTTTTTTGGTCTCCTCCATGAATTTTTGGTCTAGGAACATTACCTGCATATCCAGTCAGTCACCCAAAAACACACAAACCACCCTATATTTGTTCAATCGTCTAATTTGGGAAACTAAAAAGTCAGTTATGTGTATTTTTTGGGTATATTTTGGATCATCACAGTCATCTTATTCATGTCCCTCTACACCAACTGAACCGGCACCCTCTTTCCACCACCGAGATTTTTGTTAACGTCATTTCAGGCCTCACATGGGAAGCCTTGGGAGCATCATTTTTTGTCCTGCTCGATGAGGGAGATTGCCAACGCCAATATCCAAGAATTTCAGACAAACATTATGGATTTTCTCCTGGTTATACTGGAATCAAAGACATATAATTATTGATTTTTATATGGGAATATATCATTGGTGAAACATTTTGAGAGATCAAGCTTCTCATCTGAGAGTGATGAGTACCTTCCAGGGTGTTCATCCCCCTGAGGGATTGCGGATCCTCCTCTCTTAGAACCAGCTATCTAGGGGTTATCCAGGTGGTGGGTGTAGTCCAGGGATGTAGGGGAGTCCATGGGTGTGGTGGGGGTTGTCCAGTGGGGTGGGGGTGGGGGTTCTAGTCTTGTTTTGGCTGGGTTTTGGACTATTATTGTCTGTTTTTTGTCTGGAGGATGAAGTGAGGTGGGGTGTCCAGGTGTGTCGTGGGGCCTGTCCAGTGGGGTGGGAGGGTGTCCAAGAGGGTGGGAGGGATGTTCAGTTGAGTGGGGGGATGTTCAGTGGCAGTCCATTTGGGGGTGGAGGGTTCTAGGGGTGTTGGAGGGCTATCCAGGGGAGTGTGTGTACTGGGGTGGGGGTGTCCCGGAGGGGGGGGGGGTTCTAGGGATATGGGATGGCTGTCTAGGTGTGTGGGAGGGATGTCTAGTGTGTGGTGGTATCCTGGAGGGTGGGGGTTGTCTAGGGGTGTGGGGGATTTTCCAGGGGTGGGGGGTAGTCCAGGGCTATGGGGGGGGGGGAGGGGTGTCTAGGGGTGTGTTGGGAGCTATCCAGAGGGTGGGGGTGTCATGGAAGGTTGGGGTTATCCAGGGGTGTGGGGGGATATCCTGGGGATGGGGGATATCTTGGGGATGGGGGCACTCCACAGCTGTGGGGGTGTCCAAAGGTGTGGTGGGGGCTATCTAGTGGTGTGGGAGTGTTGTAAAGGGGGTGTGGGTGTCTAGGAGGGTGGGGGTTGTCCATGGGTGTGGGGGTTGTCTAGGGGTTGGGGGCAGTCCATGGGTGTGGGTGTGTCCAGGAGGTTGGGGTCTGTCCATGGGTCTATGGGGCTATCCATGGGGGTAGTGAAGGGGTGTGGGGCTGTCTAGGTGTATGGTGGGGGCTGTCCAGTGGGGTGGGTTGGTTCTGGTTGGGTTTTGTTCTTTTTTGGTCTAGGAGTGTCCAGTGGGGTGGTTGTCCAAGGGTGTGTTGGGTGCTGTACAGTTGGGTACATGGGTTCTGGTCTGGTTTTGGTCGGGGTTGGTCTATGTTTGGTACATTTTGGGTCAGTTCCATGTCTTTTGGCAGGGTATAGCAGTGGTTGATCGGTGGTGGGGGTAGTCCTGTGGGGTGAGGGGTGGGGGGGGTCTGTTTTTGGTCTGTTTTTGGTCACTTTTGGGTCAGTTTCAGGTATTTTTTCTAATCATTATAGTAGTGGAGTGCTTTTATTTAAAAAAAAGTGTTTTTTATGTCGGTTATTTCAAAAATGATGTAAAAAATGCATTTGGATAAGTTTTCTTGTCACATATTTTGAATCAGATATAATTAATTCCTAAGAAATTGTTTTTACGTAATTATTTAATAACTGATGTAATAAATAGAAATGGACTAGTTTTTAAATTGGTTAAAAAATAACCGAAATCGTAGATATGTTTTCACATCGGTTATTATATAATCGACATTGTAAACCGCTTGACAGACCAGTTTGTCACATCGGTTATAAAAATAATCGACGTGATAAATGCTTCAGATGAGTGATCTATAATGTTCGTTATATAATAATATACATCATCATTTATTAATTAACGGACATAATAAACAATGACTCCGAAGCATTTTCCACATCGGGTTTTTATCATCCGATGTGAATAATGCTTCAGATTTGTGTTTGATTACGTTAGTTGTAAAATAAGAGACATAAAAACCAATGTTTTTAATGTATACTACAATAATTTTGGCAAAAATATGATGTAAAAAATAAAAAAAAAGGCCGTCAAAAACGTTTTCTTGACTAGTGATTAAACCCTACCCATAATCTTCAGAATTCAACAAACAGAACCCAATGTTAAATAAAGATTATTCAGAGGAAATGTTGCATAAAAATAATCAAAATAATCAAAATATGAATTAAACCCAAAATTTAAAAGTATTTAATCACATATTCTTCCATGAGAAATCATAACGTATAACCAAATCACATATTTTCCAATATAGGATAATCATTTCCATAAGTAACACAAATTTACATAAGTCAACAAAAAACATAGATTCATCCAAAATAAAATTCAACCATTACTCTTCAAATTAAATCCCATTGTACTATATTTTCCATAGGCATATTGTGTTCCCAAATATGTAAACGTCTTAAAAAATTAAATTTATAACATAATCACCAAATAAGTTTCCTATAGTAAGGATATACATTTGCAAAAACATATTTTCAAAAATCAACTTATTCATTTTCAAAAAAATAATTTAACTAAAAATAATAATTCAAACCAACGAGTGACATCACAGAGTTTGGTGGCAGGTGATGCATGCTATTCACCCATGAGTTGCCGATTTCATTCACATACCCTTTCCAGATGTGATGGCTGGTCACCCATTTAGTGGGTTGTCCTTTTTCTAAAATCATATCATTCGTATTTCAGTCTCCAAAATAATATAATTTACTTAAAAATAACTATAATATTATTTATACTCAATTATTATCTAATACCATTCATTTTACATCCCATAATTTAATAATATATAACTACTTCGAATTAATGTATCATATAAACCAAAACGGTTCTTTTTGACTATTTCTAGAAAAGAAGAGATAATTTTTCCTCTAATATAATTTTCACATAACATTCATTAGATTTACAAATACAATAGGAATTTCATCCAAATATATCCCAACAATATAAGAGAATCAAATCATTTAAACATTTCATCGCCCATATATCTAACATAACACCTAAATTTCAAAATTGTAGGCATCTTAATCATAGAGAAATATTCATGATATCTTGACCATTTTTTCATAATATTCTGTAATAATTATTTTATACCAAAATCATGAATCATATCCTATTATTTGATAATGTCAAAACCTCAGCTAGAATATAATCCAAACTATTCATGGATTATTGTCAGTTTCCTCATCATAAATTGGAATTGAATTATTCATTGGTAAACATATATTTGTATGGTCCTGCCAATCCCATTCATGAACCATCTTCATAAGACATCTAACTGTTTAAGGACCATTAAATACACTTTTAAAACCATATATTGATCCCATAGAAAAAATATCTTTACATTTTAGGGATTCAACTAAATGCTTCATTCTTCCATGATAGGTTATTGATTTATGACATACATTACCAAATCTATAAAACCTTTCCATCCATTTGAAACATTTTATTAGTTTTTTCAATCCACATACATGACACAATAGTTTTTGAATATACATTCCATTAATAATATTACCTAATATTCCATAGGGATTCATTTCTTGCATATATGATCCATTAAAAAATCACCAAGGATCTAGTGGTAAATAATAAATCTAGATAATTGGTTAATAATAACCACAAGAGTTGTCATTGAATCTCCCATTTCATCTGGATTATTATTTAAATAACAATCAAAATTTTCTCCACATCCATTAATACATTAGTTTCTTTCTAGATCCATCCATTTATATAAACTAATAGGGTTAGAGTAAGTATATCAGTAAAATCAATATATAATATTATATGATGAGTATATAATTGAATATATAATTATTCATGTTATCTTAAACTCATACAATTTAACTTAAATAAATGTGACTCTTTCGAATATGGTAAACATTATGGTTATGTAACTTATGAATAAATAACACCCTAACTTATAATGTTATCTACATTGAACACTAATACCAACTATACGACCCCAACCATAAACAATATATAATCTCGAATTATGTTATTAATTCACATTGAGGATATTTTTAGTTTTATAAATTCAGATAATTTGGACATATATTCTACATAACAATTGGAATATTACATATAGACACTTATATTCATTATACATTTTTTTATAAAACAAAAACTCTTTAAAAAACATGACATCGTTTCATTTTTTTTACCACATAACATTTCCTATGTCCCATCCTTTAAATTTTTTTAATTATGGGCTATGAAAAACATTTCAAAACATGGTATGAGAATAATGATATCAGTATGGGATAAATAATGAATGAAAACTGTAGGTTTTTTGAAAACGTGTAATCCCTGAAAACATTATCCCAAATTAATACTTTTCTCAATTAAGAATTTTAAAAATCACATCACTGAATATAATCTCATTTATTATAATTTTTTTTACCAAAATATTACCATAAATCCCATTGAAAGCATGATATAACATATAAAGTTATATTGGTAAGAAATCATAAATAAATGAAATAAAAATATATTCAACTTCCACACAAAACACAAACTAGAATATCCATGAGACCGACATACATTCCCAATGCATTGGAGCACATAATATTACCTCCATCCTTGGTTTATCTATGAACCACAAATCATTTACTTTATCACATAAGTAATTGTCATTGGTTTATCACATAAGCACCCGTAAAATGTCCAAGTACCATTATATAATCAAAACACATGAAATTTTCAAAATATCATCAGTTTACTTTTTACTTTTCATTTTAAATAACAATAAATAATTTTAAGATATTGAAATACTCAATCCATTATTAAAACAGGTTTCAAAACCAAAGCAACCAAAAATGGAATAATGGATTTCATTTCCATTTTAAAAAAACAACAAGGCTTATAGAAGATACCAGATATCAATTAATGGTTTTGGTGGTGGAGATTTTTTCAGTGATGCATATGTTAAAAACATTCCATTTGATATTTAGAAAAAAACTTCATAGAAAAAATATTCCATTAGAATGAAATTAAAATAAATATGGATTTATTATACACTGTATAAAATAAGGATGTGTATATTATCAAAATACGCCTTAATGAAATTATATTTAGACTAAGTCTCTTACCAAATAATTTTGTTAAGAGAATAGATCAAATCTGTATATTCAATATAGGTACACATAAGTCAAGTATAAATACAAGATATGAAATCCAAATTTAATTAATATCTAATCATAGAACTACATAATCAATAAGTAGAAGATTAACCCAAATGAATGAGAATTGGGTTAAGAAGTTCCTTTAAAAAAATTTGGTAGCCTAACGGTGTCAACTGGTGATCTGTTTTTCACCTAAGTTGATGATATGAATATCTCCAAGTCCTGGGCCCCTCCTTTAATCAATGGATGTATATTTTTTCTTCTATGATTGTCTTTTGATCTGTATTATAATTGTGACCCTCCCTCATTTGCAGTTTTGGAATTCATTCTTGACATACCTCTCTCTTTCTAGAACCCACAAATTGTTCAAATTATAGGAAATTTGGTTGGTAGATACCTATGTTCAGTTTTCAAGATGTTCACTGTTTTTCAACCTATCACCCCTCCAGTATGGGATGAGGCTAATGTTTTAAATGATCACAGGGACTGGTTATGGATTTCGGTTGGATAATAATTCCGTTGGAAACAAACAGACATGTTTGAATCGTGGCATGCTTTCCGCCTGGGGTGCCACTAATTTGGAAATTTGGTCCCTATTTTCTCATGGGAATATGTTTAGAAGGTTTGATGCTAATTAATAAGACAATAATGTGGTGTAGATTGACACAATTATGAAATATATGGTGCAGGATATTGATTGAAGAGTTGAGCTAGTGGAGGAATGAAGGGCTGCTCGAAAGGTGCTCGCTCTCACCCGCCTTGGTGTGGAGGCTGGTGTTAATGTGGATCAGGTGTGGCATTCCTTGGCCCCTCTACTGGTACTAAAATGTGTGAAGCCAATGGAGGCTGAGTCATAGTTTGTGTATGGGTTTTCATGTCTATGTTAGGACATGGGAATTCATGAGAAAACTATGGATGATCGTGTAGATGTGAGCTTGTTAGAGACTGATGTTCAATGTATTGGGGCTCAAGGCTAGAAGGAAAAGAACATGCAGCCTCAGTTAATGGGAAGTGGATATGAAAATCTCACAGGACCAGAGTTGATGTAGGGAAAATCCACCTTGCTAGTTGCTACATGCTCTCAAAGTGGACAGGGTAGGCTTGATGGTGAGAATATCTTGAGACCCTTAGACCCAAACATCCTCCGAACTAACCCTTAAGGTCTTAGGAAGGCTAGGGATGGGAGGAAATATTTTTTCATGAGGAATAAATCAGGTAATGTGTCTCTGTGTATGAAGATTCCCCACAATACTGGAGTGGTAATAGAGTTGTGGAACCGTTTCAATGGTCTCAAGGTCCACAATCCTCCAGTATCTCACGATTAGGAGTCATCTAATGATGATTATAGTTAAATTCACCCTCATCCGATATCATAGAACACATTAAAAGGAAAGGACCCAACAACCCTAGAAGTAAGAAGGAGAAAAACACATGCATGCCTCGGCGAAATGCATTGTGGCTGAGGGGAAAAACCAAAGGGATTCAAGGACTACACATACTTTATAAAACCAATGAAGACTCAAACAGTCATGAAGGGTAGAAAATAGTTAGTTAATGATGTTCATAATGGTTAATGTGGATAATCTAGATGGAATTTAAGAGAAAGGGAAGAAGAAGTTGGGATGTTTTTGAAACATATCTTGAACTCCAAGGAAGAAATGATTGAAACAAATCTTCAACACAATGTCTCATAAGAGGAGATCAAAATAATTTATGATCATATATTTCATGTTGATACTAACGATTTTAAAGAAGTGTGGATAGAAAAACAAGACTGCATATTGGCTCATGATTAAATAAGATATAAATAAACACATAGGAATTTATTCATACAACGAAGAGGATTATCACTCACCTTGAAGGGAAAATCAAAGAGGATCTGGAAACCCATGTTAGCATGATGCAATGGGAGCTTTATAGAGTTTATATTTCAATTAATATTAGGCTGTTGTTTAATAATTTTGGTAGTTCATTTAGCACGTAGTGGTTTTTTTTATGAATAATGGTTGGCAATTTTCCCTTAAAATAGCGTTTATTAAAAAAATTAGTTTTGGAGGAGGTACTAGACTATAAAATGAACATGTTTTGATATAAGTTTTACATATAATAAAAAATAAATCATCTTCAAAATGATATTAATGATTTTATTAACAAACATATAACATATATATTTATATGTATGTATTTCTAAAAATATATAGTACATAGATATAGGAAATGAAATTTATCATTCATGATGACAGTAGGCCGTACGTACAAATGAACTCTACTTTCATTTTTTTCATATTTAAATAATGAAAACAATATGATATATATATATATATTTAATCTAGTATAACATCTATATTATATATGTCACAAAGGTTCCTTAACTCAATTTTTTATACTTTCCCTGTATAACATGAACGAATCATATCACATTGATGGGGTTGTAGTATGCACTTCCTCAAATGAAATTATTATATTTATACAATATGTAAAGTATAAAGGTAAGTGGTAATTAAAAATTATAGATGAATAGGTGAAATATAAATATTATAAATATTATAAATATTATATATAACTATAATTTCATCATCATGGCCACCATGAAAGGTGGGAGGAGATAATTGAACAATCATCATTTCGTGAGGAAGTAGTTCTCGTCCGAAGAAATAGTATGTTCTAAATCAATAATATGGAGGTGTGTCTGAGTGTAGGTTGAATCCATTGAATAATAGAATCCTAGTATTTTTTATATACATATATTTATAAAATAATTCAATTATGATTTTTTTGGGTGTTGGAGAAAAAAAAATAAATGAACGAAGCTTGGGTGAAGTCATTCCTTCAAATCATGTAACTTTTATTGATTTTAGCTAAAAGGATTTCTTGAATTTACTAATTCCTAGGGTAAGGAATCTTCGTAGAAGGATAGGATGCTCAGATAATATTTGATCCTAGTTTGGATGTTCCAAGGGGCATGAAGCGATTATGTAATGGTTAGATGTGGTGTCATTTTATTTTATAGAGGTGGGTTACTTTAGGAATATCTTGAATGAATATTTTATTAGAAAACAAATTCCATTTCAAACAGTCCAAAACACATTTAATTATTAGATAATATGATTATTTTATAAAATCCTATCAACCAATTGGTTTTAAAAAACATTTGGTCTAAAATGTAACATAACATTTTTTCTTTAACACATAGTAATCTAAATTATCTCTTACCACGTCTTCTTGTATATTCATAAAAATGTATAATATAGTTACCATGAAATTAAAATAAAACAACAAGTGGTACATTAAGGACATGTTGTACATTATCTAAGTCATTATGCATAATATTAGCTTTTTTATGTCTACAATATCATTTAATAAAGTAGTATATGTATTAAAAACTCATTTATGTTAATTTCAATACTATTCATATCATGCATTTTTATAAGTATGTAACAACATGAATCATTCAAAAAGACATCATTTATTGAAATATAACAAGTCATAATCATCCATATATTTCTTTTTTGGAAATAAAAGATTCAAAATAAATTCATTATTATATTTATAATCTCATTTGTTTAAATAATTAATTAATACGGTAATCACTACATCACCATTGTGTTATAAATAAATTCCATTATATGATTTCTAAAAATTATATATAAAATTCCAAAATATTGGAAATCTTTTTAACATTAAAATTATTATTTATTGTTAAATTTATCTTATGTATACCCCCATATAATTTTTTTTATTAAGAAGATACAAGTTTCCATTATGTTTCTCTTTGACTTTAAATTAAAAGCATTTAAATTTCATTTTAACACACAAGTGGTTCCACAATGCAAACAGTTCAAGAAAAAACGGATGATTTGGTTACCATGAGTCATAAAATGAGATTTGGATGTGTGTTAGGGTAAATTTATATTATTATAATTTTATTTTTACCCTTATTTAACTAATTTACACTTTATCCATGGTAAATATAAATAATTACAGATGTAACTATTCATAATGTCCAAATATAAAAGTATCTCATTAAAATAAGTTGGACCCACTGATTCCAATTATAGGATCTGTTTTTCCAAATTCATAATCTTGAATTTGAAAAAATGGAATTAATTTTTTCCCTTTTTCAAAAAAAGAATGTAGGTTTTTAAGAAGTAATAACTATCAAACGATTGACATGTGTTCATGACCTAATTGAATATAAAATTACATACAATGAACAACATTGAATTGAAGGATAAGAAATATAATACATTTAATATTTAAAAAAATAAAATTACAATATAAATATATAAATAAAATTATATGAAAAGTGAGTTTTGACTTAAAAAGCAGTATTTTTCAGTATTAATTAAAAAATGAAATTTATCATAAAATTACGAAAACATTATCCAAAGTAAATTCGGATGTTATGATTCTGAAGAAGTCTATTATATTGTCAAATATAACCTATAATGTTTTCAAATGAAATATTTAAAATGTTTTTACCATAAAAAGGTTGTAAATTGACCTTTTAAAAAATATTAGAGTATTTTATGGTTAAAATCATATTCATTCATATTTTAATCATCTAAAATACATTAGAAACAGGTAAAGAAATTTTTGAATAAAATTATTGTAAGTTCTATTCATTCCATTCAATACAACGTTTCTACATTGACTACAATTTATAATAATAATAATAATAATATATTATTTTTTGGTATAAGTCAATGTCATGTGCAAGATATGATTTCAAAGAAACATTTTGTTGAGTGATTAGTATGGTATCCAAAAAAGTGTCCTATTTAACATAAAATTAAAATCATATTCCTAACTATTAATTTATATTAAAATGTATTATTCTATAAATAACAAGGTTGTTACAGTTATGGATCATTCCGTAATAGTGATGTTCAGTTTGGAGGTCCTCCATATGCTATCAACCACATGATAAGTGGTCCTCCCCACTCTCACACACAAACATGGGGGCCATATCCATGTTCTCAAAAATCACTACAATGGTTTTCCTCCCCAACTCATCGACATCCAGTGCCACGACCCTCCACATACACATGGTTCCCCGTATGGAGGTCCCCCCTATTCTATAGACTATCCGTGTGAATGGTCCCCCTAACACAATTCCTATCTCATGAAGAGGCCCTCTACATTCCATCATTGACCAACATAGAGGACATCCCCATGATAATGCTAATGCGAGTGGATGTCCTACCGACACATTCAAATGCCAACATGGAGGCCCATCCCATGTTTCCACCAACTCATGTAGAGGTCCACCCCGATCTAGCCTTGAGCACAAAAATTGTACTCCACACTCCTCATGCCCACTATTATAGAGGTCCTCCCATTATCATTTCCATAAAAAAACATGATGCCCTTTCCCATTTTAATATGGATCAAGGTTAAGGACCACCTCACACATTAACCCACAAAAAATAGAGGTTATCCCTACTCTCACAATTAGAACAAGGGCCATCCCTGCTCTCAAAATTATCATAGAGGTCCTTCACATCTTCTTTCAATCCAAATAATTTTTCCTCTCTTATATATCAACATCTGAAGTAGAGGTCCTCACCACTCAAATGGATGTCTTAGAGGTGGTCATACATGTTTTAATGACTACCAATACAGAGGCCCTACCTATATCACATACACCCATTGTGGAGGTCCTCACTATGCCATAAGCCACCATTAAGAATGTCTTCTCTATGTTGAAGAGATTCCCTTCCTTTATGAACAATCATCGGGAATACGGGAAAACCACCACCACTGAATGTAATCCTTATTGAATATCCAATTCATTATAAATCCCATTCCCTTCTCATATTCAAATATAATATGTGACCCAATGATATTTTATTCACACCATTCATCTGAATTAGTGTTTTGGGCCAGATAAAGACATGTGATCTTTTTCATCCCAAAAGGTGAGATCCACCAAATTTCTGAACCCATATACATGGCGCATGTCGGATTTGGAAGACATGTGACCCTTCTAGGGTCTCATGGTGTTGTAAACTTTATCATCAACATTTTTATTCTTCTTCTAAATGAGATCATGAAAGAGTTAATATTTAATTTGAAAGATTAAGATCACATGGTAGTCCTTCTAATGATTTACAAAGCCACTGAATTAGAGGTGGTGGTAATATCCTCATCCTATTGTGATGTCATGATGTAGTTGGAAGTATCCTATAGAGAAAACCCCATGTGTATTGACTAGTCAGCTCTTGTAGTAGATCCTCTACCAGATAGCCCATGGTAGCTCCAATCCACATCAGTGCCTCCACTGATATCTTATCCCGTGCCAATCAAATATTGGCACAACACTGAGTACAGTCGCAATTATGAAAAATATATATTTTTTGGATGCAGTAATTACTAGTAAACTATCAGTAGATTTCTATTTGAATGCGACCTTGTAATTCGATATCCCAAATTACCCCACCCACAACCAGGACGTGTGCTTCTACAAGACCTTCTAGATGATGTGTTTTATCTTTTGTGATTATCAGTTGCTTTACCCAAGGTTTTCGATGAATTTTGATGAAATTGATAAGTGGTTCCATATGATTAAATTGGAATAACATCCAATGGATCAACACCTAAAATTACCCAACTACCAGTTGAATCTCCAAAAAAGATGCATTCAGATAATCCCAATGCGGTGCAGAGTCATTGAAGATTCCTCGTCACCTGTGAAGATCCTGGACATGGGGAAATAATATAATAATCATTTTAGTTTTATCCAATACTATCTAGAACACATTATGATATTTAAAATATTACTCTTTATATCACGATGGTAAATCAGGTCAACCTAGAGATAATCATGAATGAGAAAACTTGTGTTGGATCAAACATAGATAAACTACAACATAGGAAAGTGTAATATCAGGTGGACCCTTATCCAAGTGATTGAACATGACTGAAAAGGATGGTTCTCATCTTCCCAAATCCTTATGTTTCATTTCTAACTGGTTAAGAACCTAATATAGGATGAGAGAAAATTGGTACCTCAAATAAATCCAAAAACTTTAATCCTCCTAATGCTGTGGAGAAGACATGGCTTGATTCTTCTGTTAGAACATTGAATGAACAAGTCACTGAACAGAAGAGGATTATTTATGAGATCTTTGCTGTGTGGTTCCCAAAATAAAGAGATCCACGATAGGATGATGTAACTCAAACATCAAGGTAATAGGGGTAGCTAGAAGTCATCCTTGGATGGTTTCTCATCATCGAGCATAGTTATAATGTGGATCACTAGTGAACAGTGTTGTAGGTGTATTGAAAACGAATGTGGTATGTGTCACTATATCCAGTAGAACAACGTGATAACCTCCCATATAACCTAGATCGGGCCACTCCACAAGCCGTTCAAAGAGAGCTTGAGCCTTCTTTTCAGGTGGATTATACATTCAATGAATTATTGGTCAGGGATCCTCACCAAGACTAGAGGCCCCAGAAAGATGGCATATAGGCTCTCATGGCTCAACTCGATGCCCTATAAATTTGATAGGTAGGGATCCCAACTGATAGTAAGTCGTATTAATTATGGGTGGATGACAGGAGAGCACCCATAGATTTTTAAAATCTTGTATTTTCCCCTTTTAATGTGATGTATTCCCCATTATAGAATATATCCCAATTCTATCAAGCTGAGAATATTTATTGGGATCTTGTGAGATGTCAGAGGATAGTATGATTTAATTTTTTGTTATGAAATTGGAAGATACTATGTTAATATGATTCATCCAGTTATCCATAGGGCCCTTCAATGGTTGGGAAAATATTCACATATAGTTTCTATACTTTTTCAGTGTGAGCACAACATAAAAAATTATTATTGAACTATTAATGTGTAAATAACTAAACAATTATTTTTTAATAGGAATTGTCACCTGATTGAAGGGTCTCATGAATTCACAGGATATATCCCAGACCTAAGAGAATATGATGATAATGTTCAAGGGATATTTCAAGAGTAAACTACTCCATAACATCATTCCTCAAAATTCCCAAGGAGGATTCCAATATTTATCTACAAGGATCATCTCCTAGATGATTCATTCAAGTAGGCCAACCGGGTATTTCCACTACATCTTCCTGATACAACAGGAAGAAACAAAAATATAGATAATGCCACTACCTTTTAGGTAGAGTTCAAATAAACACTAGAGATTTCATAAAAAAACACTTACTCTACACATCCTCATAGTATGGAGTATCCTCCAGCTCATCCTCATCATATGTAGAACTAATAGTTTTATCCTCACCATTATGTAAAACCTCAACAAGAGAATATTTCTTTTCCCATTATTAGAATCTAAACCAGTTCGATTGATTGTAACAAAATTCCAGGATCACGGTTTTCTAGCAAGATAATACCTACAACATGTTGATGGTTAGAACCTAGCTACATCTGCATGTAGTTCTCCTTCCTCGTATCACCAATGCTTCATATATTAACTCAACGGTCGATTAGTCAAGCTCTAATATGAGATGCCCCCCTTTTAGCACTATGTTTACCACTATGGAGATGCCTCCTATAACAAGATCAAGGACAAGCATGTTTAAACCAAAAATGTTGAGAATATCTTCCTTATGGCTAGACCATAGATTTATTTGGTCGATTCTTTCATCCTATCGATTCATCGATAGGAGGATATAATGTTAATATTTTGAAATATTCATTTTATTTCATTAATGAAAGGACTTCGCGTCTCTAAGTACAAGGAATGTATTATAATTACCATATACTCATAAACATGTTAGGTATTGGTGATACTAGAGGATCTTACACCTATAAGGTATCAAGATAATCCTCATAGGGAAACAAAAATATGTCATAGCTACATGATCTGCCAAGCCTGGTTGAATAGACAAAGGCATTCCTACCTTCAATACTTTGATATCAATCTTTGGCCCTTCAGTCAAAGGCCCGATAGTATTTCCTTGACAACCTCAGTCACCATTATATAAACAATTCACAAAATCTCTAGTCATGATACCACAACTTCCCAAGTAGGTAACAATGTTCTTACAGAGTCCATCTCCCTAGATGTCTCATCTATTCCCAGTGATTCCGCTACTTCAAATAGTGAATAGGATTTCGAATATGCTCCTACTATATTTGTGGATGGGGGTCTACAGAAATTTCTTTGAGTTTGTTTTGGTGAACCATTGAATTGAAGTTGATATGAGGCCAATTCTGATCTTTGTAGAACTTCCTATAGAGGAACAAAATTGTTGTATAGATTTCATTAAAAAGCATCATGATGTGTTAGCTAGAATTATTAAGAGATTATATGACTAGAACCACTAGTCTATGTCCAACATCTTGGTCCCCCATTAAATAATTATGTATTAATGCAGCGTCCTATAAAATGAACCCCTCTCATGGTTCCATGATTGAGGTTGATGTTGACAAGCATTTCATGTTTAAATCTATCAAGAATGTTATGTACCCCAAGGGAATCACAATCTTTGTTCTAGTCATGATGAATAATGGGTAGAATAGAGTCTGTAATAACTTGAAGGATATCATCCACTATTTCCCAAAGGTTGATTTTCCCCATATAGTGACATGGATATTGATCAACACCACAATTGGGTTCTCGTCTCTCATCTTTATGTATATATATTATGGATACAACTAGATCCATATGGACCCCCGAAGATGTAGAGTCTACTATCATAATATTTCTACAAGGAACCTTCATCTCTTAGGTGATTATTTTTAGCATAAATAATTTAATAGCCACTATCAGTGACCCAAATACTACATCATCAATCCTATATTTGAGGATCAAGAGAAATGATGCATATAAATTTTTGTGGAAGTCCCACCATTCCAATATGACTCTAGGGGATGTAGAAGATTTTTGATAATCAATTTCCTCTTGGGGTGGTGGAGTGTGAGGATGTATTTTCTATGGGCGTACCAGTTTTACCTCTGCATCGAGAGGTAGATTTCATCCTCAACATGAATCATAAGATGACACAGATATTTGAAACATTATATTAGGTGGATCCCATATATATTTGATAGACGAGGACATATTTTGAGCAATAACATGATAATATCATCATGAGACCCATCATTTCCCCCTGGGCATTGCTGGGGTTGTTTTATAATATTTTAGATACAAGTTTAATGTTATGTGTGGATTATCGGGGATTAACATAGTGAATTCATTGAAAAAATATCTACTACTGAGAACTGATGACCTCTTTGATCAGTTGAAAGTGGCGTGGTGGTTCCAAAATATTAAACTTAGATTAAGATATAACCAGATGAGTATACAAGATGAGGACAAAATGAAGACACCATATAGTTTTTTATGCCTATATGAGTTCATAGTGATTCTTTTTGGCATGAAGAACACCCTAATAGTGTTTATGGGACCAGTGAACTAATTAATTATTCCTTTATTAGTCATTTTTGTGTTAGTCTTCATCGATGGCATCCTAGAGTACTACGAACACTATGAGGAGAAATTAAGACACTTGAGGATTCACCTAGACACATTTTTAGGGAATCAACTATATTTGAATCTCTCTAAGTGTCAGTTTGGGATTCAAGAGATCCATTTTCTATGATACATCATCTTTGATGATGGAGTTACAGTAGATCCCACAGTGGATGTGGTAGTGATTGATTGTGATCCACCGATGAAATTTATTGAGGTTACATGTTTCCTTGTATTATCTAGGTATTATGAGAGGTTTGTACCAAAATTATCTAGATATGAAGAACCACTGATATACTTTAATAATAAAGGGCATCGTTCCAGGTGATTTGAAATTTGCTAACTATGATTTGAGATGATGAGGCAAAGGTTGATGACTTCTCCCATTTTAAAGTAACTAGAGGAGGGTGTTGAGTACGTAGTGTTCGATGATGCCTAAAAGACTATATATTGATTTGTTTTTTATTGATATAGGAGTAGTTATTTACTACGGTGTAGGTAAATTGATACAACTTGAGAAGAACAACATAACCCACCACCATGAGCTTATAGTAGTATTATAAACATTCAAGATGTAGTGAAACTACATATTGTGTGAAATGATTATTATATACACTAAATAAGCTAGTCCTAAGTATATATTCTCTCAAAAATATATTAACTTGTTATAGAGGCTATGGCTGTAGTTCCTCCAAAAAAATGAATTTGATATTTTCTACACTATCGGTTAGGGGATGTGGTGGTTGACATACTCTTTAGGATATCTTGTTCTTAGTTATCTGTTGAGGAATTAGAGGAGTTACCCTCATTATAACTGTCTTTTTTGGGTAGGTATAGTTCTTCATGTCTTCAGTCGATGGGTGTTAAAAAAATTCATCTATATTGAGTTAGTGAGGAAATTTTAGGGGATATCCAGTATAAGACCCTATGTACATAGATATCCAGGAGGAATGATCTTGATAGAATATAAAATGGTGGGGATCATGTTATTATTTTAAAAGGATGCCTGATTGTACTATTTATGTTGAAAGTGTAGGTTTTGAGAGTGTTTCATACCACATTTTTTGAGGTACATCCATTTGATGAAAATACATATTGGGACCTTATACGTTAGTTTTGGTGGGTAGATATAATGATTGGAGTTGAAGAGTTCATCTCTTGATGACTTACACGTCTGCAAGTAAAGGATGCACCCCAAACCCCAATGCATTTATCTCTACCCAAAGAGGATCTACATTTTAATTGGTATGGGATATCTATGGACATCATGATATGCTGACCATGTACTTTCAGGGGATAAGATTTTATTTGGTGATTTTTAACAAACACACCATGTCTTACCACATCCTAGATTTTTGAGAAAAGATATATGTAGAGTACTTAAGAACCCTATATATGATGTGTATAGCTAGAATAAATGGATTTCGATCAAATATTGTTTCTGATTGTGATAATAACTTCACATACTGGTAGTTGAAGGGATTAAAGGATCCATTTGTGACCCAGTAATGCATTAGTACGTTGTTTCACCCAAATACTAAGGTCGAACTAATCAGTCCATTTCGGTTCTATAGTACATGATATGAGATTTCATGTTATTCATTGGCCATTGTAGGGAGGATATCATACCATAGATGGCGTAAGTGTACAACAACAGCCACTGTTCTATAATTGGTATGACACCATTCGAGGCTTTGTATAAGTAACCATGTTGTCCACCACTTTACTAAACTGACCTAGGAGAGTTGGTAATATTGTGAAAAGATATGGTGCAATCAACTACAAAAAAATTACAAATCATCTAGGAGTAGTTGAAAACATCATAGTGTATTTATAAGACATATTGTAATAAAAAACATAGGCATTTGGAGTGTTAGGAATGATTCCAATTAGATCTTGAGGGTCTCACCTCAATGTGTACTAGGGATATTTGGCCATTGTGGAAATATATCATCAAGATTAAACTGTTATTTACAGATGATGTTAATATGTTATGTGGTTGCATACTTCATAGCTCTTTCAGTATTGTTAGACCAGGTATATGACGTGTTCCATGTGTCACAATGGAAGAGGTTCATGCATGACCCATATCACGTTATCGACATGGGTGATATGGACATCAAGGATTGAGAATCCTATTCTTAGTACCAAGTAGAGATCTAGGATCAGTCCAAGATGATCCTTAATGGGTTGTTGATTCATTTGGTACCTGTCCAAGGAAAGCATTAGAACGATTAGGCGAGCTCCCGGATGTGGGAGACAGAAATGTGGGGTGAGTACACCCATCTATTAAAGTAGTTTTCTATTCACAGTATGGAAATACCTAATGTAGGTAGATTGTAACATCTCATATATTCCATGTATTATTTTTTAAAATTATATGGATTGTTTTCTAGTTGATACACCAAGTTGATTTGAAATTATGAGGCCTAATGTTCCCAAGATAATTGTTTAAAATTTATTATATATATTTAATAGCAGAAGCATTAAATTATCAATAAAAAGTATAATAAAATAATAAAGGGTTTCCAGAATAAAAATCTTTGGACACCATTGAGTTCGGAATGGTGTTTTCTCCCTATGCATGACTTCACATTTTTCGATGAAGGTCGTTTATGGAGAATTAATTTTGGGAAGAGAAATGAATAAAATAATTAAATAAATTTAATTTATTTCACTTCATTGATATATATATTTTTAAATACATAAATAAATTATTATTAAAATATCATATGGTTAACCGCCTAACATTGGGGACACATGATGACCACTAGAGAGAGCCTTGGAAATCATCTCTAGTGAATGGTGAAGGATCATGGATCGATCAATAGACACAACCTCGGAGTCAACGAATCATTACAACCATCAAAATGTTGAAATCATTCTTTAAATTTGATAACACTGAATAGAGATAGGTTAATTGTTTTATCTGGATTATTCAACATTATTTATTCCCAAAATAAACTGATCAATCAACTAACTTATTAATTAATGGATCTTGTGTATTTTAAAAATGAGTTTATTATGAGGTGACATGGGATAATTACTTTGAATATATTTATTTTTTATCTTATAGAAAATAATCAAGATCAACACAAAAATATAATGACTTTTTCATCTAATTATTTATTTTCCTTCTCTCCCTCGGTTCTAGGACTCACCATGATGGTTATTTGTTTGGCAAGGGTTTGACTATTCTTAACCAATCGATCATTGCACACCAAATTTTTAGTGAAGTAATCCAATAACGTTTATTTGTTTTTAGAATAGTTAATTAGAGGTGTGTGGTTTTTATATATTTGAATCGGATGAAATAATATGTCCAAATGTTTTTTGTGTGTTTATTAACACAAAACGATGAATATTGAATAGATCTATTCTTCCAATAGTTACGAGTTTTGAGTTGGATGATTTTCAATGGTGAGACATAGAAGAGAATTCCACATTTTTTTCCATAAAAGAATAGCTGGAATAATGGCCATTGAAATGGAGAATATGGTCAAAGCGTGAATCTAGGATTCTAGAATATTCGATAGAACTTGGTGTGAAATTTGGTATAACACACTTATAATCACCCTTGTTGTGGGATTCATGTTTTCCCTATGTTAAGGATCACATGGTGTGTTACCCCTATCACACATCTTTTATCCTTCCCTGGTTTAAATTCGATGTTCTTCACAATTACATGGACCTTGGTTGACATACATGGGTAGTAACATTCAATTTACTCCCACACAGACAAGACATAGGGTACACAGACTGGTACATGAACACAACATTGATACGTAGACTTCTCTTGGGAAAATGGGAAGGACATCGTGTGCCTATACACAACGTGTACTCATTATACACACCGTTTAAATGGACGAAACATGTTTTTTGAGTTTCTTCCACACAGGAAGGACATGTAATTGTTTGACATGTTGTGTACTCCCATCAATAGTCCTTGAGGCTCTTGGATTCTATAGTTTGGACAAAATATATTGAGGGTGATCCATTGGTAAATTACCATGAGTGTAAATTGTAGCATTACATCCACATCATTGGATTATGATCCCCTCTACAGCTCAAGGCTTAGATTGAGCTATGTTGTACCTCCATGCGATAGAGTGTGATCCTCTATCATGCTTAGTTTCATAGTTTTATTTTTTTTGGAATCTATGATACCTACCTATATAGGGTTTAAATTTTACATATAGTATTACTCATTGGCGGGGTTGGTGGAATCATTGATATATGATCCCCAATGTAGAGGTGTATCCAGATTGGGTTCTTAGTGTCCCCCAAATGTTCTGGGCATGACCACCAATATATGTATCATTGTATTCATAGACTAGTGTTCTCTCTTTGGGAAAGGTCCAATGATCTAGACCTATTTATTGATAGTATTTAATTATTTAACTGATCATGGAGTGATTTCTCCTAGAATGACTATTTCTTCTACTAGAATCCTATGGTTGAGAGTTCAGTATCACCACATAATGTTGTGGTCTATTTCCTAAGTGTATCTTGGTAGTTTTTGTTATAAATTTATTAATATAATGTTTTTTTATGTTATTGGTGGTTCATGTTTATTGTTTTATAGGTGTCTTTATGAGTAATGGTATACTAACCCCTACACGGGATTTTCCCGCATGTGTCCTGGCTTGTGCATATAACCATATTGAAGATGTCATGTGAAGATAGGGAGTTTGTGGTGTATAGTTAGAGCTTTAAAATATCAAGGTGTTTAATATGAGTGTACTATTGATGTATTCCTCTCCCATGGAGAGGGTTGGTCTCTTTACTAGTTTTTTAGGATTCTTTTTGGCCCATTTTTAATATCTTGTACATTATTATCTTACTCTGTTATGGGATTTGGATGTATTCTTGCATTTTGCATGTTTTTTTATAGTAAATGGTTTTATGGAAATGTAGGTGTGAGAATAAATATAGATTCATTAGGATAATGTCTCCAGTTTGTGGGATATTCATACATGGTGATGGATTCCAGCCATTGGCCTATTGAATGTGGGCTTAGAATAATCATGGATTAGATCTCAATAGTTATGGTCACGAAAATACTGATCTAGCTCTCATAATTGATATGATATTAAATTCTAAATCTCTCTCAAGATTTATATTTAAGAAATATTTACGAAGGAAATCATAGATATGGTTTACTATATGTAGGAATTCATCCTAATGATTCCCTTGATCACATATAAAAAGGCTTCAAAACTGGGTGGTCACTCCACCTAGTCAATATGCTCTTGTCCAGCACTACCTACTCAAAAATCTCACCCACCCATATAAATATAAGCCCCACCATCTTGTTATGGGAATGATGTACTATGGTGATATCATACACATAGGTGTTATAGTGATGAAACTCGTCTATCCATATAATGAAATCCAATCCCTTCAAGTTGAGAATGATGATGTATCATATGAAATGATCAAAACATATCTCATGTGAGAACTCTCTATAATTTCATTCACCCTCTAAATGTATACCAAAATGAGTATCAAGTTTCATAATGTTACAAAATTACTCAATATCAAGACTAATCCTTTTCAAAAAATTTGTAGTGAAGAAAAAATCATATGTACCCATAATGAATAAGGTATAATCAATAGTAGCGGATAATTGAAAATTACCTTGAATAATATATATCCTGAAACCCCACTCCACTATTATAGGATGCACTTAATAAAACTATCCTGATCAACAACTCTATGATACAACATGACTACCATGAGAAGTTTATCTATTCTAGTGTTTTGTTTCTAAGGCCTAGATTTCATATATATGTCCCTATACGCATCCTATATGTCTAGTATTACTCTATTTACCATCCAAGAAAAGTTATATTAATACAACATCAATAGGTTGAACTGATATGGATCTTCTCCCACTAGAAATAGATGAGACTATACTACAAAAATATTGAAAAATACTTGATCTTCCAAACACTCATATATCAATGGGGTTTCTAGGGAACTGATTCTTCTTTTATCTAGGATTACCAAACTATTGACATACCATGTAGTGTTAGTGGGTGTAACTTCCCTACCGCTGCTCACACATGTACTCTTATTCCCACTCTTCAAACAAGTCATAAAACCAATTTTTTGTGTCAGTTTATTACCACAATTTCATACACTATTACCATATCATAGGTTCTACTCAGTGATTAAATCATGGTTCCTTATAATTGGAATTGCAGTCAAGTGAAAAATATTAAACTCCTGTTGAAGAGGATTATTAATTACATCTCTAAATTTTATCCCTTTCACTAGCTCATTTATAGGATAAATAATAATAATGTTATGAGGAATTTTAAAATGATGTGATTGGTCCATAATAGACATAGAACCCTACTATATATTCATAAACTCCCTAGCAGTATTAGCTCCCAAGGACTAATAGATTAATGCATAATAGAATCCATATGGTGAATCCCTTGAAATCACTTCTCAATACTGACCTATATGGTTATGAATATACCAAAAACATAATGAGGATCCTATAATTACATATGTAAAAAGATTCACTATCATATAAGGGCATGTACATATATTCTAAAAGATACATAATATAATCTCTAGCCATAACACTAGATACTGTGGTCTGCAGTCCGCACAAAACGTTAGGTGGACACTGCTACTGATTTTCCCACATCAATTATCCCATAAAAATGTCAAATAATGGAGCCTCATAGATAGTTTATAATATATATAAAAACTATTATCAAAACAAAATAACATCACCTACATTAGGGAAAATATATGGTTTTATTTTTGAATTTCTCTTGGTACCAATGTTTGATTAGTCCAGAGAAACTTCAGAACAAGGTTGTCACCACACTGTTGAGGAATGACTAGAGGAAATATTCATGAAATTTCTCTAAAAATACACAATTAACAACTCATATAGGTGTTATGGAGATAAAAATCATAGATAATAAAATAATATATGTACAAGAATTCAAATATAATATTCACACTCCTCTTCTTACTTCTAGATCCAGGTCTGGGTGATACGATCAATCAAGAAGAACATGAGTGACAAGTCAAATTATCCTCTACTATTTTAAGGATTTGGTTAGTTCTCTATTAGAATAATAATGTATTGGTATATAGAGTTTCAATTTTAATTAAAATAGGAAAAAAACATTTAATAGATATTTTTATTCCAATTTAGCATTAACCATTCATTTTTTTAATTCAATTTTATTTATTTTCATTCTAATTAATATTGAATTTCTATTTAAATGAGTGAAATATATGGACAACAACATCCAATTTATAAGATACCATGTACCTTATAGATTGATTTGTGGTTTTTATTAACACACATCCACTCACATATCTAGGACCTATATAATATGTTATTTTAATTTAATTGAAATATAAATAAACCACAATAATATGATTAATGAAATTCAAGTTATAAGTAAACATGGAATGAAATAATGCATGGAATATAAATCATATAACATTAATAAAATAATTAATGTTCAATAATTTCATTCCATACTAGTGATAAGATAAAATAAAACCCCACGTCATAAAAATAATCTGCACACACCTAGTGCCCCTCCAAATTGTGGCATCAAATTATCTAAAATAGGAATAAAATAGAACATCAAATCTCATAACCAGGTATTTTGGGGTTTTTCTATATGTATGTGAGATACTCAGTATCAAAAATCATTAACAAACACTAATAAACTACCATTATACTCTCTATTAATAAAAAATAATAATACAAATTAAAATAAAATTCCACTAATACCACATTGTGACGTCCGAGCCTGGATTCCTATAAACGATGCCCCAATCCAGTGGTTCACATAGACTGAAGTGCCCCTCCACATATGGTCAATGATTATTACATCCATGAAGGGTCCAAGTTATTATAGTGGGGATACTGTACCCTCATTATAAGAGTTACACAATAGGTAAATTAATATGTAAAAAGTGAATGAATAATATTTAACTGAAAGCATAACGTAAACATCTTGGGGACGTTATAAATTAGTAATGATTTTAATATAACATAATATGTTGTATTAATAATTATTCAATGCCATGTATCTATAAAAATGATATTGGACGGTATGGATGCATTTATATAATATAATACTTGAAAAAAATAACCTAATGTACTAAATTCTATATCCAACACCATCTTGAGCCATAACATGGGAAAGTACATCTCCTTTACCATGCCCTATATGATTCAAGTATAAACAACATTGTAATTTCCCATATCCATACCTAAATCCACATAATCATCTTGGGTCCATCGATATCCTAAATAAGGTGTGGGATATATTTAGTAGTCCACCACCAGTGTTGTCTATCAATATCCAATTAGTGCATATAATATGAGAATTTTGTAGAGATGATGGTAAGAAGTAATAAAATCAATATAGAGCCATATCTTTCTCTAGAAGGATTCCAGGATGACACTACATGTTTTATCCCATTCAAAATAATCTCTAAAAATGTAACCATATGTGTCCATATATATTGTATATATACATAGTGACATACACATCAATATATATGGATACTACTACTATACTAGACCGGTGGAATAACATTGGCATCCATGAGTAGAAACATGATATTAAAAAGTGTCAAGGGAATCCATGATAGTTATTGATAGAATAATGGAATCCATACCATGTGTCATAATAGTATAATATAATCGATGCATGTATCACAATAGTAAGGTTTCTATGCCCGAATCGTAAATGTAGGGTCACCATTCCAGAATCCTAACAATTGGGTCTCCATGACCGAATAATAACAATAGGGTATTTATGAGAAGAATCATAATAACATGGTCACCATGGATTCATCTTAATAGTAGGTATTTCAAGTATTTATAATAATTGTAAGGATTCCATGCCAATATATCATGTCTATAAGGGTCACCATTCCCATACATCTTAATTCAAAGGTTACTCCACACACATTCATCTTAATTTATTAGGGTATCCATTCCAATTAAATATTATAATATAAAATTCATCATTTCAATATTTTATAGTTGTTTAAGGGATTACATTCCCATATATTAGTCATAGCTAGATAACATACAATAGTAATATCAAGTATATAGTTCATACTTAATTTAAATTTCACATTAATAAGGGGGTAACCATTTTTACAATTTATGAATGTAATGTGCTCATATCACTCACTAATCATTTAATTCTTCAACATTTAATAATTTTAATATACTTACTACACCGTTATAATTAACAAATTTCATATATAATACCACGATGAAAAAAAAACCATCACACCTATGGGTGTTTTGGTTATATACTAAGGATATTAAAATAAACTTATAATGTTCCCACCAAAATGGGTGGATCATGTTGAGGTTTAATATGTCCAATGTAACATAGTATCTAAATGATTAATAATGATACAAAAAAGACATCAAATTTATGGTATATTTTATTTAGTGAAAACACATGATGCAACCGACCTGCATCAAACAACGCATAATATATGGAATCATGATATTGAGGGATAATTACTAGACCACATACATTATTACTTTTTATGATAAATCATCTAATTTTGGACTTTAGTTTGGTAATGATTGAATGAAAATAGAAAAAATGATGAGAACCATGAAAATAGGGCATAAGAGAGTACACCAATTTAACTCCCTCACAGAGAAGACATATAGAAAAAACATGTAATGGAGTGATGAACATACTGATGACTATCCGATATGATATTCAGTAGTTGAATCATTGGTCAGATTACAAAATTGGAAAATTCATAGAAGAAGAGTCAAGGGATCTTAACATGGAGAAGGTTGGATCTTCTGTCAACTAGAAATATTAAATAAGAAAATTATATATAGTAATAAGTAATATTGGGTAAAATTTAAAATTTACATAAATATATGGGTCACACGGTTTGCCCTCTTGGTTGGCAAAACTGTACACAAATCATAAACCATGCACATTCTCAATACCCCAACATAAATACTAAGATCATGGTTAGACAAACAGTATAATGATTGTGTGGTTTCACTATATAAAAAATTTACATAGTTTATGTAAATTAATGAGTCCTGGGTTTCATAGTTATGAAAACCATGTACCCTCTACAATGTATTGAAACACCCCATTTGGATAGGTGAAATCATGAATCCCAGTTGTTTTTCCACTAGTTGGGGTTGTGAGCACCGAAAAATCCCCAAACACCCTCATTTCCACTATATGTTTTTTGACATTCATATTTGATCAAGATCAAATAATTAAACGTAATTATAAATTGCCTTTAACTCATAGAAAAATGGTGTTCTTACATACTTCCATATATTTATAAAACATATAATTATTTGAAATGTTATATAAAAAATTATAAAAAAAAATATTTGATCACATATTCAACCAAAATCAACAAAATATTTATCTCCAAAAAACATTAATCACTCATAAATTCACAAGACGAAAATTTATATTCCCTAGTAACATATTCACCAAAATATTCAACTATTTACCAAAAATAACAGAATTCATCTTGTCATATAACAAAATTAATATAATATATTGTTTTAGAGGATAACATAATATTTATCAATAAAATAATATCAACATATTTGATAAAAATTTGATAATATCCATTAAATCCAAATAAACCGTAATCTAGTCCGGTTCCCAAAAATTTTATTTCCATTTATCTGTGTAAATCACAATGATAAAAAAATCATAGTATTTAATAAACAAAATTGTTATCTACAAAATTAGTTCTATCATTCAATAAATGGAATAACATTATTCACTAGATATCCTTTATATCAAACCACAGATAATCATATGGCTTATGTTTGTCACAATCATCTATTAAAACTAGAAAAACACCACAAAAAATAAATAACCTTAATATTGAATCATATTTCACATAAAAAAGAACTTATCTATTCCTTTGATCTTAAGAAAAATCATAAACATATCAACTTCTAATTGAAATACCATAATATCGTAACCCTCAAAACCTTATACGTAGAATCATTGATCATTCTATAATATTTAACCCATTTTTATATCATATTACATAATTCATTCTTATAATAATAATATATATATATCATGTAATGAGATTCATCAGTCTCAGTATAAATATAAGTTCTACATTAAAAATATGAAAGATATTAAAAAAATTCATACCTTTTATATGATATTATTTGTTTTTTCAGATTCCTCTTGAATAAAATATGAATTTGATAAACCATTATTCACATGACAATGATGATTCCCTTTATCAAATATCCCCATAGGGAATTAATTTCCATAATTCCAATACCAACCGGATTTAAATCAATTAATTTATAAGTCAAGAATAACATTAGTACCATTTATTATGTTAACCTAAATCTACATAGTTCATCCAATGTTTAATTCTATATACTCTCCTTTTCCAAACATAAAACTTTTTTTGTTTCATTATGAAAATTCACTCTGATACACTTCCCATAGTATCAACATTCATTAAGATGGGTCTTTTTCCATCAATGTGTTTTATCACATGACTGTCTATAAAAATACATTTTTCGCTTTTTTTGTTCATTCATATGATCACATAAGTTTAGGTTATTAATAATAATTATATATTTTTTGTGTAATATCCATAATTTTTTTACATAAAATTCTATAATATTTGGTAACTCATTCTGTCAACCACAACTATATCATTCACCCCCAATTTTTATTCACCTTCACCCTTCCATATCTAATAGATAAACCCAAAACAGTTAGTATGAGTATAAAAAATATTAGTAAAATATCTAAATATGAAACATAATTATATGTCCCAAATTACATTATTTTTTGTTAAACGCTCTATAATTAACCACTTATCCCCCAATATAACTGTAGTTACCCTTAAAACTATAACATTTAAGGGTCTGAAAGACATATTACTTATTATATGAAGGAAAAATATTGACCGAATATGTTCTAAAAATATTTTAATTTATGCAATTATATTATCATAATAACATATAATTATATATAAACCCTTTTTTATGAACCCAAATATAATTCCTTACACTATTATATTATTAATTTAGTGTTAACAGCATATTCATTCCATATTTTATATCATACAACCAATAAAAAACAATAATTTAAACATCCTCTAATTATCATTTTATATGAATGGATTACACTTTATTACTTTTCTGTGATCATTTATGTTTAGTTTTTTAGAGATATAAGAAAAGGAATTCATAAAAAAACATGACACTCCATGCAACATACATTTCTCCCAAAAAATAGGTTCTTATTTTTACATTACTATTTCATTAATTTGAACACATTATTCATTCAATAATATTACCCAATAATAGATTTATGGCATTTAAAATATATATTATCCCCTTGATACCTTAAAATAATTTTTTAGAAAATGGTTTATGAAAATAATATTAATAAGCGATAGGAAAATATTAGTTACTCATTACTACTTGGAAAAATAATAACACCCATTAAAACATTTCGTATTTAAATAATAAATTTTAACTATTATGAATAAAACATAATCATATCTGATGGACTATTTTATTACATAATATTTATAAACCATATATAACATATTGAAAAAACCATGATGTTACCTTATGATATAATAGAAATCATCAACGTAAACTTATGTTTTACCCATCATGAATTACTTATATTCCGTTAATCCAAATAATCATTTATCAAGTTAATAAATAATAATCCATTGTATTAGTTGGATATATACCATTTCAATCAAATGATATCTATAATTTATAATATCTATTACATTTAAAAGTAAAAATTAAATTCCAACTCAAAAAAATACATAAAAAATATGAAATATCACTTTATTCTATTAACTATTTTAATAATGGATAATTACCCAATATAATGGGAATTTAATTTAATTTGTAAAATGATGAAAAATTGAATATGAACCATCATAAATAAAAATATTCCTGTTTTAGGTAAATTTTGTTCTTACATTAAATATTTACAAAATTTCTTTCACACCATTACAATGAAATTAAAAATTTAACCATAAAGAGAATGTTAAAAATATACCATTATAAAAACTAGTAAAAAATGTCAAATATAGTTTTAAATTTACATAATTAAAATTTAATATATCATGAATAAATTTTTATAACCTTTTAAGAGAACATTAAAATGAAATAAAATGCATTTAAAACATTTAAAATATGGTTTTTGGAAAGATCCCTTACCATGAGCCATACATGTATCATACATTTGTCTACCATCCCATGTAATGAAATTATATAAATCTTTTCTTATTTTATAACATTATAATTTTTTTATTTATTATTCCTTAATGTATATTATTATGATGTTATACTTTGTTAATGAAATAGTATAGTTTATATTGGTCATTATGGGGTCATTCGGTTCTAAAAAACACATTTTCATCATCAGAATGATCTATTATCTTTATAAAATAGTTTTATAATATAAATAATTATCATGGTATTATTTATGAACATATTGGTGGAAATTGGTTCAAAAATTCTTGAATATGTTACCTTTCTCTGAATCATCATTTCTAATATTGTGTAAGAAAACTAAAAAAATTAAGAAAATTCTTTTCTTTTAAATTAATGACTATGATGAACATTTTAAAATACCAAAAAAATTTATAAAATATATAAACATTATGAAGTACTTAAATTCATTCTAAAAACCATAAATGAAAGTAATGGGTTCATGAAGATATTATCAATCAATTTGGTAGGGTAAAACCAAAATATTGAGAAATTTTCTAAAAGGAGTTTAAAAGTATAGAAAAATAGTTAAAAAATGATTTAAAAAAATATATCTGATTGAAATATAATATTTATAAATATTGAAACATTAATGGATTACATATATTTTTTAAATGAGTAAGGTGAACATTAAACTGAAAAGACACGATTTTTTCTAAAAACCATGTTATAATAAAGTAATGACTAATATAAAAAATATTAAAAGACATTTCAATGAATTACAACCTAATAATATATCCCTACTTGGTAAGAAATGAGGGAATGGAGACAATGTCACTTAAAACATTCCTCCAATATTTCTTTGGTTGGTGACAAGCACCGAGGGTATAACATGTGCACAAATGAAAGGAAATACACTCCACGAAGAATATGAATGAGGAATATGATAATACCAGTAAGTAAATAATTATCAAGAATAAATAAAAGATCCAATATATTCATGTAATATCATATAAACTATTCAACATTAATAAACTACATGAACAAAAATATATATATGATTTCCACCTCAAAGTATAATAAACTCATGAAAAACTATATATACTAGTAATATGCATGTAAATCACATTGTTGATACCTATAGATCACTATTGAAAAGAATGAATATCTCAAACGTATCACATACAAGAAATCATATAACATTTTAAATAATATAAAATTAATGTACCCTTCTACCAATTTCGCACATATTTTCTTCCATACCATAATGACACACGTCCAGAGCATTCACTAAAAAATAAAATACCCTTCATATGAAAACTAGAAAACTATAAAATATCATGCACCTCATGTATCAAATCATTTCTTTAGTAACATACCCATATCTATATTTTAATTGTGTATATTTTTTTTAAAAACGGAATGATATGGTGTGATATCTATTTTACCTCAAGCAATTATGACCCATATAAAATAAAACTGTCAAAATACTTATAATTCAATATGTATGTATACATATGTGTAAAATATCTACTTTCCGTTGAACCCCGCTATATATATAAGATAATTTTATCCCACATGTATAACAATGCATAATACTACAATGAATAGTGATCATGGTAATAAGAGGTTGTAATCTAATAAATCAACACCATCCTAGGTGTTTGATAGAAAACCTGCCCGAATCATCCAAGTGTCGGTATATTTAAAATCATTTTTTAGGTGGTGTTTGAAATCAAATTAGATACCATGTATATATAAATCATAAAAAAACTATAGAAAACTATCCCTCCTTAACATCATCTACAATTATAACCCATTGGACACTCGGATTCCACTACAAATGACTAAATATCATAAGTTTTTATAAATAGTCCAAGGATTAGTATAATTAATTTTTGTTTTTTAAATATTCACATTATATTAATAATGATCCAATTGAATTCTTGGTTGACATAATCTAACCTCATCCTTGTTTTCTAAAATTTTTTAACCACTCACTATTCCATTAATCCACAAACCCTATGGGTTTAAATTTTTAACATTTATCAATATTCTATAATTCTATGATCTAAATTAATCATACTACAATAACAAAACAAATGATAAAATCATGCATATATAGTTGGGTTGAGAATTCTGTAAATGAAATAAAAATAAACAACATGGCCATCTAAAATAAAATATGATTCCTTATCAAACACTCATCCCATCATTCATCATAATAAAACAATTATACACAACAACTTCAATACAATGCTTCAGTACTAGTTACATCCTTAGAACTATCGTACATATCAAAATTCATCTCCCCATAATAGTTCCCACTACCACCATAAACCCAGTAATTCCCTCCCATTTACCATCAAACCATCATCGATCCCAGACTCAAAACACATTTCATTACAAGGATCCTCATATATATAAAACACACACGGTAGAAATAAAACAATAAATTTTAATAGGTACCCTATTATATAAAATCATTGAATAAATGTATCTTATTAAAACATTCTATTTTAGGTAAGAAATTGTTTTCTTTATTAGACAACCATTTTGTTATCTTTTTTAATTAATTAATTTATGTATCACATATTATTGCCAAAAATAACATATGGAATTAACTTTCAACATGTAATAAATTTTTTTAAACATTTTTCTATTATAAGGTCCATTTCCATAAACATTATGATTTAATGATAATAATGAAAAATGACTATATTATTAATCCAAGAAACATTTTCATCTTTACCTTTTTTATCCAATTTAAAAATTAAAGAAACATGATACAATATAGTAAAATCCTATATAGATCTATACATATCAAATCAATCAGAAATATGTAACCTAATATAAACACATGTGATTTTTACTACCAAAATAAAATTCATTCATTAATCCAATTTAATATTCATTATAATAAATTACATTATTACCTAATGATGAAAAGTATGATAACATTACATGTTCATTTTTAAACCAGGAGAATCAAAAGAATTTCTACACCAAGGTTATCAATATTCCTAGAATAAGAACATAAAAAACACAAATATTTAATCACTTATATAATAATGATACCGAATCCCTCCATGGATTCCACAACATAAAATGTTTATAAATCATCAAAAAATAACCATGAGAAAAAAATAAATCAATCAACATTTCATAGAAAAATATAACATGAGAACAAAATGTTGACCGAGGTATAAATATTAAAATAAATAATGAAAATTCACATTCAATAACCACACCCAAAATTCAAGGATCTAGTAAAATATTTCTCTAAAATAATTATTAAAAAGAGATATAGAAGTCCAAAGTAGACGGGAGTAATACAAAAATCAGAATACATGACACCGCAGATGTCTGCCTCCACAATTGGAGCTCAGTATCTTGGGGACATAAAGGACCACATCATAGTCTTCTCCATGATTGATTTGTTTTCCAGAGAATCTAGGACAGGGTTTTATTCCCTATATGAATGTTAGATTACCAGATTGAGCTGAGTGACCTGGTTAAGCCACTCAATCCAATGAGTTAGAACTCTCCATGGAACATCGCGTGTTCTTATTTTCAAGGATTAAACTGAAATTTTAGAATCTGATTCAATCTTTCCTAAGATCCATTAAAATTGAAAAACATACCTCATTGCATAAACTATTTTCCATAGTTCATCTTCATATAACACCCCAACATCAGTGTAATTTGATAATCAACCCTTCACAATGCCATGATAAGTGAGAAAGACATTTCCCAATCCAAAAGGCCTTGGGATTCCAAATGAAGCTCCAACAACATTTAATTTGAGACATGATCCTATTAGAGGTATCCATCAAATTTATTTTAGAGTTTTGGGTCATTGAGAGAGACTAGGGACACATAAAATTATGAGGATATAACAATAATGTAAATTGTTATATATCCCCCCCAATTGCATAATAAAAGCTGCATACATATCCTAGTTTATGGAAACCATCACAGTATCTAAAAAATTATCATATTCTCAAATATAATGGAATTTTGGGAATGTCATATAGCCTCTATAGTTACAACACCAACCACCAGAAGGAGGATTTGTAGTTTCTCACATTATCCAGCATTAGACAAATCTAATAGAAGATCGCAAACCTTGATTATTGAGCACAAATCCATTCCAAACATGTATCCTTTATAATACCATATTTGATATGCATACCTACACTCCACAAACATATACTGTGCATTTTCCTCTGTAGACATGCGCATGTAACTGGAAGAAACTAGCTGATGTCCATCCCTTTTGAGTTGATCCTCGTTAAGGAGTCTATTTTTCTAGATTTTCTAGATTAGGATAAATATGGATGGCTGAATGAAGGATACCCAGAAATCCTTAAGCCAAACAGGAAGTTTAGTAGAGCCTCTACATTCCATCTTATATAAATCCATTATATTAAAACTACCTTGTATGTTTGGTTTCCATATATGAGTGTCATAATACATGAATGGGTGAGTTTGTATTTCAAGACCAATTTGATTGGGGACTATACTAGAAAATCATTTCCATTGTGATCTAAAATCAATAATGGACAGATTTATTATTTCAGAGTGTGTGTTCAGGCTGTCCTGTATAGGCCTATCAAGACATTTGTTAATCCAGAATCTTGATGTTTGAGTTCTCACACAACAACCACTTCAGATCGTGCATAATTTTTTTAAGTAATGTTTAATAAAATTCACACAAAGATGTCCAATGTTTGTAATTATATCAAATTAGATCACTCCACTTAAATATTTTTGTCAAAAAGGTATCAAAGTCATTAGTGGAAATCAAACTCCTTGTGAATTTCCCGAATGAGAACATCATTAAAAATCCATAAATCATTGACCCCAAGGACACCTAAATCAACTTGATGGATAAACATTTCTAGGAAAATAGTACTAACAACCTTTCATGGATAGAAGTAGTCATATAATGTTCCTTACCATGATTTGAAGCTCATTGATAACACCTCATGGCCATCTGTACAATGAGAAGGAATAAATAAACTTCAATGTATTCACTGAGTTAACAAGACAAAACCTCTTATACATAGACATGGTCTTTCCATTCATGCTATCAATCTGATTAAAAATTCCAATGAAAATACATTCTAGATATTGCTTTTTAACTTTTCCATAGAATAGAGGATCACCTTGATATTGTAAATGAAGATTCCTTTATTCACTCCAAGACTTCGAATTATCTTTTTTTCATGCCAACCATGATTCAAGTACCAAAATTGATTGTGGATTTGTTCTAAATAATTGTCTCTTCCAACCACTTATTCAAAATGTGTAAATAATTCCTTGAACGAAGAAATTATTTTCTTCTAAGTAAGTCCAAAAAAATGATATCATTAGCTTCAAGGATGTGTGAAAGAGAAAATTCATTCTTTCCGAACCTAATTTTATTATAAAAATCAAACTACGTAAAATCATTGATTCACCTACTCAGATAATATTCAGCAATAGAATATAACAATCCTAATAGCAGATCTCAATGCCTCACGCCTCTAGTGAATTTGAATAAACCTATATGTACACAATTAACAAAAACAGTTAGACCGGAAGAGTTGATAATGATACACAAAAATAGATAAATTCATTCGAGAACCGATACCATTTGAGGAAATAAAAATGGAAGCACCATCTTAATGTTTCAAATTCTATAGAGATGTCAATTTTGAGCGCAATGATTCCATCTCTCATTTTACTCTATATCCTGTTAACACTCTTGGTGGATGAAAACAGAAGGGTTTGGATGTTTCTTTCAGGAAAAAAACCAAACTAACTTTGAGTAATCATGACACTACCAAAATGTTCCATGATGTTCATAACATTTTTACTAATGTCCTTATGAATTCTACCCTACGTGAAACCTCCTAGAAATCCTTAATATCAACTGAATTTTCCCCCATTGGAAGTAGTTAAATAAAGAATAAATTCAACCCATATGACATATAAAAATATTTAATGAACATCCTAATTACATGAGTGATATCATCCAGAAAGATATCCCAATGAAACATCATTTAATTTAGTAATCACTTCAAGGATTGGATAACTTTCTATATAATTACAAAATAGGGATTCATCAATTTCCTACATGAGGGGAGGAATGGTATGAACTTTATTAGTCAAATACTCAATTCATGGGCTATTTTTTCATCTATTTTTTATCAATTAACCTACCAATCATCATAATACAACCCCTGATGTAATCCACAATAGCCTGGGCAATCTCATTTTCAAATGTGTGATGAATACCATTAATGGTAATTACCTTGTTTCCTGCTATAGATTTCATATCATTGTGTATCTCGTGAAAGTATTTTGGTATTTGTTTCTCCCTAATATAACTATTTAACATTCAAATGATTTTTTCCCAACCACTCATTATTCATTAAATGATTATCCAGATTATTATGTTCCTATATTTCTTCCCTAGATAGATTTTTAGATGCTAATTCTTGGAATGATAACATGAAAGAGCCTCCTCAGTAACCTTAATGTGTAGATCAAGCATATAGAATACTTTTCTACAACACTACTTGATCTGATCAGTGGTATTCTTTAATATCCAGATAATCATTGCAATGGGATGTTAATCAGCTCAATTTTTGAAGCATCAAACCTGGTTTCCCTACACCCGAAAATTATACACTAGCCATTATTAAACTGACAAGGCATACGAACAGACCTTCTTTGTGTGATAATTTTGTCAATAATTGGGTTGTGATGCAAGTGATTCTTGGGGGTTGTGAACCATGAAATTCCATGAGCAGCACATTGGTCATCAATTATAACAACACATATATCAATTTTTATTGATTAAATTATCTTCCAAGTGTATATACTCAATGTAAATTCATCACCAACCATCGAGTTTTCATCAATATATCTTTGATCCATGGACAAGAAAAAAAAGTTACCTTATGATGAAAATTATAATCAGTTTTTTCTTTTGGATTCAATGCAGTGTTAATGTCTTCAAGGATCACACATTTTTTATCAAAAAATTTATAGATTACCTCCACATCATCCCCTAATTCCCTTCCTCTAGTATAGAAATTAAAAGAATAAAAAATGATACATAAATACCAAAATTTTCAATGCAGCAAAAGTTAAAAATTCTCTATGATTACCAACTATATTAGATAATGTTAGTAGTATCATGCCTTAAGACCCACAAATGTTCCATATTATATCATGAGATATTTTTGAGAAAAAATAATATTCTAGGGTGCCCCACATGAATCTTAACTAATAATCAAAAAAAAGTTTGGGTTCAGTAATTCCAACAAGCATGGGTTTATAGGCCATAATTTTTTTAGGGACTAGGTCATTACTGATTTACCTATACTTTGACAGTTCAAGAATAAAATCATCATTTCATATGTTTTTTTCATGTGTTTAGGGGGCCCAATTTAGGGGCATGTTCAACTGACATTTACCTTTCTTTCCTTTAACTTTATTGCTTCCTTTTTCTGATTTTCTTCTATGTTCAGGAACCTTCTTGTTTCACTCATGAGTTCATCCTTAGTGTCCAATTTTATGATATTAAGATAATTTTCATGTAACTGGGTGTCCATAGGTCCATAGTCCTTAAAAGCACTAGTCAAGGGTGTGAAATGATTCTCAAATTTCTTATGATCACATTGTTTTTCTGTGAAATCCTTCTTCCTAGAAGCATGCGATGTATCTACCTATAATAATCTCATTCCCTTCCTCTTCTTTAATGGTGAATGCATTCACATATATAAGAATTGGAATGTTTCCATTGTGAATCTGACTCTAACAAAGCTGGTAACGTGCCAAAATAGGTCGCCACTGTCTGAACAAAAGTACTTGTTAACTATTGATGGTTCATTCTGATTTCACAATGATGTGGAATGGGTTAAATGCAATTCAATATGGGATCTTGGGCGGCCACACTACATGCATGTACTATATCTGGAGACCCTGCTATAAGTTGCAGAAAACCTATAGAATTATCCACTTGATGAATATCTGATATGACTCCAAAATATCCTTGAATCAAATTACATACTAGGTTAACCATGATTTTGGAATCAATATTTGTAAAAATATTTGATGCTTGTGATCCTAGTTGTTATTCAACGATCAATTCAATTCTAGGTGTACAAATATCTTCCCAAATCATAATATTTTCAATAGGAAGGCATGCCTCTTGAGGAGAAGACACTTCAACCCTATTAACAACCTTAGAAATCAGTAACAGGCTTCCTTCCACATTTTCCACAGTGGGATGTTTCATTGAAATATAATCCATATTGCCATCATTATCATTATTATATGTACCTTGATGTTCAACCTCATTACATTGATCAAGAGGATCATTCCCTATAAACTTCTCGTAGATAGTAACACTATGTCCTTTTATCTTATAAAATATGCATTCAATATCCCTTTTTTAGTCAGATATTAAGTGTTGAAAGAGCATACTATTGTTAAATTTTTTGGATTTATTATACAATGAATCTCAAGATAAATGGTCGCATCCCTTACGGTGAGCACCACATCTTCCACCTAGTTGTCGGACATATCCCCCTAAACTAAATTTCATTCATAATGTACAAAAGATGGATTGTCAGTTTTTTGTCCATCATAATGGTATTTCCAATAGATGATGAAATATATGATAGGAAACATAGATTACAATATGATCAATTAATCTTATATATGAATCCAAATCTGTGGTATTTTATTCATGAAATTAATTGGATCAATGTTCCTATCCCATTTCTAGATTCTCAAAAAAATACATGGTTTTGTGGTATTTTTGATGCTCCAGTCATGTTGTTTATATTCATCAGATGGAAACACCACCAAATAATAGCCATGAACTATAGAAGATATTTTCTAGACATGAAATCCCCAATATTCTGTAATTGTTTTAGTTAACTCAATAAATTTCCATTTTTTATCTCTGATCAAGACCAATACTCTTACAAAGAAATATGATTTACAATTCGACACATGTTCTCCCACATCATCCTGATTAGATGACGCATGTGAAGTCCACCCTTTTCGAATCACTCTCTCGGATGAGTGTATATCAATATCAGAAAAAGATAATAAATCATTAGATTTAACTACCCCTAAAAAATTCTTCTACGGAACAACTTGCAAGTAGTTATCATTGTTCTATGATTTAGATTTAGCAGTAATATTAAATAACTCATTGTTCCCCATATGTTTAGATTGACTCATAGCCTTAAAGGTTTTATTGGGAATTGGGATTCCATTTGGATTAGTAGATTTTGGATTCTCCCCTTTTGCCTCCTGGTTCCCTTGTTTTTCCATTAGGGTTCAACATATATCAATCATGTTATGATGTGGATAAATCCCAATAAAAAGTGATTTGAAACACCATGATAGAGTACCATCAGTCATCTATGATTCAACTTAAAAAGTTGAGAGGGAACAAATTTTAAACGGTATATAGGAAGTTATAGGAAATCAAGAACATAGAGGACCATGGTGTAACAACACTTACCATGACACAAAGATACCCACAAAGCCTAAAACTGTAGTGTATGGAAAGACACCACACATCAAAACACATGGTTATGTACTTGTATAAAAAACAGAATAGAGACCATAACATTGATCATATAAATTAGTAAATGGTTAATTACAAAAGTCAAACTACCACACTACATAATTCCTTTTCCAAACACCAAAACACCTATCCATGGAATAGTGAACCCAAAAAGGTAGAACCACAGAAATATAAATTGATGGATTCCATACTACAAGGAACAAAAACATTGTACAGATATCAATATATGTAAATCTACAAAAAAATGCACTATAAATCATTTTTTCCACATCTCTTAATCCTTACTGGAAACAAATATCCATTCTAGGTTCCATTGTACAACACAATCATCCACACAACAACGTGTCATGTAACAAAATTCTCATCTTAACTCCCCTCATTCCTCATCTAAGCGTACCCTAGGAACTTAAAACATATAAAATCAATGTAATGTGCTATAAAATCCAAGACCTTATATCATATACCTATCAATTTATTACCACATTCTATAATATAAATCCATACCTTAGAGAAGTGAGTGGAATAGAGACTCCCAAAAATCCCCCCCATATGATACCTCTCTCGAAGCTCACCATCATATAAGGGATAAATTTTCATTCAAGATATAATGTGAAAAAATAAAAAACACTCACCTATGGTGTATACAATATAAATTGGTGATACAAAAAAAAACAAGAAATCATGGAAGAGAAAATGATCTCAAAAGATATATAACAATCAAATCAACATAAATTAAGATCTAAACATTAATCAACATAGGGTACTAAAAATGTATTCATGAATCACATTTAAATGTGTTCTCCTTCATACCAATGTGCAAATAGAAGACTTGAACATATGAAATATCAGGCTCATGAAACACAACATAGTGGTTTTGGATCTACATAAGTAATGGTAACACTATAATATATACATATCGCATCCAAATAAATTGTTTATTAATCATCCTGAAAATAGAATTTTACTTTTGAGGCATGAACGAAATCATTAATCTGGACCGTCTATGGGGGATGTTCTAGCCGACATGCATCATTTCAGACATTAGAGAACCCCTTGAAGTGTCCTAAAATTTGGAGAAAATGTAAATCCATGACCAAAAGATCAATAATCATGATGAGGTGTCACCTTCAAGATCATAACATCTTTATCATTAATCTCTAAAGGTCTCTTACAATGGTTGTGTTGGACTTCTAATGATCATATTCTATCTACATCCTCTAATGAATTATCTAAACCATCTCTATCATGAATTTTACATGTTCCATCTCAAGTATTGATCCCTCCATGAACCCAATTTAGTAAAATTAAGAATTAATATTTTCTATTTACATGGTATTATAAGGTTCTATAATAATTATGGAATGGAAAATATTATTATAATTAATATTTCCCAAAGTTTGGTTCATCACACAAGAAATAGAAAGACCTTGTACAAAAGTACAAAACATATTTTCATAATTATAGATGGCAACACTCTACCTAACAATTTTATTATAGATTAAAATCATTTATATGATACAAATGAGACATGAAATGTTAATTAATACCTCAACTAAAACTTTATGTGAATCAAGGATAGTGATAAAAAATGATCATCCTTGGGACTCCAGGATGCCCGACCACATCCTCTATATATCTCCTCAATAAATAGTCCACTGAGATTCAGACCATTATTACTATGAAGATATATTTTTTTATTCAATGGGATATTATCACCTATATAAAATGATATCCTCAACAATATTGAAAGAAAATAAGGAATAAGTCTATCAAAATGTTCTCTAACTTTCACTAGTATACATCTATCTACATGATTACACGACTGGGAACACATTAGTCATCCTTTAACGTTTGAAAGTCCAATCATTATGACCCAAACTCTACAACCAATATATTCAACCTAGGTATCCAAAATGGAACTCCTAGAGAATATACATCTTCGGAATTCATGTTGTACTAGTAAGGGTGCATTTTGGTTATCATAGAGAACCTCCTAAGACATCGTTGAATGAATTAAAATCATATCCTATAACAAAACCTAGATGTAATAACCCTAAAACCATATATCATAGGAATTAGAAAAGGAAGCCTGGTATGATTAAAACCCCACCTCAGAATCCCCAAACGAGGACTCCACTAATTGTTACACTAATGATTAATCCATCATCATCTAAAAATGAATTGTAACATCTTGGTTCCAGAAGCCACCCAGAGGTGCCCCATACCCGGTTGGTCCCATGGCCTCAATCACATTTCCCTGAACGCCGGAGGCTGTAAACTAGAAGTGAGGGAATTGGGTGTGATAGTAAGGAAACTATGCCCTCATTGGCAGAGTACACAGAGGTAGTAAACAACACATAAAATAGTAGAAGCTGTAAATATCCAATATCTATAAATAGCGGAAGACTGGTATAATAAACAAATGGATAACACACACACACACACACATATATATATATATATATATTAAATGATGCATGATAAATATGTCTAGGAAAGAAGTTGAATAAGTCACATTGATGGAAATACAAATAGTGCTAAACCAATGTACAAAATAAAGTACAAAATCTCCTCAGCATCGCAAGCCATAGTTTTGTCCCATGTTCTCTAGCTCCAGATAAAGTCAAGTACCTGAAGTAGAAGGGATTTTTCCCATATATATACTTCCGACAATATAATCTGTTTGGGCCCAAAAGTATGACCAAAACATGGTGTGAGACTAAATCCCAGGAGGCAACCACCTAAATATCTGTGCCTAACTGTCAATGAGTATATGGAAGGTAAAAGTATAGTAAATAGTAAACAGTAAATAGGAATGTAATCAGTAGTAAGAAATCCACAAATCAATATCAAGCAGCAGTGAAGAAAATATCTAAACCACAAATAGGTAACCTTATGGGATGTACTCACATCCAACCCATCTAGTCCTACTTAAAAAGTACAAGAAACCCTCTGGGCAGCACAATCGGTCTAACCCCTCTAGTTCTGTATATGAATTTGATAATACTCTCTATGGAAGCGCTCATAGTATATCACCTCATATTCAAAAGTATAGAAAGACTCTCTGAGGTTTCTAACACGGTCCATTCCCCGTACAGTTTAGGGTATTCAAGGACTCTCTGAAGAAGGTCACATGTCAATTCCAAAAATACTCCCAATGTCTAGGACTCTCTGATAAAGCTCACTCAGCCAATTACCCTTATATCCCAGGTCAATCCATTCAAAAAAACTCTCTGAGGAAGCTTACACATTCAATCCCCTTATAGTCTAATGAAATCAAGGAATTTCTGAGAACCCCACTCGGTCAATTCCCCTTATATCCCTAACTGGTTCAAGGATCTATAAGGATTATCCCTTCGTCAATAACCTTATAGAACTATGTTTTTCTAGGCTCACAGAGGATGCTCACTCTGTCAATCTACCTTATAGACAAAAGTGCTCAATGACTCCCTTAGGACGCCCACCTGGTCAATTCCCCCTATAGTCTACACCACAAGGTTCTCACAGCCCTATGTATGTCAATAAGAACCGAAATGTAATATATCCAAATAAAACATACAAAAATACTTGTATAAATAGTCTACAACATGACAATCATGTCAGAATACAACTCTCCATCCTACCGCAATAGGCCTGGAAAACATGGAAGGCAGCCAAAGGCTGAACATGACAAAATGGTCATAAACAGAACAACACATGGGAAAAACACATCCAAAGCATAGAAATCAACCATATTCATATCCATATATCCTCTAAAAAGGCATACAATCATGGTAGGAAAACAAATGTGTAAAATAGCAAACACAAAATACATCGTTCAAGGGTATTGGTGAAATTTGCACATAACACTTAAAGAAATCAAACAGAAAGGTACAAAACACCTATCTAGGGGTTAAGAGATAAATATAATTGAACCACGAATCATTAATCTCCATATAATTTCATAGATCTAAGAAAACATATCGAAATTTAAATCCATGATATGTTGGAAAAGAATAGAAATTGGAAAATAAGGCTCAAGAAGAAGAGAGAACTCACCGATGTGATTCCAACGCAATCAACTGTGTTTGAATAAAAGGTCAGATAGAGTCTTGGGAGCTCAGAGAAAAGCCATGGCTATACGGGTTCTCTCAGATGTAGAGGACCTAGATGAAGGTTGTTCTGTACATCAGATGTGACCCAGGTGCATTTAATGAAAAAAATACAAAATACATGGAATGAACTTCTAGATTACATGTCGTGTCATTACGATTTACATACTCTACATTAGGCGGCCTCCAAGTCACTCCCACACGGCCCTGTGTGCGGCTATTACACGGCCAGCACACAGCCTGCTGTTGCATGAATGTACATGGTGTGTACTAATAATGTAAACGGTGTGTACTTAGAAAATTTTCATAAATTCCTCTTTTCTTGAAAAAATGACCAAAAAGACAAATCATAATTGAAAAGAAGGTCCGGGTTTATACAAACTGCCCCTTAATGAAATTAATCCCTAAATTTCCCTAGCTCGGTGTAGAAGAAGAACCCTTGAATAGTTCTGTCCACTGTGCTCGTACATCAGCCTCCCTCTCCAAAGTCTCATTCTGAACTTTCCCATGCTACAATAGCATTCATACCAACGGAACAGAGCGGCCATGAAGAACCATTTTAATATGATCCCAAATCTAGATAAGATTATCTTCTAAATATGCATCCACATCGATCTCAATTTCCTCATGTTGAATGTGATGGGACGGGTCTGAAAAGTTACATCGAAGCTAAGAGACATGGAAGACGTCATGATCAGCTCAATACCTCTGAGGTAATCAAAACATATAGGCAACCGTCCAAACTCTCTCCAACTCCTCAAACAACCCGATGTACTTCGGTGAAATCATAACCTTTATCCAAATCATCTTGTATCCCAAACTCGGTGTGACACATTAGAAAACCAGATCCTTGACCTTGAACTCCAGAGGTCTTCTCCACTGATAAGCATAAGAATTCTATCGAGATTATGTATTAGCCATCCTCTTTCGAATCAACTCTATCTTCTCTATGGATTCCTAAACATGATAAGGACCCAGAAAAGATGCCTCTCCTATCTCCAGCCAACATTAATGTTATCGGCATGTCCTACCGTTCAATGCCTCAAAAGGGTCCATCTGAATAGTTTCTTGAAAACTATTGTTGTAGGCAAACTCAACAAGAGGAATATGCTTCTCACAAGAACATTTAAAATCCAAATGAATTTTTGGAGCATGTCCTCAAGCACCTGAATCTTAAAATAAGATTGGCCATATGTCTAGGGGTGGTGTGATTTTCTCAAAAGTACCTATGTACCCAAATCCTTCTAAAGCTCCTGCTAGACCCGAGAAGTAAAACATGCATCCCTGTCTGAAGCAATGGTGTTTGGAACACTATGTAGACGTACAATATCTCAGATGTAGAACCATCCCATCTCATCTACACTAAAGCTCTCCTTGATCGTCAAGAATTGGGAATAATTCATGAGTTTGTCAATGAAAATCCAAACCGCGTCATTCCCTCATGGGTACCTTGACAAACCAGACACGAAATCCATAGCGACGTCGTTCCACTTCCAATTATGAAATGGTAACTGCTGAAAATGCCATGCTGGTTGCTGATGCTCCACCTTCACCTTTTGACACATGCAACACCTCAATAAGAATCTAGTGACATCCCTCTTCATACATGGCCACCAATACTGATGGTGTAGATCACAATACATCATGGTGATTCTAGGATGAACTGCCCAAACTGAGGAATGAAAATACCACATCAGCTCCTCACATATGTCTGTTGGCATCTATACACACCCCTGGAAATAAAAGATCTTATCCTCGCCTATGATCCATCCAGGAATAGGGTCCTCTCTTGACATGCTTTCCATTTGTACTAGGCCTTCAAAATCGAATAGATGCTTTATTCGTACTCGATCAAGAAAAGTAGAGGTAATGACTACAGAAGAAAGACATGTCTACCCTTGACTGTCCTTCCCCTCCTGATGCATCTCAGAGAATAGAGCAATAAGCTGCCACTAACTGCTAGACTACATAATTTATTGTATCATAGGCCTCCTACTCAATGCATCTACCATTTCATTTTTCTTTCAAGGCATATAAGCAAGCTCAAATTCAAATGTTTATAGTTACTCAACCTACCTGTGATGTTTTAATTTAGATCACGTTGAGTGAAGATATACTTAAGACTCTTGTGGTTGGTGAGAACCACAAAGTTCCCTCCCAGAAGATAATTTCTCCAACAGCGTAAGTCATGAACAACAACAACTAACTCCAGAACGTGCATCATGTAATTCTTCTCATGTGCCCTCAACTGCCGAGACCCGTACACAACGATTCCATGTCCCTGTATAAGTACAACTCCTATCCCGATACATGAAGCATCATAGTTTACAATATAACTCTTTCCTAGCTCTGTCAAGAGTAGTATCAGTGCTTAATTCATCCTCCCTTTCAGCTTTGGAATGGCCGAATCACAGAAATCTAACCATAAGTACTCCGCCCCCTTCTTGGTCATACATTCCAGTGGAGCTGCTAAGCGTGAAATGTCATGTATGAAATTTTATTAATATCCATCCATAAATACAAAACTCCATACCTCAAATAAGTTCATTAGTTGATACTAGGAAACTACAACTCCCACATTCTTTGGGTCTACTAATACTCCTTCCTCTGAGATAACATGACCAATGATGTGAATCCGATCCATCCAAAAGTCACACATTTAGAGCATAGAATATAACTGAGGATCCCTTAGTGTAATCAAAATGATCTCAAGAGGAGTACAATGGTTGTGTCGAGTGTGATAGTACACCATGATATCTTTTACAAAGTCCACCATGAAGCAATCCAAGAATGGATGGAACACTCGGTTTTTGCAGTTCTACGAAAACTGCAGGCGTGTTCGGGAGACCGAAAGACATAACCAAGTACATTTATAGACCTTACCTGCTCTTGAAGGTTGTAAAAGGTATATATGATGGTCTAATGTGCAACTGATAATAATTAGATCTCAGGTCAATCTTTGAGAACACCCAGGCTCTTAGAAGCTGATCAAAGTGATCATTGATCCTGGGTAAGGGATATCGGTTCTTGACCATCAAGTAGTTCAACTTCCAATAGTCCACACAAAGCTCAAGTGTACCATCTGCCTTCATTTAAAATAGGACAAGAGAACCCCAAATTGAAGTACTGGTTTAGATGAAACCCTTTCCCTACAACCCCTACAAATTATTATTGAGTTCCTCCAACTCAAGCATAGCCATCCAATAAGGAGGAATGGAAATTTGTGCCTCTCCTGGCACAAGCTCCATCAAGAGGTCTACCTTAGGCTCTAGAGGAAAACCTGAAAAGTCTTATTGAATGTCATATCGTAAACAATCTACCTCAAGAGGAATGTATAAATTTGATGTCCCCTGGTCATCAAGATAATGTCTATCAATTTGACATGTAACTCCTCCCAACCCAGGATGATCTGGACCCGCTCTACCCGCCTGGACATCCCATTCACCTGTATAAAGAAGGGATCCACCCACTGGTGATATGAAACTCACCCTATGTTGATAATAGTCAACAATTTACTGGAATTTAACTAACCAATCCATCCCAAGAATGACATCATATCCCACCATCTCTAGGACATTGAGGTCCCATAAAATGTGACATCCACCAACCTGTAGAGGGAACTATCTACAGTGATGTACACTAGCCGTTCTAGTTCCCAACAGAGAGTCTAGACTTATGATATCAATATTAGAAAAGATGCAGAGCCCAAGGATATCCATGATAGAAACATATATGAATCAATGAGAATCCCCTATATCTAAAAGAGAGAAAGAGAAAACTAAGTCTACTATAATTGTACATCGAACAGTAGAAGGTCTGAGATCCAGCTCTTACTTGAACTACTATAGCAGAAACGTTTTTTCTTGTACCACATCCCTAAGACCCTGCCTAACCACTCTATGATGATCTGCCCTAGTGTTACTGAAATCCGACCGACTAGATACCACGACCATGACCTCCACCTTGACCTGAATGGTTGGAAGAACTCTAGTTCCTAGACTGGTGAGAAGCTATTGTCGTTGTTCCCGGATGAGGAGTCATAGATGAACCCCAATCAAAAACTGTTGGTGTGAAGAACTGAAGAATAACTGAAGGTGACCCATCTTTCTGCAAGATCGGCACTCCACTAGGTCTCTCGGGCATCGTGGCCTCGTATTCCCGCATCCCCCACACTGTTAGCACGCCACCTGGCTACTGGAATATGCATCCCACCTCCTCGAAAGGTATGAATGAACCTTATAAAACCCTCTTGGAATTTTCCATCAGCACCAGTGTCCAGAATGTCGGCTGGTACCAAGAACGACACAATTAGAGGACGTCTCAGTGGAATGACCAGCAAAGTTCTAGCGTAAAACGTAGAATGAGATTATCAAGGACTGAAAATGAGGAGTTTCAGAAGGGAACAAGAGAAAGAAAACATTCATGTCTTACAAAACATGACTACACGGCTTGTACATTTCTTACACAGAGTGTTACCTAAAGTCATTTACCTGGGAATGTACTCCTTCCAAACATGGTTGTGTAACACCCCAGACACATGGTGTGTACATGAATCCTCTTTACCAGCCCGAGTCCTTCTACACTGTTAAGCCAAACATCTCTCCCAAGGAAAGACTACATGATGTGTAGAATACCTACATGAAGTTTACTAAACAGGATTCACCGGGCCCGTGTAGTTAATGAAACAGCCTAACACAAAACTCAAATAACACGACGTGTTCTAGACGGGAACGACATGTCAAAGAAATAATAACACTAGCCCATGTTTTTCATGACATGGATGAGTACCTAGGTCAGACTAGAAAGCGTTATCCAGGAAGACACAACATGTACAAGAAAGGGTGACACCAACCAATTTTGTTTGTGAGATGGACAGGTACCTGGGTAAGACTACACAACATGCTTAGATGGTACACGACGTGTATTAGACATGACTAAGCCAACCTGTGTTCTTAGTAACACGGGTGGGCATGAGGTCAACACTACACTATTTGTATGAACTATACACGGTGTGTTCACTATAGATTATACCCATCTCGTGTCATTTCTCACACGGCCTATGACACGGTAAGGAACTACACAGTGTGTACATAAAGTACACAGTGTGTACTTAAGAAAAACTATTATTTCCTGAACAGAAGAACACATGGCCCGTACTTTACATTACACAGTGTGTCTTCTAGGTTTTTCCAGATAGTAAGCCTCATAAACTACTCTGGAACCTAGAAATCACTAAAATAAGCATTAAAAGTGCCCAATCCAAATATGGGAGGTCCCATACTCACCGTGATTCAAATTTATACATCTTATACAAGTTATAGCAAGAAAAAAAGCAATGATCCACCATATTTTGGTCCATGATGGGCCATAACATCTCTAGAAACAATGTTTGCTATTAATTAAATAATATATCTACACATATAATACCCTATCAAACAACAAGTATTTCTATCAAGAAAGCTATCAAAACAACATGCATATTTTACACATCAACTATCACAACAACATGAAATCACTAATGCATCCTAGATGGAATGGATAAAATTCATGGCATGTGATTTCTAGCAGGCTCCTATATGATGCATGATATAACATGACCTCATTTTATTAGGTTTCAAAAAATATAACCTCAACAACATCAATAATAAGAGCACAAATAATGTGAATCACACAAGGTGAAATCAGATCAACTGTAATAATTAAATAACCATAAAATTTCAATTAATGAGGTAGTTTGGATTTTCACTGTACAAGGGTTAGCTACACCCATGAAAATCTTATTACCATATACCTATTCTGTTCTATCCCTAGATAAGGCTCCAAATAGTAAGTCATGAGAACTGAAACCCTTTGATACCACATTGTAACGTCCCGGTTCTGGAATCCACCGAAAGGTAACCCGTACCTAGTTAGTCACATGGGATCAAGCACATTTCCCCGAATGTTAGAGGCTTTTGACTAGCAGCGAGGGCCTTTGATGTGATAGTGGGGAATCTATGCCATCATTGGCAGAGTACATAGAAGAAGTAAACAACACATACAATAGCTGATGCAGTAAATATCCAATAATAGTAAATAGCAGATGGCTGGAATAATAAACCACTGGAGCACATATATATAAGAAATTATGTATGATACATATGTCTAGAAAAGAATCCCCACAAGTCACAATGTTGGGAATATAAATAGTGGTAAAAAGTACAAAATAAAGATAAATATTTATTTAGTATAGCAATGCATAGCATGGTCCCATGCTCTCTAGCTCCATAGCAAGTCATGTACATGAAGTAGAAGGGCACTTTCCCTTATCTATAACTGCATCGATATAATCAATATGGGCCCAAAATCATGACCCAAACAGGGTGTGAGCCTACATCATAGTAGGAAACCACCCAATGATCTATGCCTAATAGTCTATGATAGTACTTAGTAGTAAAAAATCAAAAAATCAACATCATGCAACAATGAAGTAAACAAATAAACCACAAACATGTAACCCTCAGGAATGTACTCACAGCCATCCCCTATGGTCCGACCTAAAATGTACAAGAAACCCTCTTGGTAGCACACTCAGTCATACCCCTCTGGTTCTATATTGGTATTTAATAAGAATATATGAGCAAGGAATCATAGTATATCCCCTTAAAGTCAAAGGTATAGCAATACTCTCTGTGGAAGCTCACATGGTCCATTCCCCATATAGTCTAGGGTAGTCATGGACACTCTCAGGAAGCTCACATGTCAATTCCCATTATATCTCCAATGTTTAGGACTCTCTGTGGAATCCCACTTGGTCAATTCCCATTATAGCCCAGGTCATTCAATTTAACCATAGACTCTCTGAGGATGCTCATGTAGAAAATCCCATTATAATCTAATGTAATCAAGAAATCCTTATGGAATCACACTCGGTCAATTCTTCTTATAGTCCAAAGTGGTTCTAGGCTCTCTGAGGATGCTCACTCGGTCAATCCCCATATATTCTTAAGTTGTTCTATGCTCTATCTGGATTCTCACTTGGTAAATCCCCCTTATATTAAAAAGTGCACAAAGACTCTATGAGGAAGCTCACCCAGTCAATTCCCCCTATAGTCTACCACATCAGGTTCTCATGGACCTCTGTAAACAACGAGAATAGAAGTGTAATATAGACAAAGAGAAACTATAGAACCACAAGGATAAACAATCTGTAGAAAAATAAGAATGTCAAAATACATCACACTATCCTACAGCAACTGGCATGGAAAACATGCAAGGTATCAAAAGTCGAAACAGGACCGAACAGTCATAAATAGAACAATGCATGGAAAAAACACACCCAGATCATTTAAATGAACCCTATTCATATCCATACATACTATACACAAGTATAAAAGCATGGTAGGAAAATAAGGTCTAAATGAATAAACACGGAATACCTCATTCAAGAGTATTGGTAGAATTTGCAAATAATACTCAAAGAGATCAAACATAAAGGCACAAACCACGTACCTCGTGTTAGGAGATCAATATACTTCAACCAAGAATCTTGTATATCCTTAGAATGAAATAGATCCATGAAAACATCTAAACTATTCTACCCATGATAGCTTGAAAAAGAAGAGAAATTAGAAAATGAGGATCAAGTAGATGATAGAACTCACCGATATGATTCCAACGTAATCAATGGTGTTTGAATCAGAGGTCAGATGGTGGCTCGGGGGCTCGGAGAGATGTCACGTCCATACATTCTCTCTTGGACAAAGACGTCTTAGAAAATGGATGTTCTATCCATCAGACGCGACCCATGTGCATTTAATGACAAAAAACTAAAGGCATGGTGTCTACATATGGAGTACACGACGTGTACTTGCTGTTTCCATACTCATAATTATTTGGCCTCAATGTCACTCCCACATGGCCATGTGTGCGGCTACTACATGACCAACACACATCCTACTGCGGCAAGAATGTACACGACGTGTACTCATAATGTACATGGCGAGTACTTTGAGAATTTTCATAAATTCCTATTTTGACCAAAAAATGACCTATAAGGCTAAACATACCTGAAAAGAATTTTTGGGTTCATACATGAATCATATTCCACTAACATCTCTCATATCCATATTCACTATGGATAGCTCTTCCATTAATCTCAAATAATCCCTAGATTCCTGGACAGAACTACTCTACATTCATCACACATCAAAGAAAAAATTATCATTTCCCTATTAATATGAAATATAAGTCATAATCATACATGAATTAAATGAACCATAATAGTCACAATATCTTGTCACTATGGTAGAATTCAAACCAAAATATCATTTGGTAGATGAAAACCAAAAAGTTTTTTTATTGATATAGTGACACATAAACTTTTAGGAAAACATGAATACTACAAATGTGACATCATGGATGGAATTAGTATGTCCATAGACTCATAATTTTTAAAACCCAGATGAAACAATTACAATTTATTTCATCTGTACACTAACTAAGACCTTTTGGTAAGAGTCACAAAAATAATTAAACAAAAATCACGCTTCTTGAAAATGAAGAACTATAGTGATGACATATATATCTATCTAATACTTAAGAACTACCAACAACTAGTATGTACCAAAGAAAACATATTCATTTCATGTCATGTATATGAGAGATGTAATAATATAATACAAGCTGGTTACCAACCTCTTATAATATTCTATAAGATAAAGAAAACACCACACTAAAAAAACATTCTTACTGAAGCCCATTAAACAACTGCCTTGATATTTTATTGACCCAAAAATAGTTAACATTTGGACTTGAAATTTACAATGAATACAAATTATTCTACCCTATGATCATAAATAAAAAATTTCCCAAATAACTATTGATGATGAATAACATTAAAAACTACCCAGAAATAATTTTAATTTTCCAAAATAGATGTAATGTATATAAAGATCTCATCGATGAAAACCACCATGAATTAGTTCAAATCCTCTCAGAACTCTACATTAATCATGACAATAAATATTCATAGATATATCATCAAAAAATGATGACAAAATAACTTAATAATTCCCATAATGACAGTGTAAATTATCCATCATAATATTTCGTTCCCTCATCTACAAATGATGATATCCCAACCATATATATATATTTGAGAACCAACAAACTCATTAAAGCAGGTAAAATAATTCATCAATCCATTAAAGATGGTAGATACTCTTCATAGTCATCATATATATGTAAAAATATTATTTTTTTAAAAAAAAAATACTTCTATAACTCTTCTTTAGGGATAGAATTTGTAAGTCCAACGATGACATGCTTGGTCAAACAATACTCCACTTTTCAGATATCGTCACATTGTATCTACAACAACCACAACTCAAATGATTCCATATTATAAGGATACATCGAGATTGGATAAAAAACCAATAATATATCCATAAAAAATTTTATTTTCAACACCAAAATATTGTATGATATATTTATCTTCAAATATATTTAATTTCTTTAATATCATGTAATTCACCGAAACCCATGTCCAAATGAATTGTTATATAGTAGAAAATTTATACTTAGTCATTAAATTGGAAGAGTGAATAGGATATACCACATTATTATTCATACTTTTAATGGTTTTAGGCAAATAAAATATATTTATAAATAAGTATACAATTATTTTAAATGTCATTACATTCTATAAAAATACATTTTTCTTTAACAATGGATTTTATTTATTTTTGTGATGAAATAATTTAAATATTTTTTTATAAATTTTGAAAAAATGTCAAGGAAAAAAATATTTTTTATTTATTCATATTAAAAATTATATTCTTGTAAAATTTTCAGAATATTTATAAAATATTTATTTTCCAACAAATATTAAAAAATAATGATTTTAATTGAAAACCAGCTTTGCTTTTTAGGAATTTTCAATGAATGATTTTTCTCTAGAATAATTTAATAGAAATATCAATTAATTTATTTTACTAATGTTGAATATATGTTAATTTTAGTCAATTATATATTTTCATTTCTTAAAAAAAATTATTTGTACCTTGGAAATTGTTTTTTCTCGAAAACAGATTCTCCCCACATTTTTTAGGAATAATTTTAAATAAAATTATCAAATTTATATAAATTTAATTTAATAAAATTAGTCACATATTTGGAATGATAATATTAAATCTAGGTAATAAATTCATATTTATTTATGTTCATAATAAATTATAAAACTAGAAAAAATATTCATTTATAGTAAAGTTCCAAACGAGATTACTAATATATCAAACCTTGATATATTGCTGATTTTTCAAATGGAACTTCAATAAATTGAACTGTATTGATATATTTAAATACCATAATATCTATCCTTCAAGTATATAGATATTTTGAATCATTTTTAATGATAATTCCTTTATTATATCATAATATTTTATGAAATTGCAATTGTTTTATCTCCCCATATTATATAAGGGAACCCCTTCCATTCTCATATTTATAGAAAATTAAGCCATATTACTTGATAATATCTTATATAATTATCTTATAAAAGATCCTATATATTAATAATTAATTATTTTATTATTTAAATTTCATTCCATGGTTCTATAAAAAGGATCTATTGGAGACAAAATGAAGGAAAGGTAGTCATCCCACCTGAACACTATCAAATTATTTATTCATATTCCTCCTCTAATTATATGATAATAGTTAAAAATAATTAATTTAGTATCATTAATATAATTAAATGATATTATTATTATATAATCCCAATTATTTAATGTGTATCCCATTAAACTGAAAGTAAATTTATAAAATGGTTGTAGGGGTGGACATTCACCTACATGTGGTGATAATATTAACTATACATCTCAAGGGTTAATATATGGAAATTTTGATGGGTTTAATGTTTATATATTATATTTCTCATATAATTATTGAAACAACATGATATTATGTGGACTGATTTTTAATTAATTTAATGTTAGCGATATTTTTCATTTCACGCAACAAAATAACAGTTCATTTTATATTAAATTACATAGTTTGGATTACATTATAAACAACAAAAAGTTAATGATGCACTAAAAAATACATAAATTTTAATTTATATTCATTGAACATCATAGAAAACAGTTATATGGGGAACCCAAAATGCACACCAACATTGTATATGTTACATAAAACACTGATGTTTCAATGAAACATAATTTCACTATTATAATTTCAAAAATGTGATAATTATAACATAGTCCTCAATAATTTTAATATGAATATTAAAAACTATTTTTAAAATAATATTGATTTTTGTTTCATTGAAATTAATCTTATTGATAATTAAAGATATAATTTTCTATAATGTCCTTATATGTTAAAAAATACAATTTTCTCAAATGAACTACATTTCATGTCCTTATATGAAAAACAAAAAAAATTAAATAGTTATAGAAATAGAATTTGATAATACAAAATCAATTTTATAATTTATTATTACTAAATCATTTTAGTATGAATGTTTGGGATTTTTCCAAGAGATATCATTTGTTATGAATATTGAAAATACTAATTTTTTAGTTAAGTATATACTCTTCATTTAAATAATTATTAATTTAAAATTATATTTTAAATTTATTATATGGTTAAATTAGAGAAATTATAAATATATAAATATATTTTGGGTTATTATAATCAATTTCACTTTGACATTGAATATAAAAAATTAATAAACAACTGACCTTCTTTCTACTTTAAAACCCCAAAATTTTATTCTGTATAGGGGATTAATAATAACATTAATTTTTTCAATATTGTGAATTGATTTACCATAAACCGACATAAATCATATTTATTTTTAAAATATTTATTCTATTAAAATATTAAACAATTTTTATTATAACAATTATTAGAAATAGTAATAATCATTAATCACATTGATTTAGATAAAATTGAGCAAAATTAAAGACTAAACCATAATATTTGGAGACAAAATGACCAAAAAACTTGTAAAAAACAAAAATTTATCCCATATTTCATCCATAATACTTCCATTGTTTTATTTATGATATATTTTGTCTTTTTTAGGGATGAAAATTGTACAACTGACTTGTTTTATAATATTCCATGTATGTCATTTTTTCTTTCCTAATAAAGGGCCACCAACTCTCCCACTTAATCACCCATATTAATCCTCTTATATTTGACCATGATCTAAAAAATACACTTATAATCTACCATCCGTTAATCCAAGAATAATTACCTTGGTAATTATGATATGAAATGAGGCTTTTTGTAAGAAACCTAAAGGAGTTACCCAATATAGATGTAATGCCTTTTCTCTAGTCATTTCTTTTCTTTATTTTCCCACCCCGTTCACATTATTTTTTTTGAATGAACATATATAATAGGATTTTTATTCATGAATAATATTAAACCCAAATTTAACCACAACTCTATTTAATATATAAACAACACAATGTTCAATTTTACAGGAAACTATTTCCACACTAAACAATGTTTGTCCTATGTTTGATACAGGCTCAAATCTTAAACATTATTATGGAAAATATTTTTATATATGTAATATATGTAATATATTATTTATTTATTTGTATTTATTACATTTAGGAAAAAAAAATTTTACATTCCATTTTGTGTTAGTATGATAATTTCCATTGAGAAAGTGTGGACTACATCCCCTTGAAAGTGATAAAATTCATTCATACACTTCAGGGATTGTATTAAGGATGGATTTTGTGATTATAAAACACATATAAGAGATCATAAATCTATATAAATAATTATTTATATAAATACATATATGTATTTTACTTTTTTCTTTTAACAATACAATTAAAGTAAAAGAACATTCATACATACGTATGACCTACCATCTCCATAAACGGTGTATTTTGTTTCATAATTATATATAATATAGATTATTATAATTAGAAAATAATATATTTAAATTTAATTTATTTGTTTTCTTACATTATTTAAATGATGATACATTTATAAGTACCAAAGATATTACAAATTAACACACATGAAAATAATAATGAGAATATTACCCGTAGGGAAACCATTACATATGATTTTAAATAAAAAGTTAATATAAGTTCATTATTAAACCATATATGGTATTATATATATGATTATGGTTCTATAAAATATTTATGGTATGTTTATATTTTTTATATAGGTTTTATAATGTGTATGATGAGAGTCAATACAAATGGTATTGTGATTTCATCTCACTCTATTTCTGTGAGATACATGCAATGTTTTCCACTATTTAATTTTTTGTGATTAATGTAATAACCATGATTATTTTATATTTTTATTGAAAATAAATTTATCAGTAATAAAATATCCATTTAAACATATTCCATTCATGTGTTTTGTGATTAAAAAGATACCAAATCAGTAAAATAATATTGTCTCAATTGGACTTCATTGAGACTCATGTTTTGTGATGAAACTAAATTCTCATTAAATTTGTATATACATAATGTTTACATGTTATATCATGAGTTTAATTTCATAAATATTATTTTAATCTTCATGAAATTTCAAATTCTTACATGGTTAACATGATCTTATGTAACCATGTTATAAAATTTATTGAGACAATATCCCATCTATTCGGGATTGTATATGTTAATGATTACAATGATGAAATCATATGATTCATATCTCATGAAAACCCATGAGTTTCCCAATCATTTATTTATTCTAGATATATCCTTGAATTAATACTATTTTCTACTCTTTTATTTTTATGATAATGTTTAGATGTGAAATCTGATCAACTCAACCTTTGAATGGAAATCTATTGTATTGAAAAACCATGTTTTCAAAAAGTTTTTCAAAAGAACATTTAATCCAATTTTAGAGTAAAAATTTTTAAATTTGTTTTATTGTTTTAAATTATTATATTATATTTTTTTTATTCTATTTTACATGAAAAATATTTTCAAAAAAGGTTTAATATTTAAAAAAATATTAAAGATGAAATGATATTTTCCACAAGAAACAATTTTAAAATATATTTCAAAATTAGTTTCCATATAATATGAAATATATTTATGTTACTCATTATCTTATAAGAAATTATCAAAAGGTTCCATTGATATTCATTATATTAATGGTATATTCTTAATGTCACAATATTTTTGTAACATATTTCTCTTCCATGAGTTATATATTAATATAAAATATTTTCATATTACCAGTTATGATTTATCTTTTTATAATTAGAATGATATGTTTTCTTGTTTAGGATACCCATATCATTTCATAGCTAATGGAATGAATTTTTATGATTTTTTAGAAAATGTCTGTATGATTTCATTATGAAATGGTTTTGACCTAAATATCCCACTACTGCATGGGGTAACGATTTATATATATTTTGATAGAAATATATAAAATAATAAATGAACATTGTTTAGTATTACAAATCATGATTTTGAAATAAGCTTGGATTATTATTACAGTACTAAAACCAGAAATTAATTATGTTTATTATTACCGGGGTAGAACGATAAATTAACTCATCTCTGTATTAAATGTCTTGAATTAAGTGTGAACATAAAATAGTAATATAATGATGGAAGGGGTGTGAACCTGGTTCAGTAAAATATTTTTCCCCTAAGATGGAAGTGGTAGAAATGATTTGAAAATTATGGAAACCATTATATATTCTTATGTTTCTACCACAATTTCATGATTCATTCAATGTTATGATTTCCCAGCTTATGTTCTTTTTTTTCGTTCTGATTCATGTATTATGAACATCCATGATTCTTGTGTATGATCATTCATATAAAGGGTGTGATCTTTAATTTTTCATGATAATGTGTTCATACCCATTTGTAAATAATTATTATTACATATCTCCTTTATTTAACCTTACAAAGAAGTTGAGATCACGCATTATTATGTTACCTTTTACCAAGTTATGAAGAATTTTATCAGGTTGATGTATTAATGGTAGAGATCTTTTGGGGATATGTTGAAGATCATTCATTAGGATAGTGGATTTTTTATCCATGTTTCCAAAAAAACTAACCTATTACTGTCCTCAAGCATGTATTTTTGTAATTTAAATTATATTCATCGAATATGATGTAATATCCCTGTATGATAAGCCTGAGTTTCTATAGTTGGAATCAAAGGAATTATTTATTCATACATTGAAATATAGGATGAGAAAAATTTAGATATATCCCCATGTATGTTTATATAGATATTATGATAAGTGTAAGGAGAGATTATCATTTTAAAAATTGACTAGGATTTCAATTAAGTATTTAATGAATGGTTTCATATAAATACATCAAAATATGTATACTATAGTTGGATGTGGATATTTAATAGTATTATAATGGAGTAACAACTCCAAAATGATGTTCAAGTCTTGGCATGGGGCTATCAAGTACACGCCAACTGTCCTTGCATCACAAATGGTTTGATGCTCTTGGGTTATATGGTTTGGGACTTCACAAACTCTTCAAAAACCATCATGAGGGATTAAATATAACTTGGATATTGATAACCTTGGATGAACCTAGGGTGTCATAGATTAATAAAAGTGTCTTTATATATACATTGTATAAGTAATTATTTTCAATGTAATGTGGTTTTCTACTATGATGTATAATTATAAAACTACGTTTCTGGTATAAATAAATTGTGGGAAACTAAATGAAAAGGATTAATTTTGAAATTTTTGGACAATTATTTGATGATTAGTAATGTGGTTTGATCAATAGAGTTATAGTTTTAGTTATCATGGCCAATTATTCTTCATATAACCTGATTAACAATATGTACCAAAACTAAATTTCAGAATCATTATTTAAGAGATGGGATGAGTTCACCAAGTGTTCAGGTAATGGATACCATTGATGAAAGAGGGGTTCATTTAATTATGTCAATAATTTATTTATAATATGAAAATTGATTGCCTTATATGATGTTGAAGATGTATTGACTATGGAGAAGAAGGGAACAAAGAAAGTCATTACAAGGGAAAAATAAAGACTTCAAAAAATGAAATGGGTGAAATATTTGAATCCCTATGACATCATCAAAGATTAATTGTTTTATGTGGGAGTAATTGATCACTATGAAACTCAATGTCCCCATAAGAACGAAATTTAATCGGATCAAAAAAGAATAATATGTAATGGTTACAATATGGACAATAAATAACTATAGATGAAATTTGAAAGGAATTTTTTATAGTATAGTAGCATGGGATATGAATTATATTGGAAGGATGATGAAGTGGGTTAATAAAAGTTTTATGTATTTGGAGTCAAGAAATATGTTATATTAACTAAAAAATGTTCAAGGATATTTTAGTTAATATTTCTCACTATGTATTTTCAAGAACTCATTGAATGGTTTCAATAGAATAAAAAAGTGATATAATGGTAAGGTTATGTCCCTTGAAAACACATTATTAATGGAATGATAAACCATAATATGTTCCTTATGTAATGGTAATGTTTTTTTGATAATGATATTGGGGATATGAATGAGTAAGTTGGAAGGTATTGATTACCTTGGATCAACGTAATGACATTTTTAAGTGTGGTTTATGCTATCAATGTTGATGTTTATAACTTCTTGGATTTATATAATATATCAATTAATATATGGAATTATGTAGAATAAATTTTTTCCATAATTATTTATGACAATATTGGTTATTACCCAATTTATAGAAAATGTTTGATGAGGGTATTTAAATGTTTGGAATGTTAAAACCAAGAGCTACATTGTGATATGTGGGGGAATCGATGTAACAATGATTCCCTGACTCCCTCTATAATGTTTTTTTATCATTGATATGGGTAATAAGGTTCATAATTAATGAAAATATTAATTTAATCTTCATAAGCAGTGTATATACGCTGAGTTTTTGTTAAAAACCTCCATTAAAATGATACATAGCGATTAACCATATTTAAAGGATATCCATCTTATTTATTTCTATAAATTATGTTAGTAAGGTTTTAGAAAATGTCTTAATGTATGTTGGGTGACAAATGATCATGTTTGGAAATCCAGTGGGTGTTGAATCGATGACCAACGGATGGTAAGGGTTTCGACCCTACTACTGTCCAACATGATGCCCTTGTTAATGCATAATTTTTTTGTATTATTATTTATGGTTAAATAGTTGTGTAACATTTTATGTTTAGTTATTAATATACGAAAAATATTGGGTTTTATGATAAGTTATAAATAAAAAGTTATACATTAATTTATTTTATGGGACTTAATGACTATCTAAAATTGATTTTAGTGCTTCTAGCATCAATGTTAATATCTATAAATCCATTTCTTAGGTTACAGGATGCATTATAAACTTATAAGAGGATAACTAAACAATGAAATTGTGCCTTTTAAAATATATAATGTATGTATATTTCATTATATTCATGGTCTATATATGAATTAATCCAATATATAATAATGATAAAAGAAATGTGTTATCATAATACATTTATTTGATTAAACTGATGGCATTTTAAATCATCATAGATTTATGACCATAAGGCCCTCAAATTTTTATTGACCATTCACATTTTTTGAGATTGATGTCCTCATTTAATACTTAAAAATTTTTATGTGTTCCCCCGTGTCAAATATTCCCTCACTAACCATGTTGTTCAATGTGGAAACCGGGTAATATTTCACATTGGGTAATAATTATGGTTCCAACTATCCCTTTTAGGGGATGATTTAGTATTCCTTTTTATGATATGGGTTTCTATGAATGAACTATTCATAAATTAAACACTTAGTAACCTAGATAAAATTTTAGTGTGAAATTAATTTTATGAGTAGTATAATGTGACATCCTATGATTTTAGGTATTATATTTTCAAATTAATTTTAATTTTTCTATATTATTCACTTCACATAAAAGAATTTTTTTTATTAATATATTATGTGTGGCTTACTTTATACTGGACACTATCTTAATAATTAATTAATAACTAAATGAATTTATATTTCTCTTCCTGGAACACCATGAATATATATGACTTTTCAAACATAAAAAACAATTCCAACATATCAAAAAAATTATATTAATCATGATAACTAATTTTCATATATTGGAAATAATTATTTATTAAAAATAAAACAAATTGATAACAAAATTTATATATTTATTGTAATGTGCTCATATGTATAAAAATATTATTTTCTCAATTGAAATTCATTTCAAGAACATTAAGAAAAATTAATGAAATTTATATTAGAAACATATATAAATTGAATTTGATAAAATAATCTTCATTTTTGAATTTATAATGTTAAAATTATTTTAGGGGTGATTATTTTTTTATTTTCCTAAGAAACGTTATTTTTTGATGAGTAGTGAAAATACAAATTTTTAGTTAAAAACTACATTTTTGTTAAAATACTTATTAATGATTAATTTTATATTAAATTTTGAACGTAGTATTAGATCAATTATACATATATTAATACAATTTATTTTACTATAGTAAATTTTACATTGAAATTGGATATAAAAACTAACAAAACTCTACAACATCTTTCTACTTTAAAATCCCTAATTTAGTCTGTCCTTTGAGAATATCAGTAATTTTAATTATGAAGATTATATGATTTGAATTAAAAAAATCAATTAGTATAATATTAATATTATAATCATTTCATATTAATTTTTTTAACAAAATAATTATTAAAATTAACAAGAATTAATGTCATCTATTAAGGTAAAATAAATCATAATTTGCAACTAAACCATAATCGTAGGGGCCCAAATGACCAATCCAATTGCCAAAATTCCATTTTCCATATATAGTTCGGCCATAAACCATCCATATATTACATATTAATGTCTTATTATGAAATTTATTAGGTAATAAAATGTTTATACCTAATTTGATTTCAATGATTCTTAGTGGGTCATTTTCCTTCCCACAGAAGGCCTACACATCTTCCACCTCATCGCATTACTAAATACTCTATCATTATCCAGATACCACCCAAATACAATAAAAAAATCCCTCAACAAATCCTATAATAAATAGCTTTGGAAAAAATCAATCCAAGTATTAATTTTGGAAGAAAATAAAAGGAGTACATGATTTTGACGTAACATCTTCTCTCAAGTCCTTCCATTTATTTGGTTTATCCTACCCCTCCAATTTATATTTATTCCATTATTATATAAAAATATAATTATTCTAATATAATAGTATTTATTTTGATTTTTATTCGACATACACATACACCAACCATTAAATAATGGATACTGAACATATTGTTTATGTGTAAGACGAACTACTGCCTAACTAAACAATGATTATTCCATTTTCCTTACCAACCCTCATCATGGAAATTATGATTTAGAATATATTTATATATGTTATATATTATATATTATATATTACATTTATTTAATCATATTTATTCCACTTTCAAAATGTATTATTTTTACTTTATATTTCGTGTTAATAAAACAATTTTTTTGAGGATGTGTGGACAACAACACCCTCAAAGAGATATAATTCATTCAACCACTAAATAAAATGTATAAACAATGTATTTTTTTAATATAAATGAAATATAAAATATAATAAATATATAGAAATAATGATATATATATATGTATATGTATTTTACTTTCATTCATTCAACACTACGGTAAAACGGAAATAGTGTTCATGTGTACGTTCGACATGCTGTCTCAATGAACATTATATTATGTGTCATAATTATATAATATTTAGAATATTATAAAACACATATGATGTATATAAATTATATTTATATCATTTTTTTCATTATTTCTGAAATATAATAAATATTAGTACCAAATATATATCAATTTAATACAAATGCGATGAATTAAGATAACATTAAAGGAAGTGAAACATTAATATAATATTGTTAGCATGTTAGTAATATAAGATTTTAATAAAACCATATATGGTATTATATATAAGAATATGGTTATAAATAATATTTACAATAAATTTATATTTTTTATATAGGTTGTTCAAACATGTACGAAGAGAGTCACAACACACAGAAAGGGGATTTCATCTCACTTTTATTTTCCTGAGATACATTCTATGATCACCATTATTTCCTTTTTTTTCTATATGAAACTACCATTATTATATTCTATGTATGTTTTAAATAAATTTATTGGTATTTACATATCCATTTAATGATATTACTTTTATGTAGTTTTAGTTTCAAAAGTACTGAATCTGTAAAATGGTTTTGCATCAATTTTTCTTTTTCAGAGACTCATGTTTCCAATGGGTCAAAATTATATTTTTAGGTGTATATACTTAAAATATACATGTTATATCATTAATATAATTTATTTAATGATATTTGAAGATTTAAATGATTTCTGATTTGTACATGGATAGTATGATCACATATTATCAAGTAGTATAAGTTTATTGAGACTGTCTTATCGTTATTTAAGATTGTTTATGTTTATGTTTCTTATGAATAAATATTATCATCCATATATCATGAAAAATAATAATTTTCTATTTAAACTATTTATTAAATAAATATATCCATTTATTCGTACAATTTTATCACTCTTTATTACTAAATATAATGTTTTTCTTCAAAATATTGATGGGTTTCTCTCTCTTTTCTGAAATATATTTTATTAAAATCCATGTTTTATAAAAAAAATTCTGAATTATTTTAAAAACTATTTTCAAGATCATGGAATAATCATTTCTTTGAAAAAGTATTTTAAAAATGTTTTACTATTTTCAATTCATCTTTATTTTTATTCAAAGCCACTTTCAATGAAAAAATGTTTTCACAAAGGTATTATCTTTTAAGAAGTTTTTACAATGTATTAATCATATTTTCCTAATGAAACTTTTTTGAAAGATATTTCAAAATTAATTTCCATAAATGATGAAATATATTGATATTACAGTTATCCAATTTGGAAATTATCTAAATGATACTTTCATATTCTTTCTCTGAATGGGTTATTCTTAATTTCATGGCCTTTATGAAACACATTTCCCTTTCATGGGTTATAGGTTGTTAAAATATGTTTATTTTTATGTAATTATGATTTTGATAAAATTATTTTTGTACTGTTATCTTTTCCCCTAGGTTATGATATGTTTAAATGTTTATGATACCCATTTAATTTCATTGGTTATGATATGTTTAAATGTTTATGATACCCATTTAATTTCATTGTTTATGATATTATTATTTATGATTATGTGGCATATGTATGTATGATTTCTATAAGAAATTGGTGAGACCTCTGTCTCCCTCAAATGAGTTGGGTGGATATTTATATATAATTATATAGGAATGGTTTTAATAATAAATGAACTCAATTCACTATTATAGGTCTGTAATGTGAATTAAACATGTCACATTATTACATGATTGGATTGAGAAATGAACATGGTTTTATTTTCTGGGTTAGAATGAGAAGTAATGTTGATTCAGTATTATATCTATGGAATGAGTAGTGAACATGGATCAATAATACAAGGCTGAACAAAGAGTAAACCCAGTTATGTAAAATACATTTTTCTACAAAAATTTCCTTGTAAATAATTAATGACTTCAATGGAAATCATAATGTATGCTTATTTGTCCTACACAATTCAATGTTTTATTCCTATGTTATTTTATTATAGATTATGTTCTTTATTTAATTATGACTCATGACCCTTAAACTATCATTCATAATGGCGTGATTCGTGTATGTGATCTTTGATTTTAATTGTATGATCTTATATTTTTTGATCATGTTCCTGTAACCTTTTTCTCAAAAATATGCTAACATATCTCCCTTATTTACATCTATTGAGCTTTTGAGATCACCCTTTTTTTGGTTCTATACCCAAGGGTATGAGTAGGGTTTTATATTGAATTATATAAATTGCAAATAAATATGGGATATGATGATGATATTTCACCATGATATATTTTTTTGTTTCCAATTTTCCTAAGACATTACAAAATTATGGTCCTCAGCCATGTATTTTTGTAATATACAAAATATTTCTCTAAAATGTCGAAAAATCAATGTATTCTAAGAATGAGCCTCTATAATTAATATTATATAATTATAATACCATATCATTATTATTACCTTTCCATCCATTGGAAAATTAGGACGTTGATTGTTGGTACATGTGGACAACCACCACTATGAAGAAATGTGATTTGTTTTTAATTTATAATATACATAGATGATAATAATGATAAATATATTGAATATCTTATATATAAAACATAATAATTATTTCATAATGGTTAAATATTATTTATCTTCAGTTAATTTAATCCATCAAAAATTGAAAACAATTTTCATGCATACATATGGCCTACCATCTCCATGAATAGTGTGATTCAGTTATCTATATCTACATTTTATGGATAACTATATATATATATAATGAATATATTTGAACATTATATAATTATTACTATTATATATATTATTGAACCATTATCTATGTATGTAACAAGAGTAATTAAATTGAAAAGATAATATAAAAATATAACACTTAAAACCAGGATATGTTGACATTAATATGAAATTATAAAAAAATGGTTGTTTAAATGTATTATGTGGATAATATGGGATGTTATAAGTATTTATATGATTTTGGTATGGAATTATAATAAATTTTTATTTATTTTACATGGTTTTATATCACATTCCATTTAAATCAAACATGATGTAAGGGATTTACGTTAAAAACAAATAGATTATTTGGAATGTTCATGAATAAGTTTATGATGATTAAAATTTATGACCAATCTCTAGAAAATTAAATAATCTCTCTATAATAATGTAATATAATTGGATTAAAATATTCTATTCATTTTCTTAATGTTGTAGTTTTTATTTTTAACAAAATATAATAATGGAATTTTTTGACATAAAAGAGAGGAATAAAATTTCCCATTTTCACGACTTCTAAATTTCATCACGATTTCATTAAAATTATTCATGGAATTTTAAAATATAATACATTTATTAATATTTGGGAAATTTATTGATTTTATATATTTGATTTCAAAATAGAAAATTTTATTTTCCACTAGAATTGTTGAAGTGATATTTTAAATGGATTTCGTATATTAAGATAACATAATTTGAAGTTATATATTATTTAATTGGGATATGATCCAATAATAGTATTAACATTTATATTTCCAATGGCTAATGATGATGAAAAATTAATAAATATTTAAAGAAAATTGGTTTTTCCCATAGGTTAATTATGTTATGATGAAACTGTGACCCCAAATATTTTGTGAAATATTTCATAATATTAATTTAATATTTTAGATATTTTTCATTTTCTTAAAAATTTATTTGATATTTCCTTACACACAAATCTATTTTTAGCATCTATTAAATGCAGCACTTGTTTCTCCATGCAGTACACATAACAATGAGTGTAGCTTGTCTCAATCAATACATACTATTAAAATGTTAATATTTAATATGATGTTCCTAACATCTCCATTGTATAGAATAGTATGAATTAGATAAATAAATACAAAAAACATATGTTACACAAATGTGTACATGCAGAATTATTTATAGAACACATAATTATAAATGAAAATAAATACAATTTGAAAACAATAGATGTATTTTTTTAAAAAAGTAAATTTTTGACCAAAAAATAATATAACCTCAATAAATTTACAAAGAATGAAATTTTGGTGAATTATTTTTATAAAATTTAGATATTATATATTAAATTAAATTATTTACATTAAAAATATGTTTTTTCTTGGAAATAAATAGGAACACATCCAATTTTTTGTATATGAACTGCATTTATCTAAAAATTATTTTTATCGTATTTGGGGTTTTTATATTAATATAAATTATTTCACTTTTAAAAAATTTATTTGAATAAATTAAATTCAATTTTTAAATAGAAATTTAATAAATATCAGGGATTTATTAATTTATAATTTTTTTAAAAAATTTTATTTATGAATTGTGAAAAATAAATGTTTTTATTAGAAACATCCTTTTTATTGCTAGAATATACAAGATAAATTTCTATTAATATGGTTTTAAAATTTTAATTAGCTAAAATGTATCTATAAATCTAATTTATTTCATTGTAATCTATTTAATATTGAATATATATATATATATATCTTTGAAACATTTAATGATTTTCTTTTTTGGAAAATTGCTTCGTCATCTCATCTGCAAGTTTATTTTTAAATTAAATATTTCTAATTATGTGAATAGAAATTAAAAAAATGGATTAAATATTTTAAGTAAGGAAAATTAATATTATCTAGAAATTTTGAAATAATTTTTGACAATAATAATAAGTAAAAATCATAAAAATTATTTATATCGATTATGGTTTAAACAAGGTTACTAGGGGGATTAAACTAAAAAGTTAATGGTAATATTTACATCATGACTTGAATAAGTACTATTGGATGTATAAATTTAAATATTATATTTTTAATTATATATTATAGTTCCATTTTGATTATTTTTTGTGGAATTACATTATCATTATGGGTCCTTTTAAGAAATTTCCATGTGGGTATGTTTCCCCACATATAAATTGAATTATCCTCTACTCTCTTATAAAATTCTCATAACAAAATTGGATAAAAAATCAAAAAGCTCTCACTATTTACATAATTTTGTTTCTATATCATCTTGTCATCCTAATACACCAACCTAAGGGTTCTTAATAAAAAATCCAAAGGTGGTTTTTTTAAATGATTGAAATTTTCTTCACAATGTACAATATTTTACTACTCATAGTATAACCTTCTTTGATGTATTAACAAATAGAATATAATGACACCAGAATATAACATATAATAATATGTTAACATTTTTATGTAAAAACCTATATCCATCCCTTATTCAATCAAATGAGTTATGAATTTATCAATTGCGTGGATGGTGGACTACCACCTCATGAACTAATGTTATTCCATTTCAATAACCACTATAAACAACTTACTATAATGATGGATTTAAATTATATATTTCATATTATTATTATTATTATACTTCTTGAATTATTATAACATAAATAACTCTTTATTATCCATTTTCTGGGAATACGATATTGTGACTCATTTGTGTTTGGCAGAATACCACTTCTTGAATATATGAGATGTGCTCTTCATATACACATTAAATTAATGGTTTAATGGATAGTTATAAATAAAAATTTGTGATATATATGCAATAAACATTATTATTTAATGGTAGTATATTTTTTTACCCTACTGTTTTTCAGTCCTTTTAGAAATTGGAAACAATGTTCACACATTTGTAAGACCTACCATCTTCATGAACAATGTATATTATTTAATATATATAGTTTTTATAGATTAATATAAATTAATATATAATGAATATATAGATTATATTTATATCATATTTAATATTATATATATTATGGATCCATGATCAATGTATGAAGACCAGAAATAACAATTCAAAATATATAAAAAACGAATCGATTATTATATAAAATGTCATTTTAACAAAGAATTGTTAAAAAATAAGTAATAGAGGACCATAATTAAATAATTTATTATATGATATATATAATTCTGTTAATTTTACGGAATTATAATAAATATATATTTATTTCACAATAATTTCTAATTTATACAATATAATTTACATATAATGTAAAGGATTTATACTCACTAATTTATTTCTAGGATACATTTTCCAATTCACCACTTGATTATTTCTTGTGGTGTATATAATTCCCATTAGTAGTTTTATATTATAAATATACTTTTTATAATTATATTTGATCAATAATTTGACCTTATCCTCTACTTTTTCTTATGATTAAAACTATTAAAAAGAGTTAATGATTTTTTTTCTCACTTATATTTTCTGTGAGACACACGCCATATTCACCACATTTTTGTTTTATGTGTTTTATATACTACCAATGAATGTATTATATGATAATTTTCTATGAAATACTATGTATTTACATGTATTTTTTTGGATATAAAATTCATGGGGTTGTGATTCAAAATATAATAATGTGGTAAAATATTTTTGTCACTATTTGACATCTCTGGGACCTAAGTTATGTTATAATCATTTATTTTTTTATGAGGTATATAGAACACATTTCACATGTAATGTCATTAATTTTTTTTCTATTATATTTAATGTTTCATTTAATTTATTAATTTATTGGTTCTTAGGATTCACTACTTCCAAAGTGGTATAGGATTTATATTCTAATATAATCATTTTTTGGTAAATTTTATGTGTAGGATTTTTAATGATGAATTATTTTTATACATTTCTCAAGAATTTTTTTTAATATCCAAATGTTACTTTTTAATAAATCATATTTTAAATTCATTTTCCTCTCTTTATGGAAACATGATTCCAATAAACGTTTTCATGAAAACTGACTTTATTTCTCTTTTCGTCTAAAATATGTTTTTCTTTGAAAAAAATATTTTCTAGAATTTTTTATAAAAGATATAATATTCTAAAAATTATTTATTAATTAAATTTTGACCCATTTTTTATTTTATTTATTAATTGTTTAAATATAAATATACAAAACATTTTGAAAATAAGGCTCATATGATCATTATTCAAAATGTGAATGGAATGTTTTTTTAACATGTATGAAATTTATCTCAAATAGGACTACTCTATTTTTCAAATCCATTATTAATAATTTTAAATTTTATTTTCAAACAAATGAATTTAATGAATATTTGGATTTTTACATTTCTAAATTTATTTACAAAATCGAATGTAAATTTTCATCAAAAATGTTTTTAAATGATTTAGAAACCATTATTTATATGTTTTAAAGGTTTTTTCTAATGAAAAATATTTTGAAAGTATTTTATGTTTTTAAAAGTGTATTTAAAATAATAATGGATGCAATTTTAAATAAATTTTCCAAGCAACAATCCAATATAATTTTTATTTTATGCTAAAATACTATTATGCATTATATGATTTATAGTGGATATGATACAATGATATCATTCTTATTCATTATCAGGATGGTTTATCTTTTTGATGAAAATAATTTTATGAAACAAGATTCTCTCCAATTATTTATACCATGATTAAATTCTTATGAAACATGATTAATTTTAATGAGTTATTCTTTAATGAAATGATCAAATGATTATGTAAATTATTTAAATTAATATGTTAGGTTATGAAGAAATATTTATAAAATAAAATTCTTGTTATGGGTTATGAAATGATCAATATTTTATAATCTTGTGACACACATATGTATAATTTTTATTAGTTACTGGTGGTTACATTATAACCATGGATTTGGGTTAAATTACAACTAATATGAGTGGGACCAATTTCTCTCCATAATATATTAGGTAATTATAAATTTTATAATAGATCATAGAGGGAATCACAAATGATGGTACATAGGTTCTTGTCCTAATCCAAAAAGAGGAAAAAAAGGAGGTTATCCAGAGACAGAAGTAGGTACACAAGTGGTTATCCTAAAACTAACACATAATGAATATATTTGTGGGTTTCCATGACATAAGACTTTTTATTATTATGTAGATGCTATAAATATATGTCTTATACAAATTTTATGGTCTTATTGATCATGTTATTTAAATCTATTATGATTCTTATCATATTAACTTCTAATATGTTTTTATAACATTAAATTTTGATATTATACATATAGGTTACGGTTTTAACATAATATGATAATTTTTTTACACAATATGTCTACAAATTTCTGATTTTTAAACATATTGGACATATTATATAACCCTTTATCATGTTTACTTTCACAAGATATGAAGAAATTTTTTTTGAAGGGGATGTTTTTAAGGAGCAAAGAAGGGAAATATCATTATCAGATTTCTCAAATATATTTCATTAAAATTGAAGATAATTTACAGTCTCCAAATTCACTAAACCATCACAATTTTTTATCCTATATTGTGAAATATATGGAATATTACACTACTATGATGTGATATATATATATATATGATAATTTTTTGAATATATAGTTTGTATCATAGGAATGGTTTTGTTATCTTTTAAAAACATGGATGAGAAGAATTATTTAGATAACTAATGATATTTATATAGATATTTCTACGTATATACATTAGGATAACGATAAGGATAATTTATAGTATAAAAAATATCAATGAATTTTGATAAAGGATAGAGTGAGATGTATCTATGAAATTATATCCCTATATGGACAATACAAGTGAATGTGGTTCTAGCACAAAGATACTTGTGGGTAATAAATCCCAAAATATTGAATTCAACTAGACTCAATCAATTCATAGATCATGAAAATGTTTTGTTCCTCTATTTTATTTTAAAACTCATTTCATCTATTTTTTTTAATTCATAATCACATTTCAATTCATATTGAATGATTTAAATAATTTCTATGAATGTCTTTGTTTAAGAATATGGTTTCATATATTTAATTGAAGGTGTTATGATTTAGATATCCAATATAATATTTTTCCAAAATATGTAGTATCCCACATTTTATATTTTTACTCACACTATACCTTTTGGTTTTTTCCAATTGTGGGAACTAGAACGAACTAGAATAACGTTGAATGTGACTGACAATGTGTAAATGAAAACCAATTTGGTTGATGACTCGAGTGAAGGATATTGTGATTATTCCATATTTTTATCATGATATATGATTAATGGCTTCCACCTAAACCAACTATTTGGATAGACCTATTGAGAGAATGATAATTCTTTTTGAGTGTTTTGGTTTTTTCAACCATGGAAGAAATAAGATTCAGTTTTCTATATATTGAGAATATGGGATGAATTATTCCATAGCTTATCTCAATGGAATAAGAACTTGTTTTATTTGTAAATAATATGTTGTAGAGTACATGTTTTATATAGAAAAATTTAAATTTTAGATAATATAATGGATGTGAAGCATATTGTTTCTACGACATTATAAAAGTTTGAATGTTATAAATGATGTATGTAAGAGCATTTTAATAATAAATGTCCCTAGTGGAATGATAATTAAGAGGAATTGAAGGATGGAAGAATGATAGGTTTTGTTTATGATGATGAAGAGAATAAAAATAAAATATAAATGTCTGTACTTTTTATAGTATAGTATGACAAAGTTTAATACTGATGTATAATGATTAATGTTTTCATATATTAGAATTCAAAAATAAATTAATATATAAGTAACTTTTTTTAGAACTTTTTAATTACATATTTTTAATAATATATTGAATAGTACTAATGTCCTATAGAATTCATTTACTGAAAATTAATTTTTTTAGGAAAAGACATGATTAAGGTAATGGTAACAATTAATATGGTCATTATTTTGAAAATATTTTGTTTATTTTTGATAAAAATATTATTAATATTCATAAAATAAATTGATATTATTTATTACCATGGAAATTATTAATTAATTTCTTATATGGATTCTTATTTTATCCTTTATTGAGTTTACAACATTTTGGGAAGTATGGAATATGTTCAATAATCTATTTTTTTATTTAAGGAATGAGGAAAGAGTTATTTTTTGAATGAATGTAGGTCTTAATTAGTAATATATAGTAAATGGGTAAAAATATTAATTATTATACATAAATAGGTAGTTCATTTTATAGGGGTATTCGTGATAAGTTATTTTTTGAAATTTAGAAACATTATTTATGATTTTTTTAATTCAATTTTGTTCTAACATTGAGGATCATTAAGGATAAATATTCTTATAATGGATTATTTTTAGAATGTATGTTAGTAGGTAACATTGATAATAATTATTTTTCTATAATAATAAGAGATGTATGAATGAATTATCATCCCTTTAGGGATATTATGATCCACTTGTGACCCATTAATAAAAAAATGATCTTTATTTCATAAATTAATAGATGCAATATAAAATTAATGAATGAAAACCAATGTTTGATATTTTTATTGAGAATTAGAATTAAATAAATTATGTTTACATATTCAGGAAAATTATTTAGTTATAGAAAATTAAACATGAAATAAAATGATATACATTTACCTGAATTTCTAATTAATTGATTGTAGTTCAAACTATCACAGTTATATGGACTTACTGTTATTATTTTCTCTGGACCTTGTTCTTTATCACTAGTCTTCATTACGTGGGTGTTAGTTTTCTCTTATATATAAAATTTTCCACTTCACACCAATGTTATTAAATAAGGAAACCCAGTTATGTGTTATTTTAGGTTACCTTCACACATTTCATTCCCTATTTTTAAAATAAAGTGTTATTAAATATTTTTATGAATTGGGTTTCCCTAAAATTTAATTTAAATTTTTAAACCCCTATTTACTGATAACATGTTATGATTTTAAATACATAATTTATTTACGGGGATTGAATGTAACACCCAAAGATTTTGTGAAATTATCATCAAATAAATTTAACCATTTTCGTAATCTATGATAAACGTAACATTTAGGTTATATTGAATTACCTAAAACACTATGTTTAACATTTTTTACACACAACAAATAGTTTATCATGTGTTTCATAAAACATTTCGTGTACATTTTTTTTCATGAAATACTGAGTGTAAACAAAAATGGATATTAAAATAAAATCATAATATATAATTTCAAAGTTATCACCTTCATGATTGATTGTTGGGTATGAATATGATTAACTAAATTTTTAATGTATATATATTCAAAATTTATATATAATTATATTTATATAATATAAAATTTCAAATTAAAATAAAAACCATTTAGAAGCAATGTAATTTTATTCTGATGAATTATTTTTATGCTTACAAACTTCCATTATATCAATAAATTTAAAAAATAATTTTATTTGTGAAATAAATTAATTAAATTTTCATATTATATATTCAATAAGATGATAAAGTTCCATCTTATGTTTTTTATAGACAATATAAAATAATAAATCCAATTTTAAACTACAAATTGTGTTTTTCTTGGAAAAATTTTTATCGTATTTTTGTAAGTTACCATAAAATTAATTTTTTTAAATTTTATAAAATTGATTACACAAAATATAATTCATTTTTGATATGACATGGTAAAAATTATCTTGAATCTTGTTTTAATTATATAAAAAGTTATATTTTATCGTAAATAGTGAAAAATAGTAGTTGTTATTAAAAAAATTCATTTTCCTTCAAAGTATTTACAAAATAAAATTTATGAAAATATTTTTTTAAAATAAATTTACCTAAATTATATATTTATTAATACTATTTAGTACATTTATATACATTTAATATTATGATTTTACATAAAATCTTTTAGATCCTTTCAATATTTTCTATTTGGAAACCAAAATTTTCGTCGAATATGTGGGGTTAATTGTAAATTAAAATTATCCGATTATTTGATTGGATATTTTGAAATAGTTTCCACATATAAAATTTTAATAAATAACATTATCTAATATGTTAAAATTATTTTTTCGACCAAAATGAATAGTAATGTCCATAAAAATTAATTAGCATGATAATATTTAAAACATTTTTACTGGGTTTAAAACTAAAACTACATGGGTGAAATTTCCATTTAAACCTGTATAAATCATATTTTATTATAATATAACAATAATATAATAAAAAATTAATATATTGGGTAATTTGGATGATTTGTTTTTAAATTTACGACTTTATCATTTTGTATCCTTCTATGAAATTTTTATAGATTATCCACGTGGGTTTCATTCCCCACATATAAAAGGACCTCTCATGTCATATATTCTATACACCTCATATGAACATTGGATCAACCTAACTATACCAAAATACCTATAAAAAATCATTATACATTTTCCATAGATACTATTTATCCCCAAATAACAACCTTAGAGTCCTTAATAAGAGATCTAATGGAGGTTGTCATATGTGAAGAAAATTATCTTCACTAAGATAATTATTTTTAATTATCCTCTAACAAAAATAATTCATGTATTGTTAATATAAATATAAAAACATCAGTATATTACATATACTTAGATTTAATTATTATGGTGAAATAACAAATATCCATCTCCACTTCCATTACCTTGTTTACTAAATCATCATTCATATGTATGGTCAACTATGACCTCAGAATCAACATTATTCATTTTTCCATCACCACCTTACATTGTTGGATATAATGACTATTATAATATAATTATAAGATATTTAGAGTATTATTTATTAAAAATACATTCTTACTTTCGATTCTGTGGGAATATGATAATGACTTTTGTGTATACAGTAGACTAGTTCGTCAAGAAGAAATGTAATTTGTTCTTCATGTACCAATTAAATTGAAGTTAATATAAAGAAGATTAAATTACTATATTATATATATATATATAATAAAAATTATTCTTTAATGGTGATATATTATTTACCCCAATTTTATTCAATCCATCATGAAAATGGAAACAATGGTCATGTGAATGTATGACCTACCATCTCTATGAACAATATATTTCATTTTGTATCTCAAAATTTTATGGGATTCTAAAAATACATATATATTTAATATATTCAGTTTTATATAATGTTTAAAATTATTTAAATTATGGAATCATGATCCATGTAAGAGGACAAAAAAACTATCAAAACATACATGAAAAACAAAACTGTTATTATAAAAAAATTTGATTTCACAGGGATTTTTTAATAAATATGTAATTAAAGGACATATTTATATCATATATTTTGTTATATATATATATATAAATGTTTCTATAATAAATTTATAATAAACATTATTTTATTAAAGAGGAGGTACGAACATGTATGAAATAATTCATGAAATATGGCAATGGATTAATAATATCTTTTTTATATTTGGCAGACATATGCCAATTCAACACTTGTTTATTATGTGCGGTTTATTTAATAAAACATTAACATGTAATATCATTAATATAATTACTTTCATGATATTTAATATTTCAATTTTTAAAATTTATTTTTGATTATGAATAAAATTATTACTAACATGTTATGGGAATTCTGAATCATTATTATTTTTTGTGAGACACATGACTTATTCATCACATCATTCATTTATATGGTACATATGTATCCAATGAATGTTTTTTTAATTTTTTTAAATAAAATTATCTTTATCTATATATCCTTTTTTGGATCTCTCTTTTATAAAGATTATTAATCCAAAGTTTACAAAGCAGTAACTGATTTTTGTCTCAATTTTTTTTGGACTTACATTATGTTATGAACATATACTATTTTATTAGGGGTATATATATACCTATTAACATGTAATATCATGAATTTAATTATTATCAAGATATTTTATGTCTCATATTATTTTAATATTTCATGGGTATTATGATTCTATGATACCAAAAAGGTAGTGGTTATAATTTCAAATAAAATCATTTATCATGATATTTTATAATTAGGATTTAACTGATAAAATATAAAGATTTATTTCTGAATAAAATCATGGTTTTTATTATACCATGGTTATTTATTGATAATACTAGTTTACCTTAATTTTACTCTATTTAGGTACTCATGAATCGAATATAATTTTATTAAATCGACATTATTTCTCACATAAATGGAAAAAATATTGTTCAGAAAAAACCATTATTTATAAAAAATTTGAAAATTTTTCTTAACATTCTCAAAATTATTTATTAAATTCATTTATAATCATTTATTACTTTTTAAAAAATAAAATAATAATAAATATCATATTGTTTTCAAAACATGTCTCCTTTGGATTTAAATAAAAGTGTGAAAAAAATATTTATATTTATGTGTATTGAATTTTCCACTATCATGACCAGAAACAATAATGGTATTTACTCAATAATTGATTTCAATGATTTCTAAAGCTTCCATTATATGTTTCCAATGTTATTTTGAATGATATATTAAAAAAATGTTTTATATTTTAGATATTGTTTTCATGGTTAGATAGATATATTACATAATAAATGTTACAACTAATATTTCAAAATCATTTTCGTTCTAAGATTACTTATCTTGATGTTACATATGCATTACTAGATAAATGACCCTAAGATACCATTACTATTAATTTTGTGGATGGATTATGTTTATACTGGCGAGATGTCTATGAAACGTTTTCTATTCCATAGGTTTTTCCATTAAAAATTTATATGTAAAAATACTTAATTTCAATGGGTTATAATTTTACGAAATGAATAAATGATTTTGAGAACTATTTACTTTCCACAGTTTATGTCCTGATGAAATATTTATGAAACTCATATCAGTATATCTAATTTGATATGATGAATTTTTTATGATCCTGTGGCACATAGTTTTCTGTTATTTATGTTATTGAGTTTTCATTATAAAAAATGAATCTTGTTAACATTATAACAAAGATATGTGGGCCCGATAAATCTATCTAATGCATTGGGTATTGATTAATTTTATATTAGTCCAATTGGGGTGTATTACAGGTTATCCGTATCCCACAATAAACTTCATTAGATGTTACCCCCATCCTACGATAGGGTACATTGGAGTTTATACCAATCCTAATGCATGTACATGGGTGGTTATCCAAAGACTACAATGTTATGAATTTCTTGGTGGGAAGCATTGACATATTATAATATATGAATATATATATTCCAAAAATTTATGTTCTATGATAATTTCATTTTCTCGTGGATGATTTTATTTGATTCCATTTTTTCTAAAGTCATATGAACTATAAATATTTATGTTATGACATACAATATTGATCTTCAATATGTAGGGTATTATTTTCACATGTTATTTCCATGTTCTCATACCATTATGCTCACATTATATTTAAATTTTCCCTCATGTTTACGCATACTGATCATATAACCCCACCCTATCTTATGTTAACATTATTATGTTTTGTATAAAGGTTTTAAGTAGGGAAATTTTTTAATATTACAATAGGGGAAGATCTTTATGAGATATGTTGAATATCATTAAATATAATAATGATAGTGTATAAAGACTCTAAAGGAACTAAATCATTGTGGTACAGGACTGTGTATCTGTGAAATGTAATGAATATTTATATAGTAATATTTGATTTTTTAATTTGAGATGTTGGGTTGTATATTTAAGACATAGTGAAAACCATTAATTTCCACCATGTAATGATATGATGGAATAATGGAATGTTTATGAAACCCATTACCTTTCCATATATTTTACAATGATGATTGTTCTACATTCTTGTGACATGATCTTGTATATTTTTAATTATTTTTGTATTTTACATGGAATTATGTATCCCTATAATGTACTAGGTAGTGATGGATAACGCATGTGATAGTAAGGCCTATAATGGGGAGTACACCCAATTATGTAATTAGCGTTGTCCACATTGATAATCAATTGAGTTAACATTGACTAAAGATATAAATGAATGTTTGGTGAAACAAATCCACTATAATAGTCATGGATTTAATCCTTGACGAAGGAAATGATTTTATATATTTATTTATTTTTCACATATATTTGTTTTATTATAATTTTATTTATCTAATTTAAAGGTTTCTTTGAATATTTTATGATTTATGTCTTATAAACATCCAAGCATTAAAAAATTTGTCAATATTATTATATATGATATAATTGATTTTGTTTTATAATTTTAGACATATGTCATCATAACCATATGCTCGTGTTTTTCATACATGATTGTTTATATCTCTATTATTTATTATTAATGAGCATCTAATCAAACCTTTTCATAATATTCAATTCCCAAGTTATAATGAATGTTTTGAAGTCTAATAGGTCTATGAAGGGTTGTATTTATGTATATCCTAGCGGGAGATTATGTAGATCAATTATGAATATGATTTTTATGTATCTATATTACCAATGTAACTAAACCTACATGGTCCTAGTGTGGATTATAGTATTATATATTGAATAATAATTTTATAAGATATGATATTTATCTATGGAATGTAAAGGACACTATAGTTTGTATCATTGTAATGATTAGTTACCATTAAAAAATAGGATGAAATAATTCAGTGAGATCCCCTAGGATACTCCTATGTATAACAGATCAAAAAATGTTATGGCAAAGTAGTGGCATTTTCCTAGAAAACAACCATATATGAGTACTATTAGCGGATTTGGTTTTTCCATAGATGCCGTGAGGGGTAATAAACCAAAAAATAGTGGACATGTATATCTTTACCATCACATTGGTGCATGATGATCATACCCTAACTATGTAACTTGTTTTACACTCCCATAGAATGTGTATTTCATTATTGGATTTTTCATTACGAACTATTATGAAGTATTTGAATAGATTATGACCCTGAATTTCCTAAGATAACATTCAGGTTTCATATATCAATAACAATATATCTTTATTTTCGACATCATATGAATTATTTTTCATATTTATGTAGCTTCACACAATGAATATTATTGCTTTCACTATTCATTTTGGATTTAATCAATTGATTGAACTCGAAGGAACCGTGTTGATGTGGAATGAGAGAGATAATGAAACGATTTCCCTATGTGGGAATTTTTTTTGGAGATGAAATTAAAAATAATTGTTAAATTATTAGAACATTTTTCAATCCATAAATCATATCAATCATCCAAGCGATAAAATGATGGAATGAAATTTTGTTGAGTCATTTATGATGACACATCCATATTCTATTAGTAGTTCTAATAATCAACTATTTCTGATGAAATAGATCATTAAAAAAGAAATGATATTTTTCAATAACAGTTTTCAATACATTACTATGTTATTTTTATTTTTTAGCATTTTCATGGCGATTGGGATAAATGGTGTACACAAATTAAGGGCACAAGGAAATAGGAAGAGATTGAATCTTTGGATTGGGATGTGTTTAGGATCATTTTATACAATATGTATATTCCACATATTTTATTATAAATAATGTATAAAGAATTCCATGAGATATATAACAAGCTAAATTAATACATTAATAACTATAAGTAAAATTTACAATACATATTTTTCACACTTCTTAAATTATCAAGCAACCAAAAAGTAAGATCGACCTATTTTCATTTTCTTAAAACAATGTTTGTAAATGTTTTCTTCAATAATAGTCTTTATTAGATATTAATAAATATTTAAATGTTTTAAAATATCAAAAATATTGATTGGAGTTACTGTTCAATCACTTGGAATTTATATGAATGTTAACATTGAATTAAACTTAAATCCTATTAATGGAAGCCATGGAGAGAGAAACATGAGATTTCCTTTATCCATGAAGTTTGTAAGGAAACATTGAGTAAATATTATTAATTAGACTATTTAATGTTATTTAATGTATAAAAGATGTTTATTGGGAAATCCAATACTGATGGGGATGTGAAAGAGAATATAACTAATCGTGGTGAAAAATTACCATATAATGAACCACCCACACTAAAACATTTCAAATTCAAGGTGATTCAGATTTATTAATGGAAATAAATAATATATAATGGTTAATGATGATTATCAACATTATATACCTATAAATACCAATGAAAAAGGAAAATCTCACATTGAAACAATAACCAATGTGATGTACAACATCAAAGTGGTGAAAAGTACACATATTATCCCTTATATAACTTCTAACATCTAAATTAATATTGAATCTAATCACATTATTATATATTAATAATTTTCTAAATATACCATCATACCTAATCAATTATTATTTGTTAAATTATATGTGAAAAAACCAAATGGTATTACAATTCGTCCTCAATTCTATGGGCATTATCCAATTGAAGTTTGTGGGAATATGCATGATATGAATATTTTCATTCACTCTATAGTTGTATTTGATGTTATCTATTTAATGTATATGATTTATTTATATAAATACCAGATTTAGTGTTGAGTAAAGGAATTAATATTTTATATTCTCAACAATCCAATTAAATTTTATCATTATGTTGATGAATATGAACCAGCGATAGAAATTTCATTAAATATAAGGGTCTTTATTTATATTCAAAATTTTTATTTTTTTATATTGTAGGGGTGAAACTAAAAATATATAATATTTATATTACATTAGAGTTTAATTGTGTTTTTTATAAGAGTTTCCCAATCTTCGACAAATTAGGATGTTGAGTTTTCAATAAAACTCATACCTAAAGCTACACCTATTTTAGTGACTCGTTTAAGATAGCCCCAATTTAGTTGATGTTGTCGAAGAAGAAACACTATTATAATATTGATAATTGATTAATTAAACCATTTGAAATACTATGGGGAGAACTTGTTATTTTTAAGAAGATAGACGGATTGATCTTAATTTATATTTATTATCCAGAATATAATCAGACCAAAATCAATAATAAGTATCATGTTCCCTATATTGAGGATTTTTCCAATAAATTATTATGAGTTTAATATTTTTTAACGTTTTATTACTCAAATGGATCTTATAAATTGAGGTTGAAAAGGGAATACAAACCCATGACATTATTATATATGATTTAGAATCTATGAATTTCTATTGATGTCATATAGTCTTACTATTTCCTCCATAATCTATATTTAATTAATGAATAATGTATTTTAAAATTACCTTGATTAGTTTCATAGACATTATATTCAATATTAATATATAATACAAGTGTATTGAATAGCATTAATATCACTTGAATAATGTAAAAAAGTCCATACGAAAGAATAATGTGTATGATGAATATACAATGTGTGAATTTTGGTTACAAAAAATAACATTTTTTGGATTGATGAATGCTATGAAAATTTCATGGAATTAGTCAGTATGTTACATAGTAAACCTAATATTAATATTTCCTACAGTGGATATGTGTTTTTATTAATAGTGATTCCTCAAACAATGGGCAAGGAGGCATTATCGTGTCAAATAATATAGTTAATGTTTATGCTTTATAAATATTGATGGCCCATGAGAGAAATTACCCAACTAAATGATTTAGATTTAGATGTCATTATATTTTAATTTTTTATATAAAGGAATTATATTTATGGATATAGGTGCGACCAATGTTTCCATCATAATATTTTAAATCATATATTCACTCATAAACAAATAAATATGTTCTAGAAAATATGGTTGCAGTTGATAAAATATTATGACAACTCGATACATTACAACCCATGAAAATTGAATAAGATGTCATATTATTTTGAGTTAAAGGAATCATTCTATCATGTAAATAATGAGGGTCATAAAATATTAAATATTTCTATATTTTCAAATGATTTATATGGAAATATTGACTGAGCGGGACAAATCATATCTTCTAAAAATGAGGGTTTAACAAACAATCCATGTTGATATTAATGAGGTAATAAAATATTATATATAACTAAAGCTTTTGGTGAGAAATTTTATTGATTAAAACCTTGATTATGATGAAATAATAAGGTTCAAGAGCCATGTAAATATTATATCTAATGCATATATGAAAGATTTGTGAGATGAATCTCATATTTCACCAGTCTATATTTTTCCTAGATGTACGAAGATATATAGTGATATGAAAAAAAGTTTTTGGAAATAAAACATGGATAAAGATATTTTGGAGTGGGTGTATTAGTGTAAATAAGGTCTTCATATTAAGGATGATAAATATAATTATATGGGATTTTATAACTACTTCCTATATAATTATAGAAATGAAAAAACAACCCCATGGATTGTGTAATTGCACATCCAAAAATTTCTAAAGACAATAATTCTATTTGATTAAATTAGATCTCTAAAAAATAAAAAACATATCTTTTCTAATAAATAATATTTCAATCATTATTATCTTTATAGGATATTTATTAAGGATGTGGTGAGGCTGTATAGTTTACCAAATTTTATTTAATCAAATCAGGATCTGAGGTTTACCTCCAAGATCTGGAGAAGTCTATAGTCATATATAGATTTAGAATTTTTTTTCATTCTACTTACCATCCATGAATATATGTTCGATCAAAGTGAACCATTTAAACTGTGGAGGATATTTTGAGATCTATTTCAATGGATTTTGATTTTGGTCAAGATAAACACTTTCCTCTATTTTCGGTTTATTAAATCATATGTATTTCACTAAAGAATTCATATTGATCCTTATGTATACCAATGTGGAAATTAGTTTATTATATTAAATTATAGGATTAATATTAATACCAAAATCTTGTAGAAAATTAATTAGGAATGAAAATGGTTGATAATGTACTATTCATTTAGTAACACATCAATTCAACACAAATTTGTTAAAAAATATTTGTTAATAATCATTAGTAAAATTTATAATTCAATACTGGTGTTTATGGATTCCAATTAATTTACTAATGAATAAAATGTTATCATGTTTTGAAATAATATTTTTTTACGTATATAGGACCATACTTGTGCATGTTCAAGTTTTTTTATTACATATGATTATATATTTTAAACCATTTATGATATTTTATTCTTACATGATATTTTTTATAACTTTCAATATGTTAATTATATCATGAGATGTAGATATTATAATTTAATAATTACTAGTTAATATGAAATTTAGATTTTGTATATCAGTTTTACTAAATAAAAAAACCAAATTCATTGTTTATTAGTTTTCATTTAATCCCAATAAAGATTCATAATTTTTATTCTCAAGATGTATTTTTTTAAAAAACTACATTATAATTTTCATCTATATTTGATCATATATAAATCCATAATGTTTAATTTTTATTATTATTATCATGTTTGACAGATAAAAGAGTTATATAAACATCACATGTTTATGAGGTACATTGAAAATGCTTTTCTTGTACTTTTAAAATTCATTGAAGTTACTACAACAATGCTATAAATTCTAAAGACTTATGTATTGAAATGTTATTTAATTTAATATACTACATGACATACAGATATCGAATTGAAATGAAAAATGGATTTTATAGAAATCCAACATGTTTATCTTGATTTCATTAGTTTACATATAATATTAAAAGATATTTTGAAGGTAAATAAATTATATGATCCTCTCCAATGATTTTTCACATCTAAAATTTTTCCAAAATGTGTTTCTATAATTTATTTATGATATAAGAAGATTCAGATATTAGAATTATTATATTATTGAATATATTTAATGATAATAATATTTTATTCTAATAAGTCTTCTTAACCAAAACCATTTTCTTCTCGTAAAATCATAAAAATATTCTTTTAGGATTGTTAATGTATGTTGTCCTATTTTATTATATGTATGGTATGAATCCCATACATTCATAACAGTGTAAATTAGTATTCCTCCAACTAACATTTAAAATAGAGAAAAGAATGCTTTGTGAATCATAAATTCAGATTATTGTATTGTATGGTTTGACAACCCTACTTTTAGAAAAGTTAATATTATGATTCATGCACCCTAAATTTAGAACTGTGAAAAGTATGGTTTGGAATCCCTTATTTTTTTATTAACCCTATATTATATATATTAAAGTATGGTTCACCTACCTTACTTTGGGAGAACCCTACAATTTGGTGGACCTTAATATCGATGAACCCTACATTAGTTGAAACCTACTTTTGGTGAAACCTTCTTTCACATAGACTAAATTATTGTACACCAAATTCATACAAACTACTTTTTGTACCTGACTTAGCTCTTTTTTCATTGTGATTTTATTCTAAACATTGATCTGCTACATATTAATATTGATTATTTTGAAAGGGTTTATAACGGATAAATTCGTATTACATTTATGGATTATGATTGAAGTTATTTTTATTTTTTTTGCCACATTTAAAGATAATAATTAATAAATTACTTTAACTTCTTTTCCCAATAAATTATGAGGTGACAAGATTAGTTAAATTCAAATAATTCAATTTACATTGTGATTTTGTTGCTAGTTTTTATGATATGTTTTGACATTTTTTTAATATATTTTAATGGATTTAAACATTATTTTTTAAAGATTTAAATTCTATTGTTTATATGGGTTAATTATTGGAAGAGTTATAAAAAATTATTTTATATTTTTTTAATATATATTCTATATTAATAAAGTGGAAATAATGTTGTGACTTTTGTGGGGATATTTATATAAGATCTCAAATTGATTTATTTTTAATATCATAAAGAATTAGATCTATTGAACTACTGAATATATATTCTATATATATATATCCTTCTCTCAAAAAAATGCACTCTAACACCATGGGATAACTTCTTTGACATGATTTGATGTTTTTATCTTGGTATACAATACGATGTTTTTGGGATACTGTTCATCATTTCTTAGATGTTATCTCATGTGCCGAAATAATTTTTCATTGAATAAAATTTCATTGATGAGATGTGTTAATAAAAATCTCTAGAAGTATTACTAGTGGATTCATTTTTTAACTTCTCTTGTCCAGTTTTTAAGTAGGTAAGTCTATTTCCAAACTTATACATTCACTATCAATTTTACAACATATTATTTTACATAAAAAGAACTATTTGTAACACTTTTTCCACATGTTGTAACATGATGATTCAAAAATCAGAATCTAAGGGTAGTAACAACCTATATCTAATTTGAGTATTTTTCTACTAATTACACCTACTGTCTAAAGTAATTATACAATGGTTGTGACTCCCCATGTAGAATTCAGAATTGTGGGTTTCCCTCCACCAAGAAATTATTCTATATATGGGTTTTGATTAACCCTCAAAAATAATTATTAATGCACACATTTATCTCACTATGTATCGTAGGCCAACTTTGGACTGAACAAATTTAATAGAATCCTTGTGTTATTATACATTTTATACTGCAAAATATATTTTATAATTAAATTTGATAAATAATATATTTAATCAAATATATTATTTTAATTTTTTAAATTTGTTTTATTCACCCCCTCTAGGCCATCTTATTTTAACCCATCCAACCAACCTTTTTGTATCATCAACAAAATTTTGATGAATATTTTGTTTTTATCGTTATATTTTATTGATTCCAAACCGTGGTATAATAAGTTGTTTATTTTTGAATAAACCATTCCAACTATAGAGTCTTCATTTATTTTAATTTTTCTAACCTATTCATAGAACTCAATCTCCAAGGATGATGATATAATAATAAGGTTGGATTTAACATGATGGATTCAGGAATTACTCCAAAGCAACCATTCTTTGATGGAAATGATTATGGTTAATAGAGATCCTGAATAGATTCTTACCTTAAAATGTTACGAATTTAACATTATTATATCATGTATAAATAGTACACAAAATCCCTAAGATTACCCAGATACTATTACAATAAATTATTCTAATATATAATTTTTTAATTACAACGTTGTTAATATAATATATTGTGCTACTAATAGAAGTTTTTTAGATGCATGTCTCTTTTAAGACAAGTATTGAAATTTATAAGATTCTACAAGTAACTCACCATGGATCTGTAAAATTAATTTCGACCAATCATGGAATGCTCTATAATGAGTCCCAATCAATAAAGATGCCTGGAGTCAAAACATTAAACCAAATGTTCTATATATTCACACGAACATTTAATAGAATGAATTAATTTAGAGAAGGTCTAGAAAACGCAGTTTTTTTTTGAATGAATCTAATGACCATTAAAAAATAAATGTCACACCAAAAAATTTTACATTTTTGAAAGTTAGAATTTCAATGAGTACGCACTGTATGAATGTATTCGATCATTACTCCAATTTGAACCAAAACATAATAACATATCTAAAGATGATATGAAAAAGGAAAAGGTATAATAATTAATATTGTTAATGTTATTTTGAGTAAAAAAATTATTCTAATCTACAGGCAAGTGAAAAAGAAAATATGGCTCAGATTATGACTGATGTTTTTAAAATAATGTCAAATTTAGGATTCAAAAACCGTGTTATGAGGGACCATAAAAATGATCAATATATTGGATGTGCGAATGGAGGTACAAATTTCAATGATTTAGATATAACATGTTATGAATGAAGTTAAAAAATTACATATCATATATTATTTTACTTAATAAAATAAAAAATTCAAACATAAAAATATTGGAAAAATGTCATTGAAAAATAGATGGGGTTGTACTAAAAAATTTGATTCCAGTGAACTATCTAGAAATAAAAAAATAATCTAATTACTAGTGTTACATGAAATCAATAGAATAAGTTATTAATTCTTGTTTTATTATGAATGATCTCATTATTCATATGATTATGATAATAATAATATTTATTACTTACATAAAGAATTATAAATATGAAGGAAAAATATTTTCAAATCTATTGATTTATAAAATATGATTAAAGAATACAATGACAAAATTCTTTCTTAATATAACTAAATTTTAGAGAAAAATTAATATTTTCGAAACACTAATTCTTATTCACATTTAAATGATTATGAAAATTTTAAATCATTTGAATATTTGAATGAAAATTTGAAAAATTAAGGTCAATATCATAAATAATTATTATTTACTATTATTAAGGGACGTGAAAAATTAAATGATATGTTTTATTTGTTAAAAATACAAAAAAATTATGGTTTCAGATATTATAAGTTAGTAACACAAATGTATAAATTCAATTTTTTTCATTAAAAATGTGTTTAGTTCAAGTATTTCATGTTTTAATGGTTTCATGAATGTTTATTATGCTAATTATTATTTTATTAGATTAAACCAATCATTGGGATATACAAAAATAATATTTTTAAATCCTTATTATCTTGAGTACATTAAATCACTTGTCCGAATTATTAATGATTACATAAATATTTTATTACTAATTCCATTGGACCCAATGTTGATTGGGTTCTAAAATTTTCATGTAATTTATTTTTATAGGAAAAGTTCCTTTATTGTCTCAAGAACAAAATATGGAACATGGAATGTGGAAAATCATAGAATATGAATAGAGACCCATAAAATTATACTATTTAAAACACATCTGATATAGAAACTATTACATTAGGATTCCATTCCAATAGTAAAGTAAAATGTTTTCTAAAATATGGTATTTTAAATTATAACATTATTTTCTATGTTATAAAAGAGGTAGGAATAAAACATTATTTAATTAGAATATAAAAATTACAATAGTGATATAATGTTTGTTTATTTCAAAATTATTTTCTTTTTGTTTTTATAAATGAATATTTATTATTTTATTCAAATAAAAATGGTTGTATGTATATTATTAATTTTCGTGGACATGATTTTCAATCAGTAATGTGTTTGAATGATTTAAAATGTCTAAACATCCTTTATAATAAATATTAAGGTCATATCATTTTCAGAATGTTACATAAGCTATAGAAACAGTAGAATATGTTCTAGTTAGCATCCATTAAGAGTGAACAACTTCATGTTTATAACAATTTTCTAGAAGGGAAGCAATGAAAAATTTATTTTAGACACATCAATCAGGTAAGTACAAATAGACCATTACAATTAATATATCTTGATGTATTTGAACCCACTATAATTTCAAAAAACGGTTGAAATAATTATATCTTAATTTTTATTGATGATTATAGTTGATTTACTTGGGAATTCTTATCTCCTCATAAAAATGATACATTAACTACATTTTTTTTCTCTAAATTAGTTTGAATTGAAAAAGGTTGCATGATTATTTATATTCATGATGAAAATAGGATCTGAATTTCATAATTTATATTTTTTTATTATTTGTAATATAATGGATATTTTCCAAATTTTTCTTCTCTAATAACACCAGTGAAAATTGGTGTTTTAGATTGTCAAAACAAAACTCTTTTTGCAATCAATTGAACTATGTTATGTTATTATAATTTACCTATATATTTTTTAGCCGAATCAAATTACATATCTTGTTATTTTTAAAATATAATTCTTATTAAACCATTATTAATGAGTCTCATGAAAATTTATATAAAAAAATCCTAATGTTGGTCATTTTAAAGTTTAAGGTTCGGTTGATTTTATTTTAAATTCAAAGTAAAATTCCGATAAATTTGAGGATAAAATTGATAAATGTATTTTTTATTAGATATTTGAATAACATAAATTCATATAGAGTTTATCAATATAATATAATTTTATTATTAAATAATTTTATAATGTTGTGTTTTATGAAAATATAGTTAAATAAAATGATGATCCTAATTTTTATGATCATGAGTTTAGATATTTTAATTTTAGGGAATAATAACCTATAGATATGGATGAAAATTTTATAGGGATAATACTCGATGTTAACATAAAAATTGATCATTGAGGATTCAAAAAAATTGTCAAGTTAAAGATATCTTGGGAATTGTTGATTCTTGTGTGAAAACTAGAAATTCAAATTTTAAATATTCTACCAATTATTATTTTATTTGTAATTTTATTAACAGTAATTTTCTGAATAATATAAATGGTTCTAACTAGATTATTAATATTCAAGATGAATTAAATCTGTTTGATAAAACATGTGTTTTTAATTTAGTAGATTTTATTTAGGATAAGTATATAATTTGAATATAGTGGACCTTTAAAAACAAGCTGTATTAATCTAGACATATAATCAAAAACAAATCCAGACATGTTTCACATGGATTATCTAAATAATAAGTTATATACATTGAGGATTCATTTTCACCAATTTCCAATTTAGATGTTGTTAGAATATTGTGGGACTATTTATTGTTTCAAGGGTTTAAATTATTTAAAATGGATATAAAATGTTCTTTCTTAATTGGGTTTTTAATTGAAGAATATTATGTTTCTAAACCCCTAGTTTTGAAAATTAAAATTTTTATATCCAAGTTTATTCTTTTTCTTAATCTTTTTATGGTCTCGAAAATAGATCATTGTTCTGGTTTTGGAAGACATTCTTAATTTTTGTTAACAAATTTATTTATAGAAGTCAATGTCACACCCATATTAATTGTTAATTGTACATACATATATATTATATTTATACCTTAACATTCTCCCCAATGTCCCCCCTACACCCACACAAATTTGTGTGGAATTTGGAGATGTTTTGATTCGATAAAGTAGGGTGCATGGTTTAGGTGCACATTTTTCAAAACCGATCACACAAAATGCACGCCCATGTCCTTCTCATTATAAATAATCTAAATGAAATATTTTTCCTCTTAGGATTTATCCTAACCCTCCCCAATCATCCCTACATCGAACCTAATATCCATGGCAGCCCTTAAAACCTCTCAAACCCTCATTGAAACTCCATTTTGAAGTGGGGTTGGTGGAGGAACTTCACACAATCTCAAGTAAGTGTCTCCCCCTATTAGTTCCTCCCATTTTCATGTTGCTTCATCCAAATTACTTGAAATCCCAAATAACAATAGGGAATGGTTTAAAACCATTGTTTTATCTCTATTTTTTCTTGGTATAATATTTTTATTTTAGGCTCAATCTACCTTACTTGAGGTGCGATAGTGGGGTGATTGAATTTTCACACAAAGAATTCAACATTTTAACCATTTTTTAGGTGATTCTGTTGTATGATATAATTGTGACTTATCATGATTTTTTATAATATTTTCATGATTATCTAAATTTTTATTGTTGAAGATTATTTTAGTGTTATTCGTAATTAAAATGATGTTTAAGTCCCATTTTTATGTGAAAATACGGTTTTTCATAGATATTTTCAATTGGATCATTTGGGGATGCCCTATAACAATATATTTGATTTTATAAAAAATTATTAGTGCTTGAATAAATGTATTTAATTTTTATCTCCTTTTTTTTTTGTTGTGGTAATTTTTTTTCATGGTTTTAGTGTATCATATGAACTTTAAGTGCCATGATTGTGTGAAAATAGAGGATTTACAAAGATATCACTACATAGATCATATGAGGTTTCTGTGTAATAGTTATTTTAGTTTCATTGAAAGGTATTGTAATTACATTTTTGTTTTTGAGACTTATATGTGTGCACATAGTGATCAATGTTTTTATTTCAAGGATTTTTGGGTGCATAAAATGTGAGATTTTGAAATGTTGTTTTTTTGAAAATTGAAATGTTTTGTTGTCTGTGTTAAGTGCTATAAATTGTTTATAGATACGGTTTTGTTTATATATCACCATTATTGGTGTTATTATATAAAATGAGACACATGTATAATTTTTAAATTGATTGAGCACAAAGGTGGATGCCTAGGTACTTAGGTGGGAAGATATGTACTTGTACACTAGTGATCTGCATATGTTTTATCTCTGTTTCTCATAGAATTTTGGATAACCAAAACTATAACTAAGATATATGGACAATGTTTTAGGAAAAATAGGTTATGGATATGTTCGCTACTTGTGGATCATGCACCGGAATGAAATGTAACATAGATATTTTACATTGAGGTATGAGGTACATAGGGCCTGAGAATTTCTAGTTCTTAGGGGTGTTCCCGGAATTGGTGCTCATTGTATTTTTTCTATTTACCCATGTCACAGGGTGTGTTATGTTTTAAATTAATTTAGATAAAATTTCGTTTTCAAATGTGATAACATTATGAAATTTTATTTTGAATCCACTTTACAATTGAAAGTTGCATTTCTTGTAATTTATCGCAACTTTTCCCTGCATATTAAAATTTTGTGGTATTACCCATGTATTGCATTCTCATTGGAAGATTAATGTGCTATACTATTGGTCATATTATTAAATCTGACAATACACTACTTGGGTTTAAGTACACTTGATAATGTTTGACACATGTAAAAGCAATGCCTTGGGTGGAAGCAGTTTGGGTTGTTTGTCCCCTCCTATGATGTTGTGTATTGGAGACGACTCATGGGTGTTAACCCCTTGTCATGTAGAGTCATATTATATTAGTTGAGGTTGTTTTTATTTATTATTGGTTCCCCTTTACATTATTAAAATCCATGTATTCAGATATGGTTTCAGTTACATCTTGTTTGGCATGAAAATTTTATATTTATATTATTGATTGTTTTTAATGTTTTATACTTCCATACTTTGGTAAATCATTGCCAAACCAAATTAATACATACACAAGAACATGTTCCACACTATGGGGATAGGTAATTCCCTTCAATTCATATCATGGTCTGGATTTGTTGTCGGTATTAATGGAAACTAGATTCTACACATGACAAAATGGTATTAGAGGAGACCAAATATTTTGGGTTATATTTCTATTTTGTGATGATTTGGTATATACATGATATAGGAATGTTAGGGAATGAGTTTTGGTCACAATTATGGTACCTAGCCCTCACATCTCATGGAAGCCTTGAGTCACTAGGGGGAATTGGAATTGTCTTATTGACATCACTTCCAGGTGAGACGTGTGGGATAAAGACCACACATGGACATCAGGCAGAGGTGGAGTAGTTGTTTCTTTTATTACTGTAACATGCTTAGATTATTTATATTTTATGTATTGGATTAAAATTTTTATAAATGTGGTATTGAATATTGATTTTGTGACTGTGGCATTTTGTATCAACATGCCTCCTCGGAAATCTCTCATTTACCAGTTAGTGGAAGCCGAAGAGGGTTCTCCCACAACGATTGATCAGAGGATAATCAAGTCTGTGTTCTAGGATATCCAAGCTATGGAATAGGTTCTAGATAATATTCCCATTATTTTTACGATATAATAGATGTTACCTAGAAAATATAAAGCTTATGTGTTTCTGAAAAACATGCCTTCTACTTTTTAAGGTAGCATAGAAACCCAGGAAGAATTTGAATTGATGGTGATGATTGATCACATACATGAGTTCCTAGAAACTCCCATGGAAGATATTGTGAACTATTCTCAATTTATGTTGGATGGTCAGAACCACAAGTGGTTGGAGTCAATACTTCAGACTAAGATGAATGATCAGATGCTCTAGGGAGACATCAAGGCCTTCTTCATGGACTAGTATTTCAACAAAGTATTGACTTAAGCCAGTTCCTGATAGTTCATGGTTACCTTTCTGTGATAGAGTATGCCAAAGATTTTGCAGAGCTGGTTCAATATGCCCATAAAATAATCGCGATTGAACAAGTGATAGCTCAAGGGGTTCAGAAAGTCTCGGGACAAGAGATATACTCAAATGTTTTATTTTTCAATATAATGACCTATGTTGAGGTCATTGAATGAGTGTTTATGGTAGAGATTGACAATAATGGAAAGGATGGTTTCTCTGGGACAATATCAGTAGGGTTAGTGGAAGCTCAACATAGAAAAAAAAGAAGCAGGAGGATTATGTGAAGAAGGGAGGCGGTAGTTCAGGCAACTCTTCCAAGTAGATTTCATCACTAACATCTGATGCTAGATCGGGCATGTGCCACTAATATGAGAGACTGGGGAACATACAAATAGAATTCACATTTGTTTAGAAGCCATTTCATCTGTATGGACTTAAGGGACAATTAAATTTATTTTCTAGGGTGGCACTTCATCATCAGTGTGAGGTAGGATGAGTGGCTTAAAGTGGAGTGCCAATTTAGTTATATTCGTCGATGGTGGGGGGATAATGATTTGGTGGATGTGGTATAAGTTCATGGTATTATTTTGTGTAGATCATTTTTAGGGAACAACCAAAGACTATCATTCTTAATCATGAAGGGATCATAGATCTCCATGTAGTGGATTTGGCACCAACTGGATCAATGGTGGGATAGTTGACAGTTCAAGGTACCGTGTAGATTTCATCTTCATTAGATGTTTCTCTTTATGATACTGGTGCATATGTTTCATTTATTGATGCCTTTTTTTGACACTCTGAATTTACCTAACGAGTATTTGGATTCTCTGATGGAGTTGGTGACACCCATAAGATAGAAGAAGTAGTTGGGTCTCAGGATCTTGTTGTTTGTGTTTTCTGTGTTATGGGTTAAGATTGAGTGGAACCTCTTGGCCATAGATATGGAACTTTTTACATGGTACATGGAATGTATTATCTATTACACTTCTATAATAACATCCATTGAAATAGAACAAGTGTTAGTTTCATGACACATGATGGGATTCATTCGGTTTTTTCTGTGGAATGGGATCCTCAGTCAAGTCATGCAGGGCCTCCAATCAAGGTGTCAAGGGAAGTATTTTTTTCATTTTTCATTAATCAGAATTGAGGATGATGATCATTATCCTGATATTGGAATAACTCATGTAGTTTATGAGTATCTGAAGGTCTTTTGGATGATTTTTCAGGTCTTCCCACAAAATAGGATGTGGAGTTCTTGATTGATCTCGTGCCAAGAACACAAATTCTCTATCTACACTCATATCTAATTCACCACACAGAGTATAGGTAATTAATGATACATATGGGAAACATAAAATCCAAATAATTAATTCTCTTGAGTGTCTATCATTGGGTCTCTCAAGTGTTGTTTGTGAAAAATGATGACAGATCTCTCAGGTTATGCATTGACTACCAGAAGATTAATAAGTTGAAAAATGAAGAACAAAAACTCTCTGCGCAGAATAGATGATTTATTTGATCAGTTGAAGTGGGAAAGGTAGTTTTTTAAATAAAATTGAGTTTGGGCTATCATAAACCTTGGTTTAATGAGACTAATTTCACAAATAAAAACTTCTAAAACACATATGTCTACTTTATGTACTTTTTCATGTCCTTCGGATTGACCAATGCCCCAGTGGTTTTAAGACACACATGAATAGGGTGTTCCATCATTATCTAGATAATGTTTTCATGGAATATTTAGATTCCATCCTATTTTATTTTGGATCATAGGAGGAACATGATCATCACTTTCGGATCGTTCTAGGTGCCATAGGAGAGAATTGCCTTCATGAAATGTTTTCCAAAAAACATTCTAGATCAAGGATGTGAAATTTATGGGGAATGTGATCTTAGAGTCAGGGTTATCTATAACATCCCAAGTAATTAATGAATAATTTATTTTCTTATCAATGTATATTAATGAATTTGATAGTGTTTTAGAGGTTTAAAAAGAGAATAAATCCAATCTTAAGCATGGAATACTTTAATATTTTTTAAAAGATTGTTTTACCACCTTTTGATGGAAAACCATTTTTAAATCAAAATTTTGACAATTTTATAACCTCTATTTGTCAAAATTAACATATTAATTTGAATTGGGTCATTAAAATTTACTTTGGATAAATGTTTGGTATTTTTCTTGCAATGTTCATTTTTAAGGAATAGTGAAAAATACTGCATTTTACTTCAAAACTTCTTTTTCATCTAATTTAATTATATGGATGGATTATATTTTTAATTTGATTTAAAGTGTAATATAATATATTTTTACCATTTAATCCAATGGTGGTCACTGGGATTAATTTCACTTTGAAATTGGAAATAAACAATCGTCAATCTATTGATATATTTTTTTTAAAAAAAACCTGTTATTTGTGTTGACAACATGAATTATATATAAATTAATTATTTCAATTTTTGGGTTTTGAATTCTCTAAAATGGATTAAATTTTTTGAATCAGAAGTTACCAATTATGTAATTAATACTCTTTTATTATTGGACGGTATGGATAACAATGACGGTAATAATCTTTAATTATCGTGATTAATCAGTTGTCGGGTAGTTAATGGTAATAAAATAATATAACAATAATAAAAAATGACCCCAAAATGTGTTTTAATGATACCGGTTGTGTCAAAGATGACCATGGGATTCATTGTTCCAATCTTTGGGACCCCATGGAATCACTTTTGGGTGATAGTGACAGATTATGATTTTATTTTTAAAGAAAGGAGCATATCAGAAAAGTATGTAACACCTAAGTAAAAAAAAATTAATTTGGTCTACATAAATTAACTATTGGACTAGAAATAGTCATTGGAAATATAAATAGATTTCATACATCATATTATTTTTTTTATAATTTTTATACATTTAATAAATTAAATTTTTTATGACACCATGATGATGCAACAATTAACTCTTTAATGAACTATTTAAATAAAATGAAAATATAATGTATAATATAAGACATACACTTGTCAAAAACCTATTGGATGAGTATATTTCTATCCCTTATCACCTTATACTCAAAATATATCAATGTGGGACTTTTAAAATCCGAAACTCATTTCAATATGAAGTAACATTTCTTGACATTCCAAGAGTGCCCCTCCTCCCTCTTATAGAAGGCCCCCACCTCTACCTCCTTACACACACCTCTCAATCCATTGGAATGGAAAATACCTGATCATTTTATCTCTCCACATCCCTTTATTCATTATATAATACTTACCTTAGGCATAAATCTATTCAACAATCCCTTTTGGTTCAATCCAATAAGAGTTACCCAATTTAAAGGTAATGTCTTCACTTGTGTTCTTTTGTTTGATTTTTCTTTTACAACCCCCTAAAATATTTTTATTACTTTATTTTGTAACATAAATAGTTTCTTAAATATACCAGGATGTTGTTATGATAAATATTCGAGCTACACTTACACACACCTCCGTCTAATGGTTAAATAACATACTTTTTTTGTGGATGGTGAATTTATGCCTCACGAATCGATGATTGTTCAATCTACTTTTAACACCTTTAATGGTGGCCATTAAGTTGTCACTATATTTATATATGATATATTTTATGGTTATGTTTTCCTTATTATTTGGCAATTTCCATTAATGGAATACCTTTATGGTTTCCATTATGGGTAAACGTTATATCTTCATTTTAGGAAGTGCGGACTACTGCCTCCTCAAAGTTATTTGATTCGTTAACGCCATATGTGTGATGCATAAAGGATGGAGTTAATGATATTATATATTAAATTTTACTGGAATTATAATATAATGTTATATAATTATGATTTCATTCCATTAAATATGAAATAGAAATGAAAGTAGCGTTCATGCGTATGTACTGCTTACCGTCTCCATGAACGGTGCATTTCATTTCATACCTCTTAATGTTATTTAATATTATAAATTCATGTATATACTTTATATATATGATATATTTGATAGCTACATCAGGAATATAATTCTGGATATAATGTATATTTTACCACATAAACAACTTTTAATTATAAGGAGATTATTTTTGACTCAAGTACCGATGATCGACAAAACGACCTTTATTAAGTTTAATAATTACATAGTGGTAATAACGTTGTAATAAGTGATATAAAAGTAATAATGAACTTGAAAAAGGTTCTTATGAAAGTATAAATTATCTCACGTTTATTATTCAGGAGATTAAAGAACGATCGAGTCAAGTCGAACACGAGGTATGGGACTTCATCTCAATCTTCTTCCATTGAGGTATATTTTGTTTTATACACAACCTTATTTTATACGATGTTTTAAACGTTTTTAAATTTATGATTATTCAAAATGAATATTTTTTATATGAAGCATGTTACTAAATGATATAAGGGAATGTTTTTATCATACGTATGCGTCGACAATGACTTCCCAACCGTCGTGACCATTATTTGAGTTTCGGCTACCTCTACATGAAGTACTTTTTTTTAAATGAAAAATATAAACCATCTTTTAATTTTCTTTTCCTTTGTTATTGAAAATGGTTTTGATATTTTTATTATTATATCAATGTGTTATTGATATCTTGTGATTGAAATGTGGAAATTTTATGTTTCCTGTATCCATGTTTTATGTGATACGATAATGTTATGGTTCTTGGGCATTGTTTATGAACACGGGTGGTTCCATGATAAACTAAGGGAGGGTGAGCCAATGATATCTCTCCAATGCATTGGGTAATTTTAATGGGTTAAATACTATGGTTTCATCTAAGAGATTTAGGGAATATATTTTGGTGGTTATTCAAAATGTAACCATGAGGGTTACTTCATACGTAAGAATGTTATGAATGCCTCAAGTTACCTTTTTGTTTTATGATATCTATGATTTATTCATTATTTGATGAGGTATGTTAATGTGATTATGTTTTATGAGTAATGTATGATTTCATTAATTAGTATGAATACATGGACTAATGGTTTCATGTCGTACTTTTATATCCCATACTGAGCCTTTTATGTTCATACCACGTTTTTGAAATGTTTTTCACATGTAAAGGGAAAGGTACATGATGTGATTATATTGTCAATGAAGTGTCACAAAAGAATCTATGTTTTATTTTAAATATGTCTCATTTGATGGGAAAGAATAATACTATCTTTTATGTAACCACCTTGTTGAAATGTGGAATGTAATGCATGATTAATGATCTAATTCCCTAATACTCTAAACCTAAAATAATCCTCAATGTGTGTTCTTGAAATAACTGAAGATTTAGTAATTTTATGGCTGGGGCCTTATAGTTGGTATCAGAGGTCGGTTTAGATAACATTAGAAGTTTGATTTATAATAAATTATTGTCTAAAAATATTTTTTTATGGTAAAATTGAAATGATATAGCATTTGAAGATTACCATGTTGCTTCATCTAAGACATGTTTGTTCAGAATGGTTTTCTACAGAGGAAACATGGAAGCAGTGCTAAGAAGTCATACAGAAGGAAATGACCATCTGAATCAACATCTTGAGATGGTCGGAATCGGAACTGAATAGTTTTCTGCTGTAATGGAACAGTTGACTCAAGAGATAAATGGCGGTTGTATCCATGCACGAGATCAGCCAGATCAACTGCATAAGAACATGTCAGTGGTGGAACATTTCATGAGGGAACATCCCCCATCATTCATAGGATCATCTGACCCAGTGCTAGCTGATGGGTGGATTAATGCACTAGGGATGATTTTCGAAGACATGGGGGGTTCACACAATCAAAAGGTTAGTCTTGTTGTTCACCGTTTGGAGGGTGAAGCAGATCAGTGGTGGTCGATGGTAAAAAATATCAGGGACACTGATGATATTGATGCTCTCAACTAGGATGAATTCAAAGGTATGATTCTTGAGAAGTATTCTCCTATGGTTGTCCAAAATAGGATGGAAATTGATTTCTTGGAATTGTGGTAGGAAGATGACTCAGTGGCTTATAATGAAGAAAGATTCACTGGATTGTCAAGGTATGCTCCAAATTATATCCGAGACCTTGATAGTAAAATCAATCATTTTTACTTAGGAATAAATCCAAAATATCGAAGGGATTTAGATTCTCACGAGTTCAAGAGTTATGAAATGATTGTTTGATGTGATGAGATTGTGTAAATTGAGTTTGTCGATGATCAAGTGTTCTATAACAACCAATAGAAGAAGAGATAGAGGTCGCATGAGAAACGGAAGAATCCTTCGAAAAGGATTGATGGTAAGAAAACTATGTTTTCAGTTTGTGATAAATTTTGTAAAAGGCATGATGGGGAGTGTATTCTGAATTTTGGAAAGTGCTACCAATATGGTAAGATTGGACATAAAGATCCTGATTACACTCAAAAATATCAGGGTGATGGTAAGACCAAATTTGATTTATAGTTAGTGAAATGTTTAAGTGCAATTAGATGGTCATTATATAAACAAGTGTCTGATAGAGAGCTCGAATGATGGGTAGTAGTCATACTAGAAGCATAAATGTGTCGTAAAATCCATTACGACAACTTCAGTAGATGTTGGTCCATCAAATGAAGTGGTATTAAGAACTTTGTTTTATCAGATTATGCTAATGTGTTGTTTGATTCGAGGTATACACATTCTTTCATCTCTGAAAAATTTTCTAGTAAATTGGGAATACCCTCTCAAGAAATGACTCCTAAACTTATGGTAAAATGACTTGGGGGAAATGTTGAGGCAAAAAGAATTTATTATAATATTCCTATCATTATCCATGGAAAGAACACACTTGAAAACCTTATTGTTATACCTCTAGTATAGTTTGTTGTTATTCTGGGTATGGTTTGGCTCTCTGTTTACCATGCTAAGATTGATTATTGAGCTAAAGATGTTTCTTTTCAGAAGAACTTTCAGTTTGTTTACAAGAATGAACCCTTACTTTTGATTTCATATCAAGAGGCTGAGAAACATGTAAAATATGGAAAAGAATGTTACATTCCACATATTTTTGAAAAAAAAAGGAACGGTTCAGATTAATTATGTTTTAGTGGTAAATGATTATCCTGATGTTTTCTCTGATGAGTTGCGTGGAATAATACCAGACCGGGAAGATGAATTTACTTTTGACTTAGTTCCTGATGGTAACCCAATTTCAAAACCCCCTTATCGAATGGATCAAATTGATCATTTAGAGTTGAAGCATCAATTGCTAGATTTATTAGAGAAAGGTTTCATTCGACCTATCACATCACCATGGGGTGCTCCTGTCTTATTTGTTAAAAAGAAATATGGTTCTATAAAACTTTTCATTGATTATAGAGCCTTGAATAACATCACTATTAAGAAAAAATATCCCTTTCCTCATATCAATGATTTGTTTGATCAGCTCCAGCGAGCTCAGTATTTTTCAATGATTGAACTGAGATCCGGGTACCATCAGTTGAAGATAAAGGAAGAAGATATTCTGAAGACTACGTTTCGTACATGATATGGCCATTACGAATTTTTAGTAAGGCCTTTTGGGCTAACCAATTCACCTGTTGTATTCATGGACATTATGAATAGAATTTTCCATGAATTAGTGGATAAGTTTGTGGTTTCTTTCATTGATGATATTTGGTGTTTTCTAAAAGTAAAGAGGAGAATGAAAGTCATATAGGGGTAATTCTGAAAAACTTAAATGAAAAGAAATTGTATATGAAATTCAAAAAGTGTGAGTTTTGGTTGCAACGAATTTCTTTCCTTGGTGACATTGTTTTTAAAGGTGGAATACCTATTGATCCTGCAAAAAAAGGTTGTTGAAAAATGACCATGACCCAAAAATGTAACCGAGATTCGAGGTTTTCTTGGTTTGGAAGTCTATTACTGAAGGATTGTTAAGAAAATTTCACAGTTATCTAGTCCATTTGACTAAGCTAACTAGGAAGGTTGTTAAGATTATCTGGAAAAAATAATGTGATGATTGTTTTCAGGAATTGAAAAGAAGAATTGTTAATGCTCCAGTTTTCACACTACCTTACAAAAATGTTGGGTTTGTTATCTACAATGATGCTTCATTGAATGGAATTGGTTGCGTCCTAATGCTGAATGATCAGGTAATTTCGTGTTCCTCATGTTAGTTTAAAACTCATGAGGTAAATTAACCTACAAAAGATTTGGAATTAGCTACTTTGGTCTTCACTTAAAAAATTTGGAGGGATCATTTGAATGGTGTAAAGTGTGAACTATATATTGATAACAAAAGTTTAAAGTATATATTAACTGAGAAATAATTGAACATGAGACAGAGGAGTTGGCTAGAATTAATCAAGGTTTATGATTGTACAATTCATTACCATCTGGGAAAAGCAAATAATGTGGCTTATGCTTCGAGTTGAAAAAATAATGCTTCATTAACCATGTTACATATGGAACATGTTCATTTGGTTAAGGATTTGATGAAATTTGGCGTAGAAGTTGTTGATGCAGTATGTTCTTCTGTTTTGTATCAGGTATTAGTGAAATATTCTCTATCAGACAGAATTTAGCAAGCATAGAAGCGAGACAGTGAGTTGCAGAAAAAGGTAGAGCTGGTTTAGTAGGGTAAGTTGCCTGAATTCAACATTGATAATGATTGTGTATTGAGATTTGGGAAGTGATTGTGTCTGATGTGTGATTCACAGTTAAAGAGAGAGTTGTTATGTGAAGCTCATAGTTCTGAATTTTCAGTTCATCCAGGCAGTTTTAAGATGTATAGAGATCATTGGAAGAATTACTGGTGGGATGGAATGAAAAGAGATATTGTTGATTTTACTATGAAGTGTTTGAATTTTCAGCAGGTTAAAGCAGAGCGACAGTTACCAAAAGGTATGCTTCAGCCATTACCATTACCAGAGTGAAAATGAGAGAATATATCCATGGAATTCATTGTGGGATTTCCGAAAACACCTCGAGGTAATAATGAAATCTGGGTTATTGTTGATCGCTTGACTAAATCTGCTCATTTCCTTATTATACGAGATACTTTTTCTCTAGATCAAAATTCTCATTTGTATCTTAATGAGATAGTAAAGTTACATGGTGTTCCCCTCTCCATTGTATCTGATCGTTATCCCAGGTTTACATATAACTTTTGGAATGTCTTTCAGAAGTCGTTGGCTACAGAATTAAATTTTAGTACAGCTTTTCATCCACAATCAGATGGGAAGTCAGAACGAAAAATTCAGACTTTGTAGGATAAGCTACGTGTTTGTTCGATGGATTATTAGAGATGTTGGTACAAACAACATTCTTTGGTTGAGTTTTCTTATAATAATAGTTTTCATTCCAATATACAGATGGAACCATTTGAGAATTATATGGGAAGCGGCGTCGAACACCATCTTTGAGGGATGAAGTGGGTGAAAGGAAGTTGATGGGACCAGAATTGGTAGAAGAGTTGGTAGAGAAAGTTCATCTGATACAAAAACACATGAGAACAGCTCAGAGCAGGCAGAAAAGTTATGCAGACAACAGGATGAAGGATCTCTCTTTTGAGGTAAGTGATCATTTCATCCTCAAATTATCTCCATGGAAAAGTGTGATGAGACTTGGTATGAAAGGAAAGTTGAGTCCATGGTTATTTGGACCATATGAAATTCTATAGAGGGTTTTATTAGTTGCATACCAAGTCGATTTACCTCCGATTTTATCTCACTTATACAATGTTTTTCATGATTTAATGTTAAGGAAGTACATGGCAGATCAATCTCATGTTTTGAGTCCAGAGGTAGTTCAGTTGGAAGAGAACCAATCTTATGAGGAACAACCAATCAAGATTCTTGACCACAGGGAGCACGTTTTGTGGAATAAGGTGATTCATCTAGTAAATGTTTTATGGAAAAACCACATGATTGAAGAGGCAACATGGGAATCTGAAAAAGCAATGATGGATAAATACCCTCACTTATTCGATAAGTAAATAAATTGCAGGGATGTAATTTTATTATGGGGTGAAGGATATAATATCCCAAGTAAGTAATGAATAATATTTTTTCTTATCAATTTATATTTATGAATTTGCTAGTGTTTTAGAGGTTTAAAATGAGAATAAATTCAATCTTAAGCATGTAATACTCTAATATATTTTTAAAGATTGTTTTACCGCTTTTTAATGGAAAAACATTTTTAAATCAATCTTTTGACAATTTTATAAGCTCTATTTGTCAAAATAAAATTATTCATTAGAATTGGGACAATGAAATTTACATTTGGATAAATTTTTGGTATTTTTCTGAAAATGTTCATTTTTTAATTAATAGTGAATAATAATGCTTTTTACTTCCAAAATTCTTTTTCATCTATTTTAATTTTATGGATAGATAATATTTTTAAATCGTTTTAAATTGTAAATAGAATATATTTTTACTATTTAATCCAATGGTGGTCATTGGGATTAATTTCACTTTGAAATTGGACAAAAACTGTCGTCAATCTTTTGATAGATATAGTTTCAAAAAAACCCTCTATTTGTTTTGACAACGTGAATTATTTTTAAATTAATTATTGAAATTTCTGTGTTTTGAATTTGGTAAAATGGATTCCATATTTAGAATCATAATTTCCAAATTATGTAATTAAGAATCTTTTGTTTTTGTACATTATGAATAGTAACGATGGTAATTATCTTTAATTATTGTGATTAATTAGTAATTGGGTAGTTAAGGGTAATAAAATAATATCATAATAATTAAAAATGACCACAAAATGTGTCCTAATGATACTGGTTGTGTCATGGCTGACCATGGGATGCCTTTTTCCAATCTTTGGGACCCCATGGTATCACTTTTGGGTGATAGAGACACATTATCATTTTATTTTTAAAGAAAGGAGAATATCACAAAATTATGTAACACCTAAGTAAAACAATTTTAATATTGTCTACATAAATGCTCTCTTGGAATATAAATAGTAATTGGAAGGATAAAAATATTTTCTACATCATAGTATTTTTTTATAATTTTTTGTCAGTAAATAAATTAATTTTTTTATGACACCATGATGATGCAGCGATGACCTCATTAATTAACAATTTAAATAAAATGAAAAGATAATGTAAAATATAATACGTAAACTTTCCAAAAACCTATTGGATGAGTATATTTCGAACACTTTTCACCTTATCCTAGAAATATAACAATATTAGGCCTTTAAAATGCGAAACGCATTTCAATATAAAGTAACATTTCTTGACTTTCCCTGAGTGCCCCTCCTCCCTCTTATAAAAGGACCCCACCTATACCTCTTTACCCACACCTCTCAATCCATTGTCTCAGCCAATATCTACTCATTCGATCTCTACACACTTTTCTCTTCATCATATAATCCTTACCTTAGGCATTAATATCCTAAAGAAACCCTTTTGTTTCAAACCAATAGGAGTTACCCGATTTAAAAGTAATGTATTCACTTGTGTTCTTTTGTTTAATTCTGCTTCTCCAACCCCCTAAACTCTTTTTATTTCATTATTTTGTAACAAAAAAAGTATATTAAATATACTAGGATGTTGTTATGATAAGGATTCGAGCTACACTTACACAGACCTCCGTCTAATGGTTAAAGAACATATTGTTTCGGTGGATGGTGAATTTCTACCTCACGAAACGATGATTATTCAATCTTCATTGAACACCATTCATGGGGGCCTTTAAGATGTCACTATTTTTATATATGATATATATTATGTTTATGTGATCCTTATGCTTTTTATATTTCATTTATGGCATGACTTTATGGTTTCCATTATGGGTAAACGTGATATCTTCATTTTCGGAAGTGTGGACTACCACCCCCTCAAAGTGATTTGATTCGTTAACGCCATATGTGGGACATATAAATGATGGAGATAATGATATTATATATGATATTATACTGGAATTATAATATACCATTATATCATTATGATTTAATTCAATTAAATATGAAATAGAAATGAATGTAGCGTTCATGCTTACGTATGGATTACCATCTCCATGAACGGTGTATTTCATTTCTTTCCTCTAAATGTTATGTAATGTTATAAATGCATGTATATACTGGATATATATGGTATATATGATATATACACCATGAATATAATTTGGGATATAATGGATATTTTACCACATGAACAACTTTTAATTATAAGGAGTTTATTTTTGACTCAAGTACCAATGATCGACAAAACGACATTTATTAACTTAAATAATTACATAGTGTTCATAACATGGTAGAAAGTGTTATTAATTAAATAATGAAATTGAAATTGGTTCTTATGTAAGTATAAATTAGCTCATGTTTATTATTCAAGAGATTAATGAATGATCAAGTCATGTCAGACATGATGTATGAGACTTCTTCTCAATCACTTTTCATTGAGGCATATTTTGTTTTATACACAACCTTCATTTATATAGTCTATAAACCCCTTTAACTTTTACATTTATTCAAAAGTAATATTGTTTATATGAATCATGTTACTAAATGAACAAAGGGAATGTTTTGGTTGTACGTATGCGGAAACTATGACTTCTCTATAGCAATGAAAATTACTTGAGTTTCGGCTTCCACTAAAAGATTTAACTTTTTTTTAATTGAAAAATAAATACAATGTTTTAATTTTCTTTATTTTGGTATTGAAAATGATTTTGATAATATTTTAATTATATCAATGTGTTATTGATATCTTGTGATTTAAATTTGGAAATTTTATGTTTCCTTTATGTATGTTTTATGTGATACGATTATGTTATGGTTCTTTTGAATTGTTTAAGAAGTTGGGTGGTTCCGTGATAAACTAATAGCGGGTGAGCCCGTGATAGCTCTCCAATGCACAGGGTAACGCAAAGGGGTTAAATTCTATGGTTTCTCTGTTGATATTTAGGTAATATACTATGATGGGTATTCCAAACCTAACCATGAGGGTTACACCCTATGTAATAATGTTATGAATGCCTCATGTTGCCTTTTTGTCTTATTATTTCTATGATTTATTCATTATTTGATTAGGTATGTTAATGTGATTATGTTTTATGAGTAATTTATGACTTCATTAATTCTTATGTATACATGGAATATTGTTTTCATTTCGTACTTTTATATCCTTTATTGAGCTTTTTATTCTCATCCAATGTTTTTGAAATGTTTTTCACAGGTCAAGGGAAAGGTACATGATGTGATGATAGTGTCAGGGAAGTGTCACGAAAGAATATATGTTTTATTATAAATATTTCTCCTTTGAAGGGAAAAATAATACTATCTTTTATGTAACCACCTTGTTGAAATGTGGAATGTAATGAATGATTTATGATCTAATTAAATAAAACTCAAAACCTGAAAAGATCCTAAATGTGTATTATTGAAATAACTCAAGATTAAGTAATGTTTAAGTCTAGGGCCTTATAGTATTGGTGGAAACTGGGAAGATCTGTGCAATTATGTCATTATAGTAGCCGATGTACATGTATAAAATCATGTGTTTCCTTGTCCTGGTTGGTTATTATTGGATGTCTGTTATGGATTTCTCTCGGATTTCATCACTGATGACCAAACTCATGATAAAAGTGGTGATGATTGTATGAGGCGCAAAATGTTAGGCATCCTTTGTGGAGATGACACATTGATTGACTACTACACATTGCTAATTTTTCGTGAGGCTAGGAACGGGTATGTGGCCAATTGTGACACATCAATTATGGATTTTTGGTTCGTTCATATGTATGATGATCACATGGGGGCATATGGCTCTCGCAAACTATGACCACTCGAAATCAACTACCAGACCAATGACCTGGAGCTATCAATGGTGATGCATGCTTTAAATACCTAGAATCAATATATATTTGGTGGGATGTTTGTGGACTACTCTGATCAAAAAATCTTGGGAAAAATCTTCTCATAGAAGGACCCCAATTTGAGTAAACACTGTTAGATATAGAAAATGAAAATGTTTGACTTTGACATTGTTTATACGACATGTACGTGAAATGTAGTGGATGATGCCTTCTGTAGAAAGGTACCTATGCAGGCCCTGAGGAAGTCCATTGATGAGTGGACAATGATTGGACTCTTTTTTTAGATTCATGTGGAGTCAAAGGATAAAAATGGGGGTGATTTCTTGGCGAGAATTCGGTTAACTTCTCTCTTGGAGTTGATTCCATGTGAAAAACCATGTGATGATATTCTTCAGTGCACTAAGCTATTTTTTCAAAGTGGGGGGATGTCCACTGATTGTTTGTTGTTTCTTGAGGGCATCTTCTTCATCAATGGTTGTCCAGTAGTGTCGTTATCTCAGTAGAAGGCGCCGATGCAGTATAACTATCAGTCATTGTGGGCACTCTATCTTAGTGCCACACTAATGTATTATGAAGTCTATCAGCATTTCCAGTTTCGTTGTTTGAGACAGGATGTCGTGGAATTTCATTTTGATATGAAACACATGCTAGTAGGTGAAAGAAGAGAATTAAAGGCCCTATGGTTTTATCTAGCCGTTACTCATTCCAACATTGATGTGGGATGAGGTAGGCTTGTAATTAGTATTGGGATTTACATATACACCTCAAGGTTAGAATTAATTTTGGGTGGGTATTGATCATTTGAAAATATCATCCCTATTCATTCTGATTAGATATATAGCTAAAGTGGGTGAGTTGGGCCATTTGTATCTTCAGAAGATAATAAGGCTCCAAGGTGTGCCATCAGAAGTTGTCATATACATAGACCCATTTTTTATCTCCGCTATTTTGGGATGGTCTTTAGAGGCCTTGTGTTCTCAGATTAAGATGAGAATGATAGAACATTCTCAAAAATATGCTGAAAAGGAGCCGGAAAATTAGATTTTTGAGGTCATGCTCCTTGCATGTGTTCTGTACATTGAATGTTTCTAGGATAGAAATTTTGGATTGGTTGTGTTTTCATATAAAAATATTCACCAATCCTTGATTGGAATGGTTTATTTTTAGTTACTCTATGGTCACCCTTTTCAATACCCCTGTGTTGGGTAGATGAAGGTGAGACCCCATAGATGGGGCCGAGTCTGGTGCAAGAGTGGTCTAGAAAGGACAAGATGACCAGTCATCGATTTTAGGAAACTCAGATATTCCATAAATATTATGCTTACTGGAGATGTTGAGACCTAGAGTTTTTTATGGGTGACATAATATTCTAGAATGTGGCCCCTCATCTAGGAAATCATCAATTTGAGAAACAAGGGAAACTGACCCTGCGATATGTTGACCCTATTTAGGTCACCGAGTGTATTTTCATGGTGGATTATAGGTTTGACATAAATTTTGAGTTGAAATCTATCCATGACATCTTACATGTCTCTCAATTGAAGAAATACAATCCTGATCTATCCCATGTGCTATGTTGGTAAGTACTGAATATTGAGCCTAACATTTCATTTTTTGGGCAGTAAGTGAAAATTATGGACTCCAAAGAGAAGGTGATTCTAGAGAATTTTATTCCAATGGTCCTGGTTCATTGGCTGCATTGTAATAATACTCATGAGGCCTGAGAATTGATGTTTTGGGTTGAGAATGAGTACCAATTTTTATTCTGAGCAATCCTCTTGTTTACTTTCTCAGACACAATGTTTTCATGGTGGGGAAAAGTGTGAACCCAGTATCTTAACTAATGTCACTTATATTTCTTATATTTTTATACTAACATCCCCCATATGTACCCTTATTGAACGACAAATTTTGGTGTCATTTGGAGATGTTTTTAGGGGAGAATGGAGGGTTCATGTATATGTGCCCAGTTTGACAAAATGTTAACACATACCACACAACCATGTCCAAGTCAATAAAAATGAGATAAATACTTCTTTTACCTCACATAATTTATCCTAACTCACTACTTTATTCCCCAAATATATATAAACATCCATGGAAGCCATCAAATCCTCAAAAATAAATATTGGAACTCTATATTAAAGGGGATTTGGTGGAGGAACGTCACACAATCTAAAGTAAGTGTCTCAATGTATTAATTCATCCTATTTTCATGATGTTTCATCAAATTTAGTTGAATTATGAAATTACCAGAGGGTAGGGTTTCTAACCTGGTGTTTAACATTGTGTTTCTTGGTCAAAATATTATTTTCGGCTCAATCTTCATTTCTTGAGGTTTGGTGATGGTGCAATTAAATTTTCACACAAGTGATTCCATGTTTTAAAAATTTTCGTTGGTGATTCCTTGTGTATGAAATCCTTGTAACTTATATTTATATTTTTATAAAATTTAAATGGTTATCTGATTTGATTTTTGGTGCCGAAATTGGTTTTTTTGGTATTTGTAAATCAAATTACATTTAATTTCAATTTATATGTGACATTGGAGGATTTTCATTGAATTAATTATCTAGTTCATTTGTGGATTCCAAATAACAACATAGTTTATTTTATTGAAATGTATTATAGATGAAAATAATTTCTTGAAATTTTGTCTCATTTTTTCTTTGCTACGAAAATATATTTTAATGGTGTTTGTGAATCATATGAACTTTAAGTGTTGTGTTTCTGTGAAAATAGAGGTTATACAAAGATATCAATTCTTAGATCATATGGGGCTGACCTATAATATATTTTTAGTTTAACTTATTATTATTATAAATATTGTTTTCTTTTTTTGACTTATAAGTTTTCACATAGTGTGAAATATATAGATTTCATGGAGTTTTGGGTTCTTAAAATGCGAGTTTTAGAGTAGATTTTTTATTTAAAATCAAAATGTTTTGTTCTATGTTTTACATGGTATAAAATTTCAATAGATATTGTATTGATTGTTTGTCACTATTAGTGGTGATTCTATATTCATTGGGATTAATTCATCATGATGATATTGTTTTAGCATGAGGGGTGAATCTCAGTTACCTAGGTGGAAGATATGTACTAGTATGGTAGCGATCCAGATAGATTGTGTCATTGTTTCACTTAGAATTTTGGATAACGACAACTATAAATAAACTATATAGATGATGTTTTGGGACCACTATGTTATGGGTATGTTCCATAGTAGTGGATCATGAATAAAAATGGATTGTGAAATGGATATTTTACAATGATGTACAAGGTACATAGGGCACGAGATTATCTAGTTCCTAGTGGTGTTCTCGGTTTTTGTACTCATTGAATTTTTTGTATATACTCATGTATTTGGGTTTTTTAGATGTAAATTTATGTATCTAACATGTATTGTTACTATTTTTTAACATTCAGTGTGTTTATTGTGAAATTGTTTAACAATTGAATGTTGCATTTCTTGGAATTTATCACCGCTTTTGTTAAATATTATAACAGCTTTCTTTTTAAAATTGTATTGAATAATATTTGTAATTTTTGGGTGGTATACTACTAGGCATAAGATTAAACCCTAAACAGAGGCCTTGGTTGTAATTCTACATGATTATGTTTGACATAGGTAAATAAAAATCCTCGAGCGAAGGAGGTTTTGGTTGTTAGTCCCATCTTAAGATGTGGTGTTGTAGATACAACTCGGGAGTGATAACCTGTGTCGTGTGGAGTCATTGAGGTTGATTTTATGCTATTTTTGTTTATTTTTGGACCTATTGAACATTATATAAAACCATTTATTAATATCTTGTTTCTTTTAAGGATTTTATGGCATGAAAACATCATATTCATATTATTGATCATTATTAATGTCTTATTCTTGCGTACTCTGATTAATCATTCCCAGATAAAATTTATTTAAACATAGTAACTTGTACACACCTATGGGTAGAGGGAAAAAACATAGGGTCTTTTACTAGGATGGATTTGGTGTTGGTATTAGTGTTTATCAGATTTGGTATTTGACATGGAATGTTGATCCTACACTTTTCATAAAAATAATTTCAAATTATTTTTTAATCGTAAAAATAAATATTGATGATATTGTTTTTTTTTCTTCATGGGAAATAATTTTCAAAAAATATCAAATTTTATGTAATCATAATTTAACATGGTTGTAATGGAATAATGAAAAAAATTTCTTGGTATAACAATTTTTTCTTAGAAAAGAAAGAATTTTTATTAATCAATCAAATTATTTTATAGAGATATTTAATATATTTTTTCTCGATTAATATATAAATATGAAAAATATTTTGTGTAATAATTATAAATTATATATTGATGTATCTGGAAAATCTATATATATTTCTGTTTATTGAATAATGATATATAGCATATTATATTTAACTTCATTTAGTCCTGATATAATGTTTACTGTTTCTTATGTTCCTGATTTCAAACAGTCCCTAATGAACATCATATTAGTTATTGAACTAGAATAATTAGATCTATTAAGGGGAAATTTTATTCAGTTATATTTTATCTAAAATAAAAATATTTTATTGAAAAATTTATTATAACTCTGATTTTAGAGGATATATAATGACCAAAAAATCACATATGGTTTGTGTCATTTTCTTGGAAAAAGATTAACTTTATGGCCATATAAGAAACATCCATATTTTCATTATCTACTAAGAATATTATTATGTATCTACATCTATTAGTTGTGCTAAATTCTTATGGATTAAGAAAAACTAATGTGATTTTGTTTTTTTTTTGAAAAAACGCCTATTTATTATGATAATTATTATGAAATATAAATTTTAAAAACCCCTTACAACATTTGAGTACAAAGAATATTGATCATATATTTCATTTTACTAAATATCATTTGAACAAGGGATATTTCTTATTCAATTTTATATCTTATGAAAATATTCTGTAATATATATTTTCACAGCATTTAGAATCTTCTCCATTTGAAAAAAAAAATTTGTTCTTAGTATTTTCTAATATTAAATTTTTGTTACATAATATGTATAGGGGTATTTTTTTATTTTATTTTTTTTACAAAATGAGGGAAAATAAGTTGGTTTTAAATGTTATAAAAGATTTTTTTATCAAATTAAAAGGCTGATATTTTTTGTGCATGATCACATTTTATTTTTTTATTAAATATGATTATATTTTTTAACCCTTCATGATTTTTTTGATTACATGTGAATTTTTAGACCATTCTATTTTTTAATTATAACATGAGTTTTTTATATTTGAATTTAATAATTCCAAAATTATATTAATGATATAATCTATATATTTATTTTCGTAAATTATGATGAATTATAATTGTTTTTCTATAATGTTTTCATTTAATCCAAACCATGTTTTTCAATTTCTTATTATGAAATTTTATTTTACAGTATAAATTAAATTATGAATCCCCTTTATCTTTTGGTGATATGTAAATAAATGTTTCTGTATTTTTGTGATTGTTATCAACATGGATACATAATATATTCTTCTAAACATCATTTGATTATATGTATGTTTATTTTTTATTTCTAGTACTCTAAAAAATAAATGACGTTTCTCCTGTTTTTTTAGAAAATATATAGTTTCTTTTTTTAAAAGATAATAATATAATTTATTTCAAGTTCTAAATATATAATATTCAAAAAATACTAGGTCTAATAGAAATAAAACATGATTTTCTTGATTTCATTAGTTTAAATTTAAGTACAAAAATGTTGTATGGATGGTCAATAAACAAACTCAAGTTCTGCAATGTTGTTTCACTAATGTTGTTTTTTGATAATTTATTTCTTTTTTTGAGGTGATTATGAGATGTAGAATTCATATTTTCTTGATTATTGATTCTTTTGAAATATAATAAGTTTTTTACAAATATCTATTCTATATTAAGGTCTGAATAATTAGGTAAATTCCATTAAAAATTCAATGAATTATATAAATCTTTGTTTCACTATAATTCTAAAAGTATATTTCAAAAACCATTATTTTGGAACAATGAAATGTATGGTTCAATGTACTAATTTAATAATTGTGAGATTAATGGTACAACAACACTACCTTTAGAACAATTCATTCAATGGTTCGATAACCCTTCTTTTTGGATAGTGAAAGGTATGGTTCAGAAAATCAAATTTCAGAATAATATAAATTGATGTTCAACAACCCTATATTTTTAATGAACCATTTGATACTATTATTTATGTATGGATCATGTACCCTACAAAAGGATTGCCCTACTATTGGTGATCCTATCTTTCTATGAACTATACTTTTAGCGAACCATTCATTCGGTGAACAATAATTTCAGTTAACCATATTGTCTTGTACATTGTATTTTTGTACCCTGCATTGATTTACCCAACATCTCATACCCTATTTTAATGTGGCTACTTTTTGATTTTTAGGTTGATCATTTATCTAATTCATATTTATATGGATTATTAGTAGTATTCTTTCTGCTGGATAAATTCGCATTAAACCTATAGAATGTGATAAAAGAGATATTATTGTTTTGGGTGAATTATTTGAAGATAATAATCAAAAAATTATTAAAAAAAGTTTTTCCAATAAATTTAGTCGACACAATATTAATCAAATTCAAAAATTTAAAATTACTTTTGGAATGTGCTGGTAGTTTCTAGGATCATTTTTATATGATTTATGGTGTTTGAATAGATTTAAACTGGGGTTTTAAAAGTATTAAATTCCATTATTAATATGGAGATATTATTTAAAGATTTTTTATATTATATTAAATTAGTTTTAATATGTATTCTAAAATAATAAAGAGGCAACGTTGTGGTAATTTTTATGAAGATGCATATGAATGATTGTGACAAAATTTATCTTGAATATCTGACGGAAGTAGCTTTTTTGCAACTTCTGAATATATATATATATATATATATATTACAAGATAAAAAACAATACACTACAACAATATCGTCTAACATCATTTTTGCATTGTGAAATTTTTCTACCTGTCCTATTAGCCAATTTTAATTTTATATTATTTTCATTACATATGCATAATGTCAATTTTCAAATTAATTATTCTTCGACTACAATTTCCTAAATGAGTTGTGTTGATCAAAATCCCACTAATCCTTATTACTGATTACATTTTCTACCCTAAATTGTCTAATTTTAGGGTCTATAACACTATTTCCCATCAATGACCGACAATATTTATTTTTCTATTTATGCTTTTACAAAAAAAACTATTATTTTTTATTAATTTTCTTGGGGTTGGGAAACCTAGATTCTAATGTCTATATCTAGGGTTTTTTACTCCCTCTAGTAAATGAGAGTACTATCTGGGATGTGGCATATAGTTTCTCATGTTAGATAAATTTTTATGACTCACTATTCCAGTGTATGTGTCATTGTTATCCCTATACTAAAAAAGGATTCTCTAATTGGGTTATAATTCCCCCTAAAATTGATTTTTTGTTAAAATGCGTCTCTCATCAATTAGAGAGTTATAAGTGTATAGTATGCCCACCATGGACTGAACAACTATAAAAATATTAGGTTATTATTTACTTTTTTATCTACTATTCAATGAGAATTATTAACCATGTTAATTAATTTATTTTATCACATATTTTGTTTTAGTTTTTTTAAAACTATTCTATTAACTCCACTCTAGATCATCATTCAATACCCTATCTGACCTAACAACCCCTTAAATATTATTTATAATTTATGGAATATACATTATAATTTTATGTTTCAACCAAAACTCATTCAAGGTTACAATGTGTTATTTGTATCTCTATTGATATAATAAATACATGGTCAATTTGATTTATTAAAATATTAGGATATACTACTAGATCATGATATTTATAATAAATAAAACTTGTATAAACCATGGATCATAGTGATAACGTACTATAGAACAACACTAGTCTCTTGGATGATGTTTTATGGATGAATAAATATTTCAAAGAAGCTAAATAATACCCCAATGACATGAAAAAACTGTGATATTCTCATTTTTTTGATGTTTCGTAGCTAATGGTCTTAATTTTATTTTATGGGAAGTGGAATCTAATACCCGAATAGTAATGATATATTTATCGTCACATAAATTTATTTTTTTGATATCTAGTGATACGTGAAATCCTATTATTAAATAAACAAGCATCTAGTATTCTATTTTAACCTTGTTGTTAAAATTTTACAGTTTATAGGAATTAAAAATTTTAATCAGTTTCTGTAAATTTTATATATAAATGAAATATATTTATAAATAAGTACTGAAGTCATATTAATGTGATTATATGCTTTAAAAATAATTTGTCCATAAAAATATTTCTTTATTGTTTTTTGGTTTAAAGTGATATAATTAAAATATTACAGTTTTTAGATAATTTATTTGAAATACCTATATTTTTTTAAATTTTTATGTCCAAAATTTCTTAGAGTTAAATTCTTATAATTTTAAAATTTGATAATTTTTTCAATAAATAATGACAAAATAATTTTAATAAAAAAATCTCATTTAATTAAAAAAATTTAAAAATTTTAATTCTGTTATAAAATAATTTAATTGTAAAATTAATTCAATTAAATTTTTAATAATTCATTAATGATATTTATAATAATTTTGTATGCTTTATTTTTTAATAAAAAAATTTTATACCTAGGATAACTTTATTTAGGGAACCCTATTTTTTATCACGTTTAATTGTATTACTTTTAAATTAAAATGATGAAATTTTATGAACAAAATTTTATAAAATAATTTTTTGGAATAATCATTAAAAATAATTTGTAATTATTTTAACTTTTTTTATTCATATTGAATTGTATAAATTATAATGATCTGTTAGTTGAGTTAAGGTGAAAACTTGATTACTAAGTGTTGAACAAACGGATAAAGGATATTTTCGTATTAAACATTTATAAACAAAATTTTATGGTAATGTTGAAACCTTATCACATCCCAATATAAAAAATGAGGCCATTTTCAATCCATTTTCGTTGGAATGAAATTATCATATTTTAATTATTTGTGAAATTCAAAGTGTGTCCTCTCACCCACATATAGAATAACACCCCTCTATGCTATTATTTAAACCATTTTGATCCATCAATATCAACACAAACCTAAACAATTATCATCTAAAATTCCCTATACATTATTTGCAGGTTACAGTTTTCATAAAATAACATTCTAAAGGACTTTAGGAATAGATTCAAGGCTGGCCAACTGAAGGTCATCTATCACCATACACAGCCTCTTTCAAATTATTTATTCATTAAACTCATATAATTATATGATATTTTTCATAATATAATAACATATGTATACTCAATTTAACTATTTTTTTTATGTTTATTGAACTATAATTATTCCACATCTTTTCCATAAAATGGGATGTTTATGTATCACTCATATATATGTGTGGTCTTACTCCTTCATATAGTTGTAGAACTCATTTTCAGTCATTGTTATATGAATAGTTATTAAAATAGTTTTAGTGTTTATATATTATATTTATGATATAATTATTCTTCAAAAATTATAATTAAATGTATTACATATTAGTGTCCCATCATTTGAAAAAATATGGCATTTCCCATCTATATGTGTGGCCTACCAGCACCACTGAGTAATGTGAAATATTTTTCCTTTTAACATTACTTGGATATTAATACATTTATATTTAATAAATATATATGATAAATATGATATAACAAATATTATAGAAAACTAAATTATTTTATCCCTTTATTTCAATCCATTTGTTGAAGATTGATAAATTTATTCAAGTGTACATGGACATACAAATTTCCTTAAAAGGCATACTACATGTAGATATATCTACCTTTTATGTGTGAATATATATATATATATATAATACATATTGAATTTATATCATGATTAAAAAAATATAGATGATGCAACTGTAACAACCCTAAATTCAATCAATACAAATTCTCTTCTTATAATTATGTCATATATTATAAACCACCTAAAATAAAATAGTTAACAAAAAACATTATAAATGAAGAATTATTGAAATAAGTGATATTTCATAAATTTAAGGAATCTATACCATTAAAAATCTAACATTAACATTGCAATAATAACATGACCATTACGAATAGTTATCTGGCCTGTAGAATATTAACCTCGCCCATGAAAGTATAAATAAAATTTTAAAATCTTATAAATTGAAATATGATATAATTATAGAAATGAATGTGAAAATAAATGTTTTAGATAATATTAATTGAGTGAATATATTTACTAAAAAATTAATGTTTTATTTCAATTTTGTAATTTATATATTTATTAAATGAATATTTATTTTTATAAAATGTACTCATAAATTTATATTTTTTTCTTATAATTATATGGTAGTATTATGAGATTTTAATTAATATTTAAAAGTTTTATAATTCACTAATAATAATAAAATTGGTATTTCTCTATTAAATTATAATATTAATTAAAATTATAAATTTTTAAATTCAAGAAATAGTTTTCATAAAATTGAGTTCATATTTAAATTATAAATGTAAAAAACATTTCGATTGATTTTTTTGTTATTTAATAAAAATAATTGATTTTTGATGAATAATAAAATTCAGAAATTTTGGTTATTTATTCATTATAAGTGAAATAAACTATTATTATAGATATTTATAATGTAATCACTATAATATAGAATTTACCTTTTTTTTATTATATTTATTTACAATTGTCATGATATTCATTATCTTCATGAAAAGTAATCATCTATTGAATAAAATAGTGAGACCCCTCTCTCCCCATATAAATACCACCCATCAACACCCCTTCTCCTCACAATATTTATTCATTGAGAGTTTCCAAAATCATACCCAATCCTTCTCCAATGTTTCTCTCCCAAATCTAATATCCCTTGGTCTAAATTAAAGACCAATCAAGAGTTCCTCAAGTAGGTCTCATGGAGAATAATTTAAGATACAAGATCATCTTTCCATTTCTTTCAATTTAGATCTAATTTATTTTCATTAATTAATATCTCCTAACCACTCCTTATCCTAGTGTAATTGTGACTTTAGAATCTCACATATACTATAATTTTATTATTTTAACGGATTAATCCATCATCATTTCATTCTCCCCACCCTTTGTACTGTAAATGAAAACATTATTTGTGATGTATTTATTTATCGCATTCAATGACCATTTGTTTTCAATTTCTATTACATCCTTAAATAATGACTATAAAACAATTTTAATGGTTAAAAAATATTATAATACTTGTACTATATCCTATTTAATGTTTTTACACCATTATATATACATAATATTATTTAAAAAAGAAAAACTATTTTCTGATGATCGAAAAACAACAAAAATAATCTATATGATTATCATTAATGCCTTACCTAATGATTATGTAACACACTAATTAGAATATTAATTAAATAACCATTTAATACAATGGATTTATGTAAATTCCATATAAATTAATTTCTGTACAACAATTCCCATTTTACAATATTCTTTATACATGTATACATGTCAACCGATCATGAAAACCAAGGAAACCAACGGTCCTAAATGATGAAATTGAATCTCATAACCCATAAAAAGGTCCATAAATGGACTTAATAATATTATAATAAATAAAAATAACGTATAAAATATTCATAATTAATAAATAAATTGGTTTAATTTTGTTATCTAGGACATTAAGATCAATCACATAACACTTTCAGACATATGGTAAGGGATTTTCCCAAAACCATGATTTTTTTTTGTGATACAGTATCTCTCCCCCTAAGACAATATAACTCTTATTTATTTTTATATAATTCTTATAAATACCATTAATATTTTCCAAAAAATTTTATCCAAAAAAATTAATGCATTTTTTGATGTGTAAATACATGTTTCTATAAAATTATTTTTTAATTCTTCCTAGTAAGCAAACCAGATTAAAGAAATATTCCAGATTACATACCCATTTTAAAGTGCACTCCAAAATATAATTTAATCTCCCATTATTTTTAATAAAATAAAATATTTCAACATTAAAAAATATATTGGGTCATTTTGGTTTTTACATAGAAAATTATTCCGTATTCCATTTTAAATGATCATGCAAATTTTCTCCTCAACCACATTCAAATGTTTCATTTCTAAAGATTCTGAAAAACTATTTTTTACATGTTTTAAATTTAGTTTAACATAATTCATCATGATATATAACTATTTTAAATTATTAATTGTAATTAATGATTTATATCAAATCATACATGGAGATCATTATGATATTCCCTTTTTATAAGCCTTTTGAGATGATTATGACACTCAATTCTATCCATAGGTAACCCTTATATTTATGATTGATTATTTATGTATGAGTGTTAATATGGAAAACATTTTCATGACCATGTTATTATGGGTGCACTCATATAGCACTCAAATTAATTTGGTAATGATTATTCCCACAATACATCATGTGCAATAGTCTTGGTGCTTAGACTAGACTCAATCATTAGGTGCAATGGTCTTGTTGGTTTTCCATGACTCATTTTACTCTATATTCCAGGATCCCCGACACATTATAATGCCATGTTTTATGTTTTTCCAACATTACTATGATTCATTTATTATGTGATACCATGTTCTATATGTTATGTTCATATATTTCCATTCATGTCCCACATTTTTTTGTTATACCTTCTAACCCATGAGTTATGCATTATTCTTATGTTTATCCCCATACATGAATTTTTATATCTTCTCTTTCTTGTTGAATTTCCCATGTTTTCTTATATAGATGTAAGGGGTAAATGGTTTTAGGATTTCATTATTAATATTAGACAAAATATTTTTTTTAATTTTGTTTTCATTATATCATATTATTTATATAACATTCTATAGACAACAGACTTTACGATCCATGATATGTATTTAAGGGCTAATTATGCTTAATATTATGTAAAAATATGCGTAAAAGTATTGGAACTTTATTTTAACCATGATAAAAGTTAAATAATTCAAAATACCAGAAAATAATTCATTAAAAACAAATTATTTGACAACCATAAAAAATATAACTAAAAAGTATTAATAAATTTGAGGATAAATGATATTATAATTATAAATATGATTATATTGCAAATTTATAATAAATTAAAATATATTATAAATGTGTTTATATTAAATTCATGGTAATTAAATCTTGAGGTATGTATTTATGTAACAATTTCATTGTTTATTGAAACTGTACATGAATAAGTAATTGATGATGAACTTTTTTGAACTATATTTTAAAAATCCCATTAATTTTATTCTACTATGGTTATTTTTGTATATTACATTCTTTCCATTATTTTTCATATATATTTGAACTCATGAAACTGAAATAATGTTTTTTATTGAAATCTGAATTTATTTCTATATTCGTTTGAAAATATTTTAATATTCCAATGTATTTTTTTTAAAAATGTTCTCAGAATTTTTTGACCCCTTATGGTAAATGAAATTAATTTTTATCCATGGTTTTATTTTTTTAAAATCAATTAAATGATTAATATTTTTCTTTTATGAATATATTACTTTGTACTATATTCTGAAAATGTGATATATATTTTTGTTGTAATATAGACATAATAAACCAAATTTTCCACTATTATATCTAATTAATTATTTGGATCATCCTTTAGAAGATTACAAGGTTATATTGAGATAATTTTTTTCATAATATTTGAGAAATTATTATATATCAAAAAAATTTATTTCGACATTAAAAGTGTACTTTCCTCAAGTAATGTTTCTATTATATTTTAAAGGTATTTTTTCATATATGATATCATCGTTTAATATTAATTAATATTTACTAGGGATTTGTTCTAATGGTACTATTCAAATTATTTCATTGTATGGATGATTATGATGATGATTTAAGGATGATTCTATGAAATATGTTTCTTTCTCCTATGTTAATTATGTTATGTGTAATCAAATATGATACTATTTACGTTTCCATGAGTTATTCTGTAAGGGAATAATGTAATGTTTATGAATCTCATTTAATTTCTATTATTTAATATGGGATAACTATATTATTATATACTGGTACACATTTCTATTATTTTCATTATGTGATTTGAGGAAAAATATTTAAATAAAATTCTAATTAATATGATAAATATGGATATCTTTTGAGATAATAAGGATTGTAATGGGTAGAGATCTTAGATATGTCTGAGACTTTATCCACTATAATTGTATTAGGATTGATCCCAGAAAAAGGATATGATAGAATTGAGAGTAATTATAATCCACTATGATAGTCTTGTATGTGAGTCTTATTTATGAAAATTATTTTATTTTCTGAATTTGTTTCCACAAATGTATATTCCATTACAATTTAGTAACTTCATGGATCATTTTCGTTGATTCAAATAATATTCTTGCCTTGTAAATTTTCATTCATTAATCGCTGTCTCATGATTATACAGACTGAAAATTGCTTTTTTTTTTATTAAAACACTTTTGAGGAAGAAAGTGGGAAACCCAAAAATCAGACTGAACAATCGCAAAACAATACAAGAAAGTATGGAAAATAAACTAATGCAAAACACCGGACTCGTCCCACCCCAGAAAATGATTCATGATAGAAAGCCTTCAACAACACAGGACCCTTCAGAAAACAATCCCATCAAAGCGCATGGGCATGGTACTGATGGCATATCCATACCCTCTCAAGCATCCCAATCCAAACGGCCTCCATCGATGAAGACATCGTGCTCTGATCCTCATATGGAACAAGTCCATGTATAGAGCTGGAAAGAAGGACCAACAATCCAAATAATGATATCCAGTAGGAAAACCATCGGGTTTCACAATCGCACAATCAAGACCTCTCAAATAAACTTGCCAAATCCACCAACTTGACCAGAATCAATATGAAGAAATTTAATATTACCTGAATCTCTCTCCCAAAATAGTTTCTAGGACATAAATGAAACCATTATGTCAACAACATCTAACATATTCCTCTCAATATCAGAAGCATGATGATCCCACATCTAAATGTTCTCCTCAATGCAGATTTCCCCTTCCTTAAACCCCCTACCCAAATTGAGTCTAGTCTGTCGATCTATGAAAGTTGTTCCTCATTTAGGGACACCTCTAGTGACCTCCCCATCATCCTAGATACCTCCTCCTCAGTTTCATTGATCATCAACACCTTCTCCCTCACTATTTCATCAGAACATTAAATGAGAACCATGTTGTCGTCTTCCTGATCCCCTGGTCTCTAAAGGTGACTCGACTCCTTTCCCATATTCTTGTCCTTCATCTTCTATGCAGAGTGAGTCACTAGAGGAGGAGGTAGCGAAGAGTAGACTTTCTTCCCCTTCCTCTTCTTGCATCCCCTATTGCTCCTTGGACTTGAATCCTTATCTGTTGCTTGACTATGTTCACTCCCTTTGCAAATCATCACTCCGGCCCCATCTTCCTCACCTAGGGTAAAGGATTCAGAATTGTCATCCGCCTCAATAAGGCCTTCAAACCTATTTCTCAACAAAATTTAGGTAAGAATAGAGTCTATATCCCCTCCCACATTCGCTATTTGAACTTCCATTCCTGTCATATGATGACTTCCATCCAAATGATGAATCTCCATGCCTGAACCAGCCTCCCTATCCAGTGTCATTTGGCCATTATCATCACCTTGATTAGGGTGAAAAAATCCTATCCCCATGATATGAGGATGCTTGAAAAAATCAACTAAAGCCCCACCCTGCAAAGCACAATCTGATTGCTCCATAGGACACCCCTCATTGGTTTCAAGATGAAATTCACCTCATAGTCTAGACTGACTATGTCAGTCCACTGCATTACAATTCGATACCGAAATTGGTCTGACCACACTAATAAGATCATATATCAGTCTACTAATAACATCCTGGAAATTTGGATCTGTATTCAATGAAAGAGGATTCCCTTCCTTACCTTGATATCAGCACAAGAATTCATGTGGCCCGAGCCAACTGAAATTCTGCCATCACCCCTATCGTCCTAGACTAGATGGTGGATGTGAGTTTGGATGCTTTCACAAACCGATCCCTTCCATACAAATTATTGCTTTCTGGCCCCCAATAAAGAGGAACTATGCTCTAAATTGACCTTGGGATCAGTCATTAATCCCTCTGTACAAAGAACAATTTCCGTTCCACGAAAATTTTCACCTTCGGCTTCTGCCTCCTCAACTCGTGCTACAACTGCTTTACCCTTATCCCATCTCCTCACTTTTTTCTCGGTCTGATCCGAAGCTCCCGACACTGGAATTTCAACGCCCTTATTTCAGAAATACTGAAACATGACCGTTCCATTTTCTTTTTTCCTCATCAATTCCACAATCTTCCCCTGGTTCCCGCCCCTTCTAATGAGTTGCTCACATGACCCAGCCTCCTGCAAGAATGATAGAAATCCACCCATTTCTCATAGATGACTGGTTGTTTACACCAGACCTTCTCACCGATATCAATGCACACATATTCCACCAGTGATATCGACATGTTGACCTCCACACACATCCGTGGATTGATCATGTGACAAACAGCGGCAGTACGTGAATCAACACAAAGGAATCGTCCCACCGTATTCCCTAATTTTTGCCTAATAGAATTATTCTAAAAAGGAAGAGGCATACGAGGAAGACTAACCCAAATCGAGACCGTAGGAGAGTCACAATTTAGTTTGATGTCATAGCTGCACCGAGAAAGTTGAAAACCGCAGCCACTACACTTCCATGGAGCACAAGACAGAGCATGAACAAGGTCCTCTATCGAAGAACATCGCACCATAAAATATTTCTTATCAAACAGTCCGACAACTGCCCAATATTGAAGACCCCAAAAATAGAAGACAAACCTATCGAAGACGTCCACCGAGGGTCGTTTGTTCCAAAACCTCTTAAACAGAGTTAGATTGAGGAAGCTCTTCACCTCTGTAAACTCCAAAGCTGATAATGGAATCACGGGCGCACCATCTCGAAAAATAGGGACCATCAGTTCTAGATTAATCTATGGGAACCTCGCAATTGAATCAGTTTGGGTGAAAGTGATGAAGGAACATTTTCGATCATTACGAAGATGTCAACAATCCTTCCCCCTCGTTCCGGTTAGCGACAGAGGGGGGATCGATGCCCACCCCATTATGGTTTCACGAATAGCACCACCCCATTTAAACCAGCTCAGAGATCCCTATTTAAGACAACCATCTCGTGATTATAATCTATGATATATTGGGTATGGTTTTAAATTATTTATCTCATGTTATAAAACACTTTTCTAATTTTATTCTTAATTTATCATTGATATCTTCATTATTTCCATTTTTGAGCATCTGTTCTCAACCATTATTATTTTTCAATTCCTCGGTTTATGAATAATAGTTTATGTATGATATTACTAAGAATAGTTGATGATATGAAGAATATAGTAGGTGATGAAGTATATATCTTATGAAAATTTATTTATGTATCTAATTTTCTAAAGAGGCTTAATAAAATGATTGAGGATTCACATCGATGGATATTACATCCATTTAGAAGAATACACATTACATTACACAAATAAAGTTATAGTAACATAATAGGATAGTGTCTTTTGAAACATCAAAAATAGTCTTGTTATTTGGTGAAAGATCATTAAATTTACCCTAAATATCATCCCAATTATTAAACATCATTAAAAACCCTAAATTAATTCATTATTTATAACATGGGGGAACGAAACATAAAAAGTGTGATCTTAGATTCTCAGTGAAGGTAATCACAAGAGATATCAATATTTGATCATATAAAAGAATAAGGTATGAATAAGTGAACATGATAATGTACATAATAAAAAAAATTTATACCCAACATATAATAGTCAAAACAAATGATTAATGGAATATATATTGGTTTTTCATAAGACTTGAATAATAATCAAATCAAGGAACATGATCCATTAAATCATAAAAAAGACTTAAATTTGTGTTATAATTATATGCATAAAAAATCTAATGTCTAGGCTACCCACTGTGATACATTAATAAAATGATAGTATTGGGATAACCACACATGTTCCAGCCTCTGGCTTGGGATTACCTCTCTTGTTCCATATTTATAGATTATGTTAATTTCCCCTTTACCCACTTTCATAGGCTATGTGTAATTACCAGTGTACCCCAATTTTCAACATGGACTAACCATCAGTGTACCCTCTCTGCTCTTAGAAATTTTATCATTAACCAATTCATTGATGGGAGATATAGGTCAAACCCATTACTTGATAAAAATCATATATACATGTCAAAAAAAGGTCATAAATCATTCATCATATCATAAACCATGAGATTAATTATTTTTCATAATCATTTCATAATATCATAACCTATATATAATAGATGTAACGTCCCAGCTCCGGTTTCCACATAGCGGGTGCCCCGAACCCAGTTGGTCACATGACCTCAAGCGTATTTCACTAAACGCCAGAGGCTTCCGACTAGAAGAAAGGTCCTAGTAATGATGGTGGGGAAACTATTTCCTAATTTGTCATTATATATCGCAGTAGAGATGAATATAAACATACAAAAGAAAAAGCATAAAACAATGAAAATGTGAAATTAACAACGCAACTGATGTATAAGATAACCAACAGTCAAATATATGATGATCCTACACGTCTCCAATTTATGAAAGAATCCAAAACATAATACACTGCAATCAAATACAATACATCATAAGGTACAAAGTACAACAAAACAAAATAGAGCTTTGTAATAGGAATGAAATAACATCACTAGTCTAAGCTAGGACCAATGCTCTTATACTCCTCTACAATAATCATGTACCTGTGTAGAGACCCTTGACGTAATCAACACCTACAACAATATAATCCGTTTGGGCCTATGACATTACCCAAACATGATGTGAGAAATAAATGCCAGTAGGAAACCACCAAAGGCATGTTCCCAACTATCTGTGAAATTGTACAACAATATTGTGCAAAAATCACATGAGGAAAACAAAATAGTAAACAAAAGATATCATTCATAGCAGTTATATTGCCATTTTAATAATTATTTATCAAATAAATATAATTGAATTATGCTTTTTCAGAGACTCGGCTCGACCAACCATCTCTTATAAAGTTCCACAGTAGAAACCACAACAGGCAATCTAACCCATATAAGATAATTACAATACCAAGAATGTGCTTTACCTCAGTATGTACAACATAAGAAATCACCATAGTGAAATTTCAATGTAATCATTATCATCATACTTGTAAATACATACCCTCAGGAAAACATCAACTAAACCCTCATGTGAATTCCCTCACACATAACCAATATTTCTATCAGGTATACAAGATATTTCTCGTAGGCACGGAAGCTGCTACCCCCAGGCATAGAAACATTACCCTCGTTCTAACAAAACGTTTCCCTCAGTATAAACAAAAACATACCTTAGGCATAAGATACTTTTCGCTCAGGCTATTCAAAACCTTTCCCTCGGGCTAAACAAACCTTTCGCTCAGGATAAACAAACTTTTCCCTCAGGCTAATCAAAATTCATCCCTTAGGCATTGCATAGGAAAAGAAAGAAACTAGGCCGAGCTCAATGCATAAGCATGAAATTTATATTTGATTCCTCTCATGGAATCTCAAAACACGCTTCAATCATTGTATACCCACATGTATCCTAGACAAACAACTAAATATGGGGAGCACACCCTCATGGTTTTCCTAGATCAATGCAACGATCCAAACAGTAGTTTATACTTATTCATTAGATTACCTATGCATTCTAGGTATCCAAACAGAGAAGGCCTCAGCCATATGACACCATGAGCATGGGAATGTGGAAAAACTATACACAAAATCAACTCGACGGTTGGAATCGAACACAAGACCACCTACCTAAATCTCCTCTGATCGATATACGTGAACGGTGCCTCCTGAAATGACCAAGAACGACGTAGATCACAGAAGAATAATTACATGTTAAAACCTAAATAACATCCATTAAGTAAAGATTTGTAAGGAAAGACTCATGTATAGGGAAGACCTTACCTGATTGGTTAAAATGTTATTAACAAAAAAATAAACAGTGTTCTTGTGAGCAATCAAGAGATCCTCCGAGCCTCAACCTCCTCTCCTGATTCTCCAGTGAGTTCTCTGCCTCTTCTTCTGAATAACAACATTACTTCCTATTCTTAAACCAAAAACGTAACTACAAGGCGTGTACTATCCATTTTTTAACTATTCCCGGGTGGCTACTTTCCACTGCCTCATTGTTCATCTCCTAACATGATTACATAGCGTTTATTACTACGTACACGGCTTGTACTATAGCCCTATGGTGGCTACATTCACCGCATTACTGTTCACCTACCGACATATTACACGGTGTGTATTATTACGTACATGGTGTGAATACAAATGTACCCATCATGTACCCATAAATTTGGGATTTTCCCAATTTCCCTTGTTTTCTAAAAAACACTAAAGGAAAAAAGGGAAAAAAGGAAAAGAAGAAACTAGTATCTCAATAATAAGAACCAGGTTCTTATAATCATCCCCCCATAAAGTAATTTTTCCCCAAATTTTTCTTCCAAAGGTGGTGAAGATAAAGATGAGAACAACTCTAGCCACTGAGCACATATTTTGGTCTCCCCATACAAGTTTTCTTCTTGCACTTGGCCATGTTTCCATAACACCCATATGAGAGGAATTAACCGGTCTCAGAGAACCATCAGGCTCCTTCCAACTATACGAATCAAATTCTTCTCAGAGGATGCATCAATATGTAGTTCAACCTCCTCAGGCTGAAAAAATGTGTGATGAGTCTTAGTGATAATAGTGCAACTGAGATACGTAGAAGAAGTTGTTCATGGATTGATACTTTTGTGGTAACTGTAACCAATAGGAAATCGGCCGACACTTTCCAGTATCTAAAACTTCCCTACAAGCCTTGGTAAAATATTACCTTGTCTCCTGATCAACATGTGTCCCATCCTCAGTGAACCACACAAGAAGACATGAACACTGACCACGAAATCCAAGGTCCATCTACAATGATCACCATAAGATTTATGACGAGACTGTGCTGTAGAAATATGCTTTAGAATCAACCTTACCTGCTCAGAAGTCTCCTACATGAGACATGGTCCTAGTAAAGCTGCCTCTCCTCTCTCCAACCAGCTTAGGGGTGATCAGCATGTCCTACCATATAAATTCTTGTAAGGTTTCATCTCAATAGTTGCCTGAAAACTATTATTTTAGTAAAACTCAACCAAGACTATGTGCATCATCTAAGACCCCCCAATGTCCAGGACGCATTAATGCTACATTTACTCTTGCACATGTATTGTATGCTTTGACTAGCCATCGGTCTAAGGGTGGTAAGAAGTGCTAAAAATCACCTGTGTCCGCAGTACCCTCTGAAAAATATGCCAGAAATGTGACATAAAATGGGTGTCCTAATCTAAAACAATAGAACGAGGGAACAAATAATGATGTAATACCTCTTGGATATACTACATCCTGAGCTCGTCAACACCGAAGGTCTCCTTGATTGGAAAAAAGAGAGCTACCTTCTTAAGTCTGTCCACAACAACTTATATGGAATCATAGCCTCATGTTGACTTCGGCAACCCAGTCACGAAGTCTATTGTGACATCATACCATTTTCTCTTCGGAATGAGTAACTTTTGTAATAGTCCACCTAGCCTATGATGCTCCTCCTTCACTTGCTGACAGGTTAAACATCTCGTAACAAAACGAACTACATCTATTTTCAAACCAGGCCACCAATACTGACGTCCCATGTCATGGTACATTTTGGTAACTCCAGAATGAACGTCCCAAGATAAGTCGTGAAATTCCCATATCAACATCACAAATATATTCTTTAGAACCCTATCTTTTCCATGGATACAGAATACCTCATCAACACCCATCATCCAATAAGGAGGAGGGTCTGTACTTTCCACTGACTCCTATAGAAATAGGACATCCCAATATGATTGTTGACTCATCCTCACATTATTCAATAGTATAGAAGTAAAATTTAAGGATGAAAGATAATATCTCCCCTAACTATCATGCCCCTCCAAATGCATCTCAGTGAAAAAAGCCATAAGCTACCTCTCAACAGTTGATGCCTACACTACCTATATCGGAGTCCTCTTACATAATGCATCAGCTACTGTGTTACCAATATGGGTGTATAGGTAATCTCAAAGTCGAAATACTGAAAGTATTCTACCCACCTTCACTGTTTGAAATTTATGTCACGTTGGGTAAAGATGTATATAAGACTTATGTGGTTTGTAAACACCCCAATATGTTCTCCGAGGAGATAATCTCTCCAATAGAGTAATTCATGAACAACTGCAACCAACTAGAGAATATGTGTTGGGTAATTCGTCTCATGTGGCCTCAACTACTGACACCCATACGCAGCTACTCTGTCACCCTACATCAACACTACTCCTAACCCAATACCTGATGCATTACCAAAAACTATATAGCCCTTCCCTTTTTCTGGATGTATCTGTACTGGTACTGAAGTCAAACTTCCCTTCATCTCTTGAAATGATGTCTCATAATCTTCTGACCAAACTAACTTCATACCCTTCTTAGTCAAACCCATCAACAACACTTCTAAGTGGGAGAAGTCCTGTAAAAAGAACATATAGTAACCAGCCAGCCCCAGGAAACACTGTATTTCTAACATGTTCTTAGGTTGATCCTAAGAAGACTACTACTCCCACATTATTTGGGTCTGCCGCAACTCCTGCCTCTAATATACTCTGACTCAGGATGTGAATCTGGTCTATCCAAAAGTGGCATTTTGAGAGATTACCATATAACTAATGCTCTCTTAGTGTACTCAAAATGATATCAATATGTGTGTCATGGTCATGAAGAGTGTGAGAGTACCCCAAGATATCATCCATGAATACTACCACAAAAAAATCCAGATAATGGTTGAACACACGATTTATTATATCCATGAAAACAGATTGTGCATTCATGAGTCTGAAAGGCATGACCATGTACTCGTATAAACAATATCAGATCTGAAAGGTTGTAAGTTGTATATATGACGACCTAATGTGGAACTGATGATATCCATATCTTAATTCATTTTTAAAAACACTCGTGCTCCTCGAAAATGATCAAAAAGGTCATCAATCCTCGGTAAGGGATATCAGTTCTTAACCGTCCACTGGTTTAGTTTCCGATAATACACACAATGTCTGAGGGTATTATTCGACATCTTTGCAACAGGACAACCGAATCCTAAGGAGAAGTACAAGGTTGGATGAAAACCTCTTCCTACAACTCCTCCAAATACTTATGGACCTCCTGATATTTTGGTGTAGCCATTCTATAAAGAGGAATGGACACCGGTTCCACTACTGGAAGAAGCTCAATAGAGAAATCCACCTATCACTCTAGAGGTGGACCTGGAAAGTTATTTGGGAAGACACCCCTGAAATGATTAACCACTGGATGGAACTCCTTCTCAAAAGTTTCTTGGTCATACAAATATAATCTTGAAATCTGGGTTGTCACTCCACATAACCAACGATGCACGTGTCCAACTCGGCTTTCCTGGACATCTTATTCGACCTTGCATAGAATCTCTCCAACTATGGTGATGTGAATCTCACACTAAGACGATAGAAATTAACAAAGTCTCTAAAGGTTACCAACCAGTCTATCCATAGAATGACATCATTGGCTATCATCTCTAAGAAATGGAGGTCCGATAGAAAGTGACACCCACAAACCTCTAGGGGCACTTCCTCCATTGACACACACTTGCTTTTAACCTATAGTTCTCATCAGAGTGTATAGTCTCATGATATCTGGAGAAGATGAAACACAGAGCCCAGGGCTATCCTCAATGGACATAGATATAAATCTATGCATAGCAAGATTATTGAAAAGTACCAAAGATAAAATAGAAGTATGTAGAATAGTACCTATGAGAGTGGAAGTTTCACGATCCTTCGTCTGTTGGGTCTATTGCACTACATATGCCTACCCAGTCCTACGGCCCTACAACCTAGCCTGACTACCCTGAGCTGACATGTCCTACTGTATCTGAGATCCTGGTGGCTGGATACCATGACTATTACCACCACCTCATCTTGATCATACTAAAGTATTCCTAGTCCCTAACTAGTAAAAAGATGCTAGCCCTGCTCCCGCACACAAAGTCTACATAGATTCCCTCTCTCTAGTCACTGGTGGAAACATTTTATAGGAATGATGTAGATGACCCATCTTTCCAGAATCTCGGCACATTATTGGGATTCATGGACAGTGATATCTCTTGTTCCCCTCGTTACCACACTGGAAGCACATTACCGGACCTCCTGAAAAATTCTTATTGCTAGTACTACTACTGTGAGAGAAATCCTTCTGCCACTTCCCCTTGCAAGTAGAAATAGTACTAGAGATTAGTGCCGAACCGCCCTGGTCCACACCACTATCTTCCCATGGGTTCCTCTAAGTAATCAATGCTTGGTTCACAATAGAATGCTCTATAGTCAAACTGAAAAGATTCACTAGCACTCAGATTCCATACCGAAGGCTATCTTCAATGTGTCTATCCCTCAATGTATCATCACCCACCAGAACATGTGAAAAACGCAGTATCTCGTTGAAGCATGTATAATAGTCCATCTCTGACGTGGATCCCTACTACAGATTCATGAACTCTCAAGTTCAATCAACACTTAGCATCTCTGGAATGAAAGAGACATAGAAGACCACCTGAAAATCATCCCACGCCATATTCAGTGATTCTCAGACTGGGTGGTAACATAAAACCTTCTCTCTGATGAATCATGCACCATGTAAGTAGCATGCATGAACCTCCTCCCAAGAAGCATCTTTAGATGCTCGATGTGGGTCTGCATAGAACCTAGCCATGAATCTGCAGCCTATGGTCAGCCATCACCTTAAAGCTGTAGATACCCGAAGCTTAATGTACATGGACATTACATTACATTTTCAGAATACTTAGTACATTAAAAAAACACACACACAAGGACCGTAATATTTTAGTGTCTTTGGAAACTCGGAACGTAATCTTCTAATCATGGTGAAAGATCTTCAACATCTCCCATAAAGATCATCCCTTTTTTTCCTAAATCCTTTCTTTATATCCTGGGGAAAAGAAAACATAAAAGGGTGAGCTCAAATTCTCAGTAAGGGTAAACAAAATAAATATCAATCACATCATATTCATAAGAACATAACTTTTTGGAAGTCTTAATCTGCAAAAGAGAGCATAATTTCATAACATGGGATAAATCATAGTAGTGAAATGAAATCCCAATAATCGTAACATAAAACATGAAACTTTTTGTCATACACACACAATCATAGAAAATAATTTCTTATTAGTCAAGACTCATTCCCAAGACTATCTTAGTGGAAAAAGTCCATTTCTGAACCGAGTCACCCTCGTTTCAATCCTGTTTCACTGAACCAGTACAACCTACCATTCCAGCCATGTCTATCTCATGAGATATAAAATCTTTACCCAATGCATTGGAGGCAGATATAGGTCCCATCCATCTCATAATGATACCATTGTTATGTGTGCCACAAAATCATAAATCATACACCATTGCATAACCCATGTAGTAAAAATGGGATTCTTAAACAACATGACATCATAAAACAATTCATATAAGATAAAGGAATTCTAAAAATAATTTCATAACAACATAATCAAATCAATGTAATAATAGGGATAAAAACAGAACCCTATATTATCTTAGATGGAAAATAATTTTGATAAAACACTTGAACTCCGTTCTTGAGGAAAATATCCTTTCTACTTCAAAAACAATTTTCCATTCTTAACATGTCATACAATTATAAACTAAAAGAATTTGATTAAAAATAAACTTGAAAACATGAAAAAGAAACTTCTTGTAAATAATTTTTTAAAAATCCATTCATGCCGTATGAGTTAAAAAGAACATTCTTCTCGTACTTTTGTCGGAAAAGTCAAAAAAGTACCTCATACGAGAAATGACAAAAGATTCCTTTCATATCTTTTACTAAAAACTCACCGAAGGGTAAAATAGGTTTTAAAAAATTGTAGGTGGATGGAAATAATATTACATATTGAGGGAACATGGATTTGGATTATAAAATACACCCTAGTAAATACCTACGAATAAATAATCTCGGATAAAAATGAGATTGTGATATTTCCCTTACCTTAGGTCTGATTTGCTTCGTAAGTGTCCGAACCTCCTGTATAATGATTTAAATAATTTCATTGAATTATTACAGAATCATATTCATTGTTATTATATCATATATGGTTCACTTATGACTTTATATTACCCGTTCTTTTGCAAATTCCATGTTAATGATTGTTTTGGGTAAAATTGTTTCATTTATCGTAGGTGTTTGGACTTGTTGTTATTGACATTATTATTAATTATATCATGATTTACTTACAAATAGAATATAAAACATGATTTATATATCATATATATTCACTATATATATATATAATAGATATATAAATGAAATGAAACACACCGTTCATGGAGACGGTAGTCCGTACTTACGCATGAATGCTGTTTTCCTTTCCTTATTGTCTTGAATGGAAGTAAGTAGATTACATTCATATATACATAAATCCAGTAGCTTTATAATGTCATATATTTCATTATTATTTCTTATATATACTTTATTATCATTCTTAAATGGTTGACGTGGAGAATGAATCTCATCGCGTCCTGGAGACGGTAGTCCATACGTACGCACGAGCGATGATATCGTTCTCATGATCGTGAACTTGTGTTGAAGTGTATGTATACTATTTCAGTATCAATATCACTTTATTATAATTATATATAGTTACTCATTACACCATTATACCCATCCAATTAAGGTGGTGGCGGAAAATAGATTACACCATGGCGTGGAGACGGTATTCTGTATGTACACACACGCGGTGATTTCCTTTTTCCGTATGATGGATAGAAGGTTAACTAGAGTTGTTTCATATTTATAATAACATATCAGTATATAAGAAATACTGATGTTATTACTTTATCATGAAAAAACTAAAGAAGAAGATGTTGAAGAAGAGTGAAATTGAAAAAGATCGGTAATGGATATTACCTCTTTTTGACGTGCCTTTTCTTAACCTCCACTTAAAGAACTAAGGATCGTATTTGAAGAAGACCAGGACCTCTAGTATGATACTAGGGAAGTGGAGAAGAGATTTTGGATGGTTTTGGCTGAGCTCGAATGCTCAAATTGGTGTGAGGAGGAGAGGGAGGAGGTGCCCTTTTATAAGGGAGGAGAGGGGTACCTTTGGAAAATATCAAAATATTATTTTATATTAAGGTGAAATTCGGTTTATAATGGCTCCAAAGGGTCTTATTTCGAATATAAAGTGGTTATGGGTCGAAATACTCCAACAGGATTTATAAAAGTTTAGGTTATTTTTTTAACCTTATCAATTAGATTTAAATCTAAGTTAAATAATTTATCTTTTACCGTGTCTTTTTGTTTTCTTACACTATATGGTTAATAAACATACAATAACAAGCCAAAAAACCCCAAGTTGTTTATTAGTAATATATATATCCTTATATAAGTCATTTGGGCGATCCTTAGATTTTTAGGAATTAAATAACAATTAATAATATAATATTTGTTTTAAAAACTAATTTATGTCAATTTTGACACTATTTGGTACATGATTTTTATGAAATTCATAACAGAATGATAAGTACGAACCAAGTTACTTATATCAACAATAACATGTCATATTAACCTATAAAATAAATTTAAGTCATAAAAAGTCTCAAATTACATTTATTTGGGCATTTATAACATCAATTATATCAATATTTCATTAATTAGACAATTACTGCATCATCTTTGTGTCATAATAAATGATAATAATTTAATCCCTAGAAATTATAAATAAAATCATATGATGTGGATAATTGTATTAGATTTCTGGAGACTATTCATGTTCTAAGTTTCATGAAGTTTATCACTAAATTAAAATTATTATACTTATAATATTTAAGAAAGTGACATGTTGTCACATTCTTTGGTTTTAATCATAATTAAATTACTTTCATGGAAAAAAGTCCATTAAATGAATATAATCCGACCATTAGGTGATATGGGTATACTTTTAGTCATCCAATAGGATTTTGACATGTTTTAGGGTAATTTTATAACATTATATTTACCCTTAATTACCTAATTTACCTTTAACTATGGTAAATAAAATTTACCGTAGTTACTATTCATAATTCTCAAAAATAAAAAGTAGCTTATTAAAATAATTTGGACCCAATGATTCCAAATATAGAATCCATTTTTCCAAATTCAATACACAAAAGTTGCAGAAATTAAATTCAAATTAATCCCGTTGTCGAAAGAAAACGGGTTTATCTTTAAAACATTGCAAAAGATTGAATTGATTTAACCTACGAATTCAAGGTAAAATCAATGCTAATGACATAAATTTTATTAAATGGTAAAATATATTCTATTTATACTTTAAAACCATTCAATATTATAATTTAACCACATAATATATTACGATGAAAAAAGTTGTTTTTAAATAAAATATAGCTTGTTTTTACTATTCATTAAAATATAAAAGTTATCGGAAAAATATCAAAACTTTTTCTATTGTAATTTTTTATATCATGATTCAAAAGAAGAATTTTATTTTTTCAAATTGAACATATAAACATGTCAAAAACTAGATTTAATGTGGGTGCACCATCAAAAGGCGGCAAAACTGCATTTTTTTTAAAAATACTTATTTTACCCGAAAAATTTATTTTGTTCTTATACCATGTTCTAGAAAATGTGTAAGATGAATAATTATGTTATAAAATTCAAAATTTAGTGAATAATATTCATAACGGCTAGTTCATGACAATATTATAGTAATATATCATTTTTTATTAAAACCCAGTATTGCGTACAACACACGCTATCGAGGAAGGTCGCGATTGCATGCAACGCAAGCCAAGTCAGGGTTGCGTGTTGTGAAAGATTCTTTCATTGTTTATTATAACAGAATCCAACCATATTTCATTTATACATTGAATATATATATATATACTCAATGTTGCATAGAATAACTATGATCAAAATTGTGTGTAACACGATCCAAGAATAGTGTTGCGTATAATGTAAGCTAGTAAGGTGTTGCGTATAGCGCAAGGTAATCTTGGTGTAGAATACAACACAAGACATTAATGAAATTAAAAGAATATTTTTCATAAAATCTCGGGGTGTTACATTCTACCCCCCTTAAAATGAATTTCTCCCTCGAAAATCGTCGGGGTTATAAATGGTTTACTATTCGAAAGATTCCTTAATGGAAACCCACATCATAAAAAGGAATACCAAAACCAATCTTTAAAAACAAAAGTATTAAATGTAACAGTTACCCAAATAAACTAATCACTGGGTTTCCACATAGGTAAAAATATGGATATGGTAGGGAAATCTAACCATCATGTTCTGATGGAGAGTGGTAGAGAACATGGATATGGAAAATCCAGCAACCACAAAGCAACAAATTTGTGATGATCTAAGGTACCATCGTATTAATCAGATATAAGATCACTAGGACAACATTTTTGGTTTTCAAGATCGTTTCCTTAAAGTTGATGAAATTGAAATTAGAAGAAATACTTTCATGATTTCAGTATAGTCTCACCGTTGGAAAATTTCCACTTCATCTCTTAAGGAAATGAAGTTGAATTTGTCATTCGTGATGTGTTAGCATATCATGTGATAGAATGATGTGTCATTCCATCTATCTCAAACAAAAGGTTAGAAAAGTTATCAAAAAATACATAAGTCCATCTATAGTGAGATTAATCATATATGGTTCCTAAAATGGACTTATATACTTCATATATCATATTGCTTAATATAATAAAACTAGTTTCTAAAAAACAGGGACTTCCTGTAGGCCAGTGGTAGGCAATAAAGGCCAGTGGAACTTCGGTAGTGGGTTCGATTCCAACAGCCTTGTCCGACGCGATGGGTTGTCGCCCGTCCTGCAGGTTGTCCTTTTTCTAAATCTATATTACTATAACATCCCATCAATAATATCAAAAAAAGTTCTATCATGACTTATTCCCAACATAATCCATTCCAATCTTTAGGCTTATCTAAAATACTTCGGTCCAAGATCATAGTATAAAGAAAATGATTACTTGAAATGTCATCAACCAACCATCATTTATCTCCCATTATCTTGTTGGTCACATTCCAATCATGTGAATACCGTAATCATGTATTCTCTTGAAAAATGAATACCCATTAAACCTTAGTGAAAACATGAATTCTGTCAAAAGTTAACTCTTTCCACATACCAAAATCCAAAAATTCTATATAGAAAAACCATGATATAACCTTCTCCTTATATCAGTCATGAGCTCATGAATACTATCAAACATTTAATTTTCTCCTTATCCCTTCATTATGAGCATATCATCTACATTCCAAAAATATCTGAATAACCTTTCATGGATACTGCTATCATTAATCATAAACTTTCAAAACTCAAGGAAAGTCAACAGTTTAATAATAATTAGATGTCTCTTTATTCCATAGTACCATGAGATTACTTATACAACATTACACATGATAAACATGTAATCATTCCACTACATTCTTAAACCATTGACTGAGCTTCAGCTATTCTTTCATCTCACATAACATTTGTAGTCTCTTCATCATCATCAACATAAATACTACCCATACGACCGTACTAATTCTCTTCATGAGACTTTACCTTAGGGCATTGGTTTGAATAATGCCCATACATTCCACATTTAAAACATTTAACCATTGTTGATGTCGTAGCAATACCATTATCCTCATCCATGGTGTTAACTGAACCTTTTCCTTTGCACTTACTGTATTTGTGTCCTTCTTTTCTAAACCGAAAGCATCCTCCCGTTTCATTGAAACATTCTCCTTGATGCCTCTTCCCACATGATTTACATATGTGAAATTGAACTTTCTTTCCTCTATGATCATCATGAAACTCCAACTTTCTCTTATTAGCCGAGTCAGTAAACTTACCAAATTTTACTTTATTGATCATATTATGAGATTGCTGATTCGGCATAATAATGATGTTTGGACCTCAAAATCCCATTTCATTTGGTTTCTCATGAAGAATATCATTTCATTGTCCGTAATATCCTCCATTATCGTGAATCATCTTGTTTCCAGGCATTTTCTAAAACCCAAAAAGAATAGTGTGAGAGGAAAAAATCATAATAAAGGCGGAGTAACTTCAATATCTAACATCTTTGGTTTAATCTAATATCGTTACCATAGTTATAGGACTATATCCTATTAATATACTTATCCTTAGAGACATCCCTAGACATACCTTAGAAATATCTCTAGGGATCTCACTAACGTTCTCGCATCCTAATTTCCAAAGGTTGACTAAACCTTTCCTCTGATACCAACTGTAGAGACCTGAAGCTTAATGTACATGGACATTACATTAATTTTGATGAATACTTAGTACATTACAAAAACACACACACAAGGACCGTAATAGTTTAGTGTCTTTGGAAACTCGAAACGTAATCTTCTAATCATGGTGAAAGATCTTCAACATCTCCCATAAAGATCGTCCTTTTTTTCATACCTAAATCCTTTCTTTATATCCTGGGGAAAAGAAAACATAAAAGGGTTAGCTCAAATGCTCAGTAAGGGTAAACAAAATAAATATCAATCACATCATATTCATAAGAACATAACATTTTGGAAGTCTTAATCTGCAAAAGAGAGTATAATTTCATAACATGGGATAAATCATAGTAGTGAAATGAAATCCCAATAATCGTAAATTAAAACATGAAACTTTGTGTCATACACACACAATAATAGAAAAATCATTTCTTATTAGTCAAGACTCATTTCCATGACTATCATAGTGGACAAAGTCCATTTCTGAACCGAGTCACCCTCGTTTCAGTCCTCTTTCACTGAACCGGTATAACCTACCATTCCAGGCATGTCTATCTCATGAGATATAAAATCTTTACCCAATGCATTTGAGGGATATATAGGTCCCACCCATCTCATAATGATACCATTCTTATATGTGCCACAAAATCATAAATCATACATCATTGCATAACCCATGTAGTAATAATGGGATTCTTAAACAACATGACATCATAAAAAAATTCATATAAGATAAAGGAATTCATAAAAATAATTTCATAACAACAAAATCAAATCAATTTAATAATAGGGATAAAAACAGAACCCTATATTATCTTAGATGGAAAATATGTTTGATAAAACACTTGAACTCCGTTCTTGGGGAAAATATCATTTCTACTTCAAAAACAATTTTCCTTTCTTAACATGTCATACAATTTTAAACTAAAATAAGATGATTAAAAATAAATTTGAAAACTTGAAAAAAGAAGCTTCTTGTAAATAATGTTTTAAAAATCCATTCATGCCGTATAAGTTAAAAAAACAATCTTCTCGTACTTTTTTCAGAAAAGTCAAAAAAGTACCTCATACGAAAAACGAAAAAAGATTCCTTTCATATCTTTTAGGAAAAACTCACTGAAGGGTAATATAGGTTTTAAAAAATTGTAGGTGGATGGAAATAATATTACATATTTAGGGAACATGGATGTGGATGATAAAATACACCCCAGTAAATACCTACAAATAAACAATCTCGGATAAAAATGAGATTGTGATATTTCCCTTACCTTAGGTCTGATTTGCATCGTAAGTGTCCAAGCCTCCTGTATAATGATTTAAATAATATCATTGACATATTACAGATTCATATTAATCTTTATGATATCATATATGGTTAACATATGACTTTATATTACCCGTTCTTTTGTAAATTCCATGTTAAAGATTGTTTTGGGTAAAATCGTTTCATTTATCTTAGGTGTTTGGACTTGTTATTCTTGACATTATTATTACTTATATCATGATTTACTTACTTCCAGAATATAAAACATGATTTATATATTATATATATTCAGTATATATGTATAATAGATATAAAAATGAAATGAAACACACCGTTCATGGAGACGGTAGTCCGTACGTACGCATGAACGTTGTTTTCCTTTCCTTATTGTCTTGAATGGATGTAAGTAGATGACATTCATATATAAATAAATTCAGTATCATTATAATGTCATATATTTCATTATTATTTCTCATATATACTTTATAATCATTCTTAAATGGTTAACATGGAGAATGAATCTCATCGCGTCGTGGAGACGGTTGTCCATACATACGCACGAGCGATGATATCGTTCTCATGATCGTGAACATGTGTTGAAGTGTATGTATACTATTTCAGTATCAATATCACTTTATAATAATCATATATAGTTACTCATTACACCATTATACCCATCCAATTAAGGTGGTGGCGGAAAATAGATTACACCACGGCGTGGAGACGGTATTCCGTACGTACACACGCGCGGTGATTTACTTTTTCCGTAGGATGGATAGAAGGTTAATTAGAGTTGTTTCATATTTATAGTAACATATAAGTATATAATAAATACTTATGTTATTAATTTATCATGAAAAAACTAAAGAATAAGAAGTTGAAGAAGAAATAAATTGAAAAAGATCGGTAATGGATATTACCTCTTTTTGACGTGCCTTTTCTTAACCTCCACTTAAAGAACTAAGGATGGTCTTTGAAGAAGACCAGGACCTCTAATATGATATTAGGGAAGTGGATAAGAGATTTTGGCAGGGGTTGGGCGAGCATGAATGCTCAAATTGGTGTGAGGAGGAGAGGGAGGAGGTGCCCTTTTATAAGGGAGGAGAGGGGTACCTTTGGAAAATCTCAAAATATTATTTTATATTAAGGTAAAATTCGGTTTATAATGGTTCCAAAGGGTCTTATTTTGAATATAAAGTGGGGATGGGTCGAAATACTCTCATCCAATAGAATTTAGACAAGTTTAGGTTATTATGTTAACCTTATCAATTAGATTTAACACTAAGTTAAATAATTTAACTTTTACCGTATCTTTTTGTTGTAATACACTCTATGGTTAATAAACATACTATAACAAGACAAAAAAACCCCATGTTGTTTACTAGTAATATATATATCCTTATATAAGTCATTTGGTAGAACCTTAGATTTTTAGGAATTAAATAACAATTAATAATATAATATTTGTTTTAAAAACTAATTTATGTCAATTTTGACACTATTTGGTACATGATTTTTATGAAATTTATAACAGAATGATAAGTACGAACCAAGTTACTTATATAAACAATAACATGTCCTATTAACCTAGAAAATTAATTTAAGTCATAAAAAGTCTCAAATCACATTTATTTGGGCATTTATAACATCAAATATGTCAATATTTCATTAATAAGACAATTACTCCATCATCTTTGTGTGATAATAAATGATACTTATTTAATACCTAAAAATAATAAACAAACTCATATGATATAGATAATTGTATTAGATATCTGGATACTATTCATTTTCGAAGTTTCATGAAGTTTATCACTAAATTAAAATTATTATACTTATAATATTTAAGAAAGTGACATGTTGTCACATTCTTTGGTTTTAATAATAATTAAAATTTTTTCCTGGAAAAAAGTCCATTAAATGAATATAATCCGACCCTTAGGTGATATGGGTCTACTTTTAGTCATCAAATAAGATTTTGACATGTGTTAGGGTAATTTTATAACATTATATTTACCCTTAATTACCTGATTTACCTTTAACTATGTTAAATAAAATTTACCGTAGTTACTATTCATGATTCTCAAAAATAAAAAGTAGCTTATTAACATAATTTGGACCCACTGATTCCAAATATGGAATCCATTTTTCCAAATTCAATACACAAAAGTTGCAGAAATTAATTTAAAATTAATCCCGTTGTCGAAAGAAAAAGAATTTTTCTTTAAAACATTGCAAAAGATTGAATTGATTTAACCTACGAATTCAAGGTAAAATCAATGCTAATGACATAAATTATATTAAATGGTAAAAATATATTCTATTTATACTTTAAAAGCATTCAATATTATAATTTAACCACATAAGATATTAAGATGAAAAAATTTGTTTTTAATTAAAATATAGCGTGTTTTTACTATTCATTAAAATATGAAAGTTATCGGAAAAATATCAAAACATTATCTATTGTAAATTTTTATATCCTGATTCAAAATAAGAATTTTATTTTGTCAAATTGAACATATAAACATGTGAAAAACTAGATTTAAATTGGGTGCGCCATCAAAAGGCGGCAAAACTGCATTTTTTTAAAAATACTTATTTTACCCGAAAAAATTATTTTGTTCTTATACCATGTTCTAAAAAATGTGTAAGATGAATAATAATGTTATAAAATTAGAAATTTAGGTAATACTATTCATAACGGCTAGTTCATGACAATATTATAATAATATATCATTGTTTATTAAAACCCGATATTGCGTACAACACACGCTATCGAGGAAGGTTGTGATTGCGTGTAATGCAAGCCAAGTCAGGGTTGCGTGTTGTGAAAGAATCCGTCGTTGTTTAGTATTACAGAATCCAACCATATTTCATTTATACATTGAATATATATATATATATACTCAATGTTGCATAGAATAACTATGATCAAAATTGTGTGTAACACGATCCAAGAATAGTGTTGCGTATACTGCAAGCTAATACGGTGTTGCGTATAGCGCAGGGTAATCTTGGTGTAGAATACAACACAAAACATTAATGAAATTAAAAGAATATTTTTCATAAAAGCTCGGGGTGTTACAAAAACTTAGGCAGATCCTGCTGCTGGAATATACATGTCAACACTTCCATTGATGTGGTAACGAGCTGTACTCCTTGAAGGATAGCATGAACTGCATGAAGTCTTCACAAAACTGCACATCCACTCCTGAATCTAGTATAATGGCTAACACCACATCAGGAACTTCTAGTGGATCCATCGGTATCCAAGGGAATTCTATATATGGAGTATAATCATTAACACTCTCTTGGAGAAAAACTTGTGTTCATCTCAGTGGCATGACTCTACAAGGTCAAACCCACGCCTTTGATTAATAACATCAAGGACTAAGAAATGGATACATAAGAAGAGAATAGGAAAAATAAAACATTCATGTTTTATAAAACAAGACTACACCGCATGTATAATTACTACCCAGTGTGTTCCCTTATGTCTTTCACATGGGCGTGTACTTCTACAAGAACTAGTCATGTAACACCCAAAACACACAATGTCTTGTCCTTACACATGATGTGTACTTGATTTTTATTCCCCAGCCCGAGTCCTTCTACATGGCTAAGCCACACAGTCCTCATTATAACGGACAACATTTCATGTATAAGGTCTACGTGGTGTGTACTAGAAAAGCTTCACCGACCCGTGTGGTTCGTGACATGAACAGATACACGACTCACACTAGACATCATGTTCTATACAGACAATGCGTGTACCAAAAGAGGTAACACTGAACTATGTTATATGTTACACTTATGGATTCCAAAATTACACTACACGGCTTGTTCATCATGGACACAGCATGTATCATCTATGAATTTCTTTGTCTGTGTTGTTAGTCACAGATGCGAACACATGGTCATGGCGACATGGCGTATACAAACGGTACATGGAGTGTTCCCACAAGAGTATCCCAATACCGTTTTCTTCCCTAGGTACATGACATATTACACCCGCACAAAACATGTACAACAACCTTTTTCCACTTCAACATGACTAATTCCAGACGGTCTCTAACCGGTCAAGACTACACAGTGTGTCCTAGAGGTACACGACGTGTCCATGGTTAAATATGGAAGTCCTGAGTTCCCTACCACACGATGGGTTACATGAACTTATTCAACACAGTGTGTAAATTTAAGTACACAACCTGTATTTTAAAAAAAATCTTTTTTTCCCGAACAGAGGAGTATAGGGCGTGTGTTAAAAACTACACGGCGTGTATGCTGGGTTTCTCTGGAATGTATGCCTATGAAACTACTATGGACTCCATTATTTCTTTAATTCAAGCATTGGTATGCTATATTCTGATCCGTGGGGGCCCATACTGCCTATTATATAATGTTTAGCACCTCACATTCCACATTATAGCACAAAATGAATAAAAGGCTTGATCATGATCCGCTAAATTCAGGTTCAAGAGAGCCCATACTTCTCAAAGACAAAATGTAATCGACTATAAATGCAACTGTAACATGTAATAAAACCCTATAAACAGTATTTTTATCTATCATATACCTATCAAAACTATATGCATTTTCTAGCACGACATCTTTCAGAACAACATGAAATTTCTAATGCACCTACATGGCAGGGAAACTATGCATTTCATATGATTCTAACATGTGCCTAAATGATTCATGAGATGGAATAACCTCATCTCATTGGGTTTCACCTAAATAGAAACGAAATATATAAATATAAATAGCACACCATGAGTGCGTCACCCAATGATGAAAAGAAATTCAAAAGTAATAATCATAAACAGAAAATCAAAATTTAGTTTAAGGCAATCCAGTCTTTACCTGTAAAGAAGTTAGTTACTCTTGGGCATAGTTTATTACCGAATCCCTTAATATTCAATAAATTTCTGTTTTCACTAAATAATAATTATCCCATAGATGAAAAACTACTCAAACACCAATTTGTAATGTCCCTGAATAGGGTTCCAAAAAACGGGTGCTCTGAACCAAGCTGGTCACATGACCTCAAGAGCATTTCCCAAAATGCCAGAGGTCGCCATCTAGCAGCGTGGGACTAGGACTAATTTTGGGAAAAAATGCCCTCATTATTCATATTTTAGCATAGCGAAGATGAATATAAACATAAAAAAGTGGAAGCAGTAAACAATGTTAACCTGAAATAGAAAACAAAACTGGTGTGAAAGATTACCAACAATCATATATATGATGATGCAACATGTCTCTAATTCTAATAATGCAACCAAAAATTAAGACACTATAATCTAATACAATACAACATAAGGTAAAATGTACATCAAAAGAAAACAATGCAATGCAACATGAACACAACATCATCAAAATCCTATGCTTGGACCCATGATCTCTTATTCCTCTACAACAATCACGTAACTGTGTAGGGACCCTCCCCCTTATCGAAACCTGCACCAATATAATCTGTTTTGGCACATGACATGACCCAAACAGTGTGTGAGGAATAAATCCCACTAAGCAACCACCAAAGGACCATTCCCAAATGTATGTGAAAATGTGCAACATCAGTGTCAAGTAATGAAATGTGGAAACTAGGAAGTTCTCAAAAGTAACATTTTCTACAATTTATATTTCCATTTTAATAATTATTTTTTAAATTCAATATAATTGAATTATTAATTTTCTGAGACTCGGCCTTGACTGACAATTTTTATACAGTTCCACAGTAGAATCCACAACATGTTATCTAACCAGTTAAAGATAATAACAATATCAAGCCTATGCTTTAGCATGGCAGGTGAAACATAAGAAATCACCATAGTGAATATTCAAAATAAACATTGTCTTCAGAGAAGTAAATGCTTACCCTCAGGAAAAAAACGAAACTCTCAGGTGAATGACCTCAGGTATAATGAATATTTCCCTAATGAATACGAGGTATAACACTTAGTAACAGAAGATACTACACTCAGGCATAGAAATGATGCCCTTAGGCTAAAAAAACCATTCCTCAGGCTAAAAAAACATTGCCCTCAGGAATAAGAAATGTTTCCCTGAGGGTAAACAAAACCTTTCCCTCAGGCTAAACAATCCTTTCTCGGATGCCAAACAAACCTTGCCCCCATGCTAATCAAAACACAGCCCTCAGGATTTCCAAATGAAAAGCAAGTAACCGGGTTGAGCCCAATGCATAAGAAATCAATTTATAAATGTTTCCTCTCATTAAAACACAAAACATGATAAAATCTTTGCATATCCATTGCTATCCTGTCCAAATGTCTAAACAAGTGGAACACACTCTCAGGGTGGCCATAGATTAATGAAACGATCGAAATATCAAATCATCCCACCCGTTTCCCCTCTGGTGGTGCCTCCGGTGGCTTCCTCTTCGGTGGCTTCATCTCCGGTGGAGCCTCCGTCTACAGTGGCATTCGATCCTGGAGTGGGGTCTCCGGCTGTGGTCGTTTCCTCCCGCTGGGGGTCGCATCATCCCTCTCCCCCTCAGCGGCGAGCAGGTAAGTCTTTTAAGGAGGCATTGTGCGGATCTGGATCTGGGTTTTCGGAGCACTGTTTTCCAGTGATCGATCAGTTCTCCCAATATGTGGTGCGTGATGGGTCATGGGTAGAGTATTCAACCCCGTCTTTAGTGTTTGCCCAAGCGGTCGTTGGGTTAAAATGGTCCCTGTTAGCGTGTTTCGGGGTGGCGAAGCTGCTGATCTCCATTTTCAAGCGGTTTGTGGGCACATGGGGGCTGCAGGTGGAGGTTCGAGCTTCCGTGCTTCATAATAGCTTGTTCTTCTTGGTTATGGCTTCTGAAGAGGAGTTTTTCCAGGCCTGGTGTGTTGCCCCTCAGGTTTTCGGGAGGTGGCGCTTCAACCTGAACCGTTGGTCGATGGCACCGCATTAGGGGAAGGAAGACTCACAGGCGGCGGTGTGGGTATGTCTACCTCACTTACCGCTCTGTTTCCAGAATATAGTGTTCCTCAGAGCCATTGGAGATGGGTTGGAGGGCTTCCTGTGCGCGGACACATGAACTCGCAGTGGAGTGAAGATACTGGTTCCACATATCTGCGTCATCTTTGTTCTGTCCTTACCTCTTCTGGAGAGTTTCTCATTGAATTTGCATGATGAGGTCGCTTGGAATCAGGCCGTAGAGTACCCGATGTATCCTAGTTTTTTTTGCGGGCTGCTCTTTTCAGGGGAATTCAGATCTTCACTGTAGGAAGTAGCGTCTAGGGGTGTGTCCACCATGTGCCTTTGATCTCAAGTCTGGTGGTTCTTTAGTTTCTACAGCTGGGGTGTCTAGTCCTGTGCATGCGCGGCTGGCTCTGCATACTCCGAGCTCTTCAAATGGTTGCTCCTTCCCTGCATCAGCTTGTGTTGGTGTTGGGCAGGCTTCCCAGTGCGCCGAGAGCTCCCCTGGGTTGGGGCTGGTTTCATCATCTCAGTGCAGCTTCAATGAGGTTCCCCTGGTATCTTTGCCTATCCCTTGGCCTTTCTCTTGGGTGGTTGCTTCAGGTGTTGGTCTTGAGTCCCGGCTGAAGACGGCCCCTGAGTTGCATCGGGGTTTTCATCGGGGTGCTTTCTTTGTTCAGCAGGCCTCATGTCCGGGGGTGCTGGGTTTGGCATATGGTGTTCAGGGTTGCTTGGTTTCTTTTGGGTCCAGGGGGCAGGGCTGTAGTGGCGGGGGCAGAGGAGCGGATGGGCCTTTGGAAGCTAGGATCTCCCTTGAGAAAGACCAGTTGTTAAGTGTTGACACCCCTTCTTCTTCAAATTGTGAGTTCTTGCTGCAGGAGGCACCCATGACCAATTCGCCCAGCCAGTTAGTGCATGGGAAGGGGTCCAGGTGCTCCCCGTTTTGGTCTCCTTCTTCATCTATTCCTGTAGAAAGAAGCTCAAGAGTTAATACGAGATACTCTCTGAGGAAGTTGAAGTCTAGAGAAGGTGCAATATATCTCACAAAAGTGATCACATCGCCTGTGGTCAATTCCTGGAAGCCTCTGTTTCCATGAACCCAGTTCTTATCTGGAATGCTCGAGGGGTTGGAGCGAGGGTCATGTCTGATTTCATTGCATCATAAGTTAGGAAGCATAAAGTCAATGTGGTGACGATTATTGAGCATAGCAAATCCACTACCAATATCAAAGAATTTTCTCGTATGGTGATGATTCATGCTTCATTGAAGGTGGAGCCATTCAATAGGCATATTTGTATCCTGTGGAATAAGGAGGTGTCAGTGTATTTGGTGCAAGCTAGAGATCAGCATATCATGATGAGGGTAACCTTTGACGGATCATCCCTTTTTGTTTCTATAATGTATGGTAGTTTTGATGCTCATAGTAGGGAGTTCCTCTGTAGAGAACAAAATGGGTTTGATTCGGGGGATCAACCATGGATTTTGGGCAGCGATTCCAATATTATTGTGGAGCAATTGGAGAGAAAGGGGAGATGTGAATTCCATAGGCGGGATAGTGGGCCTATGGACAATTTATGGAAGGAAGGGGGCTGATGGAATTGGGATATTCTGGGGACCCTTTCACCTGGTGCAACAACCGAAGGAGAAATAGTCAATGTTGGAGTAGGCTTGACCGATGTTTGGCAAATGATAATGTGATGTCATTGTTCTTGGAGGCGAGGGTTTTCCACTTGACTCGGAGACTCTCTGACCACTACCCCCTCTTATTGTCCCTAAATACGGCCGGGGACCACAATTGGAATTCATATATATGAGTAACTGGTTCGGTGTTCCGGGATTTCACCAGGTTGTGAGAAAAAGCTGGGAAGCTTCGATCCAGGGATGTTTCTGGGTGGATCTGCAAAGGAAGTTGATGAGACTCAATCAGGCTCTGCATACATGGGATAGGGGTATTCCTCTTGATGATCAGGAGCTGGAAGAGATTAAAAAGGAATATGAGCGGCTTGAGGCAAGCATTGAGGAGGTTTATGATTATTGCGTCTTCGTCGAGCTCTTAGAAAATAAAAAATCTCTGGATACTTTGTAACTCTCCCATGACAGCAGGGAAAGGGAAGGCACAAGGGTTAAATGGATCAAGGAGGGCGACAAGAATACTGATTTTTTCCACGAATGAATCAGGGAGAGGCAGTGTATTTTTAAACCAAATCAGGCCCATGAGGATGGTTCATTCATGGATGACAGTGAAGTGGTTGGGGCATGGATGTCTCGTATTTTAGGGACCTTCATTCAGGCACTAATCCAGATAGGCCGAAAGGGTATCCCATGGGGGTGATGATTTCTTGGAGAGGGTCCCTTCTCAGGTTACTCCTCATGGTAATGAACTATTGGAGAGAGTCCCGAAGGAGGAGGAGATCAGGGTGGCAGTCAAAAAATTAATCATCAGAGTGCACCAGGGCCCGATGGGTTCCTTGGTTCATTCAATAGGCCGGCCTGGGAGGTGGTTAAGGGGGATATCATCAATTCCATTTAGGACTTCATAAGAGGGGGTAGTCAACTACGGATTTCCTTAGCCACGACCCTTGTTCTGCTACCAAAGATCAAGGCTCCTTCATCCCTACTTCATTATCGTTATGTGTAATTTCACTCTCAAAATTCTGGCTAGTATTATCAACAGGAGGCTAGATGGGAATTTGGAACGATGGATATCCAAGGAGCAACACGACTTTGTGAGAGACCTAAATATTCATTGTGCCATAGCATTGGAAATATAGATGTTAAGATACCTCTCATTTAAGTCCTGAGGGTCCAATTTGTCCATCAAGATTGATATGAGCAAGGCTTATGATAGGATTGAATGGGGATTCATCAACATGGTCCTGTAAAAGATGGGCTTCTCCAAATGGTCTTGTGACATCATGTTCAGGTGTTTTAGTTCATTTTGGATGGAAGTGTCCTTTCTGGGTCATACACATGGCTTCTTCAAGATGGTGAGAGGCCTTAGGAATGGTGATCCGCTATCCCCAAGCATCTACATCCTTATGCAGGATACCTTGAGCAGGCTGATCGACATCTGTCTTGCAAGAGGGGATATTCTTCCATACCGGCAGAGACAAAGGAATCCTTTTGTTTCCCATTTGATGTTTTTGGACGATACCCATATCTTCATTAATGAGGGATGAATATCCATGCAGGGCCTGAACAAGATTCTTGAGGATTACTACCAATGGAGTGGCCATCAAATTAACAAATAAATGAGTGGATTCTACATAGCTGACACATGCAAACCGAGAAGGGTGGATGATTTGGGTTCTATATTGGGGATAAGTCATGGTCTATTTCTGAAGGAATATATGGGTACCCATGTTTATCCATGCCACATGCACATCAGAGACGTTGACCATGTGGTGAGTAATGATTCTAGCCAAATCATTAACTGGAAGAATGATTTTTAATCCTTTGGTGGACAGATCACTCTCATGAATAGTGTCCTCTCATCCATTCCTGTGCATGCTCTCTCGGACTCAAATCTACCAAAGGGGGTTATTGGGGCCATTGAAAAACTCTTTTCCCTGTTCATTTGGGATGCATTGTTAGAAGGGAAGAGGCATTTGGTCTCTTGGGGGAAGATGGATTGTTCCATTGCGGAGGGAGGGGTTAATGTCAAAAGCCTTGAGAACGTCATCGTATACATGCACGTGAAGCTGGCCTGGGAGGTTACTGATGAGCGTACTATGCGGGGAAAGATAATGGCTCTATGGAATGAGGTTAATGATGATTTTTCTTCGAGGAGCCAGTCCCCGCTCTAGTCTTCGGTGGGTAACATGATTTCGAGCATAATTGATACTCGATGTGGATTATTGGGGAGAGAAATGTCCTCTTCTGGCACCACAATTAGTCGAGTAGGGCCCTCGGCTAATTGGGATGTCCAGCCCCAACGATCTCTTTTAGAGAGGAGAGTCAATTACCTCACTTCTTTAGGGGATTTCAAGATGTGAACCAGCTGGATCTTTTCGACTCCATCATTTTGAGCCCGATCCTGGATCGATGTGTTTTTACTCCCTCCTCCTCATTCGTTTTAATGTAAAGAATTTTCACAGGCTCGACACTACTCAATGACAGCTAGGGGGGTTGTTTGGACAGGTGGGGTGCAAGAAGATACCAAATAAGTGTAACATCCTAACGTGGCACATTCAACACCATTCCCTTCCAAATGATGACAATGTTAAATGGCTTGGGATCAGTTTGACATCTAGTTGCAATTGTTGGGATAATAGAAGCAAGGAGAGCATTGATCATCTATTCTTCGAAGGGGAGTGGGATAAGTCAGTCTGGAACTACATAGGGTGTTTTTCTGGGTGCAATCCCATGGCGGCAAGCAGTGGGACATTTCTGGAGGGCTGGTTTTAGGGTTCGGCTCGGAGGGTTAAGGAGATAGCGGCGTGTGCGTGTTTCTTTAACACATGATGCTGGAGTCTATGGTCCACGCGGACTAGGTCCAGGATTGAGGGTACCAGCCTCGGGTCACATCATCATCTCTAACATGCATAGCCGCCTGTTCGAATGGTGTGGGGTAGAGGAACTCTAGTCGGTCGTGCCTTTAATGCACAACCTGAATGTGAATCATCCCACACAGCAAATGGGTCTCCAATAGTAGGGGGACTAGGTGAGGTGGAACCCTACGACTTTCGTCCTAAAGCTGAATACTGATGGGTCTTGTGTGGCAGGTGTTATGTGCGGTGGAGGTGTGGTCCGGGGCTGCACAGGCAGTGTGTACACAACATTTTCGGGGAATTATGGAGAAGGCTCATCTATAAAGGCATAGGCGTAGGCTGTTCTCTCGAGCATCATCCTATGTAGGAAACGAGAGCCCCATATTACCCATGTGCAGACAGACTCATTGATCATCTACGGAGCCTTACACGGAACGGTAATGATACCTTTTTCCATGGTATATACAATTCGAAGATTCAAGGCTCTAATCGACATCAACACTAAAGTCAGACATACATGGAGGGATGGGAATAAGGTGGAAGTCCATTTGGAATATATGGAATCCCCAGGTAACCTATTTCAATGTATTTCACATGTTTCTCACCTGAAACCTGAGGGGGTGAATATGATCCGAGGGGATTCCCTTGGCCTTCATTATTTATGCCCTCCATAAGCCTCGGAGCCCCTTGTTCGCTGTACGTTGTCCACTGTTTGTTTTTGTTTTGTTCCATTTGCAATAAAAATGGTAATATTGGATGGATGGAGTTTATATTTGTTCATTAGATTACCTATGCAATTCTAGGTATCCAAACAGCCAATGCCTAAGCCATAAAACGCCCTGAAAGTGGGCACGTTGAACAATTGTACACAAAATCTACTCAACAGTTGGAATCAAACACAAGACCACCTACCTCGATATCCTATGATCGATATAAAGGAAAGGCGCCTCCCGAAACGACCATGAATGATGTAGATATGAGAAAATCAATTACCTATTAAAACCTAAATAACATTAATTAGGGAATGGATTTGAAGGAAAGACTCATGGAGAGGGAATATCATACCCACGCGGTTCAAATGTGAACAATGGCTGTTAGTTCCACAAGGCAGAATACCTTGAGAGGGGGGGTGAATCAGGGTATGAATATTTCAAAAATAAATTATGTTCTGGTCATTTTTCACTATTAAGAAAAACACTCTTCTCTCTCATTCATGTTGCACAATGTAAAAATAATGTAATGAATGCACATGACACATCGATTTTTACTTGGTTCACCCTCATTGGGCTATGTCCAAGGAGCATACACCGGCAATGTGACGATGTACTAAATCAACTAAAAGCGCAATGATGTTTACAAGGATCGGGATAGATAAATTCTATTCCATGGCTCACTGCCTTCACAATGTTTAGGGTCAGCTCACTACTTTCCCAAGGGTCACTCCCTGTTTCTCCCTCTCTGGATCACATTCAGTGGAGAGGATAACCTTCTTCCTCTTCCTATTGTCAATGTTTTGGAAAGGATCCACTCACTATTTATATACCTACAGGTCTCTCCATTATCACTAATGAATACATCCTCTGTTGTATGTGAATTCTCTATTGAATTCCAACATTCACCCATAGATTAATCTCTCTTTGCACTGAAGGTATCAGAGAATCATCCAGCCTTCACGCCGCACTGAATAACCACCATGAATCAACCTCACTTGGCGTGCAGGTCTATCCAGATGCACATGTATCAGTGCACAGGTCAGAACTGGTGTGCAAGTCACTTCAAACACTTGGGCGGCACAATCTTCTGTAAATCCAAACCTTCACAACTAAACCCCTTTTATGGACAAACCAATATTGGCGCGCAATAACCAACCGACATGCAAATTCAAACACTGGAGCACAAGTCCACATGCGCGACCACACACCACTTGTGCGACCACCACACAAGCACGACATGAGATTTGATTTTCAAAGTGTTGAACTCCATTAGAAATGATTAGGGGGTGTTCCTGTATTTATAGGCATTCGGTCAACCTACGTGGCGGTGCGCAAGTCTTTCCTCGGCGTGCAAGTCCTGGTGCACTAGTTTCTTCCCCTGCAAGACACCTGTACGACCCTATTTCCTTTGCCATATTCCGAATATCTGATCTTGAAAATCGTATGGTGCACAACATTCCTACCCTCCTAGACACCGGTGCGTAGGTCCTTTCACAGCACGCAAGTAACCTGTGCGACCACCCCAATACCTCCACGACTCTGTTTCCATTGTCATATTTTGACCATTTGATTTTGAAAAAACATTAGGTGTTCAAGTTTCCTATCCTTCAAGTACATTGTGCCTATGTCCCTTTTCCAAAAACCAGTTTATTTCATTTGTCGATTTCCAGGCCCAAAAATTTGGAAAACACTAGAAAATTGGCACCACGTTGTATTTGTTCTTTTTGTACCGCCTCCAGGTCATCCATTCATTTGTATATGTTTTTGAATCAAACATAGATTGATATCCATAGCTCTTGAACTCGACATGTCAACATGAAATCCCCATTGTCAACAAATTTTCATGTCATGGTTTTCTTTGTCAACAATCACAACACTGTTGTCCACTTTGTCAACCAACACAATCACGTCAAAAATGCTTCAATGATACCTTGAGGTATTTTTTACAAACAATCTCCCCCATTGGGTTTGTTGAGAACTATTCCATAAAAAGATACATCGTTAATTCTTCATCCCCCATTAACCTATTGCGATTCTTATTGCGATCAAGGATTTACTCAACACATACTCTAAGCCCACATGAGAAATGCTCGACGTGAGAAACAAGAGTAAATGAAAAGTTCATCCATGAATCACTTCATCACTGACATCCACTATATGGCTACTCCACCTGTCAACTTCTCCATCTATCTATCATTATATCTCAAATAGCAACACTGTCTCCCCATCAGACAATCACAATTTTCTCCCACTTTGTCAACGAACCCAATGGTCCTTCCTTTGTAGTCTGGAATAGAGTAGAGAAAGCATATCATCACATTGGGGAAAAACACATCATAACATGGGGAGGGGAGCCCGTATGAAAAATCTTTTAAGTGAAAGGAGTCGACTGAACTCCCAAAGCTAGTCAATTTCTCTCAAATGATTCCTCGGTTAATGCCTTTGTCAGAACGTCTGCAACTAGTAGCTTTGTAGGCACATACTCCAACCTCACGATTCCCTGATCAACCTTATCCTAGATAAAATAATAATTTATCTCAGTGTTCATTTTTCTAGAATGATGGATGGTTTTTTTTAAATTGATGGCACTTGAGTTATCACACAATATTCTGATCGGAGATTTCACTTTATCTCCCATGTCATTAAGCTGCTACATCTTCCACAATATCTGTGTGGATGATTGAGTAGCCGCAATATAATCAAACTATTTGGTTCTCAATGAAATGAAATCTTGCTTCTTGATAAGCCAAGAAATACACAATCCTCCAAGATAGAATGCACCACATGATGTTGATTTTCTATCATATGCAAATCTGGCCCAATCCGTATCTGTGTAACACAATATTACCGATTGAGATTAGTCATTATACATCAGAACGTAATCCACGGTGCCTTTGATACCCCAAAGTATTCTTTTCACTAAAATCATGTGGATTTCCTTTGGATTACTTTGATAACCCGTAGCATGGAATGTGGTGAAAAAAATATAAGGCCTTTTCGCGGTCAAGTACAACGAACTTCCAATAATTTTCCAGTATTCTATGATACTAACTGCCTTGTCATCCTCGTCTTTTGATATTTTTATCCGGGTACCAACCAGAGTTTTCATATCCTTGGAATTATCTATGAACAAATTTCTTAAATCCTCCTTGGAATATTTTGGATTGAGAAATGAATGTTCCATTCCTTCATTGTGTCACCTGTAGAGCAAGGAAATACATTATCTTTCCAATCAATGACATTTCAAACTCATTTAACATGAATTCAGAAAACTGTCTGCATTACGCTTCATCTGATCCAAAAAATATTATGTCATTGACATACACCAACACCATCATCCTTTGATTACTATCGTTGTGGAGATAGAGTTTGTAATCAACTCCCCCACGCTAGAAACCAGGCTTCTTTAAGTACTGATCAAGCATTGAGTACCATGCTCTTGGTGCTTTCTTTAGCCCATACAACGCCTTCTTTTTCCTACAAACATTGTTCTCAACCTCATGACTAAGAAAACCATCTATCTACTCAATATATACCTCCTCTTCCAGAACTCCATTCAAGAATGCAAATTTGAAATCCATCTGGAACACTTTGATCTTTTATTTCACTACTATGGCCAAATATAAACTGATTGTCTCCATCCTAGAAACCGATGAAAATGTTTCATCAACATCTATTCCCTCTATTTGGGAGTATTCTTTTCACACATGTCTTTCTTTGTTTCGAACCACTGTTGCATCTAAATTCATCTTGTTGTGATAGACCCATTTAGTACCGATGATATTCTTTTCTTCTGGTCTTGAAACAATCTCCCACATCTAATTATCTTCTGAATCCGTGTCAACCAGTTTTACTCCCCCTGATTCTCTTACAAATTTCTCACTTTCAACAGAAAACATATGTCAATGTTCAATGACGTCATTTCATTCTACTAATTATCTAATATTCCTATTGAAACATTGTTGATACTCTCTCGTAGCTTCATTGTATCCTAAAAATTGTTAGCTAATTCCACATGATATAATGAAATAGATAAGCATGAGGTACATGATTATTGATGCTTCTCCTCGTGTTTCTTTCGACCCTCAATATGAAACACCCGAGCAGAGTCTACCAATTATTTCTTTGATGGATCTTTCATCGGATTTTGTTATTGAATGCATCCCCTATGTTATGAAACCCTTCCCAAGGATAGGCGTACTTTTTACACCAATATAATTCTTCTTCTCCTCCATCATCTATCCTCATCTTCCACTTGGAATTGATCCATTAATGAAATCTCAAAACCTACTGAGTTGGAACTCAGTGTTGGAAACAAGAGACAAAGTTAATAACACAATCATTTACTATTATGATATTTTGATCCCTTTCTTCTTTACCTTTTGTACCTGATTTTTGGAAACTAAATCTCTAGATCATATCACTTTTCATTGTGAATCTATAGATGCCACTTCCCCTTGGATCTTATCTCCCTAAAACCTCAAAAACATAAATCATCAGTAAATATCATTTATATTCATAGGGAGAGGGGTATCTTCCGGACTCCTCAAGATTTGGATTTAGGTTGATCCTGATCGGTCAACCCTTTGATTCATTCTTGCAGAGCATCACACTCCTTTTTGGATTCTTATAGCTACCTAGCCAACTTCAAATGCTCTGGGCATATGATTAAGCATCCATCACCTACATGCTGAGTCTTTTTCAGATATGATGATTCTATAGGCCAGGCCTTGCTCAGAATTTTGGTTTTAAACCCACTAGTACACCTTTCCATCATTGATGTTCCACCAAAATTCCATTTCCATTGATTTCTTCTCTATGTAGGAACATCTCTTCTTGTAATCATTCCTGGATCATTTATCCATTATAGGGATATTCCTCTTTTCTCCACTTTATTTTGTGGCACACGACATGCAAATTTTTCAAAGCATTCTTCGTTATCATATTTCTGAGTCACCACACTATTTTTCATATGTGGTGGGTCCACCACTGAACGTACATTCTTCTTACTCACATAATTAGAGTTTCCTCCCTTTTTTCCAGATTTTTTCATGATATTTCTTAGAGGGCAGTTGTGAGTGTGACAGAGGAGGTGATTGATACACCTTTAGTTCAGCTCCATGTTATTATCCTGAGGCTCTAATCCTATTTTCCAATTTATCATTTTTTATTACAGTGTAGTTTTTCTCATTATACACCACTAGAGATGTGAATCACCTTTCAAGTCCCTTTTCCTTTCATGCTTTTTTCTTGCTACAATCTCATTCCAAATTCCCATAATCAGAACATATAAACCATTTTACATCAATGGCATACCTAATTTTATCATTTCTCTGTTGATATGTGGATGAAACTTGAGTTCTTCCTCTAACATTGATCTCCTGAGATTCGTGACACATACTCATGGTGTGTCCCATTCAGCCATAGTAATATTAGCTAATGAAGGCTTTCTTCTGAGAGACTCTTCTTTCTGATTTCTCATTACACATGTTCTTCTTCTTAGATCTAGTAATGTTTCTATTTTCATAGCCTGAGATATATTCCCGTGCCTCTAAATAAAATCGTGATGTGTGAACATAAATCCCGCAGAAATAGCACATGCTATCATTTCTTCCTGTAAAAGCCTTTTTAGGTCTATCTCCAGCACCTACAGTTTTTTCTCCACTTTTGGAATTATTCACAACTCTCTTTCTATCATGTACGGAAGGGGGTTCATCAAATACAATACGAGTTTTTCCCAAACTATATGGTCTATGGGCTGAGAAAGTATTCTATTGTTTATTTAAGAAATAGAATATATGTTCTTTCTCTTATCATCACTTGTCAAAGGATAATCCAATAGTAAGTGCAATGCATCCTTCATTTTAGACTTTCCTTTGGTATTGGATTTCTCCACTTCCTTCTTTACTGATTCTAGATCTTCTTCCAACATTATAATATTCATCTCCCTTGATTCAATATGGACATCAAGTTCTCTCTTGAGAAGCTTCTATCTTCTCATATCATCTTCCAATTCATGTGTCGGTTTATCCACCATGTAATTCTCCTTTATAATTTCATTTTTTCTTGAGAAACATAATTAGAACAACATGAATTATCTTTTTATAGTATTTTATTTTTCTGAACTAGCTCATATAGATGAGTAACAAGATGAACATTTCTGGCTTCCAAAATCTGAATTTCATCTCTGTCCTGATTCTTTCCCTTAATATCATCTTTGATCATTTCTCTCTTTATAGAAACATTTTTTGGTTCTTCGGCTTGTGAATCATTATTCTCTATAGATTAGTGGCCAAATCAATAACCCTTTTATTTAATCCTTATATCTTTTTAATCTCATTTTCCATTTCTTGAATCTTGATTTCATTAGATATAATCTCTTCATCCTATTTCTAATCCATTTCCTTTGCCTTGTGGAAAACATCTAATTTTCAACTTCATGGTGTTTATTCATCATCAGTGGTTCCAACATCACTTGGAATATCAGGTTCTTCAATCATTTCTTCAACATCATTGAATGAGTAAGTATTTTCATAGAATGATTCATTTAAACCATTATTTTGTTCACTACATGAATCCTATAACTGAATCACACTCTTTCCATTGACACTTCCACAATGGAGAATTTCACCAGACATTTTCATCTTCTATGAAGATATTACCTTCGCCTCGGAACTCCAAGAAAGGAGCAGACTGATTATTTAACCACACAGATCGGCTACACCAAGTTGGAGAAAACAAATCTGATAAAATCAACCTTCCCTCTAAAACCCATTGTAATGACAAATTGGGTACTATATACCCTGAGAGGGGGGTGAATCAGTGTATGGATATTATTTTTCTAAATTCTTTCATCCCCATTGGATCCTGACCTCTTAATTTCAGGGGTAGATTTGTTTGAAGTTGTGTGTTTATTATGATCACTTCTTTTATTCTTTATATGATTATGATGCTTTGAATGTAATTCAGGGAAGCAAGTAGGTGGACATATATATTTTTACTTGGTTCACCCTCACTCGGCTACATCCATGGAGCATACTCCGAAGATATTCCAATTTACCAAATCCACTAATGCACACTGCCAATAATGAAAACAATGTTTGGGATAAATCACTTTTATTCCCATGATCAATGCCTTTACATGGTTTAAGGCCAGCTCACTACTTTCCCAAGGGTCACTACCTGTTTCAATCTCACTGGCTCATTGTCGGTTGAGAGCATAACCTTCTTCCTCTTATATAGCTCACTACTCTGGAATGGATCCACTCGCAGTTTATAGACCACTAGACCTGTCTATAATTTTCCCCTGGGAATCCTTGAATATTCTGATTCTACATTTTTCCCAACTAATCCTTCAATCTCAGGATGGGTGCTTGCGGACTGACCTCAATTTCCATAGATTTTTTCTTCTGATCACACCCTGAATCAGTCTTAACGTCTGAGCCCAATTTCTGATTATTTGCTACGGAACTACTAGGATCCTCTTTCAACATTTCAGTATTCGTAATGACCTTCTTTCAGAAGAATGTGTTGGGAATCAAGGATTTTTCTTGGACATTAACATTTCTCCACATATTTACAACTTCTTCTTCATTATATTCGATACGCTTGATGTGATCTTTCACTTTTCTATTCAAGCCACTGATCTCCCTTTTCTATTCTTCAATCTTGATCTTATACTCACTAACTGATCTTGAATTCTCTAGTGATGATAAATTGAGTTTTTCAATTTTTTCTAATAGCTATGACTTTTCTTCATCATGTTTTTGCATATAGAGTTTTTCATCGTGTACCACATTATTGGATTTCTTTTTTTTCTCTCCAAATATCTATCTAATCAATAGCTGCTTCAAATTTAGCTTCCATTTCAACTCCCCCTTCAATTTCATCTTCTTCTTCACTGGTGTCGGTTTCATCCTTTTCTTGAGCACTACCGACAATATCCAACATTGAATTTCTTCCATAATCTTTACAATTTTCAAACTCCTTAACCTCTTCACCATCAGACTCATCTGAACGGTCTATTTCTTGTGAAAAATATTCTTATTCTTGAAATTTTTTGTTCAACTTATTCTTCCCTTTCACATAGGATAATGATTTCTTCTTGGGAATTTTAACATCAACTTTTTAATTTTCTTCTTGAAACATTTTGGGGCATCTGGCTACGATATGTCCAACCATTCCACATATAAACCATGAAATATGATATTTCCCTTTGAACATTCCTTTTACTTTTTGAAGATTTGAGGATAGGAATGACATTAACTCATCTATCTCTTCTTCCTCCTGAGAATCTTCAATGGAAATCTTCTTCATGGCCTTAAATACCACCTCTTTGGATTTTCCCTTTTCCACAGCATTGTTATCATCATTTCTAATTTCATATACAACAAGGGTGATGTGCAGGTTATCAAATGTTAGTTTTTTCGGGTCTTTATCTTCCAGAATGGAAACATTCTGATTGAACTGAGGTGGATGTTTTCTCAAGATGTGCTTCACAATTTTTATGTCTTTTATAATTTCACCAAGAGGTCGCATTTATTGAACCAAAAAATTTACCATGCCAAAGAATGTATCAATAGGATCATTTGGGTTCATTCTTAGATCTTCACACTTATTCCAAAACAATTGATGCTTTGCCTCTCTGACCTTTGTATCCCCATCATATATATTGAAAAGCATTTCCCACATGGCATGTGATGTTTTGTATGACATCACCATTGTATAGATGGGATTGGAAAGGGCTCCCCGAAGGCATTAATTTCTTTTTCATCAGCATCCAAGACTCTATGCTCAACTTCTGATAATGCACCAATATTAATATCAGTTGTGATACCATGCATAGATTCTGAAAACACATCCATTACCAGAGATCCGAAATAGTGCTGCATTCGATAATTCCATATCTTAAAATTACATCTGCAAATATCAGATTCCCTTTATGATTAGTGACCTCCATTGAGAGAAAAACTAATATCAACCTCACTCTGATACCAATTGTTAAGTCCACAAGGCTGAATACCCTAAGTGGGGGGGGGGGTGAATTGTGGTATGACTAATTCAAAATTAAGGCATGTTCTGATCTTGTTTCTCTATTAAGAAAAAAAGTCGTCTATATATTTCACATGGCACAATGTAAACAGAATTTAATGCATGCACAAGACACAACAATTTCTACTTGGTTCATCCTCACTAGGCTAGGTCCAAGTAGCATCCACCGGCAGTGTGATGATGTATCAAATCCACTAAAAGTTACCTGTTGTTTACATGGTTTGGGATGGATCAATTCTATTCCCAAGATCACGACCTTTACAAAGTTTAGGGTCAGATCACTTCTTTCCCAAGGGTCACCCCCTTTTTCATTCTATCTTGCTCAATACTACTGGGGAGGATCCCCTTATTCCTATTATTTTGGTCACTGTTTCGAAAAGGATCCAATAACAGCTTATAGTCCTGTAGGTTTCTTCATTATCACTAATGAATACATCCTCTATTGTAAGTGGATGTTCTGTTAAAGTCAAACTTTCACCCGTAGATTAATCTCTCTTTGCACCAAAGGTGTCAGGAAATCTTCCAGCCTTCACATAACCCTTAATACCGTCGTGAATCAACCTTACATGGCGTGTAGGTCTAACATGACACACAAGTATCGGTGTGTAGGTCACTACTGGTGTGTAAGTCACTTCAAACACTTGCGTGAAAAAATATTTTGCACCTCCAAACCCACGTGACTCAACTACTTTTACTCCCACACCAATATTGGTGCACAACAACCAATTGGAACAAAACTTTAAACATTGGCATGCAAGTTCACCTGCACAACCACACACCACGTGCGCAAGCACCACACCCATGCGACGAGAGCTCTGATTTTTCAAAGAGTTGAACTCTGTTAGAAATTAGGAGGGGTGTTCCTGTATTTATAGGCATTTGGTCAACCTACGCAGTGGTTTCCAATGCCTCCCCTTGGCATGGAAGTCCTGGCGTATATGTTTCATTCCCTACACGAAACTATTTCCTTTATCATATTTTGAAGATCTGATATTGAAAAACATATAGAACACAACTTTCCAACCGTCATAGGAACCGACGCACATGTCCTCTCATGGTGCGCAAGTCACCTGCGTGACAACACCAATACATGTGAAAACCTCATTGCTTTGCCATATTTAGACCTTAGGATCTTGAAAACCTATTGGAATGCAAGTTTCCTCTCTTTCAAGTACATGGTACGCAAGTCCCTTTTCCAAAAACTACTTTCCTTTATTTGTCGATTTTCAGGCACAAAAATTTGGAAAACACTAGAAAAAACGGAGCCACCAAGTATCTGCTATTTTTGTAGCGCCTCCAGATCATCCATTACTTTATCGAAGATGTTGAATCCAACATGGATCCTTAACAATAGCACTTGAAGTCTGAATGCCACCATGAAATCCCTTTTTTCAACAAATTTGTATCTCATCGTTTGCTTTGCCAACAATCACAACACTGATTTCCACTTTGTCAACAAACACAATCACCTCATAAATGCTTCAATGATACATTTTGGGATTTTTTCCCAACAATGGAGAATGAAACTAAGTTCCAGTGAGATATCAGGAGCTCCTCCAAGCCCTGACCTCCCCTCTCAAAGAACCGGTGAGTTATCATCCTCCTCTTCCGAATGAGGAGGCTACTGCCTGTTTTTAATAGAAAACATAACTACAAAGTGTGTACATATCATGTATAAGACATGTACTATCCATTTTTTATTTTTTCTTATGGTGGCTAACTTCCACCGCCTCACTGTTCATCTTCAGAATTGATTACACAATATGTATTACTAGGTACACGATGTGTACTATATTCCACCGGCGGCTATATTCACTGCCTTACTGTTCACCTACCGACTGATTACACGATATGTATTATTATGTACATGGAGTGTAGATTTTCTTTACACCCTTAATCACCAATACTCCTTATCTCCCTGTATTCTAATCCAGCACGGCCAAAGTACACAACATGTATATAAAAATACACGGCTTGAACCCATAAATTTTGGATTTTTCCCCATTTCTCTTTTTTTCTCAAAAACACATAATGAGAAAGGAATTGAAGAAATACATACCTCAATAATAAAAATCGATTTCTTACAATAGATATGTTTTGTAATCAATTAATCATTTCATCATAGCATAACTCATGAAAAAAGTAGTGTGTTTCATAAGAATACTATCATGGTATAATTCATGTTAATAGAAGTGGGTTTAAAAAACCTTTATTGTATTACCTGTGAATAAGGATGTAGGTTTTATAATATTATTAACATTTCATAACCCTTAAAAAAACCTAGTGTCATATGAATTCTATCATGGTAGAAACCGTTGAATAGAAATAAAATTTAGAAAAAAATTATTCCATCATAAACATAAATCATTCAAGGAATGAATAAGAATGTTATCAGTGGATCATATCCCTATTAAGAATTATGTTACATCAATATATTTTATCATAGACAGAATATTATTTTCATACATTATTTAGAAATTTTTTTGAGTAAAACATCATTTCCATTTTAAATAATACTTTTTAAAACAAAATAAATTTTGAAAATATTTACCTCTGAAAATAACAACAAAAACATTTAATGGAATCATTAATGAAAATAATGATCACGGTGACTGGAATTTTCTTTCATATTTTACACATTAATAAAATATTAATTTTGAAACTATTAAAATGAAAATAAAAAAAGTATAAGATATGAAATTAATATTTCATTCAAAAAATTTAAACAATTATTCAATAATGGGAAATTTTTTCTTTAAAAATATTTTAAATAAGGTAGATAAAATATTTAATTCTTTTTAGAAAACATTTTTTGGGAAGAATATGAGTTTTTAACAGAAATGATTGTTTATCATAAAAATATTGTTTTGAATTATTGGGTACATTTGGAAATTAAAAATAAGGTCAAAAATTTTTCCCAATAAAATAAAAATTGGATAAGAATATTATTAAGTATCTTGAAAGATAAATAAAAATATATTACCATTATAATCATAATCATAAACACCTAATAAAAAATGACATTATAACATAAATACCATAAAACTTTGGTAACAATGAATTGTAATATCCATTAAATAAAGTAATAAAATGAATCATAAGATATAATGAAAATAATTATATACATTATATAAAATGTAAAAATTTTATTATATAATCCACCTATAATTGGAAACATTCATACCATAGATTATATCCCAATGATGGCAATGTGAGAAAACGAATCCATTATCGATTTCATAAATTTTAAAAAGTAAACCACCTGAAATATTAATCCTCAAATTCATTATTAAATCTAAATTATTTTAATTAATAAAAATTTAAATACATTCATGTTTAGTAAATAAACTATAAAAAATAAATATGTGTTGAATATGGAATGTGTCTTATATAAGTAAAATGTCATATGAGAATCCATTACCATAATTCGTGAATTTATTTGTACTAATTAAAAACCCATATATAATAATTAAATGATTACTTTACATATATTAAATAACCAAATTTATATATACCATAACATATATGTTTTTTAAAACCTTTAATTTCCCATTTGTAATCAATTCTATGATAAAGATACGCTTTCGGTAATATTTGCTTTGTTTTTTGTACATGTTTTTATTTGAAATATTTTTTGTACTTTTAACTCGATAATATTTATATAATATTTGATATTATAACCTTTATATAAATATAATATAATCATTATATATTTAATTTCTCTAATCCATATATTTAGAAGATAGAAAAAGAAATTGTTTTTCAGAGAGACAGCTGGTCATTTATATGCATGAACATTGTTTCTAATTTATATTGGTAATGATAAAATGAATTATTAATGATATATTATCATTATATTATAATATTTATGACATATATATCCCTTATATTCATAAGAACCATCATTAATACCTTCAATGCACATAATTACTTAATCACATCGCTTCATGAGGTGGCAAACCATCATTCACATGAGCGAAGTTATCATTTTCAGGAAAAAAAAATATAACATTATGTGGGATATACATATTACTGAATACTAATAATATAATGAATAAAACATATAAAAATAATTCCATAATTTTTAATATTTTGATAGTTAGTAATTCAAAAATGAATGGAATCTATTTGTGAGAGGTTAGACCATCATATTCATAAATGATTATTTTATAACACATTTAATGTAAGATGAGATAGTTTTAAATAGTTACCCAAAAAGAAAAACATATCAGTATATATATTAAAATATTTTTATTATATTATATTTATATAAATATAATTTATGTTTATTGAGTCTTAAATAAATAAAAAATGATAATTGATGAACGTTACATGTTCGTGGTGTATCCGAATAAATCGTGAAATAAAATAAATCCTTGTATGGAGTTTTGTATAAAAAAATGATTATAAAATGATACTACAAAATTTGGGAAGTGATTTTTACAATAAAGGAAAAATCCAAATGGGTTTGAAGTTTTGAAACATAGATGAGAGCATATACTATTGATATGTGGCAGAGATGACACAATTGGTATTTTTTAAATGAATTGAGTGCTCCAATGTGTTTCATGTGTAATAAGGGTCCATAATGAGAAATTATAAATCATTATCAGATTAATGGACGAAATATTTCTATCTAATAATTTTTATACACATTTAATGGTCATTAATACCCTTATTTTTTATTTGAACCCTAGCTAAACACATTTTTACATTAACCACGATAATCAATTTCTACTGCATTGAATATTCATTTTGGTAAATAATTAATCAGGAATTATTAGTTATTATAAACTATTTTGGATTCAAAAATGGAATCAATAATTCCATATTCTAATCACATATATTTAAAATTTTAATTTAAAATTAATATCGTAGATGATACAAGAAATAAATATCTTGGATAGAAAATATTGTATAATTTACAATGGTTTTATGTCACAATTCAATATAGAACTGATTAAAATGAATTAAATTAGATTTTTTGATGCATTATTGACCTATTTTATCTTTAAAATAAAGTTCATAAATAATTTATTATTATAAAATATTAATGTTAAAATTAAGCATTCAATTTAAATTCAATATTTTCAATATTAATAAATAAATGAAGCTTTTTAGAAATAATCAAATTAAGTCACCCTAATGTATATTTGATACAATGAAATAATACAATATTTTTATAAATTAATTATTATAAAATTGGTAAAAATTTATTTTATATTATCTGTTCAATGTGTAAATATACTATTCTTTTACAAGAAATGCATCTTTTTTGAAAACATTTTTTTATTTTAAATGATTCTTATATTTTTTTATAAATAAATTTCAAATGAAAATATTTACACTATATGTTTTAATATTAAAATTAATCTTATTAAAAACATCCATTAATGTTTATAGGTGAAAACTATCGTATTAAATAATAATATATTAATAATATGACATGTTTCGTTTAAACTCAGTACTACATGTAACGTAATTAAAGCCATATGTTACATGTAACAAAACATAACATATTTCATTCATGTAATTTTAGATAAACTCTATATTAAATAAAACACAAAAAAAAACAAAATATGAAATTTATTTGAAAGAAAAATTTTACAAAATCATAGGTTGTTACATCCCCCTCAATGTGAATTTCACAATAAAAATTAATCTTCTTCATCAATGGTTTATCATTTTAAATATTACTCGATAAAATCTGACAGTGTAAAGATTAATAATAACTATACATTTACAAATATAATTTTTGAAACATATTTTTCAACCAATGTAACTCATAACAAGGTTTACAAATAGCAGAACATAAGTGGGATGTAAATATTTAGAGATGGATGAAAAGAACAAATAATTATAAAGTGTTATAAAGATCATTTATCACAATAATTTGGATGATTTAATGTTGGTTAAAGACCACCAAACCATATTATTGAGAAGCACAAGAAAGTCCATTCATATAAAAAAAATGGTTATAATATGATGGAATTTTGTTTCAAGATCATCTTCGTAATGTTGAATAATTTAACCAGAAGATGTACATACATGAAGTCATTCAATTTAATATTAACTTTATCAAACTAAGTTTTTGTATAGATCAATTTACACATCATCTCTGAACCCATCCATTTATGTTTAATTTCATATTCCACAATCAGTAATAGATCATAAGATCCATAAATAGAATTATAATTGATTCTGTCTAACTTTAGATATCATCACAACAAAATTTTAAGTTAAAGCTAACCAATATGAATAAATATTCATATAGTGTGGAAATAAGTAACTCATAATTATCACATAAAAAAATGTGAATTCATTGATCAAGTATTATTTTTAAACTTGTTAATAACCTAAATTACTATAATATATTATATAAAAAATACATGATTCTTTATTTGTTAAATATAAAATAGGTTTTAAGATATATTCCATAAAATAAAAAATGTTGTAATCTATATCAATAATTGAATAGACCACCATAAAAAACAATTAATCAGTTCAAAAGTTATGAATACTAACCAATTAACATTATCCCAATCAATCGTCAATTTATCCCCAAAAAAAATATAACTATTAAGAACATATTATGTGTTTAAAAAATCACATTTTAATTTAATAAATTTTCTCGGAAATCAATATACTTTAGAATATTCATTCAAATAATTAATGAATAACATATACTAAAAAATATTTCTATATTTCAGAATTCATTTTTATTGAGTCGAAATATATAAATACATCAATACCTAAAATGTAATAATTTCCATGGAACATGGTAGTCCTTGGAATATTGTTAATTCTTTGGTTACTGCAATGAGTTGGGTAATTATCTTATTCTTTATAGATATTACATTGAACTCCATGAAACTTTTCAGCACAATAAAATTCTTTTTCCTAAGAAATAACATCATCCATTTCATTTTTAAATATTCTTTCCATTTTTCTCCCCATATTGATGACATTTAATAATAAAAATATTCATTCCTCTCTATTCATTTCCATATGATCATTCATAAATTTCCTTGATCCTCTTATTAAATGTGTTTGGAATATCATCAAATTTCTTATTGGAAATCATATATCGTTATACCTTATTATGAAAAATAAAAATATTGTTTCTTATAATCGTCATCCATTTTGGTTTCATAATGTAAATGAATTTTCCATTAAATTTAATCTTATCATGATTTCCTAATGTTCAACCAATTACTAAAAATAAAAATAATTATGTATGAAATTGTGATCATAATGGGAAACCAAATAATCATGAAAATAAATTATTTTTTATCTTAATAATGACATGTTTTTTAAATCTATGAAATTGAAGTGTTTCCTTTGGTCATTAATGTTCAACATCTTATTAAATAATTAATGGTGGTTCAAATTTTTTTTTAATTTACAAATAATATACCCTAGGAGAGTCAAACAAGGTGAAAACATGAATCATTTTCACACACTAGTTCTCAATCCAATCAAACAAAATATATTAATTTTGGGGTTATTACCCTATGTTACCAATGATCAAGAGCCACATCCACATGGAGTATCTAAATAGGGATTAAATTTCATATAAATCACTTCTTATACCATATATAAATATTCCCTTAACATTTCACTTACTTTGACATATCCTTATATTTATTTTCAGAGATATCCCTAGAAATATCTGTTGATATTTCCTTTATGATCTCAATCTTTTTTTATCATCCTATCTTACAAAGGATTAATAATCTTTTCCTAGAGTACCAATTATAAGGACCCATTATTTTGATACATGGATATTACATATTTATTCATTTCATGACACAAACAGATTACTAAGTACTAAAATATTTTAGTACATTTGGAATCCTGGAAAATAATATTCTAATCTGGTCAAATATCATCATTATATCCCAAAAATATCTTCCCATGTAGTACTCTTCATAGAAATACCCTTTTATAACCCTTTCTTCATAAACATGAGAAAGGAAACATAAAAAGTGGTAACCTCAGATTGAAAATAATGGAAATCAAAATAGATATCAATATGTAGTCATATGAAATCATAAGATAAGAATGAGGGTACATGTTAATGAGCCTAAATTATGATTTTCATACCCAACCATTAATAGATCACAAACAACAGTGATGGAATAAATACTGGGATTTTAAAATAAATTAATCATTTTGTAATCAAAGAACAAGATCCATGAAATTATAACATTGTTACAGTTACAATACACATAATCAACTGAAATATTATGTTAAATAATCTCTCCATGTTATTAATAACCTATTTTTCATAGGTTAACCAACCATGTACCTTTTTGTGATTGGGATGAACTCCCATGTACCCTATTTTCGATATGGTCTGACCATCGGTGTTCCCTATCATTCATGATTGGGATAACGGAAAATGTACGCTTCATTTAAGGCTTGGTCTATCAACCCCTATACCCAATGATTTCATCAATCATTTTTCATTACACAATTCATTAGGTGGAGATATAAGTAAAATCACAACATAATGAAAATAATATATATATATATATATATGTATATATATATATCTGTCGAATGATTATAAAATGTTTATCTTTTAATAACCCTTGATTTGAATTGGGTTTCATAAACATTTCATCATTTCTAAACCTATGGAAAATAGATAGGTTTCATAAAAAATTATTCATTTCATTATAGAATTACCCATGTATAAGGATGTTGTTATTTTAAGAATTATCTAATTTTATAACCTATTTAAATAGTGGGTAGATTAATAATAATTAAATAATGTTATGACCTAGGGAAAAAAAGTTGGTTTTATAATAATTTTATTAGGGTATGCCCCATGGAAAATGAAGATAGTTTCATTAGAACTCAATCATGGAATACCCCGTGGAATATAAATTGGTAACAAAAAAATTCTTCCTTAGTATACTTAAACCATTTAGGTACATAATAATAATGGTATCCTTTGATCATATCTCTTATAATGTGGAGGTATTATCAACAGATGTCATCAACAATGGAAAATGATTTTGATCAATCATTTATAATGTTTTTTGATGTGAATATAAATCCTACATTAAAGACACCTCTTAAAACATAGACCATTTGAAAACTATTTTTCTATTAAAATAATATGTAATATTTATATATTGATCTTCAAAAAACTAATTTTCATGATAACGTAAATTGGTGTTCATCCTGTATATGTTAAAAAAAGGTTTCCCTAATCTTTTTTTTTTGTAAAATACATAAAATAATTGATTTAAAAATGATATGAATTATCCTCCAAAAAATTTAAAAATTAAAAAATTTGTACAATTTATCCAATAATTCATTTAGAAAATATGGAAAAAATTGATTTTTTTTATAACTAATGTTTTTTAGTGAAAATTTTATTTGACCCAATTTTTTTTATATTAATTTTATTCTAAAATCATGGGTAGATGAGGAGGGGATAATTATGGGAGAAAATTTATTATCATAAAATAACCATAGGATAATAATTTATGGTTTTAATTATAGGGAGATCATATATTTCTTTATTGGATGCATAATCAAAAACTATCCCGGTAAATTGTGATATTGTAAAATAATTCACATACAACTTTAGTAACATTCAGTAATAATCCTAAAGAAAGAATATAATTAAATTAAACATATAAATAATTAAAATAATTATATGGATTATTTCAAATGGAAAATGTGAAATATATACCCCTTATAGAATATGATTTGTGCACCACATAACTGATGTCTGAAAGAAGAAAAATTGATACAAAACCCCCTTATTGATTTTTTAACTTTTGAACCATAAACTACGTGAAAGAAAGATAATGAATTTTATATTTTAATAGAAAAAATTTGAATTATTAACCTGATAAAATACATTCATGCAGAATATATACACCTCATCGAAGAAATATATTTTGAAAATGATATGTGTAACATAGAAGAAAAAGTGTGACATAAATCTCATGTGTTGTGTCTTAAATTTAATTGTACTCATTAAAAAATATTTAAATGTAAATATTATTGTTTTATAAATATATTTATTAAATATAAATTAAATACAATTTATTATTATTTTTATGACATTATATTACTTGTATATAAAAAATTCCTTGTTAAAGTTGTGGTTCAGGGAAAAAATATTTTTATACGTTTTGATTTGGTATATTTTTACCTTTTAATTTAAGCATGTGTATATGATCTCTATGATTATAAACATTATTTAAATACACTATATATATATTATTTTATTTTTATATTAATCCATAATAATTAGTGATATAAATAGAAATACATTGTTCATGGAGATGGTTGGTCATACATATGCATGAACACAATTTCCTTTTTCATGTTATATCGAAAGAACGAAATTTAAATTATATATTATCATTAAAAAGTTATTTTTGTCAAATATACCACATAAACATATTAATAAAATCCTAAATACCTTCAATATATAGTGTGAAATAATCACAATGCTTCATAAGGTGTTAGTCCTCCGTACACACGAATGACGTTATCATATTCCCACAAAATAAAAATCATCAAGATATGTGTGATATAATAATTTCATAAGATTTTAAATATCATAAATACTATATATATATATATATATAATTAATATATCATTATATCGAACTACGAGAGGTTTTAATAGAAAAATAATTTCCATCGGTTCACAAGGTGATAGTCCATCGTACACACAAACGATGATTTCATAACTCATTTGATGTAATTGAAGATTTTTTAGAAAATTTAATTAGAATAATAATATATTAGTAGGTATTTGTGAATATTTAATAATATAGTAGAGGGAATGTCCTTTTATAAGCGGAGGATGGGAAATACTTCGTATTTTTTTTAAAAGAATTGAGTTCTCCAACCTTTTCAATATGTCACTTGGGTCCAAAATGATTCATTAATGAACCTTCAATGTTTTTGATATAATTATTAAAATAAAATAATGTTTTACAATTTTATTGTTTATTTTTACCGATATCATTTTAGTTTATAACCCCTCTAATGTAAACCATCTTTTATCTTTACCGTGGTAATTGATTTTTATTATATTCAATATTCATATTCGTAAAAAAATTATAATTAAATTGTTAAATAATATAAATTATTGCTACTCAATATAAGTACTCTATATGAAGTGTTACATAAAAAATGGAAAATTTAATTTAAAATTAATCAGGCCTACATGATGAGAATATGGGTTTTTATTGAGAAAATTTGTAATATGATACAATTATTTATAACAAAAAAAATTATAACATTGATTATTATGACCTAAATTTGATGAATGGTTGTGTAATTTAATTAACATAACATTGAAATAAATATTTTTATATAATATTCATTATAAATAATATAAATTGTAGGGAAATGATCAATTAAAACAGAACATTTTTTAATATTTATAAAAAAATGAATATTTTCAGTCATATCCCAAAACATTCCACGAATATAATATTGATATGTTGATTTTAAAAATATAATTTATTTTCAAAAATTTATTTTCAAAAATTAGTAAAGATTAATTTGAAATTATATTTGTAATGAATGACTAAAAAATTATTTCAGAAAAAATACATTTTTCAAAAAACATGAATTTTTCTTTCAAATGTTTCTTATTTTATTTCAAATCAATAATTGAAGAATTATTATATGTAAAATATATTTTTTCATTATTTTGATACTCATATTTATACCAATAATTCAAATGTATATGTGATAACTCTCATATTAAATAATAATATTTTGATAATAAGACACAATTTATTTAAACACATTGTTTGGTTTAACATAATATATTCTTGGTGGTATGTATTACATAATGTAAACACAGTATTACATGTAAAATAAGTAAAAAATTATTTTTTATTTATATAAAAATATTAAAAAGAATAAATTTGTTTGAATGAAATATTTCACAAAATCTCCGGATGTAACACTTATCCTAATTGATTATGGCCTATATTGTATTGTTATATATTGAATATCCATATAATAAGATGTTATAATTGTGTATGATAAGTTTGAATATCTATATATTATCCAATGGATGGGATATAACGTCAAATTAATTATTAATTACATTGTTATACTATTCCATGACCATAGGAAAAAATACATGTAGAAAATCATGTGGACTAAACAACATCCCAGAAATCAAGAAAAGAATGGTCAGACATTCCTCAATCTCGTTCTAGGGTCTTACTAACAAATTAAATTTGAATATTATCCATCATAATGATTATATAAAGTCCATTACAAGAATGATGTCATATTTTAGTTTAAAAAATCATAGGAAGTATCCCCATGAGTTATGTTTCCCTAGTACTTGATTTCACAATCTACATAATTCAAAAAGATAATATTGACCTCTAAAAATTGTATTTAGGTGAAAATAAACTATAAATATATCCACCATATGTCTAAATTTATGTGCTATATAAGGTTATATAATGGGATGTGTAGTTCCTAAAAAAAATAGTATTCCCCAAATTAAATAAAAAATAAAATGATATATTCCATGATTCATAACTATACTAGTTCTAGAAAATGTATATCGTGTTTTAGACCTTGACCTGATCTATTTCCTCTATAAACTTGATGATAACCACATACAATTATATTTTATACCCTATGAAGAAGTGTTGATTCAAATTATTTTCTTCCAACAATTTAATCTCAACTCTACTAGTAAATAATTTTACATCCCTGATGATAATACCTAAACATATATAACTATAATGAAAAAACATTAAATGGAACACCATCCACAAACTTTTACTATGAATGTTCAGGAATTCCCACAATTGATGACCAATTCCTTAATAATAATAAATACATGATCCCTGGATAGTGGAAAATGTCCCACCTACCATAGTGAAATATTATATAAGATAGATGAGACCCTCCCCCAGATGTCTAAATCCCCTACCTGTTATGAAATAGGGAACCCAATACAACAAAACTACTATAAAGATATTTTATATGACTCCTCTATCCCGAAGAACTGATCTCGTGTAGAATCATCTAATCATTAAATTATTTAACCAGTCAATCAAGATATTGTAGTGGTATAAATGGGGTTACTTGGTATTTAATACCGATAAGTAAATCCTGTAAGAAAATCATTACATAGTAGTCTTTATTTGGAAATAGTTTAATGAATATCATAAATGGTCACTTAAACTGGACCCCAATTCCGACACAATGTTTCTCCCCTATCAAAGTGTAATCAACACATAAAAACTATACATAAATGAATTTGAAGAAAGTATCATCACACATAACTGATTTTATAACATCCACCATAAAACATACAATGCCTTGTGAACCTTTATGAATAAGAAGAACCACTAGCTTGATACCCCATGTAGTATAGTCATTACAAACAAAACCCAATTTTTCTAAAAGTAAATATAAAATGGAAGGATATCTCAACCACCTAAAACATTTCCTCTCCCACTATGTCTGAAACAACCAAGATAAAATAATCTTGTTTAAAGAACATAAATTCATGGATTTTCATCTTCCATTTGTTCTTATCTCCAGCCTCAAACCTATAGAGATACTATCAAACATATTATTGAATGTATTTAGTGAAAACATAATAAGGATGTTGGATTATATCTATAAATTTACCAATAATGTATAGGGACTCCAAAACCTTAATATTAAAATAAGTAATATCAACTTATTAAGGTTAAACCATACCATAGGGTCTTCCAATTTAAAATAATGGTGAAAACAAAAATAATGAATCATCAATTCCTATGTATCCACCCTAAAACAAATATCAATTCACTAGGTGGGATCAACAATGAAATTTTTCCTTTCTTATAATAACAAGGGGATTGAAATACCAATTTCCATGATGGTGTACCATGTTTATATAATTACTAGTCCCAAATTAAACTCTTACCATTAGAACCCATGTACTCCTCAATAGTTCCAAAATCAAAAATCCATTTTATACATCAACTTGAATCCTTTGAAACCAATATTTCATGAACCCTCCCATAAATGGTATCCCTAATGGCTCGATATAGATTGATGGGAGAAAAACATTCATGAATCCATCCTCCAATAGATTATGGTTTTTTGAAAAGAAAAAAGGGATTATTATAAACAAAAATAGGTGGAATTAACCACTAAAAATAAATAGTAAGAGAGATAAGATAACACAACTTAACAACACCCTCTCCTCAAAAAATTAAATATCCCAACACTTTCATGTAACATCATAGAAATTTTACATCTATAATAAAAAATATGTTCCCAAATAAAATCATTGGAAATACCATAGATATCAAAAAAAATATCATAAACAAATTTGGAAACTAGTAATGTTTATATTGATCACCAATCATATAATGACGATGTTAAAATACATTATATTTACATAGGGTGTACAAACATGTTATACTAAGTAGGACACTCATTAAATCCACTTTTGCAAATTATACGAAATGAAAACTAAAGGAAATTGAATAAATAAGTATATCAATCCCATCAACTATGAAGTAAATATATGATTCCTTACTCAATATGGATCTATGTCAAAGTATTAAACGCATGTAATAATATAATATCCAAAATAATTAAACGATGTTACTCTTGTACATCTTCCCTACTAGTTTACCTATCTACATAAACATCTCATATAAGGATCCATCTATCCCTAAAAAATATCACACCCAAAACAATATAAGGAACAATAACATAAAATGGGTCTCATGCATCACATGATATTGTAATAAAAATCCCCATTTTCAAATAGTTTCATGTTGGTTTTTTGAGATTCACTCTAAACCATACATCATGCATTATACCTAAATCCATAATATCCCATTATCAAAATTACAATAATAATAATTAAGATTTTATATGTGGAGATACACTTCTCTAAGATATCCAAAATCTATAAAATCAATTGGCACACATATATGGGAATGGTATCCCCCATGTAAAACCAAACAAAATACAAATTTTAGAAGAGACTATAGAAATACAGTATAGTCATCTATTCATTCTTCAATAAAATGGATATTTGGGAAAAATTATCCCAAATGACCACATAGTTTAATTATCCCTTCCACCATTGGTGTGGTATCTTATGAAATCACATAACATACATATTATATATTGCTAACAATCGCACCATGTAAAGCTACTGATCCTTGACTACAACTATAGAAATCACCACTTGGACAGAAGACATATAATTACATGTAATAGGTATCATTTAAGTGCACACAATATTAAAAAAATATTCCATTTATTTATTCCTTTAAAATAAATAATATTTAATTAATTTCCATCCAATTATATTCCCTTTATGCCTAAAGTGACCACTTTTGTTGGGCAAAAATCCCTCAAGGTAACATTGCAGCATTTTTGGGTTGATTGTGTTTGTTGACAAAGCAGGTTTCCATGGAGAATTGTCGAGTTCCCGAGAAGTTGTTGACATTCCATGTTGACAAAGAACTTTGACAAAGGAAAGGACGATCTGGAGGCGGTACAAAAGAGCAGTACAAGGTGGCGCCGTTTTCCAGTGTTTGCCAAATTTTTGGGCCTGAAAATCGCCAATGGAAAATGGAGTGATATGTTGTTGGCAAAGGTTGAGGAGAGAGAAATGAAGGAGGTGTGCGGAAAAATCAAGCGTGGCGCGCAAAACTAGAGGGTTGCGTGAAATCTTGAAGTGTGGCGCGCAAAACAGCGGGTTGCGCGAAATTGTATTTCGCGCAAAAGATGTTTCAAGGCCGAAAGCTTGAAAATCGGTAAAGGCATGAGGCGCGCGCAATTTTGGAGGCGTGCGCGGAAAATTCAAGTGGCGCGCGAAATAGCGGATGAAGTATTTCGCGCAAGAGGTGTTACGAGGTCCGAAGCTCATAAAATGGCAACGGCATGAGGTGCGCGAAATTATGGAGCAGTGCGCGGAAAATGTTTGTGCGCGGAAGATCAAAGTGGATTACGCGCTCAAGGAGGGTTTTTCGCGCGGGGTCGATTTTGCCTATAAATATGAAGTGACCCTCCTCCATTCAGAAGAGATCAAGACATAGAAAATACCGGAGCTCTGGTCCGCGAAATTGAAGTTAGAAAGGGTGTTGCGTGTAAACTTAAAGTTTGCGCGTAAAGTCAGCAGTTGCGCGAAAAGTGCATATCGCGCAGAAGCAGTGAATTGCGCGCAAGGCAGTTTTCAGGCTGCGCGTAAAAATTGAAGGTTGTGCGAAAAGTGGATTTCGCACGAAAGCAGTGAATTGCGCGCAAGTCTGTTTCTAGGCTGCGCGTAAAATTTGGAGGTTGCGCGAAAAAGGAATTTTGCGCAAATCATAGAAATTGCGCGCAAGGCACTGTAAGGGTTGCGCGTAATAATTGAGGTTGCCCGGTACATCCGGTGCAAAGTGAGATTCATCTGCGGGTGAAAGTAGGACTTCAACAGAGCATCTACATACAGAGGAAGATGCATTCCTTCATGGGAATGAAGAGACCTACAGGTCTATAAACTGTGAGTGAATACCTTCCAAGAGCAGTGAGCTTAGGAAGAGGATGAAGGTGATCCTCTCCACCGGCAGTGAACCAGAGAGAGAGAAACAGGGAGTGACCCTTGGGAAAGCAGTGAGCTGACCCTAAACATTGTATAGGTAGTGAGCCTGGGCATAGAAGTGATCTAGCCCGAACATTGTAATATGCAGCTAGTGAAGTTTAGTGGACTTGGTACGACTGGCAACCTGTCGGCGTATGCTCCTTGGACGTAGCCCTTAGCGGTGAACCAAGTAAAATTGTTGTGTCCTGTGCTTGCTTTACTTTCTGTTTATATTGTGCAGCAGGAAAGAGAGAGAAGAGTGTTTTGCTTAAGAGCGAAACAAGATCAGAAAGGGCTTTATTTTTTAATTAGTCATACACTGATTCACCCCCCCTCTCAGGGTATTCAGCCTAGTGGACCTAACAAGTGGTATCAGAGCGAAGGTTAACAGTTGGTCTTCTCTCAATGGAGGTCACTAATCATAGAGGGATTCCGATCTTCGACGGATGTAATTTTCAGATATGGAAGAATCGAATGAAACACTATTTCCGATCTCTGGGAATGGATGTGTTTTCAGCAGCTATGCATGGTATCACAGCTGATATTACTAGTGGTGCATTATCAGAAGCTGAGCACAAAGAGTTGGATGCTGATTCCAAAGCAATAAACGCCTTAGGTGGAGCCCTCTCTAATCCCATTTATACAAAGGTGATGTCATGAAAAACGTCACATGCCATGTGGGAAAAACTTTTGAATATTTATGAAGGGGATACAAAAGTCAGAGAGGCAAAGCTGCAAGTGTTGTGGAACAAGTATGAAGATCTCAAAATGAACCCGAATGAGTCCGTTGATGCATTCCTTGACAGGGTAAATGATGTGGTAGAAGACATGCGGGGTCTTGGAGAAATTATCGAAGACATTAAAATCGTAAAGCGCATCTTGAGAAAGCTTCCACCTCGTTTCAATCCAAAAGTTTCTGTGTTGGAAGATAAAGATCCGAAAGAGCTAACATTGGATAACCTACACAGCACTCTTGTTGCATATGAAATGAGAAATGATGACAACGATGCTGTGGAAAAGGGGAAATCCAAAGAGGTGGCATTTAAGGCCATGAAGAGGCTCACTATTTAAGATTCTCAGGAGGAAGAATAGTCAGATGAGGTGATGTCGTTCCTTTCTTCAAATCTGCAAAGAGGAAAAGGAATGTTTATAGGGAAACTTCCACTAGCATGCTTCCGATGCGGAAAGGTTGGTCATCTTGCTGCAAGATGCCCCAAAAAGTTTCAAGAAGAAAGCGATGAAGATGAAGTTAAGACTCCCGTAAAAAAAATCTTCATCCTATGTGAAAGGGAAGAAGCAGTTCAAGAGAAATTTCTTTAAGAAGAAGAATCTTCTTTCCCAAGAAATTGACAGTTCAGCTGAGTCTGAGGGTGAAGAAGTTGAAGAGATAGAATACTACAAAGATCATGGTCAAAATGCGATGGTGGCTATTGCTAGTAGTGCTCTAGAAAAGAAAGAAACCGAAACTGATGAAGAAGAAGAAAAAATTGAAGGGAGAGTTGACATGGAAGCTGAATTAGAAGAAGCTCTTGAAGAGATAGATGTTTGGCGAGCAAAAACAAAGAAAGCCAACAAGATAGTACGTGATGCCAAACTCTACATGCAACAACAAGAAGAAGAGAAGTCTGAGATTGAGAAAGAAATTGAGAATCTTAAGTCTTCCAGGCCAGAGCGCACAGAAAAGGTTGATGAGCATAAGCTCAAGATTGAAGAGCAGAAAAGGGAGATCGATTGCTTGAGTCGAAAAGTGAAGGATCACATCAAGCGTATTGAAGAGCTTGAAGAGGAAGTTGTCGGTCTGCGGAAAAAAGTTAAAGACCAGGAAAAACCTTTGAATCCCAACACATTCTTGGGAAATCAGGTCGTTACGAAGACGGAAAAGAAGAAAGAAGAGCCTAGTAGTTCAGCAGGAAAGAAGCAGCAATTGAACTCATATGTTAAGGATGATTCACGACTTAATCAGAAACAAAAATCTGAGGCAGTTGAAGTTAGACCGCAAGCACCTGTCCCGAGATTGAAAGTGGATTTGAGCACAAAGAAGGATCAAAATACTCAGAGATCCAAAGGGGAAACTCGTAGTGCTGAAGTAACACGATGGAATGCACCTTATATCAGGTGTTATTGTTGTGGAAAAATGGGACATTCACAGTATGTGTGTTCCATAGCCAAAAGATATCGAAGGGAACAAGAACAGAGATGGCAGCCAAACAGAGAACGGTTTTCCAGAACATTTTTTTGAAGGACACTGTTTTTGGTGCGGAGGATTTGGACACATGGCTAGGTACTGCACTCCGACCATTCAGAAAAATGTGCCAAAACAGAATCAAAATGTTCGCAAGCAGCCGATCAGTAAACCGACAAATGAGTTAAAAGTTCAGAACAGATTTGCAGTTTTGCAAGATGAAGCTGGTTCATCATACTCTGAGAAAGAACAGAAGCCTCAATCCATGCTGAGTATGAAAGAAAAAGCATGGACTAGGAAGAAGAAAACTGAGAAGGCCGTATTGCTGAAATTGCCCTTAAAGCATCAGATTGTTCTGGTGTTTGGATCCTTGACAGTGGTTGCACATCCCACATGACGGGTAATAAGGATCTGGTTACAGGCATAAAATATGACAAAGAAGGAGTTGTCAAGTTTGGAAATGATGAAGGCCTGAAGATTGTTGGCTCAGGAAAAGCCATGTTTGGGGGCAAAGAAATGAGACATGCTGATGTCTTGGTGGTAGAGGGTCTCTGTCATAATTTTCTTCGCGTCAGTCAACTATGTGACTCTGGGCACTCTATACTTTTTACCAAGAAGATGGGTATTGTTAAAGGAAAAGATGGAATATTCATTCTTCAGGGAAAACGAACAAAGGGGAATCTTTAACTGGTAGGTGGGGAAGAAGATTCATGCCTTTTATCCAGAGAAGAAGAAAATCAGCTGTGGCATAAGCGACTTGGTCATCTATGTCAACCATCTATGGAAGATCTGGTAAAGTGTGATGCTGCTAGAGACCTTCCCAAACTATCATGTGATCGCACTCATACGTTTGATGCTTGTCAACAAGGGAAGATCATCAGTAAGACATACAGGCCAAAGGAACAAAAAGCAACTCGAGTGCTCGAATTGGTGCATGCTGATGTATGTGGACCTATCTCACCACGAGCTATAGATGGGAAAAGGTACTATGTTCTTTTCATTGATGACTACAGTAGAATGGCCTGGGTATTCATCATTACCCATAAGACAGAGGTGTTCAGTTGCATAAAGCAGTACAGGAGGGAATCAGAAAAGATGCTTGGGCAGAAAATTCTGAGGTTTCGTACTGATAACGGTACAGAATTTACAAACAGTCAGGTTGAAAACTATCTCGAGAAACATGGGATAAGGAATCAAGTTTCATCAGTAAGAACTCCCCAACAGAATGGAGTGGTAGAAAGGAGGAATCGGATCATTAACAACATGGCCAGAATAATGCTTATTGATAAGGACCTACCAGAGAAGTTTTGGAAGGAAGCAGTTTTGACATCGGTCTATGTTTCAAATAGGTCCCTGTTATGTCCGAAGCAAGGGAAGACTCCGTATGAACTGTGGTACGGAAAGAAGCCAATATTGAAATACTTTCGAATCTATGGAAGTAAGTGTTTCATTCTTAACAAAGAACTTCATAGGAAGTTTGAGGCACTAGGAGATGAAGGGATATTCCTTGGCTATTCAGGGAAAAGCAAAGCATATAAATGCTTCAACAAGAGGCTGGGAAAAATTGTTGAGAGTAATGATGTCACTATAGTCGAAAATGAACAGACTGCTCAACGATCCAGTGAACAGTTCCTGGATGAAAGTGATGATGAGGTAAGCAACCTAGGGGGAGCAGAAGTGGCAGAAGCTGACTCAGAAGAAGATACTGATGATGAAGAGGAAAGTGTCAAGTCGGTGTCTGCGAGGAAGACAAAGAGTCGAGCTGAGATTGATAGGCAGAATATCATTGGTGATCAAACAGCTCCAGTTCAGACTCGAAGAATGAAATCATCACAGCAAGCATCGTTTTTGTCTCAAGTGGAGCCGAAATGTTTTTCTGATGCAGCTGAAGATGAAAACTGGGTTCAGGCCATGAACAAAGAGCTTGATCAGATTGAGAAGAACCAGACATGGGAGATTGTTTCGAGGCCAGCGGACAAGAATGTCATTGGGACCAAATGGGTCTATCGCAACAAGATGAATGAAGATGGCACAGTGATTCGGATCAAAGCACGACTAGTGTGCAAGGGGTACTCCCAAATCGAGGAAATTGATGTTGATGAGACATTTTCACCGGTTGCAAGGCTGGAGACAATAAGATTATTCCTAGCCATCGCAGTGCAAAGGAAGTTCAAAGTGTTCCAGATGGATGTCAAATCCGCATTCTTGAATGGGGTTCTGGAAGAGGAGGTGTATATTGAGCAGCCAGATGGTTTTCTCATTCATGAGGATGAGAACAAAGTTTGCAGGCTGAAGAAGGCATTGTATGGGATGAAACAAGCACCAAGGGCATGGTACTCAAGGCTTGATCAGTACTTGAAGAAGCTTGGTTTTCAGCGTGGAGGAGTTGATTACAATCTCTATTTCAGTAATGACAGTAATCAAAGGATGATGGTGTTGGTTTATGTCGATGACATAATATTTGGTGGATCAGATGAAGCTCAGTGCAGACAGTTTTCCGAATTCATGAAAAATGAGTTTGAAATGTCAATGATTGGAGAGCTAACGTTTTTCCTTGGTCTACAGGTCACACAAGGAAGGAATGGAACATTCATTTCTCAATCTAAATATGCCAAGGAGGTCCTGAGAAGGTTTGGAATGGAAAATTCCAGGGAGATGAAGACTCCGGTGGCTACCCGGATGAAATTATCAAAAGATGAGGATGGAAAGGCAGTTAATATCACAGAATACAGGCAAATCATTGGAAGTCTGTTGTACTTAACCGCAACAAGGCCTGATATTTTTTTCGCCACATGCCAAGCAGCGAGATATCAAAGTAATCCCAAGGAAAGTCACATGCTCGCAGTAAAAAGAATACTTCGGTATATTAAGGGCACAGTGGACTTCGGCTTGACATACAATGACAAATCTCAGACAGAGTTATTGGGGTACACTGATGCAGACTGGGCCGGTTCAGCCGATGATAGAAAATCAACGTCAGGTGGTGCATTCTATCTTGGTGGATTGTGTATTTCTTGGCTAAGCAAGAAACAAGATTGCATTTTATTGAGCACCGCAGAAGCTGAGTATATTGCGGCCACTCAAGCATTCACACAGTTATTGTGGATGAAGCAGCAGCTTGATGATATGGGAGTTGAAGTGAAGTCTCCGATCGGAATCCAGTGTGACAACTCAAGTGCTATAAATCTTAGCAAAAATCCCGTCCATCATTCAAGGAAAAAGCACATTGAGATTAAGTATCATTTTATCAAGGAGAAGGTTGAGCAGGGAATTGTAAAGTTGGAGTACGTGCCTACAGAACTACAGGTTGCAGACATTCTGACAAAGGCCTTACCCAAGGAAGCTTTTGAGAGGCATCGACTGGCTCTGGGAGTTCAGTCGATTCCCCGCACTTGAAATAGTGTGGATGTGGGTCCCCCAACCCCCCCTCTCCCCGAGGTATGGTGTGTTTTTCCCTAATGTGCTGATATGTGTTCTCTACTATGTTACAGACTACAAAGGCGTGACCTTTGGGTTAGTTGACAAAGGGGGAGAAAAGTGCTTGAAAAGTGCTTGACAAAGGGGGAGAAAAGTGTTTGTTCAAGGGAGAAAATAGTGCGGAGATTTGATAAATCATACTTGTTACGGGGAGAAGCTGACAGGTGGAGCAGCCAGAAAGGGGGAGCAATGAGAAAGGGGGAGTGTATGAAATCTGACGATGCTAGACGTGATCGATCAAATCATAGAAATCACGACAGCTAATGATCGTGATAAAAGCAGAACAGTGGTGTTGGAATGGTGTGAGACGGTGTCCAGCTATCAACAATTGGTATCAACTTAAGAATTCACCAATTGGTATCAGGGTGGAATCGACAATTGGGGTCTGACATGAAGTGATTCATTGATGAACTTTTCATACTACTCTTGTTTATCACGCCGAGCATTGATCATGTGGGCTTAGAGTACATGTTAAGTGAATCCTTGAACGCTATCATAATCGCAAGAGGCGAATGGTGGTAGCAGCTGGAAGAAGACTCAGTGAGGTATCAAAGTGCAGAAAATATTTCTGAGCAGAGTTGTGAAGAGTTGTCAACAAACCCAAAGGGGGAGATTTTTGGGCAAAAATCCCTCAAGGTAACATTGCAGCATTTTTGGGTTGATTGTGTTTGTTGACAAAGCAGGTTTCCATGGAGAATTGTCGAGTTCCCGAGAAGTTGTTGACATTCCATGTTGACAAAGAACTTTGACAAAGGAAAGGACGATCTGGAGGCGGTACAAAAGAGCAGTACAAGGTGGCGCCGTTTTCCAGTGTTTGCCAAATTTTTGGGCCTGAAAATCGCCAATGGAAAATGGAGTGATATGTTGTTGGCAAAGGTTGAGGAGAGAGAAATGAAGGAGGTGTGCGGAAAAATCAAGCGTGGCGCGCAAAACTAGAGGGTTGCGCGAAATCTTGAAGTGTGGCGCGCAAAACAGCGGGTTGCGCGAAATTGTATTTCGCGCAAAAGATGTTTCAAGGCCGAAAGCTTGAAAATCGGTAAAGGCATGAGGCGCGCGCAATTTTGGAGGCGTGCGCGGAAAATTCAAGTGGCGCGCGAAATAGCGGATGAAGTATTTCGCGCAAGAGGTGTTACGAGGTCCGGAGCTCATAAAATGGCAAAGTCCTGAGGTGCGCGAAATTATGGAGCAGTGCGCGGAAAATGTTTGTGCGCGGAAGATCAAAGTGGATTACGCGCTCAAGGAGGGTTTTTCGCGCGGGGTCGATTTTGCCTATAAATATGAAGTGAACCTCCTCCATTCAGAAGAGCTCAAGACATAGAAAATACCAGAGCTCTGGTCCGCGAAATTGAAGTTAGAAAGGGTGTTGCGCGTAAACTTAAAGTTTGCGCGTAAAGTCAGCAGTTGCGCGAAAAGTGCATATCGCGCAGAAGCAGTGAATTGCGCGCAAGGCAGTTTTCAGGCTGCGCGTAAAAATTGAAGGTTGTGGGAAAAGTGGATTTCGCACGAAAGCAGTGAATTGACCGCAAGGCAGTTTCCAGGCTGCGCGTAAAATTTGGAGGTTGCGCGAAAAAGGAATTTTGCGCAAATCATAGAAATTGCGCGCAAGGCACCGTAAGGGTTGCGCGTAATAATTGAGGTTGCCCGGTACATCCGGTGCAATGTGAGATTCATCTGCGGGTGAAAGTAGGACTTCAACAGAGCATCTACATACAGAGGAAGATGCATTCCTTCATGGGAATGAAGAGACCTACAGGTCTATAAACTGTGAGTGAATACCTTCCAAGAGCAGTGAGCTTAGGAAGAGGAAGAAGGTGATCCTCTCCACCGGCAGTGATCCAGAGAGAGAGAAACAGGGAGTGACCCTTGGGAAAGCAGTGAGCTGACCCTAAACATTGTATAGGTAGTGAGCCTGGGCATAGAAGTGATCTAGCCTGAACATTGTAATCTGCAGCTAGTGAAGTTTAGTGGACTTGGTACGACCGGCAACCTGTCGGCGTATGCTCCTTGGACGTAGCCCTTAGCGGTGAACCAAGTAAAATTGTTGTGTCCTGTGCTTGCTTTACTTTCTGTTTATATTGTGCAGCAGGAAAGAGAGAGAAGAGTGTTTTTCTTAAGAGCGAAACAAGATCAGAAAGGGCTTTATTTTTTAATTAGTCATACACTGATTCACCCCCCCTCTCAGGGTATTCAGCCTAGTGGACCTAACAAGTGGTATCAGAGCGAAGGTTAACAGTTGGTCTTCTCTCAATGGAGGTCACTAATCATAGAGGGATTCCGATCTTCGACGGATGTAATTTTCAGATATGGAAGAATCGAATGCAACACTATTTCCGATCTCTGGGAATGGATGTGTTTTCAGCAGCTATGCATGGTATCACAGCTGATATTACTAGTGGTGCATTATCAGAAGCTGAGCACAAAGAGTTGGATGCTGATTCCAAAGCAATAAACGCCTTAGGTGGAGCCCTCTCTAATCCCATTTATACAAAGGTGATGTCATGAAAAACGTCACATGCCATGTGGGAAAAACTTTTGAATATTTATGAAGGGGATACAAAAGTCAGAGAGGCAAAGCTGCAAGTGTTGTGGAACAAGTATGAAGATCTCAAAATGAACCCGAATGAGTCCGTTGATGCATTCTTTGACAGGGTAAATGATGTGGTAGAAGACATGCGGGGTCTTGGAGAAATTATCGAAGACATTAAAATCGTAAAGCGCATCTTGAGAAAGCTTCCACCTCGGTTCAATCCGAAAGTTTCTGTGTTGGAAGATAAAGATCCGAAAGAGCTAACATTGGATAACCTACACAGCACTCTTGTTGCATATGAAATGAGAAATGATGACAACGATGCTGTGGAAAAGGGGAAATCCAAAGAGGTGGCATTTAAGGCCATGAAGAGGCTCACTATTTAAGATTCTCAGGAGGAAGAATAGTCAGATGAGGTGATGTCGTTCCTTTCTTCAAATCTGCAAAGAGGAAAAGGAAAGTTTAAAGGGAAACTTCCACTAGCATGCTTCCGATGCGGAAAGGTTGGTCATCTTGCTGCAAGATGCCCCAAAAAGTTTCAAGAAGAAAGCGATTAAGATGAAGTTAAGACTCCCGTAAAAAAAATCTTCATCCTATGTGAAAGGGAAGAAGCAGTTCAAGAGAAATTTCTTTAAGAAGAAGAATCTTCTTTCCCAAGAAATTGACAGTTCAGCTGAGTCTGAGGGTGAAGAAGTTGAAGAGATAGAATACTGCAAAGATCATGGTCAAAATGCGATGGTGGCTGTTGCTAGTAGTGCTCTAGAAAAGAAAGAAACTGAAACTGATGAAGAAGAAGAACAAATTGAAGGGAGAGTTGACATGGAAGCTGAATTAGAAGCAGCTCTTGAAGAGATAGATGTTTGGCGAGCAAAAACAAAGAAAGCCAACAAGATAGTACGTGATGCCAAACTCTACATGCAACAACAAGAAGAAGAGAAGTCTGAGCTTGAGAAAGAAATTGAGAATCTTAAGTCTTCCAGGCCAGAGCACACAGAAAAGGTTGATGAGCATAAGCTCAAGATTGAAGAGCAGAAAAGGGAGATTGATTGCTTGAGTCGAAAAGTGAAGGATCACGTCAAGCGTATTGAAGAGCTTGAAGAGGAAGTTGTCGGTCTGCGGAAAAAAGTTAAAGACCAGGAAAAACCTTTGAATCCCAACACATTCTTGGGAAATCAGGTCGTTACGAAGACGGAAAAGAAGAAAGAAGAGCCTAGTAGTTCAGCAGGAAAGAAGCAGCAATTGAACTCATATGTTAAGGATGATTCACGACTTAATCAGAAACAAAAATCTGCGGCAGTTGAAGTTAGACCGCAAGCACCTGTCCCGAGATTGAAAGTGGATTTGAGCACAAAGAAGGATCAAAATACTCAGAGATCCAAAGGGGAAACTCGTAGTGTTGAAGTAACACGAAGGAATGCACCTTATATCAGGTGTTATTGTTGTGGAAAAATGGGACATTCACAGTATGTGTGTTCCATAGCCAAAAGATATCGAAGGGAACAAGAACAGAGATGGCAGCCAAACAGAGAACGGTTTTCCAGAACATTTTTTTGAAGGACACTGTTTTTGGTGCGGAGGATTTGGACACATGGCTAGGTACTGCACTCCGACCATTCAGAAAAATGTGCCAAAACAGAATCAAAATGTTCGCAAGCAGCAGATCAGTAAACCGACAAATGAGTTAAAAGTTCAGAACAGGTTTGCAGTTTTGCAAGATGAAGCTGGTTCATCATACTCTGAGAAAGAACAGAAGCCTCAATCCATGCCGAGTATGAAAGAAAAAGCATGGACTAGGAAGAAGAAAACTGAGAAGGCCGTATTGCTGAAATTTCCCTTAAAGCATCAGATCGTTCTGGTGTTTGGATCCTTGACAGTGGTTGCACATCCCACATGACGGGTAATAAGGATCTGGTTACAGGCATAAAATATGACAAAGAAGGAGTTGTCAAGTTTGGAAATGATGAAGGCCTGAAGATTGTTGGCTCAGGAAAAGCCAAGTTTGGGGGCAAAGAAATGAGACATGCTGATGTCTTGGTGGTAGAGGGTCTCTGTCATAATTTGCTTAGCGTCAGTCAACTATGTGACTCTGGGCACTCTATACTTTTTACCAAGAAGATGGGTATTGTTAAAGGAAAAGATGGAATATTCATTCTTCAGGGAAAACGAACAAAGGGGAATCTTTACCTGGTAGGTGGGGAAGAAGATTCATGCCTTTTATCCAGAGAAGAAGAAAATCAGCTGTGGCATAAGCGACTTGGTCATCTATGTCAACCATCTATGGAAGATCTGGTAAAGTGTGATGCTGCTAGAGACCTTCCCAAACTATCATGTGATCGCACTCATACGTGTGATGCTTGTCAACAAGGGAAGATCATCAGGAAGACATACAGGCCAAAAGAACAAAAAGCAACTCGAGTGCTCGAATTGGTGCATGCTGATGTATGTGGACCTATCTCACCACGAGCTATAGATGGGAAAAGGTACTATGTTCTTTTCATTGATGACTACAGTAGAATGGCCTGGGTATTCATCATTACCCATAAGACAGAGGTGTTCAGTTGCATAAAGCAGTACAGGAGGGAATCAGAAAAGATGCTTGGGCAGAAAATTCTGAGGTTTCGTACTGATAACGGTACAGAATTTACAAACAGTCAGGTTGAAAACTATCTCGAGAAACATGGGATAAGGCATCAAGTTTCATCATTAAGAACTCCCCAACAGAATGTAGTGGTAGAAAGGAGGAATCGGATCATTAACAACATGGCCAGAACAATGCTTATTGATAAGGACCTACCAGAGAAGTTTTGGAAGGAAGCAGTTTTGACATCGGTCTATGTTTCAAACAGGTCCCTGTTATGTCCGAAGCAAGGGAAGACTCCGTATGAACTGTGGTACGGAAAGAAGCCAATATTGAAATACTTTCGAATCTTTAGAAGTAAGTGTTTCATTCTTAACAAAGAACATCATAGGAAGTTTGAGGCACGAGGAGATGAAGGGATATTCCTTGGCTATTCAGGGAAAAGCAAAGCATATAAATGCTTCAACAAGAGGCTGGGAAAAATTGTTGAGAGTAATGATGTCACTATAGTCGAAAATGAACAGACTGCTCAACGACCCAGTGAACAGTTCCTGGATGAAAGTGATGATGAGGTAAGAAACCCAGGGGGAGCAGAAGTGGCAGAAGCTGACTCAGAAGAAGATACTGATGATGAAGAGGAAAGTGTCAAGTCGGTGTCTGCGAGGAAGACAAAGAGTCGAGCTGAGATTAATAGGCAGAATATCATTGGTGATCAAACAGCTCCAGTTCAGACTCGAAGAATGAAATCATCACAGCAAGCATCGTTTTTGTCTCAAGTGGAGCCGAAATGTTTTTATGATGCAGCTGAAGATGAAAACTGGGTTCAGGCCATGAACGAAGAGCTTGATCAGATTGAGAAGAACCAGACATGGGAGATTGTTTCGAGGCCAGCGGACAAGAATGTCATTGGGACCAAATGGGTCTATCGCAACAAGATGAATGAAGATAGCACAGTGATTCGGATCAAAGCACGACTAGTGTGCAAGGGGTACTCCCAAATCGAATGAATTGATGTTGATGAGACATTTGCACCGGTTGCAAGGCTGGAGACAATAAGATTATTCCTAGCCATCGCAGTGCAAAGGAAGTTCAAAGTGTTCCAGATGGATGTCAAATCCGCATTCTTGAATGGGGTTCTGGAAGAGGAGGTGTATATTGAGCAGCCAGATGGTTTTCTCATTCATGAGGATGAGAACAAAGTTTTCAGGCTGAAGAAGGCATTGTATGGGATGAAACAAGCACCAAGGGCATGGTACTCAAGGCTTGATCAGTACTTGAAGAAGCTTGGTTTTCAGCGTGGAGGAGTTGATTACAATCTCTATTTCAGTAATGACAGTAATCAAAGGATGATGGTGTTGGTTTATGTCGATGACATAATATTTGGTGGATCAGATGAAGCTCAGTGCAGACAGTTTTCCGAATTCATGAAAAATGAGTTTGAAATGTCAATGATTGGAGAGCTAACGTTTTTCCTTGGTCTACAGGTCACACAAGGAAGGAATGGAACATTCATTTCTCAATCTAAATATGCCAAGGAGGTCCTGAGAAGGTTTGGAATGGAAAATTCCAGGGAGATGAAGACTCCAGTGGCTACCCGGATGAAATTATCAAAAGATGAGGATGGCAAGGCAGTTAATATCACAGAATACAGGCAAATAATTGGAAGTCTGTTGTACTTAACCGCAACAAGGCCTGATATTTTTTTCTCCACATGCCAAGCAGCGAGATATCAATGTAATCCCAAGGAAAGTCACATGCTCGCAGTAAAAAGAATACTTCGGTATATTAAGGGCACGGTGGACTTCAGCTTGACATACAATGACAAATCTCAGACAGAGTTATTGGGGTACACTGATGCAGACTGGGCCGGTTCAGCCGATGATAGAAAATCAACGTCAGGTGGTGCATTCTATCTTGGTGGATTGTGTATTTCTTGGCTAAGCAAGAAACAAGATTGCATTTTATTGAGCACCGCAGAAGCTGAGTATATTGCGGCCACTCAAGCATGCACACAGTTATTATGGATGAAGCAGCAGCTTGAAGATATGGGAGTTGAAGTGAAGTCTCCGATCGGAATCCAGTGTGACAACTCAAGTGCTATAAATCTTATCAAAAATCCCGTCCATCATTCATGGACAAAGCACATTGAGATTAAGTATCATTTTATCAAGGAGAAGGTTGAGCAGGGAATTGTTAAGTTGGAGTACGTGCCTACAGAACTACAGGTTGCAGACATTCTGACAAAGGCCTTACCCAAGGAAGCTTTTGAGAGGCATCGACTGGCTCTGGGAGTTCAGTCGATTCCCCGCACTTGAAATAGTGTGGATGTGGGTCCCCCAACCCCCCCTCTCCCCGAGGTATGGTGTGTTTTTCCCTAATGTGCTGATATGTGTTCTCTACTATGTTACAGACTACAAAGGTGTGACCTCTGGGTTCGTTGACAAAGGGGGAGAAAAGTGCTTGAAAAGTGCTTGACAAAGGGGGAGAAAAGTGTTTGTTCAAGGGAGAAAATAGTGCGGAGATTTGATAAATCATACTTGTTACGGGGAGAAGCTGACAGGTGGAGCATCTAGAAAGGGGGAGCAATGAGAAAGGGGGGGTGTATGAAATCTGACGATGCTAGACGTGATCGATCAAATCATAGAAATCACGACAGCTAATGATCGTGATAAAAGCAGAACAGTGGTGTTGGAATGGTGTGAGACGGTGTCCAGCTATCAACAATTGGTATCAACTTAAGAATTCACCAATTGGTATCAGGGTGGAATCGACAATTGGGGTCTGACATGAAGTGATTCATTGATGAACTTTTCATACTACTCTTGTTTATCACGCCGAGCATTGATCTTGTGGGCTTAGAGTACATGTTAAGTGAATCCTTGAACGCTATCATAATCGCAAGAGGCGAATGGTGGTAGCAGCTGGAAGAAGACTCAGTGAGGTATCAAAGTGCAGAAAATATTTCTGAGCAGAGTTGTGAAGAGTTGTCAACAAACCCAAAGGGGGAGATTTTTGGGCAAAAATCCCTCAAGGTAACATTGCAGCATTTTTGGGTTGATTGTGTTTGTTGACAAAGCAGGTTTCCATGGAGAATTGTCGAGTTCCCGAGAAGTTGTTGACATTCCATGTTGACAAAGAACTTTGACAAAGGAAAGGACGATCTGGAGGCGGTACAAAAGAGCAGTACAAGGTGGCGCCGTTTTCCAGTGTTTGCCAAATTTTTGGGCCTGAAAATCGCCAATGGAAAATGGAGTGATATGTTGTTGGCAAAGGTTGAGGAGAGAGAAATGAAGGAGGTGTGCGGAAAAATCAAGCGTGGCGCGCAAAACTAGAGGGTTGCGCGAAATCTTGAAGTGTGGCGCGCAAAACAGCGGGTTGCGCGAAATTGTATTTCGCGCAAAAGATGTTTCAAGGCCGAAAGCTTGAAAATCGGTAAAGGCATGAGGCGCGCGCAATTTTGGAGGCGTGCGCGGAAAATTCAAGTGGCGCGCGAAATAGCGGATGAAGTATTTCGCGCAAGAGGTGTTACGAGGTCCGAAGCTCATAAAATGGCAAAGTCATGAGGTGCGCGAAATTATGGAGCAGTGCGCGGAAAATGTTTGTGCGCGGAAGATCAAAGTGGATTACGCGCTCAAGGAGGGTTTTTCGCGCGGGGTCGATTTTGCTTATAAATATGAAGTGAACCTCCTCCATTCAGAAGAGCTCAAGACATAGAAAATACCAGAGCTCTGGTCCGCGAAATTGAAGTTAGAAAGGGTGTTGCGCGTAAACATAAAGTTTGCGCGTAAAGTCAGCAGTTGCGCGAAAAGTGCATATCGCGCAGAAGCAGTGAATTGCGCGCAAGGCAGTTTTCAGGCTGCGCGTAAAAATTGAAGGTTGTGGGAAAAGTGGATTTCGCACGAAAGCAGTGAATTGACCGCAAGGCAGTTTCCAGGCTGCGCGTAAAATTTGGAGGTTGCGCGAAAAAGGAATTTTGCGCAAATCATAGAAATTGCGCGCAAGGCACCGTAAGGGTTGCGCATAATAATTGAGGTTGCCCGGTACATCCGGTGCAATGTGAGATTCATCTGCGGGTGAAAGTAGGACTTCAACAGAGCATCTACATACAGAGGAAGATGCATTCCTTCATGGGAATGAAGAGACCTACAGGTCTATAAACTGTGAGTGAATACCTTCCAAGAGCAGTGAGCTTAGGAAGAGGAAGAAGGTGATCCTCTCCACCGGCAGTGAACCAGAGAGAGAGAAACAGGGAGTGACCCTTGGGAAAGCAGTGAGCTGACCCTAAACATTGTATAGGTAGTGAGCCTGGGCATAGAAGTGATCTTGCCCGAACATTGTAATCCGTAGCTAGTGAAGTTTAGTGGACTTGGTACGACCGGCAACCTGTCGGCGTATGCTCCTTGGACGTAGCCCTTAGCGGTGAACAAAGTAAAATTGTTGTGTCCTGTGCTTGCTTTACTTTCTGTTTATATTGTGCAGCAGGAAAGAGAGAGAAGAGTGTTTTGCTTAAGAGCGAAACAAGATCAGAAAGGGCTTTATTTTTTAATTAGTCATACACTGATTCACCCCCCCTCTCAGGGTATTCAGCCTAGTGGACCTAACAACTTTCAAAGTTTCCTCAATGTTATAACCCATTAGCATTTCATTAATCCACCGACCCTATGAGATAATTTATTCACCATTATATATCATTCCATAATTATTGATACTATATGAGTAATTTTATGTTACTATAATAGATTAATAGACAATTAACATATTAATATGTTTTGATATGGGGAAAAATAAGTAAAAATAAGAAACTTGTACATAATTCTTCAAAATAGACTCATTAAAAAATGTATCTTATATTTAAACACATAAAACAATATTGGGCATGAAAATAATAATAATAATATATTAGTCCTAATTCTATCCCCTGCACCACCATGCTTATCACCAGTCATCTTTCTATCTAGGTATTATATGTCTGGGAATTTCCATCAAATTTTATCTTTACAATCAACCATACCAAGGTCAAATTAAGTATCTAAAAAATGATCCCCATCCTTATAAATCACATATAAAAGAATATAGTGAAAAAAATACACAATATGGATTATATTCCCTAAACCCATGGAATATAACAATGAGATGAAAATGGGCTATCTTGACACCAAAAAAGTATTTTTATTAAACAATCGCTTTTTTCCACATTGAATTGATAGATTAATTTAACATAGGTTATAACCATATTCAAATTAATGTTTCAACCATTAAAATATAATGAAAATTATTTTAACATGCTTTAATCTTAACATCCATATCTATTAATATTATGATGAATGATAAAATTTAACACGTCTCTTTGTTTTTTTTCAAAAAATAATTTCCAACTTTATCTTAGTTATAAAATTTTGAAACACACAATACATGAAATCCCATGGAATTAACATAAATATCCCATTATATATAACATCAAGAGGAAACCAATTAACATGGAATATACACATGTGATCACTACATGTATATTTTAATTCATTCGTTTATATGGATTAAAATTAATATTATTAACTCCAATATCATATTATGAGAAAAAATTAAATCATTATGCTTTCACATAAATATTAGAAGATGAATTAAAACCTATACATCAAGGATTTAAACATTCATTGAACTTGAATGTGAATCCAACAAAAATATTTGATCTCATCTCCCAGAAATATTCTAAATTCCTCTAATCGTGGAACATTATAGTCATGTTAAAAGCTACTAAAATACCACAATGAGAATAAAATAGATAAACTACTATAATTTATAAAGATATAATAAGATTAAATGATATTTAGTAGAGATGGATCCATTAGATTAAGTGGTATAATCACATCTTATATCTAATGATTGAACATCGGATGCTTGGGATCAACCCTAATTAATGTGACATAAAAAACCAAGAAATATAACCTCTAATTTCCAATGGTTAAAAAACAAATTTGTTCAATGAAATGTATAAATACTGCTTTGAATTTATAGGAAAATTTGAATTTGGAATACTAGGGAACAACACCCATCACCATGATGAAAAGTTGTTGACTTGAAAAAAAAACAGATTATGTTAAGATTATACACACCACCATTCATTCATTAATATACATTTGAAGAAATAATTCATTCTTAATTACAAAAATCTAAAAAATTATTATGATGTCTCGATGAATGGTAAACCACAACATTTCAGAATTTTAATATATAAGTATAAGTCTATGCTACAACTCATCTCTAGGTATAAGAAACCCCATGAAATTATCAACAGTTTAGACATACCTTTATGGATTCCATGTTGAATCCTTTCTCTCACATGGTAGTGGTACCAAAAATAGGTAGAACCACCCAAACCTCTGATTAAAACCTTCAATGTTACAGCTCTTAATCTATACCATAGCCTCATATCATTAATTATATCCACAACACATTATTAGACTCTATTTTGAAACCTTATCATCAATTATAAATTTTATATTATCTACCGTCCATCATCCTCAAATCCTACCCTTAGCACCTCCAACACCTAAAACAAATAAAAGAATCGACTATAAGGATTTGTACACTCTTATATATAATGAATCATATTTCATCATGAATAAATGAAAAATATTCTGAAACCATAGAAATATAATTATATCTCAAACATAATAGGTGTTTTAATTGAGTTTTACAGGAAATAGAAAGAAGAATGTATAAGTGGTAGTTAATAACCTTATAATTGTTCTCAAAACACATCCATTAGATTTAGTTTAATGTATTTTTCTAATGTACTTTAGGAAAAAAAATTCCTTTAAAACTTGGTATATTATTTTTAATGTTGTATTTTTGAATAATATGTAGGGAAAACCAAAAATATAATATTATTCAAGAATGGTAGAGTGAGTTCCTTTTATAGGAATAATATCATGGAATTTCTATAAATCAATGGTCTATAAATGAATATTCACTAAAAAATGGCCTATGGATAAAATTTTAGTCCACTTTTATCCAATGTGTCCTATAATAATAATTTTGACACTAATTAATTAATTAATATAATATTTTTTAAATTTATATATCATTAACATGATTTTTTGGAATTTTCACATAGTTGTTCTTTAACAAAACCATGATAAAAATAGAATTTGTATTCAATACCATAAAAAATTAATTTACATTAATCATAATATTTAAAAACCATTCAATATCTTAACTTGTTCAACACACATTACATTGAATTTTTTTAATGATATTTATGTTGATTTCCAAAAAATTACACATGTAGTGAATATTTGATGTGTATTTGTACTATATAATTATTCATTATTTAATATTTTTTATAAATGAAAAACTTGGATATATTTTCATAATAAAAAATATCACAATATATACCCCAGATGTGGATGGTGAAGAGATGATGGGAATATTATTCTGTGTGGACACTACAACCGAGCAATATGAATGAATTAGCAAACAAGACCACATTTTGATAAAAGGCTTCAATGTGAGTAACATCAACAAATATTAATATATGAAATCATTTGATTATTTGGCGTATCTTTTTGAAGACCTCTTAATGGATGATCCAGGTACACATGTTACTTCTATTTCCTGAAAATTTCTTATGGAAAATGACTCTAACGAGCTTAAACTATACTTCAATAATTATGATGTTTCTTTTAGTGGATGACCTCTTTTGTTTGTGAGGGTTCACACTTTCCCCTTAAAAGTGTTTTTCAGAATAAAAAAGTTAATTTTGAGGTGATTATCATGAAAACATACATACATATATATATATATATATATTTATTGAGGGAGAGAAAGTTACAGTGTTGTTAATACTATTAACTAAAAATACAATAAAAGTCTTCACCAATGTAAAGGAAAAAAGGACATATAGGGAAAATAATAAAATGTGAGGTATTGAATAACCTCGAAAACACATTTAGATATATATTTTTTATTTTATAAACATTTTAACTCTATATTTAACACTTCTACTTATTCTATCCTTTAGATTATGACAACATTTTATAAAGGTAAATTATTTTTCATATAACTATAAAATTGTAAATATTTGCAAAACCCATTTATTAGTATTATATAATTTTTATTTGAGTTCAAAAAAGTCTTATATAATACAATGATTATCATTAATCAATCAATTTTGACATTTTCAATGAAGTGCAAGCACCATGACATCTTCGAATATAGTATTCATATTTCTCTTAGAATAAAATTTATTTTACATGAGTTAAATAAATTTTTATGTGATTTTGAGTTTATTATCATGTTTGATTCATTTAATATTATACAAAAGAATATAAGTCATAGTTATATTATGGATAAGTCCTAAAAATATTTATTTCTTAAAAATAATTTTTTTTATTATTTACTGAAAAATCAACTGACCTAGAAAAATCCAAAAAATTAAAAGTATAATAATTATTATACGACGATTCCAAAAATTATGTACTATTTCTCAAATTCAAATTTTAAAATATATGAATATAAATTTAAAATGTAATTAAAATATACAAATAAAAAAATTATAATTAAAAGAGGTTTTATTTATCTTTATGTTTTATTAATATATATATATATATATAAATTAATCACTATAATAATGAATATTAATATATTATTTCATACATTAAAATATTACATATTTTCATATAAATATTTTCATAGTGATGAATTTAATTTTTTAATATAAAATTGCAATACTTTAAAAATGATTTCATTAAGGAACAATGCTTTTAAATATTAAATAATATAAATTATCTTTACTCAAAAAGTTTAAATTTTTAATTAGTTACTATTATTTAATTTTATTTATATTTTGTTATTTTTTTAATAATGTTCTTATAATATGCCACAGAACATTTTAGTTCATTATTGAAAGTAAAATATGTTATTTAACATAATGTTACAAAACAAAATATACATTCTGGAATCTCCGGGTTTTAAAATATACAATGAACATTTGTCCAATTATCATATATCCAATGATAATATATATAACATTCATATTAAATTATTATATATATAAATAAATATGTATCATAAATCATTCAATATATTCAACTACTTATTATAAAAATTTCTAATATATTTCTAATACGGTTTCTTAATTTAAAAAAAGTAAAGTCTATGTTTGACATCATACAAGAAATAATACATTGAGATTTAAAGAACAAAAAATTGTTAATATTTAAATTTTATTATTATATCCTACCAATAAAATTACCTTGAATGCATTTTTTAACCATTTTATGAAATATATAATGTTATCAATCGTTTTTAAACTATTAATTAATTATTTTTTAAAAAATTACTCACATTTTATTGGTTTATGAAAATATTTTATCAAATAAAATGTTTTGTGTTGTTATTTATGAGTGAATATTATATTTATTTTTTAATAATTTTTAAAAATTATTTTTATTTTTTAATCATTTCAAAATTTTCATAGGATTTATGTTGTGGAGTTGTTTTTGACATTATTGATTTTATAATGAATAGTGAAAATACTGAATTTTATTTGAATCATGTATTTTCATTTGAAGTATTTATAAATAAAAATTATAATTTGTATTAGTATTAGAATTTAATTTACAATTTTATTTCAAATGATCCAATTATTTTTTTTTTATTAATTTTTACGAAAATTTCTTTAATAATATTTTATATTTAAAAATGTCATTTTTTTCATGAGAAAAATGGTTTCCATTATATTTTCCTAAGATAATTATAAATTAAATTCTTATATTTCTATTATTATATATTTTAAAATTGAATTTTATATTTTTAATCTTAGATCCAAATTTGAAAAAAAATCAATTTTCGGTTAAAATAAATTATAACCTCTGTAATTTTTGTAATCATGGTAATGGATAAACTGGTAATAAGAGCATGAAATAAAATAACATGGGATATAAAATGAACAAAAAGCATGCATTAATTTTATTTTATGAGTACATTTCTTCTATAATTATCCTATATTCAGTTATATGGTATTTGCATTCAGATGAGATTATGACCTTGAAAATATTTTATTTAATGAAAAATAAATAATATCACACTATTATTTTTATTAAATATAATATTCTTGACGTAGATGTTTAAAATCGATTTGTCGTTATAAAAATATTTATTTGAAATATATAAGATTTATCTAATAATGTTAATTTATTTTTCATTTTGTAATAGATATAATTATCTTAATATTTTATTCAACAATAATGCAATAATTATTTAGGTAAATAAAAAATATAATAAATGATATTCCAAATAATTGAAGTACTTCCTTTGAGATAATGTTTTAATCCACTATTTTAAGGGATTTCCATTTCATATTGGTATGTTTGAAAGAAAATTATTTTTAAATTTTTTCTGGATATTATTAAAAAATATTAGTAAATAATTAAAAAAATATTTATTTGTATTTCCAAAGGAAATAAACTAGTTACAGGAGTTCGGATTCTATTTGTATAATGATCAAATATTTTTTAAAAGTTATGAAATGATAATGTTTGCAAAGTGAGGGTCACTATAGTTGGTATTAGAGAAAAATTTTCTTGATCCTTTGAAAGATATGATGAGAAAACCGTATAGTGAACCATAAGGGAGTGCCTAAGGGTAAGTTTAAGGGTATATAAAATTATATGAAATAGTCTTGGAATTTTGGTGAAGTACTGAGTTGGTGGTCTCTTAGAAATACATCCCATTATAGATACTACAAGTGGATGTGGATTTGTAACAAATTTACCTGGTGGTAAAAAATATTAGAAGATGATCCAAGAATGACATGGGTTAGTTGTGTACATTGAAATTGGACTTTATACACCACTAGTTTGACACTCTCATGTGATTTTCATTTGGAATTCACAAACTCTTCATGAACCAATATAAAAATTTTGAATACGTTTTGACTATGAATAACCTAGGATAATCCTAATGTGTAATTGATTAAAAGAGTTTTTATAAATTAATGATATTTTAGTTTATTTTTTTCATAATTATGTTGTTCCTCATTATGATATCTATAAATTTTATTATAAATTTGGTTTTACTCAATGGTTGTAACTCAAAAGAAGTGAATTAATGGTGTTTGTTATGGTATGAACGATAATCAAAAACATCATTTCTATGCTCACATAGAATTAGTAGCATAAATCGCACATCAATTGTCAAGGAAGAGCAGTTATGTTTGACATTTCAAACCCTCATATGACCATCCATCAATGTGCCAATGTGATTGAACTTACTACATAGATTACATTTAGTTTATGGGTCTTATTTTCCATTCATAAAGGATCTTTATCTCAAATGGTTTGGGTATAAGAACGATACTAATTATATACCCATTGTTCGAGATTATATGGATATATATCTATATTATTTTCACAGTATTACACCATAACATCAAGCTGAGTTTTCAATGGGACTCCTAAATACATCCACATCATTTTCAGAGGTTTCATATTGAATAACCTCGATTGAGTTGAAGTAATAGAAGATGTAGCTCCATGAAAAACATGATAATGAATTCATTCTACCATGTGTGTGACCTTGTGGAGAACCAGTTCTTTTTGTGAAAAAGAATGATTGATCAATGCAAATCAACATTGATTATTATTTGTTGACAAATATCACAATCAAGAACATGTATCCTTATCCCCTATTGGAGACTTGTTTGATCAGTTTTCCAGAGCTGAATATATTTCCTAGATTGGAATATATTTTGGATATTATTATTTGAGGGTAATGAAGGAGTATATTCTCATGATAGATTTATATACAAGTTATGGAAATTATGAATGCCTAGTTATTCCTTTTGTTCATAATAATTCCCTTTCTATAATCATTTATTTAACGAATAGATGCATTAGATATTTCTTTAATAATAATGTTGTAATCTTTGTAGACAATATTCTAATCTATTAAAAGTGATAGATAGATAATGATGATAAATTGATAAATATACTCCAGACCCTAAGGGAAGAGCAATTAAATGAACAATTTACAAAGTGTGAGTTTTGGCTGTAAAAAGTATCATTTTTTGGATCACATAAAATCCCGATATGGTATACTAGTTGATCCTTCTATGATGGAGGCAATTGAATGTTTACCTTGACTAACCATGGTGACTGAGGTAAATATATTTTTTGGTTTATATAGATATTAATGTTGGTTTGTGGAGAATTTCTCTTGAGTATATAATCCTCTGACTGTGTTTACATAGAATGGTGTTAGGTTCTTCTGGACAGATGAATGTGAGGAAAATTTCAAGGAATAAGAGAAACCATTTTTAGTTTACCTATTCATACATTACCATGTAGTAGAAAATATGTTGTTATCTATACTGATGCATCGAAGAAGGGACTGGGATATGATCTTATATAGAATAATATTTTTATAGCCTATTACTCACACAAATTGAATATTCATGAGACAAATTACCCACATCAAGATATATATTTAGGCACAGAAGGATTTTAACATGTTTAATTGAATACTTTTAGAGGGGATAATGTATTATTAATACTCAATACATTACCAACCTGTGAAAAAAACAAGGTGGCTGAAGCTTTTAGTCGAAATGATCATCGTAGATTATCCCTTATACAGATAAAAAAAGATCCAATATTCTTTTATTTTTAATTTATAGATTTATAAATCCTTATGGAATGTAAAATATCATGTTTTTATTCAATTGAATGGTGATCCCTGTATCCGGATGAAGATTAAGACGGCATAAAATGAAGACACCGAGCTGCATAAGATGATAATAAATGTTTGTGAGTTTAACATAGATCAAGAGAGACTGATGTGGTTTCAGAATCATGTGTGGGATCCTTACATACCTTATTTGATGAATGATATATTATAGGATCCCTATAGTTCTTCATTCTCAATTAATCATAGAAGTATGAATTTGTATATAGACTTGAATGAAAACTTTGGGTGGGATGTAGTGAAGAGAGATATCACATAGTTTGTATCCCTATGTTTTGTTTTCTAGAATGTTATTGAAAAAATTAAAAAATAATGAAGTTATGTTTCATCCATTATCTATTCTAGAGTGGAAGCGGGAAAAAATGACAATGGATTTTGTCATTAAACTACCCAAAACATATAATGGGTTCAATTCTATATGGGTGTTAGTAGATCTCCTTACTATATAAGTACATTTTATTAGTATTAGTGAATTTTTATCTTTAGATCATATTTCAGGGATATATGTCAAGAATTTTTTATTGTTTCATTTTGCAACACGTTCTATAGTATGTAATCTAGATCTGAGGAATACCTCAATGTTCAGGTGATGTCTTCATAAAGCACTTGTTATAGAATTGTGTATCTGTATTTATTAGAAACCAAATATAGATAGTTAGTCTGAAAGAAAAATTAAAACCCTATAGGTTTTTTTGATATCTGGTTCTCTAGATTTCAATAGAGGTTGGGATTAACACCTACATGTAGTCGAGTTTTATTATAGAGATATATTTCACTCAAGAAATAATATGGCTCCATATGAAGCCCTATATAGGGGGAAATGTTGAGATCAATCTTTTTGGGAAGAGGAGATAGAAATAATTCTATATGGATAAGATATTTCTGAATAAATTGGAATAAGGTTTAAACCATTCAACAACATATCAAGACAACTAAAATCAGAAGAAAACTTTATTGGTTTGGTTTTTTACTCCATAGGCCGTTTGCGGGTGACCGTATGGTTGTCATGGATGAGGGCTTAGATTGCTGGTGGTGATGTGGGTGAGGATGTGATCCTCTGTTTATATCATGAATTGGGGTGGGATCCTCTATTGTTGATAAACCGTCAGCTCCTAGATATTGGAGGACATGTGGCCATATCTTGGGGTTTTCATTGGTTCCAGAATGTCGAGGTATCTCTCTTATACCATTGTTGTTGTGCCATTACAATATAACTCGGTGTGAATGCGTAAATTAATGTTGGCTGTAACATTCTCCCTTGGTTTGTGCTAATGTTGTTAGCTTCCCAGTAGTGCAGAAACTTATCTAAACATTATCACCGAACATGAAAGTAAGGATGTGACACATGTGGATTTGGATTGAATTGGGTTGTGACTTGGCATGGGTGTTGTTCTCTTCTCTTATGAGAAAATAGTAAGGATAGTATTCTTTAGGTTGGCTGAAGAAAAACCTAGATTGTTTGATTTATTGTTACCTATAAATATACTTGTAGTATTGTGTATCTTATTTTCACCTCACCAAAGTTGAGCACATAGTGCTGAACACCCCCATTTCATGGGGGAGGGTGTTTTTCACAACACTCATATGAGTGGCTGCTTATTAGATCATTTTCTACTCCCTTTCTTGGACATCCCAAGACTCTACAGGCAGGCTGTGATGGCCTGATGTCCATTATTAGCCCAAGAACCTTTGGGCAGGGTAGTTTGGTGGTTAGACCTGGTTTGTGCGTGCAGGTGGTTTCCCAAGTATCTTCGGGATGAGGCCCAATTGTCTTCAAGCGTGGCAGTGGTTGTTCTGGCCTAGGTGTTTGCAGGTATGGTTTCATCCATTATTAGACCAAGAACCATTTGTAAGTTCCCCCACTTGTGCACAAGAGTCATTGGTGTTTCCCTACTGAGTATACTTGTATGCTCACCCTACATATATAAAACTGCTTTCAGGTTTCCATGAGGACTTCAGGATTGTGTTGGGCCGAACTAGCTCAGACCTTATGACAGATCATCGTAGTTGATGTTGTTAATTCTTTTGGTATTTTACTTTGTATTCTATTTATACATTGTGGATTTTACATTTGAAACAAGCATTGGGAATGGTTCTTGGATTTAATTTTACATTTGTTTTGATGTTTTGGGATTCACTATCTTATCTCCCAATCCTATTAAAAGAAAAATAGGGTAATGCCATCCATTTAGTGTGTGATTTCATGCCCTTGGTACTGGTCGCTATTCCAAGACCTATTAAAGGCATGTTTCTGGGGTCATTATATCTCCTTCAATTTAAAAAAGGAAGGGCCTGGCAATCTGCTGACCCTTCCCACATTTTGGTGAAGGTAGGTCGTGACACAAGACACACGGTAAGGGATAATTTCACAATCTCATTATAATTCGAGATTTTTTATATATAAGCATATAAGGGTTTATTTATATTCATTTCTAGGTTTCTAAAAAATATTACAAATTTTTTAAATAATCTCTATTTGATGTTTTAAATAAAATTAACAATTTATTTCTATTTTACAAATTGGTTTGGAAGGAATCATTCTTTTGTTTTCCATAAATGTACATTTTGACTTTTTTGGAAAAATTATGAGATATATGTAATTAAACATATACAGTATGAATAAATTATTATAAATTAGAAAAACATTACATGAATGAAGCATCTCAATCCTATTTTAAGGTTTTTTTCAATATAAATTCATTTCATTTAAAATTTAATCTTATTTATTAAAATAAAATTGTTTTGAAGATGAAATGATATTTTCTTCAAGAAATAATTTCACATTTTTTATGAAAATTATTTTCTATCTAAGACGTTGGGTATATTTAATGAATAATACCCAAAATATTCATATGATTTACTATGTTTATGATGTAATTATATTTCTTAAATGAATTTATTTTACATGCATTATTTTATGATGGAATGGTTTTTAAGAACCCCATTTTATTCCCTGGGTAATGTTTATGATAAATAATTTATGTTTGTGTGGCACATATAATAATTATTTAAATATGATATTTGAGGAACCTATATCTACCTCAAATTCATTGTTTAAACATTTATACCTTTAGAGATAAACAAATATGGTCTTGGGAGTGAACCTTGAATAATACGATGTCTATGGGAGTGAACCAAGACTACTAAGATTGTATGTGGAGTGAACTCATGATACTTAGATGGTATGGGGGCTGAATCCATACTACTAATATGGTCTTGTATGTTATTCATTAGCTACTATGGAAATCATTATATGCTTATGTGTTTTCCACACTTCCATGTCCTACTCCTATCATGTGATTTCAAGGGTTATTCACTTTTTTTATTATGAATTATATCCTATTAACTTCAAATATTTACAAAATTATTTATATTATAATATTTGATATGAAAATTGTGATCTTATACAATTCATTATATCATTTTCAAAAACTTATAAACATGTTTAATCTTATATGTATCCCTTTATTACCCTTACCCCTAATGTTATGTCAACACTTTTCGGTATATTTCAACTAGGAAATGATGCTATGTACTATATTTGATTTATCTAAGAAAGGTCCTAGTAGCAAAGAAACTAGTGGGAGAATATGTAGTTCATTTATGTACTACTGTTATGTTTCCATATTTCCAATGGAACTAAACCAGTTACCAGAGTTGGGATTCTATTAGTATAATGATCAAGTATTTTTCAAAAGTTATGAAATGATAATGTTTTCAAAGTGAGGGTCACTATAGTTGGTATTAGAGAAAAATTTTCTTGAACCTTTTAAAGATAGGATGAGAAAACCATATAGAGAACCATAAGGGTGTGCCTAAGGGTACGTGTAAGGGTATATAAAATTATATGTAAGAGTCTTGGGTTTTTGGTGAAGTACTGAGTTGGTGGTCTCCTAGAAATACATCTCATTTTGGATACTACAAGCGGATGTGGATTTTTAACAAATTTACCTGGTGGTAAAAAATATCAGAAGATGATGCAAGACAGACATGGGTTAATTGTGTACATGGAAATTGGTCTTGCTACACCACTAGTTGGACACACTCATGTGATGTGCATTTGGAATTCACAAACTCTTCATGAACCAATATAAAAAAATTTAATACGTGTTGACTATGAATAACCTAGGATAAACCTAAGTTGTAATGGATTAAAAGAGATTTTATATGTTAATCATATTTTAGTTTATTTTCTCATAATTATGTTGTTCCTCATTATGATATCTATAAATTTTATTATGAATATGGTTTTAGTCAATGGATGTAACTCAAAGGAAGTGCATTAATGGTGTTTGTTATGGTATGAATGAGAATAAAAAAAATCATTTCTATGCTGACATAGCATACTTAGCATAAATCAAACAACAATTATCAAGGAAGATAAGTTATGTTTGAAATTTCAAACCCTCATATGACCATCAATCAATGTGCCAATGTGATTGAACTTCATAGATAGATTACATTTAGTTTATGGGTATTATTTACCATTCATAAATTATATTAATTTCAATTGGTTTGGGTATAAGATCGATAATGATTATATACCCATTGTTCGAGATTATATGGATATATATTTGTATGATTTTATTAGTATTACACCAAAACATCAAGCTGAGTTTTCAATGAGACTCCTAAATACATCCACATCATTTTCAGAGGCTTCATATTGAATGAACTCGGTTGAGTTGTAGTAATATAAGAAGTAGCTCCCTGAAAACCATGATAAAGAATTCATTCTTCCATGTGTGTGTCCTTGGGGAGCACGAGATCTTTTTACGAAAAATAATAATGGATCAATGCGAATTAGCATTGATTATTATGTATTGACCAATATCACAATCGAGAACATGTATCCTTATCCCCAATTGGAGACTTGTTTGATTAGTTGTCTAGATCTAAATATGTTTCCAAGATTGGAATTTATTCTGGATATCCTTATTTGAGGGTAATGAAGGAGGATATTCTCAAGATAGCATTGTATACAAGTTATGGACATTATGAATTCCTAGTTATTCCTATTGTTCATAATAATTCCCTTTATATCATCATTGATTTAATTAATAGAAGCATTAGAGATTTCCTTAATAATAATGTTGTAGTTGTTGTAGACAATATTCTTATCTATTAAAAGTGATAGATAAATATTGATGATAAATTGATAAATATACTCCAGACCCTAAGGGAAGATAAATTAAATGCACAATTTACAATGTGTGGGTTTTGGATGAAAAAAGTATCATTTTCTAGATCACATAAAATCCTGATATGGTATACTAGTTGATCCATCTATGATGGAGGCTATTGAATGTTTCCCTTGACCAACCATGGTGACTGAGGTCAATATATTTGTCAGTTTATATAGATATTACTATTGGTTTGTGGAGAATTTCTCTTGAGTATCTAATCCTCTTACCATGTTTCCTTAGAATATTGTTAGGTTCTTCTGGACAGATGAATGTGAGCAAAATTTCAAGGAATATGAGAAAACGTTTTTAGTTTACCTATTCATACAATACCCTGTAGTAGAAAAGATGTTGTTATCTATACTAATGCATCCAAGAATGGATTGGGATATGATATTATATAAAATAAAATTGTTATAGCCTATTACTCACATAAATAGAATATTCATGATACAAATTACCCACTTCATGATTTGTAGTTAGGTGAAGAAGGATTTGAACATGTTTAATTGAATATCTTTAGAGTTGATAATGTATTATTAATATTCAATACATTACTAAATTGTGAAAGCAAACAAGGTGGTTGATGATTTTAGTTAAAATTATCGTCGTAGATTATCCCTTATACAGTTCAAAAAAGATCCAATATTCTTTTATTTTTAATGTAAAGATCTATAAATCCTGAAGGAACGTAAAATATCAATTTTTTTTCAAATGAATGGTGAACCTTGTATGCAGGTGAATATTAAGAAGCCATATAAGGAAGGAAAAGAGCTGCATAAGATGATTAGAAATGTTTGTGAGTTTAACACTGATCAGGAGAGACTGGTGAGGTTTCAGAATCATGTATGGGATCCTTAAATGCCTTATTTGATGAATGATATATTAGAGGATTCTTATAGTTCTTCAATCACAATTAATCATAGATGTATGAATATGTATATGTACTTGAATGAATACATTGGGTGGGATGTAGTGAAGAGAGATATCACATGGTTTGTATCCCTTTTTTTTGGTTTTCTAGAATGTTATTGAAAAAATTAAAAAATTATGAAGTGATGTGGCATCCATTATCTATTCTAGAGTGGAAATGGGAAAAATTAACAATGGATTTTCCCATTAGACTACCCAAAACATATAATGGGTTCAATTATATATGAGTGTTAGTAAATCACCTTAATGTGTAAGCATAGTTCATCAGTATTAGTGAATTTTTATCATTAGATCATCATTCTAGTATATATGTCAAGAATGTTTTATTGTTTCATGTTGCAATACGTTCTATTTTATGTAATCTGGATCTGAGGATTACCTCAATGTTCTAGTGAAGTCTTCATAAATCACTTGTTGCAGAATTGTGTATCTATATTTATTATAAACCACATATAGATAGTCAGTCGGAAATAAAAATTCACACCCTATAGGTTTGTTTGATATCTGGTTCTCTAGATTTCAATGGAGGTTGGGATCAACACCTAAATGTAGTCGTGTTTTCATATTGAAATAGATTTCACCCAAGAAAAAATATAGTTCCATATGAAGCCCTATATAGGGGGAAATGTTGATATCAAACTTTTTGGGTAAGAGGATAGAGAAATAAAGAAATATAGATAAGATATTTCTGAATAAATGGTCATGAATGTTAGAACCATTCAACATCATATCAAGACAACTAAAATCAGAAGAAAAATTTATCATGATAACTGTAGATGTGATCTATAATTTGAATTTGGTGAAAAAATGTTTCTAAAAATCATTGCACTGAATAAAGTTATGAGAATACATAATATAGGGAAACTATTACCTAGGTATATTGGTCCCATTGAGATTCTAAATAATATTAGGATAGTATCTTATAACATGGAACTTCTTCCATATATCTCTCATGTTCATAATGTGTTCTAGGTCTCTCTTATGTGGAAGTAAACACTTATCCATTTTCATGGTCTAAATTCATAGGTCATACCATTGGAACATGTTCTTTCATATGTGGAGTAACCTAATGTAGTTCTACATTGATCTGAAAAAATTATACAAAACAAGAACACATGATTGGTTAATGTTTTCTGGAGAAATCACCAGTTAGAGGAAACTATGTGGGAACCTGAGGATGTGATGAAGAAGAAGTATCCTCATTTTTTATTACGTGTGTTATATCATTCAATGGTGGTATTAATTTTATGTGGGGTAGAATGTAACACCCCATGTTTTAAAGGGCCTTTTTTTTAAGAAGTTAAATTTTTATTTATATCAATTACTTTCACATGGAACTGACATGACTAACATCTCATGAATCATTAACATGGTGTCCATACATAGAAAACTGTGTTTATATGGAACATCTCTTTATATTATTTTTTATCAAAAATGGATAATTATAATATAGATATCAAAAATTGTTATATGAATAATAATAAATACTTTTAATATATTTATAATAAAAGACATGATTCTTAGTGATTTCCTTTTATGATTAAAAATATTGTTCTCTCTTATGATCCTCTATTTATGTCCTTCGAATAATAAATATTATAGAATCTCATGGAATATTATTTTTATGAAATATAAAAAAAATTTAATTCAGAATATCAAAATTATATTAGGGTGAATTTTTTTTATATTTCTGAAAAGTTTAAATTTTTTATTAATACTGAATATACTACTTTTAAATTAAAAAACGATATTTTCATTTAAATTATTATTTTAAGATAAAATGATATTAAATCCCACAGAGATAAATTATACATATATTAATCAAATTAACTCATTGTTAACATTTATTATATAAATTGATATAAAAAATTATTGAACACTTGAAAGTCTCTTTTACCCACCTTCTAGCCACATTTGTTTTATTAGAGATAGATATAATTTTACTGCTTCTCTTATTTGAGTTTTCAAAAATGGAAATACATGGATGTAATCAGTATGAATAATTTGGTCTAATAAGATCAAAATAATTTTTGGTTAATATTGTCTTTTAAATATTATTTACCACAGTTAATGGTTAGTAGAATAATTAAATATAAAAATAACATTATAATTATATAAAATTACACTAACACATGTACTAATATTATTTTATAGGTGTTTCTAAACAAAAATATACCTTAGGATGTTAATAATTTCCTCTATACTTCACTTTTATCAAATTATGACATTTATCATATTTTATTTATAGAACAGTTTAAAGTGTCATATTCAAAAATTAATAAAAAAATCATTTTTCATATATGATTATAATTAAGATGAATTCTAAAATAATTATAAATTTTAAATATAATCAATTTTTCTATATCATGACAATTTATTTATAATTTTTAGACATTAAATAATTAAATTTAATTGTGACATAATGATGATTCGATACTTGATTTATTTAATGATGAATAAAATAAATGATATGAATAATATTAAAACCAATATAATTTCAGTTATATAAGGGAATAAACTAATTATAGACATAATATCCATGTTATTGACATAATATAATTATTGGGTTGATGTTGTCATGTTTTTTAGATATTTTTAAAAAATATTATATTGAATAGTATCCAAATTGACCAAAATGATACTTTAAAATAAATAATATTTCATTAAATTGGAATAAAATTTAATGATCATAAAAATAAACTTCATATTGATAAATATGTCATAAATGACCCAATTAGGGTTCATTTTTTATACTAAATAAAATATATTAACCTTGTTGTGTATAAATAGAAGTTGTCTTGATAAGTGATAATTTTTTTAGCTAAAGGTTACAACCAAAAGATAAGGATAATTATATGACCTAAACATGTATTTAATTTATTAGTTTGTGGATTTAGTCCTACACACATCTTAACCTCTATATTAAATAATTTTTAGATATTTTAAACTGAAAATTAATTTATAATAAATTAATATGTTAGATTATACAAAAGTTCCCTTCACCCCTCTTATAAAAGTATACTTCCCCTTATAATTTATTCACTACTCTAAAGAATTTTTTCATGACCAATATGTGGTCATTTCTCCTAAAAATATACCTACATTACTACTATAATCCTTATCTTATACAGAAGTATACTCAAGTAATCCATTTGGAATAATCCAAAAGGTTTTACTTGATTAAGTTGTAATGTCTTCTCTCAAGATCCATTCCTTAATTTTCCTTTTCTACCCCTCCAGTAGACTTATTTATTTATGGATTTAAATAAATAAGTATATTAAATATTCTATCACTTGTTTTAACATGGATAGACCTCAATTTATAAAAATTATCATCAAATAGATATTGAGCATATTGTTTTTGTGTATGACGAATTACTGACTTACAAAATGATGATTGTTCATATTTCTTTTACCACCAGTCATGGTCGGAATTATGATGGAATATATATATATATATATATATCTTATATTATATTTACTTTGACATTAATATTCATTATTTATTTTTTACCAATCCTTCCATTTTACATCCCTTTTGGTGTCTTTTAAGGAAGTGTGGACTACCGCCTCTTAATGCAGTGGGATTGTTTAACAAACCACATGGAATATTTTAATGAATGTTTTAGTGAATTTATAAGATATAAAAATGATACTGGAATAATGATATATAGATACATACATACATACATACATACATACATACATACATACATAGATATATATATATATATATATTACATGTACACACCATTTTCCCAGATGAAAATTAAATACAGAAACTACAATTATGTGTTTGTACAACTTACCATCTCCATGAAGAGTGTATTCCATTTTTACTACAATATTGTATTTATTAATACAATATAAAAATCATTTCTATACATTATATTTATATCATGATATGTATTCCTTAATCATGATATAAATATAATTACCAACTACATAGCAAATTAAGTCACATGGGATGAAAAAGTGAATATTACCCGATACAAAACCTTAAAAATGGACCTTATTCAAGAAGGTAATATAAGGTCATAATCAAACCATATATGGTCTTATGTATAATTATATGAATCTATAAAATATTTATAAGAACCACCAATTTACTATAATGGAATATAGTGTTAGTATGATGTGAGTCAAGAAATAATGTAATGTATAATGTCTCAATCTCATCTATATTTGAGATTTGATATAACAAATCTTGTAAAGGATTATTTTTCATCCATGTCCATGTTTTATAAAATGTAATTCAAAAAAATTGATACTATTATCTAATATATTTTTAATGTAGTTTTTACTTATTTTTTAATTTTTTACATCTTGGTTTGGATGGAATTCATTTTATTTTTCCAAGGTACTTTTTTAATTCTCAAAAACAAAAATGAGATGAATGTTTTATTAGCATATAAGAAATGAATAGATTTTTAAATTTTAATAAGGCATTATTTCCATGTAATTTCTATTACATGATTTAAAGGTTTTTCATCAAATAATGTTATTTCTCTGAAAATTAAACTTTTTTAAGAAAATAAAATGTGTTTGAATAAAAACATATATTTTCAAGAAGAATTAATTTCAAGTGTATTAATAAAATTATTTTACATAAAAAGATTAAGGATATTTTTCACGTATAATATCCCTAAAATTATTATGGTTGATTATATTTATGATTTAATTCTATTTATGAAATAAATATATTTTACATGGAGTAGGTTATGATTGAATGATGTATAAGAAATTCATCTAATTCATTGGGTTATATTTATGAAAATGTTTTATGTTTTTATGGAGAATATAATAGTTATTTTATATTGAGATTTTTGGGACATATATATTCCTCCAATGAATTTGATTATGATTTATATCTCACAAGATAATATAATATGGTCTTGGGAGTGAAACTTGGCTACTAAGATGGACGTGGGAGTGAATCATGACTGCTATCATGGAATGTGGAGTTAATTCATGCCACTTAATTACTATGGGTAGTGTACCCATACTACAAAGATGTAATTGGAACCGATTAATTTTCTATTATAGAAATCACTATGTGCTCATTTTTTTCAAACATCCATGTGTCACTACTATGTAATGCCTTCAAGGATTATGGTTTTTATTTAATTATAAATTATCTCCTATGAACTAACAATATTTATGATGTGGTTTTTGTTATGATATTTGATATGATGGGTATGATATTATATGTTTAATGATCATGCTCTCATTCACAAATACGCTTGTTTATGCTTATATTTATTCGTTGTATACCCTTTCTCAGTATTTTTTGTCACCCCTTTTAAGTATCATTCCCCTATGTTATGATTATATGTACAATTATTGTTGTATCTTAGAAGAGTTCTAGTTAGGAAGAATGTAGTGGGAGATTATGTAGTTCATTTTTTTACTACTGTTATGTTTCTATGTTTCTAAAGCCACTATACCAATTACAGTCTTTGTGAGCCTATTTGTATAATGTTTATGTATTTCACCAAATTTATGTAATGTTATAGTTTTGAAAACGGGGGGTCAATATTGTTGGTATTAGAGCAATGATAAAATTAAAATTTTGAATCTACGATGAGAAATCCTTAGTGATAAACATAATAGAATGCCTAAGGATAAGCCTAAGGGTACAAAAATATATATAAAAAAGCCTTGTAATTTTATTTATAGATAGAGTGAGTAGTTTCCAATAAAAACAACCCTTTCTAGATACTACATGTTGAAGTGGATCTTGGATAAATGTACATTGAGGTATGAACTCCAACAAAAAGTTCCGAGCCAGACATGGGGTAATCTAGTACATAACAACATGCATTGTTTCACACATAGTTTTACACTCTAGGGTATTTGATTTGGAAATTCACAAACACTATTTGAACCAATATGAAAGATTATAATATATGTCGATTATGAATAAACTATAATAAACATAAACTGTAGTGTATTAAGGGATATTCCAATAGTTACACAACATATAAGTGTTTTTTAATGATTATGGGGTAAATCATTATTAAAAATATTTCATAATTTATTATTTTTTTTGTAGTCAATGGTCGGATCCCAATTGGAACAAATTAATGGGTATTGCGACAGAAAATGCAATGAATTTCCTCCTGAGAAAACAAATTCTATGTGATCTAGAATTCTGTTACACATTTCTATGATCACATAGCTTTCCCAAGCTATGAATCATGATGGACATCTTAATTTCTAATTGAGGGAAGAAATTTCTATCAAGCCATTATTGAGGTAACGTCCTCCTACATTTAGAGGATCTTATGCTCCACTATCTTCTGAACAATGGATCAGCAATACTAAAATTATATTATTCATTCTTCATTGTTTGGTAAATGAAAAAGTCAATATAGTTTGTTTATCAGTTTTAATTTTTTGAAGAGTAGTTTTGGAATCTAATAATAAATATGAGAAGTAGTATTAAATTGAATTTATGGATTTTGATAAGTATATGAACATAATTTAACATAAGCACTTTCATAGGATTCTTCATACCAAGATGGATAAATAGTTCCCTTAGTTGAAGAAAAGTGAAAAATAATCTATTTCTACATTCGAAGATAATTTTTAAAGTCTTGTAAAACAGGCATGAAGAATTATAATCTTCCCTAAATGTAATGTTGATAGGTTCTTTAGTTTATTAAATCGAAGTCATGGAAGGGTGTTGGTCATAAGAAATTTTTTTATCTATGATGTCATTGGGTGTTGTGTAATCAAGGATTAAATGGAGGTTGTAGACACATATGAATATCTTGTATTACACAATAATAATAATATGATGTTTATATGAAACTAGAAAATACATGGAGAAAGAATATGGACACAATTTCAGGCTATATGTGTTCAAACAATCATAAGGAAAAATTCATTAACGGGTCTAATAAATGATTTAATTGCGGAAAGAATGGTCATTGGTAATTGATTACTGATGTGATGGGAAAATGCTATTTAATATAGTGAATACAGAAAAATCATCGCAAAATGCACCCCATTTATTGAGTGCTACAAGTGTAACGACATTGTGCATTATGATAACTGTATCCCAAACCCAAGGTATGGTAATGATGACTGATATTAGCAACATATTAAGATGAGGTTTAAAGGGAAATCTCAAGAAATCTCTATTGCTGATGTGGGGTTTGAAAATTACATGATGAAATGTACACATACCATCCACTCAAGAAATTATAATGTCAAATTTTATTCTGGATCTACCCACTCTTTCATATCTAACGATGTTTCTAAAGTTATTATAATTCCAAAAAAATATTTAGATTAGGAATTAGTAGTGAAAACCCCTAAGGGTATGTTGATTTCATATTATGTATATGATACCATTTTGGTTGATGTTTGTGGGAATGCGCTTCCTACCAATCATTTCATTATTAATTTTTTCATATTTAATGTCATCATAAGAATTTATTTCATTTATCCACATATATACCTCTTCAATATTGAATGAATGAAACTTATGTTCAATATTTCAAACCCTCTTATGATCATCCATCAATGTGACATTAAGTATTACCATCATATAGATATTAAATCTAGTGTGTAAGTCTTAATTCCTATTAATATGGGATCTTTATCTCAAATTTTTGTGGAGAATATCAAAATATATGATATGCCTATTGGTCGAGATCATAGGTATGTTTTTTTGAGAGTCTCAAAGTCTACCACCAAAACGTGAATTTGTGTTATCAATAGAACTCATACCTAGTTCCAAAACAATTTCAATGAATCATTATAGAATGAAACTCATTGTGATTCAGAATTAAACAAGAAACTCTACGAATCCCTGGATAAGGGATCTATTTAGAAAGTGTCTCACCTATTATTTTTGTGAAAATGAAAGAGGAATAAATGTGACTATACATTTATTATTGGGAGGTGAAAATGATCAAATTCAAAAACCTGTATCCTCTTCCCCATATCGATGACTTGTTTAACCAACTATGTTGATATCAGTACCATTCCAATATTGAACTTCATTTTGGATATCATCAATAGAGGGTCATGAAAGAGGACATACCCAGTATGGAATTCAAGACATGTTATGAAGAAAATGAGTACATTGTAATGTCTTTTGGTCTTACTAATTTCCCTTATATATTCATGGATTTAATGAATACTATATTTAGAGACATCCCCATAATGTTTTTGGTAGCCTTTATAGACAATATTCTTATATATTCAATGTGCAAGGATGACCACGAAGATCAATCATGAATTGTAATTTAAATCCTATTTAATGAAAAAATTTATGAAAATTTTACAATGCTTGAATTTTGGGGGGGAAAAGATTCATTTTTGGGTCACATAATCTCAAGAGAGGGTATAACATCAAATAAATAAATAACAGAGGAAATTAAATGATGGATATGACTAATCAAGTGGAATGAGTTATTTAGCATTCATTGTTTAGCTAGATATTATCAACCGTTTGTGTAGAATTTATCATTACTATATGATCCCCTTACCACGTTAACTCATATGGGTTTCAAGTTCCAATGGATTGATTAAATTGAGGAAAACATTAAGGAACAAAAGAGAATGTTGGTTAGTTCACATGTGCTTACCTAAACCTACAGTATATAAGTGTTTTTAACTATAGTGATGCATCCAATAATGGATTTTGAGTAGTTCTTATGCAAAATAACATGGTTATATCCTATGTCTTGGGACAATTAATGATTCATGAGCAGAATTACCCATATTAGGATTTGAAGTTAGGAGTAGTATGTTTTCAGTAATGATATGGAACCAAGAACTTTGTGGAGAAAACTGTGATATATATACTGATCACAAAAGATTTTAATATACATTAAAAAATAAGATGTTGAAAATTCGTCATAAGACATGTTTAAAGATTTAAAAAGACTATAACTACTCAGTACATTCCCACCAGGAGAAATTGATCATGGTTGTTGATGATTTTAGACAAAAATATCATGCCAATTTATAAATTATTAGGATAACAAGTATCCAATATTCATATAATTTCAAAGGTTGGATCCAAAAATACTGAATAAAGGGGAAATATCTTATCTTTCTCGGTAGAATGTTCAACCCTCTATCAAGGTTAACATTATAGAGGCCCAGAAGGATGATAAAATATTGAAAATGAATGTCAGAAATGTTAAAGAGTTTATCTTTGAATGGGATGGAATAATGAGGTTTATGAACTATGTATGTGTTACTGCCATACTAGATTTGAAGAAGGACCTATTAGAGGAAGGTAATAGTTCTTCATTTTTAATTTATTAGTGAATTAGGAATATGTATAGGTACATGAAAGAATAATTCCGGTGGGATTTTATGGAGAGAGATATCAAAAATTTTGAATCTCAGTTATTGGTATGCTAACAAGTTAAGGATGAAGGACAAAAGTCTAAAGGGACCTTACATCCATTACCTATTCTAGAATAGAAATGGGAAACATAACTATGGATTTTTTTGACAACCCAAAACCCTTAAAGGGTATAATTCTATATGGGTTGTAGTCGATCACCTTACAAAGTGAGTACACATTACTTCTATAATATAAAATTTATCTCTGAATCAAATTTGCATCATATACAATAGATAATAGTTGAGGATTCATTGAGTACAACTTTCCATTTTATCATATCAATATTTGAGGTTTACCTTAGTGTTTTGGAAATGTAATTAGAATGTACTTGATACCGAATTGAGTTTTTGCACTGATTATCACCCTTAGATAGATGTTCAGTATTAAAGAATAATTCAATCCATGAAGAATATTTTGAGATTTTTTTATATATTTTAAAATATATTGGGGTAAACACCATCATCTAGTTTATTTTTAATAAAAAATATAATTCACTCAAGAATTCATTTGGGGACATTTAAATCCCTATACAAAAAATAAATATTGGGCACAAACATGTTGGGAAGGGGTTGGATAAGTAAATAAATCATGGCCATAGATTTCTGATGAAATGGTCAAGATGGTTAGAACAATTCAATATAATATAAATACATCTTAGAGTTGATAGAAATGTTATGAGGATAAGTATCGACATGATGTAGAATTTGAATTTTGTGAAATGTATTTCTAGGAATCCCACCTTGGATGAATGATATGAGATTTGGGATGAAAGGGAAACTAATACCTAGATATATAGGTCCCCTTAATATTCTTGATCATATTGGGATAGTGTCCTATCACTTTTCACTACCTAAAAATATCTCTCAAATTCATAATGTGTTCCATGTATCTCTCCTGTGGAAGTACATTCCTATCACATCACATGTAAAGATTTCATAGCTCATAACTCTATAATATGATCGTTCATATTGTGACCCACATGTAGAAAATCAAGAACGATCAGAGAAAATCCTCCAAAAAGGCTACTCACATGGTTATAGTTTTCTATAGAAATAACCCATTAGAGTATGTTACAAGGGATCTTGAGGATAAGATGAAGTAGAAGTATCCTCATTTGTTTTTACCCTATGGATGAATTTAAAGGGATAAATTTATTTTAATGGGTGTATAATACAACACCGCTAGTTTTCATGGTCATTTGTTTCTGAATAAATTATAATTGTCATTTATATCTTTCATTTCACTAAGTTAAACATTCCTTTCACCTGGAACTGTCTGGGTGTATGTTTCACACAACAATGACTTGACCTATGATACACACCAAAATGAGTTTCGTCAAAATACAATTTATTATTATTATTATCTAAATAAATTATTTATAACCTATCCATAAAACATTGTTATGTAGATAGTAATAAATATTATTCAAATATTGATAATTAAATAAAAAATTATTTGTAAATTCCTTCAATGGGTAAATATACATTTTCTTCTACACAATCGATTTTAATTGAATTCTAATAAAATTAATTATAGTCACACATTTATAATAATTTTATTATATAATAATAATTTCTAAATTTGGAATTTCAATGTTATCCTAGGGTGGTTTTTTAGAATTTTTCTAAAAAATTTCAATTTTTGATGAATAGTAGAAAATAATATTTTGTAGTTAAAACCCGAAACATTCATTTTATTAACATATTTTATGAAAAATTTATTTTAAAGTCCACATAGATAAACGAAACATATAATAATCCAATTACATCATAGAAATCATTTTATAATATAAATATATATAAAAAGATGATTGAACATATGAATGTCACTTTTACCATCTATCTATCCACATTTACAGGATTAGAATTAGACATAACATTACTGCATCGGTGAATTTAATTTTGAAAAAATAAAACACATTGTTGTAATCAGTATGAAAAATGTGTTCAAATAAGATCAGTATTATTTTTGTAGAGTAATAACATTTAAATTTTATTTACCACAGCTAATGCTAAATTAGGAAACTAAAGGTAAAAATAATATTACAAAAATATATAAATATCCAAAAATATTCCTAAATTCTTTGGTTATTTGTTATTAGAATCATATGAACCTTTTCTCAAAAATACAACCCTCTTTATGCTATATATTTTAATTTAATACATTTATTATATTTTATTTAATGAAGAGTTAAAAATAAAATATTCAATATTTTATACATAAATCTATTTTTATATTGAATTATATAGAAGATAATTTTTACTATAATTATTAATTTAAATGATAAGAAATTTATATACATCATGATAATTTATTTATAATTTTTATAAATTAAATAAGTTTACTTATTTATGACATAGTGATGATGCTGAAATATATTTATTAAAGGAATAATCAAATTAATGATATTAATAATATTATAGTAAATATTATATGAATAAATTAATGAAATAAACTAATTTTATATATAACATTGACATGTTAGTGACATATTTAAATTATTTTTTGGGAGTTTTCATGTTTTTTTGATTTATTAAAAAATGAAAACATTTAATTGTATCAAAAATAATATAAATGAAACATTAAAATAAATAATATTATATTAAATTCATTACAATATATGGTTATTCCAACTACCATGGTTAGTGTTAAATATTTAAAAAATGATTCGATGTGGTCATTTATAAATTTTATGGAAAATATATTAACCCTATAGTGAAAAAACCCATGTTGTCACAATAAGAGTTAAATTGGTTAAGTGAATGTTAATTCCAAAAGATAAGGTTATTTTTATGACCTAAACATTATTAAATTAAATTTTTTTGGATCATTAATCACATAATAATATTAACCTAAAAATAAAACATTTTGGAGCTATTTTAATCTGACATTAAATTTATAATAAATGAATTTCTTAATATCTTCCCAAAGATCCCATCACCTATCATAAAAAAGGAACTTCTCCTCCCATTTTATTCACACCACCAAAGCATTTTGATTCATTTATAATCAAAAACATTTTACTACATACATCTGTAACTTAATCATGGAATATATCCCATGGTCATAAAGAAAATGTAGAATTCCTTTTGGCATAAACCAAAAGGCGTTACCCTATTTAGTGGTAACATCTTCTCTCAAGCTTGTTTTCCTTTATTTTACTTCTCTACCCCTCCACTCTTGTTATTCCATTATGGTATAACTACACCAGTATATTTATTAAACATGATGTTTGTATTCTCATATTTCATCCTACACATTCACACACATCCATTAAATAGATATTGAGCATATTGTTTCTGGGTTTGATGAACTACTATATCTATATATAATTATTGTTTATTTTTTATTTTCCACTAATAATTTTGGCCATTATGATGGAAAATATATTTATATATATTATATATTATAAATTTTTATTTTTATTCTTATATAATATTTTTAAAACTCATACCATATAGATTTCATTTTGGTTTTACTATGATAATCTATTTTGAGGAAGTGTGTCATGTCTCCCCCTCAAACTGATTCGATTCGTTCATAAAACACGTGGAATGTTTTGATGATAGTTTTGTTAAAACTATATGATATAAAAATGATAATGGAAAAATGATATATATATATATATATATTAATAAACATAAATTAATATTGCATTTACACACATTTCAACAAGGAAAATATAAATGGAAAGAATGTTCATGTGTACGTAAGGCTTACCATCTCCATGAATGGTGTATTCCATTTCATACTTCCGTTTGCACTAGATTATTAAAAAATAAATATAATGAATATAAGTGATGTTAATATCATTATATAAATTCTATTATCATGATATAATTATAATTATCTATAACAATTTATGACAAATGGTAAGACCAAATCGAATATTACAGAATTATAACCAAAACATAGAATCCCTAACAAGCCAGAAATATAGCGTCATAATCAAAGCATATATGGTATTATTATTAACAATATAATACTATAAAATATTCATAATAATCTTATAATTATTATGTAGTAATCTTTAATGTGTATGAAGAGAGTCAAGATAGATGGTAGGGTATAATTTCTCAATCTCACTGTTATTCGAGATTGTATATACCGTAGCATAATGGTGATTATTTATCATCCATGACAATGAATTCTAAAAATGATTTCAATGATTTATTACTATTATATTAGGGATTTTTAATTTATTTTTTCTATTTTTTACATTTTACTGCATGGTTTGGAAGGAATCATTATATCATTTTCCATACGTTGTACTTTTTGATTTTTCTATTAAAAGTAGTATAGTAATTTTTTCTTAACATATATTACATGAATAGATTTTTACACATTCATGACACCTTATTTCAGTGAACAATATTTTAAATTTTTACAAGTTTATTTTCAATGATATATTTTTTTTGTTTTAAATTCTGTCATATTTTATGAAAAAAAACCTTTTGGAAGAAGAAAATGATATGTTTTTCAACAATTAAAATCAAGTGTTTTTCTTAAATTAGTTTTCATGAATGGTTAAGGATATTTTTAAGTACACTATCCCTTATATTCAAATGTTTTATTATATTTGTGATTGAATTAAATTTAAGAATTATATTAATTATATATTGATTTTTTAAGATTGAATGATATTTAAGAAACCCATTTTATGAATTGGGTTATGTTTATGATATAAGTTTTTTAAAAAAATTTGGTGCCGAAGACTCATTTTATTATTAAGGAAAAGAGAAGTCCTCTTTTAACTGGGTATAGGGAGTCCCATCACATAGCCCGAAGTCCTAGTGGGCTTGTAGCCCATTATATTTCACGTAGGCCCATGGTTTTGAACCAATGCCCATTATGTGAATAGTAACCTGCCTGCTACAATACCCGCACATTATTACCACCGCTACATTGCCCTGACGCCACTACAGAACCAGCTATATTTATGATATATGTTTTATGTTGTTGTAGAAAATATTATAATGAGTTCATTATAAGACAGCTGGAACAATACTCTCCCTCAAATTCACTAGTGTAATATTTACATCTCTTTAGATAAATTATAAAGGTCTTGGGAGTGAGAATTGGCTACTATGTTGGCCATGAGAGTGAAACATTCCAACTAAAATGGTAGTAGAAGTAAACACATGATTCTAAAATGGTATGGTTATTGAACCAAATAAAATATGATGGTCTTTTAATTGATTCATAGGATACAATTGAAAAGAGTATATACTTATGTGTTTTCCAAATATCAATGTCTTACTCTTATGTTATTCATTCAGGGATAATTCCTTTTATTTAATTCTGAATTATGTTCTTTGAAAAACCAATCTATATTCGATGATTTATTCTATGATCTATCATATGTTGGGTGAGATATTTTATTTTTCATTATCACATTAGCATACCCTTATAATCATTTTTATGCATATTTGCCTCCCTTTTTTTACCCTTTCTATAAATTTGAGATAACCCCTTTTAGGATTCATTCCTTCATATCACGATGATATGTACTATGATTGATGAATCTATGAAGGGTGATAGTAAAGATAATCCTAGTGGGAGATTAAATAGTTCATTTATGTACTAGTGTTACATTTACATGTTTTCGTGGGAACTATACAAACAATGGTCTCTAGGGGGATATTTTTATAATGATTAATTATTCTGAAAAATTTATGTAACGTAAATGTTGGAAAAGTGAGGGTCACAATAATGAAATCATTAACAATAATGCCCAATCATATTCTAAAAAACAAATGATGTATATAACCATCCTTATATCCAACATAATATAGATGACATGAATAATAGATTATACCAACATATTTTGAGCATAAAAGTATACTCAGTGGGATCCTCTCCATAACATCTCATGACATAGATAATGAAACTACATTAAATATTAGTGGAGAATAGTGGAACTTACTCCTTTACAAAATTTGTATACTATGTTACCAACCTCACCATGGATATATGAAAAAATGTATCTCATATAACAGAATATATTATATTTTAATTTAACTAAATGTGTACCCACATCATCTTCCATATTGGGTTTTTTCTCTAACCCAATAACGAACGTCCTAATCATTCTCTCCCCAAAGTCAATCCATCATGAAAACACATGGGAATGTCATAAAAATTTAACCTCATGAATTACACAATCACATAATCGTATATCACATATCCACATTTACTTACCATGATGTTTAAAGGGAGACACTGCAGAACATATGATCTATATTAAACATCATGTAGTATACCTCAAGATATTGTATCCCTTACACAGAGTGAGTACCTAAATCCATCAGTAAATAAACATGTAATACCTGTAATAATAATTTGGATACAATATATGGTTGTAAATGTGTATAAATTAATCCAAATCCATCACTTCCTTCATTAAACATGTATGGGAAAACTAACCAGCATTCATACAAGTGCTAGTGACTACTACGAGTATAGAGCAAGGTTAGAGGGGTTGTAAACCATCCATCTTTCTACCGAGATGTTGGGGATAACATTATCCCAGAGTACACTGGGTGTCAATAAACCAATAAAAAATTGGTGGGGTATCATATAAAATTATTAGAATATAAAATATAAAATATATCTCACAACCACACTATAAGAAAAATTTAGTCATAAAATCAAATGCTGATAATTCCACATGGACTCCCGTTGTCATCTACAATGATTAGATATACTATGCATATAAAATAATTTTAATAGACATGTTAAATACATATTTTATCATAATAATTTAATTTTTGTTATTTAATTAACTATTCATTAATTAACCACTATATTTTTCCACATTGGATTACATTGAATTTCATGAATTATCCTTCTAAATTCCATTCCCTCCAGGAATAGTCCAAACTGAGTCTATGAATTATCATGAATACCATATTTTATGAATATTCAATACATCATAAACCAACCATATTAGATAAGTCTTATTTAATTAACCATTATAATTGGTCCATATTAAATACCCTCGGAAAACCATCATATGATATCATTTGAAGAAAACATGAAACCATGAAAATGTAGCTACCTTAAGTAGTGGGGAAGGGAAAAAATATAATAATAAACTTGTCCATCATTAATTATGTAGATTCAAAATGAGATTATTTAATTTAATTATATCATCAAAAGGTAATACATTATTTAACTTTTTTACATCACCATGGTATCCATACTCAACACCCATATGAATATACTTATGCATATCACAATCACATGAATCAATTTCTACCACATTATCTATATAACATCCAATTTTTTCTTACATTACTATTACATAATTTTAATGATGATAAACATAAAAGCATTACATGAACAATATATAAAGGTTTAGTTTATTTTAAAATTTATTTACTATACATAACATTTAAAAAATAATGCCAAAACTTTAATTTAGTTGCTTCTTTATTATCATCTTATTGGACCATGATTTCTCCTTTTTATAAGTAGTCAACTGAGGATATTCATCAACGCATGTGGTGAGATAAAATCCATGTAATAGGATAGATAATGAAATGAAATAAATATAACATGGAATGAGAATAATAATAATATCATCATCATAATCATGATAGGAATAATTATGTTATGTCATTGACTTTGGTAATGTATAAAAAATAAACCATCATGTCTTAGTTGTCAAATACAACGCATAGATGTGAAAAAATATTTTATAATGTTTATGAATATATAAATTTTATCATTAGATACATCACATTACCCAAAAATTTGGAACACTATATAATATTGGTCACACCAATCACTACATAACATTTACATTAAACAATATGATTCTAGTTACACATGTTACATCAAAACATATATGTTGTCATGTATTCCACTTACAACATATATCAATCATGGAAATAAAATAAATAATGGAAAGGATTGGGTTGTATTTCATAAGTCATATATTTATAAACATAATGTTCCCATCTGAACCTTGTAATAACATACTTGGTATAAGAACCATCAACCTTGAGTGAAGAACAATCAATCACAAGAAGTAATTGATGTGTTTTTTAAAGGGGGTTCTATTAGAGAACATTGTTTTTTTAATTAACCCATTTATAAAACACTTTTATCCTAAAAATTATAAAATAATGATTAAAAAATTATATTTACTGAGATTCCAAAATGAGAATGGGGTGAAGGGGGGAAATCCCAAAGAAAGAGAGTTGCATTTGATAAATCCTCTAACCATTTCTCTGAATGATTTATTCAATATAATAATATATATAATCAAATTATATTCATTAATTGAAAAATAATGACCCTATTATACATTAATATGATTAATGATATATTTTTATGTTAATTTATGAGAATTTTTATGATATATAGAGTTTAATTTCATCGTTTCAGACCATTCATTTTTGGTTTTTCATGATTGGTTTGATTGTATAAATGAATAGATGTTCATAAAAAATGTGGATAAAAATAAATAATAATTATTATATATTATTAATGATATTAAATATGTTTAAATAATATTATAATTAATATTCTTTATATTTTATTAGGATGAATTATTAGTTTAATGTTAATGATGGCCATATAAGGTTAATTTTGGCCATTTTTTTATAACAGCGAACTAGTTTCATTTAATCATTTATTATTATTTATATAATATTGTTCCAAGATATAGATATGTTATTAAAATAAATTTTAAAATATGTTTCAACCATTACAATAATTTTATTAACATCCATCCTGATGTTAATGGAAATTGAAAGTGCATCTCACATACAGTTAGTAAATTGATACATAACATATGAATTTTTTTTAAAATAATAGAGAGTGATGGAGTATTTTATTGATGCATATTACATTAAAATTATATAATTATATAACATATATGGTACTAGATTTATCAATACATTTGTATGATATTAGGATAAAATATAAAAAGAAAAAAAATTAAAACAAATTAGTAGAAAACGTATGGAGATTTTACCTCTAAAGTATCTCCACATGAGAACCACCTTAGGGAAATGGATTTGTTCTTTTGATGCGATGTGGATCTCATGGGTGTAGGGAAGGGACTGGGTAAAGTATTGGGTAGAATTTGGGTACGTTTGGAAGCTTGCGATGTGTCAGGATAAGAGAAGGTGTGGGGTGGTATTTATAGTATAAGGAAGGTTGTTTTCCCAATATTATATTCATTAATTATTGTTTTTGATCATGAAAATTAATTGTTCGTCATTTTTATCCAAATATATTAAAATATTGAACGAGTGATCAATATTTTGGGATTATATCATCCTTACATCATCAATGACTCTAAAGTTCAGGTAGTTAGATTTTATTATAAATTTTAGTATATTATTATTTATAAACAAATCATGTATATTTGAAAATTCCCATTAATTCAACATAACCATTTTTTGACCTGTAGAATTAAACATGATCTATTTTTTTAATGAAAATAATTTCTTTAATATGATTAATTTAATTATTAATTAAAATCATCATTTACATAGAAAATAATTATTTTGAAATTATAACTATTTTTTATAACACGTCTAAATATTATTTGTGGTCTAATAATGTTCTCTCAAATTAATAAAACATAAAAATATTAAATAATGAATTAATTATCTAAAATTAAATTTTCTTTAACATTATTATTTTCATCATAACATTGTAATTCAATATTTATGACATATTAAAATACCAAAACTTATTTAATACTTTTAAAAAATTAATCTACTAAGACTATGAGATTATTATACAATAGTTTGGTTTATTTTATGCATATATTCTATTTATACATTCATTGTTGAGGATATAATCATCTAGTTGGTTTACTATTCAAAATGATCAAAAAATAATTCCTATGGGCACATTACTATTTCATCAGTATTGGTTTCTTAACTTCAATAACTTATTATTATTTCATTAATAAATATTTAATAATATTTTTAATATGGTATATGAGTGGTTTTATTTGATTTATACTATAATATATTACTATAAAATATGTAAACATAAATTGATAAATGTTTGGGTCATTATATTCTTTTCTCCTTTAGAAATTTTTCCCTTTGTATTTCATTCTACATAAAAAAAGTGAGGGTACTTCTCCTTCCTCACCTCCTGTAGTTCACTTGATCATTATTCATACATATGGTTCAAAAGGCACATTGTAATGGAGAGTTGTCTTTAATTCCATAGAACCCTATCTATTTTGTCCAAAATCTATACCGGTTACCCAACATAAGATTGTGCATCTTCCTAATGTACCACCTCTATGTTCAGTACTTGTGAGAGATTTGGTATGTACATCAACAGGAGTGATACGTGGAACATATCATGAACATGAACCATAACGAATGGTTGTTAAATCTAGTAACAAATAGATACTATGAAATCAAGGATCTCAAAGGGTTCAAAGTTTAACTCTATATCCTTGTATATGTTATCATATTAACTATTATTCTGAATATAAGAAGCCTTGATATGTTGTCGGATGAATTGAACATTGTATGTTATATTTTGCACATGATCAGTTCCAAGTACCATTGTTTATCCAAATTCATCCCAACAAGTTGAATGTTTTACATTTCTTTCTATATAGAGCTTCATATGAAGTCATCTGAATACTTGAGGGGAAGGTATTGTTGTATGATAACTCAACGAAAAAATATTCTGGTCACATCCACCTATGAACTCTATAGAACATACTATTAGCATATATTTGATGATATAAATAGTTCTTTCATACTATCCAATTTTTTGGGGGGATAAGTTAGGATGGAGTTCAATTCAATATTAAAATCATGTTTATGATTACTCTATAATTTATAAGTGAATATGGGATCATGTTTAGAGACAATCTAAAGTGGAATACCATGTGGTCTCACAACTTCTATCGCATATATTTTTTCATGTTTCAAAAGAATGAGATCTCTATGAATACTGATAATGTGTTGAGTCCTAGTGATTTGGTCCACCATAACCCATATTTCATCAATTCCATCTAATTTCATCGATATCTCATGAGAAAGTCCATAGTAACATTATTTCACTTCAACATGGGTATAAACAATTATTTCATCGTCCATTTATGCCTATGTCACTCTACTTTAACTTACTAACATATCAAGAACCCTGGGATATAATGTTAAGTACATTTCTTTATGTTATCCCACCAAAAGTGTTCTCAGATATTGTGTTATATTATAGTACCACTATTATGTATATATAATGTTGAGATACATGAATTTTCTAGTAGCTCCATCTTTATCACATGTGATTAGGGAAAACATAGACTCATTATAAACCAAATAATACAAAATTATTTTATATATAAATCATAACTATTCAATTAAATTACTTCATAAACATTATTTTGTAACTATAGATCATCCCTTTATTTCCCCTAAATCTTCTATTTGTTATATGGTTGGGAAATCATTGGGCCACAATAGGACATATTTTCACATAAATTATTATATTCAAATCCATCCTTTTACTATACATGAAGATATGGTATTTCTCGATCATCAATATGGATAGAGTATCAAGTTATTTTCAAATAAATTCATCATAATCAATTTTTAACATGCATAGGATATAGTGATGAAATATAATAATCTTTGGTTATATATAACCATCTCCTTTGGAACTTCTTCATATACTTTTGTGTGAATATATACATTATTCACATGTGATTGGTATATATGTCACACTTTTCAGCATAACCACAGTGGCTCTAGAATTTTAAAGAAAAAATCATACACTACTTGAAAAATACACTATACTAGCGGTTTAAAACTGATGGTATCGGCCTTGAAACTGCTGGTATAGCCAATACCAACAGTCTGGAGAACCATTTCCACGTATTTCATGGGGAGAGGTCTAACCAAACGGTTTTCCAAGAACCATTTGTATGGACTGATACCAATAGTTTTCAAAACCATTGGTATAAGAAATATGAAAATCTATACCAACCGGTCCATAAAACCTTTGGTATATATAATTCAAAAAACTATCATTCGGTTGGTTTTGATCCCAGTACCTCCTGGTTCTTTTTGAGAGACCTAACCACTAACCTAAAATACTGTTGTGAAAATAATTTCATAAATATATATATGTATAATCATAAATATTTTAAATTTTGATATATTTAATGTCCACTGTAAGAAGATTCCATTAAAAATAAAATTACCTATACCAACAGTTCTCAAAACCGTTTGTATAGGTTCATTGATTTTGGGACCTTTACCAATAGTTTTGGACAAACCATTGGTATAAGGGGGTCCTATACCAATGCTTTGGCGAAAGCCATTGGTATAGAGATTCTTAATGGACATATACGAATGGTTTTCCCAAAACCGTTTGTATAGGTCCTAATTAGTGAACTATACCAATGATTTTCCCAAAACCATTGGTATAGCTCCAAATTACTGACCTATACCATCAGTTTTGGGAAAATAGTTTCTATAGGTCCATATAAGTTATTAATACCAATGGTTTTGGCCAAACAGTTGGTGTAAGACCAAATTAATTAACTACAGAAACAGTTTTCCCAATACCGTTGGTATAGATCATATTTCCAGCTATGATAGATTCAGAATTCAGATCATGTATCTGGTAGTTCTTCTCATGGTCCATCATCTAGTGAAAATCATAGGCAATAGAATTGTCAATTTTATTGAAAAAACAACCCTATAATTTCTTTTAAGCATCACTTTATATCACCAAACATTCTCCACTTTTTGGTAATGTGTGTACTGGTGATGTGATCATCCTTCTCTTTTTCTCCATGAAACCTTCATCACACTCGTCCATCCATATATACATTTCCACATTCCATTGTTAACATAATTATTGGGAAATTATTTCGTGATAAATTTTTCATAGAACATTTTAGTACCATGATTATCCAAGACAGTACATATTTTCGTGACACTAAAGGGTTTCAGTCATTACTCATTTTCCTTTTTTTATGGGTCCATAGAAATTACATCAGCTGTGATCATATGCCCCAATAATGTGGATTTCTGCATCCAAAAGACACACGTTACAAACATTTCATGGAAATTATAATTCATTAATGTTTCAAAACAATCATTATAAATGATTAATATTCCACCATACTCATAGATTATATTAGAATATCATCGAAAAACACTATAAAAAAGTTTCCTAGGTAATGTATTAATACTCTATTATTCTAATTAATTAATATTTATGAAGAATTAGTATGTCTTGAAGGAAAAAAAATACTTAGTTCTTATACCTTGTATAGAAGTACGTTTGATGAATATATTCCTTCATCAAAATTAGCTGATGATATCCAGAATATAGATTAAACATTGGGATGTACTAGGGACATCATACTTGATCAATTATGTTATCAATCCTTGGAAGAAGACACATGTTCTTCATGATGATATAATTTTGTTTCAAATAATTGATACACAACTGTAATGATCCATCCTTCTTCTAGAAAAGGACCAATTGCACACCGTAAAGAGGTTCACTAGGGTATATAAACCATTTATCCCAATTCTCTTACAACTACTTCTTTAACTCTACTATTTCGATATGATTCAACCTATATGGACACATTGAGATAGGATTAGCTATAGGTATGAGTTCTATTGATAACTCTACCTCCTGATTAGGGGAATGTATGGGTATCACTTTAGTAAATAAATCACATTGTACCCTCATAATGGGGATTTTTTCTAGGATGCTACCATCCTTTGAATTATCATTTTGTGTGAGGTATTCTTTGTCATTAAGAATCAACACCCACACCATTGGAGGATTTACAATCGATATTTATGGTCTTCCTTGAATTTATAAAGGAGTAGGGGATGGTTCCAATTATGAAAATATATTACATTTTAATGATAATTTATATCTAATATATATAACTACATCCAATCAATTCATACTACAGTGTCAAATACAACAATAGTAAGTAACATGAGATTCACTGGAAGAGTCCTCCCTAATATTAAAATAGGAGAATACTTAAAATCATGGTTTAAAATGATTGTAACACATGGTGTTTTATAGATATATCTACATCAAGGAATTAGCGATTTAATTAAATAGTTTTGGAAAACTAGAAATATTTAATGAAATATGTAAAACCAAATTCAAATAATCATATTTCCATTCTAGAGTGATTATAAAGTGTACCTTTTGAGACTTCATTTTCATAAAAAAAACATAAAATTTAGTTATTGAATAATCATTTCCTTGTTTATTTGGATTCAGTGGATACTAAAAATGATTACCCACAAGTACTCATGGTTTAGTGAAATGGAATTATAGTTCCATTTCTCCATATAGTTGTATCATTGTATAATGGGTGGTTCTCCCATTTCCTCCACCACATAGTCCAACTTCATCATGTGTTTTGACAGAGATGAGTTTATTTTCATTCTCCCACACACATGAAGCATTTCACTATCTATTTGGAGAAATTAAAATGAGGAATCTTCCCTCATTTTTGACATGTTTTTTGTTGAGTTCGCATTCCACTATTCTCATTATATCCCCCTACTAGATACTATACCTTTCATTCCATATCACCAAAGCTTTGTGACCATTCTACAAACAACATATCCATATTATGATCATGTCTAACAACTTCTTCAAAACACCCAATGTTGCAAATTCCCTTATACTTTGGAAATCAAGGTTTTGAACCACTAAAGAATATATTAATATCAGTCTCATTATTTTGAATAAAACCCTAATTCACTCCATTAATGAATTCATAAATTTTCTTTGTAGGCCATTCCATACTCTCCATCATTTTTCTTCAAATTTATGAAACTTTTATCTATATTTTTTATGACTATTATGAGTGAAATACTTGTTCAGAATCATTATCTTAATGTCTTCTAACACCATATCTTCAATATCATCATTTGTCATGTTGTTCTTAATCAACACCCACCATTGGTAGGCCTCTCTATCAATATGATAAATGAAATGATTTACCTCCTCCAAATTGGGACAGTGAAGTACATAAAAACTTTCTCTATTGAAGGGTCCCACTATTATGTGACTAGTGGATTAGATGATCTATTAAACCATGGTGGTTGCTTCAACATAAAACAATCAATATCAAGTATCTCGGTCTTTTTTGAAGGTGGATATTTTATATTATTCATGTTATTTTTCATAACTTAAGCCATCCGGGTTAGAATCACTATGAAATTTTTATCTCCACCTCTCAAGGCATTCCGAATTCCATTCTAGAAATATCTGTATTGTCCCACACATATGTCGTTGTATATGTTTTACTTAGTTTAGAACAATTTTTAAAATTGAAATGGTTAAATAAAAACATAAGACACAATTTCATTAATAATTTATCCACTTGTGAAATAAACTATAACATCATATATTAAGGAATACATTTGTCTAGAAAATCTTCTTATGTGCATATATATAAATTTTCTCATAATAATGATTTTCACAATGGTTATTTAATCATTATTCCAAAATTTACTGAACTATCCTTCAATATAAACTATAGATGTATTGAGCCAAACCAGAAGCCAATAAACCAGTTTTTTGAGCCGGCTCACCACAAGGCATCAAGCACGCCTCTCAATACGCCAGAGGCTATTGACTAGCAGTGAGGGCCCATGGTGTGATAGTGGGTAGATAATTATTTCATACCAATGTAAGAAAACAAGATAAATAACTAATTATAATACACAATAGAAAGTAAACAGAGTGCAGAATAAATAAACAACTGAAGTAGAATGAGTTGTTATAGTAAAATGATGTAAAAGCCTGAACAGCTATGAAATACAATACAACACTAGTCACCCACCGGGCTGACCATACAGATACAAGTAAAAAAGAAACAAAATGTAAAAGTACATGGATCTTCTACTAACTCCATGCCAAACAACTTACCTGATCACGAGACACTGTCAAACTGCAGTAGCCCGATCAATAGAACCACTAGAGTAGCTCTGCTCGATCATGCATCATTGGGCCTCATCCCTATCAACCATGAAACTTGTGCTAAATATGAAAAGTAAAAATAAGGTATTCACATACAAAATGGTGCATGTACAGGAGTGATTAATAATCTCAGTAGGGCTCCCCTACAAGAAACATATAACTGTGATGTTGAAAGTGTATACAACAACAATGTGCTCATCATAGCTGGATCAAAACCAAAGGAAGTAAATCAAATGTGCAACCATTGTCCAACCATGGGAATGTAATCCCTTTCAATTGGGAAAGTGCCACCATCGATGTCCAAATATATATACATACACATATATAGTCTGATACCAATACACATATTCATATATATGAATATTCAAGATTAAGTGATTAAAATAAAATGAAAAACATCAGTAGTCGATCCATGGGACAATAATCCCAATCTCCTCGAAATCCGGCGCAAGGGAATTGAGCTGGACATCATGACACTCATGTTGTGTATCATTTAGTCGATCTCTAGGTTTGTAATCCCATCAAAAACTACTTACTTCGGCCAATATTGAAATTATATCTCTGAGAAAGCTAATCAAAATCATGTAACTCTTTGAGAATGATCTCATAGCCTAACCCCTCTGGTTTTTTTCTAAGGACATATAAAGACTCTGAGGAAGTTCACATTGTCAATTCCCCTTATAGTCATAGGTAAAACAATACTCTCTAAGGAAGATCACAAAGTCCATTCCCCTTATATTCTATGATAGTAAAGGTATCTATGAGGATGCTCACACAGTCAATTCCCCTTATATCCCCATGGTCACAGACCCACTATGGATGCTCACAGTGTTAATTCCCATTATAGTTGAAGTATTTAAATTAATGCAAAGACACTCTGAGGAATCTCACATGGTCAATTCCACTTATATTCTATAGAAATCAAGGACTCTCTGAGGAATATAACATGAGAAATTCCCCTTATAGACCGAAGTGGTCTTATACTCTCTAAGGAAGATCACTTGGTCGATCCCCCTTATAGCCTAAAATTTTTAATGATCTTCTGAGGAAGCTCACTTGGCCAATTCCCCTTATAATCTACTGCACAAGGTTCTCACAGCCTTGTGTTAGTCAACGTGCATAGAAATGAATTATAGAAAAATTAAACCTATATAAATACTTAGATAAATATTCTAAAACATATCATTCATGTTAGAATAAAAACTCCCCATCCTACAGCAACATGCATGGAAAACAGGCAAGGCAGCCAAAAAGGCTAAGATGAACAACTATTGTAAAAAGAACATGCATGGGAAGCACATCCAAAGAATAGAAATCAACACTATTAATATCCAATTTACCTCTACATAAGCATACAAGCATGGCAGGAAAATGATAGGGGTAAAAAGGTAACCCCACAATACCACGTTCAATAGTATTGGGCATATTTGCAAATAATAATCAATGACATTCAATAGAAAGGAACAAACCACATAATATAGTACACAAGGATTAGTAGGCATCCAAACCACAATAAAGACGCCTCGCTTCAGGCATAGCATCCACCAACCAGGAAGAACCTCTAGTAAACACTCCAACATCATCATACAAAGTCAGAAATAAACAAACAGTGAAGGTGGCTCGAACGCCCAACCGAAAAATACATCCATAGCCCAAAAGGGTTCACCAGTTTGGCATAGGATCAAGGGAAAACCTGACCACCATCTCTACCTGATATCGATGTAAAACTTATTGTCATTCAAACAATAAGCACCAACTGGGTCCCTCAATTCAAGCACTGAGGAAGCACCATACTTGGGATTATCCATGTAAACACGAGCGAAGGCATCCTACATTGGATCCGTAGTAAGGATAAAGGGAATAATCCTACACAGGATCCTTGATTTATGGAAAACATAGGGAAAATATCACAAGGGGGGAATCATCTAAATAATAGGTTATGAGAGATATCTCATAGCTCATCTCCTATTAATGGTTTAAACAATGTTGGTCCAGACACCAAACCTATCATCCACCCCAAGTCTCACTCTTATATGTCAACTGAAATTGACAACTACTGGAAGAACACCTCAATTTTGATAAAACTCTCCAAAACCCCATTTACATGACTTATAAATGTCATATGGATTACACCATGGTTATCTACGTGAAAAAATGCTTAGAATCGACTATTCCCATGAACAATTCTGCCTTCTAGGGCCCAATATATATTCTAATTACTAATACGGGGAAGTATATGGCCAGAACACATTGAGGCTACATGTGTAATAGTACATGTCATGTACATTAATATACACATTGAGTACTATTCAAAAATATTTACCCCATGTGTTTCTTCACTAAAACACATAACCATGTACCACTACACGATGTTTACATTACTGTACATGATATGAACTCCTTAAAAACAACTATTTTGTGTTCTTATTCACACAGGTTGTCACACGGCCACCAACTACACATCGTGTAATCAAAATAAATGGCATTTACTTAAGAAAAAAAAAATTTCCCCAAATGGGAGGAATAGATGGCGTCTACCCCTGGAACACATGCCATGTATTCTAGGTTTTCTAACGGGAAATCCCTCAAAACGCCCGAAACACCCACTTTCTCCCCTAAAACAACAAATCTATCCACAAGAGTCCACAAGCAAGAAATATAATTCATTAAAGAAATAAAACAACATGTTTAAACAATATCTATGGTGAAAACATAAATAAACCTTCATTTGGGTGGAAACCACCGAACCGTTGGTGATTCCACAGCTCCCAGTTGTTTCTCGCCGACTCAGCATGTTGAGATCGTCGAATTGGTACCCGACATACATCCAAATTCTCCCTCTTTCTCAAAATCCAAATCCTACAATGTGGCATGGCCGAAGAGGAGAGAATGAGACATATGAAAGGAGGAGGAATAAAGAAGAGAAGGAAGAAATGAAAATTAAGTAAAAGTCGAAAAAGGAGCTCATGTCGTCCCCAACACTTGACATGAGTTTGTGCCTTCCATAGGCTAAACTCACTATTCCAGTCTCAATGGCACAGGAGGAATCACAATCCAATGATCTATTTAAATGTTATCACCAAATGAACCTGTTTGAATAATTTAATATTTAATTATATAATTTTAAATATTAAATAATCCGATAAAATTAAAACAACTCAGATTTCATCCAAACTCCTGTCCTAGGGTAAACTCACTATTTAGGGACCAAAAGAGCTATCAAGAAAAATTAATTGAGATCATATGGTTGGATAAAATGACTATTTTACCCCCATGAGAATCTAAAAACAAAAGATACAAATTATTGATCAAATGACCATCCGAAAAAACATGGGTTCTTACAAAATCCCCACAACAAACCTTCTCGTCCCCGAGAAGCCCAGTTAAAGGACCATCATCTATGCTCCCAACCCAAGAATCTGCACAACCATGCTATCTATCCCATCTAATGACCTTCCATACAGTATTAACAACTACCATCTATAAATAAGATATTTAACTACGACCAAAATGGTACTCCCCACCATATGGCTTTCCTTACACCGTTATGACAGCACAAACAGAACAGGTTCCATCCTCAACATTGATGGACATTTAGAAATAAAATAGAGCTCGACATAGTTTCAAAGCTCTGTCATCATACTCCGGAAACATCAAAATAGCGCATGATCATCCCTTACATGAGTACACTAAGATTTCACCGAAGTCGTGTCCATCTACCTCCAAGACACACATACATCTTGCCAAAACTTGACCAGGATTTAATCATGGGACATCAATTCTCACACTTGTTTCCCTAGAACAGAACAGGCTTCGACCTACTAGGGTTCAAGTCAAGACCAAGGGTCTCTAGGTCTTCCACCTATCGATATAGAAAAATCCTCACAATTGTGTCACACGGTCTAACCACTTAGCCTAAATGATTCACATACTCTCATAAGAAGGAAAATATCACAACCTACGAGGAAATTCAAAACCAAAACACATCCTATAGGGGCCCTGATCCTCTCTAATCATCCCTAGAAAGAACTACACCATTGAATCCACAACCCAAGTAGAAGAGATACTGAACTGACACTCATCAAGTATCTGTATATGGAAATACCACAAGAATATCCAAATCAAAAGAAAAGGCATGTTATCTATCGACATCATAGTCATCGATTCGACTAGATCTCAATAGAGGTGAGAAACCACACTACAAAGGATTAAATAGAAAGGCATCACGTGCCACATAGTCCAACTGGGACCACTGCACCACCAATGCATGAGGATTGTGTCATCAACCTCAATAAAAATGCCTAAATGTAGATCCACGTATCCTACCATCAGAGTAAAAAGTATGTGTATGTAGATCAAAAGGTCTCAGTCTTCAGTAAAAAAAAATGAACACTAGAAGGCCTATATGATGCTAATCTTACGTGCCTAGTATGATGCATGAGATTCCTCTTGCCGTTGCTGACAAAGAGTCAAAATCCATATCGGGTATATTACAAATGGTCAAGTGTAACACCCTGAGATTTTATGAGAATTTTTTTTATGTCTTATGTTATACGCAACACAAAAAGAATCTTTCACAGCACAAAATATGGACTTGGCTGGCATAATAATGATGTTTGGACCCCCAAATCCCATTTCATTTGGTTTCTCATGAAGAATATCATTTCATTGTCCGTAATATCCTCCATTATCGTGAATCATCTTGTTTCCAGGCATTTTCTAAAACCCAAAAAGAATAGTGTGAGAGGAAAAAATCATAATAAAGGCGGAGTAACTTCAATATCTAACATCTTTGGTTTAATCTAATATCGTTACCATAGTTCTAGGACTATATCCTATACATATACTTATCCTTAGAGACATCCCTAGACATACCTTAGAAATATCTCTAGGGATCTCACTAACGTTCTCGCATCCTAATTTCCAAAGGTTGACTAAACCTTTCCTCTGATACCAACAGTAGAGACCTGAAGCTTAATGTACATGGACATTACAATAATTTTGATAAATACTTAGTACATTACAAAAACACACACACAAGGACCGTAATAGTTTAGTGTCTTTGGAAACTCAGAACGTAATCTTCTAATCATGGTGAAAGATCTTCAACATCTCCCATAAAGATCTTCCTTTTTTTCTTACCAAAATCCTTTCTTTATATCCTGGGGAAAAGAAAACATAAAAGGGTTAGCTCAAATGCTCAGTAAGGGTAAACAAAATAAATATCAATCACATCATATTCATAAGAACATAACATTTTGGAAGTCTTAATCTGCAAAAGAGAGTATAATTTCATAACATGGGATAAATCATAGTAGTGAAATGAAATCCCAATAATCGTAAATTAAAACATGAAACTTTGTGTCATACACACACAATAATAGAAAAATCATTTCTTATTAGTCAAGACTCATTTCCATGACTATCATAGTGGGCAAAGTCCATTTCTGAACCGAGTCACCCTCGTTTCAGTCCTCTTTCACTGAACCGGTATAACCTACCATTCCAGGCATGACTATCTCATGAGATATAAAATCTTTACCCAATGAATTTTAGGGATATATAGGTCCCACCCATCTCATAATTATACCATTCTTATATGTGCCACAAAATCATAAATCATACATCATTGCATAACCCATGTAGTAAAAATGGGATTCTTAAACAACATGACATCATAAAACAATTCATATAAGATAAAGGAATTCATAAAAATAACTTCATAACAACAAAATCAAATCAATGTAATAATAGGGATAAAAACAAGACCCTATATTATCTTAGATGGAAAATATGTTTGATAAAACACTTGAACTCCGTTCTTGGGGAAAATATCATTTCTACTTCAAAAACAATTTTCCTTTCTTAACATGTCATACAATTTTAAACTAAAATAAGTTGATTAAAAATAAATTTGAAAACTTGAAAAAAGAAGCTTCTTGTAAATAATGTTTTAAAAATCCATTCATGCCGTATAAGTTAAAAAAACAATCTTCTCGTACTTTTTTCGGAAAAGTAAAAAAGTACCTCATACGAATTACGACAAAAGATTCCTTTCATATATTTTAGGAAAAACTCACTGAAGGGTAATATAGGTTTTAAAAAATTTTAGGTGGATGGAAATAATATTACATATTTAGGGAACATGGATGTGGATGATAAAATACACCCCAGTAAATAACTACAAATAAACAATCTCGGATAAAAATGAGATTGTGATATTTCCCTTACCTTAGGTCCGATTTTCTTCGTAAGTGTCCGAACCTCCTGTATAATGATTTAAATAATATCATTGACATATTATAGAATCATATTAATTGTTATGATATCATATATGGTTAACATATGACTTTATATTACCCGTTCTTTTGTAAATTCCATGTTAAAGATTGTTTTGGGTAAAATCGTTTCATTTATCGTAGGTGTTTGGACTTGTTGTTCTTGACATTATTATTACTTATATCATGATTTACTTACTTCCAGAATATAAAACATGATTTATATATTATATATATTCAGTATATATGTATAATAGATATAAAAATGAAATGAAACACACCGTTCATGGAGACGGTAGTCCGTACGTACGCATGAACGTTGTTTTCCTTTCCTTATTGTCTTGAATGGATGTAAGTAGATGAAATTCATATATAAATAAATTCTGTAGCTTTATAATGTCATATATTTCATTATTATTTCTTATATATACTTTATAATCATTCTTAAGTGGTTAACATGGAGAATGAATCTCATCGCATCGTGGAGACGGTTGTCCATACATACGCACGAGCGATGATATCGTTCTCATGATCGTGAAATTTTGTTGAAGTGTATGTATACTATTTCAGTATCAATATAACTTTATAATAATAATATATAGTTACTAATTACACCATTATACCCATCCAATTAAGGTGGTGGCGGAAAATAGATTACACCACGGCGTGGAGACGGTATTCCGTACGTACACACGCGCGGTGATTTACTTTTTCCGTAGGATGGATAGAAGGTTAATTAGAGTTGTTTCATATTTATAGTAACATATCAGTATATAATAAATACTGATGTTATTACTTTATCATGAAAAAACTAAAGAATAAGATGTTTAAGAAGAAATAAATTGAAAAAGATCGGTAATGGATATTACCTCTTTTTGACGTGCCTTTTCTTAACCTCCACTTAAAGAACTAAGGATGGTCTTTGAAGAAGACCAGGACCTCTAAGATGATACTAGGGAAGTGGATAAGAGATTTTGGCAGGGGTTGGGCGAGGATGAATGCTCAAATTGGTGTGAGGAGGAGAGGGAGGAGGGGCCCTTTTATAAGGGAGGAGAGGGGTACCTTTGGAAAATCTCAAAATATTATTTTATATTAAGGTAAAATTAGGTTTATAATGGTTCCAAAGGGTCTTATTTTGAAGATAAAGTGGGGATGGGTCTAAATCCTCTCATCCAATAGGATTTAGACAAGTTTAGGTTATTATTTTAACCTTATCAATTAGATTTAACACTAAGTTAAATAATTTAACTTTTACCGTATCTTTTTGTTGTAATACACTCTATGGTTAATAAACATACTATAACAAGCCAAAAAAAACCCCATGTTGTTTATTAGTAATATATATATCCTTATATAAGTCATTTGGTAGAAACCTTAGATTTTTAGGAATTAAATAACAATTAATAATATAATATTTGTTTTAAAAACTAATTTATGTCAATTTTGACACTATTTGGTACATGATTTTTATGAAATTTATAACAGAATGATAAGTACGAACCAAGTTACTTATATAAACAATCACATTTATTTGGGCATAAAAAGACTCAAATTACATTTATTTGGGCATTTATAACATCAAATATGTCAATATTTCATTAATAAGATAATTACTACATCATCTTTGTGTGATAATAAATGATACTTATTTAATACCTAAAAATTATAAACAAACTCATATGATATAGATAATTGTATTAGATATCTGGAGACTATTCATGTTCGAAGTTTCATGAAGTTTATCACTAAATTAAAATTATTATACTTATAATATTTAAGAAAGTGACATGTTGTCACATTCTTTGGTTTTAATAATAATTAAATTATTTTCATGGAAAAAATTCCATTAAATGAATATAATCCGACCCTTAGGTGATATGGGTCTACTTGTAGTCATCCAATAGGATTTTGACATGTGTTAGGGTAATTTTATAACATTATATTTACCCTTAATTACCTGATTTACCTTTAACTATGGTAAATAAAATTTATCGTAGTTACTATTCATGATTCTCAAAAATAAAAAGTAGCTTATTAACATAATTTGGACCCACTGATTCCAAATATGGAATCCATTTTTCCAAATTCAATACACAAAAGTTGCAGAAATTAATTTAAAATTAATCCCGTTGTCGAAAGAAAAAGAATTTTTCTTTAAAACATTGCAAAATATTGAATTGATTTAACCTACGAATTCAAGGTAAAATCAATGCTAATGACATACATTATATTAAATGGAAAAAATATATTCTATTTATACTTTAAAACCATTCAATATTATAATTTAACCACATAAGATATTATGATGAAAAAAGTTGTTTTTAATTAAAATATAGCGTGTTTTTACTATTCATTAAAATATGAAAGTTATCAGAAAAATATCAAAACATTATCTATTGTAAATTTTTATATCCTGATTCAAAAGAAGAATTTTATTTTGTCAAATTGTACATATAAACATCTCAAAAACTAGATTTAAATTGGGTGCGCCATCAAAAGGCGGCAAAACTGCATTTTTTGAAAAATACTTATTTTACCCGAGAAAATTATTTTGTTCTTATACCATGTTCTAAAAAATGTGTAAGATGAATAATAATGTTATAAAATTAAAAATTTAGTTAATACTATTCATAACGGCTAGTTCATGAAAATATTATAATAATATATCATTGTTTATTAAAACCCGATATTGTCTACAACACACGCTATCGAGGAAGGTTGTGATTGCGTGTAATGCAAGCCAAGTCAGGGTTGCGTGTTGTGAAAGAATCCTTCGTTGTTTAGTATTACAGAATCCAACCATATTTCATTTATACATTGAATATATATATATACTCAATGTTGCATAGAATAAATATGATCAAAATTGTGTGTAACACGATCCAAGAATAGTGTTGCGTATACTGCAAGCTAATACGGTGTTGCGTATAGCGCAAGGTAATCTTGGTGTAGAATACAACACAAAACATTAATGAAATTAAAAGAATATTTTTCATAAAATATCGGGGTGTTACAAAAACTTAGGCAGATCCTGCTGCTGGAATATACATGTCAACACTTCCATTGATGTGGTAACGAGCTGTACTCCTTGAAGGATAGCATGAACTGCATGAAGTCTTCACAAAACTGCACATCCGCTTCTGAATCTAGTATAATGGCTAACACCACATCAGGAACTGCTAGAGGATCCATCGGTATCCAAGGGAATTCTATATATGGAGTATAATCATTACCACTCTCTTGGAGAAAAACTTGTGTTCATCTCAGTGGCATGACTCTACAAGGTCAAACCCACGCCTTAGATTAATAACATCAAGGACTAAGAAATGGATGCATAAGAAGAGAATAGGAAAAATAAAACATTCATGTTTTATAAAACAAGACTACACCGCATGTATAATTACTACCCAGTGTGTTCCCTTAAGTCTTTCACATGGGCGTGTACTTCTACAAGAACTAGTCATGTAACACCCAAAACACACAATGTCTTGTCCTTACACATGATGTGTACTTGATTTTTATTCCCCAGTCCGAGTCCTTATACACGGCTAAGCCACACAGTCCTCATTATAACGGACAACATTTCATGTATAAGGTCTACATGGTGTGTACTAGAAAAGCTTCACCGACCCGTGTGGTTCGTGACATGAACAGATACACGACTCACACTAGACATCATGTTCTATACAAACAATGCGTGTACCAAAAGAGGTAACACTGAACTATGCTATATGTTACACTTCTGGATTCCAAAATTACACTACACGGCTTGTTCATCATGGACACAACATGTATCATCTATGAATTTCTTTGTCTGTGTTGTTAGTCACACATGCGAACACATGGTCATGGCGACAAGGCGTGTACAAACGGTACATGGAGTGTTCCCAAGAGAGTATCCCAATACCGTTTTCTTCCCTAGGTACATGACATATCACACCCGCACAAAACATGTACAACAACCTTTTTCCACTTCAACATGACTAATTCCAGACGGTCTCTAACCGGTCAAGACTACACAGTGTGTCCTAGAGGTACACGACGTGTCCATGGTTAAATATGGAAGTCCTGAGTTCCCTACCACACGATGGGTTACATGAACTTATTCAACACGGTGTGTAAATTTATTTACACAACCTGTATTAAAAAAAATATTTTTTTCCCAAACAGAGGAGTATAGGGCGTGTGTTCAAAACTACACGGCGTGTATGCTGGGTTTCTCTGGAATGTAAGCCTATGAAACTACTATGGACTCCATTATTTCTTTAATTCATGCATTGGTATGCTATATTCTGATCCGTGGGGGCCCATACTGCCTATTATATAATGTTTAGCACCTCACATGCCACATTATAGCACAAAATGAATAAAAGGCTGGATCATGATCCGCTAAATTCAGGTTCAGGAGAGCCCATACTTCTCAAAGACAAAATGTAATCGACTATAAATGCAACTGTAACATGTAATAAAACCCTATAAACAATATTTTTATCTATCATATACCTATCAAAACTATATGCATTTTCTAGCACGACATCTTTTAGAACAACATGCAATTTTTAATGCACCTACATGGCAGGGAAACTATGCATTTCATATGATTCTAACATGTGCCTAAATCATTCATGAGATGGAATAACCTCATCTCATTGGGTTTCACCTAAATAGAAACGAAATATATAAATATAAATAGCACACCATGAGTGCATCACCCAATGATGAAAAGAAATTCAACAGTAATAATCATAAACAGAAAATCAAAATTTAGTTTAAGGCAATCCAGTCTTTACCTGTAAAGAAGTTAGTTACTCTTGGGCATAGATTATTACCAAATCCCTTAATATTCAATAAAATTAATGTTTTCACCAAATAATAATTATCCCATAGATGAAAAACTACTCAAACACCAATTTGTAATGTCCCAGAATAGGGTTCCAAAAAACGGGTGCTCTGAACCAAGCTGGTCACATGACCTCAAGTGCATTTCCCAAAATGCCAGAGGCCGCCATCTAGCAGCGTGGGACTAGGACTAATTTTGGGAAAAAATGCCCTCATTTTTCATATTTTAGCATAGAGAAGATGAATATAAACATAAAAAAGTGGAAGCAGTAAACAATGTTAACATGAAATAGAAAACAAAACTGGTGTGAAAGATAACCAAGAATCATATATATGATGATGCAACATGTCTCTAATTCTAATAATGCAACCAAAAATTAAGACACTATAATCTAATACAATACAACATAAGGTAAAATGTACATCAAAAGAAAAATATGCAATGCAACATGAACACAATATCATCACAAGCCTATGCTCGGCCCCATGCTCTCTTATTCCTCTACAACAATCACGTAACTGTGTAGGGACCCTCCCCCTTATCGAAACCTGCACCAATATAATCTGTTTTGGCACATGACATGCCCCAAACAGTGTGTGAGGAATAAATCCCACTAAGAAACCACCAAAGGACCATTCCCAAATGTATGTGAAAATTTATAACATCAGTGTCAAGTAATGAAATGTGGAAACTAGGAAGTTCTCAAAAGTAACATTTTCTACAATTTATATTTCCATTTTAATAATTATTTTTTAAATTCAATATAATTGAATTATTAATTTTCTGAGACTCGGCCTTGACTGACAATTTTTATACAGTTCCACAGTGGAATCCACAACATGTTATCTAACTAGTTAAAGATAATAATAATATCAAGCCTATGCTTTAGCATGGCAGGTGAAACATAAGAAATCACCATAGTGAATATTCAAAATAAACATTGTCTTCAGAGAAGTAAATGCTTACCCTCAGGAAAAAAACGAAACTCTCAGGTGAATGACCTCAGGTATAATGAATATTTCCCTCATGAATACGAGGTATAACACTTAGGAACAGAAGATACTACACTCAGGCATAGAAATGATGCCCTTAGGCTAAAAAAACCATTACCTCAGGCTAAAAAAACATTGCCCTCAGGAATAAGAAATGGTTCCCTGAGGGTAAACAAAACCTTTCCCTCAGGCTAAACAATCCGTTCTCGGATGCCAAACAAACCTTTCCCCCATGCTAATCAAAACACAGCCCTCAGGATTTCCAAAGGAAAAGAAAGTAACCGGGTTGATCCCAATGCATAAGAAATCAATTTATAAATGTTTCCTCTCATTAAAACACAAAACATGATAAAATCTTTGCATATCCATTGCTATCCTGTCCAAATGTCTAAACAAGTGGAACACACCCTCATGGTGGCCATAGATTAATGCAACAATCCAAATATCAAATCAGCCCGCCCGTTTCCCCTCTGGTGGTGCCTCCGGTGGCTTCCACTTCGGTGGCTTCATCTCCGGTGGAGCCTCCATCTATAGTGGCATTCGATCCTGTATTGGGGTCTCCGGCTGTGGTCGTTTCCTCCCGCTGGGGGTCGCATCATCCCTCTCCCCCTCAGCGGCGAGCAGGGAAGTCTTTTATGGAGGCATTGTGCGGATCTGGATCTGGGTTTTCGGAGCTCTGTTTTCCAGTGATCGATCAGTTCTCCCAATATGTGGTGCGTGATGGGTCGTGGGTAGAGTATTCAACCCCGTCTTTAGTGTTCGCCCAAGCGGTCGCTGGGTTAAAATGGTCTCTATTAGCGTGTTTCGGGGTGGCGAAGCTGCTGATCTCCATTTTCAAGCGGTTTGTGGGCACGTGGGGGCTGCAGGTGGAGGCTCGAGCATTCGTGCTTCATAATAGCTTGTTCTTATTGGTTATGGCTTCTGAAGCGGAGTTTTTCCAGGCCTGGTGTGTTGCCCCTCAGGTTTTCGGGAGGTGGCGCTTCAACCTGAACTGTTGGTCGATGGCACCGTATTAGGGGAAGGAAGACTCACAGGCAGCAGTGTGGGTATGTCTACCTCACTTACCGCTCTGTTTCCAGAATATAGTGTTCCTCAGAGCCATTGGAGATGGGTTGGAGGGCTTCCTGTGCGCGGACACATGAACTCGCAGTGGAGTGAAGATATTGGTTCCACATATCTGCATCATCTTTGTTCTGTCCTTACCTCTTCTGGAGAGTTTCTCATTGAATGTGCATGATGAGGTCGCTTGGAATCAGGCCGTAGAGTACCCGATGTATCCTCGTTTTTTTACGGGCTGCTCTTTTCAGGGGAATTCAGATCTTCACTATAGGAAGTAGCGTCTAGGGGTGTGTCCACCATGTTCCTTTGATCTCAAGTCTGGTGGTTCTTTAGTTTCTACAGCTGGGGTGTCTAGTCCTGTGCATGCGCGGCTGGCTCTGTATACTTCGAGCTCTTCAAATGGTTGCTCCTTCTCTGCATCAGCTTGTGTTGGTGTTGGGAAGGCTTCCCAGTGCGCCGAGAGCTCCCCTGGGTTGGGGCTGGTTTCATCATCTCAGTGCAGCTTCAATGAGGTTCCCCTGGTATCTTTTCCTAGCCCTTGGCCTTTCTCTTGGGTGGTTGCTTCAGGTGTTGGTCTTGAGTCCCGGCTGAAGGCGGCCCCTAAGTTGCATTGGGTTTTTCCTTGGGGTGCTTTCTTTGTTCAGCAGGCCTCATGTCCGGGGGTGCTGGGTTTGGCATATGGTGTTCAGGGTTGCTTGGTTTCTTTTGGGTCCAGGGGGCAGGGCTGTAGTGGCGGGGGCAGAGGAGCGGATGAGCCTTTGGAAGCTAGGATCTCCCTTGAGAAAGACCAGTTGTTAAGTGTTGACACCCCTTCTTCTTCAAATTGTGAGTTCTTGCTGCAGGAGGCACCCATGACCTATTCGCCCAGCTAGTTAGTGCATGGGAAGGGGTCCAGGTGCTCCCCGTTTTGGTCTCCTTCTTCATCTGTTCCTGTAGAAAGAAGCTCATGAGTTAATACGAGATACTCTCTGAGGAATTTGAAGTCTAGAGAAGGTGCAATATATCTCACAAAAGTGACCACATCGCCTGGGGTCAATTCCTGGAAGCCTCTGTTTCCATGAACCCAGTTCTTATCTGGAATGCTCGAGGGGTTGGAGCGAGGGTCATGTCTGATTTCATTGCATCATAAGATAAGAAGCATAAAGTCAATGTTGTGACGATTATTGAGCATATAAAATCCACTACCAATATCAAAGAATTTTCTCGTATGGTGACGATTCATGCTTCATTGAAGGTGGAGCCAGTCAATTGGCATATTTGGATCCTGTGGAATAAGGAGGTGTCAGTGTATTTGGTGCAAGCTAGAGATCAGCATATCATGATGAGGGTAACCTTTGACAGATCATCCCTTTTTGTTTCTATAATTTATGGTAGTTTTGATGCTCATAGTAGGGAGTTCCTCTGTAGAGAACAAAATGGGTTTGATTCGGGGGATCAACCATGGATTTTGGGCATCGATTCCAATATTATTGTGGAGCAATTGGAGAGAAAGGGGAGATGTGAATTCCATAGGCGGGATAGTGGGCCTATGAACAATTTATGGTAGGAAGGGGGATGATGGACTTGGGATATTCAGGGGACCCTTTCACCTGTTACAACAACCGAAGGGGAAATAGTCAATGTTGGAGTAGGCTTGACCGATGTTTGTCAAATGTTAATGTGATGTCATTGTTCTTGGAGGCGAGGGTTTTCCACTTGACTCGGAGACTCTCTAACCACTCCCCCCTCTTATTGTCCCTAAATACGGCCAGGGACCACAGTTGGGATTCATATATATGAGTAACTGGTTCGGTGTTCCGGGATTTCACCAGGTTGTGAGAAAAAGCTGGGAAGCTCCGATCCAGGGATGTTTCTAGGTGGATCTGCAAAGGAAGTTGATGAGACTCAATCAGGCTCTGCATACATGGGATAGGGGTATTCCTCTTGATAATGAGGAGCTGGAGGAGATTAAAAAGGAATATGAGCGGCTTGAGGAAAGCATTGAGGAGGTTTATGATTATTGTGTCTTCGTCGAGCTCTTAGAAAATAAAAAATCTCTGGATACTTTGTAACTCTCCCATGACAGCAGGGAAAGGGAAGGCACAAGGGTTAAATGGCTTAAGGAGGGCGACAAGAATACTGATTTTTTCCAGGAATGAATCAGGGAGAGGCAGTGTATTGTCAAACCAAATCAGGCCCATGAGGATGGTTCCTTCATGGATGACAGTGATGTGGTTGGGGCATGGATGTCTCGTATTTTAGGGACCTTCATTCAGGCACTAATCCATATAGGCCGAAAGGGTATCCCATGGGGGTGATGATTTCTTGGAGAGGGTCCCTTATCAGGTTACTCCTCATGGTAATGAACTATTGGAGAGAGTCCCGAAGGAGGAGGAGATCAGGGTGGCAATCAAAACATTAATCATCAGAGTGCACCAGGGCCCGATGGGTTCCCTGGTTCATTCAATAGGCCGGCCTGGGAGGTGGTTAAGGGGGATATCATCAATTCCATTTAGGACTTCATAAGAGGGGGTAGTCAACTACGGATTTTCTTAGCCACGACCCTTGTTCTGCTACCAAAGATCAAGGCTCCTTCATCCCTACTTCATTATCGGTATGTGTAATTTCACTCTCAAAATTCTGGCTAGTATTATCAACAGGAGGCTAGATGGAAATTTGGAACGATGGATATCCATGGAGCAACACGGCTTTGTGAGAGACCTAAATATTCATTGTGCCATAGCATTGGAAATATAGATGTTAAGAGACCTCTCATTTAAGTCCTGAGGGTCCAATTTGTCCATCAAGATTGATATGAGCAAGGCTTATGATAGGATTGAATGGGGATTCATCAACATGGTCCTGTAAAAGATGGGCTTCTCCAAATGGTCTTGTGACATCTTGTTCAGGTGTTTTAGTTCGTTTTGGATGGAAGTGTCCTTTCTAGGTCATACACATGGCTTCTTTAAGATGGTGAGAGGCCTTAGGAATGGTGATCCGCTATCCCCAAGCATCTACATCCTTATGCAGGATACCTTGAGCAGGCTGATCGACATCTGTCTTGCAAGAGGGGATATTCTTCCATACCGGCAGAGACAAAGGCATCCTTTTGTTTCCCATTTGATGTTTTTGGACGATACCCATATCTTCATTAATGAGGGATGAAGATCCGTGCAGGGCCTGAACAAGATTCTTGAGGATTACTACCAATGGAGTGGCCATCAAATTAACAAACAAATGAGTGGATTCTACATAGCTGACACATGAAAACCGAGAAGGGTGGATGATTTGGGTTCTATATTGGGGATAAGTCAAGGTCTATTTCTGAAGGAATATATGGGTACCCCTGTTTATCCATGCCACATGCACATCAGAGACGTTGACCATATGGTGAGTAAGATTTCTAGCCAAATCATTAACTGGAAGAATGATTTTTAATCCTATGGTGGGCAGATCACTCTCATGAATAGTGTCCTCTCATCCATTCCTGTGCATGCTCTCTCGGACTCGAATCTACCAAAGGGGGTTATTGGGGCCATTGAAAAACTCTTTTCCCTGTTCATTTGGGATGCATTGTTAGAAGGGAAGAGGCATTGGGTCTCTTAAGGGAAGATGGATTGTTCCATTGCGGAGGGAGGGGTTAATGTCGAAAGCCTTGAGAACGTCATCGTATACATGCACGTGAAGCTGGCCTAGGAGGTTACTGATGAGCGTACTATGTGGGGAAAGATAATGGCTCTATGGAATGAGGTTAATGATGATTTTTCTTCGAGGAGCCAGTCCCCGCTCTAGTCTTCGGTGGGTAACATGATTTCGAGCATAATTGATACTCGATGTGGATTATTGGGGAGAGAAATGTCCTCTTCTGGCACCACAATTAGTCGAGTAGGGCCCTCGGCTAATTGGGATGTCCAGCCCCAACGATCTCTTTTTGGGAGGAGAGTCAATTACCTCACTTCTTTAGGGGATTTCAAGATGTGAACCAGCTGGATCTTTTCGACTACATCATTTTGAGCCCGATCCTGGATCGATGTGTTTTTACTCCCTCCTCCTCATTCGTTTTAATGTAAAGAATTTTCACAGGCTCGACACTACTCAATGACAGCTAGGGGGATTGTTTGGACAGGTGGGGTGCAAGAAGATACCAAATAAGTGTAACTTCCTAACGTGGCACATTCAACACCATTCCCTTCCAAATGATGACAATGTTAAATGGCTTGGGATCAGTTTGACATCTAGTTGCAATTGTTGGGATAATAGAATCCAGGAGAGCATTGATCATCTGTTCTTCGAAGGGGAGTGGGATAAGTCAGTCTGGAACTACATAGGGTGTTTTTCTGGGTGCAATCCCATGGCGGCAAGCAGTGGGACTTTTCTGGAGGGATGGTTTTAGGGTTCGGCTCAGAGGGATAAGGAGATAGAGGCGTGTGCGTGTTTCTTTAACACAGGATGCTGGAGTCTATGGTCCACGCGGACTAGGTCCAGGATTGAGGGTACCATCCTCGGGTCACATCATCATCTCTAACATGCATAGCCGCCTGTTCGAATGGTGTGGGGTAGAGGAACTCTAGTCGGTCGTGCCTTTAATGCGCAACCTGAATGTGCATCATCCCACACAGAAAATGGGTCTCCCGCAGTAGGGGGACTAGGTGAGGTGGAACCCTCCGACATTCGTCCTCAAGCTGAATACTGATGGGTCTTGTGTGGCAGGTGTTATGTGCGGTGGAGGTGTGGTCCGGGGCTGCACGGGCAGTGTGTACACAACATTTTCGGGGAATTATGGAGACGGCTCCTCTATAAAGGCATAGGCGTAGGCTGTTCTCTCGAGCATCATCCTATGTAGGCAACGAGAGCCCCATATTACCCATGTGTAGACAGACTCATTGATCATCTACGGAGCCTTACACGGAACGGTAATGATACCTTTTTCCATGGTATATACAATTCGAAGATGCAAGGCTCTAATCGACATCAACACTAAAGTCAGACATACATGGAGGGATGGGAATAAGGTGGAAGTCCATTTGGCATATATAGAATCCCCAGGTAACCTATTTCAATGTATTTCACATGTTTCTCACCTGTAACCTGAGGGGGTGAATCTGATCCAAGGGGATTCCCTTGGCCTTCATTATTTATGCCCTCCATAAGCCTCGGAGCCCCTTGTTCGCTGTACGTTGTCCACTGTTTGTTTTTGTTTTGTTCCATTTGGAATAAAAATGGTAATATTGGATGGATGGAGTTTATATTTGTTCATTAGATTACCTATGCAATTCTAGGTATCCATACAGCCAATGCCTAAGCCATAAAACGCCCTGAAAGTGGGCACGTTGAACAATTGTACACAAAATCTACTCAACAGTTGGAATCAAACACAAGACCACCTTCCTCGATATCCGATGATCGATATAAAGGAAAGGCGCCTCCCGAAACGACCATGAATGATGTAGATATGAGAAAATCAATTACCTATTAAAACCTAAATAACATTAATTATGGAATGTATTTGAAGGAAATACTCATGGAGAGGGAATATCATACCCAAGCGGTTCAAATGTGAACAATGGCTGTTAGTTCCACATGGCAGAATACCTTGAGAGGGGGGGTGAATCAGGGTATGAATATTTCAAAAATAAATTATGTTCTGGTCATTTTTCACTATTAAGAAAAACACTCTTCTCTCTCATTCATGTTGCACAATGTAAAAATAATGTAATGAATGCACATGACACATCGATTTTTACTTGGTTCACCCTCATTGGGCTATGTCCAAGGAGCATACACCGGCAATGTGACGATGTACTAAATCAACTAAAAGCGCAATGATGTTTACAAGGATCGGGATAGATAAATTCTATTCCATGGATCACTGCCTTCACAATGTTTAGGGTCAGCTCACTACTTTCCCTAGGGTCACTCCCTGTTTCTCTTTCTCTGGATCACATTCGGTGGAGAGGATAACCTTCTTCCTCTTCCTATTCTCAATGTTTTGGAAAGGATCCACTCACTGTTTATATACCTACAGGTCTCTCCATTATCACTAATGAATACATCCTCTGTTGTATGTGAATTCTCTATTGAATTCCAACATTCACCCATATATTAATCTCTCTTTGCACTGAAGGTATCAGAGAATCATCCAGCCTTCACACCTCACTGAATAACCGCCATGAATCAACCTCACTTGGCGTGCAGGTCTATCCAGATGCACATGTATCAGTGCACAGGTCAGAACTGGTGTGCAAGTCACTTCAAACACTTGGGCGGCACAATCTTCTGTAAATCCAAACCTTCACAACTCAACCCCTTTTATGGACAAACCAATATTGGCGCGCAATAACCAACCGACATGCAACTTCAAACACTGGAGCACAAGTCCACATGCGCGACCACACACCAATTGTGCGACCACCACACCAGCACGATAGGAGATTTGATTTTCAAAGTGTTGAACTCCATTAGAAATGATTAGGGGGTGTTCCTGTATTTATAGGCATTCGGTTAACCTACGTGGAAGTGCGCAAGTCTTTCCTCGGCGTGCAAGTCCTGGTGCACTAGTTTCTTCCCCTGCAAGACACTTGTACGACCCTATTTCCTTTTCCATATTTCGAATATCTGATCTTGAAAATCGTATGGTGCAAAACATTCCTACCCTCCTAGACACCGGTGCGTAGGTCCTTTCACAGCACACAAGTAACCTGTGCGACCAACCCAATACCTCCACGACTCTGTTTCCATTGTCATATTTTGACCATTTGATTTTGAAAAACATTAGGTGTTCAAGTTTCCATCCTTCAAGTACATGGTGCCTATGTCCCTTTTCCAAAAACCAATTTATTTCATTTGTCGATTTCCAGGCCCAAAAATTTGGCAAACACTAGAAAATTGGCACCACGTTGTATTTGTTCTTTTTGTACCTCCTCCAGGTCATCCATTCCTTTGTAGATGTTTTTGAATCAAACATAGATTGATATCCATAGCTATTGAACTCAACATGTCAACATGAAATCCCCATTGTCAACAAATTTTCATGTCATGGTTTTCTTTGTCAACAATCACAACATTGTTGTCCACTTTGTCAACCAACACAATCACGTCAAAAATGATTCAATGATACCTTGAGGGATTTTTTACAAACAATCTCCCCCATTGGGTTTGTTGAGAACTATTCAATAAAAAGATACATCATTAATTCTTCATCCCCCATTAACCTATTGCGATTCTTATTGCGATCAAGGATTTACTCAACACATACTCTAATCCCACATGAGAAATGCTCGACGTGAGAAACAAGAGTAAATGAAAAGTTCATCCATGAATCACTTCATCACTGACATCCACTATATGGCTACTCCACCTGTCAACTTCTCCATCTATCTGTCATTATTTCTCAAATAGCCACACTATCTCCCCATCGGACAATCACAATTTTCTCCCACTTTGTCAACGAAACCAATGGTCCTTCCTTTGTAGTCTGGAATAGAGTAGAGAAAGCATATCATCACATTGGGGAAAAAACATCATAACATGGGGAGGGGAGCCCGTATGCAAAATCTTTTAAGTGAAAGGAGTCGACTGAACTCCCAAAGCTAGTCAATTTCTCTCAAATGATTCCTCGGTTAATGCCTTTGTCAGAACGTCTGCGACTAGTAGCTTTGTAGGCACATACTCCAACCTCACGATTCCCTGATCAACCTTATCCTAGATAAAATAATAATTTATCTCAATGTTCATTTTTCTAGAATGATGGATGATTTTTTTTAAATTGATGGCACTTGAGTTATCACACAATATTCCGATCGGAGATTTCACTTTATCTCCCATGTCATTAAGCTGCTACATCTTCCACAATATCTGTGTGGATGATTGAGTAGCCGCAATATAATCATACTATTTGGTTCTCAATGAAATGAAATCTTGCTTCTTGATAATCCAAGAAATACACAATCCTCCAAGATAGAATGCACCACATGATGTTGATTTTCTATCATATGCAAATCTGGCCCAATCCGTATCTGTGTAACCCAATATTACCGATTGAGATTAGTCATTATACATCAGAACGTAATCCACGGTGCCTTTGATACCCCAAAGTATTCTTTTCACTAAAAGCATGTGGATTTCCTTTGGATTACTTTGATATCCCGTAGCATGGAATGTGGTGAAAAAAATATAAGGCCTTTTCGCGGTCAAGTACAACGAACTTCCAATAATTTGCCAGTATTCTATGATACTAACTTCCTTGTCATCCTCGTCTTTTGATATTTTTATCCGAGTACCAACCATAGTTTTCATATCCTTGGAATTATCTATGAAATAAATTCTTAAATCCTCCTTGGAATATTTTGGATTGAGAAATGAATGTTCCATTCCTTCATTGTGTCACCTGTAGTGCAAGGAAATACATTATCTTTCCAATCAATGACATTTCAAACTCATTTTACATGAATTCAGAAAACTTTCTGCATTACGCTTCATCTGATCCAAAAAATATTATGTCATTGACATACACCAACACCATCATCCTTTGATTACTATCGTTGTGGAGATATAGTTTGTAATCAACTCCCCCACGCTAGAAACCAGGCTTCTTCAAGTACTGATCAAGCATTGAGTACCATGCTCTTGGTGCTTGCTTTAGCCCATACAACGCCTTCTATTTCCTACAAACATTGTTCTCAACCTCATGACTAAGAAAACCATCTAGCTACTCAATATATACCTCCTCTTCCAGAACTCCATTCAAGAATGCAGATTTGAAATCCATCTGGAACACTTTGATCTTTTATTTCACTGCTATGGCCAAATATAAACTGATTGTCTCCATCCTAGAAACCGATGAAAATGTTTCATCAACATCTATTCCCTCTATTTGGGAGTATTATTTTCACACATGTCTTGCTTTGTTTCGAACCACTGTTGCATCTAAATTCATCTTGTTGTGATAGACCCATTTAGTACCGATGATATTCTTTTCTTCTGGTCTTGAAACAATCTCCCACGTCTAATTATCTTCTGAATCCGTGTCAACCAGTTTTACTCCCCCTGATTCTCTTACAAATTTCTCACTTTCAACAGAAAACATATGTCAATGTTCAATGACGTCATTTCATTCTACTAATTATCTAATATTCCTATTGAAACATTGTTGATACTCTCTCGTAGCTTCATTGTATCCTAAATATTGTTAGCTAATTCCACATTATATAATGAAATAGATAAGCATGAGGTACATGATTATTGATGCTTCTCCTCGTGTTTCTTTCGACCCTCAATATGAAACACCCGAGCAGAGTCAACCAATTATTTCTTTGATGGATCTTTCATCTGATTTTGTTATTGAATGCATCCCCTATGTTATGAAACCCTTCCCAAGGATAGGCGTACTTTTTACACCTATATAATTCTTCTTCTCCTCCATCATCTATCCTCATCTTCCACTTGGAATTGATCCATTAATGAAATCTCAAAACCTACTGATTTGGAACTCAGTGTTGGAAACAAGAGACAAAGTTAATAACACAATCACTTCCTATTATGATCTTTTGATCCCTTTCTTCTTTACCTTTTGTACTTGATTTTTGGAAACTAAATCTCTAGATCATATCACTTTTCATTGTGAATCTATAGATGCCACTTCCCCATGGATCTTATCTCCCTAAAACCTCAAAAACATAAATCATCAGTAAATATCATTTATATTCATAGGGAGAGGGGTATCTTCCGGACTCCTCAAGATGAGGATTTAGGTTGATCCTGATCGGTCAACCCTTTGATTCATTCTTGCAGAGCATCACACTCCTTTTTGGATTCTTCTAGCTACCTAGCCAACTTCAAATGCTCTGGGAATATGATTAAGAATCCATCACCTACATGCTGAGTCTTTTTCTGATATGATGATTCTATAAGCCAGGCCTTGCTCAGAATTTTGGTTTTAAACCCACTAGTACACCTTTCCATCATTGATGTTCCACCAAAATTCCATTTCCATTGATTTCTTCTCTAAGTAGGAACATATCTTCTTGTAATCATTCCTGGATCATTTATCCATTATAGGTATATTCCTCTTTTCTTCACTTTATTTTGTGGCACACGACATGCAAATTTTTCAAAGCATTCTTCGTTATCATATTTCTGAGTCACCACACTATTTTTCATATGTGGTGGGTCCACCACTGAACGTACATTCTTCTTACTCACATAATTAGAGTTTCCTCCCTTTTTTCTAGATTTTTTCATGATATTTCTTAGAGGGCGGTTGTGAGTGTGACAGAGGAGGTGATTGATACACCTTTAGTTCAGCTCCATGTTATTATCCTGAGGCTCTAATCCTATTTTCCAATTTATCATTTTTTTATTACAGTGTAGTGTTTCTCATTATACACCACTAGAGTTGTGAATCACCTTTCAAGTCCCTTTTCCTTTCCTGCTTTTTTCTTGCTACAATCTCATTCCAAATTCCCATAATCCGTACATATAAACCATTTTCCATCAATGGCATACCTAATTTTATCATTTCTCTGTTGATATGTGGATGAAACATGAGTTCTTCCTCTAACATTGATCTCCTGAGATTCGTGACACATACTCATGGTGTGTCCCATTCATCCATAGTAATATTAGCTAATGAAGGCTTTCTTCTGAGAGACTCTTCTTTCTGATTTCTCATTACACATGTTCTTCTTCTCAGATCTAGTAATGTTTCTATTTTCATAGCCTGAGATGTATTCCCGTGCCTCTAAATAAAATCGTGATGTCTGAACATAAATCCCGCAGAAATAGCACATGCTATCATTTCTTCCTGTAAAATCCTTTTTAGGTCTATCTCCAGCACCTACAGTTTTTTCTCCACTTTTGGAATTATTCACAACTCTCTTTCTATCATGCACGGAAGGGGATTCATCAAATACAATACGAGTTTTTCCCAAACTATATGGTCTATGGGCTGAGAAAGTATTCTATTGTTTATTTAAGAAATAGAATATATGTTCTTTATCTTATCATCACTTGTCAAAGGATAATCCAATAGTAAGTGCAATGCATCCTTCATTTTAGACTTTCCTTTGGTATTGGATTTCTCCACTTCCTTCTTTACTGATTCTAGCTCTTCTTCCAACATTATAATATTCATCTCCCTTGATTCAATATGGACATCATGTTCTCTCTTGAGAAGCTTCCATCTTCTCATATCATCTTCCAATTCATGTGTTGGTTTATCCACCATGTAATTCTCCTTTATAATTTCATTTTTTCTTGAGAAACATAATTAGAACAACATGAATTATCTTTTTATAGTCTTTTATTTTTCTGAACTAGCTCATATAGATGAGTAACAAGATGAACATTTCTGGCTTCCAAAATCTGAATTTCATCTCTGTCCTGATTCTTTCCCTTAATCTCATCTTTTATCATTTCTCTCTTTATAGAAACATTTTTTGGTTCTTCGGCTTGAGAATCATTATTCCTTATAGATTAGTGGCCAAATCAATAACCCTTTTATTTAATCCTTATAGCTTTTTTAATCTCATTTTCCATTTCTTGAATCTTGATTTCATTAGATATAATCTCTTCATCCTATTTCTAATCCATTTCCTTTTCCTTGTGGAAAACATCTAATTTTCAACTTCTTGGTGTTTATTCATCATCAGTGGTTCCAACATCACTTGGAATATCAGGTTCTTCAATCATTTCTTCAGCATCATTGAATGAGTAAGTATTTTCATAGAATGATTCATTCAAACCATTATTCTGTTCACTACATGAATCCTATAACTGAATCACACTCTTTCCATTGACACTTCCAAAATGGAGAATTTCACCAGACATTTGCATATTCTATGAAGATATTACCTTCGCCTTGGAACTCCAAGAAAGGAGCAGACTGATTATTTAACCACACAGATCGGCTACACCAAGTTGGGGAAAACAAATCTGATAAAATCAACCTTCCCTCTAAAACCCATTGTAATGACAAATTGGGTACTATATACCCTGAGAGGGGGGTGAATCAGTATATGGATATTATTTTTCTAAATTCTTTCATCCCCATTAGATCCTGACCTCTTAATTTCAGGGGTATCTTTGTTTGAAATTGTGTGTTTATTATGATCACTTATTTTATTCTTTATATGATTATGATGCTTTGAATGTAATTCAGGGAAGCAAGTAGGTGGACATATATATTTTTACTTGGTTCACCCTCACTGGGCTACATCCATGGATCATACTCTGAAGATATTCCAATTTACCAAATCCACTAATGCACACTGCCAATAATGAATACAATGTTTGGGATAAATCACTTGTATTCCCATGCTCAATGCCTTTACATGGTTTAAGGCCAGCTCACTACTTTCCCAAGGGTCACTACCTGTTTCAATCTCACTGGCTCATTGTCGGTGGAGAGCATAACCATCTTCCTCTTATATAGCTCACTACTCTGGAATGGATCCACTCACAGTTTATAGACCACTAAACCTATCTATAATTTTCCCCTGGGAATCCTTGAATATTGTGATTCTACATTTTTCCCAACTAATCCTTCAATCTCAGGATGGGTGCTTGCGGACTGACCTCAATTTCCATAGATTTTTTCTTCTGATCACACCCTGAATCAGTCTTAACGTCTGAGCCCAATTTCTGATTATTTGCTACGGAACTACTAGGCTTCTCTTTCAACATTTCAGTATTCGTAATGACCTTCTTTCAGAAGAATGTGTTGGGAATCAAGGATTTTTCTTGGACATTAACATTTCTCCACATATTTACAACTTCTTCTTCATTATATTCGATACGCTTGATGTGATCTTTCACTTTTCTATTCAAGCCACTGATCTCCCTTTTCTATTCTTCAATCTTGATCTTATACTCACTAACTGATCTTGAATTCTCTGGTGATGATAAATTGAGTTTTTCAATTTTTTCTAATAGCTAAGACTTTTCTTCATCATGTTGTTGCATATAGAGTTTTTCATCGTGTACCACATTATTGGATTTCTTTTTTTTTTCTCTCCAAATATCTATCTAATCAAGAGCTGCTTCAAATTTAGCTTCCATTTCAACTCCCCCTTCAATTTCATATTCTTCTTCACTAGTGTCGGTTTCATCCTTTTCTTGAGCACCACCGACAATAGCCAACATTGAATTTCTTCCATAATCTTTACAATTTTCAAACTCCTTAACCTCTTCACCGTCAGACTCATCTGAACGGTCTATTTCTTGTGAAAAATATTCTTATTCTGGAAATTTTTTGTTCAACTTATTCTTCCCTTTCACATAGGATAATGATTTCTTCTTGGGAATTTTAACATCAACTTTTTAATTTTCTTCTTGAAACATTTTGGGGAATCTGGCTACGATATGTCCAACCATTCCACATATAAAACATGAAATATGATATTTCCCTTTGAACATTCCTTTTACTTTTTGAAGATTTGAGGATAGGAATGACATTAACTCATCTATCTCTTCTTCCTCTTGAGAATCTTCAATGGAAATCTTCTTCATGGCCTTAAATGCCACCTCTTTGGATTTTCCCTTTTCCACAGCATCGTTATCATCATTTCTAATTTCATATACAACAAGGGTGATGTGCAGGTTATCAAATGTTAGTTTTTTCGGGTCTTTATCTTCCAGAATGGAAACATTCTGATTGAACTGAGGTGGATGTTTTCTCAAGATGTGCTTCACAATTTTTATGTCTTTTATAATTTCACCAAGAGGTCGCATTTATTGAACCACAAAATTTACCATGTCAAAGAATGTATCAATAGGATCATTTGGGTTCATTCGTAGATCTTCATACTTATTCCAAAACAATTGATGCTTTGCCTCTCTGACCTTTGTATCCCCATCATATATATTGAAAATCATTTCCCACATGGCATGTGATGTTTTGTATGACATCACCATTGTATAGATGGGATTGGAAAGGGCTCCCCTAAGGCATTAATTTCTTTTTCATCAGTATCCAACTCTCTATGCTCAGCTTCTGATAATGCACCAATATTAATATCAGTTGTGATACCATGCATAGATTCTGAAAACACATCCATTACCAGAGATCCGAAATAGTGCTACATTCGATAATTCCATATCTTAAAATTACATCTGCAAAGATCAGATTCTCTTTATGATTAGTGACCTCCATTGAGAGAAAAACTAATATCAACCTCACTCTGATACCAATTGTTAAGTCCACAAGGCTGAATACCCTAAGTGGGGGGGGGGGGGTGAATTGTGGTATGACTAATTCAAAATTAAGGCATGTTCTGATCTTGTTTCTCTATTAAGAAAAAATGTCGTCTATATATTTCACATGGCACAATGTAAACAGAATGTAATGCATGCACAAGACACAACAATTTCTACTTGGTTCATCCTCACTAGGCTAGGTCCAAGTAGCATCCACCGGCAGTGTGCTGATGTATCAAATCCACTAAAAGTGAACCGTTGTTTACATGGTTTGGGATGGATCAATTCTATTCCCAAGATCACGACCTTTACAAAGTTTAGGGTCAGATCACTTCTTTCCCAAGGGTCACCCCCTTTTTCATTCTCTCTTTCTCAATACTACTGGGGAGGATCACCTTATTCCTATTCTTTTTGTCACTGTTTCGAAAAGGATCCAATAACAGCTTATAGTCCTGTAGGTTTCTTCATTATCACTAATGAATACATCCTCTATTGTAAGTGGATGTTCTGTTAAAGTCTAACTTTCACCCGTAGATTAATCTCTATTTGCACCAAAGGTGTCATGAAATCTTCCAGCCTTCACATAACCCTTAATACCGTCGTGAATCAACCTTACATGGCGTGTAGGTCTAACATGACACACAAGTATCGGTGTGTAGGTCACTACTGGTGTGTAAGTCACTTCAAACACTTGCGTGAAAAAATATTTTGCACCTCCAAACCCACGTGACTCAACTACTTTTACTCCCACACCAATATTGGTGCACAACAACCAATTGGCACACAACTTTAAACATTGGCATGAAAGTTCACCTACACAACCACACACCACGTGCGCAAGCACCACACCCATGCGACGAGAGCTCTGATTTTTCAAAGAGTTGAACTCTGTTAGAAATTAGGAGGGGTGTTCCTGTATTTATAGGCATTTGGTCAACCTACGTAGTGGCTTCCAATTCCTCCCCTTGGCATGGAAGTCCTGGCGTATATGTTTCATTCCCTGCACGAAACTATTTCCTTTATCATATTTTGAAGATCTGGTATTGAAAAACATATAGAACACAACTTTCCAACCGTCATAGGAACCGACGCACTTGTCCTCTCATGGTGCGCAAGTCACCTGCGTGACCACACCAATACATGTGAAAACCTCATTCCTTTGCCATATTTAGACCTTAGGATCTTGAAAACCTATTGGAATTCAAGTTTCCTCTCTTTCAAGTACATGGTACGCAAGTCCCTTTTCCAAAAACTACTTTCCTTTATTTGTCGATTTTCAGGCACAAAAATTTGGAAAACACTAGAAAAAACGGAGCCACCAAGTATCTTCTATTTTTGTAGCGCCTCCAGATCATCCATTACTTTATCGAAGTTGTTGAATCCAACATGGATCCTTAACAATAGAACTTGAAGTCTGAATGCCACCATGAAATCCCCTTTTTCAACAAATTTGTATCTCATCGTTTGCTTTGCTAACAATCACAACACTGATTTCCACTTTGTCAACAAACACAATCACCTCAGAAATGCATCAATGATACATTTTTGGATTTTTTCCCAACAATGGAGAATGAAACTAAGTTTCATTGAGATATCAGGAGCTCCTCCAAGCCCCGACCTCCCCTCTCAAAGAACCGGTGAGTTATCTTCCTCCTCTTCCGAATGAGGAGGCTACTGCCTGTTTTTAACAAAAAACATAACTACAAAGTGTGTACATATCATGTATAAGACATGTACTATCCATTTTTTATTTTTTCTTATGGTGGCTAACTTCCACTGCCTCACTGTTCATCTTCAGAATTGATTACACAACATGTATTACTAGGTACACGATGAGTACTATATTCCACCGGCGGCTATATTCACTGCCTTACTGTTCACCTACCGACTGATTACACGATATGTATTATTATGTACATGGAGTGTAGATTTTCTTTACACCCTTAATCACCAATACTCCTTCTCTCCCTGTATTCTAATCCAACACGTCCAAAGTACACAACATGTATATAAAAATACAGGGCTTGAACCCATAAATTTTGGATTTTTCCCCATTTCTCTTTTTTTCTCAAAAACACATAATGAGAAAGGAATTGAAGAAACACATACCTCAATAATAAAAATCGATTTCTTATAATAGATATGTTTTGTAATCAATTAATCATTTCTTCATATCATAACTCATGAAAAAAGTAGTGTGTTTCATAAGAATACTATCATGGTATAATTAATGTTAATAGAAGTGGGTTTAAAAAACCTTTATTGTATTACCTGTGAATAATGATGTAGTTTTATAATATTATTAACATTTCATAACCCTTAAAAAAACCTAGTTTCATATGAATTATATCATGGTAGAAACTGTTGAATAGAAATAAAATTTAGAAAAAAATTATTCCATCATAAACATAAATCATTCAAGGAATGAATAAGAATGTTATCAGTGGATCATATCCCTATTAAGAATTATGTTACATCAATATATTTTATCATAGACAGAATATTATTTTCATACATTATTTAGAAATTTTTTTGAGTAAAACATCATTTCCATTTTAAATAATACTTTTTAAAACAAAATAAATTTTGAAAATATTTACCTCTGAAAATAACAACAAAAACATTTAATGGAATCATTAATGAAAATAATGATCACGGTGACTGGAATTTTCTTTCATATTGTACACATTAATAAAATATTAATTTTGAAACTATTAAAATGAAAATAAAAAAAGTATAGGATATGAAATTAATATTTCATTCAAAAAATTTAAACAATTATTCAATAATGGGAAATTTTTTCTTTAAAAATATTTTAAATAAGGTAGATAAAATATTTAATTCTTTTTAGAAAACATGTTTTGGGAAGAATATGAGTTTTTAAAAGAAATGATTGTTTATCATAAAAATATTGTTTTGAATTATTGGGTACATTTGGAAAGTAAAAATAAGGTCAAAAATTTTTCCCAATAAAATTAAAATTGGATAAGAATATTATTATGTATCTTGAAAGATAAATAAAAATATATTACCATTATAATCATAATCATAAACACCTAATAAAAAATGACATTATAACATAAATAACATAAAACTTTGGTAACAATGTATTGTAATATCCATTAAATAAAGTAATAAAATTAATCATAAGATATAATTAAAATAATTATATACATTATATAAAATGTAAAAATATTAGTATATACTCCACCTATTATTGGACACATTCATACCATAGATTATATCCCAATGATGGAAATGTGAGAAAACGAATCCCTTATCGATTTCATAAATTTTAAAAAGTAAACCACCTGAAATATTAATCCTAAAATTCATTATTAAATCTAAATTATTTTAATTAATAAAAATTTAAATACATTCATGTTTAGTAAATAAAAGACAAAAAATAAATATTTGTTGAATATGGAATGTGTCTTATATAAGTAAAATGTCATATGAGAATCCATTACCATAATTCGTGAATTTTGTTGTACTAATTAAAAACCCATATATAATAATTAAATGATTACTTTACATATATTAAATAACCAAATTTATATATACCATAACATATATGTTTTTTAAAACCTTTAATTTCCCATTTTTAATCAATTCTATGATAAAGATACGCTTTAGGTAATATTTTCTTTGTTTTTTGTACATGTTTTTATTTGAAATATTTTTTGTACTTTTAACTCGATAATATTTATATAATATTTGATATTATAACCTTTATATCAATATGATATAATCATTATATATTTAATTTCTCTAATCCATATATTTAGATGATAGAAAAAGAAATTGTTTTTCAGAGAGACAGCTGGTCATTTATATGCATGAACATTGTTTCTAATTTATTTTGGTAATGATAAAATGAATTATTAATGATATATTATCATTATATTATAATATTTATGACATATATATCCCTTATATTCATAAGAACCATCATTAATACCTTCAATGCACATAATTACTTAATCACATCGCTTCATGAGGTGGCAAACCATCATTCACATGAGCGAAGTTATCATTTTCAGGAAAAAAATATATAACATTATGTGGGATATACATATTACTGAATACTAATAATATAATGAATAAAACAAATAAAAATAATTCCATAATTTTTAATATTTTGATAGTTAGTAATTCAAAAATGAATGGCATCTATTTGGGAGATGTTAAACCATTATATTCATAAATGATTATTTTATAACACATTTAATGTAAGATGAGATAGTTACCCAAAAAGAAATACATATCAGTATATATATTAAAATATTTTTATTATATTATATTTATATAAATATAATTTATGTTTATTGAGTCTTAAATAAATAAAAAATGATAATTGATGAACGTTACCTGTTCGTGGTGTATCCGAATAAATCGTGAAATAAAATAAATCCTTGTATGGAGTTATGTATAAAAAAATTATTATAAAATGATACTACAAAATTTGGGAAGTGATTTTTACAGGAATGGAAAAATCCAAATGGGTTTGATGTTTTGAAGCATAGATGAGAGCATATACTATTGATATGTGGCAGAGATGACACAATTGGTATTTTTTAAATAAATTGAGTGCTCTAATGTGTTTCATGTGTAATAAGGGTCCATAATGAGAAATTATAAATCATTATCAGATTAATGGACGAAATATTTCTATCTAATAATTTTTATACACATTTAATGGTCATTTATACCCTTATTTTTTATTTGAACCCTAGCTAAACACATTTTTACATTAACCACGATAATCAATTTCTACTCCATTGAATATTCATTTTGGTAAATAAATAATCAGGAATTATTAGATATTATAAACTATTTTTGATTCAAAAATGGAATTAATAATTCCATATTCTAATCACATATATTTAAAATTTTAATTTAAAATTAATATCGCAGATGCTACAAGAAATAAATATCTTGGATAGAAAATATTGTATAATTTACAATGGGTTTATGTCACAATTAAATATGGAACTGATTAAAATGAATTAAATTAGATTATTTGATGCATTATTGACCTATTTTATCTTTAAAATAAAGTTCATAAATAATTTATTATTATAAAAAATTAATGTTAAAATGAAGCATTCAATTTAAATTCAGTATTTTCAATATTAATAAATAAATGAAGCTTTTTAGAAATAATCAAATTAAGTCACCCTAATGTATATTTGATACAATGAAATAATACAATATTTTTATAAATTAATTATTATAAAATTGGTAAAAATTTATTTTATATTGTCTGTTCAATGAGTAAATATACTATTCTTTTACAAGAAATGCAGCTTTTTTGAAAACATTTTTTTATTTTAAATGATTCTTATATTTCTTTATAAATAAATTTCAAATGAAAATATTTACACTATATGTTTTAATATTAAAATTAATCTTATTAAAAACATCCATTAATGTTTATAGGTGAAAACTATCGTATTAAATAATAATATATTAATAATATATTAATAATATGACATGTTTCGTTTAAACTCAGTACTACATGTAATGTAATTAAAGCCATGTGTTACATGTAACAAAACATAACATATTTCATTCATGTAATTTTAGATAAACTCTGTATTAAATAAAAAACAAAAAAAACAAAATATGAAATTTATTTGAAAGAAAAATTTTACAAAATCATTGGTTGTTACATCCCCCCCAATGTGAATTTCACAATAAAATTTAATCTTCTTCATCAATGGTTTATCATTTTAAATATTAATCGATAAAATCTGACAGTGTAAAGATGAATAATAACTATACATTTAAAAATATAATTTTTGAAACATATTTTTTAACCAATGTAACTCATAACAAGGTTTACAAATAGCAGAACATAAGTGGGATGTAAATATTTAGAGATGGATGAAAAGAACAAATAATTATAAAGTGTTATAAAGATCATTTATCACAATAATTTGGATGATTTAATGTTGGTTAAAGACCACCAAACCATATTATTGAGAAGCACAAGAAAGTCCATTCATATCAAAAAAATGGTTATAATATAATGGAATTTTGTTTCAAGATCATCTTCATAATGTTGAATAATTTAACCAGAAGATGTACATACATGAAGTCATTCAATTTAATATTAACTTTATCAAACTAAGTTTTTGTATAGATCAATTTACACATCATCTCTGAACCCATCCATTTATGTTTAATTTCATATTCCATAATCACTACTAGATCATAAGATCCATAAATAGAATTATAATTGATTCTGTCTAACTTTAGATATCATCACAACAAAATTTTAAGTTAAAGCTAACCAATATGAATAAATATTCATATAGTGTGGTAATATGTAACTCATAATTATCACATAAAAAATGTGAATTCATTGATCAAGTATTATTTTTAAACTTGTTAATAACCTAAATTAATATAATATATTATTTAAAAAATACATTATTCTTTATTTGTTAAATATAAAATAGGTTTTAAGATATATTCCATAAAATAAAAAATGTTGTAATCTATATCAATAATTGAATAGACCACCATAAAAAACAATTAATCAGTTCAAAAGTTATGAATACTAACCAATTAACATTATCCCAATCAATCGTCAATTTATCCCCAAAAAAATATAACTATTAAGAACATATTATGTTTTTAAAAATTAACATTTTAATTTAATAAATTTTCTCAGAAATCAATATACTTTAGAATATTCATTCAAATAATTAATTAATAACATATACTAAAAAATATTTCTATATTTCAGAATTCATTTCTATTGAGTCGAAATATATAAATACATCAATACCTAAAATGTAATAATTTCCATGGAACATGGTAGTCCTTGGAATATTGTTAATTCTTTGGTTACTGCAATGAGTTGGGTAATTATCTTATTCTTTATATATATTACATTGAACTCCATGAAAATTTTCAGCACAATAAAATTCTTTTCCTAAGAAATAACATCATCCATTTCATTTTTAAATATTCTTTCCATTTTTCTTCCCATATTGATGACATTTAATAATAAAAATATTCATTCCTCTCTATTCATTTCCATATGATCATTCATAAATTTCATTGATCCTCTTATTAAATGTGTTTGGAATATCATCAAATTTCTTATTGGAAATCATATATCGTTATACCTTATTATGAAAAATAAAAATATTGTTTCTTATAATCGTCATCCATTTTGGTTTCATAATGTAAATGAATTTTCCATTAAATTTAATCTTATCATGATTTCTTAATGTTCAACCAATTACTAAAAATAAAAATAATTATGTATGAAATTGTGATCATAATGGGAAACCAAATAATCATGAAAATAAATTATTTTTTATCTTAATAGTGACATGTTTTTTAAATCTATGAAATTGAAGTGTTTCCTTTGGTCATTAATGTTCAACATCTTATTAAATAATTAATGTTGGTTCAATTTTTTTTTTAATTTACAAATAATATACCCTAGGAGAGTCAAACAAGGTGAAAACATGAATCATTTTCACACACTAGTTCTCAATCCAATCAAGAAAAATATATTAATTTTGGGGTTATTACCCTATGTTACCAATGATCAAGAGACACATCCACATGGAGTATCTAAATAGGGATTAAATTTCATATAAATCACTTCTTATACCATATATAAATATTCCCTTAACATTTCACTTACTTTGAAATATCCTTATATTTATTTTCAGAGATATCCCTAGAAATATCTGTTGATATTTCCTTTATGATCTCAATCTTTTTTTATCATCCTATCTTCCAAAGGATTAATAATCCTTTCCTAGAGTACCAATTATAAGGACCCATTATTTTGATACATGGATAATACATATTTATTCATTTCATGACACAAACAGATGCCTAAGTACTAAAATATTTTAGTACATTTGGAATCCTGGAAAATAATATTCTAATCTGGTCAAATATCATCATTATATCCCAAAAATATCTTCCCATGTAGTACTCTTCATAGAAATACCCTTTTATAACCCTTTCTTCTTAAACATGGGAAATGAAACATAAAAAGTGGTAACCTCAGATTGAAAATAATGGAAATCAAAATAGATATCAATATGTAGTCATATGAAATCATAAGATAAGAATGAGGGTACATGTTAATGAGCCTAAATTATGATTTTCATACCCAACCATTAATAGATCACAAACAACAATGATGGAATAAATACTGGGATTTTAAAATAAATTAATCATTTTGTAATCAAAGAACAAGATCCATGAAATTATAACATTGTTATAGTTACAATACACATAATAAACTGAAATATTATGTTAAAGAATCTCTCCATGTTATTAATAACCTATTTTTCATAGGTTAACCAACCATGTACCTTTTTGTGATTGGGATGAACTCCCATGTACCCTATTTTCGATATGGTCTAACCATCGGTGTTCCCTATCATTCATGATTGGGATAATGGAAAATGTACGCTTCATTTAAGGCTTGGTATATCAACCCCTATACACAATGATTTCATCAAGAATTTTTCATTACACAATTCATTAGGTGGAGATATAAGTAAAATCACAACATAATGAAAATAATATATATATATATATATGTATATATATATCTGTCTAATGATTATAAAATGTTTATCTTTTAATAACCCTTGATTTGAATTGGGTTTCATAAACATTTCATCATTTCTAAACCTATGGAAAATAGATAGGTTTCATAATAAATTATTCATTTCATTATAGAATTACCCATGTATAAGGATGTTGTTATTTTAAGAATTATCTAATTTTATAACCTATTTAAATAGTTGGTAGATTAATAATAATTAAATAATGTTATGACCTAGGGAAAAAAAGTTGGTTTTATAATAATTTTATTAGGGTATACCCCATGGAAAATGAAGATAGTTTCATTAGAACTCAATCATGGAATACCCCGGGGAATATAAATTGGTAACAAAAAAATTCTTCCTTAGTATACTTAAACCATTTAGGTACATAATAATAATGGTATCCTTTGATCATATCTCTTATAATGTGGAGGTATTATCAACAGATGTCATCAACAATGGAAAATGATTTTGATCAATCATTTATAATGTTTTTTGATGTGAATATAAATCCTACATTAAAGACACCTCTTAAAACATAGACCATTTGAAAACTATTTTTCTATTAAAATAATATGTAATATTTATATATTGATCTTCAAAAAACTAATTTTCATGATGACGTAAATTGGTGTTCATCCTGTATATGTTAAAAAAGGTTTCCCTAATCTTTTTTTTTGTAAAATACATAAAATAATTGATTTAAAAATTATATGAATTATCCTCCAAAAAATTTAAAAATTAAAAAATTTGTACAATTTATCCAATAATTCATTTAGAAAATATGGAAAAAATTGATTTTTTTTATAACTAATGTTTTTTAGTGAAAATTGTATTTGACCCAATTTTTTTTATATTAATTTTATTCTAAAATAATGGGTTGATGAGGTGGGGATAATTATGGGAGAAAATTTATTATCATAAAATAACCATAGGATAATAATTTATGGTTTTTATTATAGGGAGATCATATATTTCTTTATTGGATGCATAATCAAAAACTATCCCAGTAAATTGTGATATTGTAAAATAATTCACATACAACTTTAGTAACATTCAGTAATAATCCTAAAGAAAGAATATAATTAAATTAAACATATAAATAATTAAAATAATTATATGTATTATTTCAAATGGAAAATGTGAAATATATACCCCTTATAGAATAGGATTTTTGCACCACATAACTGATGTCTGAAAGAAGAAAAATTGATGCAAAACCCCCTTATTGATTTTTTAACTTTTTAACCATAAACTACGTGAAAGAAAGATAATGAATTTTATATTTTAATAGAAAAAATTTGAATTATTAACCTGATAAAATACATTCATGCATAATATATACACCTCATCGAAGAAATATATTTTGAAAATGATATGTGTAACATAGAAGGAAAAAGTGTGACATAAATCTCATGTGTTATGTCTTAAATTTCCTTGTACTCATTAAAAAATATTTAAATGTAAATATTATTGTGTTATAAATATATTTATTAAATATAAATTAAATACAATTTATTATTATTTTTATGACATTATATTACTTGTATATAAAAAATTACTTGTTAAAGTTGTGGTTCACGGAAAAAATATTTTTGTACGTTTTGATTTGGTATATTTTTACCTTTTAATTTAAGCATGTGTATATGATCTCTATGATTATAAACATTATTTAAATACAATATATATATTATATTTTAATTTTATATTAATCCATAATAATTAGTGATATAAATAGAAATAAATTGTTCATGGAGATGGTTGGTCATACATATGCATGAACACAATTTCCTTTTTCATGTTATATCGAAATAAAGAAATTTAAATTATATATAATCATTAAAAAATTATTTTTGTCAAATATACCACATAAACATATTAATTAAATCCTAAATACCTTCAATATATAGTGTGAAATAATCACAATGCTTCATAAGGTGTTAGTCCTCCGTACACACGAATGACGTTATCATATTCCCACAAAATAAAAATAATGAATCTATGTGTGATATAATAATTTCATAAGATTTTAAATATCATAAATACTATATATATATATATAAAATTAATATATCATTATATCGAACTACGAGAGGTTTTAATAGAAAAATAATTTCCATCGGTTCACAAGGTGATAGTCCATCGTACACACAAACGATGATTTCATAACTCATTTGATGTAATTGAAGATTTTTTAGCAAATTTAATTAGAATAATAATATATTAGTAGGTATTTGTGAATATTTAATAATATAGTAGAGGGAATGTCCTTTTATAAGCGGAGGATGGGAAATACTTCGTATTTTTTTTAAAAGAATTGAGTTCTCCAACCTTTTCAATATGTCACTTGGGTCCAAAATTATTCATTAATGAACCATCAATGTTTTTGATATAATTATTAAAATAAAATAATGTTTTACAAGTTTATTGTTTATTTTTACCGATATCATTTTAGTTTATGACCCCTATAATGTAAACCATCTTTTATCTTTACCGTGGTAATTGATTTTTATTATATTCAATATTCATATTCGTAAAAAAATTATAATTAAATTGTTAAATAATATAAATTATTGCTACTCAATATAAGTACTCTATATGAAGTGTTACATAAAAAATGGAAAATTTAATTTAAAATTAATCAGGCCTACATGATGAGAATATGGGTTTTTATTGAGAAAATTTTTAATATGCTACAATTATTTATAACAAAAAATTTTATAACATTGATTATTATGACCTAAATTTGATGAATGGTTGTGTAATTTAATTAACATAACAGTGAAATAAATTTTTTTATATAATATTTATTATAAATAATATAAAATGTAGGGAAATGATCAATTAAAACAGAACATTTTTTAATATTTATAAAAAAATGAATCTTTTCAGTCATATCCCAAAACATTACACCAATATAATATTGATATGTTGATTTGAAAAATAAAATTTATTTTCAAAAATTTATTTTCAAAAATTAGTAAAGATTAATTTGAAATTATATTTGTAATGAATGACTAAAAAATTATTTCAGAAAAAATACATTTTTCAAAAAACATGAATTTTTCTTTCAAATGTTTCTTATTTTATTTCAAATCAATAAGTAAAGAATTATTATGTGTAAAATATATTTTTTCATTATTTTGATACTCATATTTATACCAATAATTCAAATGTATATGTGATAACTCTCATATTAAATAATAATATTTTGATAATAAGACACAATTTATTTGAACACATTGTTTGGTTTAACATAATATATTCTTGGTGTTATGTATTACATAATGTAAACACAGTATTACATGTAAAATAAGTAAAAAATTATTTTTTATTTATATAAAAATATTAAAAAGAATAAATTTGTTTGAAAGAAATATTTCACAAAATCTCAGGATGTAACACTTATCCTAATTGATTATGGCCTATATTGTATTGTTATATATTGAATATCCATATAATAAGATGTAATAATTGTGTATGATAAGTTTGAATATCTATATATTATCCAATGGATGGGATATAACGACAAATTAATTATTAATTACATTGTTATACTATTCCATGACCATAGGAAAAAATACATGTAGAAACTCATGTGAACTCAACAACATCACAGAAATCAAGAAAAGAATGGTCAGACATTCCTCAATCTCGTTCTAGGGTCTCACTAACAAATTAAATTTGAATATTATCCATCATAATGATTATATAAATTCCATTACAAGAATGATGTCATATTTTAGTTTAAAAAATCATAGGAAGTATCCCCATGAGTTATGTTTCCCTAGTACTTGATTTCACAATCTACATAATTCATAAAGATAATATTGACCTCTAAAAATTGTATTTAGGTGAAAATAAACTATAAATATATCCACCATATGTCTAAATTTATGTGCTATATAAGGTTATATAATGTGATGTGTAGTTCCTAAATAAAAATAGTATTCCCCAAATTAAATAAAAAATAAAATGATATATTCCATGATTCATAACTATACTAGTTCTAGAAAATGTAGATCGTGTTTTAGACCCTGACCTGATCTATTTCCTCTATAAACTTGATGATAACCACATACAATTAAATTTTATACCCTATGAAGAAGTGTTGATTCAAATTATTTTCTTCCAATAATTTAATCTCAACTCTACTAGTAAATAATTTTAGATCCCTGATGATAATACCTCAACATATATAACTATAATGACAAAACATTAAATGGAACACCATCCACAAACTTTTACTATGAATGTTCAGGCATTCCCACCATTGATGACCAATTCCTTAATAATAATAAATACATGATCCCTTGATAGTGGAAAATGTCCCACCTACCCTAGTGAAATATTATATAAGATAGATGAGACCCTCCCCCAGATGTCTAAATCCCCTACCTGTTATGAAATAGGGAACCCAATACAAAAAAACTACTATAAAGATATTTTATATGACTCCTCTATCCCGAAGAACTGATCTCGTGTAGAATCATCTAATCATTAAATTATTTATCCAGTCAATCAAGATATTGTAGTGGTATAAATGGGGTTACTTGGTATTTAATACCGATAAGTAAATCCTGCAAGAAAATCATTACATAGTAGTCTTCATTTGGAAATAGTTAAAGAATATCATAAATGGTCACTTAAACTGGACCCCAATTCCGACACAATGTTTCTCCCATATCAAAGTGTAATCAACACATACAAACTATACATAAATGAATTTGAAGAAAGTATCATCACACATAACTGATTTTATAACATCCACCATAAAACATACAATGCCTTGTGAACCTTTATGAATAAGAAGAACCACTAGCTTGATACCCCATGTAGTATAGTCATTACAAACAAAACCCAATTTTTCTAAAAGTAAATATAAAATGGAAGGATATCTCAACCACCTACAACATTTTCTCTCCCACTATGTCTGAAACAACCAAGATAAAATTATCTTGTTTAAAGAACATAAATTCATGGATTTTCATCTTCCATTTGTTCTTATCTCCAGCCTCAAACCTATAGAGATACTATCAAACATATTATTGAATGTATTTAGTGAAAACATAATAAGGATGTTGGATTATATCTATAAATTTACCAATAATGTATAGGGACTCCAAAACCTTAATATAAAAATAAGTAATATCAACTTATTAAGGTTAAACCATACCATAGGGTCTTCCAATTTAAAATAATGGTGAAAACAAAAATAATGAATCATCAATTCCTATGTATCCACCCTAAAACATATATCAATTCACTGGGTGGGATCAACAATGAAAATTTTCCTTTCTTATAATAACAAGGGGATTGAAATACCAATTTCCTTGACGGTGTACCATGTTTATATAATTACTAGTCCCAAATTAAACTCTTACCATTAGAACCCATGTACTCCTCAATAGTTCCAAAATCAAAAAATCCATTTCATACATCAACTTGAATCCTTTGAAACCAATATTTCATGAACCCTCCCATAAATGGTATCCCTAATGGCTCGGTATAGATTGATGGGAGAAAAACATTCATGAATCCATCCTCCAATAGTTTATGATTTTTTGAAAAGAAAAAATGGATTATTATAAACAAAAATAGGTGGAATTAACCACTAAAAATAAATAGTAAGAGAGATAAGATAACACAACTTGACAACACCCTCTCCTCAAAAAATTAAATATCCCAACACTTTCATGTAACATCATAGAAATTTTACATCTATAATAAAAAATATGTTCCCAAATAAAATCATTGGAAATACCATAGATATCAAAAAAAATATCATAAACAAATTTGGCAACTAGTAATGTTTATATTGATCACCAAACATATAATGACGATGTTAAAATACATTATATTTACATAGGGTGTACAAACATGTTATACTAAGTAGGACACTCATTAAATCCACTTTTGCAAATTATACGGAATGAAAACTAAAGGAAATTGAATAAATAAGTATATCAATCCCATCAACTATGAAGTAAATATATGATTCCTTACTCAATATGGATCTATCTCAAAGTATTAAACACATGTAATAATATAATATCCAAAATAATTAAATGATGTTACTCTTTTACATCTTCCCTACTAGTTTTCCTATCTACATAAACATCTCATATAAGGATCCATCTATCCCTAAAAAATATCACACCCAAAACAATATAAGGAACAATAACATAAAATGGGTCTCATGCATCACATGATATTGTAATAAAAATCCCCATTATCAAATAGTTTCATGTTGGTTTTTTGAGATTCACTATAAACCATACATCATGCATTATACCTAAATCCATAATATCCCATTATCAAAATTACAATAATAATAATTAAGATTTTATATGTGGAGATAAACTTCTCTAAGATATCCAAAATCTATAAAATCAATTGGCACACATATATGGGAATGGTAACCCCCATGTAAAACCAAACAAAATACAAATTTTAGAAGAGACTATAGAAATACAGTATAGTCATCTATTCATTCTTCAATAAAATGGATATTTGGGAAAAATAATCCCAAATGACCACATAGTTTAATTATCCCATCCAGCATTGGTGTGGTAACTTATGAAATCACATAACATACATATTATATATTGCTAACAATCACACCATGTAAAGCTACTGATCCTTAACTACAACTATAGAAATCACCACTTGGATAGAAGACATATAATTACATGTAATAGGTATCATTTAAGTGCACAAAATATTAAAAGAATATTCCATTTATTTATTCATTTAAAATAAATAATATTTAATTAATTTCCATCCAATTATATTCCCTTTATTCCTAAAGTGACCACTTTCAAAGTTTCCTCAATGTTATAACCCATTACAATTTCATTAATCCACCAACCCTATGTGATAATTTATTCACCATTATATATCATTCCATAATTATTGATACTATATGAGTAATTTTATGTTACTATAATAGATTAATAGACAATTAACATATTAATATGTTTTGATGTGGGGAAAAATAAGTAAAAATAAGAAACTTGTACATAATTCTTCAAAATAGACTCATTAAAAAATATATCTTATATTTCAACACATAAAACAATATTGGGCATGAAAATAATAATAATAATATATTAGTCCTAATTCTATCCCCTGCACCACCATGCTTATCACCAGTCATCTTTCTATCTAGGTATTATATGTCTGGGAATTTCCATCAAATTTTATCTTTACAATCATCCATACCAAGGTCACATTATGTCACAAAAAAATGATCCCCATCCTTATAAATCACATATAAAATAATATAGTGAAAAAAATACACAATATGGATTATATTCCTTAAACCCATGGAATATAACAATGAGATGAAAATGGGCTATCTTGACACCAAAAAAGTATTTTTATTAAACAATCGGTTTTTTCCACATTGAATTGATAGAATAATTTAACATAGGTTATAACCATATTCAAATTAATGTTTCAACCATTAAAATATAATTCAAATTATTTTCACATGCTTTAATCTTAACATCCATATCTATTAATATTATGATTAATGATAAAATTTAACACGCCTCTTTGTTTTTTTCAAAAAATAATTTCCAACTTTATCTTATTTATACAATTCTGAAACACACAATACATGAAATCCCATGGAATTAACATAAATATCACATTATATATAAGATCAAGAGGAAACCAATTAACATGGAATATACACATGTGATCACTATATGTATATTTTAATTCATTCGTTTATATGGATTAAAATTAATATTATTAACTCCAATATCAAATAATGAGAAAAAATTAAATCATTATCCTTTCACATAAATATTATAAGATGAATTAAAACCTATACATCAAGGATTTCAACATTCATTAAACTTGAATGTGAAACCAACAAAAATATTTGATCTCATCTCCCAGAAATAATCTAAATTCCTCTAATCGTGGAACATTATAGTCATGTTAAAAACTACTAAAATACCACCATGAGAATAAAATAGATAAACTACTATAATTTATAAAGATATAATAAGATTAAATGATATTTAGTAGAGATGGATCCATTATATTAAGTGGTATAATCACATCTTATATCTAATGATTGAAAATCAGATGCTTGGGATCAACCCTAATTAAAGTGGAATAAAAAACCAATAAATATAACCTCTAATTTCCAATGGTTAAAAAACAAATTTGTTCAATGAAACGTATAAATACTGCTTTGAATTTATAGGAAACTTTGAATTTGGAATACTAGGGAACAACACCCATCACCATGATGAAAATTTGTTGACTTGAAAAAAAAATAGATTATGTTAAGATTATACACACCACCATTCATTCATTAATATACATTTGAAAAAATACTTCATTCTTAATTACAAAAATCTAAAAAATTATTATGATGTCTCGATGAATGGTAAACCACAACATTTCAGAATTTTAATATATAAGTATAAGTCTATGCTACAACTCATCTCTAGGTATAAGAAACCCCATGAAATTATCAACAGTTTAGACATACCTCTATGGATTCCATGTTGAATCCTTTCTCTCACATGGTAGTGGTGCCAAAAATAGGTAGAACCACCCAAACCTCTGATTAAAACCTTCAATGTTACAGCTCTTAATCTATACCATAGCCTCATATCATTAATTATATCCACAACACATTATTAGACTCTATTTTGAATCCTTATCATCAATTATAAATTTTATATTATCTACCCTCCATCATCCTTAAATCCTACCCTTAGCACCTCCAACACCTAAAACAAATAAAAGAATCGACTATAAGGATTTGGACACTCTTATATATAATGAATCATATTTCATCATGAATAAATGAAAAATATTCTAAAACCATAGAAATATAATTATATCTCAAACATAATAGGTGTTTTAATTGAGTTTTACAGGAAATAGAAAGAAGAATGTATAAGTGGTAGTTAATAACCTTATAATTGTTCTCAAAACACATCTATTAGATTTAGTTTAATGTATTTTTGTAATGTACTTAAGGAAAAAAAATTCCTTTAAAACATGATATATTATTTTTAAAGTTGTATTTTTGAATAATATGTAGGGAAAACCAAAAATATAATATTATTCAAGAATGGTAGAATGAGTTCCTTTTATAGGAATAATATCATGGAATTCCTATAAATCAATGGTCTATAAATTAATATTCACTAAAAAATGGCCCATGGATAAAATTTTAGTCCACTTTTATCCAATCTGTCCTATAATAATAATTTTGACACTAATTAATTAATTAATATAATATTTTTTAAATTTATATACCATTAACATGTTTTTTTGGACTTTTCACATAGTTGTTCTTTAACAAAACCATGATAAAAATAGAATTCGTATTCAATACCATAAAAAATTAATTTACATTAATCATAATATTTAAAAACCATTCAATATCTTAACTTGTTCAACACACATTACATTGAATTTATTTAATGATATTTATGTTGATTTCCAAAAAATTACACATGTAGTGAATATTTGATGTGTATTTGTACTATATAATTATTCATTATTTAATATTTTTTATAAATGAAAAACTTGGATATATTTTCATAATAAAAAATATAAAAATATATACCCCAGATGTGGATGGTGAAGAGATCATGGGAAGATTATTCTGTGTGGACACTACAACCGAGCGATATGAATGAATTAGCAAACAAGACCGCATTTTGATAAAAGGCTTCAACGTGAGTAACATCAACAAATATTAATATATTAAATCATTTGATTATTTGGCGTATCTTTTTGAAGACCTCTTAATGGATGATCCAGGTACACATGTTACTTCTATTTCCGGAAAATTTCTTATGGAAAATGACTCTAACGAGCTTAAACTATCCTTCAATAATTATGATGTTTCTTTTAGTGGATGACCTATTTTGTTTGTGAGGGTTCACACTTTCCCCTTAAAAGTGTTTTTCAGAATAAAAAAGTTAATTTTGAGGTGATTATCATGAAAACATACATACATACATATATATATATATATATATATAAATATTTATTAAGGGAGAGAAAGTGACAGTGTTGTTAATACTATTAACTAAAAATACAATAAAAGTCTTCACCAATGTAAAGGAAAAAAGGACATATAGGGAAAATAATAAAATGTGAGGTATTGAATAACCTCGAAAACACATTTAGATATATATTTTTTATTATATAAACATTTTAACTCTATATTTAACACTTCTACTTATTCTATCCTTTAGATTATGACAACATTTTATAAAGGTAAATTATTTTTCATATAACTATAAAATTGTAAATATTTGCTAAACCCATTTATTAGTATTAAATAATTTTTATTTGAGTTCAAAAAAGTCTTATATAATACAATGATTATCATTAATCAATCAATTTTGACATTTTCAATGAAGTGCAAGCACCATGACATCTTCGAATATAGTATTCATATTTCTCTTGGAATAAAATTTATTTTACATGAGTTAAATAAATTTTTATGTGATTTTGAGTTTATTATCGTGTTTGATTCATTTAATATTTTACAAAAGAATATAAGTCATAGTTATATTATGGATAAGTCCTAAAAATATTTATTTCTTAAAAACAATTTTGTTTTATTATTTACTGAAAAATCAACTGACCTAGAAAAATCCAAAAATTTAAAAGTATAATAATTATTATACGACGATTCCAAAAATTATGTACATTTTCTCAAATTCAAATTTTAAAATATATGAATATAAATTTAAAATGTAATTAAAATATACAAATAAAATAATTATAATTAAAAGAGGTTTTATTTATCTTTATGTTTTATTAATATATATATATATATATATATAAATTAATAACTACAATAATGAATATTAATATATTATTTCATACATTAAAATATTACATATTTTCATATAAATATTTTCATAGTGATGAATTTAATTTTTTAATATAAAATTGCAATACTTTAAAAATGATTTCATTAAGGAACAATGCTTTTAAATATTAAATAATATAAATTATCTTTACTCAAAAAGTTTTAATTTTTAATTAATTACTATTATTTAATTTTATTTATATTTTTTTATTTTTTTAATAATGTTCTTATAATATTCCACAGAACATTTTAGTTCATTATTGAAAGTAAAATAAGTTATTTAACATAATGTTACAAAACAAAATATACATTCTGGAATATCCGGGTTTTAAAATATATAATGAACATTTGTCCAATTATCATATATCCAATGATAATATATATAACATTCATATTAAATTATTATATATATACATAAATATGTATCATAAATCATTCAATATATTCAACTACTTATTATAAAAATTTCTAATATATTTCGAATATGGTTTCTTAATTTAAAAAAAGTAATGTCAATGTTTGACATCATACAAGAAATAATACATTGAGCTTTAAAGAACAAAAAATTGTTAATATTTAAATTTTATTATTATATCCTACAAATAAAATTACCTTGAATGCATTTTTTAACCATATTATGAAATATATAATGTTATCAATCGTTTTTTAACTATTAATTAATTATTTTTTAAAAAATTACTCACATTTTATTGGTTTATGAAAATATTTTATCAAATAAAATGTTTTGTGTTGTTATTTATGAGTGAATATTATATTTATTTTTTAATAATTTTTAAAAATTATTTTCATTTTTTAATCATTTCAAAATTTTCATAGGATTTATGTTGTGGAATTGTTTTTGACATTATTGATTTTTTAATGAATAGTGAAAATACTGAATTTTATTTGAATCATGTATTTTCATTTGAAGTATTTATAAATAAAAATTATAATTTGTATTAGTTTTAGAATTTAATTTACAATTTTATTTCAAATGATCCAATTATTTTTTTTTTGTAATTAATTTTTACGAAAATTTCTTTAATAATATTTTATATTTAAAAATGTCGTTTTTTTCATGAGAAAAATGGTTTCCATTATATTTTCCTAAGATAATTATAAATTAAATTCTTATATTTCTATTATTATATATTTTAAAATTGAATTTAATATTTTTAATCTTAGATCCAAATTTGAAAAAAAAATCAATTTTCGGTTAAAATAAATTATAACCTCTGTAATTTTTGTAATCATGGTAATGGATAAACTAGTAATAAGAGCATGAAATAAAATAATTTGGGATATAAAATGAACAAAAAACATGCATCAATTTTATTTTATGAGTACATTTCTTCTATAATTATCCTATATTCAGTTATATGGTTTTTGCATTCGGATGAGATTATGACCTTGAAAATATTTTATTTAATGAAAAATAAAAAATATCACACTATTATTTTTATTAAATATAATATTCTTGACGTAGATTTTTAAAATCGATTTGTCGTTATAAAAATATTTATTTGAAATATATAAGATTTATCTAATAATGTTAATTTATTTTTCATTTTCTAATAGATATAATTATCTTAATATTTTATTCAACAATAATGCAATAATTATTTAGGTATATAAAAAATATAATAAATGATAATCCAAATAATTGAAGTACTTCCTTTGAGATAATGTTATAATCCACTATTTTAAGGGATTTCCATTTCATATTGGTATGTTTGAAAAAAAATTATTTATAAATTTTTTCTGGATATTATTAAAAAATATTAGTAAATAATTTAAAAAAATATTTATTTGTATTTCCAAAGGAAATAAACTAGTTACAGGAGTTGGGATTCTATTTGTATAATGATCAAGTATTTTTTAAAATTTATGAAATGATAATGTTTTCAAAGTGAGGGTCACTATAGTTGGTATTATAGAAAACTTTTCTTGATCCTTTGAAAGATATGATGAGAAAACCGTATAGTGAACCATAAGGGCGTCCCTAAGGGTAAGTTTAAGGGTATATAAAATTATATGAAAGAGTCTTGGTATTTTGGTGAAGTACTGAGTTGGTGGTCTCTTAGAAATACATCCCATTATAGATACTACAAGTGTATGTGGATTTGTAACAAATTTACCTGGTGGTATAAAATATTAGAAGATGATCCAAGAATGACATGGGTTAATTGTGTACATTGAAATTGGTCTTTCTACACCACTAGTTTGACACTCTCATGTGATTTTCATTTGGAATTCACAAACTCTTCATTAACCAATATAAAAATTTTGAATACGTTTTGACTATGAATAACCTAGGATAATCCTAATGTGTAATTGATTAAAAGAGTTTTTATAAATTAATGATATTTTAGTTTATTTTTTTCATAATTATGTTGTTCCTCATTATGATATCTATAAATTTTATTATAAATTTGGTTTTAGTCAATGGTTGTAACTCAAAAGAAGTGAATTAATGGTGTTTGTTATGGTATGAACGATAATCAAAAACATCATTTCTATGCTCACATAGAATTATTAGCATAAATCGCACATCAATTGTCAAGGAAGACCAGTTATGTTTGACATTTCAAACCCTCATATGACCATCCATCAATGTGCCAATGTGATTGAACTTACTACATAGATTACATTTAGTTTATGGGTCTTATTTTCCATTCATAAAGGATCTTTATCTCAAATGGTTTGGGTATAAGAACGATACTAATTATATACCCATTGTTCGAGATTATATGGATATATATCTATATTATTTTCATAGTATTACACCATAACATCAAGCTGAGTTTTCAATGGGACTCCTAAATACATCCACATCATTTTCAGAGGTTTCATATTGAATAACCTCGATTGAGTTGAAGTAATATAAGATGTAGCTCCATGAAAAACATGATAATGAATTCATTCAACCATGTGTGTGACCTTGTGGAGAACCAGTTCTTTTTGTGAAAAAGAATGATTGATCAATGCAAATCAACATTGATTATTATTTGTTGACCATTATCAAAATCAAGAACATGTATCCTTATCTCCTATTGGAGACTTGTTTGATCAGTTTTCCAGAGCTGAATATATTTCCTAGATTGGAGTTTATTTTGGATATTATTATTTGAGGGTAATGAAGGAGGATATTCTCATGATAGATTTATATACAAGTTATGGACATTATGAATGCCTAGTTATTCCTTTTGTTCATAATAATTCCCTTTCTATAATCATTTATTTAACGAATAGATGCATTAGATATTTCTTTAATAATAATGTTGTAATCTTTGTAGACAATATTCTAATCTATTAAAAGTGATAGATAGATAATGATGATAAATTGATAAATATACTCCAGACCCTAAGGGAAGAGCAATTAAATGAACAATTTACAAAGTGTGGGTTTTGGCTGTAAAAAGTATCATTTTTTGGATCACATAAAATCCCGATATGGTATACTAGTTGATCCTTCTATGATGGAGGCAATTGAATGTTTACCTTGACTAACCATGGTGACTGAGGTCAATATATTTTTTGGTTTATATAGATATTAATGTTGGTTTGTGGAGAATTTCTCTTGAGTATCTAATCCTCTAACTGTGTTTACATAGAATGGTGTTAGGTTCTTCTGGACAGATGAATGTGAGGAAAATTTCAAGGAATAGGAGAAACCATTTTTAGTTTACCTATTCATACATTACCATGTAGTAGAAAATATGTTGTTATCTATACTGATGCATCGAAGAAGGGATTGGGATATGATCTTATATAGAATAATATTGTTATAGCCTATTACTCACACAAATTGAATATTCATGAGACAAATTACCCACATCAAGATATATATTTAGGCACATAAGGATTTGAACATGTTTAATTGAATACTTTTAGAGGTGATAATGTATTATTAATACTCAATACATTACCAACCTGTGAAAAAAACAAGGTGGCTGAAGCTTTTAGTTGAAATGATCATCGTAGATTATCCCTTATACAGATAAAAAAAGATCCAATATTCTTTTATTTTTAATTTATAGATTTATAAATCCTTATGGAACGTAAAATATCATATTTTTATTCAATTGAATGGTGATCCCTGTATCCGGATGAAGATTAAGACGGCATAAAATGAAGACACCGAGCTGCATAAGATGATAATAAATGTTTGCGAGTTTAACATAGATCAAGAGAGACTGATGTGGTTTCAGAATCATGTGTGGGATCCTTACATACCTGATTTGATGAATGATATATTATAGGATGCCTATAGTTGTTCATTCTCAATTAATCATAGAAGTATGAATTTGTATATAGACTTGAATGAAAACTTTGGGTGGGATGTAGTGAAGAGAGATATCACATAGTTTGTATCCCTATGTTTTGTTTTCTATAATGTTATTGAAAAAATTAAAAAATAATGAAGTTATGTTTCATCCATTATCTATTCTAGAGTGGAAGTGGGAAAAAATAACAATGGATTTTGTCATTAAACTACCCAAAACATATAATGGGTTCAGTTCTATATGGGTGTTAGTAGATCTCCTTACTATATAAGTACATTTTATTAGTATTAGTGAATTTTTATCTTTAGATCATATTTCAGGTATATGTCAAGAATGTTTTATTGTTTCATTTTGCAACACGTTCTATAGTATGTAATCTAGATCTGAGGAATACCTCAATGTTCAGGTGAAGTCTTCATAAAGCACTTGTTATAGAATTGTGTATCTGTATTTATTAGAAACCAAATATAGATAGTTAGTCTGAAAGAAAAATTAAAACCCTATAGGTTTGTTTGATATCTGGTTCTCTAGATTTCAATAGAGGTTTGGATTAACACCTACATGTAGTCGAGTTTTATTATAGAGATAGATTTCACTCAAGAAATAACATGGTTCCATATGAAGCCCTATATATGGGGAAATGTTGAGATCAATCTTTTTGGGAAGAGGAGATAGAAATAATGCTATATGGATAAGATATTTCTGAATAAATTGGAATAAGGTTTAAACCATTCAACAACATATCAAGACAACTAAAATCAGAAGAAAACTTTATTGGTTTGGTTTTTTACTCCATAGGTCGTTTGCGGGTGACCGTATGGTTGTCATGGATGAGGGCTTAGATTGCTGGTGGTGATGTGGGTGAGGATGTGATCCTCTGTTTATATCATGAATTGGGGTGGGATCCTCTATTGTTGATAAACCGTCAGCTCCTAGATATTGGAGGACATGTGGCCATATCTTGGGGTTTTCATTGGTTACAGAATGTCGAGGTATCTCTCTTATACCATTGTTGTTGTGCCATTACAATATAACTCGGTGTGAATGCGTAAATTAATGTTGGCTGTAACATTCTCCCTTGGTTTGTGCTAATGTTGTTAGCTTCCCAGTAGTGCAGAAACTTATCTAAACATTATCACCGAACATGAAAGTAAGGATGTGACACATGTGGATTTGGATTGAATTGGGTTGTGACTTGCATGGGTGTTGTTCTCTTCTCTTATGAGCAAATAGTAAGGATAGTATTCTTTAGGATGGCTGAAGAAAAACCTAGATTGGTTGATTTCTTGTTACCTATAAATATACTTGTAGTTTTGTTTATCTTATTTGCACCCCACCAATGTTGAGCACATAGTGCTGAACACCCCCATTTCATGGGGGAGGGTGTTTTTCACAACACTCATATGAGTGGCTGATTATTAGATCATTTTCTACTCCCTTTCTTGGACATCCCAAGACTCTACAGGCAGGCTGTGATGGCCTGATGTCCATTATTATCCCAAGAACCTTTGGGCAGGGTAGTTTGGTTGTTAGACCTGGTTTGTGCGTGCAGGTGGTTTCCCAAGTATCTTCGGGATGAGGCCCAATTGTCTTCAAGCGTGGCAGTGGTTGTTCTGGCCTAGGTGTTTGCAGGTATGGTTTCATCCATTATTAGACCAAGAACCATTTGTACGTTCCCCCACTTGTGCACAAGAGTCATTGGTGTTTCCCTACTGAGTATACTTGTATGCTCACCCTACATATATAAAACTGCTTTCAGGTTTCCATGAGGACTTCAGGATTGTGTTGGGCCGAACTAGCTCAGACCTTGTGACAGATCATCGTAGTTGGTGATGTTCATTCTTTTGGTATTTTACTTTGTATTATATTTATACATTGTGGATTTTACATTTGAAACAAGCATTGGTAATGGTTCTTGGATTTAATTTTACATTTGTTTTGATTTTATGGGATTCAATATCTTATCTCCCAATCCTATTAAAAGAAAAAAAGGGTAATGCCATCCATTTAGTGTGTGATTTCATGCCCTTGGTGCTGGTCGCCATTCCGGGACCTATTGAAGGCATGTTTCGGGGGTCATTATATCTCCTTCAATTTAAAAAAGGAAGGGCCTGGCAATCTGCTGACCCTTCCCACATTTTGGTGAAGGTAGGTCGTGACACAAGACACAAGGTAAGGGATAATTTCACAATCTCATTATAATTCGAGATTTTTTATATATAAGCATATAAGGGATTATTTATATTCATTTCTAGGTTTCTAAAAAATATTACAAATTTTTTAAATAATCTCTATTTGATGTTTTAAATAAAATTAACAATTTATTTCTATTTTACAAAGTGGTTTGGAAGGAATCATTCTTTTGTTTTCCATAAATGCACATTTTGACTTTTTTGGAAAAATTATGAGATATATGTAATTCAACATATACAGTATGAATAAATTATTATAAATTAGAAAAAAATTACATGAATGAAGCATCTCAATCCTATTTTAAGGTTTTTTTCAATATAAATTCATTTCATTTAAAATTTATTCTTGTTATATTAAAATAAAATTGTTTTGAAGATGAAATGATATTTTCTTCAAGAAATAATTTCACATTTTTTATGAAAATTATTTTCCATCTAAGACTTTGGGTATATTTAATGAATAATTCCCAAAATATTCATATGATTTACTATGTTTATGATGTAATTATATTTCTTAAATTAATTTATTTTACATGAATTATTTTATGATGGAATAGTTTTTAAGAACCCCATTTTATTCCCTGGGTAATGTTTATGATAAATAATTTATGTTTGTGTGGCACATATAATAATTATTTAAATATGATATTTGAGGAACCTATATCTACCCCAAATTCATTGTTTAAACATTTATACCTTTAGAGATAAACTAATATGGTCTTGGGAGTGAACCTTGAATAATACGATGTCTATGGGAGTGAACCAATACTACTAATATTGTATGTGGAGTGAACGCATGATACTTAGATGGTATGGGGGCTGAATCCATACTACTAATATGGTCTTGTATGTTATTCATTAGCTACTATGGAAATCAGTATATGCTTATGTGTTTTCCACACTTCCATGTCCTACTCCTATCATGTGATTTCAAGGGTTATTCTCTTTTTTAATTATGAATTATATCCTATGAACTTCAAATATTTACAAAATTATTTATATTATAATATTTGATATGAAAATTGTGATCTTATACAATTCATTATATCATTTTCAAACACTTATAAACATGTTTAATCTTATATGTATCCCTTTATTACCCTTACCCCTAATGTTATGTCAACACTTTTCGGTATATTTCAACTAGGAAATGATGCTATGTACTACATTTGATTTATCTAAGAAAGGTCCTAGTAGCAAAGAAACTAGTTGGAGAATATGTAGTTCATTTATGTACTACTGTTATGTTTCCATATTTCCAATGGAACTAAACCAGTTACCAGAGTTGGGATTCTATTAGTATAATGATCAAGTATTTTTCAAAAGTTATGAAATGATAATGTTTTCAAAGTGAGGGTCACTATAGTTGGTATTAGAGAAAAAGTTTCTTGATCCTTTTAAAGATAGGATGAGAAAACCATATAGAGAACCATAAGGGTGTGCCTAAGGGTACGTGTAAGGGTATATAAAATTATATGTAAGAGTCTTGGATTTTTGGTGAAGTACTGAGTTGGTGGTCTCCTAGAAATACATCTCATTATGGATACTACAATAGGATGTGGATTTTTAACAAATTTACCTGGTGGTAAAAAATATCAGAAGATGATGCAAGACTGACATGGGTTAATTGTGTACATGGAAATTGGTATTGCTACACCACTAGTTGGACACACTCATGTGATGTGCATTTGGAATTCACAAACTCTTCATGAACCAATATAATAAAATTTAATACGTGTTGACTATGAATAACCTAGGATAAACCTAAGTTGTAATGGATTAAAAGAGATTTTATATGTTAATCATATTTTAGTTTATTTTCTCATAATTATGTTGTTCCTCATTATGATATCTATTAATTTTATTATGAATATGGTTTTAGTCAATGGATGTAACTCAAAGGAAGTGCATTAATGGTGTTTGTTATGGTATGAATGAGAATCAAAAAAATCATTTCTATGCTGACATAGCATAATTAGCATAAATCGAACAACAATTATCAAGGAAGAGAAGTTATGTTTGAAATTTCAAACCCTCATATGACCATCCATCAATGTGCCAATGTGATTGAACTTCATAGATAGATTACATTTAGTTTATGGGTATTATTTACCATTCATAAATTATATTAATCTCAATTGGTTTGGGTATAAGATCGATACTGATTATATACCCATTGTTCGAGATTATATGGATATATATTTGTATGATTTTATTAGTATTACACCAAAACATCAAGCTGAGTTTTCAATGGGACTCCTAAATACATCCACATCATTTTCAGAGGCTTCATATTGAATGAACTGGATTGAGTTGTAGTAATATAAGAAGTAGCTCCCTGAAAACCATGATAAGGAATTCATTCTGCCATGTGTGTGTCCTTGGGGAGCACGAGATCTTTTTACGAAAAATAATGATGGATCAATGCGAATTAGCATTGATTATTATGTATTGACCAATATCACAATCGAGAACATGTATCCTTATCCCCAATTGGAGACTTGTTTGATTAGTTGTCTAGATCTAAATATGTTTCCAAGATTGGAATTTATTCTGGATATCCTTATTTGAGGGTAATGAAGGAGGATATTCTCAAGATAACATTGTATAAAAGTTATGGACATTATGAATTCCTAGTTATTCCTATTTTTCATAATAATTCCCTTTATATCATCATTGATTTAATTAATAGAAGCATTAGAGATTTCCTTAATAATAATGCTGTAGTCGTTATAGACAATATTCTTATCTATTAAAAGTGATAGATAAATATTGAAGATAAATAGATAAATATACTCCAGACCCTAAGGGAAGATAAATTAAATGAACAATTTACAATGTGTGGGTTTTGGCTGCAAAAAGTATCATTTTCTAGATCCCATAAAATCCTGATATGGTATACTAGTTGATCCATCTATGATGGAGGCTATTGAATGTTTCCCTTGACCAACCATGGTGGCTGAGGTCAATATATTTGTCACTTTATATAGATAATACTGTTGGTTTGTGGAGAATTTCTCTTGAGTATCTAATCCTCTTACCATGTTTCCTTAGAATATTGTTAGGTTCTTCTGGACAGATGAATGTGAGCAAAATTTCAAGGAATATGAGAAAACGTTTTTAGTTTACCTATTCATATAATACCCTGTAGTAGAAAAGATGTTGTTATCTATACTAATGCATCCAAGAAGGGATTGCGATATGATATTATATAGAATAAAATTGTTATAGCCTATTACTCACATAAATATAATATTCATGATACAAATTACCCACTTCATGATTTATAGTTAGGTGAAGAAGGATTTGAACATGTTTAATTGAATATTTTTAGAGTTGATAATGTATTATTAATATTCAATACATTACTAAATTGTGAAATCAAACAAGGTGGTTGATGATTTTAGTTAAAATTATCGTCGTAGATTATCCCTTATACAGTTCAAAAAAGATCCAATATTCTTTTATTTTTAATGTAAAGATCTATAAATCCTGAAGGAACGTAAAATATCATATTTTTTTTTTCAAATGAATGGTGAACCTTGTATGTAGGTGAATATTAAGAAGCCATATAAGGAAGGAAAAGAGCTGCATAAGATGATTAGAAATGTTTGTGAGTTTAACACTGATCAGGAGAGACTGATGAGGTTTCAGAATCATGTATGGGATCCTTAAATGCCTTATTTGATGAATGATATATTAGAGGATTCTTATAGTTCTTCATTCACAATTAATCATAGATGTATGAATATGTATATGTACTTGAATGAATACATTGGGTGGGATGTAGTGAAGAGAGATATCACATGGTTTGTATCCTTTTTTTTTGGTTTTCTAGAATGTTATTGAAAAAATTAAAAAATTATGAAGTGATGTGGCATCCATTATCTATTCTAGAGTGGAAATGGGAAAAAATAACAATGGATTTTCCCATTAGACTACCCAAAACATATAATGGGTTCAATTATATATGAGTGTTAGTAAATCACCTTAATGTGTAAGCATAGTTCATCAGTATTAGTGAATTTTTATCATTAGATCATCATTCTAGTATATATGTCAAGAATGTTTTATTGTTTCACGTTGCAATACGTTCTATTTTATGTAATCTGGATCTGAGGATTACCTCAATGTTCTAGTGAAGTCTTCATAAAGCACTTGTTGCAGAATTGTGTATCTATATTTATTATAAACCACATATAGATAGTCAGTCGGAAATAAAAATTCACACCCTATAGGTTTGTTTGATATCTGGTTCTCTAGATTTCAATTGAGGTTGGGATCAACACCTAAATGTAGTCGAGTTTTCATATTGAAATAGATTTCACCCAAGAAAAAATATAGTTCCATATGAAGCCCTATATAGGGGGAAATGTTGATATCAAACTTTTTGGGTAAGAGGATAGAGAAATAAAGAAATATAGATAAGATATTTCTGAATAAATGGTCATGAATGTTAGAACCATTCAACATCATATCAAGACAACTAAAATCAGAAGAAAAATTTATCATGATAACTGTAGATGTGATCTATAATTTGAATTTGGTGAAAAAATGTTTCTAAAAATCATTGCACTGAATAAAGTTATGAGAATACATAATATAGGGAAACTATTTCCTAGGTATATTGGTCCCATTGAGATTCTAAATAATAATAGGATAGTATCTTATAACATGGAACTTCTTCCATATATCTCTCATGTTCATAATGTGTTCTAGGTCTCTCTTATGTGTAAGTAAACACTTATCCATTTTCAGGGTCTAAACTCATAGGTCAAACCATTGGAACATGTTCTTTCATATGTGGAGTAACCTAATGTAGTTCTACATTGATCCGAAAAAATTATACAAAACAAGAACACATGATTGGTTAATGTTTTCTGGAGAAATCACCAGTTAGAGGAAACTATGTGGGAACCTGAGGATGTGATGAAGAAGATGTATCCTCATTTTTTATTACGTGTGTTATATCATTCAATGTTGGTATTAATTTTATGTGGGGTAGAATGTAACACCCCATGTTTTAAAGGGCCTTTTTTCTAAGAAGTTAAATTTTTCTTTATATCAATTACTTTCACATGGAACTGACATGACTTACGTCTCATGAATCATTAACATGGTGTCCATACATAGAAAACTGTGTTTATATGGAACATCTCTTTATATTATTTTTTATCAAAAATGGATAATTATAATATAGATATCAAAAATTGTTATATGAATAATAATAAATACTTTTAATATATTTATAATAAAAGACATGATTCTTGGTGATTTCCTTTTATGATTAAAAATATTGTTCTCTCTTATGATCCTCTATTTATGTCCTTCGAATAATAAATATTATAGAATCTCATGGAATATTATTTTTATGAAATATAAAAAAAATTTAATTCAGAATATCAAAATTATATTAGGGTGAATTTTTTTAATATTTCTGAAAAGTTTAAATTTTTTATTAATACTGAATATACTACTTTTAAATTAAAAAACGATATTTTCATTTAAATTATTATTTTAAGATAAAATGATTTTAAATCCCACAGAGATAAATTATACATATATTAATCAAATTAACTTATTGTTAACATTTATTATATAAAATGATATAAAAAATTATTGAACACTTGAAAGTCTCTTTTACCCACCTTCTAGCCACATTTGTTTTATTAGAGATAGATATAATTTTACTGCTTCTCTTATTTGAGTTTTCAAAAATGGAAATACATGGATGTAATCAGTATGAATAATTTGGTCTAATAAGATCAAAATAATTTTTGTTGAATATTGTCTTTTAAATATTATTTTCCACAGTTAATGGTAAGTAGAATAATTAAATGTAAAAATAACATTATAATTATATAAAATTACACTAACACATGTACTAATATTATTTTATAGGTGTTTCTAAAAAAAATATACCTTAGGATGTTAATAATTTCCTCTTTACTTCACTTTTATCAAATTATGACATTTATCATATTTTATTTATAGAATAGTTTAAAGTGTCATATTCAAAAATTAATAAAAAAATCATTTTTCATATATGATTATAATTAAGATGAATTCTAAAATAATTATAAATTTTAAATATAATCAATTTTTCTATATCATGACAATTTATTTATAATTTTTAGACATTAAATAATTAAATTTAATTGTGACATAATGATGATTCGATACTTGATTTATTTAATGATGAATAAAATAAATGATATGAATAATATTAAAACCAATATAATTTCAGTTATATAAGGGAATAAACTAATTATAGACATAATATCCATGTTATTGACATATTAGAATTATTGGGTTGATGTTGTCATGTTTTTTAGATATTTTTAAAAAATATTATATTGAATAGTATCCAAATTGACCAAAATGATACTTTAAAATAAATAATATTTCATTAAATTCGAAAAAAATTTAATGATCATAAAAATAAACTTTATATTGATAAATATGTCATAAATGACCCAATTAGGGTTCATTTTTTATATTAAATAAAATACATTAACCTTGTTGTGTATAAATAGAAGTTGTCTTGATAAGTGATTATTTTTTTAGCTAAAGGTTACAACCAAAAGATAAGGATAATTATATGACCTAAACTTGTATTTAATTTATTAGTTTGTGGATTTAGTCCTACACACATCTTAACCTCTATATTAAATAAGTTTTAGATATTTTAAACTGAAAATTAATTTATAATAAATTAATATGTTAGATCATACAAAAGTGCCCTTCACCCCTCTTAAAAAAGTATACTTCCCCTTATAATTTATTCACTACTCTAAAGAATTTTTTCATGACCAATCTATGGTCATTTCTCATAAAAATATACCTACCTTCCTACTATAATCCTTATCTTATACAGAAGTATACTCAAGTAATCCATTTGGAATAATCCAAAAGGTTTTACTTGATTAAGTTGTAATGTCTTCTCTCAAGATCCATTCCTTAATTTTCCATTTCTACCCCTCCAGTAGACTTATTTATGTATGGATTTAAATAAATAAGTATATTAAATATTTTATCACTTGTTTTATCATGGATCAACCTTAATTTATAAAAATTATCATCAAATAGATATTGAGCATATTGTTTTTGTGTATGAAGAATTACTGACTTACAAAATGATGATTGTTCATATTTCTTTTACCACCAGTCATGGTCGGAATTATGATGGAATATATATATATATATATATATATCTTATATTATATTTACTTTGACATTAATATTCATTATTTATTTTTTACCAATCCTTCCATTTTACATCCCTTTTGGTGTCTTTTAAGGAAGTGTGGACTACCACCTCTTAAAGCAGTGAGATTGTTTAACAAACCACATGGAATATTTTAATGAATGTTTTAGTGAATTTATAAGATATAAAAATGATACTGGAATAATTATATATAGATACATACATACATACATACATACATACATACATACATACATACATACATACATACATACATACATATATATATATATTACATGTACACACCATTTTCCCAGATGGAAATTAAATACAGAAACTACAATTATGTGTTTGTACAACTTACCATCTCCATGAAGAGTGTATTCCATTTTTACGACAATATTGTATTTATTATTACAATATAAAAATAATGTCTATACATTATATTTATATCATGATATGTATTCATTAATCATGATATAAATATAATTACCAACTACATAACAAATTAAGACACATGGGAAGAAAAAGTGAATATTACCCGATACAAAACCTTAAAAATGGACCTTATTCAAGAAGGTAATATAAGGTCATAATCAAACCATATATGGTCTTATGTATAATTATATGAATCTATAAGATATTTATAAGAAACACCAATTTACTATAATGGAATATAGTGTTAGTATGATGTGAGTCAAGAAATAATGTAATGTATAATGTCTCAATCTCATCTATATTTGAGATTTGATATAACAAATCTTGTAAAGGATTATTTTTCATCCATGTCCATGTTTTATAAAATTTAATTCAAAAAATTTGATACTATTATCTAATATATTTTTAATGTAGTTTTTACTCATTTTTTAATTTTTTACATCTTGGTTTGGATGGAATTCATTTTATTTTTCCAAGGTACTTTTTTAATTTTCAAAAACAAAAATGAGATGAATGTTTTATTAGCATATAAGAAATGAATAGATTTTTAAATTTTAATAAGGCATTATTTCCATGTAATTTCTATTTCATGATTTAAAGGTTTTTCATCAAATATGGTTATTTCTCTGAAAATTAAACTTTTTTAAGAAAATAAAATGTGTTTGAATCAAAACATATATTTTCAAGAAGAATTAATTTCAAGTGTATTAATAAAATTATTTTACATAAAAAAATTAAGGATATTTTTCACGTATAATATCCCTAAAATTATTATGGTTGATTATATTTATGATTTAATTATATTTATGAAATAAATATATTTTACATGGAGTAGATTATGATTGAATGATGTATAAGAAATTCATCTAATTCATTGGGTTATGTTTATGAAAATGTTTTATGTTTTTATGGAGAATATAATAGTTATTTTATATTGAGATTTTTGGGACATATATATTCCTCCAATGAATTTGATTATGATTTATATCTCACAAGATAATATAATATGGTCTTGGGAGTGAAACTTGGCTACTAAGATGGACGTGGGAGTGAATCATGACTGCTATCATGGAATGTGGAGTTAATTCATGCCACTTAATTACTATGGGTAGTGTACCCATACTACAAAGATGTAATTGGAACCGATTAATTTTCTATTATAGAAATCACTATGTGCTCATTTTTTTCAAACTTCCATGTGTCACTACTATGTAATTCCTTCAAGGATTATATTTTTTATTTAATTATAAATTATCTCCTATGAACTAACAATATTTATGATGTGTTTTTTGTTATGATATTTGATATGATGGGTATGATATTATATGTTTAATGATCATGCTCTCATTCACTTATACGCGTGTTTATGCTTATATTTATTCATTGTATACCCTTTCTGAGTATTTTTCGTCACCCCTTTTAAGTATCATTCCCCTATGTTATGATTATATGTACAATTATTTTTGTATCTTAGAAGAGTTCTAGTTAGGAAGAATGTAGTGGGAGATTATGTAGTTCATTTTTTTACTAGTGTTATGTTTCTATGTTTCTAAATCCACTATACCAATTACAGTCTTTGTGAGCCTATTTGTATAATGTTTATGTATTTCACCAAATTTATGTAATGTTATATTTTTGAAAACCGGGGGTAAATATTGTTGGTATTAGAGCAATGATAAAATTAAAATTTTGAATCTACGATGAGAAATCCTTAGTGATAAACATAATATAATGCCTAAGGATAAGCCTAAGGGTACAAAATATATATATATAAAAGCCTTGTAATTTTATTTATAGATACAGTGACTAGTGTCCAATAAAAACAACCCTTTCTAGATACTACATGTTGAAGTGGATCTTGGATAAATGTACATTGAGGTATGAACTCCAACAAAAAGTTCCGAGCCAGACATGGGGTAATCTAGTACATAACAACATGCATTGTTTCACACATAGTTTTACACTCTAGGGTATTTGATTTGGAAATTCACAAACACTATATGAACCAATATGAAAGATTATAATATATGTCGATTATGAATAAACTATAATAAACATAAACTGTAGTGTATTAAGGGATATTCCAATAGTTACACAACATATAAGTGTTTTTTAATGATTATGGGGTAAATCATTATTAAAAATATTTCATAATTTATTATTTTTTTTGTAGTCAATGGTCATATCCCAATTGGAACAAATTAATGGGTATTGCGACAGAAAATTCAATGAATTTCTTCCTGAGAAAACAAATTCTATGTGATCTAGAATTCTGTTACACATTTCTATGATCACATAGCTTTCCCAAGCTATGAATCATGATGGACATATTAATTTCTAATTGAGGGAAGAAATTTCTATCAAGCCTTTATTGAGGTAACGTCCTCCTACATTTAGAGGATCTTATGCTCCACTATCTTCTGAACAATGGATCAGCAATACTAAAATTATATTATTCATTCTTCATTGTTTGGTAAATGAAAAAGTCAATATAGTTTGTTTATCTGTTTTAATTTTTTGAAGAGTAGTTTTGGAATCTAATAATAAATATGAGAAGTAGTATTAAATTGAATTTATGGATTTTGATAAGTATATGAACATAATTTAACATAAGCACTTTCATAGGATTCTTCATACCAAGATGGATAAATAGTTCCCTTAGTTGAAGAAAAGTGAAAAATAATCTATTTCTACATTCGAGGATAATTTTTAAAGGCTTGTACAACAGGCTTGAAGAATTATAATCTTCCCTAAATGTAATGTTGATAGGTTCTTTAGTTTATTAAATCGAAGTCATGGAAGGGTGTTGGTCATAAGAATTTTTTTTATCTATGATGTCATTGGGTGTTGTGTAATCAAGGATTAAATGGAGGTTGTAGACACATATGAATATCTTGTATTACACAATAATAATAATATGGTGTTTATATGAAACTAGAAAATACATGGAGAAAGAATATGGACACAATTTCAGGCTATATGTGTTCAAACAATCATAAGGAAAAATTCATTAACGGGTCTAATAAATGATTTAATTGCGGAAAGAATGGTCATTGGTAATTGATTACTGAAGTGATGGGAAAATGCTATTTAATATAGTGAATATAGAAAAATCATCGCAAAATGCACCCCATTTATTGAGTGCTACAAGTGTAAGGACATTGTGCATTATGATAACTATATCCCAAACCCAAGGTATGGTAATGATGACTGATATTAGCAACATATTAAGATGAGGTTTAAAGGGAAATCTCAAGAAATCTCTATTGCTGATGGGGGGTTTGAACATTACATGATGAAATGTACACATACCATCCACTCAAGAAATTATAATGTCAAATTTTATTCGGGATCTACCCACTCTTTCATATCTAACGATGTTTCTAAAGTTATTATAATTCCAAAAAAATATTTAGATTAGGAATTAGTAGTGAAAACCCCTAAGGGTATGTTGATTTCATATTATGTATATGATACCATTTTGGTTGATGTTTGTGGGAATGTGCTTCCTACCAATCATGTCATTATTAATTATTTCATATTTAATGTCATCATAAGAATTTATTTCATTTATCCACATATATACCTCTTCAATATTGAATGAATGAAACTTATGTTCAATATTTCAAACCCTCTTATGATCATCCATCAATGTGACATTAAGTATTACCATCATATAGATATTAAATCTAGTGTGTAAGTCTTAATTCCTATTAATATGGGATCTTTATCTCAAATTTTTGTGGAGAATATCAAAATATATGATATGCCTATTGGTCGAGATCATAGGTATGTTTTTTTGAGAGTCTCAAAGTCTACCACCAAAACGTGAATTTGTGTTATCAATAGAACTCATACCTAGTTCCACAACAATTTCAATGAATCCTTATAGAATGAAACTCATTGTGTTTCAGAATTAAACAAGAAACTCTACGAATCCCTGGATAAGGGATCCATTTAGAAAGTGTCTCACCTATTATTTTTGTGAAAATGAAAGAGGAATAAATGTGACTATACATTTATTATTGGGAGGTGAAAATGATCAAATTCAAAAACCTGTATACTCTTCCCCATATCGATGACTTGTTTAACCAACTATGTTGATCTCAGTACCATTCCAATATTGAACTTCATTTTGGATGTCATCAATAGAGGGTCATGAAAGAGGACATACCCAGTATGGAATTCAAGACATGTTATGAAGAAAATGAGTACATTGTAATTTCTTTTGGTCTTACTAATTTCCCTTATATATTCATGGATTTAATGAATACTATATTTAGAGACATCCCCATAATGTTTTTGGTAGCCTTTATAGACATTATTCTTATATATTCAATGTGCAAGGATGACCACGAAGATCAATCATGAATTGTAATTTAAATCCTATTTAATGAAAAATTTTATGAAAATTTTACAATGCTTGAATTTTGGGGGGGAAAAGATTCATTTTTGGGTCACATAATCTCAAGAGAGGGTATAACATCAAATAAATAAATAACAGAGGAAATTAAATGATGGATATGACTAATCAAGTGGAATGAGTTATTTAGCATTCATTGTTTAGCTAGATATTATCAACCGTTTGTGTAGAATTTATCATTACTATATAATCCCCTTACCACGTTAACTCATATGGGTTTCATGTTCCAATGGATTGATTAAATTGAGGAAAACATTAAGGAACAAAAGAGATGGTTGGTCAATTCACATGTGCTTTCCTAAACCTACAGTATATAAGTGTTTTTAAATATAGTGATGCATCCAATAATGGATTTTGAGTAGTTCTTATGCAAAATAACATGGTTATATCCTATGTCTTGGGAAAATTAATGATTCATGAGCAGAATTACCCAAATTAGGATTTGTAGTTAGGAGTAGTATGTTTTCAGTAATGATATGGAACCAAGAACTTTGTGGAGAAAACTGTGATATATATACTGATCACAAAAGATTTTAATATACATTAAAAAATAAGATGTTGAAAATTCGTCATAAGACATGTTTAAAGATTTAAAATGACTATAACTGCTCAGTACATTCCCACCAGGAGAAATTGATCGTGGTTGTTGATGATTTTAGACAAAAAGATCATGCCAATTTATAAATTATTAGGATAACAAGTATCCAATATTCATATAATTTCAAAGGTTGGATCCAAAAATACTGAATGAAGGGGAAATATCTTATCTTTCTCGGTAGAATGTTCAACCCTCTATCAAGGTTAATATTATAGAGGCCCAGAAGGATGATAAAATATTGCAAATGAATGTCAGAAATGTTAATGAGTTTATCTTTGAATGGGATGGAATAATGAGGTTTATGAACTATGTATGTGTTACTGCCATACTAGATTTGAAGAAGGACCTATTAGAGGAAGGTAATAGTTCTTCATTTTTAATTTATTAGTGAATTAGGAATATGTATAGGTACATTAAAGAATAATTCCGGTGGGATTTTATGGAGAGAGATATCAAAAATTTTGAATCTCAGTTATTGGTATGCTAACAAGTTAAGGATGATGGACAAAAGTCTAAAGGGACCTTACATCCATTACCTATTCTAGAATACAAATGGGAAACATAACTATGTATTTTTTTCACAACCCAAAACCCTTAAAGGGTATTATTCTATATGGGTGGTAGTCGATCACCTTACAAAGTTAGTACACATTACTTCTATAATATAAATTTTTTCTCTGAATCAAATTTTGATCATATACAATAGATAATAGTTGAGGATTCATTGAGTACAACTTTCCATTTTATCATATCGAGATTTGAGGTTTACCTTAGTGTTCTGGAAATGTAATTAGAATGTACTTGATACAGAATTGAGTTTTTGCACTGATTATCACCCTTAGATAGATGTTCAGTATTAAAGAATAATTCAATCCATGAAAAATATATTGAGATTTTTTTTATATATTTTAAAATATATTGGGGTCAACACAATCATCTAGTTTATTTTTCAAAAAAAATATAATTCACTCAAGAATTCATTTGGGTCCATTTAAATACCTATACAAAAAATAAATATTGGGCACAAACATGTTGGGAAGAGGTTGGATAATTAAATAAATCATGGCCAGAGATTTCTGATGAAATGGTCAAGATGGTTAGAACCATTCAATATAATATAAATACATCTTAGAGTTGATAGAAATGTTATGAGGATAAGTATCGACATGATGTAGAATTTGAATTTGGTGAAATGTATTTCTAGGAATCCCTCCTTGGATGAATGATATGAGATTTGGGATGAAAGGGAAACTAATACCTAGATATATAGGTCCCCTTAATATTCTTGATCATATTGGGATAATGTCCTATCACTTTTCACTACCTAAAAATATCTCTCAAATTCATAATGTGTTCCATGTATCTCTCCTGTGGAAGTACATTCCTATCACATCACATGTAAAGATTTCATAGCTCATAACTCTAGAATATGATCGTTCATATTGTGACCCACATGTAGAAAATCAAGAACGATCAGAGAAAATCCTCCAAAAAGGCTACTCACATGGTTATAGTTTTCTATAGAAATAACCCATTAGAGTATGTTACAATGGATCTTGAGGATAAGATGAAGTAGAAGTATCCTCATTTGTTTTTACCCTATGGATGAATTTAAAGGGATAAATTTATTTTAATGGGGGTATAATACAACACCGCTAGTTTTCATGGTCATTTTTTTCTGAATAAATTATAATTGTCATTTATATCTTTCATTTCACTAAGTTAAACATTCCTTTCACCTGGAACTGTCTGGGTGTATGTTTCACACAACAATGACTTGACCTATGATACACACCAAAATGAGTTTCGTCAAAATACCATTTATTATTATTATTATCTAAATAAATTATTTATAACCTATCCATAAAACATTGTTATGTGGATAGTAATAAATATTATTCAAATATTGATAATTAAATAAAAAATTATTTGTAAATTCCTTCAATGGGTAAATATACATTTTCTTCTACACAATCGATTTTAATTGAATTCTAATAAAATTAATTATAGTCACACATTTATAATAATTTTATTATATAATCATAATTTCTAAATTTGGAATTTCAATGTTATCCTAGGGTGGTTTTTTAGAATTTTTCTAAAAAATTTCAATTTTTGATGAATAGTAGAAAATAATATTTTGTAGTTAAAACCCGAAACATTCATTTTATTAACATATTTTATGAAAAAATTATTTTAATGTCCACATAGATAAACGAAACATATAATAATCCAATTACATCATAGAAATCATTTTATAATATAAATATATATAAAAAGATGATTGAACATATGAATGTCACTTTTACCATCTATCTATCCACATTTACAGGATTAGAATTAGACATAACATTACTGCATCGGTGAATTTAATTTTGAAAAAATAAAACACATTGTTGTAATCAGTATGAAAAATGTGGTCAAATAGGATCAGTATTATTTTTGTAGTGTAATAACATTTAAATTTTATTTACCACAGCTAATGCTAAATTAGGAAACTAAAGGTAAAAATAATATTACAAAAATATATAAATATCCAAAAATATTCCTAAATTCTTTGGTTATTTGTTATTAGAATCATATGAACCTTTTCTCAAAAATACAAACCTCTTTATGCTATATATTTTAATTTAATACATTTATTATATTTTATTTAATGAAGAGTTAAAAATAAAATATTCAATATTTTATATATAAATCTATTTTTATATTGAATTATATAGAAGATAATTTTTACTATAATTATTAATTTAAATGATAAGAAATTTATATACATCATGATAATTTATTTATAATTTTTATAAATTAAATAAGTTTACTTATTTATGACATAGTGATGATGCTGAAATATATTTATTAAAGGAATAATCAAATTAATGATATTAATAATATTATAGTAAATATTATATGAATAAATTAATGAAATAAACTAATTTTATATATAACATTGACATGTTAGTGACATATTTAAATTATTTTTTGGGAGTTTTCATGTTTTTTTTGATATATTACAAAATGAAAACATTTAATTGTATCAAAAATAATATAAATGAAACATTAAAATAAATAATATTATATTAAAGTCATTACAATATATGGTTATTCCAACTACCATGGTTAGTGTTAAATATTTAAAAAATGATTAGATGTGGTTATTTATAAATTTTATGGAAAATACATTAACCCTATAGTGAAAAAAGCCAAGTTGTCACAATAAGAGTTAAATTGGTTAAGTGAAGGTTAATTCTAAAAGATACGGTTATTTTTATGACCTAAACATTATTAAATTAAATTTTTTTGGATCATTAATCACATAATAATATTAACCTAAAAATAAAACATTTGAGAGCTATTTTAATCTGACATTAAATTTATAATAAATTAATTTCTTAATATCTTCCCAAAGATCCCATCACCTATCATAAAAAAGGAACTTCTCCTCCCATTTTATTCACACCACCAAAGCATTTTGATTCATTTATAATCAAAAACATTTTACTCCATACATCCGTAACTTAATCATGGAATATATCCCATGGTCATAAAGAAAATGTAGAATTCCTTTTGGCACAAACCAAAAGGCGTTACCCTATTTAGTGGTAACATCTTCTCTCGAGCTTGTTGTCCTTTATTTTACTTCTCTACCCCTCCCCTCTTGTTATTCCATTATGGTATAACTACACCAGTATATTTATTAAACATGATGTTTGTATTCTCATATTTCATCCTACACATTCACACACATCCATTAAATAGATATTGAGCATATTGTTTCTGGGTTTGATGAACTACTATATCAATATATAATTATTGCTTATTTTTTATTTTCCACTAATAATTTTGGCCATTATGATGGAAAATATATTTATATATATTATATATTATAAATTTTTATTTTTATTCTTATATAATATTTTTAAAACTCATACCATATATATTTCATTTTGGTTTTACTATGATAATCTATTTTGAGGAAGTGTGTCATGTCTCCCCCTCAAACTGATTCGATTCGTTCATAAAACACCTGGAATGTTTTGATGATAGTTTTGTTAAAACTATATGATATAAAAATGATAATGGAAAAATAATATATATATATATATATATATATATTAATAAACATAAATTAATATTGCATTTACACACATTTCAACAAGGAAAATATAAATGGAAAGAATGTTCATGTGTACGTAAGGCTTACCATATCCATGAATGGTGTATTCCATTTGATACTTCTGTTTGCACTAGATTATTAAAAAATAAATATAATGAATATGAGTGATGTTAATATCATTATATAAATTCTATTATCATGATATAATTATAATTATCTATAACAATATATGACAAATGGTAAGACCAAATCGAATATTACGGAATTAAAACCAAAACATAGAATCCCTAACAAGCCAGAAATATACCGTCATAATCAAAGCAAATATGGTATTATTATTAACAATATAATACTATAAAATAATCATAATAATCTTATAATTTTTATATAGTATTCTTTAATGTGTATGAAGAGAGTCAAGATAGATGGTAGGGTATAATTTCTCAATCTCACTGTTATTCGAGATTGTATATACCGTAGCATAATGGTGATTATTTATCATCGATGACAATGAATTCTAAAAATGATTTCAATGATTTATTACTATTATATTAGGGATTTTTAATTTTTTTTTCTATTTTTTACATTTTACTGCATGGTTTGGAAGGAATCATTATATCATTTTCCATACGTTGTACTTTTTGATTTTTCTATTAAATGTAGTATAGTAATTTTTTCTTAACATATATTACATGAATAGATTTTTACACATTCATGACACCTTATTTCAATGAACAATATTTTAAATTTTTAAAAGTTTATTTTCAATGATATATTTTTTTTTGTTTTAAATTCTGTCATATTTTATGAATGGTTAAGGATATTTTTAAGTACACTATCCCTTATATTCAAATGGTTTATTATATTTGTGATTGAATTAAATTTATGAATTCTATTAATTATATATTGATTTTTAAGATTGAATGATATTTAAGAAACCCATTTTATGAATTGGGTTATGTTTATGATATAAGTTTTTTAAAAAAATTTGGTGCCGAAGACTCATTTTATTATTAAGGAAAAGAGAAGTCATCTTTTAACTGGGTATAGGGAGTCCCATTACATAGCCCGAAGACCTAGTGGGCTTGTAGCCCATTATATTTCACGTAGGCCCATGGTTTTGAACCAATGCCCATTATGTGAATAGTAACCTTCCTGCTACAATACCCGCACATTATTACCACCGCTACATTGCCCTGAAGCCACTACAGAACCAGCTATATTTATGATATATGTTTTAGGTTGTTGTAGAAAATATAATAATGAGTTCATTATAAGACAGCTGGAACAATACTCTTCCTCAAATTCACTAGTGTAATATTTACATCTCTTTAGATAAATTATAAAGGTATTGGGAGTGAGAATTGGATACTATGTTGGCCATGAGAGTGAAACATTCCAACTAATATGGTAGTAGAAGTAAACACATGATTCTAAAATGGTATGGTTATTGAACCAAATAAAATATGATGGTCTTTTAATTGATTCATAGGATACAATAGAAAAGAGTATATACTTATGTGTTTTCCAAATATCAATGTCTTACTCTTATGTTATTCTTTCAGGGATAATTCTCTTTATTTAATTTGAATTATGTTCTTTGAAAAACCAATCTATATTCGATGATTTATTCTATGATCTATCATATGTTGGGTGTGATATTTTATTTTTCATTATCACATTAGCATACCCTTATAATCATTTTTATGCATATTTGCCTCCCTTTTTTTACCCTTTCTATAAATTTGAGATAACCCCTTTTATGATTCATTCCTTCATATCACGATGATATGTACTATGATTGATGAATCTATGAATGGTGATAGTAAAGATAATCCTAGTGGGAGATTAAATAGTTCATTTATGTACTAGTGTTACATTTACATGTTTTCGTGGGAACTATACAAACAATGGTCTCTAGGGGGATATTTTTATAATGATTAATTATTCTGAAAAATTTATGTAACATTAATGTTGGAAAAGTGAGGATCACAATAATGAAATCATTAACAATAATGCCCAATCATATTCTAAAAAACAAATGCTGTATATAACCATCCTGATATCCAACATAATATAGATGACATGAATAATAGATTATACCAACATATTTTGAGCATAAAAGTATACTCAGTGGGATCCTCTCCATAACATCTCATGACATAGATAATGAAACTACACTAAATATTAGTGGAGAATAGTGGAACTTACTCCTTTACAAAATTTGTATACTATGTTACCAACCTCACCATGGATATATGACAAAATGTATCTCATATAACAGAATATATTATATTTTAATTTAACTAAATGTGTACCCACATCATCTTCCATATTGGGTTTTTTCTCTAACCCAATAACGAACGTCCTAATCATTCTCTCCCCAAAATCAATCCATCATGAAAACACATGGGAATGTCATAAAAATTTAACCTCATGCATTACACAATCACATAATCGTATATCACATATCCACATTTACTTACCATGATGTTTAAAGGGAGAAACTGCAGAACATATGATCTATATTAAACATCATGTAGTATACCTCAAGATATTGTATCCCTTACACAGAGTGAGTACCTAAATCCATCAGTAAATAAACATGTAATACCTGTAATAATAATTTGGATACAATATATGGTTGTAAATGTGTATAAATTAATCCAAATCCATCACTTCCTTCATTAAACATGTATGGGAAAACTAACCGTCATTCATACAAGTGCTAGTGACCACTATGAGTATAGAGCAAGGCCAGAGGGGTTGTAAACCATCCATCTTTCTACCGAGATGTTGGGGATAACATTATCCCAGAGTACACTGGGTGTCAATAAACCAATAAAAAATTGGTGGGGTATCATATAAAATTATTAGAATATAAAATATAAAATATATCTCACAACCACGCTATAAGAAAAATTTAGTCATAAAATCAAATGCTGATAATTCCACATGGACTCTCGTTGTCATCTACAATAATTAGATATACTATGCACATAAAATAATTTTAATAGACATGTTAAATACATATTTTGTCATAATAATTAAATTTTTGTTAATTAATTAATTATTCATTAATTAACCACTATATTTTTCCACATTGGATTACATTGCATTTCATGAATTATCCTTCTAAATTCCATTCCCTCCAGGAATAGTCCAAACTGAGTCTATGAATTATCATGAATACCATATTTTATGAATATTCAATACATCATAAACCAACCATATTAGATAAGACTTATTTAATTAACCATTATAATTGGTCCGTATTAAATACCCTCGGAAAACCATCATATGATATCATTTGAAGAAAACATGAAACCATGAAAATGTAGCTACCTTAAGTAGTGGGGAAGGGAAAAAATATAATAATAAACATGTCCATCATTATTTATGTAGATTCAAAATGAGAGTATTTCATTTAATTATATCATCAATAGGTAATACATTATTTAACTTTTTTACATCACCTTGGTATCCATACTCAACACCCATATGAATATACTTATGCATATCACAATCACATGAATCAATTTCTACCACATTATCTATATAACATCCGTTTTTTTCTTACATTACTATTACATAATTTTAATGATGATAAACATAAAAGCATTACATGAACAATATATAAAGGTTTAGTTTATTTTAAAATTTATTTACTATACATAACATTTAAAAAATAATTCCAAAACTTTAATTTAGTTGCTTCTTTATTATCATCTTATTGGACCATGATTTCTCCTTTTTATAAGTAGTCAACTGAGGATATTCATCAACGCATGTGGTGAGATAAAATCCATGTAAGTGGATAGATAATGAAATGAAATAAATATAACATGGAATGAGAATAATAATAATATCATCATCATAATCATGATAGGAATAATTATGTTATGTCATTGACTTTGGTAATGTATAAAAAATAAAACATCATGTCTTAGTTGTCAAATACAACGCATAGATGTGAAAAAATATTTTATAATGTTTATGAATATATAAATTTTATCATTAGATACATCACATTACCCAAAAATGTGGAACACTATATAATATTGGTCACACCAATCACTACATAACATTTACATTAAACAATATGATTCTAGGTACACATGTTACATCAAAACATATATGTTGTCATGTATTCCACATACAACATATATCAATCATGGAAATAACATAAATAATGGAAAGGATTGGGTTGTATTTCATAAGTCATATATTTATAAACATAATGTTCCCATCTGAACCTTGTAATAACATACTTGGTATAAGAACCATCAACCTTGAGTGAAGAACAATCAATCACAAGAAGTAATTGATGTGTCTTTTAAAGGGGGTTCTATTAGAGAACATTTTTTTTTAATTAACCCATTTATAAAAAATTTTTATCCTAAAAATTATAAAATAATGAATAAATAATTATATTTACTGAGATTCCAAAATGAGAATGGGGTGAAGGAGGTAAATCCCAAAGAAAGAGAGTTGCATTTGATAAATCCTCTAACCATTTCTCTGAATGATTTATTCAATATAATAATATATATAATCAAATTATATTCATTAATTGAAAAATAATGACCCTATTATACATTAATATGATTAATGATATATTTTTATGTTAATTTATGAGAATTTTTATGAGATATAGAGTTTAATTTCATCGTTTCAGACCATTCATTTTTGGTTTTTCATGATTGGTTTGATTGTATAAATGAATAGATGTTGATAAAAAATGTGGATAAAAATAAATAATAATTATTATATATTATTAATGATATTAAATATTTTTAAATAATATTATAATTAATATTCTTTATATTTTATTAGGATGAATTATTAGTTTAATGTTAATGATGGCCTTTTAAGGTTAATTTTGGCCATTTTTTTATAACAGCGAACTAGTTTCATTTAATCATTTAATATTATTTATATAAGATTGTTCCAAGATATAGATATGTTATTAAAATAAATTTTAAAATATTTTTCAACCATTATAATAATTATATTAACATCCATCCTGATGTTAATGGAAATTGAAAGTGAATCTCACATACAGTTAGTAAATTGATACATAACATATGATTTTTTTTTAAAATAATAGAGAGTGATGGAGTATTTTATTGATGCATATTACATTAAAAATATATAATTATATAACATATATGGTAGTAGAGTTATCAATACATTTGTATGAGGTTAGGATAAAATATAAAAAGAAAAAAAAATTAAAACAAATTAGTAGAAAACGTATGGAGATTTTACCTCTAAAGTATCTCCACATGAGAACCACCTTAGGGAAATGGATTTGTTCTTTTGATGCGATGTGGATCTCATGGGTGTAGGGAAGGGACTGGGTAAAGTATTGGGTAGAATTTGGGTACGTTTGGAAGCTTGCGATGTTTCAGGATAAGAGAAGGTGTGGGGTGGTATTTATAGTATAAGGAAGGTTGTTTTCCCAATATTATATTCATTAATTATTGTTTTTGATCATGAAAATTAATTGTTCGTCATTTTTCACCAAATATATTAAAATATTGAACGAGTGATCAATATTTTGGGATTATATCATCCTTACATCATCAATGACTCTAAAGTTCAGGTAGTTAGATTTTATTATAAATTTTAGTATATTATTATTTATAAACAAATCATGTATATTTGAAAATTCCCATTAATTCAACATAACCATTTTTTGACATGTAGAATTAAACATGATCAATTTTTTTAATGAAAATAATTTCTTTAATATTATTAATTTAATTATTAATTAAAATCATCATTTACATAGAAAATAATTATTTTGAAATTATAACTATTTTTTATAACACGTCTAAATATTATTTGTGGTCTAATAATGTTCTCTCAAATTAATAAAACATAAAAATATTAAATAATGAAATAAATATCTAAAATTAAATTTTCTTTAACATTATTATTTTCATCATGACATTGTAATTCAATATTTATGACATATTAAAATACCAAAACTTATTTAATACTTTTAAAAAATTAATCTACTCAGACTATGACATTATTATACAATAGTTTGGTTTATTATATGCATATATTCTATTTATACATTCATTGTTGAGGATATAATCATCTAGTTGGTTTACTATTCAAAATGGTCAAAAAATAATTCCTATGGGCACATTACTATTTCATCAGTATTGGTTTCTTAACTTCAATAAATTATTCTTATTTCATTAATAAATATTTAATAATATTTTTAATATGGTATATGAGTGGTTTTATTTGATTTATACTATAATATATTACTATAAAATATGTAAACATCAATTGATAAATGTTTGGGTCATTATATTCTTTTCTCCTTTAGAAATTTTTTCCTTTGTATTTCATTCTATATAAAAAAAGTGAGGGTACTTCTCCTTCCTCACCTCCTGTAGTTCACTTGATCATTATTCATACATATGGTTCAAAAGTCACATTGTAATGGAGAGTTGTCTTTAATTCCATAGAAACCTATCTATTTTGTCCAAAATCTATACCGGTTAACCAACATATGATTGTGCATCTTCCTAATGTACCACCTCTATGTTAAGTACTTGTGAGAGATTTGGTATGTACATCAACAGGAGTGGTACGTGGAACATATCATGAACATGAAACATAACCAATGGTTGTTAAATCTAGTAACAAATAGATACTATGCAATCAAGGATCTCAAAGGGTTCAAAGTTTAACTCCATATCCTTGTATATGTTATCATATTAACTATTATTCTGACTATAATAAGCCTTGATATGTTGTCGGATGAATTGAACATTCTATGTTATATTTTGCACATGATCAGTTCCAAGTACCATTGTTTATCCAAATTCATCCCAACAAGTTGAATTTTTTACATTTCTTTCTATATAGAGCTTTATATGAAGTCATCTGAATACTTGAGGGGAAGGTATTGTTGTATGATAACTCAACGAAAAAATATTCTGGTCACATCCACCTATGAACTCTATAGAACATACTATTAGCATATATTTGATGATATAAATAGTTCTTTCATACTATCCAATTTTTTGGGGGGATAAGTTAGGATGGAGTTCAATTCAATATTAAAATCATGTTTATGATTACTCTAGAATTTATAAGTGAATATGGGATCATGTTTAGAGACAATATAAAGTGGAATACCATGTGGTCTCACAACTTCTATCGCATATATTTTTTCATGTTTCAAAAGAATGAGATCTCTATGAATAGTGATAATGTTTTGAGTCCTAGTGAGTTGGTCCACCATAACCCATATTTCATCAATTCCATCTAATTTCATCGATATCTCATGAGAAAGTCCATAGTAACATTATTTCACTTCAACATGGGTATAAACAATTATTTCATCGTCCATTTATGCCTCTGTCACTCTACTTTAACTTACTAACATATCAAGAACCCTGGGATATAATGTTAAGTACATTTCTTTATGTTATCCCACCAAAAGTGTTCTCAGATATTGTGTTATATCATAGTACCACTATTATGTATATATATGGTTGAGATACATGAATTTTCTAGTAGCTCAATCTTTATCACATGTGATTAGGGAAAACATAGACTCATTACAAACCAAATAATACAAAATTATTTTATATATAAATCTTAACGATTCAATTAAATTACTTCATAAACATTATTTTGTAACTATAGATCATCCCTTTATTTCCCCTAAATCTTATATTTGTTATATGGTTGGGAAATCATTGGGCCACAATAGGACATATTTTCACATAAATTATTATATTCAAATCCATCCTTTTACTATACATGAAGATATGGTATTTCTCAATCATCAATATGGATTGAGTATCAAGTTATTTTCAAATAAATTCATCATAATCAATTTTTAACATGCATAGGATATAGTGATGAAATATAATAATCTTTGGTTATATATAACCATATCCTTTGGAACTTCTTCATATACTTTTGTGTGAATATATACATTATTCACATGTGATTGGTATATATGTCACACTTTTCACCATAACCACAGTGGCTCTAGAATTTTAAATAAAAAATCATACACTACTGGAAAAATACACTATACTAGAGGTTTAAAACTGATGGTATCGGCCTCGAAACTGCTGGTATAGACAAATACAATAGTTTGGAGAACCATTTCCACATATTTCATGGGGAGAGGTCTAACCAAACGGTTTTCCAAGAACCATTCGTATGGACCAATACCAATAGTTTTCAAAACCATTGGTATAAGCAATATGAAAATCTATACCAACCGGTCCATAAAACCTTTGGTATATATAATTCAAAAAACAATCATTCGGTTGGTTTTGATCCCAGTACCTCCTGGTTCTTTTTGAGAGACATAACCACTAACCTAAAATACTGTTGTGAAAATAATTTCAAAAATATATATATGTATAATCATAAATATTTTAAATTTTGATATATTTAATGTCCTCTGTAAGAAAAATCCATTAAAAATAAAAGTACCTATACCAACAGTTCTCAAAAACATTTGTATAGGTTCATTGATTTTGGGACCTTTACCAATAGTTTTGGACAAACCATTGGTATAAGGGGGTCCTATACCAATGCTTTGGAGAAAACCATTAGTATAGAGTTTCTTAATGGATATATACGAATGGTTATCCCAAAACCGTTTTTATAGGTCCTAATTAGTGAACTATACCAATGATTTTCCCAAAACCATGGGTATAGCTCCAAATTAATGACTTATACCATCAGTTTTGGGAAAATCGTTGCTATAGGTCCATATAAGTTATTAATACCAATGGTTTTGGCCAAACAGTTGGTGTAAGACCAAATTAATTAACTACAGAAACAGTTTTCCCAATACCGTTGGTATAGATCATATTTCCAGCTATGATAGATTCAGAATTCAGATCATGTATCTGGTAGTTCTTCTCATGGTCCATCATCTAGTGAAAATCATAGGCAATAGAATTGTCAATTTTATTGAAAAAACAACCCTATAATTTCTTTTAAGCATCACTTTATATCACCAAACATTCTCCACTTTTTGGTAATGTGTGTACTGGTGATGTGATCATCCTTCTCTTTTTCTCCTTGAAACCTTCATCACACTCGTCCATCCATATATACCTTTCCACATTCCATTGGTAACATAATTATTGGGAAATTATATCGTGATAAATTTTTCATAGAACATTTTAGTACCATGATTATCCAAGACAGTACATATTTTCGTGACACTAAAGGGTTTCAGTCATTACTCATTTTCCTTTTTTTATGGGTCCATAGAAATTACATCAGTTGTGATCATATGCCCCAATAATGTGTATTTCTGCATCCAAAAGACACACGTTACAAAAATTTCATGGAAATTATAATTCATTAATGTTTCAAAACAATCATTATAAATGATTAATATTCCACCATACTCATAGATTATATTAGAATATCATCGAAAAACACTATAAGAAATTTTCCTAGGTAATGTATTAATACTCTATTATTCTAATTAATTAATATTTATGAAGAATTAGTATGTCTAGAAGGAAAAAAATGCTTAGTTCTAATACCTTGTATAGAAGTACGTTTGATGAATATATTCCTTCATCAAAATTAGCTGATGATATCCAGAATATACATTAAACATTGGGATGTACTAGGGACATCATACTTGATCAATTAAGTTATCAATCCTTGGAATAAGACACATGTTCTTTATGATGATATAATTGTGTTTCAAATAATTGATACACAACTGTAATGATCCATCCTTCTTCTAGAAAAGGACCAATTGCACACCGCAAAGAGGTTCACTAGGGTATATAAACCATTTATCCCAATTCTCTTACAACTACTTCTTTAACTCTACTATTTCGATATGATTCATCCTATATGGACACATTGAGATAGGATTAGCTATATGTATGAGTTATATTGAGAACTCTACCTCCTGATTAAGGGAATGTATGGGTATCACTTTAGTAAATAAATCACATTGTACCCTCATAATGGGGATTTTTTCTAGGATGCTACCATCCTTTGAATTATCATTTTGTGTGAGGTATTCTTTGTCATTAAGAATCAACACCCACACCATTGGAGGATTTACAATGGATATTTATGGTCTTCCTTGAATTTATAAAGGAGTAGGGGATGGTTCCAATTATGAAAATATATTTCATTTTAATGATAATTTATATCTAATATATATAACTACATCCAATCAATTCATATTACAGTGTCAAATACAACAATAGTAAGTAACATGAGATTCACTGGAAGAGTCCTCCCTAATATTAAAATAGGAGAATACTAAAAATCATGGTTTAAAATGATTGTAACACATGGTGTTTTATATATATATCTACATCAAGGAATTAGGGATTTAATTAAATAGTTTTGGAAAACTAGAAATATTTAATGAAATATGTAAAACCAAATTCAAATAATCATATTTCCATTCTAGAATGATTATAAAGTGTACCTTTTGAGACTTCATTTTCATAAAAAAACATAAAATTTAGTTATTGAATAATCATTTCCTTGTTTATTTGGATTCAGTGGATAATAAAAATGATTACCCACAATTAATCATGGTTTAGTGCAATGGAATTATAGTTCCATTTCTCCATATAGTTGTATCATTGTATAATGGGTGGTTCTCCCATTTCCTCCACCACATAGTCCAACTTCATCATGTGTTTTGACAGACATGAGTTTATTTTCATTCTCCCACACACATGAAGCATTTCACTATCTATTTGAAGAAATTAAAATGAGGAATCTTCCCTCATTTTTGACATGTTTTTTGTTGAGTTCGCATTCCACTATTCTCATTATATCCCCCTACTAGATACTATACCTTTCATTCCATATCACCAAAGCTTTGTGACCATTCTACAAACAACATATCCATATTATGATCATGTCTAACAACTTCTTCAAAACACCCAATGTTGCAAATTCCCTTATACTTTTGAAATCAAGGTTTTGAACCACTAAAGAATATATTAATATCGGTCTCATTATTTTGAAGAAAACTCTAATTCACTCCATTAATGAATTCATAAATTTTCTTTGTAGGCCATTCCATACTCTCCATCATTTTTCTTCAAATTTATGAAACTTTTATCTATATTTTTTATGACGATTATGAGTGAAATACTTGTTCAGAATCATTATCTTAATGTCTTCTAACACAATATCTTCAATATCATCATTCGTCATGTTGTTTTTAACCAACACCCACCATTGGTAGGCCTCTCTATCAATATGATAAATGAAATGATTTACCTCCTCCAAATTGGGACAGTGAAGTACATAAAAACTTTCTCTATTGAAGGGTCCCACTATTATGTGACTAGTGGATTAGATGATCTATTAAACCATGGTGGTTGCTTCAACATAAAACAATCAATAGCCAGTATCTCAGTCTTTTGTGAAGGTGGACATTCCACATTATTCATGTTATTTTTCATAACCTAAGCCATCCGGGTTAGAATCACTATGAAATTTTTCTCTCCACCTCTCAAGGAATTCCGAATTCCATTCTAGAAATATCTGTATTGTCCCACACATATGTCATTGTATATGTTTTACTTAGTTTAGAACATTTTTTAAAATTGAAATGGTTAAATAAAAACATAAGACACAATTTCATTAATAATTTATCCACTTGTGAAATAAACTGTAACATCATATATTAATGAATACATTTGTCTAGAAAATCTTCTTATGTTCATATATATAAATTTTCTCATAATAATGATTTTCACAGTGGTTATTTAATCATTATTCCAAAATTTACTGAACTATCCTTCAATATAAACTATAGATGTAATGATCCAAACCAGAAGCCAATAAACCAGTTTTTTGAGCCGGCTCGCCACAAGGCATCAAGCGCGCCTCTCAATATGCCAGAGGCTATTGACTAGCAGTGAGGGCCTATGGTGTGATAGTGGGTAGATAATTATTTCATACCAATGTAAGAAAACAAGATAAATAACTAATTATAATACACAACAGAAAGTAAACAGAGTGTAGAATAAATAAACAACTGAAGTAGAATGAGTTGTTATAGTAAAATGATGTAAAAGCCTGAACAGCTATTAAATACAATACAACACTAGTCACCCACCGGGCTGACCATACAGATACAAGTAAAAAAGAAACAAAATGTAAAAGTACATGGATCTTCTACTAACTCCATGCCAAACAACTTACCTGATCACGAGACACTGTCAAACTGCAGCAGCCCGATCAATAGAACCACTAGAGAAGCTCTGCTCGATCATGCATCATTGGGCCTCATCCCTATCAACCATGAAACTTGTGCTAAATATGAAAAGTAAAAATAAGGTATTCACATACAAAAACGTGCATGTACAGGAGTGATTAATAATCTCAGTAGGGCTCCCCTACAAGAAACATATAAATGTGATGTTGAAAGTGTATGCAACAACAATGTGCTCATCATAGCTGGATCAAAACCAAAGGAAGTAAATCAAATGTGCAACCATTGTCGAACCAAGGGAATGTAATCCCTTTCAATTGGGAAAGTTCCACCATCGATGTCCAAATATATATACATACACATATATAGTCTGATACCAATACACATATTTATATATATGAATATTCAAGATTAAGTGATTAAAATAAAATGAAAAACATCAGTAGTCGATCCATGGGACAATAATCCCAATCTCCTCGAAATCCGGCGCAAGGGAATTGAGCTGGACATCATGACACTCATGTTGTGTATCATTTAGTCGATCTCTAGGTTTGTAATCCCATCAACAACTACTTACTTCGGCCAATGCTGGAATTATATCTCTGAGAAAGCTAATCAAAATCATGTAACTCTTTGAGAATGATCTCATAGCCTAACCCCTCTGGTTTTTTTCTAAGGACATATAAAGACTCTGAGGAAGTTCACATTGTCAATTCCCCTTATAGTCATAAGTAAAACAATACTCTATAAGGAAGATAACAAAGTCCATTCCCCTTATATTCTATGATAGTAAAGGTATCTATGAGGATGCTCACACAGTCAATTTCCCTTATATCCCCATGGTCACAGACCCACTATGGATGCTCACAGTGTTAATTCCCATTATAGTTGAAGTATTTAAATTAATGCAAAGACACTCTGAGGAATCTCACATGGTCAATTCCACTTATATTCTATAGCAATCAAGGACTCTCTGAGGAATATAACATGAGAAATTCCCCATATAGACCGAAGTGGTCTTATACTCTCTGAGGAAGATCACTTGGTCAATCCCCCTTATAGCCTAAAATTTTTAATGAACTTCTGAGGAAGCTCACTTGGCCAATTCCCCTTATAATCTACTGCACAAGGTTCTCACAGCCTTGTGTTAGTCAACGTGCATAGAAATGAATTATAGCAAAATTAAACCTATATAAATACTTAGATAAATATTCTAAAACATATCATTCATGTTAGAATAAAAACTCCCCATCCTACAGCAACATGCATGGAAAACAGGCAAGGCAGCCAAAAAGGCTAAGATGAACAACTATTGTAAAAAGAACATGCATGGGAAGCACATCCAAAGAATAGAAATCAACACTATTAATATCCAATTTACCTCTACATAAGCATACAAGCATGGCAGGAAAATGATAGGGGTAAAAAGGTAACCCCACAATACCACGTTCAATAGTATTGGGCATATTTGCAAATAATAATCAATGACATTAAATAGAAAGGAACAAACCACATAATATAGTACACAAGGATTAGTAGGCATCCAAACCACAATAAAGACGCCTCGCTTCAGGCATAGCATCCACCAACCAGGAAGAACCTCTAGTAAACACTCCAACATCATCATACAAAGTCAGAAATAAACAAACAGTGAGGGTGGCTCGAACGCCCAACCGAAAAATACATCCATAGCCCAAAAGGGTTCACCAGTTTGGCATAGGATCAAGGGGAAACCTGACCACCATCTCTACCTGATATCGATGTAAAACTTATTGTCATTCAAACAATAAGCACCAACTGGGTCCCTCAATTCAAGCATTGAGGAAGCACCATACTTGGGATTATCCATGTAAACACGAGCAAAGGCATCCTACATTGGATCCTTAGTAAGGATAAAGGGAAGAATACTACACAAGATCCTTGATTTATGGAAAACATAGGGAAAATATCACAAGGGGGAATCCTCTAAATAATAGGTTATGAGATATATCTCATAGCTCATCTCCTATTAATGGTTTCAACAATGTTGGTCCAGACACCAAACCTATCATCCACCCCAAGTCCCACTCTTATATGTCAACTGAAATTGATAACTACAGGAAGAACACCTCAATTTTGATAAAACTCTCCAAAACCCCATATACATGACTTATAAATGTCAAATGGATTACACCATGGTTATCTACGTGAAAAAATGCTTAGAATCGACTATTCCCATGAACAATTCTTCCTTCCAGGGCCCAATATATATTCTAATTACTAATACGTGGAAGTATATGGCCAGAACACATTGAGGCTACGTGTGTAATAGTACATGTCATGTACATTAATATACACATTGAGTACTATTCAAAAATATTTACCCCATGTGTGTCTTCACTAAAACACATAACCATGTACCACTACACAATGTTTACATTACTGTACATGATATGAACTCCTTAAAAACAACTATTTTGTGTTCTTATTCACACAAGTTGTCACACGACCACCAACTACACATCGTGTAATCAAAATAAATGGAATTTACTTAAGAAAACAAAAATTTCCCCAAATGGGAGGAATAGATGGCGTCTACCCCTGGAACACACGCCATGTATTCTAGGTTTTCTAACGGGAAATCCCTCAAAACGCCCGAAACACCCACTTTCTCCCCTAAAACAACAAATCTATCCACAAGAGTCCACAAGCAAGAAATATAATTCATTAAAGAAATAAAACAACATGTTTAAACAATATCTATGGTGAAAACATAAATAAACCTACATTTGGGTGGAAACCACCGAACCGTTGGTGATTCCACAGCTCCCAGTTGTCTCTCGCCGACTCAGCATGTTGAGATCGTCGAATTGGTACCCGACATACATCCAAATTCTCCCTCTTTCTCAAAATCCAAATCCTACCAAGTGGCATGGCCGAAGAGGAGAGAATGAGACATATGAAAGGAGGAGGAATAAAGTAGAGAAGGAATAAATGAAAATGAAGAAAAAGTCAAAAAAGGAGCTCATGTCTTCCCCAACACCGGACATGAGTTTGTGCCTTCCATAGGCTAAACTCACTATTCCAGTCTCAATGGAACAGGAGGAATCAAAATCCAATGATCTATTTAAATGTTATCACAAAATGAACCTGTTTGAATAATTTAATATTTAATTATATAATTTTAAATATTAAATAATCCGATAAAATTAAAACAACTCAGATTTCATCCAAACTCCTATCCTAGGGTAAACTCACTATTTAGGGACCAAAAGAGCTATCAAGAAAAATTAATTGAGATCATATGGTTGGATAAAATGACTATTTTACCCCCATGAGCATCTAAAAACAAAATATACAAATTTTTGATCAAATGACCATCCGAAAAAACACGGGTTCTTACAAACTCCCCACAACAAACCTTCTCGTCCCCGAGAAGCCCAGTTAAAGGACCATCATCCATGCTCCCAACCCAAGAATCTGCACAACCATGCTATCTATCCCATCTAATGACCTTCCATACAGTATTAACAACCTCCATCTATAAATAAGATATTTAACTACGACCAAAATGGTACTCCCCACCATATGGATTTCCTTACACCGTTCTGACAACACAAATAGAAAAGGTTCCATCCTCAACATTGATGGAAATTTAGAAATAAAATAGAGCTCGACATAGTTTCAAAGCTCTGTCATCATACTCAGGAAACATCAAAATAGCGCATGATCATCCCTTACACGAGTACACTAAGATTTCACCGAAGTCGTGTCCATCTACCTGCAAGACACACTTACATCTTGCCAAAACTTGACCAGGATTTAATCATGGGACATCAATTCTCACACTTGTTTCCCTAGAACAGAACAGGCTTCGACCTACTAGGGTTCAAGTCAAGACCAAGGGTCTCTAGGTCTTCCACCTATCAATATAGAAAAATCCTCACAATTGTGTCACACGGTCTAACCACTTAGCCTAAATGATTCACATCCTCTCATAAGAAGGTAAATATCACAACCTACGAGGAAAATCAAAACCAAAACACATCCTATAGGGGCCCTGATCCTCTCTAATCATCCCTAGAAAGAACTACACCATTGAATCCACAACCCAAGTAGAAGAGATACTGAACTGACAGTCATCAAGTATCCGTATATGGAAATACCACAAGAATGTCCAAATCAAAAGAAAAGGCATGGTATCTATCGACATCATAGTCATCGATTCGACTAGATCACAATAGAGCTGAGAAACCACACTACAAAGGATTAAATAGAAAGGCATCACGTGCCACATAGTCCAACTGGGACCACTGCACCACCTATGCATGAGGATTGTGTCATCAACCTCAATAAAAATGCCTAAATGTAGATCCACGTATCCTACCATCAGAGTAAAAAGTATGTGTATGTAGATAAAAAGGTCTCAGACTTTAGTAAAAAAAATGAACACTAGAAGGCCTATATGATGCTAATCTTACGTGCCTAGTATGATGCATGAGATTCCTCTTGCCTTTGCTGACAAAGAGTCAAAATCCATATCGGGTGTATTACAAATGGTCAAGTGTAACACCCTGAGATTTTATGAGAATTTTTTTTATGTCTTATGTTATACGCAACACAAAAAGAATCTTTCACAGCACAAAATATGGACTTGGCTTGCATTAAACGCAATCACGACCTTCCTCGATAGCGTGTGTTGTATGCAATACCAGGTTTCAATAAACAACGATATATTATTATGAACTAGCCGTTATGAATAGTATTAACTACATTTTTATTTTATTATTCATCTTACACATTTTCTAGAACATCGTAAGAGAACAAAATAAAATTATCGGGTAAAATAAGTATTTTTCCATAAATGCAGTTTTTCTGCATTTTGATGGAACACCCAAATTAAATCTAGTTTTTGACACTTTTATAAGTTCAATTTGACAAAATAAAATTCTTTTATTGAATCAGGATATAAAAATTTAATTTGGATAAATTTTTGATATTTTTCTAATAAATTTTATATTTTGATGAATAGTAAAAATACACTAATTTTTAATTAAATTTTATTTCCATTTAGATAATTTATATGGTTAAATAATAATATTGAATGGTTTTAAAGTATAAATAGAATATATTTTCACCATTTAATATAATTTATGTCATTATCATTAATTACACATTGAATTCATAGGTAAAAACCTTTCAATCTTTTGTAATATTTTAACTTTTAAAACCAGTTTTCTTAACAACGAGATTTATTTTAAATTAATTACTGCAACTTATTTTTTTTTTGAATTTTGAAAAATGTATTAAATTTTTGGAATCAGTGGGTCAAAATTATGTTAATAGGCTACTTTTTATTTTTGGGCATTATGAATAGTAACTACCATAAATTTTATTTACCATAGTTAAAGGTAAATCGGTTAATTAGGGGTAAATATAAGATTATAAAATTACCCTAACACCAGAAAAAATATTATTGGATGACTAAAAGTATACCCATATCACCTAAGGGTCGGATTATATTCATTTAATGGACTTTTTTCCATGAAAATAATTTAATTATTATTAAAACAAATGAATGTGACATCATGTCACTTTATTAAATCTTATAAGTATAATAATTTAATTTATTGATAAACATAATGAATCTTAGAACATGAATAGTATCCAGAAAGCTAATACAATTATCTACATCATAGGAATTTATTTATAATTTTTATGGAATAAATAATTCTCATTAATTATGACACAATTGTGATGTTGAAATTATTTTATCAAATAAATGGTTTTAAAAATAATAAACTAAATATTATATGAACTATTTAATGTGATCCACTAATTTTCTAGATACATATGACATTTTATGAATCTATTAAAGAATTTAGTTCAATTATATCTTATGTATATATATTGTTTAAATTCTAATAAATGAATAGTGTCAAAATTGACACTATTGTTATTTTATAAAAATAACATATTATAAAATTGATTAAAAATCAAAAACATATTTAAAAATTATTAATTAACATTTATATGGTTTACAATGTCATAAAGTGTCAAATTATGGAAAATTCACAACACATATGTGATTGTTTATAACAATTAAAAATTTAGAATATTATTACAACAAATAAAATTAAATTGGTAAATAAGGATTAATCTAGTTGATAATGTTTAAAATGAATTCCTGAGATGTCTAAATTTTATTGGTTGATGAGATTAAAACTCTATCTCATCTAATCATCGTATATGAGTCATTTTGGATGTTTTTAAGTGGGGTTGGGATTTAATATAAACTAATATTTCTTATATTTCCAATGGCCCCCCTCTCCTCCCTTATAAAAGGGCATCTCCTCCCTCTCCTCATCACATCAATTTGAGCCTTCATGCTCGGACAATACCTACCCATTTAACTTCCCCTCTTCCCTAGAAACATCCTAGAGGTCCTGGTCTCCTTCAAAGACCAATTGTAGTGCCCGAAGAGGAGCTCTCAAAGAGGTGCTTCAAAGAAGAGGTAATGTCTATTACCGATTCTTTCAACATTATTTCTTCTTCCACTATTTCTTCATTAGTTGTTTCATTATCAATTATTAACATTAGTATCACTCATATACTGATATGTTTTTATAAGTATGAAACAAACCTATTTCACCACTTATCCATCCTACGGATAATTAAATCACCGCACGTGTGTACGTACGGAATACCGTCTCCACGCCGTGGTGTAATCTATTTTCCATCACCACCTTACATGGATTGGTATAATGGTGCAAGTAAAAACTATATATGATTATTGTAATGTGTTATTTATTCTGAAATAGTATACATACAGTCCAATACAATTCCACGATCATGGGAATGTTATCAACGCTCGTGCGTACGTACGGAATACCTTCTCCACGATATGATGCGATTCGTTCTACATGATCTTCATTGCATAATGATTATATAAATTAATTGAATGATTAAATATGATACATAGTACACTAATACCATTCTGGAAATGAGGTATCTATAACCTAAAGTGAAGAATAAGAATGTATTCGACAAAACATGCATAAGAACAAAAAGTAATAATCACCTGAATAACAAGTATTAATGAAATATTACTAATAAGAAGCTAATAATAGGACTATATATGATATCATAACAATAATTATGATTCTTGAATAAGTCAATAACATTATTTAAATCATTATACAGGAGGTTCAGACACTTGCGAAAAAAACCAGACCTAAGGTAAGGGACAATCTCGCAATATCAATTTTTATCCAAGATTGTTTATACTTCAGAATTTACTGGGGAATAATTATCATCCACATCCATGTTTCCTCAATATGTAATATTATTTATATACTCCTACAATTTTTTAAATCCAAGTTTACCCTTCGGTGAGTTTTTAGTAAATGATATGAAAGGAATCTTTTGTCATTTTTCGTACGAGGTACTTTTTGACTTTTCCGACAAAAGTACGAGACAGATGTTTTTTAACATATACGACATGAATAGATATTTAAAAAATAATTTCCAAGAATATTCCTTTACATGTTTTCAAGTTTATTTTTAATCAACTTCTTTTAGTTTAAAATTGCATGACATGTTATGAAAGGAAAAATGTTTTTGAAGTTGAAAGGATATTTTCCTCAAGAATGGAGTTCAAGTGTTTTATCAAAATTATTTTCCATTTAGGATGATATAAATTTCTGTTTGTATCCCTATTATTACATTGATTTGATTATGTTTTGATGGAAATATTTTTATGAATTCCTTTATCGTATATGAATTGTTTTATGATGTCACGATGTTTAAGATTCCCATTTTTATTAGATGGGTTATGCTATGATGTATGGTTTATGATTTTTGTGGAACACATAAGAATGGTATCATTATGATATGAGTGGGACCTATATCTCCCTTCAATTCATTGGGTAAAGATTTTATATCTCATGAGATAGACATGGCTGGAACGGCAGGTTAAACTGGTTCAGTGAAACAAGACTGAAACGAGGAGTGAACTCGATTCAGAAATGGACTTTGTCCATAATGATAGTCTTGGCAATGAGACTTTAATACTAAGAAATGATTTTCTATGATTATTTTTGTATGACTCAAAGATTTATGTTTTATGTTATGATTATTGGTATTAAATTTCACTTCTATGATTTATCCCATGTTATGATCTCTTTTGCAGGATATGATTTTCAAAATGTTATGTCCTTATAAATATGATATGTTTGATATTTATTTTGATTACCGTTAATGAGAATTTGAGCTCACCCTTTTGTATGTTTTCTTTTACACGGATCAGGAAGAAAGATATTAAGTAGAATATGCAAAAAAGGGACTCTAGATATGATGAAATAAATGGGAGACAACGTAGATGATTTATGAACCAGTTGTTTATGTTTCCTAGTTTCTAAAGACATTATACCTATACAATCCTTTCATGGTTTTGTTATATGTTGTAATAATTATGCTTCAATTTTGATGTATTAACCATTTATGTAAAGTATGGCTCGTTATAGTTGGTATTATAGGAAAGGTATAGTCATCCTTTTGAAACTAGGATGTGAAAGCCTTAGTAAAAAACTGATGGATATGTCTAAGAATAGAACACAATCATAGTGTTTTAGAAATGGCCATGAAAAACCTATGATAAGACCTTAAGTGTGAAATTTTATTCTTGATTTTGTGGTTTTCCTATTATAATTATTGTTGCTTGCACAATTCTTCTTGGTTTTAGTTAATGGATGGAACCCGAAGGAACCATGTTAATGCGGAATGCAACGGGTAATGCAATGATTCTCCCCCTGAGCAACCAAACGTTATGGGAGATGGAATGAAAAATATTGTAGCCAGGCTCACACAACATTCTCAAGCTATGAATCATGATGGACATCCAAATGAGCAAAGTAAGGAGCAACATTCTGTCGAATCCTTCATGAGGTAGCGTCCACCTTCATTCAGCGGGTCTTCTGATCCATTAGTGGATGAACAATCGATCAGTACCACTGAAAAGATATTTTCAGTTCTTCAATGTTCTAAAAATGTTAAATTCATCTTAGTAGTGTATAGTTTGGAAGGTGATGCTGATCAATGATGGAATCTTATTAAGAATACGGGGCAAAGGGATGAACTTGAGTCCATGGAATGGGACGAGTTCAAGAACTTATTTTTCAATAAGTATTTCCCTAATATTCTTTGAACAAAGATGGAGAAGTAGTTTCTTGAACTAAAGAAAAAGGATGATGAATCTGTTGGTACCTATGAAGAAAATTTTACAAGGCATGCAAGGTACGCTTCTGGAATTATTATCCAACCTGAGAGTAAGATCGATCGATTCAATAGTGGCTTAAAAACAAGTATTCAATGGGCATTATCCATAAGGGACATCAATATCTACAAGGAAATTGTTCGATGTGCTCTCAAGGTGTAAATTGAAATTGGTGTAACACATCAATCACATGGGTTTGATAAGAAGAGGAAAACAGAATTCAAAGGAAAATCTAAAGACCACACTGAAAAGAAGATGAGTTTTCCCTTATGCTCAATGTTTGGAAAGAAACATGGAGGAAATTGTCTTAAGGGGACAAGAAAATGTTATAAGTTTGGAAAATAAGGTCATCGGGCAATTGAATGTCGAAATAATGGGAAGAAGATGTCTAATGACGAAAACAAAGGAAGGGATACACAGAATGTACCTACTAAAATTCAATGTTTCAAGTGCAAGGAGATGGGGCATTATGCCAATCAATGCACAAATCCAAGGGTTGATGATGATGATCGACGTCAACAATCTATTAAGGCCAAATTCAAAGTAAAGTCACATGCAATTACTATCGGCGATGCAGAGTATGACAATGAAGTGGTGAGAGGTACACTTACTATCCACTCTAAACTAGAAAATGTTTTATTGGATTCTGGATCCACCCACACTTTTATTTCTGAGGAATTTTCTAATGGTATCACCTTATTACCTCAACAATTAGATGTTGAGTTGGCTGTAACAACTCCTAATGGAACAATAGCTGCCTCAAATGTTTACAATTCTTCTCTGATTGATGTTTGTGGGAAAGTTCTTCCTGCAAATCATGTGGTCCTTCCTATAGTGGAAATTGATTTGATTCTTGGCATGGATTGGCTTTCTATATATGGAGATTGTCGGAACCACTATTCGTATAGGTTTGTATTTGTTGTCAATATTTGACAATGGAATATAAAAATGAAAGAGATCATGAAGTACTCCGATGAAGTAGAGGAGTAGTGATTTAGACGATTGTTGTGATGATCGTAAGTTCAAAGAACATGTGTCAAAGGTGATACATTGTTTAAAACAATGAAGAATGTGAGGAGTAATCCATCCAAGGATGATTAAAGCAGGATGGTGTTTTTGGATGAAGACCATGCAATTCCTCCCTATTGCATAAGAACCATGGGCTTTGATGAAGACCATGCAATTCCTCATTATTGCATGAGAACAATGGGTTTTGATGAAGACCATGCAATTACTCATGATTGCATGAGAACCATGCTAGAGACTTCGTGACAGATTGAATCACATGGTTTGCATGATGTTGATCATGACGGTTGATGAAGGAGGCAATGTGCCAATGAGTTGACTTAAGAAATGGACATGCACATCACACTGTAGTAGAAAATGATGGTACTAAAGTTGTATCCTTCAAAGAATACATATCACAATAGTGGAGTTTGTGATAAAAGAAAAAGAGTTGTTGAAGGATACAGATCACCAAGAAGAAGTGATGTCGGGGTGATCGTGCTTGTTGAAAAAGCAAACAAATGACATACAAATTTGTTGAAAAAATATATTCCATGGTGACATGTCGAGTTCAAGAGTTATGGTCAACGATCTATGTTTGATTGAAGAACATCGACAGAGTAATGGATGATCTGGAGGTGGTACAAAAAGAGCAGATACAAGGTGGCGCCATTTTCCAGTGTTTGCAAAATTTCAGGGCCTCAAAATCAACATATGAAGAAGAGTGATTTTGGCAATGGGACTTGCACGCCATACTCTTGGAGGATAGGAAACTTGCGCTCCATATGTTTTTGAAGATCAGAGCATCAAAATATGGAAAATGGATAAGGGCCGCACAAGTTTTGGTGAGGTTGCGCAAGTGAATTATGTGTCGGGACGAGACTTGCGCGCCGACGCCTTGAATGCATTATAACTTGCACGCCTATGGTTTTTCGAGATCAGAAGATCCAAATTTGGCAAAGCCAAGATGTTCACGCAAGTTTGGATGTTGATCGCTCAAGTGCCTAGTGGGGGCCGAGACTTGCGCGTTGATGGATGACTTGCGCGCCGCCGCGCAGGGGGTCCAGTTTGCCTATAAATACTGGACCACCCCTCCTCATTTCTCACGGAGCTCATGACTTTGAGATGTTCGAGCTCTCGTCACGCAGGTGGTTGAACCGCGCAAGTGGTAGTTGGGTCGCACAAGTAGAGGTTGCGCGCCGACTGATGGTTGAGCGCCCCAGGTGATTTGGGCAAGCAAGGAAGTGAGTCGCGTAGGTTTCAAGTTCAAGAAGGCAAAGTCGCGCAGGTGCTTTGGAGACACTTGCGTGCCAGGTTATACTTGCGCACCTAAGACTTGCGCGCCGGGGGAGACTTGCGCACCAGGATTGAAAAGAAGAGCCAGATATTGTTAAAGCATGCCCGCCATTCTGGAGCTGCACAAGAGCTGAAATATTTCCTGACACTTCTGGTGCAAAGTGAGATTGAAGAAGAAATCTAAATGATACATGCATGATCTCATGCATACATGGAGAAATGATTCTGAAAACACCGAGTAAGATGAGATTCATTAAGTAAGCAATCACATCAGTGATTGTGATTCAGGCAAACGAAGACAAGGGGATCTAGTGCATTCATTCATTTCACTAAAGAAGAAGGATTGAACTAAAAGGAGAATCAAATCTGAACCCTGATGCAAGCAATGTATCATGATGAACAAGAGAAAAAGAACTTCAATGCACACCTATTGAAGAGACCTTCACGTCTATAAACTGAGTGAGACTTCACCAACAGCAGTGAGCCAGGAGTAGTCAACGGGAGTGACCCGAGGGACACAGTGAGCTATCCCTGAACAATTTTAAAGGGAGTGAGCCTGGGACAAAGTGTCTGTACCCGAACATTTGTATCTGCAGCTAGTGAAGCATAGTGGATTTAGGTATGACCGGCAACCTATCGGCGTATACTCCTTGGACGTAGCCCTTAGTGGTGATCCAAGTAAAAATAGTTGTGTCATCTGTCTCTACATGTGAATGTTTAATTGCAGATCATATCCATCATACAGGTTTATGTAGTTCCTACCAACGTGGGAACAAGATCCACAACTTAAAGAAGAAACTGTTGCCACCCTGATTCACCCCTCCCCTCTCAGGGTGTCCCGGGGTCCTACAGAGCTCATATAAATTTCCAAAGGAGGGATGTCACATTTCATATTACATATCAATCCATGATTGTCTATCGATGCAAGGATGAACATAACCTTCCAGTTGAAATTTATTCCATCTTATGGGTCTTGATTCCACTAAATGAAGGTTATTTATCTCAAATGGTTTGTGTGAAACTCAGGATTAAGAATATGCCCATTGTACGGGAGTTTGACGATGTCTTTCCGGAGGAATTGTCAGGTCTTCCACAAAATCGTGAAGTTGAGTTTTCAATAAAACTCATACCGGGTGCTTTGCCTATTTCAAAGACACCTTATAGAATGGCCCCAATTGAGTTGTAGGAATTAAAGAGGAAACTCCAAGAGAATCTTGATAAAGGATTCATACGCCCTAGTGTGTCACCTTGGGGAGCACCTGTTCTGTTTGTTAAGAAGAAAGATGGATCAATGAGACTCTGAATTGATTATCGAGAACATAACAAGATCACTATCTTGAACAAAAATCCTCTCCCACGCATTGATGACCTATTTTACCAACTACATGGAGCTCAATACTTTTCCAAGATTGATCTTCATTCAGGGTATCATCAATTAAGGGTCAAAATGGAGGATATACCAAAGACGACTTTCCGTACAAGGTATAGACACTATGAATTTATAGTGATTCCATTTGGTCTTACTAATTCCGATGATATCTTCATGGATCTGATGAATAGAGTCATTAAAGACTATCTTGATTAGTTTGTGGTAGAATCTATAGATGAAATTCTTGTCTATTCAAAGAGAAAGGAAGAACATGAAGATCAGTTGAGAATTGTATTAAACACCCTAATAAAGGACAATATTTATGCCAAATTTACCAAGTGTGAATTTTGGTTACAAAAAGTTTCATTTTTGGGTCACTTAATCTCAAAAGAGGGGATATATGTGGATCCAGCAATAACAGAGGTTATCAAAAGATGTTCGAGACCAACAACAGTAACTGAGATCTGAAGTTTTATTGGTTTGGATGGATATTACGGACGTTTTGTGAAATATTTTTCAAGGTTATCTAACCCACTCACCAAGTTGACTTGAAAAGGAGTTATGTTTGTTTGGACAGAGGAATGTGAATAAAATTTTGAAGAGCTAAAAAGAAGGTTAGCCAGTGCACCTGTGCTCACACTACCTTGTAGTGGAGAAAGGTTTGTGATCTACAGTGATGCATCCAAGATGGGACTGGGATTTGTTCTCATGAAAAATTATATGGTGATAGCTTATGCCTCACGATAGTTGAAAATCCATGAGAAAAATTACCCAACTCATGATTTGCAGTTAGCTACGGTAATCTTTGCATTAAATATTTGGAGGAATTAAATTTATGGTGAAAGGTTTGATATTTATAATGATCATAAAACATTAAACTATATTTTCACACAAAAGGAGCTGAATATGCCTCAAAGAATATGGTTGGAGCTGATTAAGGATTATAAATTCTCAATACATTACCAACCTAGGAAAGAAAACAAGGTAGCAGACACATTAAGTCAACGAGACTATGCTAGCTTATCCATGATGAGGATCACAAAAGTTCCAATATTTATGGATTTACGAAGGATGGATCGTGGAATTTTAATGGAAGGGGAGAAATCTTATCTTTCTCAAATGAATTTTCAACCATATATAAATGTGAACATTCAAGAGGCACATAAAGAAGATGTCGAGTTACAAAAGAAGGTGAGAAATGTTCCTGAATTAAACTTTGATTGTGATGAGATAATAATGTTCAAGAATCGGGTTTGTGTTCCTCCCATCCCTGAATTAAAGAAGGAGCTGATGGATGAGGATTATAGTTATTCATTCTCAATTCATCCTGGAAGCACGAAGATGTATAGGGAACTGAAAGAGTACTTCTGGTGGGATGGCATGAAGAGAGATGTTTCTGAATATATCCCTCGATGCGTAGTTTGTCAGCAAGTTAAATATGAGAGACAGAAGTCTAAGGGGATGTTACAACCATTACCCATACCAGAATGGAAATGGGAAAACATCACTATGGACTTTTTCACTGGACATCCTAAAACATCCAAAGGCAATAATGCTATCTGGGTCATAGTTGATTGTCTTACAAAGTCTGCACACATCATTGCTATTATAGAGGATTTCTCTCTAGATCAGCATGCTAGGATATATGTAAAGGAATTGGTCAGATTGCATGGAGTACCACTTTCTATTATATCTGATCAGGATCTGAGGTTTACCTCAAAGTTCTGGTGAAGTCTTCAGCATACTCTGGATACATAGTTGAGTTTTAGCACAGCTTATCATCCTCAGATAGACGGTCAGTCTGAGAGGACAATTCAAAATATATAAGATAAGTAGAGAGCTTTCATTATAGATTTCAATGGTGGTTGGGATCAACACCTACCATTGGTGGAAGTTTCTTATAATAATATCTTTCACTCCAGCATTTAGATGGCTCCTTATGAAGCTCTCTATGGAATGAAATGCATGGCTCCAACTTGCTGGGATGAATTTGGGGAAAGAAAACTATTAGGACCTGATCTCGTTGATGAAATGGCAGAAATGGTCAGATCTATTCAACAACACATAAGTGCAACTCAAAGTCGACAGAAAAGATAGGCCGACAATCGAAGAAAGGACCTAGAGTTTGAAGTGGGTGATAAAGTGTTCTTACAAATATCTCCCTGGAAGAGGGTCATGATATTTGGAAAGAAGGGAAAGTTGAGCCCTAGATATACCGTTCCTTTTGAAATTCTGGATCGTGTTGGGAAGGTAGCTTACCGATTTCCACTTCCATCGAATCTTTCTCATGTTCACGGTGTGTTCCATATATCTCTCCTGAGAAAGTACATACTTGATCCCTCACATGTACTCTACTCAGAAGTTATACCACTGGAGCAAGATCTTTCTTATAAAGAACTACCGGTATAGATTCTTGATCATAGCGAAAAAGTACTATGGAACAAGACCACTAGCTTGCTGAATTTTTTATAGAGGAACCACCAATTAGAAGAAGCTACATGGGAACATGAGGATATGATGAGGGAGATGTATCCTCATCTGTTTGTAAGGAAGTGACGAATTTTGAGGGATAAATTCATTTTAAGGGGGGTAGAATGTGACACCCTAAGATTTTATGCAATTTTTTTATGTCTTATGTTATATGCAACACCAAAGGAATCTTTCACAGAACAAAATATGAACTTGGCATGCATTAAACGCAATCACGACCTTCCTCGATAGCGTGTGTAGTACGCAATACCGGGTTTCACTAAACAATGATATATTATTATGAACTAGCTATTATGAATAGTATTAAATACATTTTGAATTTTATTATTGTTCTTACACATTTCCTAGAACATGGTATCAGAAAAAAAAAATTTCGGAAAAAATAAGTATTTTTTAAAAAATGCAGTTTTGCCGCCTTTTGATGGCGCACCCACATTAAATCTAGTTTTTGACACATTTATAAGTTTATTTTGACAAAATTAAATTAATATTTTTAATCATGATATAAAAAAATTAATTTGGAGAAATTGTTGATATTTTTCTGATAACTTTAATATTTTGATGAATAGTAAAAATACGCTAATTTTTAATGAAAAATAACTTTTTCCATTGAGATAATTTATATGGTGAAATTATAATATTGAATGGTTTTAATGTATAAATAGGATACATTTTTTTCATTTAATATAATGTATTTCATTAGCATTATTTTCAAATTGAATTCATATGTAAAAATATTTCAATCTTTGGTAACATTTTGACTTTTAAAAACTATTTTCTTAACAACATGATTTATTTTAAATTAATTACTGCAACTTATATGTTTTTAATTTTGAAAAATGGATTCTATATTTGGAATCAGTGGGTACAAATTATGTTAATACGATACTTTTTATTTTTGGGCATTATGAATAGTAACTACGGTAAATTTAATTTACCATAGTTAAAGGTAAATTGGGTAATTAAGGGTAAATATAAGATTATAAAATTACCCTAAAACCTTCCAAAATCATATTGGATGACTACAAGTCGACCCATATCACCTAATGGTCGGATTAGATTCATTTAATGGACTTTTTTCCATGAAAATAATTTAATTATTAATAAAACCAAAGAACGTGACAACAAGTAACATTCTTAAATATTATAAGTATAATAATTTTAATTTAGTGATAAACAAAATGAAACTTAAATCATGAAGTCTCCATAAATATAATACAATTATCTACATCATAAGAATTTTTTTATAATTTTTAGGGATTAAATAATTATCATTAATTATGACACAATAGTGATGTTGAAATTGTTTTTGCAATAAATGGTTTTAAAAATAATAAAATAAATATTATATGAACTATTTAATTTGCTCCACTAATTTTCTAGATATATATGACATTTAATTAATCTATTAATGCTCTTAGTTTAAACATATCTTCTGTATATATATTATTTTAATTCAAATATATGAATATTGTCAAAATTGACACTATTTTTTTTATAAAAATAACATATTATAAAATGGATTAAAAATCACAAAATTATTTAAAAATTATAAATGAAAATTCATATGGTCTAAAATGTCATAGTGTCAAATTATGTAATATTCACAACACATATGTAATAATTTATAATAATTTAAAATTTAGAATATTTTTCTCACATATAAAATTAAATTGGTAAATAAGGATATATCAAGTTGATAATGTTTAAAATAAATTCCTAACATGTATAAATTTTATTGGGTGATGATATTACAACCCCATCTCATCTAATATTCTGATATGAGTCATGTTGGATGTTTTTATGTGGGGTTGGGATTTAATATATACTAATATTTATTATATTTGCAAAGGTGCCCCTCTCCTCCCTTATAAAAGGGAACCTCATCCCTCTCCTCATAACACCAATTCGAGCCTTCATGCTTGGCCAATAACTACCCATTTCACTTCCCCACTTCCCTAGAAACATCCTATAGGTCCTGGTCTCCTTCAAAGACCAATTGTAGTGCCCTAAGAGGAGGTCTCAAAGAGGCGCTTCAAAGAAGAAGTAATGTCTGTTACCGATTCTTTCAACTTTATTTCTTCTTCCTCTTATTCTTCATTACTTGTATCATTATGAATTAATAACATAAGTATAAATCATATAATGATATGTTATTATATGTATGAAACGACCCTATTTCACCATCTATCCATCCTACGGAAAATGAAATCACCGCGCGTGCGTACGTATGGAATACCATCTCCACGCCGTCGTGTAATCTATTTTAAATCACCACCTTACTTGGATGGGTATAATGGTGAAAATAAATAACTATATATGATTATTGTAAAGTGTTATTGATTCTGAAATAGTATACATACACTCCAATACAATTCCTTGATCATGGTAATGATATCATCGCTTGTGCGTACGTAAGGAATACCGTCTCCATGATGTGATGCAATTCGTTCCACATGATCTTCATTTCATAATCATTATATAAATGAATTTAATGAATAAATATGCTATATAGTACACTAATACCATTCTTTAAATGAGGTATCTATAACCTAAAGTGAAGAATAAGAATGTATTCGACAAAACATGCATAAGAACAAAAAGTAATAAACACCCGAATAACAAGTATTAATGAAATATTACTAATAAGAGGCTAATAATATGACTATATATGATATCATAACAATAATAATGATTATGTAATAAGTCAATAAAATTATTTAAATCATTATACAGGAGGTGCAGACACTTGCGAAGCAAATCGGACCTAAGGTAAGGGATAATCTCGCAATCTCAATTTTTATCTGAGATTGTTTATACTTCAGAATTTACTGGGGAATAATTATCATCCACATCCATGTTTCCTCAATATGTAATATTATTTATATCCTCCAACAATTTTTTAAATCCAATTTTACGCTTCGGTGAGTTTTTAGTAAATGATATGAAAGGAATCTTTTGTCATTTTTTGTATGAGGTACTTTTCACTTTTCTGATAAAAGTGCTAGAAGAATGCTTTTTAACTTATACGGAATGAATGGATTTTTAAAAAACATTTTCCATGAATCTTCCTTTACACGTTTTCAAGATTATTTTTAATCAACTTCTTTTAGTTTAAAATTGTATTTAATGTTAAGGAAGGAAAAATGTTTTTGAAGTAGAAAGGATATTTTCCTCAAGAATGGAGTTTAAGTGTTTTATCAAAATTATATTCCATCTACAATAATATAGGGTTATATTTCTATCCATATTATTACATTGATTTTATTATGTTGTGATGGAAATATTTTTATGAATTCCTTTATCTTATATGAATTGTTTTATGATGTCACGTTGTTTAAGATTCCCATTTTTATTACATGGGGTATGCTATGATGTATGGTTTATGATTTTTGTGGGACACATAATAATGGTATCATTATGAGATGGGTGGGACCTATATCACACTAAAATGAATTGGGTAAATATTTTATATCTCATGAGATAGACATGGCTGGAACGGCAGGTTAAACAGGTTCAGTGAAACTGGACTGAAACAAGGAGTGAACTCGATTCAGAAATGGACTTTGTCCACTAAGATAGTCTTGGAAATAAGTATTGACTACTTAGAAATTATTTTCTATGATTATGTCTGTATGACACAAAGAATCATGTTTTATGTTATGATTATTGGGATTACATTTCACTTCTATTATTTATCCCATGTTATGATCTCCTTTGCAGGATAAGATTTTCAAAATGTTATGTTCTTATAAATATGATATGTTTTATATTTCTTTTGTTTACCCTTACTGAGCTTTTGAGCTCACCCTTTTGTATGTTTTATTTTCCTCAGGTCAGGAAGAAGGATATTATGTATGATATGCCAAAAAGGGACTCTAGATATGGTGAAATAAATGGGAGACAACGTAGATGATTTATTAACCATTTTTTTATGTTTCCCAGTTTCAAAAGACACTATACCTATACAGTCCATTCATGGTTTTGTTATATGTTGTAATAAGTATGCTTCAATTTTGAAATATTACAAATGTATGTAAAGTATGGGTCATTATACTAAGAGACAGAGATCCATAGTAAATCAAAACACCACACAAAATGTGCACATCTCAAGGAGAAATTCATATACCACATTAACATCGCAAAATCAGACCAACAATCTGATACCCTGGAAACCAGGACTACTAACCAGAACAAGTGTACTCAATGCACCAACCCAATATCCATCATAGGTTCTGATAGATTCCCAATAATCCTATCAACATATCCCAAATATTACAGAATAGGAAAGAAAAATCCTTTGATACCACTCTGTAACGACCTGACCCAGAAGACACTAAACTGGTTCTCTGATCTGGTTCTCCACAAGGATTCAAACGTGCCTCCCCGTATGCTTAAGGTTTCTGACTAATACTGAGTTCCTAGGTTGTGATAGTGGGGAGACTATACCCTCATACAAGAGTATGAAAACAGAGGAAATAACTAAGTATCATACCCAGCAGAAAGTAAACATAGTGCATAAGCAAAAAAAAACTAAAATAGAACAAGGTGTAATAGTAAAATTCAATAAAACCCCGAACAACTATGCAATACAATACAATAATTTTCACCCACTATACCAACCATAAAGATACAAGTACAAAAAGAAACTAAAAGTAAATGTATAGGGCTCTGCTACAAACTCTAAGCCAAATTGCTTACCAGATCTCCAAACATTGTCGAACTGCAGTAGCTCGATTAGTAGAACCACTCGAGTAGCTCCACTCGATAATGAAACAATGGTCCTCACCCCTATCCACCATGAAACTCTTGATCAATCTGAAATGTTTACATAATGTCTACACGAACACCTATGTGCATGTACAGGGGTGAGAAATAATATCAGTAGGGCACCCTGAAATGAAACCTATAACTTTGCTACTAATAGTGTATGAAACAAAAATTTGCACATCATAGCTGGAACACAACAAAAGGAATTAAATAAAATGTGCATCCACAATCGAACATAGGGAATATAATCCCTATCAACTGGGAAAGCACCATAAATGATTTCCATATCTATATACATACCCATGTATAGTCCCATACCAATAAACATATATGTAAATATGAATATTAATGATTAAGCTATTCTAATAACAAGAAAAACATTAGCAGTCGATCCATGGGACCATATTCCCAATCTCCTAGACATCCTGTGCAAGGGCATTGAGCTTGAAATCGTGCCAATCAATGCGTGTATCATTAAGTCGATCTTTGGATCTGTAATCCCATCTACATGAACCTGCTTTGTCCAATGTCGGAATTATATCTCTAGGAATGTTAATGAAAATCAAGTATCCCTTTTGAAAATCTCTCACAGCCTAAACCCTTTGGTTTATTTATAAATATATATAACGTCTCTATGAGGAATCTCACATAGTCATTTACCCTTCCAATCAAAGGTAAACCAATACTCTCTGAGGAAGGTCCCACTGTCAATTCCCCTTATATTCTATGGTTGTCAAGGGAAATGTGAGGATGCTCACATAATCAATTCTTTTTATAGCCCCAAGGTCACAGACTCTCTAAGGAAGATCACATGGTCAATTACCCCTATACACTAAATTGTACAATTAAAACAAAGACTCAATGAGGAATCTCACATGGTTAATTCCCCGTATATTCTAAAACAATCAAAGACTCTCTGAGGAAGCTCACACGATCAATTCCTCTTATATACCCAAGTGGTCTTAGGCTCTCTATGGATTCCCACTATGTCAATCCCCCTAATAGCCTAAAGTGCTCAATGACTCCCTGAGGAAGCTGACTCAAGAAATTCCTCTTCTAGTCTACTACACCAGGTTCTCACAACCCTGTATAGGTCAATGGTCATAGTAGTGCCATATGGCCAATGTAAAGCTATAGAACTACTTGTCTAACCAGTTTACAACATATCAATAATGTCAGAATACAAACTCTATATCCTACAACTACAGTAATGGAAAAATAGGCAAGGAAACCAAAAAGGCTAAGAAACACTACTGTCATAAACAAAACATTCATGGGAAACTCATCCCAAGAAAAGAAATCAACACAATTCATATCCAATTTACCTCTACACATGCATTCAAGAATGGTAGGAAATCCACAAGGGTAAACGGTAAACACACAATACCCCGTTCATGTGTATTAGGCATAATTGAAAAAAATAACCAAATAATATCAACAGAATGTCACAAACCTCCTACACAGTCACAAAAGGAATAGTAGGAATTCAAACAACTTGAAAGACACCAGACATCAGGCTCATCAGCCACCAACCAGGTTGAACCTCTCATAAACAGTACATCATAAGCAATCCAAGTCAGATATATACAAACAGTGAGGGTGGATGAAATGCCAAACCCTTCAATATATTCATATCCCCAAAGGGATCACCTGTTTGGCATGTGTTCTAGGTGATACGTAATCTCTATGTCTACCCCAATCCGACATACAACACATGGTCATTCATACAATGATCAACCACTGGGTCCCTCAATTCAAACACATAGGAAGCATCATACACCGGATTCTCCAAGTAAACATGAGAAATGGAAGCCTACATGAGATCCTTAATGAATATGAAGAGAGGAATCCTATATTGGATCCCCAAAGGAAGGTCAACATATGCATTACATAACATGGGTCATATCTAAATAAAAACAAGAGAGGGATCCTACAATGAACTCTCTAGGTCAGTACACTTGTAAAGGGATCCCACAGGGGATCCTTAGAATAATCCGGACTCATAGACTCAAAGGCCAGAAGGGAACATCTCAGAAGGGGACATCCTCTAAATCATAGGTTACAGGAGATAGCTCACAACTCATCTCCTATTAAATGCCTCAACTATGTTGTTCTGAACACCCAACCTATCATCCACGACATGTCTCTCTCTTATGTGTCAACTGAGCTTGATAACTAGAGGAAGAACCCCTCCATTTATATAAAACCACCAAAACCCCATTTAGATGAATTATAAAAGTCAAAAGGTATCCACCATTGTGATCTATGGGAAAAACACTCAGAATCGACAACTCCCTTGCCAAATTCTAACATACAGGGACAATGATATCTCCAAATTAGTAAGATGGGGATGTACAAGGCTAGAGCACATGACTAGAACACATTGGGCCTACCTTTGTAATAGTACACAAGTTATACATTACTATAAATGGTGTGAAATATTCAAAAAAAGTTATCCAATGTGTTTCTTCATTAAAACACATGCCCAAGTACCACTACATGACATGTACTTTACTGTACATGATGTGTACTCCTAAAAACCACTATTCTATGTTCTAATTCACACGGCCAGTCACATGACATCCAACTATATAGCTTGTACTCAATGTACATGGAGTGTACCGAAGAAAACTCTATCTTCACCAAATAGGAAGGACACATGGTGTGTACCACTGGATCGCACGCCATGTATTCTGGGTTTTCCGACGGGAAATCCCCCAAAACCCCTGAAACACCTGTTTTTGCACCCGAAACAACGGATCCTGCCAAGAGAGGCAACAAGTAAGAAATATATTTATTTAAAGACATAAGGAAATTTTTTTAATGAGGATTAATGGAGAGATCATAAAGGTCTCTACACTTGGTTGGAAACCGCCGATGCTTCGGTTGATTCCACGGCTCCTGGTTGCTGCACACTGACTCAGCTCATCGAGTGGTTTGAATTTGTACACATATTTCATCCCAGCTCACCCAATTTCTCAAAATCTATATCCTCCCAAGATACATGAACAAGGATAAGAAAATGATACATGTTCAAGGAGGAGGAAAAATTAAGAGAAGGAATAAAAGAAAATGAAGGAAAAGAAGAAAAAGGGGCCTAGGACAGCCCTAACACCCGACATGAGTTTATTCCATCCCTAATCTAAAATACACATTCATGACACAATGGAGTATAAAAAATATCAATCTGATTCTCCTCTTAAATTTTATTCAAAAAAAACCTGTAAAAATAATTTAATTTTTAATGAAATATGATTAAATATTAAATATTCAGCTAAAATTAGAACATCTCAGATCTCCCCCAAACACATGTCCAATGGTAAAATCCCTATTATGGGACTAACATAGAGCTCAAAAAAATTATCTGAGAATTGATGCAAGTGGAAAATGACCATTTTACCCCTCAAGACCATCCAACAACAAAAATTCAAATTTCTGATCAAAACGACAGTCTAAAAAAACCAAGGTTCTTACAATACAGACTCTAATTTTTGTAACATTGCTATTGAATCTTATTAATGATAACGAACATAAATTCATCATGTGAATTTTATCAAAAATTTTAGTGTATTCGGAATACGAGAACATAAAATTTACAATATAAAACAAAAATATTTATTATATTCCTTATTCTTCCGCTTCTTTATTGTCACATAATTCTTCTAAGTAGAAGTATTCACCTGAGGATATACATCAAGGAAATGGTGAGGCAAAATCTCAATAAAAAGATAGATGAGAACATGAAACAATATAACACGGGGTGATAATAATCATAACAATATAATCATAATCATTAGAGGAATAATTAGATGAAAGAACAGACTGTGGCAATGCATAAATAGTGAAACATCATGTTTTTTTGTTTAAATACCACACATAGTAGCCAAGAAATTTAGAATCATATTCACACATATCTCAATTTTTTCATTAAATTCATCACCTTACTGAATGCATTGTAGTACTGTATAATTCCAAGAACACCTATTACATCAAAACATTTATATTATCAGGCATGCATCATAGAACATATATAAATATTTACATAAAATAACCCACTTAAAGGAATGGGCTTCATTTAAAAATACCTATATTAATATTCTTTGGGTTCTCAAATTAATTTTTTAATTACATACATTATATATGAATCGTCAAACATGATTGAATAAGAAACAATATCAGGAAATAAAAGTTGTGTTTTTTGTATGAAAAGTTCTTTCAAAAAAAAGTTTTATTTCATAAAATCATCTATAAAACATGTAGATCCTAGAAAATTTATAATAATAATTATAAAATTATATTACAAAAAATCTATATAGAAATATTATAGAAATTAGGAAATCCCAAATAAATATTTTCGGGTACAATAATTTCCCTTACCTTGTGTTTGAATGCATCAATCACTTTAATATACTATATAAAATTTGGATTAATAATTTACTAATTAAAAAAATTATACATTTATTTGATTCATTAGTGGTTTATTATGTTCTTTTATGTGGTTTATGATTAGCTTAAGACTATAATATCATTGTTCAGGAGTATCCATTATCATGGTATTTATGATTGGTTTTAATGATTAAATGATTGTATATTCGTGTAAAAAGAGGATAATATCCAAGAATTTTTATTATATATTATTAATGATATTCCATAATTTTAAATAATAATATAATTAAATTTTTTATCTGTTATGAGGATGAATAATTAGATTAAAGTTAATGATGGTCATTTTTGGAATAATTTTTGAAATTTTTCGATAAAAAAAACTATTTTGATTTTCTTATTTTGTATTATGTATATATGTTACATAAAAAACATATATAAGTAGTTGACATATGATATAATAATTTATTCATGCATTTAAATGGTTTTATTAACAACCATGATGATGTTAATGTAAAATTAATGAGCATAACACAAAATTTCAATAAATTGACACCATACGGGCGACAATTTCATTTTTAGAATAAAAGAGGGATTGGTAAAAGATTAATGAAAATTCATCCAATAACTGTATATTATTCCATTATATTTAGTTTAATGTGGTTATAAATCAATTTTTATTAAGGGATGTGTTCATAGTATATGAAAAATAAACGAAATTAATGAAAATTAAAAAAATGAATATGATTTTACCTATTAAATTTCGCTTCCTTGGGAACACCCTTACGAAAAAGGTTTTCAACATTTTATGATAACAAGATCTATTGAATGTGGGGAATGGGAAAGGGAAGAGTATTGGGAAAATTATTGGAAATCATTAGATACTATGTTGTGTGAGGAGAAGATGGGGAAAGGGCTGATATCTATAGTGGAAGAGAGGGGTATTTTCTCATTATTATATTCATTAATTTATTATTTTAGGCCAAATAATTTAATTAGTTTTAGTATTATATCTAAGTATGTAAATATAATGAAGGATTGTTCATGATATTTGTCTTACATCATTCGGACATCGTATATGACCCCATATATCTTGTGTTTTTCTTTTATCGTAAACTATTGAATTTTACTGTTTATCTGAAATTTATGTATTTTAGAATAATCCAAAAAATCACTCAAAAAATTTCTCAATATGTATAATTAGAATATAAAATCCATTTTTATGAGAACTATTTTATAAATATGAATAATTTTAGTATTTGTTAAAAATGCCATTTACAATGGAATTACATATTTTATATTCATAATTGGTTTTATGAAACATTGGTAAATTATATATGGTCTCATAAAAATAACATAAAATAATAAAAAATAAACATATTAATTTATGAAAACATTTTATTATTAATTTTTTTAATGAATTAAATTAATCATTAAATTGGGATTAAATATTTATTATATTAAAAAATACGAACACTTAATGAATAATTTTTAAATCATTTACTTAACCAGACTATGTGGTAATTATAACATACATTGATTTATACAAATCCTAAATTTTATTTATTCCTTTATGGTTGAGTTTACTATTCATTTGGTCGGTTTAATATTCCTAAGGGTTATAATACTATTTGTAATGCCAGGTTACAATTTTATCAGTATTTTCTCCTTAACATCTAGAAATAATTATTATTTCTTTAATTATTAATTTATAATGTTTTTGTTATGGTCTATCCGTGATTTTGTGTTATTTATAATATATTAAATTACAATAGTAAGGATAAATTAAGTTCATAAAATTTCGGTTGTTTCTACCTCCTCGTATATCAACCATCCTAGGTTTTGTTTTGTGAGGACCACATCACATCTGAGCCTCCCCATCCCATATTAGAAATCAGAGTCTTTGTAGTATCAAGATAATATAATAATTATCATATTCATTTCTCATCACAAAAATAATAGGAACTAATAAAAAATCCACATGGAAAAGGGTCCCACAAAACTAGTCATTCATCATTCCCATGAAAATGAGGTCTTATAGCTCTAAAAAAGACACTTGAGCTTATCAAGAAGACAAGAGAATCAAAAATATTAAAATTATCATTATCACATAACTTATTATTATTGAATTTATAATTAAATATTTAATTATTCTTAGGTTCTAACTATAGGAGACCTAATCCATCAATATTGAGTAATCCATTAAAGGAAAAAAACACAATTGTAATTTATTCTAGTTTCAAAAATTCTATTGAAGTAACATTATCAACTAACCACACATTTAAAATTATTATTAATGATAATGAACATTACCCACATTACATACAAATTCCGTTAATTATATGGAATATCAATTCCAATTAAATATTTGAACTGTATTAATTTGATTGTTGTGAAATTACATTAACAACTGGATCAAAAACTTGACTATTCATTAATTTCTCTAGCCAATTAATTACAAAATAAATTTAGTATTATTTTATTTTCCAATTATATATTTTAATACAAAAATAATAACATTATATCAAGGAATATATTAGATGTTACTATAGCATGAAAAAAATTATGAAAATTGATATCACTGTACAGAGAAACAACCTCAACAACATGAGGTCACACCCAGTTTCATTAATCTATTTCAGTATTAATTATGTTGTTTAAATTTATATAAAAACATAAAAACCATTATAAATTTATGATTTCACATAAATATAATACGTGATATAATAAATCCCCTACCTCAAAATCTGTCAATTATCTTTCCCTGAGAATGAATCATATCACAGATATATGATCGCACATCATGTAAAGAAGTGCATCCATCCATGGATTCCATGGGACAACTGGACCAATAAAAAAAAGTGAACCTCGATTAGATAAAACTTATATCAAACACTATATCTTGTAGAGAATAAGTGTGTGGAAACTTGTTAAATCTCATAGAACCCTCTTATAAATGAAATTAAATTTCTACTTAGTTCACTATTGATTATAATAGATCAAAGACAGAATCAAAAATTGATTAATAGTTGACGAGATCTCAGAATAACATAGAAAAACCCATTTGATCTCATGTATTCAAGATACAGTTTTAGTGCTTAGATAAAAAAAGTGTTGTTAAAATATTTAAATATGCACTTCACAGGTAATTTATATTTTATGAAAATAGTTTACACGTCTTGAAAATTTCAACCATCGATTTTCACTGATACATGCATCACATTTTTTTTAAACTGGTTATTTAAACATTGAGATTAAACCTATGAATAATTCATTAAAATTATTGAAACTAATTTACATAGAATTTCAATGTTAAATGAATTATAATTTCATTGTTCCATCATTTTTAAAAGACAACAAATATAGTAATATTCTAAATCTATTTCAAGCACAATGTTCTTTGGAAAATCACATGGGATAAGACATCATGGATCTGGCCCACAACATTAGATACCTGTCAAATAATTCTTATACTAAAAAATACATAATCAAAACTAAATCATAAATGAAAAGGGTTTTTAAGAACAAAAATCTCATGAGATATCTCTCAATTATTTCTCTATCCCAGGAGTTCAACAACCTCATCACATGAATAATGTGACACCACACAGAATCAAAAATTATCTCCTTTTCCGTCATCTACAAGACATACCTCTTAAATGAGTATAAGGATTCAAAAAAACCCAAAAACTCCACCTAAGAACCCATATCTAATAGAATACAAAAATTATAAATATAAACAGTGAAGAGATAAACATAAAAAATCATGAGGTACTAGACATGAATCTATGACTCACATTCTCTAGTACTCTTCTTGATTCAATTGGGACACCATAATACACAATCCTATGGAATATTATACCTATGAAACACCTTTTGTGGTGGTAAAAAATATCCACATGCATTTTATATAGGGGCACAACATCATCCACAAAGATCTTTCACCAATAAAGTTCCTTAGATTCATCATGAAGATATCAAGCTATGCTAGGAATTGTGAAAAACATATTGTATTTATTTCATCGATGGGGTTTGTTCTATTTGATATTACAAGGCTCTAAAAAAATCCAACACCGTGACTGTCCTATAAAACTAAAGATGGAGATTACTCTCATAACCAAACCTTAGATTCCCAAGATGAGGAATGGACCAAAATAAAATGTTCTATATTACATCGAACTATAGATATCTACCACTATGATCATCATAGTATATTTTATGATCCAACGCTAAATTTATCCTATAGAAATTTTTTTGATCCATCTCCATTAAACTATGTACCACATAGTGTTGAGAATTTTTTCCTCTCTAACACTTGTCTAGAAAAAACCGGGAAAGACAATGTTTGTCATACATAGATTCCAATGGTGTAATAACAATTGTGGAGTGAAAACTGTTATTACAAGGAATATCAACCCAATATATGTTCATAATCCATGAACATATAAAATATAGTACATAAGAGTAAAAAATGTCTTCAATATTCCTGATGGTAAACTCTGTCTGATAGTCTATATAGAGATGAAAAGTACTTCTTAGAATTATCTAAGAACCAAAACCACACTAGGGATCTCTCTGAACCCTATAGGTTTAAAAGAGGACGTCTCTCAGAAGTTATCATCCTAAGGACTCCATTTTTTCATGCTACATACCCCAGATACATCCTTAACAAAACCACTACTAATATAGATTCTTGGATCACTATAATATATTCTTATTTAATCAAATGATCAACTATCACTAATATAGAATCCTAGCCACCTTGAGAACAAGCTAAACATGTAGTAATTCTATTGAGATTACTTAAATAATTTATTGCGTAATATCTAATGGAAAGAGTACCCCACAAGGTTCATGAGGGTCAACTTTCACCTTATAGAAGTCCAAGAATCGAGAAACCAACTCTATAACAAAATTGTTCAACCAATTCCACTAAAACCTACTTCTAAATGTTCAATAAATCTTCTTCGCATCCGGATGTACCACTAATTGTGAACTATTGAACTCTTATTGAACCATATCATGCATCACTAATGGGAAAAAGGCTTTTTCAAAATAACACATGGTGATTTCTATACTTATAACAATAATCAATCACATGTTTAAAATAAACATGGTATTTCCAGACCTCCACCTCAAAATCCTCCAACATGGAATCCTCCACCTAATGAAACATAGACGAATGCATTTTATTCTAGAAAAGGAAACATATTATTCCAACCGCTACCATGTATTTATGAATTATATAGATTTCATCAATCACTCTCTTATAATCTCTAGATTCACATATGACATCACTACGTGACTTTTGTATCACTGCATCTGCTACAAAATTTCCCTTTCCGTGCATTTATTAAATCTATAATACCTAATCATATAAAAATATCATCCAATTATGTTTATTAATGTTAAATTCACCCTGGGATTAGACATAAATTATGTTTTAATGGTAATTATTATCCCAAAATTCCACACTATTGATGTAATTTCCCCACAACATTAACCGAAACAGAACTTCTGTAAACACATTGTCGTGGGTGGCATAGTTATGCTCATGTGGATGTATCTATGAATACCTATAAGAAACATTTTTCATTTGGTGCATCAAAATACATTCCATGGAAAAATGTGAAGCATAGTTGAAAACCATAAAATTATCTACCTAAACTGGTAAACAATGGAATGGGGAGATAAACAACATCAACAACATATATTGAAATGTTGTCTGAAACTATTTAGACCACAAGAAATCATGATCCATCTTGGTTAATGCTATCAGAGGAGTATCAACCGAAGATAAATTATATATAAGCCTCATGAAGTATCACACATGACCATGGAAGCATCACACCTCTTCCCTTATCATAGGGGATTCCCAAGACATAAATTCTTCAATCATTGAATGTTCCACAACTACTCCCTACCAGGACACAACATTCCTTATAAAACAGAAATCATGACCCTTGATGTCACACTTAAAAAACAACCCAAATAGCCATTTAAGGTGAATAGAACCCACAATGGAATGAAGATTCTTTATATTCTTCCCCTATAATGTGGAGTACACAAGGAATTCATCGATGAAACCGACCATAAACTTATCCTAGATTTCCTTATAAAAAATATCATTAACCCCATGAACATTGATTGATAATTCATTATTCCTAATGAAATTACTAAAAAATCATAATACCCATAACAATAAGGGAAATGTGTTTTTTGAATAACCTCATCCTTCACCCACATCTGATGATATCCTGACAACATATCGAACAATTAGTACCAAATTGATCTCGTTGGATAACTAGAAAAATCATCAATCCTTATAAGATGATATTGTTTCTTCAATATTACATGGTAAAAATGAAGATAATTGATATAATGATATAATCTATCATCATCATTCTTATAGAACCAAACCAATTCACCTTAAGGTGAAGCATTTAGATGAAAAAATACCTCATTAAAATAGATCAACAAACTATACTCATAGATCCTGCAACATTGAAGGAACCATCCTATATGGATACATAGTTATAGAAAACATTCCTAGATGTATCTAGATCCCAAACATGATCTACAATCACATGAGTCATTCCCCATACACCTCAATAAAGACATTAAGGTTCTCTACTACAGCCATGTGAAACACTAATTGCTGAACATGTAATGACCATGTCATCTTATCAGATATTAAATAAGGAATGTTTTAAAAATTTTATTACTACATTTATGTTTATTTATATCCATTATACAACATATGATCTATATTTGTGAAAAATAAAAAAAACATTCATCCAGAAGAAATATATGATAGTCTATACTGAATAGAATGAATACATTCCACAAATGATGTAAAATGTCTATTTCTATAATACTATAAAGTCTCCCCAAAAGTGGATCTTCCCTAGAACATGCTCATAGACATTTCAAAATTTTTACAATTGAGCTCGACCTCCAACTGGAATAGTGATGAAAATGTTCACTAGAAACCTATGGACTTATTGTACCAATTTGTGGATAATGGTAGGTAATAAAAAGGATTGTGTTTCTCCTGAATCAAAAAAATCATTACCCAAGTAGATAAAAAGAAAATGGTTCCTCAAATGTTGGTATGTATCACTGGATGGGGTAAATGATATTACCTAATGCAGACCATGACCTTCTCCAGGACATCGTTGTTTTTGCTTTCAACTACCCCCATTGTTGTTCTCGACTCTATGAGGATAAGGATCATATCAGAGATATCCTTTACCAGCCCCATATCCAATTTTTCTTCCCAAAATGGACCAATCTAATATAATTACACAGATGAAACATCCTCAATAGTTAAACATGATATAGAAATAATGAAAAAATCTGATTACTCTGTATTTTTTGGCACTCCCCTCATCAATAAAGTCATCATCCATAAGAAAAAGATTCACCAAATCCCTTGCAATAATATTAAGATATTCCCATCCCATTTAAAAGTAATGATGAGGTATGGTTCCAACCCTTGGTTAACCAAAAACAATTATATCTTGACCACTGTTAACCAATTCCAAAATAATGATTCATGATTAATCTTGACTACTCCCATCCTATGATGACCTTGTTAATGCTAGTGACTTCTCTATAACCTCTGATATCTCCATCACCACAAGATACATCTTCAGAAAACAGGAGGTATCCATGATTTTTTTATTTTGATTAAAAGCCACATAGAAATGCCTCTCCCTAGCCTCGATATCTAGAAATTTATCTGAATAATATTTCTTGAGGGTCCTAAAACAGATCTCAAACATTACATAGTAGAGATACATTGCTGAAGGGTAAGAAGAACCTTGAAACTATATTCCATCATGTTATAATATAGAATTTCTTCTCAAAACTAGTCTCGTGAGATCCCCCATGAGTCTTCATACTCATTGATATTTCCATAGAACAAGAACTACCACATCCTTAATAATCTACAGTACATCGTCATATAAAACAAACCATGCTTTATACAAGAATGAATGAAAATGTATAATATCTCAAGCCCATCCATCCATACATCTATAACTATATATAATATAGATTCATAATACTTGTAAAAACTCGAGGGATAAAAAATACTAGAGTTCTCTCCTACATATTTCTTCTTCATTTACATCCTCTATATTATGATATTTCTGAATATCCTATATGACAAATTTGGTGTGAATGTGAAGAGGAAATCATCCATGATCCATTAATGAAATAAAAAATCTATTTGAAATACTATACTAATACAATGTAGTGTTTTTAAATAATTAGTTAATAAATTTACTATATTGTTATGATTTAAACATATAATAAAGTCTAACCATTTCAAACATAGGCTAAATAAAGAATGTAGCATGATCCATTCATAGGTATCCACCCTATAACAAGAATAAATTCATTTAATTGGTACAATAAATTTAATGGTTATTTCATTATATTATAGGGGACCAAAATACAAATTTATCATCTAGTCTCCATTGTATACATCGCTTCATAACCATAATTGACACTATTTCCCAAAAAACCAATGAAACATCACCTACAACTAACTATGAATATTAACTTTTCCCTCATCCTAATATTTTTTCCACTCAGTCACGACCACGTCCCCTCAATGATACATACAAAAGGAGAGAAGTATGTTGACTACCAAATTCACACCTCTAGTAGAACTCTAGTTAGAAACTTTTACCAGGGGTATAATGAACATGAAAATATGAGGCAACACCATTAAAGAGAAACATGATTAATGGAGGGATAATAAATATACACCAAATCTCAACCTGATCATACAAATATGTATATAAATAAGTCACAATTCAAAACATGTAATTCCATATAGTACTGAAGCAACATGATGAGAATTTAAAGTACCAAAAATGTTATGATGGTAATGTCCACAATGCACAATCAACTCCTGCAAAACCACACGGTAGTAATATCCTACATGATACCCAACCTTCTCTTTCTATGCAAAAAACTATTTATATATACATAGAATGGTCATGTTGGTATACTAAGACGGATCATGCCAAGATAATCTTATCAAAATGATAAATAAATAATGCAGAATAATAGATATATATAGTGAAACTAACTCATCACCTCAATAGTTATAATATTATCACAGCCTCACCATGGATATATCTCACCATGTATCACATACTAAAGTTCTTGTAATATATGAGTGAAACTTCAATGGGACCCCACTGCTTATTCCACACTAATTTTATTCTTCCAAAATGTCACACATTCACATCCATGTCTCTCCAAAAGTCAGCCACCATAGTAACACCTGGAAAAAGCATCCAAACATACACATCGTGCATCATATGATCAAATCATCACATATAACATATCCACACAATGATAACATGTAGTTTTCGAGCACCACCAGAGCTTATATGGAATATATCAGACATTAGTTATTAAAAATCAAGTACTTATAACCCATACACTAAGTATGAACCGATAATGATGATAGAAAAATCACGTCATGCCTTCAATAATTCATTTGATACTATATTTAATAACACATGTGTTTGATATAACCAAATGAAATTAAATCCCTATACACCGATATATGGAGAAAAAATCTATTATTCATACAAGATATATTATATACCAAGGGAGAAGGTCAGGGACCGAGCTGGTAGTCTGATATTAATACTCCAATCAGGATGTTGGGGAAAAACCCCCAATGTCCACTTGGAGTAAGTCACCATAGAAAACATGGGTGGGGAATTTTATGAAATTGACTAATTTATAAGATATAATAGAGTTCAAAAACACATTATAAGCACCACCATGTATGAGACTCAACTGAACTTAAAATAACTTAAACTCATAAAAACAACTTCTAAGACTACATCCACTATAATTACACTTGAATTTGAAGAGATACATTAATTAATTCCATTCAATATATAATTTCTTTACATTAATTATTCCCCTTTAATCTATTCAACCATTAAATTATTTTACATTTCAATACATTTTATTACATCAATCATTATACTACTATGCATTCACCCTATCTAAAATCCAAACCAATTATATGGATTATCAGGATAAATTTATTTTAATAATTTTAATTCCATCATAAACCAATATATTGGGATTATAATAATTTAATTCTTTATAAGCATCATTAAATATCCAATTATTTTAGTAAAATCATATTCAGCTACCATTAGGTGAAAATATGCTACCAAGAACATCCAGTTATCTCAAACTGTGAGGTAATGAATGCAAATAAAACATGTATCCCAACCATCTTCTAATGTGTAGATTCATAATGACCATACAATCTAACCATATTTAATTAATTAGTAATAGTTTATTTTTCTCCTTTCATTTTCTCCAGTTCTACAGAGGAAAACCATATGCATATATTGACACATTTCTCCATCATATGCATCATCTATAACCAAGTTATATGGGCCTCCTTGTCTATATATCAGCAATCCTAATCTCAGGATTACACTGCACTAATATTATTTGGGCATCCCCCCATATAATACATCCCATGTTCATCCATCTCGGGACCATATCACACTTCTCTCATTAATATATCATTCCAAAAATACTAGGAATAAACCTACATGAAACATGGGAAGTGGGCCATCAAAACATAAATTCCACCTTCTTATGAAAACAAGCTCTAACGGATCTAAAACAAGGCACAAAAAGTTCTCATGAAAATTGGAACTTCAAGAACATGAAAATTATCATTATCACCAAAGTAGTTCTTATAACATTTCTAATTTACTAATTAATTATTCACACATTCTATTTATTGGAAAACCTAATGAATAAAAATATAATAATCTATCAATGGAAAAAAATCATTATAATAATTTCTCTGGACCCAACAAACCGAAAGAAGTATCACAATCAATTAAAATTCCTCATATAACTATTATAAAAAAATTAACATTCCATGAATTATTTATCAATTTAATTATTCATATAGAATATATATTCCTATTAAACAAGTGCATTTCATCATTTTGATTATCAATAAATTACATTAACTAGTGGATTTCAATCATAACTATTATTTTATTAATCAATCAAAACAATTATCTTTTAATTATATCATTTCATATTTTAAAAATTATACATGATAATAAAATCATAATAAAATGATAAAAATCATAGAATAGATGTCATACTATCTAGAATATCCTAAGGCATACCTATATCATAGTATAAATCATCAACATCGACAACATGAGATGTCAACTAACTTCTTTAATCAGGTTCGTTATTTATTATGTCAATTTTATATCCATCCAAATTGAAAGAACATTATAAATTTATCATTGAACATAAATAAAATAAGATAAGAAATGGTTCCCCTCCCTCAAAAGCAGTCAATTTTATTCACACGAGATCAAACCACCTTGAAGATCTTTGATCACCTCTCCTACAAGGAACTGAATCAATCTAAAGACAGCATGGTAAAACCACAAAAAAACATGAAAATCTCCCATTTTAAATAATTTAGATCAAATACCATAATAGGGTGATAATATATTGGATAAAATTAGATAAAACATACATAACCCACCTGGAAAAGAAGGAATAACGCACCTTAAATCACTAATGTTTTCAATGGAGCGAAGAAAAAAGGAAATAATGTATACTTGATTGAAGGGATATCAAACTACTAGATATTAGACCCATTGATAAACATTATTCATTAAACAACTATAGGTTTTGGTGAAAACACGTGTAGAAAAAAATTAATGTTTTTCTGCACAAGGAAAGTAAATGATTTACACATCAGGTAAATGTTGTGTGTCAATTTTCACTAAAAAATGTGTCACCTTTTTTATTTAACCATTACAATTTGTATATTTTAAATCACCTCTTCAATCATATTTAACATCCCATTAATCACAATTACATAATGCTGAAGGATTAAAAGGAATATAATTTCCATATTCTACTATTTTTAGAGCCAACACCTCCATGATTATTTTATGCCTCCTCTCAGCACCATTGGAATTGGGATCTCGCAAAGGATCATACCTCGTGGATAAATGAATTTATAATTAGAAATTTCAATAAAAATTATTCAAACGTTAGGTTGAGTTTGATTATAATGGATTAAAATTATTTTAGAAATTCCCTTGAATTTAGAAATTAGAAATACATATTGCCTCCTAAAATTATAAATGATGATTTTGAATCCTTAGGTTTCATGAGAGAGTGAAGGTTTATTTGAATTGTAAAAGAGAAAATCATAGTTGATTGATGGTTATGAAATGGAATTTCACAATCATCAATGGTAAAAATTTGATCTTAATATAATGTATAGTTTTTGTTAATAAATGTAAAATGATATGTTTGGGAGTTATTTTATTTTCTATTTGGTTTTAAAAGGATTAAGGGGAAATATTAATTTTACCACGTATTTGAAAATGGTAAATACATATTCAATTAATTTTAATGGAAATGTAATCACCCATTGGGGATGGTAATGTTTATTAAATAATGATAACATCTCAAAACTTCTTCCATGTTATGTGGAATTATATTTTAAATTTGTTTGGTAAATGGTTTTTTAAATGTTAGGTTAAATGAAAATGTTTCAATATGTTTTATTATATTATTTATTTAATTCTATATCGGAGTTAATTGTTTATAAAATGTAAATGAACACACCATTAAAATGTTATTGTTTTTAAAAAGGTAATGATAAAACCCTCAGGGGATGTTTAGATTATTAAATGGAAAACACCATTTTGGGTGGGTTTTCCTATTATATGGAAAATGAATCTTGATGTGATTTGTGGCATGGTTGAGAAATATCTTGATATTGTGGTCTATTTTACAATTCATCTTATACCATAGGATGAGAAAACTTATATAGCAGAGGATTGTGTCTCTTGTTCCATTGGATATGAAATATCCCATATGTGAGGTATATTATACTTATTCTACATGACAGGGAGACTCGAGTATGTTATTGGGATACATGGTCTATGTGATGTTACCTAAGACAACATGATACTACTCAAAGTTGGTACATTTGACCAGGTTATTGGAAGAAAGGATCGTAAATTGTATGACAAGACATGAGAAGAAATATAAAAATTAGTATTGTATTGTTATTTATTAATTATATATAATAAATTTAAATATAAAATTGTTTATTTATCGACCCTATACATTCAATTTTTATCAGACTACATATATTTATGGATTGTGTTTTTGGTGTCATAGTGAGTTTTAATCACACCCTACTCAAGTAGACAAGGACTATGGGTACCTAAGATTATTGTACGAGGTATAATTTCTCCTTTGGGGAAATTCCTAATTCTTAATGTGTGTGATTTATAGGATGGTTCTTGGTTTTTGATATCAAACCATGATAATATTATATTTTTGGTTTTTTTCTAATTTTTTTATTTTTAATTGGTTTTTGATGTACATATAACATTATATTAATATATGACTACATGGAATTTATTGATTAATTTTAGTTAATTATGGCATGGTTGATTTTTAATATTTATTTCCACTTACGAAGATATAATTTAATCTATTTTTTATCCTTATTTTAATGATTGACTCTATTTCCCTTATTATTTTACTCTAACATGAGGATATATCAATTTCCCATAATAACATAGCCTAATGTTTCTAGTCATTATCCTCTAGCACATGATGCTGTTCCCTATAGTTCCAAAATATACTACTTTTATAGACACTGATTAGTTGTTCTTGGAGGCTAGATATTAAACATATTGAGGACTTTATTTCCAAAGGGTGATCATTATCATTCCTGTTAAAAAATTTGATCAACAGATGATTTTGTACTTTAAATTATATTTCCCATTTTTAAAAATTGATATAAACTAATGTTATAAGAACCTTTCTGTACCTAAAATCCCATCAAATTACACTTAGTTTGGAATAAGTAAATCTAAAGTAAATAACATTCCACAATATTTTATCATGGTGGTGTTATATACCTTGGATGTAATTAATTTACAATGATGTTTGTCATAAATAATTAAATATTTAATTAATTATTATATTAAGAAATATTAAATATTCTATAAATTAGAATAAGGAACCCATAGTACAAACATCAAAAAATATATTTTATATTAGTGATCATACATGTCACCACCTTGATTTCATGATTTTGTTGAATATAATATATTAAAACCAAAATTTTTATCATGAGTAATGATCAATAATATAATATAAATATCATAATAAATTATAATATGAATATTAAGAGTAACTCTATATATATAAATCTATGAGACATTAATTACATCATGTGATAATTTTGGTTAATCCATCATTTCATTATTTTGAGTTCTCTTAAAATTCATATCTTAATCCATAATAAAATAAACACATCTCAGATTCATATTGATATGACCTATTTATAACTTGAATATATTTTTCGAAATTTAATATTTTAGTAATTACATCTCTCAAATAAAAAGACAATCACAAAACCCTATGGTTTACTATATTCAAATATTATCTATATAAATGACAAATTTTTCATTATTTATTTAGCATCTCCCACAAATAATTTCATCACATACTATCTTTTTGGAGACAACATGCATAATTACACTTTAATTTCCTACTGAATTATATCATAAGAGAGTGATGTAAAATTATATGTATTGTAATATCATAAAAATGAGTTAATAATTGTTATATCATATATGAGAAAAACATGAATGTAAAAAAAATAAATGATGAAAAAGAACATGAAGTTTTAAGACCCGATAATAATTATTGATAACAGGACATAGAGCCTAAAATCATAACATATATCACATAATAATAATTTAACAGAATTTGAAAAAAAATGATGAGTCATTTAGAATAACATATCTATAAGAAACAATATCAATAATATGTAAAACCTACCATTATGAACAAAGATTAAAATCAATCATGTGAACACATATATTAAGGAACATCATTAAAAAAAATCATTCCCCTAGACAATGTTTTGAATATAGAAAAAAACAATGATGTCCACACACCATGTTTCTAATATTTCAATCCATAGTCATGTCCATTCATAAACTTGTGATAATAATTAACTACCTTCATGTATATGGGAAAAAAATTGAACAAGGTTAACTACATTCATTCTCACCAAAAAATATTTCAACATAGCTAACCAATATCATGTACAGAAATATATATGTGAATATAGATAATTGTAATCATGTATTTTAACACCATCAATATCTAATTACATATATTGTAATTCCCAATGTATTTGATGGATATATTAGACTAAAACATAACATAATGACAAATGATAAAAATATGTTCCTCGTAAATTCATTTATATGCGTCATTGTGAAAACTGATGGAAATAAGATGTGTTAGTTAAAATTTTGATATTGTAACATGTATATAAAATCCATGTACAGATTTAGTTGATATCAGAAAAAATATAATCACTCAAAATAAGTATACCACAACAAAATTTTGAGGGTTATTCATGGATAATAACTCTCTAAATGATATATAATTTGGATTTATAGATGAAAGATTATTTTAAATATCAAAACAATTCCCTACACATTTTTATCTCTATAGAAATAACTAAAATTAAGAGGTAATTTTTAAAAAAATCATTTTCTAGATTGTTTGGGGAATAATTTTTTAAGAAAATAATTAAAATAATACCATAATAATGGATCCAATAATATATGTAACCATTATATTATTAAATATTCATTAGCGAATAAAAAATATAAGGATTTTATATTCTATTCATTTTTAAGAGTTTTTTTCATTTTAAAGAAAACCAACATAGAAAAAAGTGAAATTTCCTTCTATAATCAGATAAAGAGAAATATAATATGTATAAATGAATTTCTTTGTTATCACCTATAAAAATAACATTAAATTAATCTAGAATGTAATATTTTGTTCATGAAGGAAAAATAACAAATTAGGAGGATGATACTTATTCTTAATAAAAATATTTTTTATGATGAAATAAATCAATCAAAGAAAAAAATTGTTACATAAAAATTTATTTTAACAATACATAATGTTAAAATAAAATATCCAATCAATAAATTTAAAAACATAACTAACATTGATAAACATTTACTAAAAATAGAACATAGGAATTTGGCTATATGAACATTTGTAAGAATATACAAATAAAATTTTATTATGTTTTATTAGAATGTAATAATTTTTTAAATCATGAGAATAGAAATTACATATAAAAACCAAGAAATCATGAAGAATAATGTTTAAAAATAAAAATCAAATGAATGGATAAGATATTTTATCATTTGGAAATATTTAAAAATTGATTATAAATAAATTATGGGATGTTGATGAATCAATACACCTTTAAACATTGGTGAAAATATAATCAATATAATACAATGGTGTTCATAAAATATACTTGTTAATATTATGAGGACAATATTAATTATTATAATAGAAATTAATCATGTTGTTATTAGACTATATAAAATATAACATTGTGTATAATAAAAATATTCCTCAATGAAGGGGAATTTATATAAAAAACCCCTAAATTTAATTCCATCATGGTAGAAAATCTATTACATATTGTATAATAAATATATATTTATTAATAATCTATAACATAAACATATTTATATTTATTTATAATTATAATGTTCATTTAATTTTTATAAACCATTTTTTATTCTTATTTTGTGATAATATATATTTGGGTGTAAATTGACTTTCTTAATCTATGATACTATTTATATGACAATTCTAATCACAAATAAAAATTTATTTTTCCATCACTTATATAAAGCTCATGGAGGTCAAATATGCGTGTTTCATATATTATTTATGTTTAATTCGTATTTTTTTGTTATGATGCTATTTTGTAAAGAGTGATTATAATATCCAATTTTTTGTGAATTTTAATTAAATATAAAAATTAATGTAATCTATTAATATATATGTATTATCATTTTTGATTTATCAAAAAAATACTAAATTAAAAATTATTAACTAATATTAGAATTATTTAATTTTTATTAATCATTCACGATTGTAACATTATATTTTTTTAAATATTAGTAGTAAAAACATCCTAAAATAACATATTATAACTAATAAATTACAATGAGTTCCATGTTATATTTTAGTAATATAATTTTTATTGAATCATAATGATTTTATTGTATAATCAACAGTGTTTAGATTTTTATATACTATGAGTGATAGTGAGAGTGTAAATAAATGGAATGATATAGAACATCTTACACTGTTTGACTAAGCTACTCCTCAAATGAATTCAATTAGAATTTAAGAAATTAACTTATTTATTATGATTAATTTCTAGCAAATATTGGACAATAATTTGAATGATTTCATTTTTGTAGTTATTCAGGTGAAAAACAATATATATATGTTGATTAAAATGTCTCATGTAAAAAAACTTCTATGGGTGATAATTCAACGCATTTTTTATGAAACATTTTTTTGGGAAGGGTAAAAATAAAAAAATGGGATATGGTTGATATAGGTTAGAAAATATTGGAAAGACATGATAAAATGGATCCTATTAAAATATTGCACATTTAATATTTTAAAATATCTGGTTAATTTTACAATATTCAAGACATTTATATATACCTCATCTAACATTTTTTACGTGGCTTGAATAATTACCATCGTAATTAATTTTCATATTAAAATATAATATGAACCATAAAATTTAATATAAAATTTTAGATTCTAAATTTGGATTCCATTTAATAAAATATTAATTCGAAAAGTTAGAAATTTATAATTTATATTAAAAATATATAATATAAGGGTAAATAATTTATTTAGAAAACTAAAATTTTGGACAATAAGTTTTATTATTCTTATAGTATATTAATAAGTAATAATTAAATTAGTTTTAATACCATTTTTATACTAGTAAATTATTTTATTAATATAATTTTTAAAAAAAAATTTATTTATTTTTTAAAATTAATAATTTATTACCCATTAATGACATATATATTTAAGAAATATATATTTTTACTTTAAATGTTTTTATAACATCTCATTACTTATTTATCTTTGTAACATTAATTTTTTGTTAATCAATTTGTATGAAATATATTTTTTCTAAAATCATCAAATCATGTGAAAATAATTTTACTAACATTATTCAATGAATAAAAAATCATATATTCAAAATTATGCATTTAAATTATTTATTACTTGTTTATTTCATTAAAATAATATAGGTTATTAGTGAGATATAATTTAATTTTTTAATAAAAATTTAAAAAAATTATTACATCCCTTGAATATTGGTTTATCCAATAAGTATATATATAAATATACATTTATTAAAAGACTATATATGAAATTTCTATATATATAATTTTTATATTACATTTTTATACATAACCATAAATTAATATGTAACATAATCCATCCTTTTATATTAATTCTTTCACAAAATGTAATTTTAATTCTTAATCATTTTCATTCTATCCATAGTTATAATCATATATATGATGTTCTTAGAAAATAAATAACATAAAAAATTCATATTTTCTGGTTTTTTCAATGGTTTCATTCAATTTATTATTTTATGAAAGATGTATTATTTTTCATTATCATGATTTATTGATGATTGAAATGAATGTTAATATTTTATCTCAATAATATATAAATTATTTTTCAATTAATTGTATTGTGGGGTTACAAAAATTTATGGAAAGGTTTGTTTTAAATGGTTATGTGAAAGACCCCTAGTAATGTGAAAATATGTGAAATGTAAATGGAAAGATGGTGTAGGAGAGGGGAATAAATGAAATTACATGGGAGTTAGATGAGTTTTTTGAAATAAACTTTTATTGAATAGTAGGATTGACTATCTAACTTAAAAATGTTTTCTAATAATGTCTAAATATCAACTCAATATTTCAAATATTTGGGTCAAATCATTTTACACCTTTAAACTAGTTTTATATTAGAAAAATATTTACCCTAGTAAACATTTTAAAATAAATTAATCTAATATATATTTTAAAACATCTATGTTGTGATTGGAAGTATAAATTGTAGTTTTAGATTAAATTTTCACAAGTGATAATAATTTACATTTAAAAGAACAGATATATAACACATTAAGAACATTATAATGAAAACTATTTCTTTTGAAACATTGTTTATTTAATCATAGTTTTTAACTAATATAAATCAGTAGAAATATATATATATATATATATATATAAATAAATGGAAAAGTATTAAAAAATATTATATTTATTTTTTCATAAATTAATATCCATATATAGAGGAACTAAAATATAGTTTGAAAATACATATTTTTCTCTTTCAAAGGTTAATCCCTTTTTATTTTTAATCATTCCAAATTTATTTTATGAATGATAATTATCATTCTAATAAAATGAAATGTATATTTTAAAATATAAATTATATGTTTTAAACATATTTATTACTTGTAAAATCATAAGGAATAATACCGTTTTACAATTACTATAAAATAATAGTTAACTTTCACTTGTTATTTTGTACCCATATACAATTCCATTTCATAATTAATATATATAAGTACTTATATTTAATTTAATATAAAATAGGATTATATGAAAACCCTTATATTTTATGATTATCTTAATTTATACATTTTATATCATTGAAATATATCCCATGATTTAAAATATTCAATTTATTTGTAATTAATAAATCTATAGTTAATGTTTCACTATTACAATAAATATTTTTCTATTTTTTGGTTTATAGTTTCCATTCATATTAAAATGACCATTAATCTATAGGATTTTAAACAATTTTAGTTAAAATATCCTTTTTATAGAGATATATTATTTAAATCCCGAAACATAGTTATTAAATTTTATATTAATGATATGTTTTTTCAGAAACAAAGAAATGAATAACACACATTATTGTAAAGTATTGATCATTTTAAGTAGTTACTAGCAGTAATTTGGATCTCTATAGTACAAAAATGAGGTAATGGAGTCATTGGATCTTGGATGATAATTTTTTTATACTAACATTGATAATGTATATGTTATTTATGGAAGGATAATAAATAAAAAATATAATTGAAATCTATATTATATACATATATTTATAAAACATTAATTGTTTAATACTATTTTATTACCCAATCATTGAATTATTTTATATTTCATAGTTAATTTCATTTTCAAAACATGGAAAAAATGAAACATATGTTTTATATAAAATATTTAATTATCAATTAATAATTCTTTAATATTGTGGAATTTTATTTAATTATTTATTTGTTGAAAAAAATTAATTAATTTTTTGTACGAATCATTGAATAATCAAATACATGAGAGTAAGCGATACATAGATCAGTCATTGCCCTCACATAAGTATAATCCTATATCATTATGTGTTTTTTCGGTTTAACCCATGTTTGTGTATGGGTGTGTGTGAGTATGTTTGGTGCATTGATCCCCAACATCATTATTGACTTATTGGTCTAACCCATAGGTTTTTTGATCTGGTGAAACCCTCCCATTGCACTTCTAGATATGAAATGTTGTTTAATATGATAAAAATTTACATGTTATAATATCAATGTAATTTCCATTTAGTCACATGTCCCCATTCATTAAAGAACCTCACCTTTGTTCCACCAACACTAATTTACTTGGAAAACCATTCCAGACCCCCAGAATCCCCCATGAAAGTGATTGGAGAGCATTTTCTCACCTATATTTCAATATTAGAACATTTTAGACATTTTGGAGATGACTATGTGGATCATAAATCCTAAAAAAATTATTAAAGATACCTAAGATGTTATTACAAGAGGGATGAATTCCTTGATATAATTCAGTCATACTTTAATTGAGATCCTACTACTACTACTACTATGATTGTCCTAATTCTATTGTTGATTCCATTATACCTCAACCCTCAATAAAATAAAACTGGGGTTTTTCTAAAAATTTTCTACCATTGATGAACCAAAATTAAATATCTAATGAAAATCCATCTAACATCATCCATTATCAAAGACCTACGGTCCCAGAAGATGACTCTTTTTACCTACTTCATGTGTCACTGTAATCTCCAACTCCACCCAAGATATCAATGTTAAAGGATAATTTAATAAAAAGATATGTCTTCAATGATTCTCTAATATTCCTTGACTCAGATGAATCCATTAATTTATGATTTAATTTATATCCACTATAACATCTATTTTCATCCATATTCACCAAAACTACCTATGTAGTTCTAGGAGTACTTTTTTCACACGTTGATGTATCAAAAAATGGAATGAGTGAAATACTCTTAAACCCTCCTCCCACAGTTTATTGGGTACCATAGTGAATCCTTTGAAAATAAACAATTGATCCCCACCTTTTGAAAATCCATAAGAAGAATTCCCTTTTAATATCTAAGCACATACAGTCTCGCAATCGATTTAACCAAACATTACCTACTTAGCTCATTGTATAAGTGGGGGGGGTGAAAACCATAAATTGGAGGTAATATGCTCCCTCTCTACTTATAAGGGATAACTGTAATGAGAACAACTACTCTGATTCCTTTTTCAACAACTATGAACTAGATCTCATTCTAAGAGAATATATGACCCTAATCCCATTATAAAGAGTATAGATATTGTTAAATTCATAATCCAATATAATGTTTACCCATCTCCCTTTATTCATGTTAAAAAACATTTATGAGAATATGTACATCAGACTCTTGTGATCATAATAGATGACAAACCATTCTCCAATAAGGTAGTGTTCCCACATATTAAAGACATTAATTACAACTTGTAAATTACATTCCTGGGTAATTATGTTCTTCTCATGTCTTCAAAAATGGGTTAAAAAATAGGAAATAACTACATTCTTATTCATCATAACACAACCATGACTAGTTCATAATGCATCATAGAACACCTCATACCGGTACCCTCCTCTTCCAATCACATGATTGTAGCACTCGTCAAACACTGCATCTTTTAATGAAGACTACTGGAAATTCTTTGTCCACATGAATTGATACCCCTTCAGTGTAAAATATTTTATGGGTTATATTATCATGTAGAAATTAGGTATGAATATCCAGCAATATCCTACCTACCGAAGGAATATTTTCATCTATATTAGGATCTTGGGTGGATCTAAAGCATACATTGACCCAACCATGGTCGGTCCCACTTTCAATCCATCCATTAATATAACATTTCCTATAATACGGACCACCTAAATATAGAAATATCACATTGAGATCTTTCCATAAATCCAGTTCTCCGAAGTATGTGCATAACTATCCAATGTCACATATGCTCATATTTGGATTTTGAGTACAGAAGGACATGATCTAATAAAACTACACAGAATCAATCTTATAAATTCCATAGTAACTTATTTTTGAGCCCCATGAACAAATTGTAATTGTTTATCACACCAAAGTTCATCACTATTTAATCATACTGACCATAGAAAAAAATTTAATGTCATATTCATTATATTCTCATCCTATACTCATACCTAGTGATTTCATGATCTATGGACAATCATCAAGAACCATCATGACCCTCTCAACCGATGATAGAGGTTAACATTCCATGGTAGTGGATAATTGTTATATAAGGTCATCAAATTGATGAAATGCTATTATACACAAAACCTCAATCTCTCGTCTGACATCATGGAAAACAATGTTGGGGATCCATAGGGTGACACAATTGGTCTCACTAATCACATCCCCTAAAAGTCTTCCAAACACATTCTCAGGTTTTAAAGGTCCAAAAAATCCATCTAATATGCTGGTGAAGATATTAGTCTCATCCTTGGTAGTAGGACAATCGATAAGTCAATATCTTGGTTGTGAGGTAAACCTTGATCAAATTTGTGGAAGACATCCTCATACTCCACCAACACTACAAGAAAATAGAAACTCATAACATCCACTACACTGATTTTCGGTTATCTATATGAATATTGATCGACATCCCCCTCCTATACAAATTTCATTCATGCACTTCCTTTGTTTCCATTTCACCATCTAAGGAAAATTGGGTTCCAGGACATTGAACAAACTGAACCCTTTGCCTAAAATATTAAATCTGATTATGAACTATGGATAACTTGTCTATACCTTGAAATATGTAATAAGGCCTCAACACAAATATTAATAAATTCAACCCAAAACTATTAGTTCTATGTGTCAAATCACTCTAACATCACAATTGTGTGATCACTATGGTTTATCTAGTAGGTGATTCTTAGAATAATGTAGAGTTTAACATTTAATCCAAAATCTCTATGTTATGAACATGATATGTGATGAGAAAGGAATTACTAGAACCTATGTCTATGAGTATAGTAAATAATGTGAATAAATACATAGATGATACCTTTCATCATTTATGGAGCATATGGATCATAATACTTGACTAGAAATATCATTCTCATCCCCGATCCTCCAACACCCTATGTCTATCCTAGACAACCTGGGGGTGACGGTTGTAAAATTTCAAAATGAAGACGGCCGACTACTAATCTCAAAATATCTATTATATTGAATCTATCATATGAATATACCTTCAAATACCATAGTCTCTACCTCGGTGGACAGTGTATAGTTATCTTTCTATTGTATAATGGGTCGGACTATCTCAGGTGATATGTCCTCATGTGTCACAAGTGTAGGGATGCCTCTCTCTTGGATGAATTGACCCACCCTATGATTTGTTTATTTCAAAACCTATATTTTGAGACCTCCCCTTGAAAGTTCTTTGACATCCATTTCCCCAGTACTGACATTGGATCTATACTTCTAGTGTCTCTTACCCTGATTTCTAGTTACTAACAACCATCAGTTGTTTCTAGTCATCCAAAACCACTCAATCTCTAAAGCTCACTACAGAACCCTTTAATAAGTGATAATTAATTGAAAAATAATGTTGGCTCAGATGTCTCTCTGTATAAATAATACAAAAATCTACACCATGACAAATGATCTCTAATCATATCCATCAATTATCTAGAAAATGTTGGTAAAACACAATGAATACTCAGCTAGTCTCATGATGCCCTAAAAGGACCTACATAATCTACCCGATATGCACATCCCTCTGTATAATTGCAGAAAACTCACTATTGTAGTGATTGTCGAACACATTCCATGAACGATTGATGTCATTGAATGATAGGGTATCAATTCCCCACCATAATCCTACTTAGCCAAGTAGATTGATTGCTGCCAAGACCACCATATAATCTAATAGTGTCCTAATAAGGTATAAAAGTCAAGTTACCACCTCTAGCAAGTCCTCAACCCCATATGGGCCATGCTCACCTTGGATCTTGGAGTTTTCTCTTACTAAAAATCCTGAAGTACACTAAGCATGTTCTCCTCATCCACTAGTAATATAGGTACCACATGATGTCATATAGGTGGTATGTTTGGTGCTCCACATTGAGGTAAAATCTCAAGAAATAGTCTCTGAATCAACGCCTCGTCACTATTGGAATCCAAGACCATCATGTTCAATCCTTTTTTGTATAAATTGTTGAGGTATATAGATATAAAACATGATGTACCATGGTCAATAAGTATATCTCAAGAACTGAATCAAAAATAAAATGAAATGCAACCATTCCTATTTGATTCCTATAACATTATTTTACTTGCAACATGGGTTTTCATATATCGAGTTATAAATCATGTTATCTTAGTTTCAGTGTATGGATATTTCGGCCTCCATTCCATCAATAGAGTCCATAGTTTTAAATCTAAACTCAAAACACTTAATATTGTTTCCCCAAATAAATCTCAGAGACTCTTGGTGCTTAATTAAAATCGAGCAGCATTGATACCACTATGCCATGACCCATCTATGTGGTTCCTATGTCATGACTCCTATATCCTAGCACCAATATGATAGGGGCTGGTGACTAGAACTGAGTAGGTATATCAGGAAATTGTGAGGAATTTCTGAAGTACCTGTACACACTCAGACATATCGAATCCCACATAAATTCAGTAATGTAAAAATACCTGAACATCAAATTCATGCATATATCTATATCACATAATAAATTGAGACAGGGAGTAATGAATGTAAATAGGTCCCAATACAACCACAAAAATTTATTCTTTATCTATAGTACAACTATAATTTAAAGGTACTAGGAATGCTCTCTGAAATATGTAGGTACACACGTCTGTATATCTGGTCTCACTAAGAACCATCAAGTCTATGTACACCTAGGAATCCATGAAAAGGTTGATCATCTACACAAGAAACTACACATATGGTAATATCCTTTTACGGGGCGTGTATAACAATATTCAACAAGACTCCCTGAAACCACAAATCACATATAAAATGAATTATTGTTATCTATACATATGTATATGTCTATATAAAATATAATATGAATATCTAGATATACTCAATCCTAGACACATAGTATAGAAGTAAGACATAACCATAGTAAAATATCCTAGGATTCATGTTTGATGATTCCACAAATCAATCATCATGGAGTAAACAATCTCGACTTCGATATGACAAATGAAATTCATCTATGCGGATTTCATCAGTGGGTCTCATCATGTGAAATAATTTTTCGATACATCCGAAGAGAATGTGATACCCTTATGAAGATCACAGGTATGTACATGGTGTGATACCAAACAAATCTATACAGATTATACCTATTAAATAGATGATCAAAACCTATGTAGATTTGGTCATGTTGTCACAAATAATTACACCATGTGAATGAATGGGAATAGAGTATCTCAGTTGGGTCCAATCATACAGATTCCAAAAAATCTATATAATAAGTCCCGCTAAAGGGATCATAGTCCTAGGAGTATGAAATGATTCATACTTACTGTCAGGGAAATCATTATTGTAATCAAACCTATTGAAACTTTTCTATAATATTAGGAAAAGAGAACTAACCCATGTATAAAATACTACACATTGTGTAGAAGGGTTACATGTTATTTCCCTTTATATTGGGTTCTGCTAGTGTAAATGTCCCATGTCATTCAAACCGTGATTGTGTAGTTCTACAAGGCATGTAGACTACCAGTGTACTCTACCCATGTATTATTACCGGGATACCATAAATGTATGTATGCTCATGTACTAGTACACAAATTCTCCCATGTACCTTTATATGCCCTGTATTGATGGGAGTTTACAATCCAGGTAGGTAACCAATATACTCAACCCTATGTCCGTGTGATTCCAAATTACACACCATGTTTCTTAGGAGGGACCGCACACCGTGTGATAGGAATCATGACACATTTGATTTTAAACTTTCTCTGACATCCTACCTACTACTCGAGGATCCCCACATGGCATGTAGATTCTCTTTACTTGTTGTGTTGTTTGAGATTTTCTCTAAAAAAATATGTTTCCTTCAACATTTGATCTGGATCCTCTATCCTTTAATCTAATGATCATTCCACCCTAAAAATTAATATTTCAACTTATCCAATCTAATCCGTCAAAAAATAAAGTGTTTCATAATAAGATCTGATCACAAAATGGATCAAATCAACATTCTTCATTCTGTATCGATGAACAAAAAGGAATGTGAATTCAAAGATCCACATTCATCGGAATCATTTCATATCAAATGTCACTCCATTTTTGTTCCATTACAATCCCACATCTATGATATTAGATATTTTTACCAAGAATCATTTGTGAAATGATTTATTGATTGATTTGGTTTAAGTCACAAGACAAATGAATAATTCCCAAGATGAAAGATAAATCGTTGGAGAAATGAACAAGAAACAAAGAGAGGAATGAACGTTGATAAATGTCGATGTTAGTCAAAATGTTTCTCAATTACAATAAAAATTTAATAAGACAATAATCATAATGATTAATGCCTCATCAAAACCCCACAAATATAATGTCAAACTATAATACACATGATCTATTAATCAATCTGTACCTTTATTGATTAATGTTCTTTGTAGAAATAAAGAATGAGGAATAAAAAAATTAAAAAATGCATAATAACTCAATCTAGGGGAGTCACAAAAATAGGTTATTTTTGTAGACACAACTCATTGAATCTAAGGCACATTGATCCTCAATGCATGATCCAATGTTGATAATATAAGAGGATTTTCCATAACTCCCTCTCCCCAACAAACATCAACATAATCCATGGTTATACTACTTTCCCAGGTATTTCCACATAATCATCAATTAAATGACGATTTAACTGATGCGTTGGCCAAATAAAATAAAATTATTTATTAAAATAGTTTTATACATTTCCACACACATGTGGAATTTTCCAAAAATGACCCTTGATGACTAATTATAACACACACATATAGTAACCATCCAGTTCCGGGCTCCATGATTACCTTATAATTTTTATCCATTAACTCTTTTAGATGTAATTTACTTTTTTAGTAATACCATGTGCACAAGATATTTAATATATTTTTAATATTTGTATTTTTTATTCTTGGTAAACTGGGTCTTGGAGTACATGTCTATCTTAGTGCTTGGTATTAAAAATAATCCTTTAATTATTTAAAAATAACAAAAAAATCCAATGCATTAAAATGATACTAAATTTTGATGATTTGATAAAAGGTAGTGTAATAGATAAATAAAATTAAAAACAACCATGTGATTAATAGGTATATGAGGAATATAAATATTTCTATAAAATTATTTCTCTTCATTCTAGAAGATTCAACAATTGAAATTTTAGGGTCAATAGAAATATTTCTATTTAATTTAGTAATGGGAATGAAAAATTCCAATTTACACAATATAATCCAAATAAAATGTACTAATAATCTATTCTATATGTCTAATATAAGATAATTTAAAATGAATGTAGATGAAAAATATGAAAATTATGTCTTACGGTATGAAGAAAATTTTATTTAAAAGAAGAAAAAATGTTGAATATTTATCCAAAAATGAAACTAATTATAATTTAAATTTACTTACTAATGTTAGAAAAAATGTTCTTTATCAAGTAGTGATGATGATGGTGTAGATTTAATAAAACAAGAATTTATTATAAAATGGAATTTAGAATTAGTAATTTAATAAAATACTCAACTCAAGAAGTATAGAAATATTATGAAGAATGAATTTTTTAGGATAACTTCTAATAATGGTGGCAAAATCGATAAATAAGAGATACACATCAATGTGGTTAGATATTTGAAAATGAATGTAATTTAAATAGAATAGAAATAGAAATATTATGAATAATAAATATCTTGTAATAATAATATTAACATGGAAGGAACTACACATGTTTATGTTACTTTGTAGGTTAGGTTAAAGAATGAAAAATTTTAATGGATTGTAAATATTTGAATGAAAAGTTTGAAAAAGAATGCATAGGTATTTTTAGACACATAATCAAAGAATCTTATAAAACTAAGTGAGTACAAAAAATATGATATAAGAATATAAAAAAATGATGTTAAAGGTGAATATTCACAAGATATTTGATTAAAAGCTTTATTAAAGCATGTATTTTCTATTCCAAATATATCATAATGTACAACAGCTTCATCTAATAATTTATTTATGAAAGTGAATATTTTTTAGAAATCATCATCTTCTAAGTAAGTGATGAAAACAGTAAAATATTAACATCATCAACAACATTTCCCATTTATTTTAAAACAATATAGTAAAAGAATTATTGAAATAATACAATTAGAACTGATATTCAATTTTAAAATGTGAATATAGATGTGGTGATGTTTTCAACCATATAGATATTATCGATTGTATATTACGTCTCTAAACAATAAATAGTACGAATCAAGGGGGAGATATAATGATAACATATGAAACCATTTTTAATAAAATAAATTTTTAAATTAAAATAAAGATCAATGGGGAAATATTATGAAGCCACAATAATGAAAAATTAAAAGCAGTATATATAGTTCGAGAATGATATGAATGTTGAGAAGGTTACAAGATTTGAGTAGGGAAATAAATAATGTTTTTTATTTGGACATATAAAATGGGAATTGGTATAATGTTAAAAGAAGTAAAAAAATATAATATTGAAAAGAGAATGAAATGGGTTTTTGAATATTAGAACAAATATTATATGAAATTATCCAGAAATGATTGATTGAAAATTCAGAAAAAGTGAATGAGATGTGAGAAATATGGGTACATAATAAAAACATGTATGAGTATCATTACATAATAATATTAAAAAATTAATAATATGTTACAAAGCCATAGTATAAATTTTTCATTAAATTTCAATGGAAAATGAATAATTTATCTAATGATTAAACATATTAGTAAAAAATAGTGTTATATTTCTAAAAGGATTAAAATAAGTAAGAAAAAAAATCCAATGAAAAATAAAGACATTTTTATACAAAATAGAATGTGAGAGGATTCTCTGTCTAAATGTTTTTCTAGAAAACACTATGGATCCCTAATTTTTCAAATGTAATTCGTTATTAGTACAAAAATAGAAGGGAATTTAATGATTAGAGGTAAATAAAATTGTTGAGTTGTTTATTATTTTATATATCATTTATTGTTTCCATCAAATATCATTATTATCACCAAGAAGAAAAATAATTTTCTACACATAATGGAAGAAAATATGAATATGAAATATGGGTCTCACAAATTCTTTAAAAATGATAATGATAAGAAATATGTGAATTATGTGAAATTTTTATTATTTACATGAACTGTATTGATACTATTGTTTATATTATTGTTGGATTTATATTCAAAACAATTATCTCATTTCCTTAGATATAATAGTATCATAATAATCTTAAGTGAAGTTTTACTTGATAGAAATACCATGAACCAAATTATCCACCATGAGTATACACTCTTCATTTATATACTCGGTTCACCCAACAAGACATTGACTTTTTTTGTTAATTAAACTGTATCAGGAAATCAACATGATACTATATTTATTCTGAAAAATCTTATTCATGTTTTTGAGATGAAATAATATATAATAAGATAGACCCATTGAATTTAATTTTCAATAATATGTAGATCAAAATTTTTTGTAGTGTTAATATTCAAACATCATATTGGGAGATAGAGTTGGGTTCATAGATTGATGATGAAGATGATTATTGTTTTATGTGGGAACTGAAAACAATCAAAGAGGTGTATATTTTTAGGAGACATTTGTTTTGTATTAATTTTTTTTCAAAATATTAGTATGTGTTTTGAGTGATCATTGTTAATGGGACATAATGAAAATTGTGAGAATAAGATGTTGCACATAATAAAGAGACATAATAAGGTTATAAGAACACTAATTATCTATGATTTTAAGAAAGGCCCATAATAAAAAAAATGATACTATGTTGATGTTAAAAGTTCATAAACATCACGAAAAATTCAATGTCTAATAACTGTGTAAAATTGGAAGATATGTGAAACTGATATTTCATACAAACTAAACATGAATAATAGTTTTGAAAATGATTCTAAAATATCATTAGTTATATAGGGGCTATCCAAACTAGATGGAAATTTATGATTTTGTGAAATGTGTGAGATTTGGGTTTATAACGAATGCATGAGACTTATAAAACAATATAGGAAATACATACAATGTTTCATAATGTGATTTTAGTGAACAATGATATTATAAAATGTAGATCTATCAATCCTAATTAGATGGAGTTTCATTTGCTAGGTTTGTTTGTATTGGAATATTATGAAACATATAAAATGATAAAAAGAAATAAAAATTTGTAAAATGAAAAGGCTAAATCCAAAATTTTGTTTCATCTGGGTTACATAATAACTATGTATTTTGAAATTTTAACAATGTTTTCCACCATCATCAAATAACTATTTTTTTGGAAAATGGTTTGTGAAATGATTTGATGTAGAAAAATAGGAATGATAATAGGAGAGTGAGCCAAATAGATAACATTTTATTAATAATATTGTATGAAGGGAATTTAATATAGGGTAGTATATAATAATCTATATAACATTTCGACAGATGTAGTATTTTATACATACACATGAAGGACCCCATATGTGGAATACCATGTTAGAAAATAGATGAAGAAATAGATACAAATAGAAAATTTTATTCAAATTGTAATATAAGTGGGGATTTTCACTATATAGAGATCTACAAAATATATAATTGGATAGATTAATATATGAAGTTCTAATATATAGTGATTTGGGATATCATTAGTGATATATTTGAGCGCATCATATTAATGATTCCTAATAATGGAAAACTAGAAAAATGTGGAACATATGGTTAATGATCAGGAGTTCATTTGAATAATAATTTTGAAGTTGTTCTAATGAAATGATAATAAATAATGAAGTAAATATGAAATCATAAATTGAACAAATAAACTTCATGGGGCATTACAAAAAAATGTAAATAACATAAATATGTTGGTGTAAAAGATGACTATTCAATGATTACCATCATGCTTTGTTTTTTTAAATTTTTAGAATTCCTTAACACTGATTATAATGAAATTAAATGTAGTAAATTGAGGAAATAGAAACAAAATATGTTTTGTGAATGTTCCAGAAGTGTATATAACCATCTTGTGAAATATCAATAAGTATGAGATCCAAAAATCATGTTTTAGAGAGTGGGATGTTGAAACTAAGTTCACACGAAATCTATTTATGAAGAACTTGTATGGTGGGTTTTCAAAGTATAAATGTACTTGAAAATGTTCATACTAATAATAATATAACTAACTAAATATTTCTTGTTAGAATTATGTTTTTCCATTGGATAATGTAACAATGATCAATGTTCTATCAAAATAATAATATGTTGACATAGGATGATGGATTTTATATTCGTATGAAGTAGGAAGTGCATAGGGTAAAACATTCATCATTAGACCAAGAATAATCATATTATGTCATTTAATGGATTTTATTTTAATATATATTGGTAAACTAATGTTCATTAGATATAATCAAATGGAGGAAAATCACATGAAAAGAGAGGATGGGATTATAAATGACTTTCCTAGAAAAGATCAACCTGATGCACTAGATTTATTCTTATATATTTTTATATAAATTATAATCAATATTTAAACTACTCATCTAATCTCTATTTCATATATTATAGATTTTTAAAACACATTTTTGATTGGGGATGGGAATATAAACATATCTTGATGCTTCGATCTATGGAATTTCAATAAATACGATGATCTCTTTTTGTTGTCAATGGATTTCAATAATTATTTTTCTAATAACAAGGTATTTTATTATTTTTAAATAAATAAATCAAATTATTTATTTTCTTGTTATAGTATCTATAAACTACTGTAGTTTGGTTGTATATTATATCAATTGGTGGATGTAAATGTATGTAGTGATAGTTTAACGATTTCTAACATTTTAGGATGTTATAGTGGGTATACAGGGATTACATAGTATTTATTATGTTTAGTCAATAAGGTTTCTTAATTATATTTCCATTCTTATTTGATTAGAATATCAAAAATAAAATTTCTTAATGAATTTTTTTCCCTATAGATTATTTTCATAAGGAATGCATTACTTCTCTAAGGAAAATTTTATCTTTACTATTTTTTTCCTTGTTTCATTTTCCAAACTCTCTGAATCCAACCCATTTCATTACTAAGTATAAATGTATGATTGTTATGTAAAACCATTGAATCTTATAAATACTTGGATATAGAGTTTTTAGTTGTTAGATTCTTGATTCTCTGAAATTTAGACTCCAAATTGTCTAAAATTTTGATTCTGAATTCTCTAAAATTCAGACTCCAAATTCTCAGATATTTTGATTATGAATTATCTTAAATTCAAAATATGAATTCTCTAATATTCAGAATCTGAAATCTCTGAAATTCCAAATTAAATTCCCTAAAATTCAAATTACAAATTCTATGAAATTCCGATTATGAATATCTAAAATCTAGATTTTGATTTTTCAATTATTCAGACTCCAAATTGATTAGAATTCAGTCATTAAATTCTTCAAAATTATGACTCTATGTTCTTTAGAATTATGATTCCAAATTCCTAATAATTCTAACTCTGAATTGCAGAAGATTACGACTCTGAAATCTCCAAAATTATGAAACCTAATTCCTCAATATTAAGACACTAAATTACTCCGAATTCAGACTACGATGTCCTCAATATTCACAATCCAAATTACCATGAATTCAAATTCTGTATTCATTGGAATTCAGACTCTAAAATCTATTGAATTCAGATTCAAAATTCTATGTAAAAGAGAATCTGAATATCCATATCTTATATAAAGTTGATGTTTATTTTTCTAAACATTAAATTATATTTTTCACAAAACACCAATAATTGATATGATTATGTAACTTCATCTTTCTTACACATTCAGTTGTTGGAAAACAATGTCGTACAATATGGTTATAACAAACCATTGTTTAATTGACATGTGTATAGGTACCTCCTAAATTCATGGTAAAATAATACTGTTTGGGGGGATGGAATCAACCAATAGAGTTGTACTTAAAAATAAGTGCTCATTCGAACAAGATCATCACCATTCAATAAATATATAGATTACGTGGTATAAATGTGATTTCGTGAGTGAGAGACTCTCATGATGTGTGTATACTGAGCATCTTGTTCAACATACTTCATGTGACTCTGATTGTTGCTGAGTATAATCAAGGGCTTCCGAGGATATGATGACAGAGGTGCTGGGTAACTAATAGATCTGGGGATATTAGGGAATGAAAGATGAATTATTTTATTCTTATAGAGGGATTACCATTGTGTGGGTGAAATAGACTTTCCTAAAAGTATAATTCAAGGTACATTTATCCATGGTTTTTTGTTACCTTTCTCTTTGGGTTGAAATATTTCATACATGTTACTTGTTTTTTTTCATGTTTATTATTACTATAATTTGATAAATTAAAAAGAATAACTTTCTTATACGTTATTGTATTTTTTATGCTCTGATAAGTATGATTCTATAAGAATTAATGTAGAATCTTGTACATGTAAATAATCTTTAAGATTCTTTTCTAGAACCATAAATCTTGAACCTATCATGTCTTTTAGTAAATCTAAAAGAGGATTTGTAAATATGTTATTTTATAACATTTCTAAGAATAGTTTATAATTAAGGTTAAAAATTTATGTGTTTAAACTCAACATTATCCCCCATTGTATTTTATAATCTAAATTCATATTAAATTCTACAATTTGTATCAGAGGATATTATTTAGAAGTAGAAGAAGTGGAATGATGGGATAATACTGATGATATGATATGGAATGATAAACCATAAAATGATAAGGAGAGTTTGTCAATGGAATTGTCAATCCAGACATCCCAGAAAAAATATTCTAAACATGATACCATAGGAAAAGAAGAAGAGGGTAAGGAAAAAGTATACAAACCATTATAAGATAAGAGTATGAATCATGGTTTGGTTCAACCATAAGACCTTGTGGCAGATAATAAAAAGGAATGTTTTAAATAAGATATGATAGTCCAACTATCTGATAGTGGACAAGAATCACCAAACGTTGTGGATATCATTAGTGATATATTTGAGCGCATCATATTAATGATTCCTAATAATGGAAAAACTAGAAAAATGTGGAACATATGGTTAATGATCAGGAGTTCATTTGAATAATAATTTTGAAGTTGTTCTAATGAAATGATAATAAATAATGAAGTAAATATGAAATCATAAATTGAACAAATAAACTTCATGGGGCATTACAAAAAAATGTAAATAACATAAATATGTTGGTGTAAAAGATGACTATTCAATGATTACCATCATGCTTTGTTTTTTTAAATTTTTAGAATTCCTTAACACTGATTATAATGAAATTAAATGTAGTAAATTGAGGAAATAGAAACAAAATATGTTTTGTGAATGTTCCAGAAGTGTATATAACCATCTTGTGAAATATCAATAAGTATGAGATCCAAAAATCATGTTTTAGAGAGTGGGATGTTGAAACTAAGTTCACACGAAATCTATTTATGAAGAACTTGTATGGTGGGTTTTCAAAGTATAAATGTACTTGAAAATGTTCATACTAATAATAATATAACTAACTAAATATTTCTTGTTAGAATTATGTTTTTCCATTGGATAATGTAACAATGATCAATGTTCTATCAAAATAATAATATGTTGACATAGGATGATGGATTTTATATTCGTATGAAGTAGGAAGTGCATAGGGTAAAACATTCATCATTAGACCAAGAATAATCATATTATGTCATTTAATGGATTTTATTTTAATATATATTGGTAAACTAATGTTCATTAGATATAATCAAATGGAGGAAAATCACATGAAAGAGAGGATGGGATTATAAATGACTTTCCTAGAAAAGATCAACCTGATGCACTAGATTTATTATTATATATTTTTATATAAATTATAATCAATATTTAAACTACTCATCTAATCTCTATTTCATATATTATAGATTTTTAAAACACATTTTTGATTGGGGATGGGAATATAAACATATCTTGATGCTTCGATCTATGGAATTTCAATAAATACGATGATCTCTTTTTGTTGTCAATGGATTTCAATAATTATTTTTCTAATAACAAGGTATTTTATTATTTTTAAATAAATAAATCAAATTATTTATTTTCTTGTTATAGTATCTATAAACTACTGTAGTTTGGTTGTATATTATATCAATTGGTGGATGTAAATGTATGTAGTGATAGTTTAACGATTTCTAACATTTTAGGATGTTATAGTGGGTATACAGGGATTACATAGTATTTATTATGTTTAGTCAATAAGGTTTCTTAATTATATTTCCATTCTTATTTGATTAGAATATCAAAAATAAAATTTCTTAATGAACTTTTTTCCCTATAGATTATTTTCATAAGGAATGCATTACTTCTCTAAGGAAAATTTTATCTTTACTATTTTTTTCCTTGTTTCATTTTCCAAACTCTCTGAATCCAACCCATTTCATTACTAAGTATAAATGTATGATTGTTATGTAAAACCATTGAATCTTATAAATACTTGGATATAGAGTTTTTAGTTGTTAGATTCTTGATTCTCTGAAATTTAGACTCCAAATTGTCTAAAATTTTGATTCTGAATTCTCTAAAATTCAGACTCCAAATTCTCAGATATTTTGATTATGAATTATCTTAAATTCAAAATATGAATTCTCTAATATTCAGAATCTGAAATCTCTGAAATTCCAAATTAAATTCCCTAAAATTCAAATTACAAATTCTAATAAATTCCGATTATGAATATCTAAAATCTAGATTTTGATTTTTCAATTATTCAGACTCCAAATTGATTAGAATTCAGTCATTAAATTCTTCAAAATTATGACTCTATGTTCTTTAGAATTATGATTCCAAATTCCTAATAATTCTAACTCTGAATTGCAGAAGATTACGACTCTGAAATCTCCAAAATTATGAAACCTAATTCCTCAATATTAAGACACTAAATTACTCCGAATTCAGACTACGATGTCCTCAATATTCACAATCCAAATTACCATGAATTCAAATTCTGTATTCATTGGAATTCAGACTCTAAAATCTATTGAATTCAGATTCAAAATTCTATGTAAAAGAGAATCTGAATATCCATATCTTATATAAAGTTGATGTTTATTTTTCTAAACATTAAATTATATTTTTCACAAAACACCAAAAATTGATATGATTATGTAACTTCATCTTTCTTACACATTCAGTTGTTGGAAAACAATGTCGTACAATATGGTTATAACAAACCATTGTTTAATTGACATGTGTATAGGTACCTCCTAAATTCATGGTAAAATAATACTGTTTGGGGGGATGGAATCAACCAATAGAGTTGTACATAAAAATAAGTGCTCATTCGAACAAGATCATCACCATTCAATAAATATATAGATTACGTGGTATAAATGTGATTTCGTGAGTGAGAGACTCTCATGATGTGTGTATACTGAGCATCTTGTTCAACATACTTCATGTGACTCTGATTGTTGCTGAGTATAATCAAGGGCTTCCGAGGATATGATGACAGAGGTGCTGGGTAACTAATAGATCTGGGGATATTAGGGAATGAAAGATGAATTATTTTATTCTTATAGAGGGATTACCATTGTGTGGGTGAAATAGACTTTCCTAAAAGTATAATTCAAGGTACATTTATCCATGGTTTTTTGTTACCTTTCTCTTTGGGTTGAAATATTTCATACATGTTACTTTTTTTTTTTCATGTTTATTATTACTATCATTTGATAAATTAAAAAGAATAACTTTCTTATACATTATTGTATTTTTTATGCTCTGATAAGTATGATTCTATAAGAATTAATGTAGAATCTTGTACATGTAAATAATCTTTAAGATTCTTTTCTAGAACCATAAATCTTGAACCTATCATGTCTTTTAGTAAATCTAAAAGAGGATTTGTAAATATGTTATTTTATAACATTTCTAAGAATAGTTTATAATTAAGGTTAAAAATTTATGTGTTTAAACTCAACATTATCCCCCATTGTATTTTATAATCTAAATTCATATTAAATTCTACAATTGGTATCAGAGGATATTATTTAGAAGTAGAAGAAGTGGAATGATGGGATAATACTGATGATATGATATGGAATGATAAACCATAAAATGATAAGGAGAGTTTGTCAATGGAATTGTCAATCCAGACATCCCAGAAAAAATATTCTAAACATGATACCATAGGAAAAGAAGAAGAGGGTAAGGAAAAAGTATACAAACCATTATAAGATAAGAGTATGAATCATGGTTTGGTTCAACCATAAGACCTTGTGGCAGATAATAAAAAGGAATGTTTTAAATAAGATATGATAGTCCAACTATCTGATAGTGGACAAGAATCACCAAACGTTGTGGATATCATTTTGAGAGATGATAAAGGAAGACATGTGTTAGCAGATACACTTAAATAACTATGTTGTACCAGAATACAAAAAAAGAGATAAAAAATTGTAGATGAGTTTCAAGATAATTTGTAGGATGTTTTTGATATAGATGATATAATGATCTATGATATTACTACAATATTCAATGAGGAACACAATCTTGAATAAATATCATATATGAAGGATGAAACTAATCTGATTAGAAAACATAAATATGTTTATTTGATTATCAAAATGGAAATAGATCTCCCAAAGAAAGAAGTGATTTGGAAAACTAAAGAATAAATTCATGTGGCTCATGAAGAAAATATAGATGTTTTTGGACGAAAAATTAAAATCAAGATAAACTACTCAATCGTTTTTGAAGAGGATCACAAAGAGCATAAAATTATGAATACTATTATCATGATGCATATGCTGACGGAAAAAGAAGAATTATTTTTTTTCATTACTCCATTATTTTGTTTTATTACCTTTATGGTACTCATTTTTTCAATCCTAATGAAAATTTGGGTCTTCCATCATGGTTTTTGTTGTATAGTACTTATATTTCAGGTACCAATTTTTTATATTCCAATCATTCAAAATTTAAAATCACAAAGGGGAGAAATAAATGATAAAAGGAATACTGAGTATAGAAGAGATTTCCCTTTTATAAAGGGGATTCTATTAAAGGGGAAGTTTTATCAATGAATATTTTCTTATTAAAGAAATTGGAAAATATTTTAATGGAAGTCAAGAATAGGATCCATAGAGATTTCAAAACCTAAGGGGGAGTTAGTCGTATTAATCAGGATCCATATGTAATGGGAGATTGTTTTTTCATTTTTTTTCATAAAGAAAAATTCTATGTCCTTATATTAATTTTCATAAGGATGTTTTTTCCATAAAAAATTGGAGATATTGTTGAGTCAATAATGTATCATTATGAAATTTCAATTTCTATCAGTTTTGAAAATCACAACCACATTATATTATGGAAAATTGTTTTCACTAAAGACTATTCTTATATGGATAATTTTACTTCAATAAAAAAATTTGTATCCCTATCATTGTTTACAATGTTTCATATTACAATCTCTCTTAATTAAACCATTTTATTACTATGTCTAAAATAATGATCCTTATGTAAAACATCTAAATCTTATAATTATTCAGATAAAGTGTGTACTATTTTCAGACTCCAAATTCCAAAAAATTCAGACATCGAATTCTCTGAAATTTAGACTTTGATTTCTCTGAAATTTATATTTTGAATTCTACGAAAATAAGATTCTAAATTAGCAAAAATATAGACTCCGAATTCCAAAAAGTTTTGACTCTTAATTATATGAATTTCAGACTCCGATTTCTCTGAAATTCAGATTCCAAATTCATTGTAATTATGACTCTGAATTCTCTAAAATTAGGATTCCAAATTATCTACAATAATGATTCCAAATTCTTCAGATTTCAGACTATAAATTCATCATTATTTAGACTCTGAATTCATCATAATAATAATCAAAATTCATTATAATGTTGACATTGAATTCATCAAAATACCGACATTGAATTCATCATAATTTGGACACCTATTTCTTTAGAATTAAAAATAATAATTCCTCAAAATACAGACTCAATTTTATTCAGAATTAAGACTTTGAATTCCACAAAATTAAATATTAGAATTCCACATAATTCAGATTCTGAATTCACTGGAATTCAATCCCCAAAATGTATCGAATTCTTATTCCAAAATCTATGTAAAACAGAATATGAATTTCCATATCATACACAATCTGAATGATTATTTGGTTAAAATCCAAATTCATACTTTCCTCAGACTCCGAAAAATATATTTGTCTATGTAATGTCATTTTCCTTACACATTATATTGTTATAAAATGATGTCGTGCAATTTGTTGTTAATAAACAATTGTTTCATTGAGACATGTATTGGTACCTCTAAAATATAAGAACAAATATGGCCATTGGAGGAGGGAGACAACTATTGGGGTTTCACCTATAAACATGAGCTCATTCAAAAAATATCAACACCATTCCATAATTCAAGAGATTACAGATATTGATGTGATTTCTTGAGAGATTGACACTCTCATGCTTTGTGCATACTGAACATCTTGTTTAGCATACATCATGAGACTCTGATTTTTCTGAGTGAAATCAATAGTTTTCATAGAGAGGAAGATAGAGGTGACGAATACCTTAAAGATCGTGTTTTTACAGGGACATCAAAACATATTCTAAATTTATTATAGAGATTTAACCCTAGGGATGGTATGATATACAATCATGAAGCTATAAATCAATGGACCACTATCCAATGTTGTTGGATACCCTTCTCTTTGGATAAATGATTTCATACCTTTTACATGTTTTGTTTCAAGTTTATTTCAGTTTTATATTGATAAAGGATGAATGTTTAACATTCCTATATAATCTTATATTTGTGTATACTCTAACACGTAATATTATATATACTTTTAGGAGGAATATTTTCCTTGTAATCATTCCTTAAGTTTCCTTTCTTGAACCCAATATTCAAAACCTAACATGTTTTTTTAGTAGAACTAAAATAGGATTTTTTAATTTATCTTGTTTAAATTTGTTAAACATAGTTTTTAAGGATAAAAATTAATGATTTTAAACATATATTTGACCCATTTTATATTTGCGCATTTACATTCATATTTTTAATTTATACATAATACTGTATTGGGTATTTACTAACTGGAAAAAGGTTTATCCACTTTACCATTCACACATAAGATGGTGGAAACACAATATAAATGAAAATTTTAAGCTATACTAAACATTATCATTCAAAAAATTGGAATTATGGGAACAAATTAGTAGTCCCCTATTTATAAATTAACGAACTAAAGATAACTTGTCATTCTTGTATGACCATTAAGTCATTGTTGCGATGATATATTTATCCTTGATGAAAAAATAACATCATATATTTTGTAACCCATGAAATCTATATTTATATAAGTATTATGTGAAGATAGCCTAATTTTTAACTATAACAACATTCCAAAGTAAATTAATTATATTTTTTGTAGCCTATAATTGGTGTATTCCACAATTTATGTTCATATGTGTAATTAAGAAGGTGAAAAAATGGTTGAGGAAAGTAGACATGTTTTTCTAAAGTCATAACATTGATTAGGGTAGTATAATTTTGATTTAAAACGTAACCCTTATCCTTTATGTGTTATACATTTACAGATTCTAGATTTGGTTAGTGGGGTGGTGGAGTATTTATCTTTCATTCCTATAATGGAATATATTATTTTTATTTTAGACAAATCATAACATCATAGATAACATTCTGAAGATAAAAATATAATTTGATTGAATTAGATTCATATTAATAATGATATTAGAATCATAGAGAGACGTATAATGATTATGGTATAATAGAAATTAGTGTTTTGTAAAAGAATCATTCCTTTTTTTGTTTCATATAGAGATATGGTTTCATGAATGAATGTATATGGTTGTGAGAGACAAAAATGAAATATTAGTTTTTGACAAGTTTGGAGTTTTAGTTTTTTAAAGATGAATGCATTCATATTTTAATGAATTTTTTTAAAACACATTTTTTATGTTTTTTACGTTATTATAGCGATGAAATTGTTATTTGGGATGTGTCTCTCTTTTTTGGGGTTTCAAGGATATTATTTATTCTTATGTATTATTTTTTATTCTCCAGGATGAAGAATCATTTTATATGTATCAAATATAAGGATACACCTTTTTTTAGTAATACAAATTTTCTCTGTAGGAATTGAATGTAATAGATGTGAATTTTGATGTTGTTTATATGTGAATAGATGATTTTTGAGACTTATGAGTAAACAATGATTTATTTTCGACTCATTATATATTGAGTGGTCTAGTTTTTTTCAGGGTTATGGTTTATTGTTCATTATTTAGATTCTTTATTTTTTTATTAATTTTATTATATAGTATTATCATGTTGTGGATTTTAGTGGTTAAAATGTTAAAATTAATATAATCAATGATAATTAATTGAAATTATGTTAGTGGTATGGGTATCCACTCATTTTACAGTAATTAATTTTAATTAATTATTCATGTGTTTATTGATCAATACATGAGAAATCCATTTGGAATATTAATTGTCATGTTGTTAAAATATGTATGTTTTAATTTGGGGAATAATCATGATAGTTAAATTAATTAATGAGAATAATGGGGTAAATTTTATGGTTTACATTCTTGTTTTATGTAAGGACATATTATATAATATTTAGTAGATGATAAATTATATGTTTTATTTTTATTATTAATGATTTTTTTTGGATTTAGTATGGAATTTGATGTTGTGGATTTTTTTTTAGTAGAAAATGTGTTGATTTTTATTTTTATTTTTTATATTTTGGATAATATGGTTTTTCTTTCATAATTTCTTATGTTATTGTGATAATGAAATAACAATATGGATGCAGGCATGAATGATCTAGTTAATTAAATGATAAAGAATAATATTTTTTTCATATTGAATGAATGAATAATTGAATAATGTAATTAAAGGATGTATAATTAGAATGCAGTACATGGTTTATAAATGATGTTAATGTAAATGGGTGTGTGATGGTATTAATATGAATTTTGAAATTAATTTTAATAATTATTAATTAATATGCATTTTGCGACATTATATGATTATTTAAGAAGTCATGTTTTTGTTATATAGTTGTTGTACTATATAAGTATCCTTTTATATATCTGGATGTTGATGTATATGTTATTTCATGGTGAATATTTAAACAGACATTTAGTCATGTATTCAAAAAAAATTAGGGTTGTGAATTTGTGTAGGTAATTTTTATTTTATTATAACATTTTAATCCATTGTCTATTTTACAACTAACATGATTAGGGGAATTATTCTAACATTCTCTATTCCTAAATATTTTTCCACATTATCCAAATTAAATCAAATATAGAAGGTTTATAATGAGATATATGGTCCATTTCTCAATAATAAAACCAAATCACTGGTCTGAATAGGAAAACCCCATGATTACATGATTTAATAGTAGTAAACATGTGTGATACAACAATAATGGATTATCTATGAACTTTTATTTCACGTTAGTCGACTAAGAGGGCCTCAGAACACTCATTTCCCTTTATACTACCAAAAAAAATTTGAATAATATTTTTAGATTAAAAATATTAGTAATTTACCTATAATATATTTTTACTTAACATCTTAGTTAAACAAGGGTATTATTATTGATCCCTTACATTCACAAAACATTTATGAAACACCTACATTATTCTAGGATTTTCTATTGAATAGTCTACCATGCCATAAATTTTATATAAATATTAAAATTTCTGGCCTAGTATTCTTTTTCTTATATATACACTATATTTCCTATGACTCCTTCATTTTTCAAATAATGAAATTGAAATACTTATTTTATTTCTATAAATAATGAAATATTCATCTCAATACATATACAAGAAATTCACTTCCTATACTATTCTTATTTTCTATGATTTATTTTCATTATGACTATACTACAAAAATAATTCATTATTCCTAATTCATATACTGTTTAGGTTATTAAAATATATCATAATTTTTTATACTGAGAAGAATGAAGTTAAAAAATGATAAAATTTAATTCAATAATGATTAATCATAAACTACCCTATTCATTACAATTGGATTTTATTCTTATAATAACATTTTCAAATCCAACACAGCTATTGTGACACAAAAAATCTACATATATGTAATGGATTATTATAGTGTAAAATTTTTTGTCTTCTTTATTAACAGCCTCATATGAATTGAAATTTTAAATTACAATTATTATTGATAATATAAACACCTATATTATTCCATATTTTAATTTAATTATCATCATGCTCTAAATTTTTAAAAAATTAGAATATACTCTTCAATTGTATCATTATAAAATTAGAAATATCATATAGTATTATTTTACAATTATGGCCAAAAAACCTATTATAACTCCATGACTAAAGTTTTATTCATATAAATTTTATTTTTCTATCCTGGATGTTCCCTGTTTGTTCATAACTCAAGGAAATATCCCCTATCATATTATCATCATCAATATTTAAAATTATTAGAACATCACAAAATAAATCAATGATTGTGATATTTGATTTTAGTTATGAACACCTTTCCCAATATCAACTAAATTTACAAAATGGAAAAACCAAAATATCACAAAACACTAATTTTTAATAAAGATAATTTTAATTCATGTCTTCTTTTGGGGAAAAGTCATAGATGAATTTTTCAAATGAAAAATATACAATGTAGTTTGACTATAAAATTCATAATCTTCTAAAATTTATACTTGAAATTCATTTGATTTTATATTCATACATTGATCATTAAATATATAAGGTGGAATATTTTATGCTCAAATTCATATGATGATAAATTAATATGGATTTATAGTGATTTTTATCTTATCTTCAACTCAAATCATTTCTCCCCTCACCCTCTATTGAATTTAAAAAAACATTTCTTCAAATATTGTTAACCTTGATTTTGTTTAATATTCATTACAAAATAATAGAATTACATTGGAACACCTCTAATGCATTAATGGTATCCATACATGATTTCCATGTAATCATTAATATATACATTTTGAATCATTTTATTCACAATTCAATTATTTTATCTTTAGTGGTGGAGAATTGTTGTTGATCTTTACATTCTCATGGTTTAAATTTTATTGCATTGAAAAAAATACGCGTGGAAGGTCAAATATAATATAAATAGATTTATAATGTTTCAATCATCATGTATCTTTATGCATAAATTGATTAATATTATACCACAAATATTATTCATATATTGAATGAGGCATCAATATCCTTCTTCAATATCCATAGTACTATTATATCAACTATGAATAAAATCCCCTAGGTGTTTCCATATATTTGAAGGTTACAATGAAACCCCAGTCATTTTTTATCCTTTTTTTCTCCTTCATTGACACTTAATAGATCTCTACCATTACCATCACCTTTTTTCTAGCTATACGACAATTCATGTATTATACGATGTATCCGTAGGATAGCCTAGCTTCTTCCCGACCATCCTTGTATTGCAAAATATATCTGCACAATATTTATTAAAAAATTATAATTTGATAATCTAAAGAATATGTTTTTATCATACCTTAAAAATCTTTTTTCCTTTTTTTATAATCAATATATCTAAAAAAACACATTAAAACGATAATTAATTTTTCATTACAAATTCTACATGGAACATCAAATATTCTATATCCATTTTCATTCAATGAAGTAAATCATAAAATTGATTAAAATGAAATAAATAATTTATTTAACACATAGAAAATGGAAAAAACTGGAAAAAATCATCAAATATGTGGTCATTAAACATTATTTACTCTATTTAAATTAACACAATACATGAGATATTCATCTGCATAATTATTCATTCCTCAACATACCACCTAGATCTTGTCTTTCACTCCATAATCCAAAATCCCATTTTGACATAGATACACCCAAAATATTTACATAGATTGAAAAAAATATTCAACTCAAACAATGGGGTCTAAAAAATCTACATCAATATATTTATTCATAATACACATTGAGATTATGTTTCATTAAGTGTATCTTATTTTATCACTTTTTTATCTTTCTTGATCTCTAAAATTCATTGCATTCACCACCTAATTAAAAATAAATATTATGTACAAGATAATGTGGTTCTAATAAATACTTAATAAATATTCCACTATCCATTACAATATATGTATATGTGATCCATTTATAGTGTATAGACTAAGAGCATATTATTTTGAAAAAAATATATTCATTTTCAATTGAATTTGATAACAACTAAAATGAGACTATTATTAAATTTCTCTAAATCTACACAATGTTACTAGGATAAAATATTTGAAAATATTAATTGTGATATAAATGATTCTTGACATATATAAACCTTATTTTTATACACTCAATTCAATACATTGATTAGAAACATTCAAGAATATTTATTTGGATTAAAATTCATTAAATACACATGATATCTACTTCAATATTCAATTATATAACATTAATTTTTAAAATAATATATCCTATGTATTAGTATTTGATTTTTTTACCTTAGAAAATATTTATAGAGAATATAAATTTCAAATTACATTATCTTATTGAATATGAAATAAAATATACTTTTCTATGATATGACAAATTGTAGTATATTTTTCTAACATATTTTTCAATTCTCTACACATTATGAAATATCATAGACTAATCTTAATACTATTGTATGTCCTCAAAAGATATAATCCCAAATATCTATGTAGAAAATTTATATGATTGAAACATTACATGATGTTTTCCACAATTTAGATATGACAGATCTTCCACATGAATGTTATTTTTAAACAATTTTACTAAATTTATTAATTATTTGTTCATTTTAAAATAGAATATTCGTATCTTTCTTCTTATTTTTGATAAATATTACACAAATTTTATGTAAATATTCTTAAAACCATCCTTCATATTCAATAATTTTAATTTTATTCATAAATAGAATAATAATTGTATCAAGGAATAAGCTGGAACATCATTTTCATCAATATAAAATTCATGGTTGCGATGATTATAACTATGAATATTTCTTATTCAATAGGTTTTCTTAACATGTTTTTAGGTTCTAATTTTCATCGGTCAACTAGGATATCTTCATATAATTATCTTCATTATATTGAGATCATGTATTATCAAAATCCTTAATGACTAATATAGTCTTAATAACTTTTTAAACAACATACTATATTAGAAGCATAGATAAAACACCATTAGCAGTCTCTTCAAACATGTTCCATATCCCATACAACTCTTTATTTCCACTTGGGTTATCATTTATCAATAAATTATCTTCAAATTGAACATTTGTGTTTTATAAAACATCTTTCCCTTGAGAACATTCATTTACATATAACTCTTCCATATTATTTTTCTTCAAAAAATCAATTTTATAGAATATAGATAATGAATTATATACATTATATTACTTCTTGGAATCTCCATATTGCTTATTCCTCTAAGTTATTTTCACATCACTGGTAACACTAAAATTTTCATTGACTGATTTCCCTTAGCTCTTAACATTGTTCCACTAGAAAATTAATTTAGGGATGGTTCTCATGTTTCAATAGTGTTCCCTTCTTCCACAATATATAAATCTCTTCCACATTTATGTGACTCTACATATAGATTCATTAATAATTATTTTAACATGAATTTTCCTCAACATTTGTTCAATGGATGACTTCTTCATATTTTGACACTTATTGGTAAAAATATAAACATTGAAATTTATTTCTTCTATATATGGTTGTTTATTTTTATTCATAAATTTCAGTACCCTTCCCTTCAAACTGGATTTTACTACATACTGATATGGTCATACACCATCCATAAGACCACAACCAATTAAAACATTGTATATTACTCTATGATTTAAAAATATATTATATTTTGATATATATTTCATAATATTTTGATTTCATTTATTTCAATGATTTCCCCCATAAAACAGGTTACATTTTTTTTTTGATTTTTATGAATTGTTCACGAAATGCAATATTTTATGTCAAATTTATAATAGCACAAACATTTCTATATAAATCTTCTTCTTCTTCCTTGATTATCATACTCTTAAGAAACTCTTAATTATATCACATGTTATTTTTAGAATCATCCTCTACTATTTTGGAATATTTTGGGGAACTAAAACTAAAACATATTCCTATACCTACCCTTCATATGGTGCTCCCATTTATGAAAAACATTTAATTTCAAAACTGATGTGTTTTTCAAAGTAGATTTTCTTGATAAAAATAATTTGGAATGGATGGATACCATTATTTTGATCTTATTTATTATTAATCATTAGAATATTCCTACTTATTCTTGTGATATAATAAAGAATTTTTATACGAGAATAAATCCTATCAATACCATGCCATAATATCATTCATTCTCTTAGCATCAAGTGAATACATAACATGAGTTGTTTTTAAAATTATTTTTGTCACATCATGAATAATATTTTTATATTTAGAAAAGTCCTCCACTAAAAATGAACCTTTATCCACATTATTTATAATAATTTATTCATCCTCAATTTTGTACTTATATTTTAAAAATACTTTACGATCCATTATCTTTCCATCTTTAAGAACAAATTATGTATTATGGACATTAATTATGACCTTATTGATACCTTTAGATGAATTAAACATATAATTATTAGTATAATTGTTATCAATATTATATTAATTTGGTCAGAGTGGTTTATTTTTAGATTTTTTAAATTTAACCTCCAACTCAAAATTTCACACTTAAATGACCAAAATCTGTTTAGAGAGATTTATACGAGTTCGTACATTATCATGAAAATCAATCGATATATTTTTTTAACTCTATTCCAATCACAATATCCACATTAAGTTATATTTTACGAATTATAAAAAACATAGAATGATTCTTTAGGAATATAATTCAAAATATCTATTAATGAGTCCACTAATATTTTATTTGAATATGTTGAAATATGATCACTCCCACTAATGTGTAGAAATTATGTAAGGGAATTTTTATAATAATTTTTACTTACATAATGATAATATAATTGATTTTATTTATCATTGTCATTAGGACTATTAAGGAACATATTAATAGATTAAACATTCATTTCTTATCCTCCAAAGATTTATTTTCATCATTTAATGTAGTGGAATTATAGAACAAATATTTATTTTTCCAAATATGAGACAAATTCCTTCTTCAATATCCCAATCCCTTATTCCATTCTACATTGTCATGGTATAGATATATTTTTGAATTTGATACAAATATGTTATTATGAAATTATACATTGTTAAATTTAGAAATAGGAATAAATCCTCAAAATGAATAAAACATTAAAAGATGAGAATCCAATAATTTGTTAACTAGGCTGTGATCCCAATATAATGATCAATTTAAAGATGTATTAAACACTATGTGGGTGTATTACTATTGGAGATAATTTTTTAATTTTATATTTTTAAAACATATTCATCCTTATAATTGTCATTATTAGTTGAATTATTCTCAGATTATTTTTTCCATACCTTTTTTTTAAATTGAACCCTTAAAAAACAAAAACAATAGTGGAATTTTTTTTACAGGTATTAGTACTCAATATAATTAATTTATCAATTTAGAGAACATGAAAAAAAACAATGACTATATAGACCCCTAGTAATCTACTTATTTTTTAAAACAATTAGGGAATATATATAATATTACATTGGACATTTTTTATTAGATGGTTTATAAAAATTTATCATGGTATTTATAATTACTTTATATAAATGATAAATAAGTGTAGTGTGTGACTGTCCATCTTCCATGGACTAGGAACCTTTTCGTCTAGGCTCTATGGATCTCATGTAACACCATAATTTTTTTCACATAACAAAATTGGCTAAAACACATCATGTATCTTGTAAGACTAATGAAAATCCCAATAGGACAACACATATTCTTTCAGTGTTCCATTTCCTACATCACACAATAATTTGAAAATACCATGTAGTCTATCCATTTGGACATTACACTAGGCCAGTCTATCTTAATTGTGTATTTCTAATCTGGTGGTCTTTAGAAAATATTTATTTTCTCCTCATCGACAGGAAAAGTATCATTTAGTTTTTTATGTATCGCATTTCTAGGGCTGTTATAGTCTCCACATCATAAAATAAAAACATCCTCATTTGTGGTCCCCACACCTGAAATTTATGTACTGTCACTTCACTTAATAATAAATATTGGATCTGATAGATTTTTCAATTAGCCATCCCCCACTGATTCATGAACCAAGTCATCCAACCCCCTAGACCTCTAATAATATATTGGGATTAATCCCGTAGAACCAGGGAATATTACCAACCAATTGATTCTATTACATGTTTGTCCTATGAATATAAAATGATATAGTGTACATTATAAATATAATTTAGAAATGCCTACAAAGTGAAAGATTAATTCAAAATATTCTATGAATATAAGAATTTGTATTGTGATATATATATATATATATAACTATATGAGATAAAATTTTATAATAAATATGTACTATATAAAAACCACCACCATTGAATCAATATGAATATCTATAAATATAAAATTATTATTTTTCCAGGAACCCATAGCCCATGGTCATGGAATCCTCATTGTGATTAAAGGACAAGTCCAATGTAACAATGATATATGTTTTATTGAAATCCAAGGATATCATCAATGGATGTCAATGTATGATTACATAATGACGAATACATGGAGATTATCCATGGCATTATAGTTTTCAAAACAAAGTAGGTGAATAATATGTTTTATAACAAGGTGCTCACACATCTAAGAAGTAAACGGAGTCCAAGGATAGTGTTCCACGTGGAAATTTTATCAATTAATTGGTTGTAATCCTATGAGTTCAATCATGTAATTACTAGTTAGGAATCTATGTCTTATTCATGGTGGGGCATTCCCTAAAATCTCATAAATTTCTATAATGATAGAAATGTAAAATATATGAATCTAAGGATAAATTGGTATAATCATGCCATCTAAAAATATAATTCATTCCATTTCATCTGTAAAATAAAATTATTCAATGTGGTTCAAGATATGTATAAATAACATTTACTTATTTTCATTATTCAATTATGGGTTTATCATACAAGTGGAGATCTCAATACAATAAATGGTGGCTTCTCACAACGTATGAAATATTTACAGTAATTTAATTGAATACACCCCATGGGGCGGATTATTGATTTTAAAATAACATGTCAATAGGACCAGTGTGTGGTATTTTTCATTTAATATGTGATTAAATAAATAATTGCACATTTTAGAAGCATTTTGTAAACATTTAGACATGCAGTGCAATTGAAAAAGTATTTAAACACCCTGAATTTTATGGAAAAGTAATAGATAGCCTAACAAAGATAATTAGTAGACACATCATCCAATATTTTCCTCAAATACTATCTGGAACAAGATAAATAGAAAAGAATAAAAATTACATACAAATAGGTTATATTCCGTTGCCGGGATTTAATTACAAAGAAAAAGAAAAAAATGAAAATAGATGTAAGTTGAGTAATAGACGTTTTTGGAGGGGTATAAAATTATTGAATGTTATCAAAATATATTATAGAAGGATTATATTTCTCAAAACCTATATGAGGAGATTTGGAATTCTATAACATTCGTGATATTGTTAGAAATATAGTGTAAAAATGTATAGGAATTGTTAAAGAAAATAGTGTTAATGGGAATTTATATATTATTAAAGGGGTGAATGGTTTGACATCATGGTTTTCCAAAAATTCATCAATTTTTTCACCTAAATCTCAAGGGCCTCACCTCTCATGTTTCAGGATAACAATTAGACAATCTATACCCATACTATGCATTTAGAACTATCTAAAATCCACCCCATCCTGATATAGGTTCATGGTTAGGCAAAAAAAATAAACCATATTTGGATCCTCTATAATTATTTATAGAGTTTACACATCCATGAGGATACTATTTTATATAATGAAACATCACGATCCACTAATTTTGGGATTTAAATTTGACAAACCATGTTAAACTAACCACTTGATAACAATTCGCTTCAAACTATTTTTCCAAAAACTGGAACACTATTCCAGAAAAAAAATAAATAATTCTCATGAAACCTTCATAAAACCATTATATAAATTATGTTAGATAAAAATATTATAAAAACATTTAATTTATTTTTATCTCAAGGAAAAAACAAGATCACACAACATCTCCTCCATAAAACAACTGATCTTAGTGTTTCCATCCTGAGAATGGTTGATCTACACAAGAGAATAAATCAAGCCACTAATCATATATTTTAGAATCTCACTCCCAGGTATCACCTTGTATATTGTCATTTATCCAGAGCACCTATAAGAGTATAATTACCCTACCATGGAGGGCCTTCAATATACGATAAAAAATATTTACATGGTAATCATCAAAAGAATCATCATCCCATAAATCATATATATAGTATCAAAATAATTAGATGGCACTGTGTAAAAATGGAGAGGTAGAGAAGTATATAATACTTCATGGATAGCCTATAACCTCTATGGAAGAGATATATAATAGCCAATCTACTAAACTCCATCAATGATCATGAAAGTGATAGAGAATATATATTCCAACTTCCCTTGTCTCTTAATCCCTCAATGGCCAATTATAGGGGAATCATTCCTGAAAAAATGATCTCTCACCCAAAACATTATTGGTCCAAAATAATGATTTGGGTAATACTTATTTCTAAGATAATTAATAAACATATGTTTCCAAATTATTTTTGAATGCTCTAATTTTCACTGAATGTGACATAGTCTCAATACCATTTCCTCCCCTACCTCAAACTAGTATAGGAATGAACAGATCTACCAACCAAAAAGTGACTTATAAAAATCCATCTAAATAGTCACTTGGACAATGTTATTATATGAAAAATACATAGGCGATCAATGACTTTCCAAAGAGCCTCCATAATAATGTTCACACAATCAAATTATTTCCTCTAATAACTATATAGAATACTTGAACTGATCATTGATATAAGGGTCATATGGTGTTATTATATATACCTATAAAACAAGGTCCCAATGTTTGTATTTATAGAAATGAGAAGTGAACCAACAAACCCTACTTGCCTCATATAATGGTATGTGAAACTCTCTTATGATTTATTTTCCCATTGAAATATATCCTTCAAATTTCATCCATTTATAAGGTCTATTAGATGGGAATGAAGTGTAAAACCTTTATCATCTAGTACACAATCACCCATTCAGGGTCACTACCATGAGAGGGTTTTATTTCAACAATAATCAAATCCACATCGATGTCATATTATTTCCACTACAGGATGTGTAATGGTTTTAATAGGACAACAAGACATTAGTTTCTATCTTTAATTTGATGACTAGTGAAATACCATATAATTAAGTATGAAATATTTCTTTTTTTCCTAGACCACCAATAATGGAGGCCTAAGTCATGGTACATCATAGTGAGAGTTGAATTTGTTACCCATTTTACAGAATGAGATTCTAATATCAAATATTCACAAAATTCTATAGGAACCCAAACATGACCATGAATATATAGGATCTCATCCTCATAAATAACCCAACCTGGTCATGATTCTCCACCATTAATAATTTCCTGTTGGACCAATCCTTTATGATATATATGTTACCTTGACTTTATCCTATTTGAAAGTGATTAATTCAATGTAATAGAGAAGAGTATAGGATACCTAGGAAAATTATGAACATTGAGAAGAATTCGAAAATAATTATTCCTCAACTAACATTCACTACTACCCTCTTCAAAAATCATGTGTATTATCCTTACAACCCTAAACTTTAACCTCTGAATTTCATTAATCTGGATTTAGAAAATCTCAACATATAAAGACTAATGATATTAAACCCATATTAACTTTTTGAGGTTCATGTCTATCTTAAATAATATGTATTTAAGATTTCTATAATTTGTGCATACTATTAAACACCCTCCTTATAAAACAATTCTCCAACAACACTAGTCCTAAAAAACATCCAATAACTAAAGATCATGCATCGGGATGTTTAACTAATGATGAATCAACTAGTGAGATACATTTTTCATGAATCATTACGCTTTAATCAATTATCTTCCATTCCAAATCCTAATATGTCACAATAAACTAAAAAGATGTTATTATGCTCTGGGGAATCTAGATTCATACCATCCCTTAAAAACCTGAATGCCCTTTTAACATCTACAAACCATGTAAACATTATTCCTTTCATGGTCAATCATGTAAGTGGTGTATCAAGATAGGTAATGTTCTGAATGAAAAATGAATAGTAACCAGTTATCCCCCCATAAACATACTATATAAAATATATTCATAGGATTTTCCCATGAAATAAATACTCTCACATAATGTAGATTAATAGATAACCCAAAATAAAATATAATGTAAATCCATAAGTGAACATTTCTATCAATAAGTTAAAATTTGGGATATTTGAACATAGTTATCTCTCTCTTAGTGTATGAAAAATGATTTTAATATTTGTTGCAAGATTGTGTCTATTTTTTAGTATAAAAAAGTTATAATACACAGAAATGGCAAAAAAATCTAGATATTGGTGTAAAACCCAATTCATCTAATATATAATGATAGTTGTTTGTACTTTATACATAAGAACAACACAAAATACTAGTAAAATAAATACATAATATAGAATATTTTATATGGTATACCTAAGGGCCCAATATACACAAGATGATAGTATGATCTTAATTAAATCTATTAGAATACTATGGATCCTCTGGTCTATTTGAATATGTTATCTATATGATGAAGTTTGTATCATTTCATAACCATAATATGATTCAACCTCTTAAAATCCACACATACCATTTGGAACCATAATCCATCTTATAAAAAATGAGCTAGTGAACCGCAATAATAATTATTGGGTAATATATTTAATTTGGTTCTGAGGTCCTCAAATTTCCTGTTGAGTTTTAAAAGATGAATAAAATATATCTTGTATTGAGGAATACATATTAGATCTACTCCAAGAACAAACATGATAGTGAGATATACCAATCTCTCAGGTGGTATCCCAAAAAAATAATTAAGGAAATATATCTACAAAATTGTCATTCGTTGGAGTAAAATGAGCCTATCACACTCCCAAGATATATATATAATGATTAATAATCTGTTCCGACACTCCACCAAAACCATAATTCTCTACTCTACATCGATATCCATGGAATTTTTATTCACTATTAATAATGTTGTAACCATACTCAGGTGATATAGAAGAAAACCTCTAGTGATAATAGTCGATAAGGTCTCTATAGGGAACTAAAATGTACATCTCAATAATAAGATGAAAATATGTCATCCTGAGGATAATAATGTTCTAAAAAAACTATCACAAGGTGAACTCTTTGATTCAATGTGAATTTTTAAATTATTAACCAAATATAGTTTCAACAGTCGTTACAATTAAAAAATATTCAATATCGAGGATAAAAATATCCATTGCATCCACATATATGAAAAAATGTGAAATTAAATTATTAAATAATGAATATACTAAATTTCATGATAGTAAGATCATAAGAATAACTATATATGTTCTGAATATTTTTTCATTGGTGAAGGATACATAGCATGTAATTTTATAGATCCATTGACCTCAGCTACAACCTAGTCTCCACAAGTTTGTTTAATCTGTTAGCACTATAAATCATATGTCTGAATTCCCAACAATGATTCCAACATTATCCTAATCATCCTATGGTACCGTAGAATCCAGCCTATCATTGAGTTACTAAATTGACACCAAAATTCCATATAAGAGTTGGTCTTCCCCTAATAGGAACCAGTTAAAAAGTACTTGGTAATATCATTAGTCTGAACATTCTAATAACATCATGGTAATTTATTAGGTATCATTCACACTATGGATTTATGTGATCGTTCATTTCACACTAATGGATTTCCACATAACATACAGTGTGTACATTTTGACAACCACTATCCCTATGAGAGTCATTTTGATAGGGATTCCCACAACATGATGATACATTACCTAGCCTATAAGATGATCCAAAATTTCATGAACATTCATATTCTCTTATATTAAACTCATATATAAGGTTCAATATTATTATCTCAGAGATAGTAGTTATGATGAAAATGATTACATGATATCGTATGGCATACTAAAGCCTATCCTACTAGAATCTTTTTTTGGATAACTCATTATTATAAAATGATGGAATAAAACTATGATTCTATATAAATATCTTTTATTAGTCCATAATAGACAGAGTACCCCAATCCAAACCCATAAATTCTCTAGCTCAATAAGCACTCAACATATCATAGAAAAAGTAATAATAACTTAAACTTTGTAAATCAATACCAATCATGATGTGGTGCTGATCATCATATTTTAGAATACCCTACCATCTCATTGAATGTCTGAAAGGAATATGTGGATGATTTTCAAAATCAGTTATAGAAGAGTCACAAAATTATTATATATTGGTAGAATAACCTCTAGCCATGACTCTGCAACATGGGAACAAAATTACCCTAAAAATAAATAATCACACCACTGCTATAACTCCCTAGTAAACTCTAACATATTCAAGGACATTCATGGATCCCCCAATATGGAATATACTAGTAATTGAAAACCCACCCTTATATGATCATCAATTCCCAAATTGGGAAGATAGGTATACTTATGGAGGAAGATAAGTAGTACTACTGGAGGTGTAGGGGGTTAGGTCTTTCCACCTCAGGATCATAGTCATCACCAACTTCCATCGGCTCATCTGGAGGACTTCATGGACCCATATTACTAAAATTACAAGAACTAACCTCTAAATAGATTATAAGATGAAATTAAATTTACAATGAAATATGAGTAATATCACGACCTCGATATTGGAGCAATGCATTCCTACTACATATATCTATTGTCAAGTTATTATTCAAAATTACAAGATTTGGGTTCTTGTGTTATGTTATAGAGAGCTTCAATTGAAAAACATATAATAAAATACTCTTTATGTTTCCATTGAAATCCCAATTTAATGTCCTCAAATACCATAAATAGTTTAAATTTTATTTGGTTTCTACATACTTGTTAACTTTTTTGATCTTACCTTTTAAATTTACAATGAACTAAACATTATAAATTCTAATTTTTTTTCGATGTAACAATAATCATCCAATTATATACTTTCATTGAATGATATATGTCCATATTTGATGGTTAAATTACATTAATCATTATTCCAAATTTATAGAGATGAAAACATTATAAATTTGAGTTCACATCAAATTAATTACAACCAATTAATGTTTTTGACCATGTAACTATGGTTTAAGGGACTAACCACATAATAATTGGTTAGTTTTGGTTACACAGTAAATTTATGTGGGAAAACACTATTAAGGATGATTTAGACATTTAAAATAAACAATTATTTCCCCCATTTTTAAAAGACATGTTATAAAGTCAACAAGCATACAAATAAAGGTACGTGTATTATTAAATAGACAAAAAAATTAGTTAAATAAACAATACATGCCATAATAATCCCATATAATTTCTTAAGTGTCTAAAATTATACATGTTGAAATATTCTCAATCACTAGTTTCCCAATTTTAAAAATATATAATAATAAAATATTTCATAAATCATGTTGAAATATTCTCAATCACTATTTTCTTCAACGATGTTATTGCATCATTTTCGGTTATTTAAACTCATCTATTTAATATTATGATTTTTTAGGAATTGTATTTTCTTATTTTCACCTACCACATTTTATTAAATGGTTTGTGATCAGTCGGATTGTAGATGTTCTATCCTAATACGATTTTATATGTTACTTAGTACTGATTATGTTTACATATTGTTGAAAGTTATTAACATTTCATATGTATATGTTATTTATGTTTACAACCATTAATATAGGGAATTTTATAGATTTATAAAGTGATTGGATGGGCCCATTATTTCACCTTGATGCATCAGTAGAACTCAAGTGAAAAAATAGATTTGGAATTGGTCGAGGCCTTTCCAATATTCATTTATGGTTTTCGAAGAGGCCTTAATAATTTATAGATGTCTCATCTAAGGCCTTGATGGTATATTTTAGATGTAAAAAATTATGAATTAACTCATTATGAAATGATTAATTGATAATCCAAGTGAATATTTGTAATGAAGAGGATCAATTGTTAACCATTATTTATATGTGATTATTTTTATGGAATTAATTATTTAGTATTTACTATAATCATATTAGGATCATGTATTTGTTATAATGTATTTTTTTAAGCCATAGTTCATGAATTATTGTTTTTATTACATTATAAAATATTACCATCAATTGAAAATAATATACACTCACCCTATCCGTATGTATTATTTTTTCCCATGATATAAAGAAAAATTATATGAACAACTAGAAAGGTTAAGGTTAGAATTTTTTGTTGTTACAAGTTGATTTCAACATGTTTTTTTTATTCCTGATGAAATTTAATGTTAATATATGTTATATGGATTACAAAACTACTAAACTAATTTGGATTATAGTCTTTTATATATTCTAATGTAATAAAGTACGACTCCGACCTTGGGATACTGCCGTCGGAGTCTTTACACTCTATAATGGAAAGGTGTGGAAACTAAACTTTATTTATCAATTTGTAACACAATGGTAAATAGCAATAAATCATTGGAAATAATTACAAAATAAACAAATAAACATTGTGGAGTAATCAACATAGGGTGACTGATAGAAAAATCCAATAATAATAAAAAATATCATAATTGGATGAATCATATACATATGATGAATTTATAATGATATACAATAAAAAATAAACAGACATGATATAAGGTATACAAAAGAGTACCATTATATAAAAAAGGGATAAATTGACCAGAAAAACTGTCATAAAGAGAATCCCGATCACATGCTCTGACATGTGCACCCAATATCAAATAATAAAAGAAAACTAGAATTCATAACTATGTTCTTCCATTCATCCCATGTTGAATCCATATAGTCTTTCTAGGTACCAATTGGTGGCCTGAATCGGGTGTGAGTAAAAATCAATATGCCACCAAAAACTGTGTCTAATACATTTCTATCAAATGAAAATAAAATATATCATTTTTTATTATATTAATGAATGAAAAATAACTACATATTGAAATATTAAAACTGTATTGAACAGGAATATAAGTTATAACAGTGTGAAATATACATATATATTTATATGTGATAAAACTATATAATAAAGAGGAACTATGTAATACCACTTTATATGGATCATGCCTCATATCATTGAATGTAAACCTATTAGTAGGCTAGGAATCCAATGGTAATGAGTCCTAAACCATCTCGGATTCCCCGATACCCAAATACCTAATCCATCACTAACATGGCCCGAAGGATGATCTAAATGAACATGTGTTTTATACAAGGACCTGGCTTCATACAATATAATATTGAGAATTAATTATCCTCAAAAAATAGAAGATGATAATGAAACATATCATTATAATAGAAAATCAAAAGGGAGATAGTACAAAAATTCAAATTGGTAGATTAAAAATCCAAAACAATACATAATCAATGTAATTAAATGTAGACAAGAGAAACATAACATTCCAAATGACACATCACTCCAATCCCAATGGATCATGAACTGATACCTCCTCTAAGATGTACATTCTAATTTATTGTACCTGGAAGATGAAAATCTATGGGCTTATAAAGGTAAATCTAGTAAGTGTGATAAAATACCATTATGGTATATCTAAGTGCTCCATAAAAAGATTTCATCATAATAAAAAATTATCTCATTCAATTAATATAATGAAATGCATTGAATAATATATCATTTTCACATATGTAATAAAAAAATATTATTTATAGAGTATGGAAAATATTTCAAAAATTGATTAAATAAATAGATTATAAAAAATAGTTTATATAAATCCCTATGTATGAGTAAATCACTTTCACAATCAATAACATTTATAATCAAAACATAAAAATTAAGCATTATTATAATCTTCCATATGGTATGATAGTTTCAAGTAATTGTATCCTCAAATCCTATTATTAGTTATCATGGAAATATTTACACATGCATCCCTGAGGTTCAAGCCGAATATGCCTCCTCAATATCCCATCGGGTATATGATATTCTAAACTAGTTTTTTGTTATATTTTTAGTCATAATATGTGACTAGGGAATCACAATCATAGAATTATTATCCCAAATAAATAACATATCTTCACAGCATATCTTATGATCAATAAATCAATAGATAAAGGGAAAAATATCTCATTACAAATCTACCATCATTCAAAATTCAAATTGCCAAATTATTATTTTCAAAATGCCCATTCAATTTCAAAACCAATGCAATAGTTTTTAATCAATTAATTTATTTACTAAAAACATAATAATTTTTTTATATCTATATAATTTAAGACATTCTCATCAAAATCAATTATAAAATCAATTCTATTATTCCAATAATTTTAAATTATTTCCCAAATTCCAATCCTATATGAATTGGGGTTTTTCATAAAATTAAATACCAAATAAATATCAATTATACTTTTTAACCAATTGGGTTTCCTTACGTCAATTTAAATAAAAATAAATAAAATCAATCAAATCATGGTTTAATTATATCGAAAAATATAAAATAGAACCACATACCTTTACGCAGAGTTTCAAATTTCAACACCTGGAACATGAATTTCCAACAATGAACATTGATAATCGAGATCATGAAATACAATATGGATTTAAGATACAAGTAAACTCATTTTATACCTATTGAACACAAAATGATCAATCAATGGTAGAAATAAATAGAGTAAGATATACTGAATTCCTGGATATCAACTTACTACAGAGTTATTAGATCATCCACAATCACATTGATTCTATATAAATAGAGTTTTAGGGGATAAAATTGGTTATTCAAATCCTCCAAATCATAAAAATTCTAGATATGTTGACTTTGAGACATGCAAGATGTTATTAATGGTGTTCCATAATTTTTAAAATAATCCATAGAATAAAAATTCTTGTGGAAAAGGTTATCTTAGCAGGGATACACGATTAGAAAACATACACACCCTCTACTGGGGTTCATGATTCATAATAAATGGGGAATTTTTTTTAAATATTGTGACTACTGTAAAAGCCCACATTGTTCAGGGCTGTAAATTTTTCACTAGTTTTGAAAAATGTATAGGAAAATGATAACCAATATTTCCCATCATAGAAACATCAAGAAAATTCATAATTTCACTCGAAACAAACCGAGACAAACCCCAAAAAAATCATAACAAATATGATTTTCAAGTAGTAAATAATAATAGTAATGGGATTTTATGACCTAACCATCATAGGAAATGTATATCCCCATATATCTCATCAAGAAGATTCCATATAAAAAATATGGAGACATTTTTCACTAATTGTTTCCTCTATCTCCCATGTATCAGATGAATTAGAACTATTATTTCATACCTCATTGACTAATGGTATAATCCCCACTGAATGTAAATTGGTCTCATTATCAACTCTATTAACATGATTTTTAGTCACATTTTTATGAGAACCATCATCAATATAAATTGATGTCAAAAAAGGTTATGGATTTTAAAGATACTTTAGTAGTTCAAATACATGAAACATTTTATAAATTAACGTCAACTGTGGAAGAAGTGAAAAAAGTTAATCCACTATCCCTAAATTATAAGGATCATATTGTGGTCCCAAAAAATGATTATCATTATTATCATTCCCCTCATGCCATTGATGACAAAAATGGGGTTAAACATTACAGAAAACATAGTCACAAATTGAATAAACAATTACTTTATGATGACGATCAGAAAAATATTCATACTTCATTTGTATAGGTAACATTCTATGATGAATCAACTATATCATTGATTTTATCTCATGGACTTAGATCTTTCCAACTATGGTACATTCAACAATATCTATCCAACATAATAGTGATTTACAAGGCTGATTATACAAGTCCTAAAATGGATCCATTCTAATAGAAGAGTGGTAGTTATTAGTAAAAGAAAAATCAACTGGTAACAGATGTTCATCCCAATCTCCGCCAAAATCAAGGATGTTTGAACAATTAATATCCTCATGATTTTTTATATCCCTATATTTCTGGCCAGTCATATATGGATTGTATTTCATACTAAATCATAGATCATATCATATTTCTCCACAAAGGTATCTCCAAAATATATATGTTAAATGGTGATCCTTATAAAAGACTGTAGGAGCAAGAAACTATGTGAAAAAAAATTCAATCCCAGATGGAGATATCCCAGGTTTTTAACATTCGTTCTACATTTAATGGGTATAGGTTGAGCCAATTCAGCCAACATATTAATCAACACCCATATCACATTCCTCTTTTTCTTAGTAGGTAGAAACCCAACCACAAAGTCCTAAAATGTCATCCCACTTAGATGTCATCATAGGATGTTGTTAAAGAAATCATGATGGTCTTTGATGCTTAACCTTGATCTTTTGGAAGGTAGAGAAGTGTGAAATAATTTGAATCATTAATAGTCTAATACCATGACACCGGAATCATCGTCCTAATTCATAATCCATTTTTTTTGTTCCTAGGCTCTCATCCCACATTAAATTATGGTAGTCCCCTTCAATAATTTCCTCAAATATAAATACACAATGAAATCACTCGGAGAACAAGAATACACACCTTGATAAATGAACACATAACAATGTTATCCCAACCATGATGAGTTTTTATATTTCTATTTAACTATCCACATACGAATTATTCCTAAATAATTATCTTGAGAAGAATATTGATTAAATGAACACATGAAAATAAAACCCTGACCCATTCTCCACAAACTCTATGATGATGAATTGTAAAATTTTATATTAAGTTTCACTATTCTAATGAATCTTCTGTATCCTGGGGTTAATGTTTCCAGATCCAAGGATCAAAAATGTCATTCCATTCCCCCAATGATTATGTGAAATCTAAATCAAATTTCTATAAGTACTTAACCCAACGCCTCTGGAGCGGATTCAAATATATTTAAGTATGATTATACTGAAGCACATTTGGTTAGAATACCTGATAAAATTTTCTCTAAAAAGGCAATTCTAGCATAAAATATGTGAATGAATCACAATTTTGAGTTCATATTCTTGATCTGGGTAATTATTATACTGTGACCAATGTTTCCGAGAGCCATCGGTTATAATATGATTACCCTATAAATTACAATGTCCAAAGCCCAAACATAATGCATCAATGAAGACTGCATAGACCTACCCATTAATTGAATGATTCCAACCCATTATAAAAGACTAAAGACATATCAAATAAACAATATCACTATAAAATTTTTCATCATAAGAAAACGAAACTCCATTATGAGTGAAAATGTTCATCAGAGAAGCCAACTTCAATAAATATTTTACAATGAAAAAATAATACCCCACTAAACCCCACCTTCTATAATCCTCAAAATCATTACATGGTTAATCCCATGTCATAACATCTTTCACAGTTTCAGGCTGAGCTGGGAAACCATTTTCGATGTCCAAATTTCCAAATAACATCACTTCTTAGATCTATAAATCTCATTTGATATCATGGAATAATGATTGTGATTTATCAACAATTCCAAAACATCCCTTAGATGACACACTTGATCCCCATCGTACATAGAGTAAACATGGATATCATCAATAAATATCACCATGAATATATGAATATTGTCATCTATGATCATTGTCATCAAATCTATTCAGGTTTAATGGGTATTTATTTGACCATATGGCATGAAAAAAAATACTCATAATGGCTACAGATAATCAAAAATGTTGTTTTATGGATGGAAAATTGTTTTATTCACCACTAGTGATAACCATATTTATGATCAATATTTCAAAACAACATTACCGCATTCAACTGGTCAAATAGATCATCAATCTATGGAAAAGTGTAATTTTTCATTATCAAATGTAATTTTATTTGTTGGTAACAAACACATATGTGACATATTCTATTATATTTCATAGAAAATAGAAGAGATTCCACCCATGGTGGAAAATCAGTCTTATAATGTCTTTATCAAAATCATCATCCTACTGAGTGTTCAAAAATTATATTTTAGCTTTTACGATTTGGTAATAGGATACACATAACATCTATCTACCAGATACTATGTCAATAGAAAAAATTATCTCTCTTATTATTGGAAAACTATAGAAGTCTGAAATAAAGCACCTATATTTTATGACAACTAGAGATATGTCATAGACCAATGAATTCCATTCTATTTCAAAATCCAAAATTTTTATTAATTTAAATATATATAGATAACAATAACTGGATCTAATTGACCTCCGATCACATTACCCATAAAATATATGGAACACCCCATAAATCACAATAATGGATACCTATCAAAGATAATATTAATTTTTTTAATTAGAAATGATTAAATACATATGGGAAACTACATTCAGAGTCTTCATGTAATGAACAATAAAATATCATGCAAGACCAATATCAGATAAAAAGAAAACAAATGAAGGATAATGGACAAACTGTTTTATCTTTATTCAACATTTTTAGTAATATCTATCGCATAAGAAATCATTTTTGATGGAATATTTATCATGTTCATAATATAAATGCAAATGAATGATTGATATGAAACAATATCAATTAAATTCATCATTAAATATGATTCTATAGTGATGGTACCTCTCATAGTCATAATACATATATCGTTTTCCTATATAGTCTCTTAAATTTCATGATTAAATTTTGATCAAGATGTCTTCGGCTAGAACCCCTTATATTTTAATGAATCTGATTAAATGCACTACTTTTTTTTGGTAATGGCCCTATTACACTATATAGATAAGCAAAAATATACAATAACTACAAAAATGGACTCGACTTTTGAAAAAAGCATCAGACCTTGTCTATCTCAGTGAAAAAAATATTTAATGTCCTAGATTGCTAAAATGGAATAAAGTTAATGTGAATATTACAATGATTATAGGGGATTTAGATGATCACTACTATTGAAAAACACAATTGAAATCATCACTTTTTCTTTTACCCTTATATGATGGCATGGAATAGCCACTAGGAGAAAAATTAAATCAAAAAAACCCTTACATACCATATTTATCTATATCTATAATTAACTCCCTATCTACAATCCCATTATAAGAGGAATTACTATTCATGAAATTACTAGAAAAAATATTAAATTACAGTCAAATCTCAAACCATTCAGTCTTAATCATCTTTTTTTATATAATCTCATGTAAAAATTGTAAAAAGACAAAAAATCGGTTTACATATTCCATCGTGGTCTAATCATCCTTCTCGAGTATGAAAAATCCCTAGCCTTATCTAGTACAATAGACTCTGTAATGAAATTTTCAATGAAAATAGAATTAATATACTTACATTCTATACCCTCATGATTCAAAGTTGTAAAAATTGAGTCCTACCATCTCTAACTAGGCCTCTCTGTGATTAAGGAGGAATATTTCACCTTGATTGAATTAGTAATTTCCCAGAACTAAAATAAAATCTCAATATTATGTAACCAAACATTTTCTTCTTATGGATCATTAAAAACATGGAATGAAGGTGGTTTATGGTGATAGAACTCCTGAGAACAATTTCAAGACTCATATGTATGAGGTTAAATGACTAGAGCCTGGGTGGGAATGGGTGTCGGTTCTTATCATAGGTTATGGATTTCACATAAGATAATATTGACAAGACTGTAGTCCATATAAAGAATTACTCCTTGAGGTCATCAATAGCTTCCTCCTAAATCCAATTCTCACATTTTCATATAGTAATGATGTTAAAAAACAAAAAAATATCATTGAATAAATCATAAGGCTACCTAGATAAACAATAAAATAATAGAAATTGGGAAATTGTCATTAAATGATATTAAAATACAATTTGAATTTCAATATATAAAAATAAAAATTATCAAAAATGTTAGAATTATTCTTCAATATTCCTTTCCCAACCATCCTAAGGTATCTTAAGTCTCATTGCGATGAGATATGAGAATGAATATTGTCACAAATACCTCCAATTTCTTGAAAATATATCTCAATCTGCAAACTAACATCATGTAAAGGTGCATAAATTTTCTCTTTGTTAACACTTTTCATGAATTGTCCTAGATAAACAATTAACCTAATACTCAATCCATGAATAACTAGTCTTTAAGGGAGTTACAGATTCATATGGGATGCATAGTAGCACCTGGAATAATACAATATGTAGTGGGATCAAATTTACCACAAAAATAGTGGAAGATAAGGCACATATCAGTATGCTCTAAACTACAAAACGATATAGTTATAGAAACAAAATATTTATATAAAATACCCAATATAGTACATAATAAAAATACAAAAAATGAATCATGATAAACTCAACATCTTAAATGATTAATCACTCCAAACATAAAGGATCAATAACATCCATCACCTCCAAAAAGTGATTTCACTTTTTCTGAACATGGTAGAATAAAATATAAAAATTCCAAGTGGACATGGTAGGGTTTTATATAAAATCCCAATAGTGTATCATCGTGTTCTCAACAAAAATAATAACAAATAATAATACAAATCAGGATTTGAATTTATAAAATACAAGTAATGGAATAACATATAATTTTGAAAATTATAACAAAATATTATTCTTTTTAGATTATTGAAAATATTTGAAGCATGGAACGAATAATAACTTTATATGAAATTGTTTATATAATACACTAGGAATGACTAAAGATGTTTTACAATCAATTGAATAACTAATAAAAAGTTACAATAAGAACCATAGCTATCTTCCCTATATTCTGATATATTCTTGTTATAGGATATTTACAAACTCATATAAATGATTTTGTAAATTTTTATACACATGTCCCTAGGTCTTAGTGTAAATATGCCACATCAATATCCCATCAAGATAGGATTGTTCTAAATAGGATTTATTTTTGGTTTCAATTTTCAATATGTTACTATGGAATAACCATCATACTGTGTCTCTCCCAAATGACTAAAAAACTAACCAACATTGCATGTTCTCATTCATTCAGTAGAAAAAGAGAGAATTATCTGATTTCAATCCTTAAATAATTAAATTAAAATATCCTAATTTAAAATTTTAAAATTCCAATTCACATTTAAAACAAAAACATGGATTTTTAATCAATTCATTCTATTTCATAAAAACACAATAATATGTTTTTATCCATTCAATTTAATCCTTTTTTTCTAAAAATAAAATCTCAAATAAATTCAAATGTTCCCTAAATTTCATATAATTCCACAAATTCCAATTCCATTAAAATTGAGGGGTTTTTGAAAAATTCCATGACAAGTCTATTTCGAATCAAGTAATCAAAATTTTGGATTTTAAAAACTAAATTGAAAACAAATTAAATAAAATTCGTAAAAAACATGGATTGATTATATGGTTCAATATAAAATGAAATGACATACCGTTATTCGTCGTATCAAAAGTCTGCACCCATGGTGAGATTTTTTGATAATGAACAATGAATATGAATATCAAAAAACAAACCTATACCCAATATCAAAAAAATGGTGTTTTGACCTATAAAACATGTGACGATCTGTCAAACTCTATGAATGATAGAAAGAGATAATGTGAGAGAAATAATGTGAGGAGATCCACCTACTAGAGAGTGATCAAAAATTCCAATGGTGATAAAATTCATAAAATATTAGGTTTGGAGGGACCATAATAGGTTATTGATAGCCTCAAAGACCAATGAATAGAATATATGTAATGATAGAGTTTGGTTGGAGGATAAAAAAGGGTTATAAACTTTTTAAATTATTTCCCAGAATGAAAATGTCTTGTTTACCAGTTTATCTGGTCAGGGCCACAAAGTTAGAAATTTTTTTTCTTTAAACCTGTTCCCATTTATTGGTGTGAATGGTCTCTAATAAGTGGATGAGCAATTTTCAAATTTTTTCACAAAGAATATAATCCACCACTATCAAGGCTATATAAATATTCAATGGGTGGGTAAATTGTTTGGGAAATTCAAGAACCCATTTTGAATAGGTAAAAAACAAAAATTATCTACTTCTTCAAGAAAAAACACAAGAAAGACCCTACCCAAAAAATGATAAATCAGAGGGTAATTAAGTACATTAAAAACAATAATAGGATGTTAAACCATAAATGTGAAATATTTATCATGTCTAAAGAACATGTCTTTGGTAACCATTTTATATATTTGATTGGAATCTTTGGAGATTTTCCTTGTATATCTGTGATTGAGGATATCATTTCAAATATAAAATGATAATTCAGGGCAATCTATATTCCAAACTAAATTTGGTGAATCATGGGTTTTCCAATGAGTTCACACAAGGTATTCAAGTTTATAAATTAAATTCATCCTCTAGGTGGTCCAATATTAATGATGACATAATGGTTTGTACTAATAATAAATAAAAATATATGAAGCGAAGGACCAAGTGGTATGTCCAAGATAGCTAAAAATGGAATTCATTCGAGTATCATGTTAACATAATGGGACCATTGAGGGACATGTGATTTATTAATATCTCTTATAATTTTACATAATTAAATTATGTATTCCTATAGAAAGTGAAAATATTATCACTCCCAAAAGTCCTATGTTCACAGAGACAGAAAATACCTATTATCATTTTAAAAAAACCCAAACATTGAGTGGTTTATGATATATTCATTTACATACACAAAGGTATATGGGTTTTATATGGAGACTAGGTCATTATATAGGAAACTAAATTAGAAATTACTCATTTTTTAGGCAACGTGTAAAAAGTATATTGGGCCACACAACATAGAAATTGTATAAACACCGTGACATTTAGGGAAAATTAATAAACCACATAACACAGTAAATTGGTAGAATCATATTCTATTATGGATCTTAGATTTTGAAAATAATGAATGAAAATTTCCAACTAGAATCATATATTAGAAATAAAATATATTAGGTTAAATTAATAAAATTTTGATGATGGAAATACATGCTTAAAAATGAAGCAATATGATTTCTAAAATTACTAAGGGGTTCTGATAAAAATGATGATGCCTGAAATAGATTTTGAATAAAGGGTATCCCTTAAATCGTAGAATATGAGAAGAGGGAAGATCACACATTTGGGATGTAATGTCAACAATGGGGGTTTAAAACTAGTGAAAATGTTAAATGAAACTCGAGTTAAATGGTCAATTTATTTTTTTAAAGTGGCATATTGGTTAGCTATGTGATTGTACAGACAGTACACCATTAATTCATATATACAACCCTATTTTTCAAACCTCATAAAGTTCATGGATAATGGTAGGAAAATCATGTACAAATCATGCATTTATCTCTATCTCAAAACCCCACCATAATGTTCTATGTGTATGGTTAGAATAACAGTTCATACACCGTAGGTGGTTCCCCAAATTTTTTTTGAATGTTTTTCATGACAATGTGAATCATGTTCCATGGTTTGAGAAACTATTTTCATCCATTTACATACTACACTTTTGATAAACATGGTTAAACTAATCGTGTTCCAATAGTATACATCATCATTTTCCCCAAAATACAAAACTCTACAACCCAAACTAAATATGGAAACTCAAAAAACCTCTACTAAAACATAACACAAACCAATTTGTTTATGATGAAAGGATTAAATAAAATAAAAGAATATTTTCAACATGAAAAATTATGAACATACAAGACTACTATCTATCCTAAAAACACCAAATATGTTCTTTTAGAGTCTATTGTCTTCACCTATACACAACCTATGAAAATTACCTTTTTTTCATCCATACTAACACTACTATAGAATAATATCACTTTAATATTAATTTCTAATCATATAGTGATCCAAAAGGAATGGTTGACATTGTTAATATGGGTAATAAAATTTAACCTTTAAAGACTCACATTTCCATGGGTGTTATAATGAGTGAAAATAAGAATTACTAAACCAATATAGAATCATTAATTTCATGTGTGGACTACTTTAGTCTTCTTACTCATAACATTAAATCAAAAAAAACTTTATTGAAATACCAATTTACCATTCTAATTCTTATCTTTCAATTTGAGTATGAACGTTCTTTTTTAATTGAACACTACAATGGACATCACCGTCTTCTACTTCTTCTTCTATATACACATTAATCTATAAAAATCCTTCTACCTTATCACATTAATATATCTAAATATCATATTACATACACATAATCTATAATCATTTATCTAAATAAATGCATATTGTATTCACATATTATCCCCTATTATTCTTTCCCTTCTTATTTTTTAAAAATGATTATACCCACTAGTCATTCCTTCATCCATATTCATTTTTATTTTTAACATCAAATAATATTATATAGTTATTGAATTTTTCACGTTCATCTTATTTTATAATTGTAGGTTCATATACATAGATGTACTTATAGCTACTATATACTTGACCCCTGGATTATAGTATTACAATAATAGTTTCAAATTGTACAAAAATATTCTGATATGTACACCATAAGTAATTGTGAATAATTCTACCAATGTAGATTTTTTATTGTCACCAGATCCACTAGGTCAAATGAATTAGTTATAAATTACAAAAATTCTCTTTAAATTAATCTCTATGATTCTTAATAACTAATAACTTGATCATCCCATATCTTATTGTATGTAGAATTTAACATCTTATTTTTTTGACATCACGGTATATTGAAATAATAAATGACTTAATTAAAAAATATCTATAAAAATCAAATATTAATACTTCAAGACTACATGAGATTTTATGAAAAAATAATTTTTTTAATCATTGATGTACCTCCTTTATTCATTATGTATGTCAGCCTTATAGATCATACTATGTAATACCAAATTATATATTTTACATGCATTATGATACTAATAAATAATCCAAATATTTTAATTTTGTGAATAAGAACTTACCTAGAATCAAATTAATTTCTAAATAGGGAAAATATAAATATTATTAGATATTCAATTCTTATAAATATTGTTTAAATTTAGGTCCACCTCTATGTGAACTTCATATTTGGGTGATTCAAAATGCATATATGAAATGTATTATGGTCATCAAATTCATATGATTTTCAAATTTATACTGAAATTTCATAAGATTTTATTTTGTTATAGTGATAAATGAATGATTAAAATCATAATGTATTATCAATAAATTCATACAAAAACAACGTATTATATATTTTTATCGATTTTTAACACATCTTAAATTTGAATTACATCATTTAACTTTAATTATTGTCTTTATATATACACTAATTTAAAATAAATAAAATAAATGTAATTATAATATTCTATGCAGATTAATTTAATAATTATTGAACATTAGAATTCATTAACTAAATTAAAGAGTGATTTCCTTGTTTCCCTAAATTACAGATACATGAATAATGACAGTCACAATTTGTGTACAATTTATTTACTATCATAGAGAATACATGTTCAAGATGTAGAATTTTTTGTAATAAACTCGATGGTGCTCTAATAATACAGGATTAGTCTATTAAAGATAATATAAATAGAATAATACATCATAAATCTATTTGTTTCCCTATTTTTAAATATATGTATTTTGTACCACATGAATTGTTTTGTCATAAAAAAACATCAGAAACCAAATTTTATATTAACAGATTCATACTACCAACTGGGTGTAAAATAACACAGATTCCATCAAAAACCAGTGTGTAACTAAAATTATCCACTCATGTTTTCTTCCATCATTCCTACAATGTTCACTCACTTAGTGAATGTATCGTCACCCTATCATATCGGGCTTTTTAGATTACCATTGAGCATGTCCGATCAATGTCTCTATGAAATCGTAGGGGCATGGGTTTCTTATTTGGTATTTATTTAGAGAATGCATAGGGTAAAATTTATTATCAAATCCATTATGAAATGACTCACTACAAGCCTAGGTACACAAGAACCTACATCCATCCTGATTTTGAAATCATCTTAGACATTTCAATTGATTAAAAATTCATCATCCCCATCATTATAAGGGAATATAACTTTTCATTTTAAAATTCTTATCTAATTTCAAATCATCTAAAACCATTCCCTTTAAATATAAATTAATAATTAATGATCATTGAAATAAATAAATACTTATTCTTCCAAATATGAATGAAATTAAAATCCAAACAATATTTCATGATGTATTATTAAATCATTATTATCTCTATAGAAATTAACTCCATACCTTGTAGGATATAATTTTTAAATATTTGGTTCTTCATCTACATCTATGATATTTTCCTTCATTAAGTCTTGTTAAAAAATATTTAAATTGATAATCCAATTTTTTCAATTCAATAAAATTAAAATACAGAAAAAGTAGGCTCTATAATCTCTCCCATATACTTGTTTTCAATAGCCTTGTTGATGTTGTTTTAGTATGTGCAACTACCTTTATAACTTATTCATATTTCCTTATCACCAAAATTCTTAAAAAAATTTCATCTCAATATATCTACAATATTCTGAAAATAAATAAAAATAACTTGAGAGTACATTATAATTTCATAATCAAGTAATTACCCATTAACCATTCCACAATAATTTTATTTGAACTATACACGGTGTATAATATATTATTGTTAGATTTATAAAAATAAGTTTTATTCAATAAATTGAATATGATACCAACTAAAATGAGGATATTATTAGCCTCTCATAATTTATAAAAATATTATATTTAGAATATTTTTTATATGAATTTTGATAGAAATAATTCATCCGATATATCATGAAGAAATATCCACACTAACTTAAACACAAATATTAAACACATAATAGAATTATAGATGAGTATTAGATTTAATAAAAATCCCATAGAACATATCCAATATTTAATTCAATATCACTAATTAAAAATACTATCCAACATATTTTAGGATCTAAATTTTGAAATCATTGATTTTGTTTTAAGAAAAAATTCATTTTCAATTATATTTTTTCCGTTAAATTTATATTAAATAGTGATATGTTTTATATCGATTAATTTGGAATCTTATTCAAAATTGTTATTCAATATGTCCCACATAAGTAGAAACTTCTTATAAAATACCTTAATCGAGATCTCTTTAAAATATTTGTTTAAAAAACTCTTTATAAAATATACAACATAATTGAACATTCCACGATACTATCAACATTTGATAACATACAATTATTTTTCATGGATGATATTTTTCAATATATTTTCTTCACATGGTTAATTTATGTATCATTCTAATTTGGAGAATTTTTCTCTTAATTATCTAGTTTGTGGCAACATAAACATACTCTTATGCTCAATCTATGGGGAAAAACATCACTATCAATTCATTGAATTTCATGATAAAATACAACACATAATAATTTTTCAAATAAGGTGGGATTAAGTAATCCTAAATATAGAAATAAAATATTATATTTTCTTATCAGCCACGATTAAAAATTACTCATCTATGTATATAAATTTTTTTAATATTAATTATCATATAAAAATAAGCACATCTTAAACGATTCATGTAATATTTTTTGTGAACATGTAGTGCCAAAATAAATCATTTTCAATGTAGTATTAATCCATTAGTACTGTTTATATCCATGTTGAATCTCCCACATTTTTCTTCGTATAATTTTATAATTTCATTTCCTAATAATATATCATCAAATTTGACATTAATATATCGGACAACTTATTTACCTTAAATAGTTTATTTCTTATTTTTTCTACTTCCATATTTTCTACATTTGTCAAATCATTTGGAAAAATTATTAATCATTTTTAAAATTCAATGAAACCAATCAAGATTCTTCACATATATTTTTCTTCTTAGTTATTTTCATTAAAATGGCCACTTTATAAATTACATTGGATTTATGTCTCATATGATTTTTCTTACTTGTACCAATGAATAAACTAATATATTGATAGAAATAATCCATGGTTACCCTTTATTTAAATATTATAAGAGTCTCATCAACATTGAAATAACAATACATCAACAATTATTGAACATTCATTGATCATGTTCTTACTAATTCATTTAATCTGACATTGATTTGTTACTATTTTGAATATTGATTGTTGTAATAAAGAAAGACAGTTTGTTTGTATTCCTTTCAATAGTAATCACAATTTCACTCACCAATTTAAGTGTCCTAATCTGAAAATTCTATTTTTAAATATAATATTATTTGTGTGAAAATAAATATTATCTCCCAAATTAAAAATATAATATATTCCACCAAAAATTCAATATCTATTTGTGGTATACATATTTTATAAAATCTATTGTATCATTTCTACATTGCTTTAAATCCATTAATCTGAGATTTCATCTACCATTCGAATTTGATGTATTTTACCTATAATCTAATAAATAATTCAAAAGTAATTAAGAATACATTTATGTTACCATAAACATGTATCTTTTACTATATATTTCATTTTGATAAAAAATTCATGATTTGATAATAATTTTTTATCATTATCATCTATTAAATTTTGTAATTTTTGGAAATAATATCTCAAACCCCTTATTATATTCATATTTGATCAATTTTTTATATTTTAATCACTTCTTCTCAACTATTGATAAATATATATATATATATATATTAAAACTATACTATTTTTAAAGATTCATTCATCAAGATTACCACAATTCCTTATGGATAGAACTACATCTTGTGATCTAACAATAAATTAATCATAATATAATACTAAATTTTTATTATTCCATAACACATTCCTTTAATATAAAAAGAAATCATTCCATGATTCTATATCCACATCAATTATTCGATTATCATTATTTTATGACATTTCTTAAGTTGATTTCATACTTTCTTATATAATCATTAGAAAAAGAATTTTCTTATTGAGAAAATTTAGATCATCCCAATCAACCATATCTTTTCCTCACATTTATTCTTAATTATTTATCCTTTTATGTCATGAAATGTTCCCTTATCATGTAAATTTTTCTTAAACTCATTACTCCATGGGTATTTTATATAAAATTGTGTCTTCCTGAAATAATTTTTCATTTTCTTCTTTTTTTAGATGTTTGAATATTACTATAAGTAGTATTAATGATTTCATATATCTCTCGAATTTATTTGAACCATTAATTTTTTTTATTGATAAATTTACAAAAAGATCCACATTTCTTACTTCAACGGTTCCAATATGTAATGAGTGATTTATACTTGTTTATACCAAATTTATTAGGAATTTTTCATACAATCTAAGGGTAATATCATCATTAATGATTAAAAAATATCTTCATAGAGATAATATATTTTTTTTCAAATACTATTTAGAATATCTCATAATTTAACTACTTTTTTAATACATTTATGGGTGATAAATCCCTGAAATTGATATATTTTCTTGAGGGTATTTTTTACAATAACTTTTTCATTCTTCTTAATCCTTTAATTTAATTGATATATCAATGTCATAAAATTTATCCCATAAAAATATAATATATTACACTGATATTTATTCATCTCCAATTCAAGATCACAATTCATTAGAATTTTGTCATAGAACAAATAAATTTTACTTTTATGGGTGTTTGATAGATTCCTTCATCAAGCTCGTCATAATAATATTTATACATATCAACATGACCATGATATAAATAGATTTTAAATCAAAAATAATTGTATATTTTTTAATACTTCATTTGTTTTTATTTTTTTAATGAGGATCCAACCATTAAAAATATAAAAATTTCATAATATAAGAATTAAATCATATGTGAACATGGATCTGATACCAACTGAAAGCACTAGTTCTGGAATATTTAATCCTTTATAGGGTGGGTGGTAGTGGTGAATCTATATTGGTGTTTTTTATTTTACTTTTTAAACAATTTTCAATTATTCCAATATAATTGTTTAATTAATGATTCACTTTTTCTCTCAATTTTACCTTAAAATGTTTATGAAACACATCTAATCACAGACATATAAAGTTCAAAATTATTTATAAGTTTATAAAATCAATAATAGTAGAGAATCTTTTATTTAATTGGAAAAAAATATAACACAACTAATTAGTATTAATCATATGACCTATAACAATCATGGAATATCCATGAACAATAATTTCTCTTTGTTCTCTTTATAAGGCATTAGCATCCCTCTATGCATTTACAGTACATCAAAAAAATTCAAAATAAATATAAAGAAACAATAAGAGGTCCCTAAATAATATATACTTTATCATTTCATGTATGTGGTTCTTATTAATTTTCCGTACTCTATTATGTGAATAGGGTCATGTATAAATCACTATCCTTATTATCATTTAATTCTCTTCAAATATCATCAAGACCATTCATTTTTTATACCAAATGAAAATTTTAAAAAAACTTCATATTGATTTTATTTTATTCAGAGTTTAATTTTAAAAAAATAATCTTCATAATAGAGAATATAATTACTACATTTATTGTAAACAAGAAAAACGTATTTATCATAGTGCATGAATAAGGTAAACATTTCTTCCCCTGTCTTATTTTTTCTTGCTTCAATTTTCAGTGAAACATTACTACACTAGTTCTTCTTCGGTATTTATTATTACGTCATATAACGTAAAATTATATATTATAGTTTATTCATATGATAACACACATAATTATTTATATTAAAATATTTATGAATAAAGATACATTTACAACTTATTTATTATTGAGATGAGTATTTTCCTCTCAAAAAATTCATACTGAATCCAACATAACTACTTTGATCATCACACCATACTTGTATATAAAAATTACCTAGAATTTTATTTACTTAATTTTCATAAAATATCACTAAATCACAATAATTATTACTTTAAAATATATTAAATTTAAGAAATTCAAATTTCTATAATTTTCATCCTTTAATTTTTATATCCTATAATTATGAAATTTCTAATTACTCAACCAACTTCTTTATTTTTTCCAACATAATATATAGAAACTTTACAAGGTATTAATTTTTAATATATAATTATAAAATTATTGTTAAATCTCATAATAATTATGATATTTCTTATTAAATTGTGTTATCAATCTTGGAGATACAACTTTGTTTTATGATAAAAGGAACACTTAGGAAGCAGTGCTTGTTTTTATTTATTTTAAATATTTCATACCTAATGACCTAATACTCGATTTGTGATATTTGATATTAATGAGGAACAAATTATCATGAATTATATTAAATAATTAATATAGTAAGCTGAAAATTTAATGATTTTAATGAATTTTAAATAACATATAAATTTATGTATTCCTTAGAGAGAAACTCATACAAGAATTCTTCAAAATTTATATAGTCTATGACATATGGGAATCAAAAATAGACACAACATGAAATCATACACACACATCATAAGAGATAAATTTCTTAGTTTGATTATTGAAATTTTGATATGTAATATCTTATAGGTGATTTCTTATGAATATTAATTCATATGTTTATTCACGGACATTGGACTTATCTTAAACAAGAATAATTTCAGTTGTCTTCTATTTTGGCCTTCAGATATACACTACTTCCAATTATAATCACCTCTATTCATTTTAATCATCCTTATTAATTCATGTAATAATGCATTAGCATCTAAAATAATAAAACTGTATTCTTATACGAGTTTTATGAAGTCAATTAGAAATCTTATATAAATCATGGTATTTGTAACTTGAGTACTCTTCTACTTTATCTAGAGTTGAGAAAAACTACATTAACTATCATGCACAATGAATGAAATATAGTGCTGTGAAAAAAAATATGAATTAAAAGATATAGGTAATAAACAAATTTTAATATTTCATTAATCCACAGATTTTTTAATTTATAAATTATTAAAAAATGTTCGACAGATGTGAGTCCAATGTCGAAATAAGATTCAATAGCTTGTTTCATTATAAACAAGAGTATGAAATTAATTGTGAAAAAATTCCCAATGTGTTCACCAAATCACATGGGTCACTAATCAACAAACCATTATTATGTTTCCATCCATCCACCTACATTGACATGTGTAGTGGATCTGTTTTCACCTTTCCGCTCATTGGTGGTTATCATTCCAATTTTCTGGAACGAACAGTAATACCATGAGTTTTTATGAGCTATATTTATCTAATTTTAATTATGTCATGATTTTCAAACTATACCAAATTAATATATCAATACATAGAACAAAAGTTTTTCATTTTATTTATGTAACACTATTCTTGACTGGTTTTACACAAAATTTCATGTTCTTTTGATAGATTTCATTTTTTTTGTGACTGAGTATAAGATAACAAATAAGTATTAGTAGGAAACATTATAATCTATGAATTATAATGATATTTATAAAATTAATAATTCGATTATAATATTATATTTTTCAAATGTATATATATCTAATTATTTTGTGTGAAATTATTGATAAATGAAAATAAACCCATTTTTAATAAAAGGATGTTTTTTCCTGAAAAAAAATATTTAAATGAAAATAAGTGAGTTTGTAATAAAAGTAAAATCATTCATAATTGAATTTATTAATTAAATTTATATGTAATATATTCAATATAATTATTAAAATTCATATTATATGTTTTTTATATAATATAGGACCAAAATTGATTTTTTTGATAAAAGGAATATTTTTCCAAATATATGCTTTAGTCACCTCTTGATTGTGCACAGATTTGAAATATAGATTTTGAAACATTTTAATATTATTTTTGAGAACATAAAATTCTCCTTTCAAATAAGGGAATCAAAATATAAATTTCATGTTTTGAGGTATTTTCATGATAAGATTGTCATTCTAATTAATAGTATAAAATTTATGAATTTTAATTGAAAAATATTATTTCATCAAATTTATTTATATTGATTAATATTACATTTTAATGGGTTTGTATTATAAATATATTATATTTTTATTAGTTAATATAATTATGGTCATTAAAATTACTTTTCTATGGAATAAGATGTAAAATTTTTCAATCTTTTGAGTATTTTATCTTTTAAAACATATTTTCACATTCTGATAATGTTTTGAATATTAATATAATTATTGTAAATTTTGTGATTGTAAATTTGAAAATTGATTAAATATTTGGAATTAGTGGGTCCAAATTTGGTAAATATATTTATCTAATTTTTGGGCATTATGAATAGTAAATGTTGTACTTTTTTATTAATATAGTAAAAAGGTAAATCACATAATTTATAGTAAACAATAATATTATAAAATTACCCTAAACTATCTTAATATCAGTGGATGAGTGTTTTTAATCCTAAATCATCTTATGGTCTTAATTTTTTCATTTACAATCCCCATGTATGAGATTAAGATATTTATTATATTTTATTTAATAAAAAGATAAATATGTCCTACTCAAATTTAAATAAATGTATTATTGTAAATAAAATATTTAATAAAACATGATGATGAATATAAATACTCATTGAAAATTTATATTTTTATAATTATCATGGTAATTAATTCTAAATTTTTGGATATTAATAAATAACATAAATACATATACAATGATGATTTTGAAATTTTTTAAATGATGAAATATTTGAAAAATAATTTTAATTATAATTATAATAAACATTAAAAGACAAAAACCCAAGGAAAAAATATTATTAGAACACTAAATATATAAAATAATTATTAAGTAATATAATTATTGATCATTTGGAGAGACATGTAAAATATTATAACAGTTATGATATTTTATTTAACGTAATCTTAAAGATGACACATTCATGTTTTTAATAAATATAACATTGTTAATATATTATTTTTCATAATATATATTCAATTATGAATATATTTATAAAATTTTAAGTATTTATATTTATAATTTTATTTTATTAATAATTTTTATTGAATAAATATTTATATTAAATAATTACAGAAAACTGATGTAATAATTATTAATTTATTAGGAATATCAAATAAATGTTTTTGAAAGTATTAAAATGAATTTAATTTTGGATAACTCATATATCCAAAAAAATTAATAGATTCCATAGACCACTTGGGAAAAAAATAAAATATTTTGTTTGGAGATATATTTTTGTCTTGATATTTTATACTAATTATGAAATGAATAGTTTCAAAATTGACATTATTGTTAATTTATCAAAATAATGTTTTGAGAAATTATATAAAAATAATTAATTTTTTTCAAAAATAATAATAATTTATCATATGTTATATAAAATTTTAAATTTTTTATTTATGGTTTAATTAAAATCTTATAATTGAAATTGTATTATTTTAATGTTGGCCAATTTTTCTATCTTGGTAAAAATTTAAATCAAATAACTAAGGGTTAATTAAAATGATAAGATTTATATTTATAGAACAACATGAATAAAATTTATTGATTGTTGACATCATGACCATATCTCATTTATTCATTGAAAATATTGAATTTTTCATGATTTAATTTCTGTTTTATTTTATAAATATTTAATGATTATTTGATTCCAAAAGATCCTCTTAGAACAATTATGAAAGGACACCTCCTACCTCACTTATTCAAATCACATTGGGGCTTCAGGATTAGAAATTCTATATCATTTACCCTTATAAACATTTATATTCCCATAATATTGGTTATTTTATTCTTAACAGACCAATTCATGATCTTATAATAAAAGATATATATGGAGCTCATCTAGGAATAGGTAATCTTCATTACCCATTCATTCAAAATTATATCTTCACTTAATTCATATTAATTATTTATTTACATTCTAAAGTTATAACACTTGTATAAATTATATTCTTATGTTTTATTATGAATATGGAACAACTATATTTTATCTTATATCAATCAAACGAAAAAAAACCACTACACGTGTTTACGTACTCTTACTGTCTCCATGTCGTGGTGTAATATGTTTTTCACCAATTTGTATTGATTGGTATAATAATGGAAATGATATAAAATATTATCAATATCAAATAATATTTATTATTTATAAAAATATATATCATCAACTTTTATAACACTCTAAAATAAATGGAATGATATCATCTCTCGTGCGTATGTTCGACCTAAAATTTCAAAAATCTAATGTCATTCATTTTAGATGGTATTCCTTAAAGAATAATTATATAAATTAATATAATGAATAATTATGTTATATATTAAATTTATATAATTCAATAAATTTCATATCTATAATCTATTAATAAGAACCTAAAAAAATTCGACAAAACATGCTTTATTAAATGAAAAAGTAAATACATGAAAGATGAGTCAAGATGAAATGTTATTGTGATATGAGAGATTAGATGAAAGTATTTAGTATCATAAATATAAATATCTTTCTATAATAATTTAATGACATTAATTAAACCATTATACTGATGTATTGGATACTCACCCATGAAATTGAACCTAAATTTAAGGATTTTTATTCTCTCACCTTTTGCGAGACACATGCCTTTTACACTACTTATTTCCACTATATGATGTATATATTACATATGATTGTATTAGAAAAGTATTATCTATAATATTATATTATTTTCATATTTTTATTTCTTTAATGTTGATATGAATTATATTAATTATAAACTACAGAGTATTTATTACACAATCTCTACAATATTTAGAATTGTTTCATTTTAAGTCTCTATTTATTTATATTTATCATCAATGTAAATGTTTTCCAAAAATATTTTCGTAAAATATTTTATTATTTTCAAAATGATATTTAATTTTTTTTTTATATTTTAGTACACAGTTTCATTAGATTCATTCATTCGTTTTCACAATAAGGTACTTTTTAACTTTTCTAGAAATCATATAAGATGAATGTTATCATTTAAATTATACAACACGTAGGAAATTTTACACATTCATAATGATTTATTTCCATGAATTATCCCTTAAGAGATTTCATGGTTATTATCAAGTAATTTTTTTTCTTTTATATTTTGTTTCCATTTAATAATATAAATCACAGTCAATGAAATATTTGATATATTATTGTTGAATTATTTTAATGAGTTATATCAAAATTGGCTTCAATATAATATTTAATTCATTGAAAATTATATATGGTTTAATGGGGATACAATTTTCATGGGTATTATCCCTATTATTATTATTATATGATTATTTATATAAAGAAATGATATTCATGAAATACATTTCTCTTCCATAGATTATGTAATGAGGAAATGATGTTTTTAAAACCAATATTAATTCATAAGATTTGATTAAAAATTTATGTTACATTGGAACAAATTTGTTTGGATTTCATTATTTTATTGCTGAGACCTATATATACATCACATGAAAAGGGTAATGATTTATATCACATGTGATATAGGGGATATGATTGGTTAATGATATCAGTTCAGAAATATATTTCGGAAATGGGAAATGACCTTGGTTTGTTAATATAGTAAAAAAACTATATGTAAACCCACTTCAATAATACAGGTATATAACTAAAAATGATCTAATTTTAGTAATACATGGATTTAATGATAAGTTAACTCACATCTGTAATTAAAGGGTAGAATAAGAAGTGAACTCGTTTTAGTAAAGGAATGTGTCCACTATAATGGTATTGGTGATAAGACATGGAAAATATGGAAATGGTTTTCCACGATTATGTGATTTCAAAACATACATATTTATATCCAATTATATTTTCTCATGTATAGGGTTTAATTTTTATTTCTGTCTTATAAACATATAAGATATAAATTATGACATAGAATTTAGATCTATTTTATACGTAGTATGATTTTCATATGTTTTATTGATGTTTTAACATTCTTATCTTAATATTTTAGTTGATATATTTTTTTACCCTTACTGAGCATCTGAGCACTCCCTTTTCATATATTTTATTTTCTGGAGGATATAAGGAATGATTTTAGGAATGAAAAAAAATGGGGAGATCATTATGGGATATATTCATGATCATTACCCAAATTAGATGAATTGGTTTCATGTTTCAAAAGGTGTAAAACATATATATTATTTGGGTAATTTTTTGTGTAATGTTTTTATTATTCCACAAAAGTAATGTAATATCCGTGTACGGTAAACTTATGTGATTAGAGTTGGTATCTAAGATATGGTTTAGTAATCCTTTGGAAACTATCATGTGAGATATTTATTGAGGTTCATAGAGATATTTCTAAGGTTATGTTAAGGGATGTCCTAAAGATAAATCTAATTGTATGATACAATCATAAAATTTAAGTAACAATAATGGATAAATTAGTATTAATCCTATGATATTATATATTGAAATATAAAATTAAATTTCCCATAAATATGATTTTTTCATCTAGGATAAGTATTTTTGACACAATGATTTTTGTTAGTAGTCAATAGACAAAACTATATAGAACATAGTTATAAGTGAATTATTCTGATATAGAAATCAGGGAAATTATATTTCTTATGTGAAAATATCATGAATAGAATCTAGAAGGTTGTATGAGTATTTGTTATACAATTGGGGATAAATAGACTAAAAATGGAAAGTGAAAGGTATGGGATTATCTAACTATATTGTTTTACTTAATCATAAGAAGCATGATGAAAATAAAGATGATGAACCTTAATATGTGATTCAAATATCATATTCATAGAAATAATAAATTATTGATGCATGAGTAATGGGTTATGTATAATGTTTTACGATTATTTGGTATTGGTTAAAGAATTTAAGGATTATGTAATATGAATCGTGATACATATATGTATTTTTGGGATATGTTTTTAATCAAGAATAGTGAATTATTTGGTGAATGGTGATGAAGAAATTGAAAATTGAATTATGGGAAATGTATTATTCATATTAAAGGAAGGTAACACTTAATTTGTAACATATTTGGTGTATATTATGTTTTTCTCGGATAAAGATATATTGGATATGATTAATTGGATGATACTAATTATGTTTGGAGGACATATGGGTCATTCTATCATTGATAAAGTTTATAACATGTTGGACAGAACAAAAATTACAAATAAACCATGAAACAACGAAATTCAGGTTTTCAATAAGGAACTACACTAATATAGTTTATTAAAATTTTTATGATAATACATGATGAAGGAATTCATATGATTGGAATTTGACCCACTAGAAATACATTATGATATATGGGGACAAATGTTAAGCTGATTTAGTGAACCTATTTCACTGGATTCAGAATTTAGGATTTTGCAAGTATTTAACAATTACCCATTTATGGTATTTTTTAGTAAAAAAATATATTATATTTTTTCAGATTAAATAATTATTTCCCCATAGGAGGATTTTTGAATATTTGTAAATGTATCTAAACCTTTTTGTTGCAAATATTGATGGAATGAGTTATAAATCTATGTATAAATATCAACAAATGTTCGTACTTCAGTAATTCAAAATTCAACGTCCTATCATTGAATAGATATTAAGTGTAAATTGATCAAGGAATGAATAATAGTGAGACTGTGCAAAAATTAACCATGTATGTATTCTCATGAATATTATTTAACATTAGAAATTTGATTGTGATATAAAAAGGATGTATTATTATAATAATTTTGATTATATCAAAGAACCATTTACTGATTAATTAACTTATGTTTTTTGACATTATCTGGATCACCCACATTTATGTGATTTGTGATATTTATGCATCTCTATATTTATTTACGCTTTTCCTCTATCACCAAATCCTCACTTATGTTCTCTCATGTAGAAACCTAGTCAGGAATGACATTGGTTAACCATAATGTTTCCAAAATTCCTTTAAAAAATAAGTTTTAGTATTAATTTTTAGGATGTTGTTTTCTATGAAAGAAACATTAATGTATTAATCCATTTCTAAACTAGAAGAATTTCGTGGGAAAAATTAATTTTAAGGGGAGTAGAATATAACCCACCATAATTTTTATGATATATATATTTATTAATTTCATTGATGTATACATCATTATAAATCATCAAGGTCATTTTTCACTTCATGAATGACATGATTAAGTAGCAATATATACAATGATATATTTGTCTTGTGTTGCAGATAATTTAGAGTTGTTTTGATACATTTCATTTCACACAAGAACGAGTTTATCGGAACCACTAAATAATATTATGTATCCTTATAACATATAAATTATAATTGTAATTTTTTATAATATTTACTAAATTGAAAAAATATTCTTCACACATGTATATATTATTAATTCTTTGTGGATTAATAAAATATAAATTAAAACAAAATCCTTTTTAAATAAAATGATTTTTTTTTCAAAAAAACATTTAAAAAATAGTATGTTTATAAAATAATAAAATCACTCTTGGTGGATTTTATTAACCAAATATAAATTTAATATATTAAATATAATGTTTGAAATTAATATTTTATGTTTTCTTGACATGATATATCAAAATTTATATTGTTTCGTGAAAAAGATGTAATTTTTAAAAATATGTAGTTTTTATACTGTTTGATGGTGCAACCATTTTAAATATATTTCTCAAACATATTTATATTATAGTTGAGAAAATAAAATTTTAATTTTATATTTGTCTAAAAAAATTTATATTGGTTTATTTTTTAGAAGAATTTTTTATATGGTTTAATTTTTTTATATTAGTAAAAAATTAATGCATTTTAATTGAAATAATAATTTTATAAAAAAAATTTAGTTATAAATTTTATATAATAATGGTTTAAAATTCCTAAATATATTATATTTTTATCATTTGATATATATTATGTCGTTGTAATTAATTTTACATTAAATTTATATGTAATACAATTTCAATCCTTTGCATGTTTTAACTTTTAAAACTAGTTCTCATTTGAACAACAAATTTTAAACTGATTAAAGAAAATTATATGTTTTTAATTTTTATAATTGGATTCCATATTTAGAATCAGTTTTCAAAATTTTTTTAAATCTCTTTCATTAATTTCTGAGCATTTTAAATTAAAACAACAACAATATTGTATTAATTAGGTAAAAAGGTAAATTATGTAATTTTGGGTTAAAATAATATTATAAAATTACACTTACACTTGTCCTAATATCATTAGAATTTTTTTTATACCTAAATCATACATGTTTGTAAATGGTATCCTTTGGAATCAACTTGGATGAGATTAGGATAAATAATATATTTTATTTAAAAAAAGTAAAATATATCTTACCCAAATTTTAATAACTGTATCATTTTTAATATAAGGATATACTGAAGTTAAATTCAACGATAAATAAAAAATTTAATCTAAATTATTTTTATTTATAATGGTACATTTTTTTAATTATTATGATATATATAATTACCTTAAAGACATATACAATGATGATGTGGAAATTATTTAATTTACAAAAAATTAATAAAATAAATGTAATTTAAATGAAATTAACCATTAAAATAATAAAACACAATACCGAATATTATAAGTCAAGTATATATCAACCATTATCATGTATGTGAATAATTATTGACCATTTGAAGCCACATATAATATATTATTTAAATTAATGATAATGTTGTCACATTCATGTTTCAAAGAACTTTAACCTTTTTAAAAATAGATTTTATATAAGATATATTTGGTTATAAATATTTTTATTAAATATAGATTATTTATATTGATAATTTTATTTAATATTCAATTTTTATTCAAAAATATTGTATATTAAATAATTACACAAAACTGAGGTAGTAATTATTTTATTAAACAAAATATAAAATAAATGTTATTAAAAATATAAAAATAAATATATTTTTATATAATTAATATAGAAGAAAAAATTTCTATATTCCCAATATCCATATGGAATATTTTGAAATATATTTTTTGAATATAACTTCTTAACCTGATATTATAAAATATTAGGAAATGTATAGTGTCAAAATTGACACTATTTATAATTTATGAAAATAATGTTTTAAATATTGATTTAAAAATCATAAAAAATTTTAATTAAAATATTATTATATGCTCTAAAATAAACTAAATCATTTTTTGTTTAATTGAAACAAAATAATTAAAATTACACTCTTTTAACATAGATAAATTTGATACATTTTTTAAAATTCAAATAGACTAACACAAGATTAATTAAAATGATAAAAATTAAATTAATGGAAAACTTGTCTAATATTTATTGTTTTATTATATTAAAAAAATTCCACATATAATAATTTAAAATATTAAATTCTCGTTTTTTTATTATTGGGATTGATTTTATTATAAATGAATATTTTTGGAGAGTCCAAATGTTTTCCTGACCACAATTATAAAAGGGAACATCCCCCATGCTTATACACATGACATTATTTCCTCAGCCTCAACCATTCCCTACCCATTCACATCACAACATTAATATTAAAATTTTATAGGTTCTATTCTTCTCAAAGCACTATCTCTAGTTCCATTTAGAAGAGATCTTGATGAATATCATCAAAGAGGATGCAATATCCTCTATCGATTCATTGAAAATTATTTTCTATTATAATTAATATTCACATTTTTCCGACAATAAAATAATAAATATATTATAAACAATATTTTGAGATTTTATTAGGATTATGTAACAATAATAATCAAACTTCTATCCATCCTAAGAAAATTGAAATCAGAAGGCGTGTGTTTGTACATCTTACTGTCTCTACGTCATGGTGTAATCTGTTTTTGACTACTATATATTTATAGAAATAATGATTGAAATAATATAAATATTTTATTATTAAAACATGTTATAGATTCTATAAAAAATTATATACCATCCAATTTTATACCACTCCAATATTATGGGAATGATATCGTCACTCATGCGTATGTAAGGCCCATCATCTCCAAAATTCAGTGTGATTCATTCTGTATGATATTCATTAAATAATGATTATATAATTGTATAGAATGGATAAATATGATATATATTACATTAAAATAATTTGAGAAATGATATAAATATAACCTAATAAGAAAAATCAATACTTATATGACAAAAAATGCATGAGAAAAAAAGCATCTAATACCCAAAAGACAAGTAATAATGAAATATTACTAACAAAAGTGTGATTATATTATCATATTTAGTAACATAAATATAAATATGACCCTCTAAAAAAAGTATAATATAATTTAAATGATTATAATTATGTTTCATATATGTTCCAAGGGAAGCAGACATAAGGGAATGGATTATTTTTGTCTCATCTTAATTTGTTTGAGACAAATGTCATATACACTACCTATTTCCTCTGTATAGTCTATATACATACCATGAATGTATTTTATGAGTATTATACTGAAGATTATTTTAATTTCATTATTTTGATTATTTTATTTAGCTGTTAAATGTATTTTTAATAGTGTGATTATTATTTTTTCACAATATCTTTAATATTTAGAATATTTTTATTTTATGTCCTTATTGAGAAATAATTGTCATCCATGATCATATTTTCTAAGAAAAATCCATAAATTGACATAAAATTATCGATGTATATATAATGTAATTTTTACCATTTACTTTATGGTTTTAATTGAATATTTCATTCATTTTAAAAATAAGCTTTTTTACTTTTCCAAAAAAGTATGAGAATAATTCTTTCTTTTAACTTATAAAAAATGAAAAATAATTATTCATAAAAAATTATTTATTTATTTGAGGCGTCCTATAAAATAATACATGGTAATATTCAAATAAAACATTTTATTTCAACATTTTTTGGTCTTTTAAAAGAATTAAATTATGGAAGTAGAATATATATTTTCCATTGGAATTAATATAAATTGTTCTTACAAAACATTATTCCATTTATTATTACAATCCATTGAAATTATATATTCTTTAATACAGATAATGATTTTAAATGAAATTATTCCTATTATTCCTATGAATTTTTTATTATAATTAGGGATTGGTATTTTTAAAAGATGCTTCTTTTTTATGTATTACGTTATGAAGAAATGATGTTTTTGAAACCCATTGGATTTTATGGGATACGATGAACGATTTATGTACTTGTGGAATACATATATATGACCTTCATTAAAATATCGATAGGATCTATATATCAATAAAATTAAATAGGAAATTATTTTTATATCATGATATAATTAGGAATGGTAAGATAAATGATCCTAGTTTAGTAGTACGAGGTTGGAATTGGGATATGATCTTAGTTCAACAATACAGTGATAGGAAGATTAGTTATCCCAGTACAGTAATATTTTGATAGAATAAGAAATGATATTAGATCAGTAATACAGTGTTGGAATGGTATGCAAATCTAGTTTTGGAATACATATCTAGAATGAGGCGTGAACTGGGTTCATTATCCCACTTTTTCCACTACATTCGTCTTGGAAATAAGACTACACTAATATGAAAATTATTTTAAATGGTTATGTGATTCTCACGATTCAATATTTTATTCCCATTATATTTTTTATTGATCATGTTCCTTTATTATTTATGCCTTATGAAATTACATGTTTTATTTCATGACTCTGGATTTTCATATATGGTATATGTGGTATGATTTTCAAAAGTTATGATCAAATTTTTACATTCATATGTTCATGTATTTTTTAATATTTACCTTGTTTACCCTTAATGAGTATTTTTGATGAACCATTTCATATGTTTTATTTTCACTATGATATAAAGAAATGTTTTATGCTGAAAAAATAAAGGGTATTATATTTTTGTTAGATTACTATGATATGTCAACAAATTATAAAAATGTGTTACATGTTTCCAAAGGAAGTAAACTAATATGGTATTTGGGCATCAGTATGTCTAACTATATTAAGTATTTTTCATATATATTATAATATCTTTATATGGAATGATTGGGTTATTAAATAGATATTTTCTATAGGATATCCTAGCTTCTACATTCTATGGTCTACCTTGATTTTTCCAAAATTTGCGGCAATATTTATTAAAAATTTTATGTTTTGAATTACTTAGTAAGACAAAAAACACGGGAACCTGCATCCAGACTTCAATTAAACACAACTTATTGTTTTCATTAAATTAAATCTTCAGCATCCCCATTATCATTATGATATAGGATTTCTTATGTAAAAAATACATTGGATAATATATATTGAATGAAAATTTATTTAATATAAATCAATTATCAAATAGCTTATACTGAAATAAAAAATTGTTTTACATATAAGTAATGAATTTAAAATCTAATAAATCATATTATATATCTTTTTATTTTTTTACCCAATGTAAATTCCAAACATACATGGGATGTATTTCATCATAATGCATAGGTTCTCAAGCTACTTCATTGATAATTTTATTCACTCCATTTCCATCAGTAACATATTTGCACTGATACATCATGAATATTAAAATCCACTGAAAAAATACAACAAAATAATTGGGATTAAAAGATAATATTTGGAGATTAACTATGAGAAAAAGTTATTTTAATCACTTGTGAAACCTTTTATAGGGTTCTGAGAAGTTATATATTCATTAATTGTGTTTTAATTTTTACACATTTACATTTTTATTGAGAAACATTACCAAATCACTAGAAATGATTTAGGTTCAATGTATTTTTATAATATCTCGGATGTGGTAGATATAGAATGTTGACCACTCCCCCTATTTTTCTATCTCTTTTTGATGTATTGTGGTTGTGATGTAGTGATGGAATGAGGTATTGATATAGTGACGAAATATGGAAGTTATATGGTTTTATTTAAGTGATGTATTATGTGGATTTCATCAATAAATTATTGTAATAATGTTTTTTGTGCATGTGGTGTATGGATGTGCAAGGCTTGAGTGTTCCAATATACATACGATTATGACATGATAGTGATTAAATCAAAGAATAAATTTTTTTGGGTTTTTATATATTATTATAAGATTATTATATTATTATTAATGAATTGTTATTTGGTGTGGAATTCATTGATAAGTTCTCTTTTATTTGAACTTCAAATTATCAATTATTTTATTTTATAAATTTCCCATATTTTATTTTGATTCATCGATATTTTTGTTGAAATTTAATGAGATGACGCAATAATAATAATTTTATAATCACCTATATAATGAATAAATGTTTTATATATTTTATTGTTAAATTTAATAATAGGGTTATTTATTACATGACCGTGATGTGGTGATCATGGTTGGATTCAGTTTGGTTTCATAAGAGTTCAAATATTGTATTAGCTTCTGAAACATTTCCTTTTTATTTTTTATACAGTTAGATTAATATTATTGAGTATTTGGGTTCTTATATATATATATATATATATAAATAATTGTTTTTAATGTTTTTTTAATCTATTGACTATATATCATAATTCACCCCATTATGTGTGACTTATAACCATGGTTCTTGTCCCCAATCCTTGGATTATTGGAGGATATATTCAAAGGTCACACCTTATATCAAAACATTACCATTAGTGGTTCTAATGACAATGATTCATTACTATTTTTGAATAGAATTTTGTATGTATTTACATTTAATTAATTATGTATTTTCTTCCTGACATAAAGTGTATATGTGTCATCAAATGATGTTTTCTTAAAATATAATTTCCATGAGGATAGTGGGAATATATATGGCAAACTAAATTTCATAAATGAAACAAATAAATAATGAAATAAGTTATAATCCATTAAATTTTTTCTTAAATACTAATATTGTTATCAAAAAATGGAAATTATGTTATTAAATTAATTAAATTAATTTCATTTTTTTATAATTGGATCTCAAAAAGTGTTATGAAATATATAGAATTAATATTTTATAAATATACTATTACAAATAAAAAACCTAAAAATGTTTTAAAAAATACAATTCATTAACACTGTAACATTTTATTTCGTGAAAAAAAATCCAGGTTTTATTCATCATGTATTGAATATAAGGATTATATTTTATAATTGAAATGATTATTCAACCAATTTTTCATCATAGATGATATCTACATAAAAGATTTTGGTCCAAAGAATTATCAAATTACTAAATGGGAATGTAAATATTTTTATATAATATTAGAAATATTTAATAAGAGAAATATAATAGAATAAGAATAATTTATTTAGGGTTTTTTTAATTAGATATGTTAAATAATTTTTTGATGTATACATTTTTTAGTATTTAATATATATAATTAATTTTTAAAATGTATTTTATTTTACAAAAAAGTTTCAATTACAAGTATTTCATGTTTTTGGGATGGATATTTAATTAAAAAATATATAAATTATAACTAAATGTTTTCATTAGGGATATAAGTAGTTAATAGTATTTATAAAAATATCTATATTGTGATGAAATGTGGGAATTAAAATGAGATAAATATTGTATAAATATATTGTTATTTATCATGAGACACATAATAAAATATATTATTGGGATGGCCCATCAGGTAATGTAAAGGTAATTTTCTTCATTATGAGCTTAATATATTAAGATCATCAATTCCATCATAATTCCCATGAAATTATGTTATTAAGAATGAACTGACCTAAGGGACATAGTTTTTATTTTAATTTTTTGGATGAAAACCTATTATATGTTGTTTGGGTAGGAACCATTACATGGAAGAAAATATCAGTTCCATAAGTCTATAAATATCATGTAGGCAATACGGAACAATTTAATAGTATATAGCTCATATACCCATTTCCTAGGACACCGTAATGAATTAAAAAATTCTTTTTCACCATCATCTATCACAACTACGAGTAGTCGTAGAATCATGATAATGGATAAACTTGGATACATCCCTAAATTTGGGTATAGAAATAATTAATTATAAACACTGCATGAATGAGGCAACACGCCCAATTGTCTTTATGTCTTACCATTGAATTTTATTCACTCCAGTCATAATGTATTTATCTATCATTATGTCCATAGATATTCCCAATATCCTAGGGGCCCTATGGTCCAATGTCCTATGGGGGTATAAAGGCCATGTTTTTTGATGGCCCTTTTTGTTATCAAAACATCCAATTACGGACGATTAATATTTCTATTAAAATTTATTTTACAACACCTATACTATTTTAATATATTATTTACACAAAATTTTCATTAAAAAATTTCTATATTTGGGACAGAAAAGTACAATTATCATAAAATAATGCATACGTGATGATATATTTCTTCAATGTATGGTCAAAGATACGTTTTTAAAACCCGGATACTACACATTTGATAACCTTGAGGTCTCTATTAAGGATGTAGTATTGAATTCCATAGCTGTATTCCAAAAACAAATTTAAATATTTTGAAATCGAGATATGATGCAATATTGAAAAAATAAAGTAAAACATGTTTTTGAAATTGTCAAAGTGCAATATAATCATTTAACACAGTCTAATAAATAAGGAACAAAATATGATATTGGTAAAAGAAATTCAATGAGAAGAAAACCAACTTTAGAATGATTGAAACATCTGATGAATATCACTAATATTTTAGAAATGATTTGAAACAATCATCCTTACTCACCGTTCACTTGATTAATTGATATCAAAATATCGTTCTCCTGAAATAGTGAAAAATCGTGCACAAAATTTCTTTATGTACATGAATTCTATCCAAGATGTGAAATAAATTTCATATTTAAATTAAATTATCAATGAATGCCTCATGTGAAAATGTGATCATCAAAAGATCATAAAATCACCAAAAATTTCTTTCTATTTTCTATCAATAATTAAAGAAAATAATAAATAAATGATTAAGAATAATAAAGTGGAATATTTTTCTTTTAGATGAGTGTGGTCGTATCTCCACACATCCTTCTCCAAATTTATCAAGAGTACAAAAGATGATGATGATTAAAAATATATTTGATATCTAAAAAGAATAAAATCATCACATGCATACACTATTCTACATATAATCCCTCTATTACAGGAAATATAAAATCAAAAAAATTAAGCAAATAAGAAAAAAAAACATGAATTCAGAAATTGATATAATTTCACCATGAGAAACATTGAGTATAAAATGAGAGTCATAAAAAAATTCACAGAAGAATTCATCATTGAAGATCCAGTTGGCTCACATGCACCATATTCCCTAAAATAGAGCTCAACCCCTCCCCCTCTTGTTCAACAAATAGAATAAAAATAAAATTAAATGTTTCATCCAAAAATTAACATATTGGTCATTCGAAATGGTGTTCCTTGACACACTATCCACTAGTTTATGATGATATTCCACTAAAAGTAGTTAACCTTCAAAAAACACCGCCAATTCATAATGAAAATTCATACAATGTTGTTCCACTATCGCAAAAACTATTTTTATTTTCTAATAATAATTTTCTAAATCATCCAAAAATTGATTTTAGGGAAATTTGATTAGTGTGTCAATATTTGGAAACAAAATCCACAAAAGAAAATTGGTTCGAGGGCTACTACATTTTAGGATGTCCAACCCAGTTCAATTTTGTTAAATATTTTTAGACATAGACATCACTTATTGATGTCAATGTATTAGTATACAATTAAATATATTTCGAGACATATATTTTGTTATTATTAATTTAAAATAATGATATATAAATTTATTTACATATGTATATATATATAAATATAATAATAATAATTATTAATAAATATATTTATTATTATTTTTCATTATTATTATAACATATCATATATATAAATAAAGAAATCAAAATGAAAATGGGAGGGTGGGGGAATTTGTGGGTCCTCTTCTCTAATAGGGCGATCAAGCAGAAGTGGTGTGGGAGCTCCGAAAATCTACAATGGAACAATATTGATAGGTTGGGTTAGGGATTCTAACATCACTAACAATAGCCAAGTGTAATGAATTGGCACCATTGAGGGATCTGTTATGCTCATCATCATGTGGTGGCATGCGGGTTTGCATCATGTTTAATCTAGAATTATGTATTTCCCTGGTGTGGCTCTGATGTGGCGGTGTGATTCAGCTTCACGACATGGATATTCAATAATGGAAGGGGTGAAGAAAATCTTGTTTGTGGTTATCATTTCAGTAGTAGTGCGAATGGATTTGTATATATTATATGTCATATCAACTCTTTTATATGTTTCATTTTTGTTTGGTGGTGTGGTAAGGTGGGTAACCACAGAGGCATGTCCTTCTGTGGTGACAAGGTGGTTCTTGTCACGGTAATGTGAAAGTTGATGGTGTGTTATAAAGGCACATGGTTAGGTTTCCAAAATTGATATGGTGGTATATTGGATCATCGTATGGTCCCTCATGTTATGTCTACCAAATATGATGAAGTAATGTAGAAGGAATCATAGATAGGTGTTTCCCATTTTGGCATGCACACTGACTGAAGTGCGGTCACATTGAACTTTTAGTGTACCAACAAATTATACATTTCGAGGAACAAAAAATATAAAAAAATCAGTGACTAAATATTTGATATAGATAATAAATTTAATAAATAAATTAATATCAGTGGAAATAAATAATTAAATAAATATGTTATTTCATACAAAATAATTAATTTAAGAAAAATCCTTAGAATTTTATTATTTTAAAATAAATCAATGATAAATAATTAAAATATTTATGAATAAAATTTATTATTATAATTATTCTTTTAAAAAACTAAATTGGAAAAAATTAATGAATGATTTTATTAATTTAAAATTAATTAGAATAATTTCTATACATAATTTAATATATAGTATAAAAAATGTATTATAAAACAATTACGTCTTAAGCTAAAATGATGGTAATAACTAGAATAAAAAGTAAAATACATATTTTTACACAATATTCAGTGCATTGATATTTAAACACAAAATTAACAATTTTAGTACATTAATAATGTAAAAAACATAATTTTTTTACAAAAAATAAAATAAATTATAAATAAAGGTGTTGAAAATTGATATAAAATAAGAGACACATAAAATTCCCTCACAATCATTCAATTTCACTCTTAAGAAATGCAATGAATTTCTTTTATTCACACAAACACATAAAAAATATGATTATCCATCCTTGTTGAATTACATTTTAAAGGATTAATGAAAATAAAAAACCATCACTATTTCATGAAATATTCATGCATTGTTTGTGATAAAAACACACATTAATAATACAATAAAAATTCAAATTCTTGTTATAGGTGTGTTGTATAATTATATTTAATTGGAAAGGAATCTATTATAAGACGAATTGCTAACGTTCAGTCTCTCACAAGTCCTTTAAACATAGGTTCAACATCCCTCCTCACTGATAAAATTCAAAATACTTTCATATAAATACATTTTCTACTTCTTCAAGTGGGTTCAATATTTCCTTAGTCGCAATAAACTCATTTGTGAAAAAAGTTATTATTTTAGTATTTTCTAAAAAAATCATCTTAAAAGAACATCGAAAATAAATTATTATTTATTTATTTTGTTTAATTACAGAAAGTCACAAAGGGAAATTATTTTAGTGACTCACCATTGGATCCCAAATAGTCATTTTACTTTAAGTTCAATATATATGTATATTGATGTTGATTGATCTATCTCTCTAAGGAATTTCATTTTACCAATGCTATGATATTATGTTCAATTTCAGACATCATGTTTCCTCAATTTATATTTCCAATTCCACATAATTAAAACTTATGAAACTCCATGTTGTATTTTTCAAATAGTGTTTCCATAAGAAAAAAATATTCCATCGTTGAAAAATAAATAAATTATAAAAAATTCCGATCTTGTGAATACCCATAAAATAAGAATTACATTTTTCATAGGTAGCACACACTAGGTTCTTATGTTTTGTTGGTATTTGTTCATTATAAAATAATGACACATAGATATTTTATTTATAGAAACATATTCCAATTCTTGGAAAGTTGGCATGTAGAAAACAATTATCGGTATATGATGTGGACTACACTAATGTGAATTTAATCTCAATTAAGATCCCCAACACCACAAATTAAAATTGAACAATGTCTATGTTCTTAAATATCAGAGTTGTTGATACAATTAAAATGGGTTTAATCAAACAAATTTAAAAATTAATCACATGAAATTCTATCGGTCATAGGGTGATCGCTTAGTTTGAAAAATTGTTTTCCACTTAAAAATAGAAAAAAACATTAACAATTAACCCCTACCATAATCTGCTAGATAATAATTTACATTCAATGGTTTGGGTTATTTTAATGTTTGATTTTTAATGTTAATAAAGAGACAAAATATATTTTCATTAAATTCAAATAGAATCATGGTGAACAATGAGGTTTGATAAATAATTATTTTGAAATACGTAAATATTATTATGGATGAATTCATATTTTGACATGAAATTTATCTAATTTTTTTAAAACCCTATATTCTAGAAATAATGGAACAAAATATAAGAAAACAATTTAAATGTTTTATGATATAAAATCAAGGGGTATTCCCCCAAACTATGTGGTATGACAGATGAAAAGAATTAAAATTAAATAATTGAAATAACTCTATCATAATGTTGAAGAGTCACATTTGTATGTTCAGAAAAATAATGTATCCAAATTATCATTGAAATTATACATGGAATATTAGTTATAATCCCAAAAAATGTAATCAACATAATATTAGACATCAAAAATTATATCTCAATGTGAAATGATACCATGACTGTGTTCCCTTCTTTTTATCATATGGACATCAATGTGTGTTCCTTTTCTTCCTTAAATCAAACCCACATATAATTATTGTTTTATTATTATCCTTCCAGAATAAAAAAATTGACAATAATAATTTTGAAAATAAATATGGAAATGAAATATGATAATATTGGAATAACCCTCCAAGGGGTGTCATATTTAACTATAAATATTTGGATAGTCTTATCTTGAACACATGTCTAATGTAGGTTATGGATTCTTATTTAGGAACCACCACGTGTTCTTCACTCTAGATTTGGTTCTATCTTAATAATGATGTAACCCATTTAAAAATTAATTCTAATACAATTCCAAAGAAATGGAATAGTTATTGGGGTATAGAGGAAAAAATATTATGCAAGGATGCATTACCACATCACTATATTTAAGGGTGATGTGTATCAGTTTGAGACATTGTCACTCGGGTGAGACATATCTTATTGTTTAAACTAAAAAATAGATTCCGAATAATAAACAAATGTATTCCAAATACTATTGAAAAACTATATAAACTAAAATTATAAAATTATTTACCTCAACACCTCCAAAACAAAAATATTATGCATAAACTAGGAGTTTCAATACTTCATTGGTAGCTGACATATTTTTATAGACACACCAAGAAAAAATGATGTTTGTATAAATCATTATAACATAAAAAATAATAATAATGATTAACATTAGATATATAAAAATTTAAATAAAATAAATAAAAATATTTTTAAATTAAATGAAAATATATATTTATTTGGCCATCTTGAATTGCACCCAAAATATTTGGTGCTCCAGAGAGAGTTTCTCATACTAGATGGATGTAGTTAATCTCCTCCTACTTCACTTCAATAAAAATTAACTTCGATTTTCTATCACTCAAGGAAAAGGTAGAGGATGCCTTATTTTATGTCAACCTTTTATAACATGAAATAATTAGTATAATTTCTAATGAAATAATAATCATTTAAATTAATATTAGATGAAAATGATCTATGAAATTTTTTAATGATCCATCAATGTATGCATATCCCATCAATGTATATCCCTAAAAATGTTTTTTAGAATACATACATTGTATACCTAGATTAAATTTAAATGAACTTTTAAGATAAATTACAGGTTGTAAAAGTTTTTAAATCAATATTACATTGGTTAATGGAATGTTTTCATTCACTTATAATCCTATTGTGATGAATTGGAATCTTCAAAGAAACATGATATCCTTTCATCAATAGTGATGTCTTATATGGATGGTTCATTGATTATTTGTCTCTAACTAAAGATTTATATTTAATATAGATCATTCATAATCTCCTACTTCTAATAATAATAAAATATTGAAATTTATTAATCAAATTTTTTTTCCATTACTATTACATATTTTTAAATCTTTTATTCGATGTTTTTTTAGATTAGTTTTATTAAATAAAACAATGAAAAAACACAAATAAAAATTTTGCATCCCCAGAAACATTTAAAAGATTTGAAAACATCATTTTCATGAGTAAAATAAAATTTATATTTATAAAACCTATAAATATTATAGTGGCTAACCTTGGTTCTCTCTTAATGAAGCAGTGTTGAATTCCATAGTGGTATTCGAGAAAATATATTGTGTCTTTAAATATTTTCATTGAGGAAAATGAAACCAACCTGAAACAGTGATGAAAAATATGGGGGTTAAAGGGAACCATGTGGAATATAAATAGTGAAATAAAAATAATATATTAATAACATTTGTGGATAAAGGGAGAAGAATTTTTATTAGATGAAAACTAGCTCTAGAATGATCAACACATCTACTCCAAATTAATGACCTATAGTAAATTATTTACATCACTCAACCATACTAATCTTTATATTAATAAATTGATATAAAAAAATCTTTCTCTCATTACATAATGAAAAATCAATCTCAGAATGTCTTCCTGTACATGAATTACCTCCTAAATGTGGAATGTATCTCATGTTTAAGTCAAATTCTCAAAAACACGACGTTCATTAAAAATTTAATATAGTAAGATCATCTAAATCACACAAACACTATTTAAAGTCTCTATCAATAATCTAGTAAATGAATCCAAAAAAGGACCATGAAGAAGAAAGTGTAAAATCGTTCCAGCAGATGACTGCGTGTTCACATCTCCTCACACTACTGTTGAAATGTAACAAGAGTATGGAAAATGATGACTCTTGAAATTATATTTTAAATACATATTTATTTAGATCCTCACATCATATAAAAATTATACAAGTAATCAATCCATTTCTAGAGATACATGATTACAAAAAATTAGTAAATAATAACAATCAAACATGAATTAAAAGAATACAAAATTAGATTATTGGTAAAATTGAAGATGAATGGAGAGAACTGGAATTCATATAATTCACCATATTCGGTGATCTAGTCAACTAATTTACCTTCTATAAAACATAAGATAATCTCAACTATTATTTAATAAACAAAATATAAATGATATGACATTCAAAAATTTATAGGCTGGTCATTCCATGAGGCATGCCATATCACTCTCATCGCTAGCATTCAGTGAAATCATAGTCACAACATAATCCTCTTGAAACAACCCAGATATACCATACAAAATCACAATACATAATATAAATTTCCCTTGATATACTATTATTTACATCATAATTTCCTTTATCATTAAATACAAAAATAATAGATCGGGTAATAAATATCTCTAATGTTGGAAATGAAAACCAAAAAAATTGGTCATGGGTGAGTGCATTTTGTGCTCGTGAACCCTATTTTATAATCAATATATCAAATATTTGTTTTGAACATCAATAAATGAAATTATACTATTATTTATGTTTTTATATATGTATTTTTAAAACCGATATTATATTTTTATTATTAATAATAATATGCATATAAATATATTAACATATATATATATAACTGAATAAACATATTATAATTACATTTATATATATATTATGATTATTATATTTTTATATCTGGTATATATATGAAAATTAGGCAACGATAATTGGGGGGGGAAGGACATCACAACTCATTTTCTCATGTGGGGAACTCGATCACATGTGGTGTAGTGGATCTATACTTCTATATTGGTGCAATAAAAGTAGGATATGTTTAGTATTATTGTATTTTATTGTTTATTATTTTTGTTATGTGTTTGTGCCTTGATGGATCGATGATGATCCACTCCATGGGATGGTGCAACAGTCTTGTTTTGGTTTCATATACAAATGATCAGCACACTAATTCACCTTGTATGTAGTAATGAAATTTGGATTCATGGTGTGAATCATTAATAGGAAAGGGTAATTGAAAATATGTTTTGGGTCATAAAAATAACCTTAATGGGATCATATTTATCACGATATGAGTGTTTCCATGCTCTTCATTTTGTTTGAGTTTGGTTTAGGTGGTGCAGTAAGGTGGTTCAAAGTAGTGGTGTAGTCGGGTGGCATGAAAAGGTGGTCCTCCTTATGGTAGGGTGAAAAATGGTGGTTTGGTAATGTGGATCTCTATAGGAAATCCAACCATGAGACAGTGGTAGAGTGGGTCAAGGTATGGTGCCTCATAGCCAGTCTACTAACCATGTGGAGGTATTGTAGATGTTATGATAGCTAGGTGTTTCCCAATTAATTCATTACACTAACCAAAATGTTGTCACAACCCAATGTTTGTCTATGGGAAGTGAATACTTTTCATAAAACTATAATATATAAAAAACATATGTGATTAAAATTAAATTCCACACAAAAAAACTAAAATAGAATAGAATAAAAAAATTAAACTAATTATAGAACAAATAAAATAACACGAAAATATGATAATTTATACACAAAGAATTATTAAAATATAACAAATCATTAAAAAATAATTATTTTAAAATAAACTGAATATAAAATTAGTTCAATTAATAATAAAAAATATTATTTTAATTTACAGTGTTTAAAAACACAATTTAAACAAATTAAAAATGAAGTTAACAATATAAAATTAATCAAAGGAATATATATATATATATAATTTAATTTAAAGTATAAAAAAGGTTTGGAGAAAATATAATAACTTATTAAAAAAGAATCAAGTAAAAAACTGAAATAAAAAATAAAAATATATTTTAAAATTAATTGCGATGAATTAATATTTAAATACAAAATTAACAACAATAGAACATTACTATAGCAAAAAAACTTACTTTGGAACAAAAAAACAATTATGTAATATAAAATATGATAGAAAATGAAACTAAATAATATCCACATGAACGTGTTTGTTAGGTAACAAGAATAATAGAAACTACATCAATCTAAATGTAAAATTAATTTGTATAACTAAATTCATACGAATATAATGTTCATAAAAACGAGTGAGACATGATAATATTGGTTATACACATATTACATGATTAATGAAAGTTCAAATAGTAGAAATGAAAATAAGTATTAGTGATAACATCCATAATAATATGATGTAAACCTCTTATACACTCTCTCAATGTATCCAATATAGTGATAAAATCCCCATATAAATTCCATACTGCATGTTTTACTACCTCTCTTAATTTAAGTCTATTATATTCCATTAATTATGAATAAATGGAAATAAATGAATCACATTTTTTATCATGTTATATGTTCATGTATTGATGCTTATAATTGTAAATAATGTTTATCACACCCATAAACAACTACGGTTCATCACTGTTTTCAAGGAATAATCCATAATAACATGATGATTTATAATCATTTCTCATGAATAAATATAATTAAAATGGATTGAATAATCCTTCATTTGTAAGTGAGGATACTTAATGAGAAAATTATAAATAATTTAAAGTGAAAATAATACATTTATCTAAAGATCATTGTTTGATGTCGATGTTCATGGTACAAACCTATTATTGTTTGTAAAATATTTTTTCACATAGGATACCAAGTATAATCCATTTAGTGAAGATCCAACTGCAATTTGTGATCTCAAAACATTACTAATGTATCTTTGTGTGTTAACATAGAGCTATCAATCATAATACACCTTTAATATTGATCACAATAGGTGAACATTCAATATAAATATCACATTTCTTATTCTCTCAACATTGATAAAGATGTTAAGGGTGTAAAATCCTAATAGTCTTAATGAATCTCCAAAGATAATTATGATATAATTAAAAAAGATAATATTACTATAAAAAATGATAATTATTCTCCATTGCCACAAATGATATAATATATTGACCCATTATGCTATGTTTAAATATTGATAATTTTATAGAATCCCTAAATGAAAACTCAAATAAATCATATTCACCTTGAAAATAACAATAATAACAATAATATTTCTTTTAATAAGATAAATTTAAATTTCATTAAATATTTTATCAAATAAATATTATAATATTAATATGATGATATTCAATTCTGGAATCATTTTAATCAATTTGTCCTTATTATCCAACCTTCCTCCTCAAAATTTTTTGAACAAAAAATACTAATTATATAATAGAAAAATATTATCAATCTAATGAATAAATATTCATACAACATAATTAATATTAATTTTTATTTATTACTATGTTGTTAATTAAAATATATAAATAAATTATAAATTCTACAAATTAAATGACAAATAATTACTTTTATAGTTAACCTAATTTAATAAATATTATTATTTATATTGCATATAAGCATTCAACTAGAATTTATATTATAATTTGTATAAAACATTGGAATGAATAATTAACATTGGTAAAATCATAAATAATTATTATTCCTTATAAATGAAAATAATTTGTATTCCTACAATAAAATTAAATTTATAATTTAAATTTGATCCATGGAAACACTTAATGTGTGACCCTATACGCTTATTACGTTGTTTAATTAGACAACTTGTGGAATATGAAATATCAGTATCTATTGGAATATAATGAAACCCATGGATGATTAAATTAATGTGTAATGATAACATGAACATATGAATGCTCATAGTAAAATATTATATATTATTTCAAATATCTCATCAATTTTTTTGTATACTCATTACATTAAAAATTATAAGAGATATGTAATTCATTTACTCTTTGATGTGAACCCAATATTATGAAACTGACATGAACTTTTTCCTAATAGTTTCATTCAAATCATGGAACAAAAATATTAACATCTTTGCAGATTGAAGGGAAAAAATCCATTCTTGAATTTTTAATTACTAAACTGACATTCATCGGACAAAAATTATATCCCACACACATCAAATATTGAAATAAATTATATGAAATAGTAATAATATTAATGTCTACAAACCATTCTATATTTTCAATTATAACAAAATCCAATAACTTGTCACAGGTTGAATTCCTATAGGTGGGTTTATTATTATAAATTCATCTATTTAATATTTTCAATGAAGAGATAATTGATAATAAGTCCTAATGATTTATAAGAATACTACCCATAATATTTTGTATCATCAATTTCTAGTTCAATAATGTCATCACTATAGAGAATATATAACTATAAATTTGAAAATAACACTTTAAGGTACTCATCATATTAATGATTGACTATAAATGATTAATACGATCAATACTCTAAGGAAATTAGCAGATCAATTTTTCATTGAAGGGAAATAATCATGTGGTAAAGTATTAAATTTTCATTTGATATGTAGTATAAATGAAATTATATGTATAATGGTGTTGGATCTTGGGAATGAACTCCAATAGACTCCCACATGTAATAATGTTAACTATTAACCATCCTTTTAGTTATCACATGTAAAATTATATAATACTAATGATTTCAATAGATGATGATACTAATTTATTTTTCAATGGAACGGTATATCCAATCAATATGTTTCTATGGAGAATTTAATTACTTTGACATTACTACCTTAAGGAAATACCTCAAGTAGTAACAATCTCGAGTATCCAGCATATTGTTCTGTTTTTTAAAATCTAACATGTTGAAAAATACAATTTTTAAATCCGATCATAATAATTAATTCATATTTTATTGGTATGAATAAAAATTCTCAATAGGTTGTTGGAAAACTACTTCTTAATCCCCATCATATGCCACATTATATATTATTATTGTTGATATCAAATCTATAGCCTGTAATATGTTTTTTACATATATCATTCCATTTACTATTTTGATAATAATAATATGTAAGACTTGGTTACATCCCATTTAACACTATTTGTTCAATTTGTTTATTAACTTGTAACTAAACTAGTTTTGTTTTAATAGAATTATCAAAAATTTCAAATTCTATTCATTCATTTTTAATCAATTTATATTTGACTTATTTTCATTATGATTTATGTATAATAAAATTAAAAAAATTTATATATTTTAAGTAATGAGATATATTTGTAGAATATAATGTTATATAATATTAATAATAATTTCATTATAAACACACACAAATTTTTCTAGAATGACTTCATACCATTTGATGATGAAAACAATCTAGTTAAGATTTTTTATTTCTATTATTTTTTCTAAACCAATTTAACATATATATAAGGATTAGATTTGTACATATGTGGGCATATGTTTATTGAAAATTTTCCCTAGAACATTGGTTGCTGCTTTAATCCATACTTATAGAAACGAAATTTGTGAACTTAATAATTGGTAAAACAAATTTAATCATTTTTCATTTATTACTAAGATATCCCCCATGAAAAAACAGTTCATGTACTAACATATTTTACACATATAGGAATCCTTTATTAGAAATTAAAATTCTATTATTATTATAATTGATAATAACCATAAATATAATTGTAAATTTTTCATTTATTTATTGTCATTCATTCTGGTCACCGGCCATTTTGGAAGTTCTACATAGAAATATCTTATAGAGTCTCAATAATTTAATATGACTATGATATATAATTTCCCAATATATTGGTCATTGAAAGAAATGGATATTAAATTTTATATATAATTAGTTTTATTATTTTTATAAAGTATTGTTCATAAACTATTTCTAGAAATATTTCAGACATCTCAATAACCAATAGTGCTTCATTGGTGTATTCATTAATAAACATGTAATGTTTTCTTTTTCAATACCCAATATTGGTATCAGATTTAAAATAAATAAAAAATAAATTACCCCTATGTTTTATAATATAAAACAAATTATTTAATTATTATAAATCACATTATTCATAGAATATATAAAGTTACATCTTCTATTTATGATTCATTACTCATAAAAATATTATATCATCAACCATAGAAAATAAATAACCATATTTTTATTGAACTCTAAAACAGATTATGTGTCCTTTCCAAAATTCAACCATTGATTTTTGGAAACACTAGTTGTATTTATAAAATGATAACAACCCATATACCTGAATTAGACAATGCACATATTCCTCCAACTTACAATTTATATATGTTCTCCCAATTAAAAAATTGGTTCATATATAAACCATGGTTCTTTTTTATATGGGGTCATATATGTTATACTAATAAGTTTCTGTAGGTTATCCATTGATGATACACATAATGCCTCTGGGTTTATATTTTTTACATAATTGATCCTTAATAAGAAAAGATCAACTCCACTCATTTATATGAAAAGATGGACATGTTTTCAATCAAATAATTATATGAAATTACATTTCCCGTGATAGTTTGAACATGGTTATATATTGATTATTCTATTTGTAAAAACATTCCTCAGAATAAATTAAATAATATTTGTAATAATTACATGCCATTTAATTAATCCCCTTCTATAGAAAATGTGCTTGTACCCAAGTGGTGGAGGCTCCTGTTTGGAATCCAAAAGTTCTAAGATCAAATATAGAAATGGATGAATTTATAGGTATTGTAGTAGTACTATATAAAGTATCTATAAAAGTACATTAGTAGTGGTGGAACTGTTCTAGTTGTGAAACAGTAGCAACATGGGTATTGTAAGGTGAATTGTAGTTGCAATTGTTCTAATCCTAGCATTATAACATCCCATGTACTTTGGCAGTAAAATTCATCAAATGGCCCATTGTGAAATTTTTTTCATTCATGATATTAATTTTGGTCACTTGACCATGGGAATTTGGGCTATGTAATGGGTATCCTTCTACCAAGACCAAATTTCGTATTTTTAGTAATAATAAAATGGGTCTTTGCCCTCAACCATTAAAAACACAAAATCCTCTGCTATGCCCATTTGTTTAATAAAGTAAAATATAAAATGATCCTTGAAATTCATTCACAAAACTTATAAAATATTTATGATTACATTATTAAAATATTTCCAATAAATAATCTAATATGAGTCTATATTTTTTTCAAGTGATTTCATTAATATGAAATACATTATTAGAAATATTTAAAATAATCTCTGAATTTTTTATGATTTACCTCAATATTCACCTTTTAATTTTTTAAATTATTTATCTAAACACAATCATAGAGATTGATAAGAGATCGTAATTTATAATAGTTTCGAAATATTATAAATAATATTGAATATTATTAGTAAGCATATTTTCACTACCACAAATAAAGTATAAAACACCATTTTATATTTAAGCTTGTCAATTTTTATCAGTTTTTATTTTATATATAATTATTGTTTTAGGATGGGACATTATTAATAATTTATATATTAATCATTAATTATAAAATTTATATATAGGTGATTCATTAATTAATAACTAATTTTTAAGTATGAAATACCAAAATGATTTTAATTTTATATATGAAATAATATATCATCGTATCAAAAAATACACTATGTGAAATTTTTAATACATGTAAATAAAATTTAATGTTATATATTTAATTCATTAGGAAATCGTAAATTTATTTAGTTCTCTAAAAAAATAATGTATTCACCCTTCTTTAACATTTAGAAAAAATATTCACCTTCTTGTCATTACTAGTTCTGGTATTTGGATAAAAATGTGTTGATAATCATACTTTCATTTAATACCTATCATAATGAAAACCAAATTTAATGATGAATAAATGTATATATATAATATGAATATGATTGGTACTTCATTATTTTTTCATATTTTTTCTATAAATGAACATTCTTGGCAGACAAATGTGGAATTCTTTAGTTCATTACACTAAGAAAAAATATTTTGTGTAATTAATTGGTATTGTAATGGAATGATTATATTTAGAGTGAATATTGTTTTTTCATCCTATACATTCAATTTTCACTCAATTTAGTGACAATATGTGATCTCTACAATCATAATATATTAATAGAAGTATAATAAAATGATTTTAAATTTAATTTTCCATGTTGTTAATCCACTAAATATTTACTAATAAGGAGAACCACAATGATAAGGATGATAATATGAGATTAATGTATAACTTCTTATCCAAAATATAATCCAATCATTTATAAAAATTTTATTTATGCATGTATTTAAAAAGTATAAAAACTTAGAGGAAACTCCTCTACCAGTTCAAAAATGATATTTCATGGTGACAATATGATTTATTTGATGCCTTTCCCTCTACTTATTATGTAACAAAAGCTGAGATATTATGGTCTGAGAATCCATTTCGCTTTTTATATCATCCAATCTATTAATATAGTTGATAACATAAATTAGTGGTAATATGAATCATCCCAAATATATCATTGGAAATATTTTTTTTCGTTATTTACCTATTGGTTATGTGGTAGTATAGAAAAAGGTAAATTTAGAATTTAACAAATGAATTTTGATAGTATGAAATCATAAAAACGACTCTATCACTATTACATGTTTTTGATAGTGAGTAAATGTACATTGTATTGAAATGATCACACTAATATCATGGTCTAATAACATTCCATTTTCGATAACAATTATAGTTGGTTGTTATGTTCTTAATTTTTATTAATTTTTTGAGATATTATGTTTTATTATTAATATCAAACCACTCATTGAAGTCCATAACTCCAAATAAATTTTTCTCGGAATATATTATCACATATAAATTTATGAGTAAAGAATCTGTATATCCCTTCACATAAATGAAGGGAGGGACTGGTCAAGTAGGTAATGGTATTTATGAATATGGGTCTAGCTAATATCTAAATCAGTGCTCCTTGATCGGTTGAGTAGACTTCCCAAAAGTGAAATACTTATTCATATATTCATAATAATTACTATCTAGATAAATTATGTCTAGAGTGTGATACTTTTATTGATGTCATATTTGTTTTGTAATCCGAATACTCTCTTAAGATCTCATTTATAAAGTTATGTGTGATGATAGGGGTTTAGACTACTACATAATTTTATGGTTGTGTCCTTAAAGATGTTCCAAAATATATAAAATACATAATATTTTATTCAATTACTTTATTTATTATTTATAAATTTATGTACCTTATCATTTATATATCATACTTATAATTTTTGGTTATTATATATTTTATTCACCATGTTTTTTTTGAAATATTTTTACATAATCCATTTATTTTATTTCTTCATTAATTTTTTTATATCATATTAATTTTATGTCATCATTTATAATACTCTAATAAAAAACAACAATGTTATTGAAATAATAAAAATAATTAAATTATTTTCTTATGAGCTTTCCAGTGGTTGATTTATAGAGTGAAAAATAAAAAATTCTATATTCGACAAGGAAAAAATCATTGATCAAAGTGTGGTTTGAGTTGTAAAATTCCACCATCAACATTTTTATTATCTCTATTGGTTTCACATAAAAACGGATTTTGAACCATATATACTATTTACATATCCATTCATTAAATTTTTTATAATCTCACATAGGTGAGGTGATCATGTGGTATTGGATATATAATATATATTATGGTCATGAACGTCATATATAATAAATTTTTTTGGGATGACACATATACCATCATATTTAATATAATAAAAAATATATCACAAAATAAATACAATGAAATAATATTAAAATAAATAAAAACCCACAGATATATTATTTTGTTATACCTCATGTTATTTTATATACACAGAAAATCAACCTATTCCAAAATCACTATACTAAGTAAGATAAATATTCCATCAATTAAAAATTTGTGGTTTTATTAGATAATTAGTTCAGTACCATAATTAATTTTCAAAACTATAAAGGATATAAATTATATTCCCATAAAAAAACTTAAAAATAATTTTAATAAAAAATATTATTTAAAATAATTTATTTTCATGATGTTTATATTGAGGAAACATAACTTGTACCCACCCAAACTACATGATTTCTTGTTATCAACATGCATTGTTCACTCACATGTCATGTATTATACATGGTGTAATATAAAATTTGAAATGGAATGTATTTTTGATTTATTGGATGTCAATACATGTTAAATTATATGGAACACACTAATTTCAGTTCCTAAATAGTACACATGGTTTAATAAAGTTCATAAATGGGTTTTAATTTTTAAATTAATGCAACAATTCTATAATAAGTTAATATTCTTTAAAACATCACACATTTCATGTAATATAAATTTATAAAAAAATATATACTTATTTTGTTTAATGGTGTAATTAGTTTTCTTATTTTGTAAAATAATTTAAATGGATTACGACTTGGATTTTCATGTACTATATATAAATGGTTATTAAACTAATTATGTAATAATTATACTATAAATGTTTATTATTAATTATACACTACATGAATATTATGTATACACCTCATGTGTATTAATTATTTATTCAAAATATGTGTACTATTTAAAATCTTAATTTTAATTAATTATACAACAAATGTGTGTTTATTAATTATACTCCACCTATTTATTAATTATTGAACACGTGTTTTTTAATTAATTATTCACTAAATGAATAGTAATTATGTATAGTTTGTTTATAGAAAATACACTGAATGTGAAGTAATTATTTTCACTCCAGGTGTGATTTTATTAAACTCTATGTTTGTATCAATTAAAAAGACAAACAATTTATTAATTACCCATGTTGTCTGATGAAAGCATGAGCACTGCGTCATCCATGGTTGTGCGGCATGAATCCATGTAATCAATCTGACACATAAAAATGGTATATCCAATCATTATTCATTAGTTTTTTAGTAATAATATAAAAAATGAAGAATATATATCATCTTTCATATTAATCAAAGGAAACCATAATTAAAAATTATCAAATAATAAATGATCTATCAACAAGGAATCAAATATTTATAAATTATATATGTGGTCACTCTAATACCTAAATCATGTTACAAGATTAGTGGAAGATACTTAGACAGATTACTAATTATGGCTTTTAATTTTTGAAATTAATATTCAACAAGAATGTGATGATGAATTTTCCACTCTAATTAATTTAATGAAGATGCTAAATGAGAAAATCTGAAACTAAGAGAGAAAATTATTCATGTTAAATTTATAATTAATTTAATAAGGGTAAGAATACCATGATCAATAGATGCTTCTTCAGGGTAGTTTTTTCACCTTAACTAGATTCAATTTGTAATATAGTTGTGCTATGAGGATATAAAATATTATCCCTCTATTAGTGATCTACATGTACTAATTAATCTTGATCAATTACTAGTGATCTCTAAGTGATATAATAGAAGAATGTATCATCATAAATTATTCATGTTTATCAAAATTGGATGTCAATTGATATGTTGATCTTTTCTATATTTTATTTGATAGAGGGTTATGGAGGACAATACTATTTGTATTTAGAGTACCCTAAAAATATTATTGATACAATTCTTTTTGATTTTGTTTTTCTGATCATGGATATGCATTCCACACTACTCCAAAATTATATATGAAATGAATATATTGTAATGGGTTATATTTATAATTTCACTTACGTCCATAATCAATTATTAAATATAACATATTATCTATGAAAATAATAATAAAATTTCATGTATTGTTCTCACACATAGATTTGTTAAATATATTATCAAATGCAAAAATTAATATTTATATAATGATATTAAATTATTATATCATTCTCATCATTGAGCCCCTTATGGATTGACTATACCCTTAATGGTTTTACTTATAAGGAAGAATAATTATTTAAAAAATAAATATTATTTATCAGATAAATAAGTAGGCATAATATATATATATATATATTTTATGCTGCTACATGAATAATTATAAGTGTTAAATTAATATTACATTGTATTAATTTGTGAATAGGTATTTGTTTTTTGACATAACTAAATATAAAAATATTTATTTAATATATACATATGATATATTAACTTTTGAATAAGAATTCATCATCTATATATATATATATATTAATATTTAACAATAGCATGCCATGATATTTTTTAGGAAAAAAATACTGAATAATTATTATTTACAGACAATGAAAAATTATATTCATTCCAAGATTAAAATAAAAATTATAATTTACCTATAATTTATGGAAACATTATATGTGGGATCATCATGTATTATTCAATAGTTTCATTAATATAACATTCCTAATGACTAATATCGTCATCTAAAATTGAGTAATGTAAGCCATATAGGAAGAAGTTTATATCGAAATAAAACAAACCACAAGCAAATTATTTATAAAACATATACTCCATCTATGTATATATCTCATAAAATAGTTATCATTCTTACTTATTCAACTGATATCCATGAATTTCCAATTATACCATAAATGAAATGATCCCATTAATAAAAATGGTCTTATATTTTGAATTAAAATTTTCATTCAAATAAACATGATGAAATATAATGTTATATTATCTTATTACATAAAAATATTTTCTCATGTTGGCAATTAATTACATATCATTCATGATTCACCAAATGTGCACTATTTCATTTGATCATAATAACTCACGGTTTTTGGTCATTACAACAATGTACTGGAGATGGTATATGTATTAATAATAATATTAATGTCTAAGGGGAATTTCACTCTTTTTTAGATTGGAATATCCAGTGGAATGTAAATGTGAGATCTCTGTGAGTGGGTCATTTCTCCTAACTTATTACCTTAGATATTTTCAAGAGTGAACTTTATGACAATATATATTATTGCATCATTATCCTCAAACCACTAGTAGACTATATTTTCTCTATCCAGTCATATTAAATCATCCAACAATTAAAAATATATAATAAAATCAGCATAAAACATATATGTTATTATCATTGTAGGGAACTACATTGACCATTCAATGTGAAAAATACTTTATGAAAATTATCATGAAAATCACATAGAAGAAAAATTATAAAGTGATATGTTTTAAAATTAATTTATTATTCATAAGAAATATGTGTTAATAGAAGTACAATGATATTAGTTCTAGGGAACCAAATCCAATATATACAACATAACTATTATGGGGTATCCCCCCAACCCTATCTAGATATTATAATCTTATCTGTATGATGTAGTAATTAATTAATAGATTAATAAGTATAATAATAATAATATTTCAATTTGAGAAATATAAATGATGATTATATGTTATAATGATTAACCTAGAATATAGGGGGGATTTATACTTATTATTCTATAATGAACATTAGTTGGGAATCAATGATAAACTAGTACGAATAGTTAGGGGATCAATATAAATCCTAACGGGGAAAGGAGAAAATTTACACCATTTCAATGTATTGTGATGTCATCCCAATAAATATATTTTATAGAAATAAATGGTATAATAACATAATATTTTCCTTGAAATTCTAATTATATCCATTTTATATTATTATTTGGACATATTATTATAGGAGTATATATGCAAAAACACTACATAATTTATCATCCATTAGTTCATTAAATTTCTAATGAATTTCTTAAATAATGTTTCAAAAAAATAAGGACATATATGAAATAATATATACACACTCATTAAATATATATTATAAATTAATGAATCACATAAAATCCTAAAAAAGTAGTGCAACATGAAAAAACATCGATATGTATCAAAAAACTAAGATAACATCATATATATATATATTTATATATATACATAATTATATTAATAAAATTATATAGATTATAAAATTATTTATCAAAACACATTATTTGTTACAAATGGTTTATTTTAACCAATATCACTAAACCACATCCCACTATTTGGTCATCTTATTAAAAGTGTATGAGGAAAAGCGAGTTACATAGAAGAAATTAATATAGAATTTGTACTAGTGTAATGGAATAAGATATGACACAACATAATATATATTGGAAACCTAAATTAATAAAATGTTTGGGTTTCATTAATTAAATATATTGGAAGAGATAATAAATTAGAAAAATATATCAGTTTTCCGAATGAACACTACATTTATCCTCATGTACCCTTTGAAAAATAATTGATTACATTGATTAATTGAAATAGATAAAACAATGTGAGTTTTTGGCATTCATATAACAATAGGTAGATGTTGAGAAATAGTGGGATAGAAGAGTTCCCGCATTGTGTCTCTCAATAGAGAACCTTTACTATATCATCAAAAGTATTTGAATCATGATATATGAATAATGTAATGCCTGACCCCAGAAGCCCAGAGTCATTGTGTTATTACCTATCAGTGGCATGATAAAAAAAGATCAAGTCTCGAAAGACCGATTTGTTTAGTAACCTCAGAAGTAATAGATGCATTCATAAGGTTTACAATACATCAAAAAAAATAAAACAACATTTTCTCCATAGACCATAGTCATATCCCCTCAGACTATCACTGCAGGTGATTCATAAAATACATCTTCACATCCTGTGAAAATTAAAACATATAAAGGGGTGATCTATGATTCTTATTAAAGTAAACAATATAGCAGACACATTTATAAATAAGCATAAACATTTATGGTATTGTATAAGTTTAATAAAAGCCTTTGAAAATTTAACTTTATCATAACATGGAAAAAGTAAAAATCAAATAATTCCATTTAATTTTTCTCATTGATATTCTACTGGAAAAATAATCACATGAAATATCAATAGTCACATTAATAATGATGGAATGCATAATGCCAGACTTTCATAACCATAGAGTCATGGCCTTATGCCAAGACTATTTATAAGAATTTTTCATGTCCTTGGGCAAAGACACTAGTTTGTCTCATGAGAACTACCGATTCATTGAGGGGATATAGAGAGCTCCACCAGTTACATACTAAGTCCAATGCATTCCTCATATGAAAATGATTGAAAATAACATAATCATTTTTATTAAAACTAGCATACGAAATGTCAATACATTATCCATAAACCATGAATGATATAAAAATAACACATCCACAGTCAAACATATCACAAAATATTCAATACAAAATCTATGTTTTATATCATAATAATCATACCTCAAATAAATTTAAAATCCATCAAAAGATGTTGACATAGAAAAAATCAATACTTTTTTTAGAGAAATATCTCTTTCTATTTTGGAATCATTTAAAATTCATATAATTATGAAAGAAAACATTTATTTTGGAAATAATATTTTAAAATTTTATGGGATTCTTGGATGTTGTTATAACGGAGGAAAATAGCCGCACATGCCGTATAAGTTAAAAAAGACATTCTTACCTTAATTTTTTCGAAAAGGTTATAATGGACCTTTTTTGGAAAATGATGGAATCATTACTTTTGAAAAATCTTATAAAATGTCAAAAAAGGGTATAAATGAATTTAACCCATAATCTATAAAATAGTAAGAATGTATTAATTATTTTTTAAGAAACATGGATGTGGATGATAAATAGGTCCTAGTAGATACTTACATAAAAACAACCTCTGATAATAAAGTGATTGTAAATTATCCCATACCTTGTACTTATCCTTGGTCGAGGGTAGGTTAACCTCATGTATAATTGAGAAATAATTGTTATTAAATTATAAAAAATAATGATATACATTAATATGATATCATATATGATCTTCAAAAATTTCTTTGTTAATTATATCTTAGTATTCTTCATTGTTTTGGGAGTTAACAGATTCGTTTACCTGTATATTCTTTCTTATAAGAGTCATATATTTTACAGATGGGATGTATACTATTCATATATTGAATGATATAAAATATTTAAAAAAATTATTTAATACTCTAATGAAAATAAGTCTTGAATGGATACAATGGGGAATGAATCTCATCACGTTCGTGGAGACGGTAATCCGTACATACACAGTAGCGATAATATCAATCTTTTGATATTAAAATAACATATAATTGGATGGTATAAGATATATGTAGAATCATTATCATGTTATTTTTATTATTTACATAAATTACACATAATTATTCTACCCATCCAAATAATAATGTATTTAATAACAATTACACCACAACGTGGAGACAGTAAGTCGTACGTATGCACGTATGGTGACATGTCATTTAAAGGATGGATATAATTATGAATATGGTTGTACAATATTTATAATAACAGAATTGTATACAGAAGTTACTGGATTTGTTATTTTATAATTTAAATAAAAGGGAAAAGGGAAGTGGAAGAAGGAAGGAACATGAAAGAGATGATTAAATATTTACCTCTTCTTTAGGTTCTTGTTTTTGATTTTATCAAAAAGGATCCTTAGGTTGGATTTCTGACTAAAGGAAAGCCTCTAGGATGAAAGAAGGACATTTGAGAGGGTATTTGGGTAGGGTTTGGCTGAGCCAAATGGATTTGAAGGTGTGAATTAGAAGAAGGGGGAGTGCCCTTTTATAAGAGGGGTGAAGGGAACCTTAGGAAAAGCTAGAAATATTATTTAATAATAAAATAATTTTCTGTTTTTAGTGGTTCTAAATTAAATTATTTAAATGATAATGTATGGATGGGTTGAAAACCACTCAACCAATAGGTTTTATTTAGGTATTGGTCACTGTATTAAGATTATATTTTATATTTAACTCTTAGTTAAATAGTTTGACATTTACCATGTCTCGTTGTGTATTTATATTATGTATAACCCTATATTAAAATTTTGTAATTATTAAACATTGAATATAACAATTTTAAATCTTCATTTAATTTAATAATAATAAATGTTCTATTCTAATCCATGTTTAGATAAAGGATTATATTTTAGTTGTATGGTTTTTTCGGCCGAAGTACACTTATCCAATATAATTTGGTCATTTTTTATGGTAATAATAATATATTTTTTACCCTTAATTTCCCATTTTACTTTTCACCGTGGAAAATAAAAGTAAAAAGATACTATTAACCAAAAATTATTTTCATCTTATTAAATCAAATTTTACTTAAAGTTATCAACCATATCTATTGGAATTTTCTAATTAAACTCAGAGATATGGTAAAATTAAGATTTTTGTAAATTTGTAAATAGTCCTAGGAGGTGGGTAAAAGATGGTAATAAGTTTTATAAATTTATTATATATATAAAATTATTATAAACTAACTCCAATTAATTACATTGAAATTATATAGGTAATATTTATATATTTTGACAAAAAAATAAATTAATGTTAAATAAATAATTATTTAAATTAAAATTCTGTTTTAAACTATAACTCACTGTTTTTCACTATTTATCAAAAATTGAAAGATCTCAAAAAAATACCAAAAATTCACCCTACCAAAATTTCAATATTCAGAATCCAAAAATGAATCCCATTTTGAAGTATAAAATTTATATAATTTCATAAGGTTGTTATTACTGTCCATAACAGCTAATTTGATTGGATGTGGTGTGTTAGAACTCGATGATGTGTAAAACAAATGAAACTGTATTATTCAATGGGAAGCATATCGTGGAAGATTGGGGTGTTATGATAGAGCTTCATAGAATGAAAAATAAGTGATAGAGTTCTACAAAATTAGTGGTATGGTGTCTATAGAACGGTGAATCAAAAATAGTAGATTGTAATTAAGTATTATAATTTAATAAAAAACTTTAAACAATAAACCTATTTATTTTAAAAATCTAAAAACATCCCATTTTTTAAGGGGGTTTAACAATTGGAGTGATCTAAAGTAAAAACATTATTAAAAATAAGAGATACTGAATAAAATATGATGGTTTTGGGTGAAAAAGAAGCATCCTTTGAAGGTATGACCAAATCATCTTTTAGTAAAAAATAACTTTGTATCATTTCATTATATGTTAAAATATTCATATATATTAAATATTATAGATTACTTATCTATATTAAAATTTCATAAAATTAATATAAGGTTCTTCACATATAATTTTAAATTATTTTTTGAGTAGATATTAAATAATCTCATCTTATAATTCCTTTTACACTGATGATCTAGATAAGAATTTTTTTTGTACCATTGTTTAACTATAAGATCAAAGTTTATAATCACTCTATTGGTGATCTAAAAATGCGCCAAAATCATAGAAAAAAATCATAGAATTGTCAAGTTATATAATTTACAATCTTGATCATAAGTATATTTCATTTTTAGTCATAATTGAATACTTCTAGAGAGGATGAACTCTGGATGCTATCATATTGTCTTGGGAGAGGTTGAGATAATGGAACTCTATAAATCATGATCACTCTCTTGGTATTAATAGACTCCCACACTATCTTTTGTGTACACCAATTTTTTTATGAAATAGTTATAATTAGATATATATTATGGTAGGTTTATTGCTGGAAAGGTTCACACTAAACCCACAACATCATTAATATTCTTATTTGAGCACATGAAATTTAATAATAAATTAATTAGTCCTTTTGTATGGGCAATGAATATATGAATATATGAATATATGAATATATATATAATTTATATGATTTACAATAAAAAAATGAATCTCGATATTCTTTCCCACAATAAAATTTACCAATTATCAAATAATGAAAACTTTCATTATAAAAAATTCAATATTTTTCTCAATGATAAAAATAATATAATAAATATTATATTCTCTATATATGAAAATAAATAATAATAATTAATATTTAGCTTTATTATTCATTCAAATAACCCATAATTAAATTATGTAAATAAAGAAAAACGAAGAAATATTTTTTATTCTAAATTATTGGATTCAATAGTTGAATATAATTAGGATTATGTATAGAATTATGTGTGACCCTCTTTTGAAAATTTTCAATTGAATTAATCATGAGTTCATAAAGCCTTTGTTTACACACTTACAAATTTGGTAATATAACCATAATGAATAAACATAACATCACATTGATTTGAAGAATCCTATGTACATTCACAATGTAATTAATACTTTTATCATGATATCACTAATGAAATAGGTTGCGTGTTGGTTCCATAAACATATATTCATAATGCATAATTCTTTTAATTTTCAAAAATAAGGTTACCACCCCAAAAACATAGAAATTTATTTATAAAGGTAGTTATATTCTATCATAGGTCCTTAGATAAAAAATTTTAACATAAGACAAAATGGATAAATCATTTCTTACTTTATTTATTTATAAAATATCACTCATGATGCACCCAACTTACCATGACTGCCTATGAACATATGTCATCACAGTTTTCATCAATAAATCAAAGTGCACGAGTCATGATATCCATTAATAATATTATTATAGTCAATATATCAGTACCCACATATTTATATAAGAATATCCAATAGAACATTAAAATGTTTATTTTTTAATTGATAGGTCTATTATCATATACTCTTTTATTGGAGATTATCAAGGAAGATTTCCCTACTACGGTATCTTAATGTATTATGAGCCTCCAATATCTAATAGAATATATCATATATGACCCAACATATTATATCTTCTGCTCATAGAATAATATTATAGTACATTAATGTTCCCATCATTTTAAATAATCTCTATAGCCTTTCAGTGGGACATATATTCTTATAACAATACCACGTTAAAGTTTTATGTAGATTAACTATTATAACATGATACAAAATCATTATTAATTGATAATCATGTATTCACATATGAGAAAAATGTTTTCTAGGAAACATAATCCAATGGATTTCCACTTCCAATATAGCCAAAAGATTATAACATTTATCTAACTAGATGTCGAATGATAATCACACCTCTTCATAGATATATGATCGCAAAATTTAATGGTGATTTATTGAGCTCATTTATAGGTATTATTTTTAATTTTTATGTGTATATCATGGTTGGTTTATTATCTAGGGTGTTTTGTTGAATTTTTTAGAATTTAGGAAGTTGGAGTTGTTGTGAATGGTTGGTGCCCTATTTTCCCAAACCATGTAGGCATTCCATCAATATGTAATAACCAAAAAATGGAATTCACATGGATATTCGAATTTTTTTCAAATCATGTATCATTTTAGATGTAACTATGTGAAACCCCTATGTGATGTGAATGGTTTGGTGAATAGTATGGGAAAATAGTACAACCCATACAATAAACCATTCATGGAGAAAATTAAACCCATAAAAATTATATTTAAACATCTTAAACCACATGGACATCACCCTTTGTTTACCCAACTCGACTTACATATTTTTTGGATAATTTATAGAGGATCTATTATATATTCAAAGGCCATATAACCTCTATTTTAGATGATTTGAATCCAAAATTAAAAATATACACCTATAAAACTAATATATTCTCATTATAATTGTTTTCAATTGACTCTCTCACTATCTCTATTTTCTCATATTCTATAGGTATATCATCCTATAATAGAAGTGGATCAATATCTATGTTTTGATATATCTAATTTGATTGATATTATATCTAGGATTCATGTAACAATGTTTTATGGTTTGAGTTCTTCATCATTTCACATAAATTTAGGATTTCTATTATAATGCATACATCATCAATATTGGGGGAGTTAGTCTAAATTAAAAGTCTATATTCATCAATTTTAATTCCATTGATGATTTATAGAATTTCAATTGTTTCATTATAAAAATTAATTATGAATTGATTAATTAATTGAATAATTAATTTTTTGAATCATTGAATCAATTAATTGAGTTTCAGTGTCAACATGAGGTGAGTGGAAAATGGGAAAATTGAATTGGGTAATTTTTATTCCTTAATTAGTGGAATTCGATTAGTAAATTTCTAAATTAATAATTTAATTTTGTGATTATGGATTTGGTGGGAAATTGGTATTTCATAATCAATTTATTAATGTGATATGAATATATTAAAAGTGGGGATGATGAGACATTTGACTTGGGCATATATGGTGAATGGGTTACATGACGTGAATATTACATTATGGTTTAATAGTGAATTTCATATATTATTTCATGTGAATGAACAATTAAAACTTTAATTATTATGAAATTTTGTAATGGTAAATCAAGATGTGAATTAGTTATTAATATCTAATGACAATTAACTGTTATAAATGTGATATATTTGTTATATTTGATTAATTTATATATGAGTTTGGGATAAAAAAACTTTTTTAAAAGCCCAATTATATGATTGATTGACATTTGAGTGTGCGGAATGGACTTTAACTTCACAATGAAACTTTTGTAATTAATTGATAACATGTTTTGGAGAAGGAATAATTATTCAAAAGACCATATATGATTGAATGGTATTCATGTGTGGGAAGTGTATTGATTCTTCAAAATGACATAATTATAAATTTGTAGTGGGACACGAATGGATGCTTCAAATACACACAAGATTTCAGACAGTTTATATTAGGCATAGAATGTTGACATTGGAATATGGTGCAAATTGTATGTTATAGGGATGAATTGAAATGTTAAATGACAAATATGGTATTTTGAGAACTGTTATCCTAAGGGTATAATTCTGACTACAACATGGGAAAAAAATTTCTTTATTGTTTGGTTTTCCATGGGAACATGAGGATTATGTTGTTAAATATTAGTAATTTATTATGTTAATTGTTTAAATTATTACATACAATTTATTATTAATAAAAAATCATATAGTAATATTGAATTTATATATTTTTGATAATATATTGGTGGTGGCCTTCAATATACATAACGTAAGGTTATAAAAATAAAATTACATGATTTTAATCATAAATATGCATCAGAGTACAAGTGATGGATCATAAAGCCTAGTTTATTTGAAGACTAGGTAAATAAAACTAAAAACATGGAACTAAATAAAAAATATCTTTATTTAGTCTTCATAAAGTACTCAAAACTGCCATTGATCCCTTACAACTACAAAGGGAAAAAAGGATATTACATGAATAAGGGGATTAGCTAAAATCAAAGGGAAGAACCATAAGAACAACGCATTAGCACACTATATAGAAGGCCAGACATGATTATATAAAAAAATTAATTTAGGGAATCCTAATATATAAAACATCGATCATATAAACATGTATTCATTGTAATGTGGAGGAAATAGAAAATATGTATTTAGTACGTTTCATGGATAACTATCAAGACCATTTCCCATAGTAGCACAGGCCAATGCAAACCACTATGACCGGTGCACATAGTTTCCCATGCCAAGGCTAACTGCCAAGACTATCACACATAACCTCTAATGAGACTCAACATTAACCAATAAATTGGAGAAATATATAGTCCCCCAAATATTACCTTGCAATTAATATTTTATCCACATAAATAATCATACTTAATCAAACTTACATAAACATAAGGTTTACCCATGGAATGTATTGGGTCTGTAATAAGGTTATGAAGCATAACAAATTGTCACATCATAATGGTGTGTAAGAAAAAAAGGATCTAAAATTACATGGGAATTAATATAGGAAAAAATTCTTGTATCATGGTATGTTATTTTAGGAATATGTGGCAACATGTATGAAAAGATTATATGGAATTTTATCATTAATACATTTTTGGGAGGTTTTAAGGAAAATAATATATAGCCTTTAATATAGAAATGGGAAAAATAATTCATAAATAACTATAATAGAACAAAGAATATTTTTATAATAAATAAAAATGATTTTATAAATAAAATGGTAGCTTTAAATATAATATAATTTCCACTTGAAAATATTTAAGAATTTTGGAAGTTATCTTAAAATAGGTTTTCTAATCAGGATGTACTGAGGAGGGAATCACATAAAAATATGTATATCCCAAAAAGATAATAATGGAATGGTCATGATAAAATAATGTTTTACTTTTAAATTAATTTTAAAAGAATCACATAAACAGATAAAATAATTTCAATTTGGTAGAAATAAAGATAAGCAAACCCGAGGGACTAAATATGATTTTGATAAAATTTCATAAGGATTAACGGCATGGTATTAGTTATACATAAAAATTATTAAGGAAAGGGAAAGGGGTTTCTCATTACATATACATCATGAGGGAAGAATGGAGGAGGTTATAAATCATATTCCATCATTATATGTTACACATAAAAAGGGGTATAATAGAAGACATTATTGAATAAAAGTGTAATGGGGAGGATCCCTTAACTTCTATTTGGATGTGTTCTCCCATTGTTATAAATGACATGAATAAAAAAATTAGGTCTATTAAATTATAATTAAAGAACATCCTATATTTTTAATTAACATGTTATAAAATTTTTATGTTCATTCATGGAATTTTTAATTAGTTATGTTATTTAATTTCATTTTTCTGGAATGATTCTTTTTAAGGATTTCAAGAACAGTTCACTTGTATTCATGAATGGATGTTCATTTAATAAATGGATAGACAAACAAAATTTTCATTATTTGTTATTTATAATATTATTAAAATTTATATGATGTTATAAATAATGTTTTTTATATTCCATGATAATGATCGATTATATAATAATTTAATGATGATCATTTTGGTTAATTCGGGCGGTTTTTGGACCACAAAAAACTGTTTTTGATTAATCAATTATAAATATATAAACAATTTAGTTCCAAAAAATTAAATAGTATATAGTAAATATAATATTATGTAATTCATATATAAAATTTGATTAATGACCAGATCTGATGGTGGTAATGGAAAATTAAAAAATGTCGTTCTTGAAGGTGATAAATTAACACCTCAAAAAAAGTGTTTTCCATTCTAAAATAAAAAGATTATGAGAAGGGGGTTGGATGATATATTATTCCATTAGTATAATATAATTACATTATAAGTTAGTTACTGGAGTTACCATACCATTTATATGAGTATAGATGGGTATATATTTATAAATATTATTAGAAATTAAATGTAAATTAAAAGCAAAAGAGATAGAGTGGAATTACCTTTTCAATCATCCTTAAGGATCCAAGGATTAGTATTTTGATGAGACTATATGATATTTGTGTGGGGAAGGGGATAGGTATGTTTTTTGGGTATATATTAGAATAGTACTAAATCTATAGGTGTGTGGGGAAAGAGGTTGTGAAGGGTTTTATTTATAGTTGATGTGAGGGGGGCTTTCACAATACTATATTCATTAATTTATTATCTCTCTACAAGACTATAAATAGTGGTGATAAAATGACCTTGAATAGTAATAAGTTAATTTGATTTCAATACAAATGTCATTTACATCATCCATGAATCAATCATGATTCAAAAATTCATTTATTTTGAAAATTTTATAAATTATTGAATTTCATTATACTGCAAAATAATCATGTATATCAGAAAAATCCCAAAAATTATCGATATTAAAATTTTCGACATGTTGAATAAAAAAATTAAATACATTTTTAGATATATATTTTTAATATAATTAATATAATATATTATAAAAATCATAATTTAATCCTAAAAACATATTTTAAACAATGTATTTACATATTCTAAAATATAAGAACATCATACATTTACATAATTCATATTTATATTCTCTTATAGGTAAGGTATCTATTAATTATGGTATATCAATATTCATAAGGGTAACATTACTATTCATAAGGTAATTTTACTAATAACTAAAATATAAGTTGGGCATACTATACTACAAATAACTTACTAATCTCAACCATGTATTTAGGATTTTAGAATTTCATATCACATAACTGGAAAATTATGTTTAAAGGTCACATAGTACATAATAGTTCATTGTGTAGTTATTTAATGTGATTATATGACATAATATTAAGAAGACATTTTCCCTGGAAATGTTTTGGTCGTTTCATAATATGTTGTACTCAGACTCTACTTTGGAAACCCAATCAGTACCCAAAGAGAATTCTATTTTACAGGTTAGAATTATGGAAAGATCAATATGTTCCCTAGAAGAGATGGGATGGAGAATGGAGGAGGGATCTAGACATGGTGTGAAGAGATGCATGGGAGTCTTAGTGTGAAATTATTTTGGGTTTTTATTAGACACTTAAACCTTATTTGATCAAGACACATCTACTATTTTATTTTAGATATTTTTTTTTCAGTTTTGATTATCACATGGATATGTTATTTCTTGAAATTTGTTATATTAGTTTGGTTATTTTTTATTTAAATACCCTATTTTTATACTTTGATAAAGATCATATAGTCTCCCCATTATTTATTTTAGACTCTTGCAGCTACTCTATAACCTCGAGAATACGGGGATGTGTGCATGTGGTATTTTGTCCAACCGGCTCATGGAACAGGTGTGTGGAACTCAAATGAGGATATTACAAAGTGATATAAGAGATCATTTCATTATTTTATTTATTCATACTAATTGGTAATGGTATAGAGGAGATTAGGATAAGTGGGGCCTTAGTTTAGAGATTGTACAAGGGAGTGGATATCCAATGTATAACAGTAAAATCTAAGTAACCAGGGTTTGTTTTTTTAATAAACGTGTTTCATTATAGTGGAATATTGTTCCACCTCATGGGATGCACTAATTGTGTGATTTGATAATTGTTTATGATATTTTATTTTATTTCACTCATTTTCTAGTATGGAATGTTATTTCAATATGAATGAAACATTATTGCAACCCGTGATTTATTTTTACATTTATAATTTTATGAATAAATGGTAAATTATGATTTGGGTTAGTTTTTGAAATTGAAATGTTTTCCATTATTGTGTAATTTAACTAATCATAGTCCCGGATATGAAATTGAACATTTTAAATTGATGAAAGATATAAAAAAAATCCTTTCATAATGAAAACATGAATAATGAGAATTCATAATGAGAATTAGTTTACCATTATAAACAATGTCCAAGCTGTTGAATGGTTTAGGGTAGTGTTAGTTCCTATAATTCGATTATGGTGTGGGGTTATAGGGAGTTAATTTTCATGGATTGTTATGAATTCCTATTACAGAAGTATGTTATATTTCATCTATATTTCCATATATGAGTGTTTGGAATGGTAGATATATTCCTCCACAATGAAACTTTTTTTTGATTCATACATGATGTTATAGATAGAAAAGTCCCAACAATAGTTGAACCTAAGGTAACAATAATTCCAGTTGAGGAAGTTAGATAAAATTTCCATCAGATATTTTCTCATTTTATGTAGTGTATGGAAAGAGACCTAGGGCAGGCAATGAGAATCATGTTAGATATATCCTGATATTTATAGTCAATCACCCTCTTACATTCACTAGATGTGGTTTACATGAGGCCAATGAGACCAATATTGAGTATATATAGAAGATACATGACCAATTATAGGATCCAATAATGAAAATAGAAAATATGGTCTCTTTTATGCTACATGGTCAAGCTACGATTTGGTATGACATCCAAAATTATGATTGAATTACAGAGAACATGGAGTGGAATGAATTTTAGTATATGTTCATGGATTACTCTTACCCTAATAAGATTAGGCAGAAGAGAGGGGTTGAGTTAATGAGGTTGAATCAGTGGAGTATGACTTCAATGGATTTATCTTGTCACTTCATATATCTACAATTCATTGTTCCAATGTTTTTGGGGGATTAGGATTCTATGAAAAACCTTTTTTTTTGAATGTGATTAAATGTGAAAAAAATCCTCATTAATATACTCATGCTTTAAGAGTATCAATAAGTGGTGAACCAGGGTCCCATTTTTGGAATATAGTCAACAGACTATCTTTAATAGCATTGTTATCAATGATGAACATGATAATCTTATTTTTATAGGATTTTTTCAAAGTCTGTTATCTTTAAAGGATTTTTCTTGGGTGAGGAGGGATAAAAATGATGACGATACATGGGTGAGACTATGTTGTGCAAGGAGGTCCCCTCAATATTTAATTTCCTAGTGTGGTGGGTAAGGAACAAAGCTTTTCCTACTGATGAAAACAATAACCATATGTGTGTTAGTTATGCCTTCAGGTGTTGGTGTTGCTATGAGACCAAAACATGATCCCTTGGGAATTTTTATATAGTGAATTGGCTTGATGGATATGGATAGTGTTTGGTGATTTCCCTAGGTGGAAAGGACATGGAGGGATGGTGGAAAACTTTTTAAATTCATGGTTTCATGGAGCGGGCAGTCATAGACGTGAAAGGGCGGAATGAGATATTCTAATAATTGCAGGATGCTAGACCCTTTGGGGCTCAAGGAATTATGCGTGGGATAAAAATATCAGAGGTACACTGGCCAATATTATTTTTAAAATGAATAACTCTTTTCTGGACATCGCACGGGTGTATACAGGTTTCCAGGATACGTGGCGGTGAATGATATTATACGAAGTTGTTATCCTTCCAGCCGAAGTAGGGAGTTGCGTCATGGGAACTGGGTATGATGTCATCCACTTCACTTCATCTTAAAAATCAACATGGATGAATCACTTTTTGGGGGAGATGATAGGTGGAGGGGTTATTCAGAACATTGCAGGGACTTGTGTAGCAACATTTTTTGCTATCTATGGTAGGGGTGACATTTTCCTGGATGAAACACATGTTATGCTCACAGGTTTAGAGAAGTGTGGGTAGCAGGATATTAATCTTAAAGCCGTGTAAACAGATTCATTAATTATCTTCAAAGCATTAGCAGGTACTGGTAAGGTTCTTGTGGAGTAGTGTTTATATCATCAGAAAGTGAAAGCGGATTTTGGGTAATCTTATTTATTTCACGCACACATGGTTGAAAGTGAACCAGGTGGCAGATTTATTGGTTCTAGAGCTTCACCCAACCAATGTATGTCTTTTTAACTTAATATATGTTTATTTCCTTGTGAGGGTATGATGTTTTGATTAATGATGCTTTGGGATTTCACTTTTTTCGACCTCTGTGATTATCGTATATCTTCATTTCTTTCAAAGAAAATAAAAATGTTAGTTTTCAGTCATTTAGGGTCCCATTTATGAGGGTAACTTAATGGATTCCATTTTTAGAGGACAGGTAGTTCATGCTGGACTGTCAGGAGTCATGCATATAAGGATAAAAAAGAAGTGTTAGGTGAATTTTGACCTGAGTTTTGGAAAGAAGACTATATTGGGGGAGGATTAGTTACATGGGACCATTCCCAGGTGAATATTCACCAATGAAGTAGGTCATGTACCTATCATATATATTGTCTTTAATAACCTATAGTGTGTCAATATTATATAAAGAGTATGCATCTATATAATTTGTTAAATGACCATGTTAGATGGGTAATTATGGAGTAGCTAGGATGAATTAGAGTGTGGGAGGTGATCTTATACACTGTATAAATATAGAAGTTGGTGTTCAATTTGTCATTGAATAATAGGATGTAAACATGGTTCATCCAGGAAAGAGTGACCATATCAGAAGGATGGTGAAACATATAAGGCCAAGACTAATTCACAAGGAAAATGCAATGAAATGTTACATAGATTTTAGCCTACACTTTTGGATAATGAGTTTGGTCCATAGACAACTAGTGGTTCTATTATTATTACTTCTATACTGTCTACTGTTTTAATTTACACTTTTGGATATAATTAGTTTATATCCTCACAACTTGTAAATGGGTTGAGTTTAGAAATGAAATTTATGAGTATTGTTATAAAAATTGATACACTATTGGGAGTGTGGTCCTAAATCATCTGCTTACTCAATGGGAATCCTCTTGAGTTTGGGGAGTATGATTTTCCATGAGATATTTATATTCTGTACATTTTATGGTTCTTCGTAATTATAGGTATGGACTAGATAGAGTAATATCGAGAACATATTGATTGTTACCACTAGAAAGATAAATTTATGTCTCCAACAAGTGCAAAATATATTCACCATGGAGAGCATGATATATAGGAAGTCATTAAAGGCCCATTACATCATCAACTAGGGGATCTCACCATTTATGTTGATACGAAATTTATATATGGTGGGGTGTAAAATCATATGACTTTCCTCCAATATTGAAAATTTTTAATGATTTTTTTAAAGGAATTATCAATATTTATGCCGAAGATACGTGTTACATTTATAATTGAGATCATTCCTAGTCCTTCTCTAGTTTCTATTACACTATTAAAAATAGAACCTACATAGTTTCAATAGCATAAGAATCGTCTGTGATATTTGATGGATAATGTTTAATTGTTACGAGTATATAACCATGGGTTTCATCAGTTTGGTTTTCATAGAAGGATCATTAGAATATACTGTTATTTAACAATAACTTAAAGTTTAATTGGATGGCAATGAATACAAAACTCCTTCAAATGTATATCAATTAGTTATTTTTTATTGGGTGGAAACTGTGTTTTCTCTATGATAGACTTTAGATCGAGGTATCATCAGTTGAGAGTTTGACCTTCAAATATATAATATATTAGTTTCATAATGTGTAATGGATTTTATTGTATCATCATGAATTTATTTTTGGGATGATGAACACCCTGGTAGTGTTTATGTATATGATAAATATAATTTTTCATTCATAATTGGATTTGTTGGTGGTTTTTTGTAGATCAAATCTTCTTATACTTGAAGAATCATGACAATCATTCCCAACATTTTGACATCAGTTTATATACAATAAGATAGATCGAAATATGTTCCATGATATCTAAGTGTCAGTTTTGGATAGATCATGTACACTTTTTTCCACACATTATCTCATAGGAAGGTGTTCTAGTATACTTAAGGATGTGAAGGTAGTGGTTTTTAAGAGAATCACAATAGTGTTTTCAATATTCGTATATTTATGGGTTTAGAAGGCTATTATTAGAGGTTAGAACATGACATTTCTAGAATGGATGTACATCATTTTGAATTGAATAATATGGGGTAATGTGGAATGTTTTGAATCAAAAGAGACTTCCTTCAATGAGTTTATTTAAAAGATGACTATAATACCAGTCATGATCATACTCAAGCAAGGTGAGGAGTGTATAATGTTTTTTTATTTTTCTGGGATAGGTATTAGAGTAGTCTTTTTGTAGAGAAATCGATTTTTGGTTTATGGGTCATAGAACTTGCTGAAACCTGAACATAACTACCCTATGCTTGATCGCTAGTTCGTTTCGTTTTTTATACCTTGATGTGTTAGAGATTTTACCCATTGGATGAAATGATTACCATGTGTACTGACCATAAGAGAATACAGTATATCATTTAACAATATTTTTTTAATCTCCATCAGTGTAAAAGGGTTGATTATTCTAATTCATTCAAATTTTATATAGAATATATGCTAAGGAAAAAATGTTGTTGATTCCTTATGTATAAAAACTCATTATCATGATTTTTAGGAGACTAGAGATGAGTGGAAGATGATGAATTTGTTAGTTGAGATGCATGTTTTTCCTCGAGAGGGTTATGATAAGATGAATCTAATATCAGTTTCATGGGATTATACACTTTTTAGTAGGATTAGAAACATGATATATGAGGATTCATTATGTTTTTCCATAATGGAAATACTTGAAGGTGGGTAGCCAACATCTGATTCAAGAAAAGATGAGTACATGATTATATGTATTAAGAATATGGTTCTGTCACTAAATAACATATAGAAGGAGATATTGTTTGAGATTCATTCCAAAAAATGGACAATACATCTGTGTTTGAAAAAAAAATGTTCCATAAACAATTAATGAAATATTTGTGTCTAGGAATGAAAAAGGTGGATATCAAGGTTCATGACATTATGCTACACATGTTCAAAGGTGAGGGCTAGTCATTAATGGCATGTACGTTTAATACATTCATTTACAATTCTATAATCGGATTGAGACAATGGTACAAGGAATTTTTTGGTGGGTCTCTAAAAGATGCCTCAGAAGAATGATGCTATTTTGGTGGTAGTATATCTACTAGTGAATGTATAGAATTTATTTCTTATATGATAGAAATTCTATGTAGGCTCGTTGGGATATTTCTATATTCCAAAAATATTTTTTTTGCACACCGTTTTATAGAGTATTGTTTTAGACCATCAGTCATGTATTAATTCACAATTCATATAGGGATTATGGCATGATATATGAGGACAATTTTATTTGTGTATGAACATCCACCCACAGATAGATGAGAAGATTGTGTGTACTAAACATGTTTTAGAAGATATAAATTGTGCATTTTTTCATGAAATCATCTATTTTTAGTAGAATCACTTAGCTCCAATTGATTTTTCCAATAACTATAGTTATGACATAACTATTCTGATTGTTCCATATAAGGCACATTATTGTAGGCAATCCAATCTCTTATTTTTTTTATGGAGTCATGTGAGTCATATTGGTTGGATCCAAGTGTCTTGAAATAGATGGAAGATAAGCTTATGTAATTTATGAAATATATGCCTATTTCTCAGTGTAGAAAAAATTCTTATATTGATCAATTTTAAAGACCCATTATGTTTTTGGTGAGTGATTAATTTTGCTTTTGTTTGTCACATATATTGGATTGAAATATGATTTGGAGATATGGTATTTTGGAACCCTTGATTGTTGGATCCTCTTGTTCCCTCAGTGACGATAGTGGCTTCGACTCTGACCCCTCCCCACATCACGAGGGAGGGGGAATCATCGACTCCTGTGGGTCCCAAGACCTTTCTACCATTCTGTAATACTCCTTTTCTCCCTCCTTTTCAAAATGTTTCGGTTTTCCTTAAAGCCTCGAAACTCCTCTATGGTTACCCTAACCTAAAAATCTCGAACTCGATATTCTTAGAGTCTTCGGAACTTCTGAATCTCACTCTGGTTTCACTCTTCATTCTTATGAGACCTTCAGTTGATGCTTTTGACTGGTTCATGTTTTGTTCTTGGGTTCTGCAGGAATGAGCGGTGGTTGGTTTGCTTGACAGTCGCCAGATTATGATACACTTTGAATCGGAGGTTGACCGCATTCAGGGATGGACCAGTTTACCACGAAGCTTCAATGGGATGGGTTTCATTCTCCTTCACAGGACTTTCGATCATCATATGAAGTGTGATTCTTCGTCAATGGAATTTTGGTTCAGTTTACCTAAACATCAACTTCCTTTCCAGAACCCTTTTCTTCTTCTGTTGAACGGTAATATGATAGGAAGGTTTCATTGTTTTTATAATCATATTGTGGTTGTCTGTCATCCTATTAACCCCCAAATATGCGTTGAATTGGATGTGTCTCACATGAATTTCGATTTTATATGGATTACCATAGGTGAGGAGTATAGCTGAAAACAGAAGTTTTTTATGAGAATTGAATGGATTTCTACTCTATTTGTAAGCGACAAGGGAATACCTCGTCGGTCTACCATATGAGAGATAATTCAAGAAAGATGAAATAGATGTATAAGAATGCGAAGGGTGTTTCAATGAACAACCCAGTTCAGGGGGCTTCTAAGGTGGTCACAACTAAAGACACCAATAATTCGGATTTTCCTAGGGGTATGGTGGCCCAAGTTAACCTTATAACTGATGATTTGTGTGGCAATCATTCTGGTTCAGTGAGGTTAGAAATTGATTCAAACAATAGGAATTCTGGGAAACAAATGGTTATGGAGAATAGCCAAGTTGATCTGGGGTTGACGGATGGGGGGTGGGTACCTCTGTTATCCAAATCTGTTGTGGAGGTTTCTTTTATCCCCCACCTTGTGACCTGTGGAGAGGGCCATAGATCAAAGGAAAATGGAGGACCAAGGTTGAAACCGAATCCAATGGTTTTTGATGTTTTTAAGTGGTCAAGACATGACTTAGAGATCATATCTACACCCACTATTAGGATAGATACTTATTATATTGTGGAGGGGAGACACTCCATCTTACCAGAGGTGGTCGACCTACCTGTGCTACGGGATCTAAAGGTTTAGATCAACTGGAAGGGCCCTTCCTTACCATTAGTAACCGGTAAGATGGTCTCTCAACAAACTTGTAGGAAGAAAGAATAGATTAGGGGGTGGAAAATGTGTCATAGATGGATAGTGGAGTTAAATCACTGGAGGATCTACAAGGTATGGGAAAGGAGACATAGTCCATTGCTGTGGAGGAAGCTATTGCTGAAGAGGGGCGACTTCCATTGATGGAGAGTAATAGCCCAGACCAGTGGCAAGGGAACAACTCAGTGTCTCCTACTGCTGTTGTAGGGGTGTGATATGATTTTGGAAGGGAGAGTCCTAGGAGAGGGAAACAAAATGCGAGTGGCCCAGTCGGCCGCTCTTTCAGTGATGTTGTTTAGAGAGGGAACCAGAAGATGGCTTTAACTGATGATCCCTTATCTGATTCTCCAAGAAGAAGCCCAAGAAAGTATTACTCTTATCTTACACGGCAGAGTCGGACTAGATCGATATCTAAATGGAACAATGAGGCGATTGTGGCATTTAAAAGGGGTAGTGTGGTCGAGAAGTCATCCCCAGATCAACCCGGTCATGATATGCTTAGGAGTCGGGTCCAAAGTGCAAGATATTAGAGGTCTCCAGATTGGAAATCTACTACTAATGAAGATGGATCTTACATGGGGTGAAAAGATGAATCTGGCTACTATGATATGTAAGTTTCACCTTTTTTGATTGGGTTGTATGTTGGGGTTTCAGAAACCGTTAAACGACTTTTAAAAATGAAGAAAATGATTTGCGGTAGAGAGTATTGAAGTTGTGGAATACTGATTGGATCTTCTAGAGAGATATTGTTTAATGAGCGATGTTTCTTATGTGTCATGGCATTGGCAGTACCACCCTAGCCCTTCACATGTGATCAATGTTGATGATGTTGAGATACATATTGATGATTCCCGCAATGTGCATTTGATACCTCTGTTTGATCACATTGTTAAAGTATGTTAGTAAAGGAAAATGATTATTGTTTATATATTGTGGAATCGTGTCCATGTTTTTGGGAAAACATTGGAGATATTAGAGGTTATGTGGGATAATATGACCAATATTGTTACCTCATAATCTTATAGTTAATTTGTAGTATAGAATGAGGAAAATATATTATATGTTTGTAAATTTTAAGACCCAAACTTTTTGTGGAGATGTCTTGAAATTGATAATAGGTAATGTATTCCTTGTTTATAGTATAACTTGGTTGGGTTTTAACATGGATAGTTTTTGGGAGAAATTTTTGTATTTTGGTTGAATTTCGGGTAGTTAATAGTTAGCATGTGTTTTCCCAAACCCTATGCCTAGGACAAAAAACCATGTGAACAAAAATAGAAGAGATTAAAATGGTGAAACACTGTTTTCCAATAATTGTTCCAATATAGATGTAAACATGAAAAACCATGAGGTTAGGAATGTAGTTAGGAACATAGATAAAGAAAATTGTACACCCTGTATAAAAAACTAAGCTTCCCAGACAAGAAACTATGCATTATTAAAATTTAACAACTAAAAATTAGATTAAATATTCCTTATCCCCTTAAACTTCATACTTTGTCGGCCCAACTATTCCCTAAATGATTTATCTCATTTTTTGAGGTTTATTGATAGATTCCAATTCCTTACAACACCAATTATAGATGATTTGATGGTTAGATTGAAGATATGATCCTTTTCTGGGATGATATTATCAATCCAATTGGTTTCCTCCCTCTCTCTCTTTCTTCCCTCATCATTTGAAGGGGTATTTTCTTCTATTGGGAGTGGATCGAGATCTCTGTTTTGATATAACTAGTTCGATTTAACTTGGTTTGAAATTTCTTATATAGATGTTTCTTTTCATTGTGTTCTTTACCATTATGCTTCAATTGGGGATTTCCTTGGGTGAGCATTCATTACAAATCATAAGATTGGTGGTCAAAATTCAATTCGCATAGTATTGAATTCCATTTTTTGTGTTTGTTTAATAGAATTTCAATTTGAACATTTGAAAATTTAATATTTAATAGAATAAATTAATTTAATATTAAATTTATATAATTAAAGAATTAATTAATAGAGTTTTCATGTGAACATTTGATGAGGTAAACTTGGTCAAATTTAATTGGGTAAATATTATTTTGAAATTTTTTTAATTAGTTTAATTAATACCTAAATTTAATAAAAGAATTTTGTGATTGTGGAATTAATGGGAAATTGAGATTTTGTAGTTTTTTCAAAAAATGTGAAATGAATTAATTGATAATGGGGATTATGAGATAGTTGACATGTCCATAATGGGATAATGGTTACATGAATTGAATATTGAAACATTGTTTAATAGTGATTCCACATACTATTTCATGTGATTAATGTATTAAACCAGGAATGGTTGTAATAAATTGGAATGGTATTTAATGAATTGAATTGAATATTATTTGGTTAATGATGATTAACCGAGATACATGGTATATGTGTCATATTTTTTTTAAATTGATATATGTGTGGGGGACATGGATATCTCATTCAAAATCCCAATTTTATGATTGAATGGTATATGAATGTGGAACATGAACTGTGGCTTCAAAATCATATATGAGTGGTTAATTGATTAAGTTATGGGTCTCATTAACATATTTAATTGAATGATATAAATGTGAGGGAAATATACTATTGATCCAATGACCCGTAGTGATAAATGAGTTTTTGTGGGACATGAATTAGTACATCAAATACATATAGGGTTATAGACATGGTGTTTTAGGCCCTTAATGTCCGAATTGGACTATGGTTCCAATTTGAAAAAATTTGAATTGAGTTGAAATGTTAAATTATAGCCATGGTATTGTCATATGTGTTATCCTTTGGGGATAGTTCATCCCTTGGCATGGGTTTAAGTAAGTATTGATAGTTTGGTATTCCCCCAGAACCTGAGGTTTAGGTGGTAAAATTAAAAATTATTAATTATGAAAACCATTTACATCATTGATAGAATATATTATTTGTACCAAAACATACAATATTTTTGAATGGATATTTATTTGGAAATCATTTTTGGTGGCCTACTGAGTTGTACTCACACCTTACTAGGGATGCCTTATCGGTGCCCGAATAGAGTACATGTTTTTTAGACAAAATAATGGAATGATCCCCATGTATGATGGCTAAGTAGGGACTTATCATAGATGAAGGAATAAGACATGGTGTTCATAACCACTTGGGATTTTATGTGTTTCGTTCCTTTGGGTTTCCAATAGTCACAGACCATTTTTTTTTGATGAAATATCTTATATTTTAGTTTGATATTGTATTTCAGTTTTGATTATAATGTGATTCTTGTTTTTTTGGTTATTGGTTATATTATTTTAGATATTTCTTATTTAATTATACTATTTTTACACATTTATAAAGAGTGTATTGTCTACCAATGATTTATATTACACCCTTGCTACAATTCAAAAGATTTTTCTATATAGGGGCCACGTTTTACATAATGTGGTCATCTAAAATGCGACACCAGTCGGTGGTACCTGAGTCAGGATGAAATGTTATATAACTCCATGGAGAAGGGGTCGACCACATTTTCCTCTATGGAATAATTTCACATTATAAAATTACTTTTTATTATAAAAAAACCAAACATTTGAATCTTATGGACTCTATTATTTGTGCTTTTGTGTTAACTTTCATCCTAGGAGAGAACCACAAATTCAATGTCGTCACAATAAATTGTGATATGGACATTACAAAAAAATATCATATCAATGTTTTGTATAAATTTTTTAATACATAAATCTTCATTGGGTTCATCATTATATGATACATACTTATAATCATGTGAAGAATCGACAAAAACATGTTACTATTAACTCTTCCAACTCCCAGATTCTCTTTTTAGATTAATTTTATATCTAGACTATAACTTCGGATCATTCTGATCTATCTGAAAGCTTCCATCTATATTACCACAGATGAATATCTCTTTATACCCTCCAAATGTAAAGAAAATATATTTAGCTCACATCATATACTTTACGATAGTTTTGATAGAAATCCATTTCTTATCACCAATATCTTCTTGACAGCTACCAATCATTATAAAAGTACTAGAACATTATGCCTCATACCCAACATGACATACCTGAAAGATTATGTCACTATATTTTACTTGACATTACTCATTCTCTCTCTTTCCTATTATGTTTGTGGACATAATTTCTTGGGATAATGAAAACCATGAGACAATAGAACTATTACCCTCTTTTCTTATTACATAATAAATCACTTCAGTATATGGTTAGTGTATGTACTGTAATGTATTCCATGTATCATCTTAAATATATCAAGTTTCATCATAATTTGGTTAATGTTGGTTTTTTAACCGAAGTCCTTCATTGAAATCACTTTCTCAAACACACCATAACCACTTTTAAGGTCGGTATATCATTTCTAATTTGTAATATTTAATCATAATATAGTAAATTTAAAACTACCATATTCCCATTAAACCATTTTTAAAAACATGGATGTTATTTATTCTTAATAAAACCATGTTCTATTATAGATTCATTGAATAATATATTACATTACCTGGATGATTGATTTAATATAAAAATTGATTTATATTTCATTATTATCTATTTGGAATTTGTTGGTGTTACAAATCATTTTGGTTATTACATATACACATCTTCATGATGGTTCCCATTAATGTGAAAAACGTTGAAATCCATATTCCACATCTCAAAGTCATAGTAGGAAATTATAAATTCAAAATCCCGAGGAATTTATAAATTTAAATTAGATAAAATGGCACTCCATGATAATTCATTGATAGAGTCTTAAAATTTTAGCCACAAGTCTTTTAAAAAAAATTAAATTACCTTACATGTTTATCTTTCCCTAGAATACCCATTTATACTTAAAATTCTTTATATGAAATGATGGATCTATAAGAACCCAATCATGGTTTTGATACATGGAATCCTTATAAGAATTCATTACATATCCAAATATGTATATCCAAAGATATATTAATCATAATTTGTATAGGGATGGTCTTCATTGATAAACAACAATGGTTTAAAATCATTAGTGACTAGGAATCTATGTCTATCTATTCTCTAAACAGTCATGAAATCATATATAAAAATTTTGATTTTTGAATTTGTTCTTATATGGGGTCATATAGTATGGTTTCATATTCCAAATCATGTATATATTGATCTACAACTTCATCAATGTCTATATTTCCCCAAATACCCTAATTGAGGATTTCCACTTTCTCATGAAAGACATTTTGTCTAGTGATTGTAACATTCTTATAAGAAGGTTTTTATAGATTGTATAGCCTTGTTTCATTGGGATAACTCATAAATAAACTATACAAAACATATAATATCATACATAGACATTATTTTTTGTGTGAAATACATAAAAACATATAAATAAATAGACACATAATGACCATATTAGTTTAGTTCAATTGGATACAAGGAAAATTAAACACTAGTACATAATAGTTCATTATTATCTCCCACTAGGTTATTCATAACTAAAAACATTCTTATTGTAATCAATTATAATACATATCTTCATAACCTGGGGGAATTTAAACATAAATGGATGATCACATATTCTTATTAATGGTAATTAACGTGTATATATATACATAGTAAAGATAAGAAGGGTATTAGAAAATTAATCAAAAAAAATATAAGACCTATCCCAACATATAAATGATCATAAAAATGATTTATTTTATAAAATATAGTTGTTCATAAAAAATTATTCCTCAAATAATAAATAATATCTACCGTGAAATAATAAAATAGGAACGATACATGGATGTTTGGAGAACATATGAACATATAAAATTTAATTTCAGTGATACCTAACAATAACTTTATAACATGTTTAGCTGGGCCTATGACATGTGAACCTCCTTCAGAAAATAGATAACATCCCATTTACCATCTTATTTTCTGGATTAAGTTGTAATTCATGTAACATATTACATTTGGATTATGATAAAAATGAAAAAATGTTTATGTATTGGATTGTGATATAACATGTGAACCATGTAATATCTAGTCTTGGCATATAACTCGTGTACGTTCTTGTTTTCTTATTTGGGTTGCAATCCATGTACATTCTTGTTATTAGGTTTGGGTGGCAACCCATATACCGTTTTATTATCTGGAATTAGATACCACTCGTGTAACCGTTAATATCATATGACATTTTTCATTAACAAATTCATTGGAGGGATATACTTGCCCCACCCATTATAGACAAAAATAATTTATACATGTCCCACAAATATGTTATCATATCATGGATAATGAATTTTGATGGTATTTACAAACATAAAATCACAACCTATTAATTGAAATGGGTATCATTATCATTTATTCATATAATAACCTATAAAAAATATATATGTTTCAAAACCATTTCGATAAATCATAGATCGTGAAAAGAACCAGGTTAAATAATCATATAACCCCGGTAAGAGAAATGGGTTTCAAAATCATATTACTCGTGAATTTTAAATGGATTTTATATTTATAAGGAAATTAATAAATAATCCATTCATATAAATTTTAACACCATAAGATTTCATCGTACGTTATGTCTTCAAAATAATTCCATAACTTTTCCAACATGCATCACCGAGTTCAAGGGCACCATGACTTACCAATCTAGCTGTTCAAAAGCGTTTATGAATAGTATTAACTGAATTTTAAACATTATTTAATCGTTAAAATTTTAGAATCCATAATATTAGTTTTTATATATAATGTAAGAACAAAATTAATTTTTTTCAGATAAAAGAAATATTTTTCAAAATAATGCACTTTTATCTCTTTTAATGGTGAACTCCTTTTAAATCCAATATTTGAAACTTATATATATTCAATTTGTCAAAAAATACATCTTATTTACAATCGGGTCCTATGAAATTTGTATCAAAGAGTTTTTATGTTTTTCTGATAACATTCATATTTGGGTGAATAGTGAAAATTACTATATTTTAACTGAAAGAAACTTTTTTAAGGAATATAATTTATATTGTTAAATTATACAATTTAATGGTTTAGAAGTATAAATAGATTATATTTTTACCATTTAATCTAATTCTGGTAATCGTACGTAATTTCACTTTGAAATTGGACATAAACGTGTTTCAATCTTTTGATAGATATTATTTCATTAAAATACGCCATTATGTTTTGACAATAGGAATTAATTTTAAATTTATAAATGAAACTTATATGTTTTGAATTTGGTAAAATAGACTTCATTTTTGAATTCGGAATATAAAAATTAGCTTAGGATGTTTTTTGTTATTTTTCTGAAAACATTCAATTATCGATGAATAATGAAAACCACTGAGTTATTGTTTAAAACCGAATGTTTCTATAAATAATTATTTATTTTATTTAAATTTATTATTGGTCCTATATATCTTCAATTTAATTCATTGGTGTCATATTGTAACAATATTAGATATATAAAATTTTATTGTACTTTTCACCGTCTTTTCCCCAGCTCCTAGGAGAATTTGCAAACTGACATAAAATATAATTTTACCACTTCTGTGAGTTTAATTTCACAAATACGAGAGACACAGTTAATATCAAAGAGTAAAATTTGGTTCAATAATATAAAAATAATTTTTTTGAAGAGTTACTTTTAACTTTTATTTACCACGTTTAAAAGTAATTATGGTAATTAAGGGTAAAAATGATATTATGGTTACCCTAACACATGTCCTAATTCAATTAGATAAATATAATTCACCCCAAAAAACCCTAGAAATTAAATATGATACTATTTGGTCCAGATGGATTAGATTAAGACGTTTATTATTATTTAATTCAAAAAACAGTTAAAAGAGTTAAAATAAATGTTTAATATATAAAACATTTTTAATATAGGGATACACAGAAGATAAATTAGATTACAAATATTAATTAGAAATATAAAAAGATTTATTACATAATTTAAGTTTATTTATAATTTTTAGACATTTTATAATTCAATTTATTCATGAAACAATGTTGATGCCTTAATTACCTAATTAATGAAATAATAAAATAATTGATATTAAAAATATACAAATAAATGTAATTTGAGACTTATTATTAATTCCACAAATTTTCAAGGTTAATATTACATATTAGGGTTGGGTATAGGAATTTTTTTTGAAGTAATAATTCTTTTATGAATTTAGAAAAAACAAAATAAAATATAGTGTCAAAATTGACATAAAGGTGTTTTTCAAACATATATTATATTATTAATTGATATTCTATTCCTAAAAATATAATTCTCTACAAAAGGACCTATATAATGATATGGGTATCATTAATGATCCACTTGTGGTTCACATGGATTTATATACTATGTTTATTAACCATATAATATCAAAATACAAAGAGACATGGTAAATGTCAAACTATTTAACTAAGAGTTAAACATAAAATTTATGGTTAATATATTGAAACAAACCTATCTAAAACCTATTGTTAGTGTTTTTTTAGACCAATATCCACCTTAGACTTTAAATAAACTATTTTAGAGCCACTATAAACCGAAAATTATTTAATTATGAAATATTATTTCTAGCTTTTCCTAAGGTGCCCCTCACCCACTGATAAAAGGGAACACCCCATTCTCTCTAATTCACACCCTCAAAATCATTTAGATCAACCAAACCCTGACCAAATATGCTCTAATGTTTTATCACTTCATCCTAGAGGCCCTATTTTAGTTATAAAGTGATCTTATAGATTTCTTTTGATCAAATCAAAAGAATAACCCAAAGAAAAGGTAATAATTTCACCACCATCTTTCATGTTGTTTTCCTCTTCCACTTCTTCTTTATTTGTTATTTCCACTGTAAAAAAATAACTCCAATATATTCTATATACTATGATGTTATTATAGATATGGTACATCCATATTCATTATTCTATCCATTCTTTCAATTTCATTTCACCTTACGTGCGTACGTACGGATTAGCTTCCCCATGTCGTGGTGTAATTTTTATTCAATACATTAATATTTAGATGGGCATAATAATGATGGAAAATTCATGTAATCAAATAATATAACAATATAATTATTCTTTATATATGATATAACATCCAATTATATATTATTTTTATATCATAAGAATGATATTGTCGGTCGTGTGTACGTATGGATTACCATATCCACAAACGCAATAAGATTCATTCCCCATCGTATCCATTCAAGAATAATTTTAATTTGATAATTAAAAGAAAAATTAAATACATGGTATCATTCTAGATATGAATAAGATACATCCCATCCATAACAAATATGACTCACATAACAAAGAATATAAAGGAAAATGAATATGCTAACACCCGAAACAACGATAATACAAAGATATTATTATCAAAGAAATGTTGAAAGATCATATATGATATAATATTAATGTATATGATTCTATTATAATTTAATAAAAATTATTTCACAATTATACAGAAGGTTAACCAACGCTCGACCAAGGAAATGTACAAGGTAAGTGTTATTTCTACAATCTCTTCATTATCTGAGGCTGTTTATACATAATTATCTACTGAGACCTCTTTATCATCTAAATCCATGTTTCATAAAAACGTATTTCAAAACATTTTTACTATTTACAATACTATTGGTTATAGTCATTTATATCCTTAGTGTTTTGAAAAAATCTTCCTGCCATTTTCCAAATAAGCTACTTTTTGACCTTTTCAGCATATTTAATGTCAGAATGTTTTTTAACTTATATAGCGGGTGGGGCTATTTTCCACCGTTATAAAAAAATCAAATATTCTCTTTAGAGAATATAAGAATTTTTTAAAAATAAATTATTTCTTAAAATTATGTGACTCTTAAATTATTTTAAAATAAAAACTGATATTTCTCTAAAAAGGGTTTTGATTTCTTCTACGTGAACATCCTTTGATGTATTTTTAGTTTATTTGAAGTTGATTTATTATTATATAATACTTTCATATTGTATTGAATATTTTGTGAAATGTTTGACTGTGGATGTGCCTTTTTATATACCATTCATGATTTATAGTTAATGTTTTGACATTTCTTATGATAGTTTTACTATGAATGTCTTTGATATGTTTATACCTTTTCATATGGGGAATGGATTTGGAATGTAAGTGATGGTTGGAGCCCTCTATAGCTACTCGGTGCATCGGTTGGTCTAATGAGAGAACTAGACATAGAATTGGCTGAGGCCCTTTTCCCAGTTTTGTTATATGGTTTTGGCTGAGGCCTTAATAATTTTTAGATGTCTTCACTGAGGCCTTGACTAAATGTTTCAGAATTTCTGACATTATGCATTACCTCATTATGAAAATAATATTGATGGTTCATGTGGTCATTCATCTAGTAGAATAACAATGATTATGTTTTATTATGGAATTATTTACTCATCTCATATTCCTACCATATAATTATTCATTTTATTATTGGTAAATGCTTGTGGTTTTAATTATACATCGTGCTTAATATTTATTTTATCTTTCGTTGTATTTCTTACAATTACAAAGCATTTGATATCACCCATTTCTTATGTTTCATTTTAACAGGATATGAAGAAGTTAAGAATAAGTGAATTGTAGTAATAATCTAATAGGATTTTATGTTTCTATGGAAATATTATCATGTTGTATTTCTCTTCAAGCTGTAAGGTTGAACTTATTTATGAATATTGATTCCCATAATACTAAACTGATCGGTATTTCGAGACATGATTTCCTTGTAATCATGCCAATGTTAAGTAATAATGCAGAGACTATAGTTAACTAGGTCAGGGTGTTGGATTTGGTATCAGATGACGTTTAATACAATCCATGGAAGCTAGATTTAGATAAATTCTAATTAGAGGACATAAACCTAAGATAGACATTTAGGATTAGTGAACCATAACATCATAGAATTTTTGTATTGCAGAGTTTTTGTGTGTTTTTTGACCTATAAATCCCTGTCTGGATATGAGCATGTAGAGGCGGCTCTGGAACAGATATACCTTAGGGTAAAACCCAAAAACACCTCTTTGATATATACTTCAATGGGAACGGTTGCACGATAACGGGTCTTGATGCACTATTGGTTACAACACTCCTGAGGGATATACTTAGGATAATTCTCAATTTTTACAAACCATTATGAAGGTTTTATAAGTATATAATTCATCAATGAATGCATTTTTATGATTATGGATAAAATCAATAAACTTTTCAATTTATGATAGGTATTTTACAAGTTTGGAATTATTCATTCCAATTCATAAACTGACCTAATGTATGCAATTGTATAGAAATGATTCCTAGTAGAATGAATGTGAACTCCTAAAATACGTTTGATATAATGAGTAAGAATGATCATATATTCCACTTTATTAGTCAAACATTTTAATGGGAAATAATATCTCATATTTTCTCCACATATGAAGAAATAGTATCATGTGTTAATAAGATAAGTAAATAATTATACGAGTCATATGGCTTTGAAAGGAAGCAAGAGAATAAAAGGATGGAATAGAGAAAGATGGATAATGGGAAGAGAGAAAAGAATTTTTTTGCATATGTGATAACTGTGGGATGAAACACACGAAAACATTCCTGAAGGGAATGTGAGTTTGTTGTAATTATGGAGAATGATGACACCAAGTACGTGACTACAAAGTTAATAAAAAGGATTCAAATGTACAATTCTGCATCTGCAATAAGTTGGGACACTATGCAAACCATTGTTCAAATCATCAGAGTATGACCTAAATGATTCTATTAGATAAGAATAACGTTATGATACTACAACTGATGAAGAGGAATGATTAGATTTCTGATATTTTTCTTGAACAATTATGTCATTTGAGTGTTGTATCAACGATGTAATGGTAATAATAGTTATGGAGTATATAATGATTGTACAACTGTACTATTTCAGTTAGGAGATGAGATTCTATAGAACCAATAAAGGTTACTCAATATCATGTTAAATTTTTTGAAAATATTGGGTCGAGAGATTGATAAACCATAATATGGATATGATATTAAATTAGTGATTTTGGAATATTACATGTTTGATTTGGATAAATTATATTGGATATTTTTGACTACCTTGAAACTGATTAATGATTTGTATATTCCATCACTGTTGGAGTTTAAAACATTTTGTATAGAAGGAGTATATCCAGTATTATATATGTAATAAATGAGCATGAATGTAATCAATAAGGTTTTATGGTAATTAAGGATGTTGCTGTGTTTAAAAAAATGCATGATGAAGGTGTTCACATGTCATTACATTAATAAAAAGATATTTATTGTGTATAACATCCTTATAAATTATGTACTGTGATTATGGATAGAAGTATTTCGGATAAGTCCAAAGGTTGTAATGGATTAAATTTGAATGGTTATTTTTGGATTTTTATAAAAGGACAACACATAGACCGAGTGGAAACCAGTTGTGTAGGACAAAGCGGTGGGAATCGAACCCACAAAAATAGTGCGAATGGAATTTAGAGCCAACCACTTGACTACGTGATCTCCTTGGATTGTATAATGTAGTTTATTCTTTTAAGGGGATATATATGTGAATTAAAAAATCATAATTTTTGAAACCCTATATTATTAGGATAAATAGAATATTTTTTTAAATCTTTTAGAGTGAGAGATGAGTTTGTGGTAAGAATTAGTTTAAGGGTGAAACTCTACTTGTAAAGTATATATATACATATATATATATTTTCCTTTTTATTTTATGGATAAATTAATTATTAAACTTTTGGGAAGGGATATTAAAACAAAAAATGTGTTATCCTAATTCATTACGTTTTGTTGAACCGATGATATTTTAAATCATTGTTGATTGGTGGCTTTGAGGCCCACAATTATACAATTGTTTGTGATTGATGACCTCAATCACTACTTATAAATATTTACGTTTTCTCCTCTAATTATGTGTCTTTAATTTCCACCAATGTTCTCCTAATCAAGAGCATAATGTTTTGGTGACTTATTCATTCTTTTTTCCTCATATGAAGACTTAATTTTATTATCACAATTTCAGATGTGGTTTTCCCACACAGGTATTTTCTATTTTAAACCATTTTTTAGAAGAAAAATATAAAATTTCAAGGACGCAATTTTTTGAAGGAGGGATGAATGTAACACCCCGATATTTCATAGTACGTTATTTCTTCAATTTAATTCCATAACTTGAACTACATGTAACACCGAGTTCAAGCGCACCACGACTTTACAAACTAGCCGTTCAAAAGCGTTTATGAATAGTATTAACATAATTTTGAACATTATATAATACTTATAATTTTATAATCCAAATTATGATTTTTCTAAATAATGTAAGAACAAATTAATTTTTTTTTCAGATAAAAGAAGTTTTTTTAAAAGAAATCACTTTTACCACCTTTTAATGGTGGACCCTTATTAAATCCAACATCTGAAACATTTATATATTCAATTTGACATAATTAACGTCTTCTATTGAATCATTCCATAAGAATTTAGTTTCAATAAATAATAGGTGTTTTTTAGATAACTTTCATATTTGGGCGAATAGTGAAAAACACCATATTTTAACTGAAAACAACTTTTTATATCAAAAAACTTTATACTTTTAAGTTATAACATTAAATTGTTTGGATGTAAAAATTGATTATATTTTTACCATTTAATCCGATTCTATTAATTTTATGTAATTTTACCTTGATATTGGACATAAATAAGTGTCAATCTTTTGATAGATATTTTTTTATCAAAAACACACCTTTTGGTTTTGACAACAAGAATTAATATTAAATTAATGTATTCAAATTCAATGTTTTTAATTTGGTAAAATAGACTTCATTTTTGAATTCCGAATATCAAAATTAGGTTTGGGTGAATTTTTTATATTTTTCTAAAAACATTCAATTTTTGATAAATAGTGAAAAGCACTATGTTATAGTTTAAAACAGAATTTTTTTAATAATTATTTATTTTATTTAAATTTATTTTAGGTCATAATAGATACATAATATCTATATATGTTAAATATAATTCATTGGACCTAGTTTTTAATAATTTTATTTATATAAAATTTTATTTAACTTTTCATCGTCTTCTACCCACCTCCTAGGAGAATTTGCATATTCAGATAAAAATTAATTTTACCGTTTCTGTGAGTTGAATTTCAATACTCTGAGAGACATAGTTAATATCAATGAGTAAATTGTGTTTCAATAAGATAAAAATATTTTTTGGTGAATAGTAAATTTTTTCTTTGATTTACCACGGTTAAATGTAAATAGGGTAATTACAGGTAAAAATGATATTATTAATATCCTAAAAATTGTCCTAATTCTATTTAATATGTATACTAGGACCAAAAAAACCATTAAAGATTAAATATAAACCTTTTTTTTCACTTGGATTAGATTAGGTCATTTATTATTATTTAATTCAAAGAAGTGTTAAAAAAGAAAAAATCAAAGTTTAAAAACTAAAATATTTTTAATATAAGGTTACACAAAAGATAAATTCTATCATAAATACTCATCAGAAATATAAAAATATTTTCTACATAATGGTATTTTATTTATAATTTTTAGTCATTAAATTAAATATAAAACAAATATTATCAAACGTAATCATTATATATATATTTTTTGTGAAATACGTAAATAAATTTAACTAAATAGACACATAATGATCGTATTATTTTAGTTCATTTCAATACAAGGAAACACAAACACTATTACATAATAGATCATTATAATCTCCCCCTAGGATATTATTAACTGTAAACTTTCTTATAGTAATCAATTATAATACATATCTTCATAACCCGGGGGAATGTAAACATAAATAGACGGTCACATATTCTTAGTAATGGTAATGAAAGTGAATATATATACATAGTAATGTTTATAAGGGTATTATAATATTAACCGAAAAAATAGTAGATCAGTCCCAACATAAAAAATATCATAAAAATGATTTATGGTATAAAATGTAGGTTTTCATAAAAAAATTCAACAGATTATAAAGAATATCTACCATGAAATCATAAAATAAAAATAAGACATGGATGTTTGGAGAACACATGAATGTATAAAATTCCATTTCAATGATACGTAACAATATCTTTATAACATGTTTGGATAGGCTAATGACCGGTGAACCTCCTTCAGGAATTAGAAAACAACCCATGTACCATCTTATTTTCCGGATTTGGTTGCAATCCACGTACCTTATTACTTTTAGGATTACGATAAACTTGAAAAAATACTTATGTATTGGATTTTGATATAACATGTGAACCATGTTATTTCTGGTATTCACATATAACTCGTGTACCTTTTTGATTTCGTGTTTGGGTTTCAAACCATGTACCTTCTTGTTATCGGGTTTGGGCTGCTACCGATATACCTTTTTATTTCCTGGAATGGGATACCACTCATGTATCCTTTAATATCATATGATATTTATCATTACCCAATTCATTGGAGAGATTACTTGGTCCCCCCCCATTATAGAATAAAATAATTTATACATGTCCCTCAAATATGTTATCATATCATGGATAATGAATATTGATGGTATTTACCATTATAAAATCACAACCCATGAAATGAAATGGAAATCATTATCATTTATTCATATAATAACCTATAGAAAATATATTTGTTTAAAAACCATTTCATTAAATCAGAGATTGTGAAAAGACTCATGATAAATAAGCATATAACCCAGGAAAGAGAAATAGGATTCAATATCATATTACCCATGAATGTTAAATGTGTTTTATATGTATAATGAAATTAATAAATAAACCATTCATACAAATTATAACACCACAAGATTTCATCGAACATTATTTCTTCAAAATAATGCCATAACATGTACAACAGGAAACACCGAGTTCAAGAACACCACAACTTACCAAACAAGCCGTTCAAAAGCGGTAATGAATAGTATTAACTAAAATTTGAACTTTATATAATCCTTTACATTTTAGAATCCATATAATGATTTTTTATTCATAATTTATGAAGAAATTAATTTTTTCAGATAAAATAAGTATTTTTCAAAAAAAATGTACTTTTATCACCTTTTAATGGTGAACCCTATTTAAATAAAATATTTGAAACTATTATATATTCAATTTGACAAAAATTACATATTCTTTACAATCGGTTCATAAGAATTTAGTTTCAAGGAATTTTTGATGTTTTTATGATACCTTTCACATTTGGGTGAATATTGAAAAATACTATATTTTAACTGAAAACAACATATTTAAGAAAAATAATTTATAGTGATAAATTAAAAATTTTAATGGTTTGGAAGTATAAATAGATTATATTTTTACCATTTAATATAATACCTATCATTGTAAGTAATTTAATTTTGAGATTGGATATAAACAAGTGTCAATGTTTTGATAAAAATGGTTTCATAAAAATAGTCCATTTGGTTTTGAAAATGAGAATTAATTTTAAATTAATAAATTAAACTTATATGTTCTGAATTTGGTAAAATAGACTTCATTTTTGAATGCAGAATATCAGAATTATCTTTGGGTGATTTTTTGATATTTTTATGAAAACAATCAAATTTTTATGAATAGTGAAAACAAATGAGTTATTATTCAAAAATGTCTTTTTATTTTAATAATTATTTATTTTATGTAAAATTTATTTTAGTTCCTATATATTTTCCATGTTATTAATTAGAGTCATTTTGTATAAATATTGGATATATAAAATTTTATTGAACATTTCACCGTCTTTTTCCCACCTCCTAGGAGAATTTGTGAATTCACATAAAACATAATTTTTCCACTTTTGTGTGTTGAATTTTCAAATTCCTAGAGACAAAATTAATATCAATGAGTAAAATGTGGTTCAATAAGTTAAAAATAATTTCTTGTGAATAATTACTTTATAATTTTATTTACCACAGTTGAAAGTAAATACGGTAATTAAAGGTAAAAATGATATTATTATTACCAAAACACATTTCCTAATTCTATTGGCTAAGTATAATATGTCCCAAAAAACCTTATAAATAATATATTAACCTCTTTGGTCCACTTGGATTAGATTAGGACACTTAATATTATATAATTCAAATAAGAGTTAAAATAGATTAAATCAATGTTCAATAACTAAAAGATTTTTAATAAAGGGTTACACATAAGATAAATTTGATTATAAATATTCATTAGAAAGATAAAATATTTCTTACATAATTGTTTTTTTTTTTTATAAATTTTATACATTAAATAATTCAATTTACTTATCACACAATGGTGATGCATTAATTACAAAAATAATGAAATAATAAAATAATTGATATTATAAATATCCAAATAAATGTAATTTGAGACTTTTTATGAATTCCAAAAAGTTTCTAGGTTAATATGACATACTAGAGTCGGTTATATGAATTTTGTTCGAAGTAATAATACTTTGATGAATTTAGAAATAATAAGATACCAAATAGTGTCAAAATTGAGAGAAAAGTGTTTTTAAAACATATATTACACTATTTATTGATATTCAATTCCTAAAAATAAAATGCTCTACCAAAGGACTTATATAATGATATGTGTATCATTAATTATCCACTTCGGGTTCCCTTGGATGTATATAGTTATTTTATTATCCATATAATATAAAAATACAAAGAGACATGGTCAATGTCATAATATTTAACTAAGAATTAAATCTAAAATTTATGTTTAATATAGTAACCCAAACCTGTCTGAAAATGATTGGTAGGGGGGATTTAGACCCCTAAAAACCTTTGAATTTAAATAATCCATTTGGGAGCCATTAGAAACCGAAAATGATTTCATTATAAAATACTATGCTATCATTTCCTAAGGTTCCCCTCACCCCTCTTAAAAAAGGGAACTCCCCATTCTCTCTAATGCACACCATCAAAGCCTTTAGGATCGACCAAACCCTAACCAAATATTCTCTAATCTTCCCCCACTTAATCCTAGAGGCCCTTAATTGGTCAAAAAATTAACTTATGGAGCCCTTTTGATCAAATCACTAGAAGAACCCGAAGAAGATGTAAAAATTTCACCACCCTCTTTCACGTTATTTTCTTCATCCACTTCTTCTTTCTTTGTTATTTCCATTGTAAAATAATAAATCCATTATATTCATTACACTCTGATGTTATAATAAATATTGGACAACCATGTTCATTATTCTATCCATTCTTTGAATGACATGTCACCATACGTTCGTACGTACGGATTACCATCTCCGCGAATGTGTTGAGATTCATTCCCCATCGTATCCATTCAAGACTAATTTTGATTTGATGATTAAAAAGTATTTTTAAATACTTGATATCATTATGGATATGAATAAGATACACCCCATTAATAACAAATATGACTCACATAACAGATAATATAAAGGAAAACGAATATATTAACACCCGAAATGATGATAATACTAAGATATTATTAACAAAGCAATGTTAAAAGATCATATATGATATCATATTAATGTATATGATTCTGTTATAATTTAATAACAATTATTTCACCATTATATATGAGTTTAAACTACCCTCGACCAAGGAAAAGAACAAGGTAATGGTTAATTCTATAATCCTTTCATTTTCCGAGGTTGTTTATATATAATTATCTACTGGGACAACATTATCATCCACATAAATGTTTCATAAAAATTTATTTCAAATTTTTTTTACAATTTACTATACAATGGGATAAATTAAAATATCCCCTTATGTGTTTTGAAAGAAATCATTCCGTCATTTTCCAAACAAGGTCCTTTTTGACCTATTCGACAAATTTAATGCAAGAATTTTTTTAACATATACACCAGTTGGGGAAATTTTTTCCATTATAAAAACATCAATGATTCGCTTAAAATATTATAATAACATTTTAAATATAAATGTTTTCATTATAATAATGTGACTTATAAATGATATCAAAATAGAATGAGATATTTCTCTAAAAGGGGTTTTGATTTCATCTATGTCAACATCCTTTGATGGATATTTAGTTTATTTGAAGTTGATTTATTATGATACAATACGTTCATATTGTATTGAAGGTTTTTTGAGATGTTTGAATGTGGATATGACTTTTTATATACCATTAATGGTTTATGGTTCAAGTATTGACATTTAATATGCTATTTTTAATACGAATCTTTATGATATGTTTATTCCTTTCCATATGGGGAATGTATTGGACATAGTGAGTAATTGGTGGAGCCCTCTATTGCTACTTGATGCATCAATAGGTCTATTGAGACAACGATATGTGGAATTGGACAAGGCCCATTCCCAATTTTGTTATATGGTTTTCACTAAGGCCATAATAATTTTTAGATGTCTTGTCCGAGGCATTGAAATTTTTTTTAGAATGTCCAGCATTATACATTACCTTATTATGGAAAAAATATTGATGGTTCATGTGGTCATTCGTCTAGTAGAATACCCATGATCATGTTTTATTATGGAATTATTTACTCAGTTCTTATTCCACCCATAAAATTAATCATGTTTATTATTGGTAAAGGAATGTGGTTTCAATTATTCACCATGCTTAATATTTATGTTATCTTATGTTGTATTGTTTACCTTTAATGAATGTTTTAGCTCACCAATTTTTTATGTTTCATCTTACCAGGATATGAGGAAGTTGGTTATGAGTGACTTGTAGGACTAATCTAGGTTTCTTGGTTGTTTCTAAGGAAATATAATCATGTTTTATATCTCTTCATGCTGTAAAGTTGAATTATATATGAATCATGAATCCAATAATACTAAATTGTTCGGTCTTTCAAGATATGATTTCCTTTTGATCATTCCAATGTTATTTAATAATTCACCGACTCTAATTAACTAGGGTCAGGGTGTTACGGTTTTTATTAGTGAATGTTTATTACAATCCTTGGATACTATATTTAGATAAATATTGATTAGAGCACATAGACCTAAGATGGATTTTGATGATTAGTAAACAAGAACTTCCTAGAATTTTGGTATTTTAGAGATTTTGTGAGTTTTTCGAGCTATACATCCATGTCTAGATAAGATTAGGTAGAGGCGGCTTGCGGACAGATGTACCTAGGGGTAAAACCCAAAAAGACCGCATTGATATATATTCGAATGGGAAATGTTGCACGATAACAGGCCTTGCTACACTCTGGGTTACAACACTTCCTGGGGATATGCATATGATAATTCTCATTTTATTTAGAATCCATTATAAAGGGTTTATGAGTATATACTTTCTCAATGAAAGCATTTTTATAATTATGGATTATATCCATAAACTGTTTAATTTACATTATGTATTTTACAAGTTTGGAATTATGCATTCTTATTTATAAACTGAACTAGTGTTTTCTATTGTATATAAATGGTGCCTAGTATAATTAATGTTTACTCAAGAAATACGTATGATCCAAAGAGTAAGAAGGATCATATATTCCACGGTATTAATCAAAAATGTAAAAGGGAAATAATATCTCATGTTTTCTCCACATATGAATAAATAGTATCATTTGTTAATAAGATATGTAAATAATTCTATAAGTCCTATGGCTTTGAAGGGATGTAAGGGAAGAAATGGATGGAAGAGAGAAAGATTGATAAAGGGAAAATGGAAAAAGAAGAATCTTCCCAAAGGTGATAAATGTGGGAAGAAACACCCTAACACTTGCCTGAAAGGAATGTGAGTTTTTTATAATAATGTTGAAAAAGGACACCAAGTACGTGATTGTAAGGGTAATAAAAAGGTTTCACATGTACAATGATTCATCTGCAAGGAGTTAGGAAACAACACAAACCATTTTTCAAATCATCACAGTATGCCCCAAATGATGCTATTGGATTATAATCATGTTATGATACTACCACAGATGAGTAGGAATGATTAGAGTTCTGATGTTGTTATTGAATAATTATTTCACTTGAGTGTTGTATCATCGATGTAATGGTTATAATAGTTATGAAGTAAATAAGGATTGAACTACAGTACTATTTCATTAAGGACATGAGATTCTCTAAAACCAAGAAAGGTGACTCAATATCAAGTTAATTTTTTTGAAAATATATGGTCGAGATAATGATAAAGCATAATATGGTTCTGATACTGAAGTAGTTATTTTGGAATAATACATGTTTGATTTGGATAAATTATATTGGATATTCTTGACTACCTTGAAACTGATTAATGATTTGTATATTCCATCATTGATGGAGTTTAAAACATTTTGTATAGAAGGAGTATGTCCAGTATTATATAATGAATAAAGGAGAATTAATGTAATCAATAAGGTTTTATGGAAATTAAGGATGTTGCATTGTTTTAAAAAAACACATGATGAAGGTGTTCACATGTTATTACATGGAAAAAGGATCTTCATTGTGTTTAACACACTTATAAATTTTGGATGTGAGTTTGGATAAAAGTATTTTCGATAAGTACAAAGGTTTGAATTGATTAAATTTGATAGGTTATTTTAGTATTTTTTAAAAAGGATAACACACAGACCATGTGACAACCTGTTGTGTAGGATAAGGATACGGGAATCGAACCCACAACCATAAAGCGATTGGAATTTTTCACCCACCACTAGACTACATGATCTCCTTTGATTGTATAATGCAGTTTCTTTTTAAAGGGTCTGATATGTGAATTATAATTTCATTATTTTTGGAACCCTATATTATTAAGATAAATAGAATGTTTTTTTAAATATTTTAGAGTGAATGATGAGTTCGTGGTATGAATTAGTTGAAGGGTGAAGCCCTACTTGTCAAGTATATATATAGGTATATATATTTTTCCCCTATTATTTTATGGATATATTATTTATTAAACTTTTGGAATGAGATTTTACAACAAAAAATGTGTTATCCTAATACCATACGTTTTATTGAACCCAGGGTATTTTAAATCATTATAGATTTGTGGAATGGAGGCACCAAATTCTACAATTGTTTATGATTGATGACCTCAATCACTCCCTAAAAATATTTTAAAAAATTTCCCTCTAATTATGGGTCACTAATTTCAACCAATGTTCTCCAAATCGAGATCATAATTTTATGGTGTCTTTTTCATTCTCCTTTTCCTCTTATTGAGACTAAATTTAATTGACCCAATTTCTGATGTGGGATTCCCACAGAGGTATTTTATATTTTCAACCATTTATTTAGAATAAAAATTTCAAATTGCGAGGAAGAAATTTATTAAAGGAGGGATGAATGTAACAACGCGAGATTTCATACTTCATTATTTCATCAAAGTAATTCCATAACTTGCACTACACACAACACCGAGTTGAAGCACACCACGACTTACCAAACTAGCCGTTCAAAAGCAGTTATGAATAGAATTAACTGAATTTTGAACTTTATATAATACTTGTAATTTTAGAATCTGTATTATGAGTTATTTATACATAATGTAAGAACAAATTAATTTTGTTCAGATAAAAGAAGTTTTTTCTAAAAAAATGCACTTTTACCACCTTTTAAAGGTGAACCCTTTTTAAATAGAATATTTGAAACTTTTATATATTCAATTTGACAAAATTAATATCTTCTTTAGAATATAAACATAATAATTTACTTTCAATAAATTTTTTATGATTTTCCGATAACTTTCATATATAGGTGAATAGTGAAAAATACTATATTTTAACTGAAAAATTATTTTTTAATCAAAATAAATTATAGTGTTAAATTATAAATTTTAATTGATTGAATGTATAAATAGATTATATTTTTACCATTTAATCCAATGATGGTCATTGTAGATACTTTCACATTGAGATTTGACATAAAAAAGTGTTAATCTTTTGATAGATATTGTTTCTTAAAAATACGCCTTTTGGTGTTGACAACGAGAATTTATTTTAAATTAATATATGCAAATGGAATGTTTTGAATTTGTTATAATAGAATTTATTTTTCAATTCAGAATATCAAAATTATCTTAGGGTGAATTTTTGATATTTTTCTAAAAACATTCAATTTTTGATGAATAGTGAAAAGTATTGAGTTAATGTTTAAAACTGCATTTCTAATTAAAAGATTATTTATTTTACATAAATTTATTTTAGTTCAGAATTGATTCTTAATACCAATATATTTTTAATGCAATTCACTTGATTCATTTCATAATAATATTAGATATATAAAATTTTAATTAACTTTTCACACTCTTTTACCCACCTCCTAGGAAATTTGCAAATTCACAAAAACATAATTTTACTATTTATGTGCATTGAATTTCAAAAATACGAGAGACACAGTAAATAAGAAAGAGTAAAATTTGTTTAAATAGGAAAAAATAATTTTTTTTCCTGGATAGTAACTTTTTACTTTTATTTACCATGGTTAAAAGTAAATAGGGTAATTAAGGATAAAACTGATTTTATAATTAGTCTAAAAAATTTCTTAATTCAATTTGATAAGTATAATTCTACCAAAAACAACCTTATTAATAAAATATGAACCTTTTTGGTCCACTTGGAATAGATTAAGACATTTATTATTATTTAATTAAATTAAGTGTTAAAAGAGTTAAAATCAAAGTTTAATAATGAAAATATTTTTAATATAATGTTATATATAAGATAAAATAGATTATATATATTAATTTTAAATTTAAGAATATTTCCTATATAATGGTATTTTATTTATAATTTTTAGACAATAAATAATTTAATTAATTTATGACCCAATGATGATGCAGAAATTATCTATTTAATGATATATTAAAATAATTGATTTTATAAATATCCAAATAAATGTAATTTGAGACTTTTTATGAATTATAATAATTTTATTGGTTAATATGACATATTGGGGTTGGTTTGATAATTTTTTTCGAATTTATAATGCTGTTATGAATTTAGAAAAAATAATATCAAATATTGTCAAAATTGATATAAAAGAGTTTTTAAAATAAATATTATATTATTAATTGATATTCTATTCCAAAAATTCTATGGTTAAGCCAAATGACTTATATAATGATAGGTGTGTCATTAATGAACCACTTGGGGTTCTCTTGGATGTATATAGTGTGTTTATTAAACATATAATACAAAAATACAAGGAGACATGGTAAATGTCAAAACAATTTAACTAGGAGTTAACTCTAAACATTAAGATTAATATAGTCTCCCAAACCTATCTAAAACATATTATATGGGTGTTTTTCGACCAATACCCACCTTCTCCGTTAAATAATCCATTATGGAGACATTTGAAAAAGAAAATTATTTTATTATAAAACAATATTTCTAGCTTTACCTAAGTTGACCCTCACCCATCTTATAAAAGAGCACTCATCATTCCCTATAATTCACACAATAAAAGCCTTTTGGCTCGGCCATCCCCTGCCCAAATATCGAATCAACATCTATCGCTTCATCCTAGGGCTATCCTTTGGTCTGAAATCCAACTTAAGGATCCCTTTTGATCAAATCAAAAGTAAGAACCTGATGAAGAGGAAATAATATCACCACCCTCTTTAATGATCTTTTTTTCTTCCACTTCTTCATTCTTTGTTATTTAAATTCTAAAATAATAACTCCAGGATATTCGATATACTATTATGTTAATATAAATATGGTACAACCATATTCATTATTCTATTTATTCATTGAATGACATGTCACTATACATGCGTATGTATGGATTACCGTCTCCACATCGGGGTTTAATTGTTATTCAATACATTATTATTTTGATGGGTATAATAATGATGTTTAATTCAATTAAATAAAAAATATAACGTTATAATGATTCTGTATATATGATATAATATCCAAATATATATTATTTTAATATCAAAATAATTATATTGTCACTTGTCCGTATGTATGGACTACCGTCTCCACGAACATGATAAGATTAATTTAACCTCGTATCCATTCAAGACTTTTCATTTGATGATTAAAAATAATTTTTAAAGATGTATTATGATTTTGGATATTAATAATCTAAATATCATACAATACAAATATGACTCATATAACAATGAATATAAAGGAAAACGAATACGTTAACACCCAAAATGACGATAATTCTAAGATATTATTAACAAATCAATGTTAAAAGATCATATATGATATCATATTAATGTATAAGATTTTGTATCATTTAATAAAAATTATTTCACTGTTATAAAAGAGGTTAACCTTCCCTCATCCATGGAAAAGTACAAGGTAAGGGTTAATTCTACAATCTCTCCATTATCCGAGGTTGTTTATAAGTAATTATCTAATGGGACCTCATTATCATCCACATCCATGTTTCCTAAAATTGAATTTCAAAATAATTTTACTACTCACAAGATAATGGGTGAATGTCATTTATACCCTTATGTGTTTTGAATGGAATCTTTCTGTCATTTTTAAAACAAGATACCTTTTGACATTTTGAAAATTTTAAGGTAAAATTTTTTTTTTACTTATACAGTGGATGAAGCTATTTTCTGCCATTATAACATCATCAAATCATCCCTTAAAAGTTTATAAAAATATTTTCAAAATAATTTTTTTCTTTATAATTTTTTGACCCTTAAATGATTTCAAAATAGAAAGATATATTTATGTAAAAGGGGCTTTTATTTAATCTATGCCAACATCCATTGATGGATTTTAAGTTTATTTTAAGTTGATTTATTATGATACAAAACTTCTATATTGGATTTAAAGTTTTATGATATGTTTGACCGTGGATGTTCTATTTTTATACCATTCATGGTTTATGGTTAATGTATTGACATTTTGTATGATAATTTTAATACGAATGTTTATGATATGTTTAAACCTTTTCAAATGAGGAATGTATTAGACATAGTATGTGATGGGTGAAACCTGTTATAGATTCTTGATGCATCGGTAGGTCTCATTAGACAACTAGATGCAGAAATTCCTGAGGCCCTTTCCCAATTTTGATATATAGATTTGGACGAGGCCTTATTAATTTTTATATGTCTTGGATGAGGCCTTAAAAAAATGTTTCAAAATGTCTGGAATTATACATTCCCTAATTATAAAAATAATATTAATGCTTCTTGTGGTCATTCGTCTAGTATAATACCCATGTTTTGGTTTTATTATGGCATTATTTACTCAGCTCATATTCCTACCATAAAATTTGTCATTTTTATTATTATTAATGGCATGTGGTTTCAATTATTTACCATACTTAATATTTATGTTATCTTCTACTCTATTTCTTACCCTTATATATCATTTTCTCTAAGCCCTTTATTATTTTACATTTTCCCAGGATATGAAGAAGTTTTTTATGAGTGACTCGAATGCATCATCTATGAGGGTTGGATGTTTCTAACGAAATATATTAGTGTTTTATTTCTCTTCAAGTTGTAAAGTAGAACTTAGTTATGAATCTCATTTCAAATAATACTAAACTCATTGGTCATTTGAGACATGATTTCCTTGTGATCATTACAATGTTATATAATAATGCACCAACTCTGGGAAACTAGGGTCGGGGTGTTATAGAAATAATATGAATCGATCATTTGAATCATTTTAAAGAAGGGAATGAGTAACATAAATGAAAGTCATCTTAGATAGAAAATAATCTTTAAATATATCTTAAATAATTTCCTGAAATTTTTTCATTTATTATCTGAAAATTCTATTTAAAACATAAAAACTTTTGAAATGAATTTCCTTGAAAATAAACATGAATACTTATAAATATTTATTTGAAATAATTCTAGAAAATTTTTTATTATAAAACATATAATGAAATCATGAAAATGTTTTGAAATATATTTTCCATAAAATGATATTGATGTGCCTTGAAAATGATTTGAGAAACATTTATTTTAAAATTCATTGAAAAAATGTATGGAAAATTAAAACAATTTAAATTAATTTTTAAACATAAAACATGTTTTAAAACCTATTTATATAAATAATATCATTGAAAACAATTATTTTAATCATTTATAACCACACAACATTGTGGAAATGATTTATCACGGAAAAAAAATTTAAAAACTGAAATTCCAAAATAATAGGGGAAAATATTATTCCATATAAATAAAAATTTAAACATATAATTTAGTCTTCATGGAAATTTCATTCATGATGGCGGGTATGTCTGTAAATGTCGAACATTACTATTTACCTTAATAGTTCATAAAATATTCTTGGTTAGAAAAAAAACAAGTTGATTTCATCTAATAATTTTTTTTAAATTTTACACCATTGTTAAAAATTTACACAAACATCAAAAGATATAAAAAAATTGGTTTGATCTCATTTTAATAGATCATAATTTCTAAAGAACTCAAATTTTAGACCGAATGGACAGATATAGAATCATTTTCAAAAAACCATTTTATTTATACTATAATGCACCAAAAAGTGAGAAAATTGTACCATTAAACAGATATGAAACACATATATAGAGGGTATCTGAATTCATGAGAATTCATGAGATATTTATGATATTATTTCATCAATAGAAGCACAATCATAAACAATTTTCATAAATGATGAGATTATTTCAGTAAACATCTTATCACGAGGTATCATTCAATCATAACACTCATGTGTGATAATGAAAAAACCTAAACATTAAAATACTATAATTGCAATTATATTCATTATAAAACATGTCAGAATAACCTAAAAAATTAATATAGGTGTATAAAAAAATAATTTTCTCAATGAATGAAAATTGAGAACATACAACTTATCGATTTGGTAACTATTAAAAAATAAAACCCATGAAATAAATATAATATAATGGATTTGTAAATACACATAATTTTTAAAATAGGATTCACATAATACATCCATGGATTGTATAAACACCAAATAAATTAAATGTGTGTTGATTGAGGCTTGTATCTCAATGAAATATAAACTGAGATGAAATCCCCTTACCTTATGTCTTGAAATTTATTATACTCATTCAAACATCTAGTATAATACGTATAAGTTTTTCTATTTATCTATAAAATAATCATATTTTTATATATAATAACTTATTTTGTTTTATTATTACATTATATTACCTACACATTTAAAATTCTATGTTAATGTTTCACTTCTAGAAATATTACATTTTTTGCATGTGTCTTAATTTTTTGTATCTTTTGTATTTATGCCTATATAATGTATTAAATTATTTAATCTATGATATAAATATCATTTATATTAATCATTTTATTATTATAATAATCAATGTAATATATTATTATGAAATTGGAATACATTGTTCATGGATATGGTAGGTTTCGTGTTTGGATGAACATTGTTTTAGTTTTATTATCATTATAAAAAAAATAATGAAAACAAAATATATCTATATGTTTATATAATAACAGTAAATTATAATTTTTATGTCATATAAAGCATATATGTTCTAAAAACACATCCTTAATTCATTATATATAGTTTGTGAATGAGTTGCATCCCTTTGAGGGTACGGTAGTCCACACTTCCTGAAATGAAATTATCATATTTAAATAATATGGAATAAATAAATGTATGTTATAAATTAACAATAAAGAAACATGCATAAATTATAAATATATTTTCCATCCTAATATTCTCCCATGAGAGGACTTAAAGGAAAAATTAACAATCAATGTTTCATGAGGTGGTAGTTTTCCGTACAAGTAAACAATATGTTTGTTACCCATTTGATAGAAGATTGCATAATTGTAGGTCAGAAAATAAATTATAATATTTCTAAAATATATTTTTTATAGTTTATATTATAAAATAATACCATAATAAGAGTTTAGTAGGTGGATAATGAAAATAAAACTAACGACCATAAGGAAAGATGTTGCCTTTTATTTGGGTAACTCCTTTTGGATTGCACCAAAGTGCATTCATGGACTATTTTCTACCCAAGGATAGGAATATAGGATTAGTGGAGGTATTTTGAGGATTATTTTTTCATGATATTGTTTGAGCCAATGTGTCTTGAGAGGTGTAAGGATGTAGTAGGAGAGGGTTACTTTTGATAGTGGATGGAGAGTGGCACTCTTCTAAATTTTGGGAAAGTGAATTCCACTCATGTTTTTTAGTGTAATATGGCTCCCATTATGTTAAAAATATTTAATAGAGAATTCATTGTATAAATATTTTAATAAAATATATATTAGACATGTTTTTACATCATTTGTACCATTAAGATTAATCTTTTGTCCTTTGGTAGGATTTATTTTTCCATAATCATTGTAATTAATTTCAATTAAATTCAATAATATTTTTGGTCAAAAATAATTAAACATTATTTGAAATTTTTAATTACAATAATTATAAATATATAATCCATTTTTATAAATTTTTATCAAATATGAAGATGAAATTAATTTAAATTTAATCACGGAGACGAGACGACCATGGGGGTTTTAATGTAAAAACATCCAAATGATTTCTATGATCTCATATTTAATTTCAATGTGAAACTAATTACAATGACATAAGTTTAAATAATAGAAAAATGATCTAATTATTCATTTTTAACAAGTTAAAATTCATGTTTAACTTATAAATACATTAAATGAAAAATGAGTTTTGAGTTAAAATTCTGTATTTATATCATTTCATTAAAAAAATTAACCCTTAGAGAAAAATAACTATAAATATACATAACATAATTTATATATTTTCAATTGAAATATTAATTTTATCGTTACATAATAAATCTATATAAGTTCAAAAAAAATTATTTCAAATTTTTTCTCCATTAAAAGGTGATGAAATTAAATTTATGATAAAATATTGTTTTAAGCATAAAAATGGGTTTTTCCACTCTTATGTATTTTAAATATATTGGATGATTATAAAAAAATTATTTAATATATAAAATATATATTACACTATTATTACTCACTAATATTATTTAATTAAAATTATTATCACATAAGAACGTTGAGAGTATAAAAATAAAAAAACCATTATATTCAACTAGTTTATATATTGTAATTTAAAGTTAATTGATAAACTATTATTTAATATTATATTTTTGTAAAATTATATTTTATTAATATTGTTAATATTAATCAAAACCACTAATTTAATGGCTATGTTTTATCATATTGTATTAAAATATAATATTTTAATAATATATTATTATTCAATAAAACATAATCTTTTATGTTTTCAATGACATTGAGGAATGTCATTGTTGATGTAACTCAAGATAACCATGATTTTTTTGATGAGAAATCTAAAATTTATGTTTCTTTTAGGGAATGATTAACATGGTTTTTCAAATTATACATTCCAAAAAAAAATTTATTTAATATAAAAGAAAATACATTCAGTGTTGTGTGAAATGAATAATATTGAAATTATTAAATTAATTTAGAAAAAAAAATTCAACGAATATCATTATGTTACATTATTCCCCACATAAAATAATCTTCCCCCCAAAATTCACTTGGGTTATCAAAATTTTAACACGTGAATGATTCATTCATAAAAACGCCCATCACAAAATTTAAAAAAAAAATTCTCTTAAAAGTGATGGTTAGACCCATTATAGTTACCCAATGTATCAAAGGACTATGCTCCAACCTATGAGAAAACAACATGAAATTGTATATCAGAAATAGAGAAACAAAAATTATGAGTTATTGAGGTCATCAATCCAAAACAATTGAATGATCAAATAAAAGTTGAAGGCCTCAAAGATACAATTAGGTGGTGATTTAAAAGGTCAATGATAAAAATAATCAACATATTATGACAAAACAATTATCATTATCCTAACATTGGTTAATTATTTAATTGAGAAAGAATATAATTAAATAACATAGTAGATACATTTCAATAAAAAATCTTGATTTGGTGGTGGTTTTATCTCTTTTGAATTTATTTATTAATTCCAAAAATGCATGTACAAAAATTAAATTTGAGTGCAAAATTACTAAAATATACTTTATTTGTAGAACTTAAGGACCATAAAAACTGAAAAGTATAACGACATGAATATAAATATTCTTTAAAAATCAATATTGTTAATAAAATATTCATTAAACATAAAAATAACTATATGGGATCATTAATAATATTTATTCATAAAAAATTATTAAACATTAACAAGGAAATAAACTATCCTCATTTTAGGCATGAAACACTTGTTGTACATCAATTATGGGTTAAATACCCACGTCCTTGCATGAATTTATTTGATGCCACACTATATAAATGATGTTTTTTTGAAAATCACACTAAAATAATTTCAAAAATAAATAAGGTGGACATCCTTGATATAATTTTTTCACTAAATATCCTTATAACCAAGGTTTTAAATAAAATCTCAATACATAAATACATTCTTCAAAGTATAACAAAAATATTTAATTAATGGTTCACCTTATAACTCTTATGAAAGATTAAAAATATAATTCATTATAAATAATTTCATAAAATCAAATAAAAATTTATCCTACCTATATCACAATGTACCACATGGATGTTACATTTCAAACAAGTGAATAACATCATCGAATATTCACAGGTGACATGGTTATATAATTAATTACCATAAATCCTTTTGGAAAAAATGTATTATTCCTTATTATAATGATTACTAGATACATTACGTAAACGGAACAATTTGTAAACATCATCATTAATGACATAGACCAATTTTCCAATAATATATTCAAGGGAATTCAATACCATTCAATATACTTATTCATATCCAAAATATATTTATCAAAAAAACATTATCATAATGAAAATAATTAATTAAGGGCTACATTACACTAATAAAAATATCAATTTTCTATATATTCGTCCCTTTCTAACATGTCCTTTCAAATATTTAATCCAAACATTAACTAAAAATACTTATTTATTTCATAATTCAGACAACATAATCTTTGAATTCCCAAACATAAATACTTTTTTGGAAAAAATTTATTCATAATGAATTAATGGTGATTCATCTACATATTCTTTCATACATATTTCTTATAATATAAAAAATAAATATTGTTTTAAGGTTAATAAAAAAATCTATTCATGCTTCTCAGTATTAATTTAATAAACACAGGGAGAATATAAAATACTTCTCATGGGTTATTTGCAGTCTGTTTATCATCTACTATATAAACAATAATCTTAACTCCATGATGATTCTCTTTATTATATTTCCACTTCGGAAATCTATTTTAATAATTATATAATTTTCCACATCTAAAAAATTAAAATGTAACCATACTCCTTCAATTTCTCTCCATTGACTTCAACTAGAAAGAACAGGGTTAGAAACACATATCATAGAAGAAAAGCCCATAATCATGATAAAATATTACTTATAAAATTTATATATCATGAAACCAACATATTTAATATATGAAACCTTAGGATACTGCTAGTTGATTCATATTCATCCTATATTTTAATATTTCATAATAGTTTGTGATGTGTTTGTGAATGACCAAATTATATCACCAAAGAGTGTCAAAATAGTTGTTCTGCAGACTCGTTGTTCTATACAATGTTATGCCGAATTTGGCCAGACACACCTTGTTAATGTTTTTACAGCTATGAACATCTAATCCAGATCCATATTTGCTTGAAATATCAATACATGTATGTATAATTAATAAAGCAACCACTCTATCATTTACCAAATTTATAGTAAACCTTCATAATGTCAACTAATCCTTATAATTATCCATATAGGTATCCCATGACATATCGTTTAAAATATTCACAGGGAACTCACTAATGTTATTTAATTCTAGATTTCAAACATTAAGTAATACCTTTGACCTGTCACCAATTATAAAATCATGGCATTAAAATGCATCGACATTACATCTTTTTTTGTATAATAATTAAATCATGATACAAATAGACACCAAAACACCATATTAGTTTAGTCCCTATGGGAACATATAATCATAAAAATAGACACTTAAGTTAGCCACATTATCACATAATAGATTATTATTGAATAGAAAAATTCATAGACTAATCAATCATAATAAATATCGTCATCAAAAGGGGTAATTTAAACATAAAAATGGGTGATCATAGATTCTCAATAAGGGTAAAAAAGTGATATATGTAAACAGAATAATGGAAATAATAGAAAAAGTACATGATCAAAAAAAATATATGATCATTCCCTACATATCAATGTCCATAATCATGAATCATGGAATTAACGTAATGAGTTAATAAGTCATTAATAATTAGAAATAATTGTTATACACCATGAAAGAAAAATAGAAGAATGAGACATGGAAATTTTGAATACACAAAACACAGAATGTCCTATGTCAATGACACCTACTATGAACATAATAACATGTTAGTTTAGTTATATAACTCGAGTACATAAATTGGTCTTAAGTAAAAAAAATTGTACCCTATTATTTTTATGATTAGGCTAAAACCCATGTACGCTCTTGTTTATAGGATTGGGAAACAATCAGTGCACATGATTATTTAATGGTTTATTTAATAACCCATATACCTTATTATTTTTGAGCTTGGGATACAACTCATGTACCATCTTTTCATCGGCCTGGGGCTATAACCCATGTACCTTCTTTATTTTCATTATTGGGCTATAACTCATGTATCTACTTATTTTCATGATTTTACTACCACGAATATACCCATTGTTATCATATAAATTTTTTAATTACCCAATGCATTGGAGAGATATATAGGTCCCATCCATCGTAAAAAAATTATACAAAAATGTGTCTCAAAAAATAATCATATCATGATCCCTGAAAAGTTATGAGTATTATAATAATAAAATCATATCACAATAAATGAAATGGGAATCATTATAATTTCATCACATCATAACATATAGATCATAAATTGATATCATAAAACTTTCATCAATGAATAAACCATGATATAAATAAGGTTTCATATGACTATAACCAATAAATTAGAAATGGGTTTCATAAACATATTAACAATTAATGTAAAATAGGTTTCATATACACCCATTTCTAAAAACCCATAAACAATTTAATTAAATTATATGTACATAAAATTTTAATCAACTACCAAAAGGTTATGAGTATCATCAATGGATTTCATCATAGTCAGAAAGAAATTTGATTTTTTATAAAACATTCATTATAGAAAATATACATTCTTATTTGAAAACACTTCTTTAGAAATATAACCATATGGAAACCGTTTCCATGATAATAAAATTTAATACATATAAATAATGATTAGAATAAATTTTTGAAGGATTTTTATTGGAAAACATATAAAGTTGTATGGAAAACATCTTGAATACCATTTTTCGTGAAAACATATAAAAGAGCCGAAAATTTCTGTACATGCTGAACATTAATTTTAATCATAAATGATCAAAAGATTATCTAGATTGAAAATTGTTGAGAATTTTTTTTAAACCTTTTATAAAATGTAAAACATTAGTAAATATTTTCTTTTAACATCATATAATAATATTTAATCATTATTGAAATCATTTTTAGAAATCCCAATATTGTTTCAACTGAAAGGAATGATATTTCCCCATTTTAATAAAAAATTATTAATTTTCTTAGGTAACAAAAATTGGTAAAATGTTTTCATTAAATTTATATAACATGCATATATAGATCAGAGGAAAATTAATGAGTGTTATTGATATATTTATCATATTATTTCATGAATGGAATCATAATCATATATAATATCGACAAATGAATATATTGTGTGCATAAACATCTCATCACATTGTAAAATTAAATCATAATCCTCATGTAAGAAAATGAAACAAAATGAATTTGATTTTATCATGTAATGAAGTAAATTCATGATAAATTAGTTCAAATAAACCTCAAGAAATAACATAGTTTTATAGAAAAAACATGTTTCTCAATGAAGGAAAATTGAGACAAAAATATCTTACGGACGTGGTAATATTGTAAACATAATCCCTATTAAAGAAAGATAATATAATTTACATTTAAATAACCATTAATTTAATAATAATATTCCTATAATAAAACCATGAGAAGTATATATACCACACAAATTAAATGGTTGTTGATTTAGGCATGTATCTCCTAGAAATAAAATGTGATAATTAATCCCCAAACATTATGTCTTGAGTGTCATAATACTAACTAAATCCTCTTGTATAGTAAATATAAGTTTATTAAACATCTATCACATAACAATAATATTATATCTAATACAATATGTAGTTTTATTATGACATTTTATTATCTAATTATAATAATTTCTTTTTAGGTATTCATACATGTTTATATACTCTTTTTTAAACGTGTGTCTTAATTTGTTGTATATTTACTCCATATACATATATAATGACATCCAAAATTTTAAACATGATATTAATATCATATATATTCATAATATTTGTATATATTAACATTAATGAATAATAATTAGGTAATATATATATTAATGTTTCACTAAATATATATTTAATACCTTTCATGTTGTTATTGAATGAATCAAATCACATTAAGGGGGAGTTAGTCCACAGATTATCAAATTAAATTATTATAATTAAATACGATTTAAATAATAATGGTATATCCTATATTAAATTTAAATAATCATAAAAACATTATAAATGTGATATATATCATATAAAATAGATTTTCCATCATAATTTCTACCATGAAGGTATCAAATGAAAAATGAACAGTTGTCGATTCTTGAGGTTGTTGTTCTTCATATGTGTAAATGGTATGATCGTTTTCTGTATGATATATGTTTGTGTAATTGATGTTAGAAAACTTAGAATGAAAAATACTCGTATAATTATTATACTTTTTTTATATAACCATGAAAGAATAAGAGTTTAGGGACTATTGAATGGAAATAAAACTAAAGAGATTAAGGAAAGATACTGCATTTTATTAAGGTAACTCCTTTTGGTTTGCACAAAAGAGAATCGTTGTATTCCATTATTTATAGGGGAATGCACCTAGAAATAGTGGAGGTTGTTAATGAGATATTTCAATAGAGCATATTGAGACAAAATATCTTGAGAGGTGTGAGGAAATGGGATGAGAGGATAACTTTTATAGAGGGGGAGAGACACTCATGAAAATTTTATTAATGGGTGTCGGACCCACATAATTCCCATAAAAATTGGACCCCATAATGGGAAAAATTATCCAATAGATTATTTTGTTGAAACATTTCTATAAAATTGATCTTGTATAATATTTCTATTCGTTTTGGAACTATAGTTTGAGTTTTATTCCTTTGTTAGTATTGATTTTTCCTTAATCATTGTAATTAATTTTATTTACTTTCAATAATAATTTTGGTTAAAAACTAAATTTACATTATTAAATATTATAAATTTTATGATTACAAATATCGATTCCCTTTTTCTAAATTCCAATCAATTAAGTGTCAAAAATTAGTTTAAATTTAATCCATAATACAAGATTATAATGAGGTTTTTTAAAGAAAAAACAATAAAAAGTTTTATATGTTTATATTTTGAATATAAAATTGAAAATGATTCAAATGAAGAAAAATTGGATTAATTTATCAAAATATTATTTAATTAATCCCTTCAGTCTTTTTAATACATATTTTAAAATTCTAAATTAATTTGGTGAAATGTTGGTTTTGAATTAAAATCCATTATTTTTTTCTTTTCATTATAAAACAAAATCCACACAGAAAAATAACAAAAAATATCCTAACCATACTTTATATTTTCTGACTAATCATTTAACATACCATTTCCAACAATGTATAGTTCCAACATTCACTAACACTGTTCATCAATGGTGTATAAGGTGGATTGTGTTGACATAAAATATAAAACTCCTATAGAATTTCATTAATGTATTAGTTAAAATTATAACCCTATCTATCCAATGAATCAATCATTATATTAATACACATATTTTTATCAACCCCATCATGATTTATTTGAATACCTCTAGGGATTCATATAAATAGATCACTATGTAGATATAACAATTTCTACTAATGTCATCAGAAAAAGTGATCATGCTTGAGAATACCCCTCTATCCATTCTGTGAGAATGTCCACATATAATAGTGTATACCAATTCAATAGTCTATATAGATCATTTAACTATACCACTGAATGGTGATTTGGTTATCATACCTTTTAGAAAATAGATACATAATTCATTTATTGTAATCCAAAAATGGTATAAGTAACCATCTTGATTGAGATTTGTCACACACTTCTCATTTATGTGACCAAGATGTTGATACCATATAAGGATTTTATATGAGCCATATGTCTTTTTTTTCAATATTATTTTCCCTAATATAGTTTTCATAATTTAATACATAAATATCGTTATTTCATTATGAAATTTATATCCTAGTAAATGTGGAATCCTTTATTTCAAAATTAGAAAATAAATAAAACCATCACTAAACAATAAACATAAATTAAATCCTTGATAACACTATGAAAATAATAAATGGTCTATCGAAACAAAAATCAATGGTTGTAACAACGTGGGATGGTAGTATCCAATGGTTAGAGCAGTGATCCTCAGTCTATTGGAAACTCATATATCTGCATCATCTCTAATAATCATCTTAAATCTATTGGATTATATATTTGGATACTAATTTGATCCCCACTAGTAGTATCAAATATAAAACTTATAGATATGAAAATATTACACTCAATAATGAATTTATATAAGGATTCTAATTGCTTATTTAGATAGGTGAAATTCTACTTCTAGTGTACCTTATAGCCACATGAAAATCATACATCAAAACAGTCATTTTCTTTCCATTGGATCTTTTAATTCATGGATAGATAGTGTTTTAGATCCTTAGAATTGGAAAGAGTCTTCAGTTCCATTTCAATTTTCATCCCATTCTTATTCACCATATAGAACATGATTTTTCATGCCCAAAGAATTAATCATGATAGGGAATAAGTTTAATATGTTCCAAAATTATCTTCTAGTGATTTATCATTTTATAATAATTAATAAAACTAGATTTGAATATGGGTAATAATGATGGAACTAGATATATGAATAAACCAACAGGGATCTTAATGCCTAATATGTATAGGTGCTCGATGAAGTCAGTAATATTGACTACATGTTCCCTAGAAGTCACCAGATCCCCAATGTAATACCCCAAGCTTCCACGATACGCTTCTCTTTGAAAAATACAATATGGTGTGTTGTATGCAACTTCATTTATAACAAACCACAACCAATCAAACTAGCCATTATGAATAGTAATATAGAATATTTAAAATAATATAAATTTTATCTTTCAAAATGGACTTCATTTTTTGATTGGGAATATAAAAATTTTCTTAGGGTAAATTTTTGGATTTTTTCTGAAAATTATCCATTTTTTAGGAATAGTGAAAAACACTGAGTTATAGATTAAAACGGAATTTTGATTCAAATAATTATTTATTTTATTTAAATTTATTTTAGGTCAAAATAGATACATAATTCCAATATATGTTCTATTAAATTCATTGGATCTAGTTTATAATAATTTTATATATATAAAAATTTTATAGAACCTTTTACCGTATTTTACCCACCACCGAGGAGCATTTGAAAATTTACATAAAAAATAATTTTAAAGATAATGTGAGATTAATTTCAAAAATATGAGAGACATAGTATATATCAGTATGTAAAATGTGGTGCATTAAGATGAAAATATTTTTTGCTAAATATTAACTTTTTACTTTTATTAACACGGTTAAAAGTAAATAGGGTAATTAAGGGTAAAAATGATATTATTATTACTCTAAAACATGTCTTAATTAAATTTTATAATTTTGATTCGACGAAAAACAATCTTAGGAAAAAATATTATCCTTTAGGTCCACTTGGATTAGATTAGGAAATTTATTATTATTTAATTCAATGAAGAGTTAAAAATGTTTTATTCAGTGTTTAATAACTCTACATTTTTAATATAGGGGTAAAAATAGGATAAATTCAACTATAAATATTTATTAGAAATATATATATATTATAAATAATGGTATTTTATTTATATTTTTTAGACATTAAATAATTTAATTTATTTATGACACAGTGATGATGTAGTAATTTCTGTATTAATGAAAGACTAAAATAATTGATATTATAATTATCCAAATAAATGTTGTTTAAGAAATTTTATGAATTCAACAAATTTTATTGGTTAATATGACCTATTAAAGTTGTTTAGATTAATTTAGATCGAAGTAATAATGCTGTTATGAATTAAGTAATAACAAAATACAAAATAATGTCCAAATTGAAATAAAAAAGTTTTTAAAAAAATATTATATTATTAATTGATATTCAATTCGTAAAAATATAAGGATTTGAAAAAAAACATATATAGTGATATATGAATAATTAATGAACCATTTGGGGTTCCATTGGATATATATAGTATGATTATTAACCATATAATATAAAAATTAAATGTGACAGGGATAATGTCAAACTATTTAACTAAGAGTTAAATCTAAAATATAAGGGTAATATAGTGACCCTAACCTAACTAAAACCAATTGTTTGTATGGTTTTCGACCCATATTACTTATCATTTTAATAATTTATTTTGGTGCCATTTGAAATCGAAAATCATTTTATTATAAGTTAATATTTCTAGCTTTTCCTGAGGTTTCCCTCACCCCTCTATTAAAAGGGAACCCCCCCTTCTCCGTAATTCACACCTTAAAAGCAATTTTTATCAGTCAAACCCAACCCAAATACTCTATCAACTATACTCCCTTGATCATAGAAGACTTCCTTTAGTCATAATGCCAACCTAAGGATATATTTTGATCAAATCAAAAGAAAGAACTCGAAGAAGAGGTAAATATTTCATCATCTCTTTCAAGTTTTTTCTTCTTCCTCTTCCCCTTTATTTGTGGTTTCCATTCAAAAATAATAACTCCAGTATATTCTATATAATATGATGTTATTATAAATATGGTAGAACCATATTCTTTATTTTATCAATCCTTTGAATGACATGTCACCATACGTGCATTGGTATGGCTTACTATCCCCACATCGTGGTGTAATTGTTATTCAATACATTATTATTTGGATTATTGTAATAATGATGTGTAATTGATTTTAATAATAAATTTAACATGATAATTATTCTTTATATATTATATAAAATCCAATTATATGTTATTTTAAAATAAAAATAATGATATTTTCGCTCATGCATACGTATGGATTACCGTCTTCAAGAACGTGATGAGATTCATTCCACATCATATACATTCAAGAATAATTTTCATCAGATGATTAAAATAGTGTTTAAGGACATACTATCATTCTAAATATTAGTAATATACATACTATCTCTAACAAACATTACTTATGTAACAAAGCATATAAATTAAAATGAATCAGTTAACACATAAAATGATGATAATACTAAAATATTATAAACAATGAAATATTTAAAGATCATATATGATATAATATTAATGTATATGATTCCATTAAAATTTAATAACAATTATTTCACCATTATACATGAGGTTACACTATTCTAGACCACGTAAATGTATAAGGTAAGTGTTAATTTCACAATCTCTTTGTTATCTGAGGTTGTTTTACATAAGTATCTACTGGGACAAATTTATCATCCACATCCTGGATTCTTAAAAATGTATTTAAAAATATTTTTAATATATACATGTATAGGGGTTAAATTCATTTATACCCTTATATTCCTTTTTATAAAATGGTTTCAAAGGAATATTTCTGTCGTTTTCCAAACATGGTACTTTATGTCCTTTCCGACAAAATTATGGTAATAATTATTTTTTAACATATACGGTGGATGTGGCTATTTTATGCCATTATAACACCTTTAAACCTTCCCTTACATGATTATAATAATATTTTCAAAATAAATGTTTTCTTTTATAATTATATTTCTTTTAAATGATTTCATAATATAATGATTTATTTCTCAAAAAAAATGTTTTGATTTCATCTATGTCAACATCCTTTGATGGATTATAAGATTATTTGAAGTCTATTTATTATGTTATAATACTTTAATATTTTATTGATGGTTTTGTAATATGATTTACTGTGGATGTATTCTTTTTACACCATTCATGGTTTATGGATAAAGTATTGACATTTCGTATGCTAGTTTTCATACAAATGTTTATGTTATGTTTAAACCATTTCATATGAGGATTTCCTTGGACCTAGTAAGTGATGGGTGGAGCCCTCTATAGCTCTTTGATGCATCGGTAGGTCTCAGGAAGCAAACTAGTGTCCTGGAAAAGGGACTTAACATAATCTTCTTTTTAGTCCTGGCACAAGGCCTTGACTATGTGGTTTTGAAAGTCTGGAATTATGAAGTCCATTGTTATTAAATTGGCTATTGATTTTGCATGTGATTATTCGACTAGAATAATATCTATCTGAATAATTTAAATGAGTTATTTGATTTTTATATTTTCCATATTATTATGAAGTAAATTTTTAAATGGCTTTTTTTAGTCTCATACATTTCCATAAATCTTTATGCTTATTTATGAATATTTCCACTATATTGTTATCATTTCTGAGCATCTGAGTTCACCCCTTTCTATGTTTTAATTTTTCCAAGATGAATATATGTATATTATGAATTACCTGTAGGGATAGTCTATGGGATCTCGTCGTTGATTATGGAATCAATGATTTTGTATTTTTTTAATATATGATGTAACGTTAACCTTATCAATGTATCTAGTACTTCCAATGATAATATACTAATAGATCATTCGAGATATCATATTTTGGGATCATGCCCATGATTCATAATAATTCAATGACTCTAGGATTCAGGGGTTGGGGAATTATAGTTGGTATCAGATGAAGATTAGTACAATCCATGGAATCTATATTTAGATAAAATCTGATTAGAGCACATTACCCTTAAATAGAATTTGAGGATTAGAATAGCAGAACATCCTAGAATTTTCGTATTATAGTGAATTTGTGTGTTCTCCGAGAAATATATCCCTATTTGGATACAAACAGGTAGAGGTTTCTCTGGAACAGATTAACCAAGGGGTAAAACACGAAAACACCGCTTTGAGCTAGAGACGAACAGGAACTGGGGCACAACAATGGGCCATGCTGCACTCTTGATTACGAAACTCATGGGGGATATGTTTAGGATAAATATAATATTCATTACAATCTATTATGATTGGTTTATTAGTATATACATCCTCAAATAAAACATTTTTATTATTATTGATTATACCAATAAACTGTTCAATTAATGTTATGTGTTTTACAAGATTGGAATTATGTATTTCGATTCATAGACTAATCTAGTTTATTCCATTGTTTATAAATGGATCATAGTGGAAGGAATGGAAATCATATCAATTCACACACTCCATGTAGGGATTTACCAAATTCTCAGGATAATTATAATTGTGCTTGTGATACAACTAGTGATGATCATGTAATCACCAAACAATGAAAACTCACTCAGGTTATGAATTATAACCTTACCCGTATAAAGGACCCTGATCCACAGCGTGGAGGATCAATGTTAGATAGCTACATGTGGAAATAACCAAAAACAATCAATATGAGTACAAATCCACAAGTAGCTGAGAAATCGGTAAATTCCTTAAGAGAAAATATTCCATGCCTTAGGGAGTAACGAAAGGAAATTTTTTTGACATGGCAGTTTACCACCTCACTGGAGATGCAGATCAATGGTGGTCATTGATTCAAAACACAAAGGAAGATGATAAAGTATCAAATAATGATTTGTGGGATTTTAAATGGATTTTCATAGAAAAATACATTTCTTGTTACCCTCGACCAGATATAAAAAGGCCATTTATGAGTCTAAGGCAGAAGGAGGAAGATAATGTCTCAAAGTATGAGGATAAAATTACAAGTATTGTGAGGCATGTTGAACAATATATATGTAACCCAAGATGTAACACTGATCACTTCTTTGATGGGTTAAAACCATTTTCCACCGAACATTAGTCTTATAATCCTTCTCTTCGTATGAAGATATTATATCATTTGCAATCAAGACATAAAAATATTTCTCCATAACTAACAAATTTAAAGGAAATCAAGAGATGAAGAGAGATTATGAACACTCTAGAAATGGAAATGATGGGGAGAAGGGAAATGTTGAATATCGATCCTATATTAAATGTGGGAAAAAAACACCCAGGTACTTTCTTGAAGGGAATGGGACCCTATTACAAGTTTGGTGAAAATGTCCACCATGCTCGTGATTGAATGGGGAAGAAATAGGTTGTCGTTGTTGAATTCTAAAATTTTAGAGAAAGGAGGAATTATGAAAATTAATGCCCTATGTGTTGGGGGAACATACCTTAGAAAAGGCCAAAGTATAAAGGCCAAGATTCTGCTTTCACTACTGCTGAGGTTGATGCTCTGATAGACATAGTGGAAGGTAATTTAATGGTTTCCTCATGTTTGGAAAATGAATTATTTGTTTTTGGATCATCACATTGTTTCATATATTCAAAGTTTTCTAATAAAATTAGATATTTCCAATTTGATATAACAATGAATTTTTCAGTGAAATCTCTTAAGGGAAGTATCACTGTAACAATGTTTTGTGAATCAGTACCCATTAGTGCATATAAAATTTCTTTATCTGTGGATCTCATTGTTATCCCCACGATATAATTTGATATAATACTAGGTATGGATTGGCTTTCGGACCATGATGCAAATATTTAATGTATGAAGAAAGTGGTTTCTATTTTTGATGCTGATGATAAGAAAAACTTATCTTTTGATAAGAATCTTCACCACCTAATTCTTATCAAGATTGACCCCGTAATATCTCAAATAAATTCAATTATTGTGGAGTAAGAGAATGAAATAACTATAGGTGTGGATAGGAATGTTCAAATTGACGATGTTCCTCTTGTGAAAGAATATGTTTCTGTGTTTCCAAGAGATTTACCTGGACATCATCCAGAATGAGAAAATGATTTTTCCAATTATTTAATTCCTTGTTCAAGGCCCATATCAAAAACCCTTTATTTAATTTTCACTGTGGAATTAGTGTTAATAAAAAAAATAGAGGAATTGAGTAATAAGGGATTTATTCACCCTACTGTTTCACTATGGGGAGCCCCTAACCTTTTTGTTATGAAGAAAGATGGATATATGAGTTTTTACATTGACTATATGGATATCATTGGTATAACAATAAATAACAAGTATCCCTTACCTCATATTGATGATTTATTCGAACAACATCATGTAGCTCAATACTTATTAATGACTAAACTTGGATCTGGATATCATTAGTTTTGTGTGATGATGGAAGACATTCCGAAAACAACATTTTGAACGAGGTACGAGCATTACGAGTTTACAGTGATGCCTTTTGGGATGACTAATTCACCCTTTGTCTTAATGGATCCAATTAATAAAGATTTTAAGGAATATCATGATAAATTTATACGGTTATTTATTGATGATATCTTAGAATACTCCAAAATCTATGAAGATCATGAAAATCACTTGTGCATTATCTAGAGGACTCTAAAAAGACATGAATTATATGGAAAGTTTAGCAACTGTGAATTCTGGCTACATGAGATTTCTTTTCAAGGCCATATCTTCTCTAAGGATGGAATATCAGGTGATATTTCAAATACAAGAAAAATCCAAGAACAAAAATCACCATAAAATAAAATTATGGTATGCAATTTTTTTGGTTTTGTAGGTTTTTATCGACGTTTCGTCCAGAATTGTTTCCAGTTGGCTAACCCATTAACCTATCTCACACGAAAAAGTGTTAAATTAGTTTGAAAAATAGATTATGAAGAATGTTTTAATGAACTGAAGAGAAGATTAGTCAATGATCCTATATAGACAATATCATCAGGGACTGAAGGGGCTATTATTTATAGTGATTGTTCAAATAAAGGACATGGTTATTTCCTTATACAGAATGATATGGTAATTTCCTATGAATCACAACAGCTAAAAATTCATGATAAAAACCATCCTACTCATGATCTTGAGTTAGAATCTGTAATATTTTCATTGAGGATTTGGAGACACTATCTATATGGTGAAAATGTGAGATTTATACTGATCACAATTGTTTGGACTATATTTTCTCATAGTAAGAAGTATACATGTGAAAAAAGAGATGGCTTGAACTACTCAAGGATTATGATTGAACTATAAACTATCACCCCGGGAAAGAAAATAAGGTGGTAGATGGTTTGAGCAGAAAATATCATGGTGTTTTGAACAAAATGAGTGTTGAATAGGATACTATATACATGGATATAATAAATATGGATATGGGAATAACCATGGTAAGTGAAACATCAATTATTTTTCAAATTGATTCTAAACCATCATTAATAAAATGGATAATGAGTTCTCAGACCGGTAATGATGAGTTTCAAAAGAAGATTAAAGCTATGAATGATGGAAGATTGAGTGACTTTGTGTATGAAGATAGAATTTTGAAATTTGGGAAGAGACATTTTGTTCCCAATATAATTGATCTATAAAGGGAATTGTTGGATAATGCTCATAGTTCGAATTTTTCTATTCACCATGGTAGCACTAAGATGTATAAAGATTTGAAGGATCATTTTGGTGGGACAACAAAAAGAGGGAGATTTTTGATTTTGTGTGAAGATGTATGGTTTGTCAACAAGTGACAGCTGGAAGGCCACAACATAGAGAAGTCATGTAACCTAGTCCCATACCTAAGAGAAAATGGCATAATATTACGATGGAATTTGTCCTGGGACTACCAATGACTAATAGAATAAATGATGTAATGTGGGTCATTGTTGATCGTCTTACCATGTCAGAACATTTTCTTGTTATAAGAGAAGGTTTACCACTTCAACATATATCAAGACTAAATATTAATAATGTTGTAAGACATCATTTAGTACCAATATCGATTGATTCTGATCGTGATTCCCATTTAACATCACGATTCTGATAAAGGCTTCAGAAAGCCCTAGAAACTAAACTTTGTTTGAGCACTGCCTACAACCATCAAATTTATGGACAATCAGAATAGACTATTAAAACCTTAAAAGAAATATTGACATCATTCTCACATGACTTTACGGGTATGTGGTATCAATATTCACCTCTGGTATAATTGTAATATAACAATAGATTCCATTCAAGTATTCAAATGTCACCATGTGAAGAGTTATATGAAAATATTTTTCGCACACCATCCTTTTGGAATGATGTTGGTGAAGGAAAACTCGTTGTCCCATAAATTGTGGAGGAAATGATGGAAAAGGTGAAGGTAATCCAAATCCACATCAAGGCAGCTCAAAGTAGATAGAAGAGTTATGCTGATAACTGAAGGAATTATAAGAAATTTCATGTAGGACATCATGTTTTCTTGATGATATCTCTATGGAAGGGTGTCATAAGTTTCTTCAAAAAGGAAAAATTATGTCCCATGTACATCAGTCCTTTTGAAATTCTAGAACGAATTTGGGTTGTAGATTACTGTTTGGAAATACTGTTGGGTTTATCCAAAGATTATGATGTCTTCTACGTATCACTATTGAGAAATTACATTCCTGACCCAAGGCATGTACTCCCCTATGAGGAATTAGAACTAGAACTTGATATTTCGTATTGCAAAGATCCTATCAATGTTCTTGATTCAAGAGAACATGTGTTGAGAAAGAGGATGACTCATCTGGTAAAAGGTCTATAGTGAAACCATAAGATGGAAGAGGCAACGCTAGAACCCAAGGGACTTATGATGAAGAACCACCCAAGTCTTTTTACACAGTAATACTCGAGAACATTCATGGTCAAAATTATTTGGATGGGCGAATGTAACAACATATTCTTTCACACTATGCTTCTCTTTGAATAATACAATAGCATGTGTTGTATGCCACTTTGAGTTCTAACACACCACAACCAACCAAACTAGATTTTATGATTATTAATACCCACTTTTTGAAATTTTATAAATTATATCATTCACAATGGAATTCAATTTTGGTTTCAAAATAATGAAATTAGCTTAGAGTGAATTTTTTTATGTTTCTACAAACATTTAATTTTTGTTGAATACTAAAAAACACTGAGTTATAGTTTAAAACCAAATATTTTTTACATAAATATTTATTTTATTTATATTAATTTTAGTTCAAAATAGATACATAATACCAATATAAGTTCAATTTAATTCCTTGGTGTCAATTTATAACCATTTTATATATATTTAAATTTTATTGAACTTTTTACCATCTTTTACCCACCCCTAGGTGTATTTAAAAATTTACATAGATCATAATTTTACATCTTCTATGAGTGTAATTTGAAAAATCTGACTGACACAGTTGATATCAGTACGAAAATGTGACTCAATAAGAAGAAAATATTTTTTGGTGAATGGTAACATTTTACTTTGATTTTCCTAGGTTAAAAATAAATAGGATAATTAAGGGTAAAGATGATATTATTTTTACCCTAATAGATGTCCTAATTCTATTGGATAAATTTAATTTTACCAAAAACAACCGTTGGAATAAAATATGATCCTTTAGGTCCTCTATGATTATATTAGGACATTTATTATTATTTAAATTATAGAAGAGTTAAAAGTGTTATATTCAATGTTTATTAACTAATACATCTTTAATATAGGGTTACACTTAAGATAAATTCCACTATAAAGATTCATTATAAAGCTAAATATATTTCGTACACAATGTTATTTTATTTATATTTTTAGACATTAAATAATTTAATTTATTTATAACACAATGATGATGCAGTAATTACCATATTAATGAAAATTATTAAAATAATTGATATTATAAATATCCAAATAAAATAATTTTGAGACTTTTTTTGAATTTCTCTTATTTTATAGGTTAATATGACCTATTAAGGATGATAAGGTAAATTTTTTTCGAATAAATAATGATGTTATGAAATTTTTAGAAACCAAATACAAAATAGTGTCCAAAAAGACATATAAGTGTTTTTAAAACAAATATTATATTACTAATTGATATTATATTCATAAAAATGTAATTATCTATCAAAAGTCTTATATAATGATAGGTATATCATTAATGAACCACAGTGGGTTCTCTTGGATGTATAATGTATGTTTATTAACCATATAATATAAATATTCAAAGAGACATTGTAAATGTAAAACTATTTATCTAAGAGTTGAATCTATAATATATGGTTAATATAGCAACCAAAACCTGTTTAAAACCTATTTTTTGAGTGTTTTTATACCTATACACACCTTATCATTTACAAAATTTATTTTGGAGCCATTAGAAATAGAAAATCATTTTATTATAAAATAATATTTATAGATTTTCTTAAGGAACATATCACCCCTCTTATAAAAGGGCACACCCCTTCTCTCTAATTTACACCACCTAATCCATTTGGATCAGCCAAAACCTACCCAAATACCCTCTCAACAATCATACCTTCATTCTAGAGGTATTTTTTTAGTCATAAATCCAACATATGGAAACCTTTTGATCAAATCAAAAGGACGAATCTGAACAAGATAAAAATATTTCATCACCTCTTTCAAGTTCCTTTCATCTTCCAAATCGCTTTTAATTGTTGTTTCCATTATAAAATAATAAATACAGTAACTTATATATTCTATGATGTTATTATAAATAATGTACTACCATTTTCATTATTATATACATCTTTTGAATGACATGTCACCATACATGCGTACTTACGGCTTACCGTCTCCAGGTCATGGTGTAATAGTTATTCAAAACATTATTATTTGGATGTGTATAATAATGATGTGTAATTGATATAAATAATAAATATAACATGATAATGATTCTTTATATATGATATAAAATCCAATTATATATTATTTTTATATCAAAGTAATGATATCGTCACACGTGCGTACGTACGGAATACCGTCTCCATGAACACGATGCGATTTATTCCCCATCGTATCCATTCAAGTCTAATATTTATTATATGATTAAAAAGAGTTTTTAAGGACTTATTATAATTCCCAATAGGAATAAGAAACATCCAATCCATAATAAAACATTATTTATGTAACAAATCATATAACAAAAAATGAATAACTCAACACCTGAAATAATTATAATACTAAACTATTATTAACCATGAAATATTAAAAGATCATATAATATATCATATTAATTTATATGATTATTGTATAATTTTATAACAATTATTTCACCATTATACAGGATTTTAACCTACCCTTGACCAAGGACATGTACAAGGTAAGGATTTATTTCACAATCTCTTTATTTTCCGAGGTTGTTTTTAACTAAGTATCTACTTGGAAATCTTTATCATCCACATCCATGTTTCATAAAAATTTATTTAAAAATAATAATATTTACCAGGATATGTGTTAATTTCATTTCTACCATTTTTTGAATTTTTATAAAATTGTTTGAAATGAATATTTCCGTCGTTTTCAAAACAGTGTACATTAAGACCTTTTTGATAAAATGAAGGTAAGAATGTTTTTTAACATATACGGTGGGTACGACTATTTTATGTCATTATTACATAGTTGATTCCTCCATTAAATGACTATAAGAATGTTTTCCAAATAAATTATTTCTTTTATAATTATATGACTTTTAAATGTTTTCAAATTATAAAGAGATATTTCTCCAAAAAAAAATTTGATTTCATCTATGTCAACATCCTTTGATGGATTGTATGTTTATTTGAAGTTGATTTATTATGATACCAAACGCCCATATTGTTTTCAAGGTTTTGTGATATGTTTTATTGAGCATGTTATGTTTTTACACCATTCATTGTTTGTGGATAACGTATTTTCATTTCATATGCTAGTTTTAATACCGATGTTTATGTTATGTTTATTCCTTTTCATTTGAGGAATTCATTAGACTTAGTATTTGATGGGTGGAGTCCACTATATCTCTTAGATTTATTAGTAGGTCTCATGAGACAAACTAGTGTCTTCACCCCAGGACTTGAAAAAATATTATTTGTAGTCTTCGCACAAGGACATGACTATATGGTTATGAAAGTCTGGAAATATTAATTTTATCATTATGAAAGTGGATATTGATATTGCATGTGATTATGTGACCAGTAAAATATCCATGTTAATTAGTAAATAGAATTATTTGATTATTATCTTTGACATATTATGCTGATGTTCAAATTTAAACGTCTTTTTTTAGTCCCATACATTTCCTTAAATGTTTATACTTATTTATGAAAGTTTCCGCTATATTGTTATCCTTACTGAGGATCTGAGCTCACCCCTTTCAATATTTTCTTCTTCCCAGGATGCGAAAAGTATATTATGACTAAACTATAGGGATAGTCTATTGGATATCAGTGATTTCTAGGGAAATTATGTTTTTGTAGTTTTCCAATTTATGATGTAATGAAAACCTTATGAATGTATCAAGTTCCTCTAAGGCTACTAAACTAATCAATATTTCGAGACTTGATCTTTTATGATCATTCAAAGATTTGTAATAATGCACCGACACTGGGATTCGGGGGTCAAGAGATTACATCCAATCATCTATGTTATTAGTGTACTGTATATCTCATTTCTTTCTAATATCACCTTATTTTGGAAAATATCCTTATGGTGAGAAATAGTTCTATTGGATTCCATGTCCTCATATTTATTTTGAAGGTCATTGAACATATTTGATATAATAAAACATTGTAAATCCATAGTATCATATAAATTCTCCAAAATATATTGATACTTAATCCTCACACACCTCATTTTAAATGAACTCTAAAAGGACGGTTTCCCGAACATTAATGTTCTCTTCATGGAATATTACAAAATTAACTTTATTATATCATTACTAGAAATTATCACCTATGAGAAAGTTGTCCATCTTAATTATATATCACAATGATAATTTCAATGTTATTTGATTGTCCATATATAAAAATTTATATTAGATAATTAGTACATTTATTAATTAAAAATAAATTATTACATTTAAATTTCATGAAATTCCATTAATCTTCCACTATTTCTCAAATATCAAAATCCCTCACCATCAATTTTAAGACATCTTCTTTCATAGATATTCAACTGGTTATGATCCACATTCTTCGTCTCTAGACACAAATGTGGACTATAAAATCAATTTAAAGGGTGTTAGGAATGCATAAATATACAACTAAATTTACTCATAGTTAAATGATTAATGGAATGGATTTATCAATCCTAAAACCATGTTTTAAATATTTATTTAACATTTTATTCCTAGTTAAACCATGACTATAATTTGTTGTAAACACATGAGGTAGACTATATTATGTAATCCAAAAACATTAAGCTATATTTCTATGCTAACTGAAAGAACTCAAACTTGTATTGGCCATGTACTATGAAATATATGTTCAAATCAAACTATAGTAGTGGAAGACTAAACCAACATAATATTTTAATCAATGGATTCGTAGGATTATGAATAAAGAACATTTTAATATTATATATTCTTATATAATACTACATAGAAATTAAATAATTGATTATCCATATATGTAAAATATTTATACATAATAAAATTAGTTTTTTTCCTTCTTTTAGGCATGTTATTTGATATTTTAGGTGATCGTGCAACATTAAAAAACATAAAAAATGTACCATGAATCTGATGTAAAAATATGTAAGTTTCATGATAATGTGATTATCTAATGTAAATTTTATCTTGAAAATGATAAACTAACTATCAACCTTAGAGGGAAACACTATGAACTGTGGATTGATTCATGTTTTATTATTTTACTTTGTTTCATATGCATGAATTCAATTTGTTTCACCTGGTCTCCTTGACTCTATCGAACTCCACTCTCTTGGGAGCTTCGTAAATACATAAAAGTTTTCTCAAAAACAATGGTGAGGTGATATATTAGATTGTATAACAGTTGTTGACATAAAAGTGTTCATGGGATCAAATTCCATTATATAACAAGAAAGAGGACGTCACTCACATACCATTGATAAGAATTTAACAAAATAAAATTAATAGAAAGAAATAACATAAAAGGGCTAGTAAAATCACATGATCATCCTAACATCAAGAAACCAAATTTTTTTAAAACCTGTCATCAGTTAGTTCAATTTATGATAATTCCTCCAACTATCCATAACTCATAATAATCTATAAATTTAAAAAATATAACTTCATCTAAATTTAATTTAGTAGAAATGCGTTCTTATATACAGCCTCATGTGTTCATTAAATTTTATTACAATAAATAATTTAAATATAAATTTTAATCCTATGAAAAGTCACATACTATCCAATGAATAACACCAAATACACATAATAAATAGGTTTAATTATACTCGAAATTATTATTTTCTTTAAAAATTTATAATACTACTGGTAATAAACAATACAAGTTGTATAAAAGTACAATGTTTGAACTTATCTTCATCCCATATCTATATAACATTACATGGATCTAGACATTTTTCCCCGTGTTATTTTCTGCAAGAAGACAAAGACTACACAACAAGAAAGGTACATTCATAGATAATAGTTCAATATTCCATGTGAATGATTTTCACGACAAACATTCTTAATATCTTTTTTAATATATTATATATTATTGGATATTATATATCAAACTATTTTACATGATATGATGGAAAAAAATATATTACATGTATATTAGATGTACATGTTACGAACTCTAGTTTTTGCTTGAAAAATCCATGGCACCCCAATATTGTTTCAATCATATACATATTCATTATTAAACATTAACCATTTATTTTTTATTTTTTTACATAATGAATAAAGAGAATACAAAATGATATTGGATATTAAAAATAATAATTTTAATTAAATTAGATAAAATAAAATGAATAAAACCAGTCAAAATATAATTAATATTTACAATTTAAACATGGGACAACTCTGATATGACTTGTATTTTTTGGTTGTAGTAGAAGACGTTTTTATGGGATGAGTATATTTTAATGATAATCATAAAACATAACATGTAATCATTTTTTTAAATCGTCAAATTTCATATCCAATTAAAATTATATATTTCATGATAATATAAAACTGTCAAAACCAAAAGTGAATGATCATCACAAGAAATTTATAATTAATTTATGAGTATATATTTGATGACCTAAACCTGTAATTATGCTTCCATTGAAGATATTGTTAAAAATATAATTTCATACCATCATTTCACTATATGAACAAAAAGAAAAATACCTCTAGCAGTGTTCAACACATGAAATAGATTCACTTAACAATTAGAGAAAATCATCATGTTCTAGCATGGATTATTCTTATCTGTTTCATTTTCTTGGTCGATCATATCATTATTAGTATCAAGAGGAATCACTCATACTGATATATTGTTATCTTGGTAGGGGAGGGGATGATAGAACTATATATATTTTTAACTCCCTCAAGAAAATGATTGGAGCTCAGTCTAATATTTTTACACACAAATAATGTTTTAGAAAAGTGATATGATTTGATATATATTATAGAAGGTTTAGGGTTATTATATTACCCAATCAAACCTTTGCATAATTAGTAATCTTATTTGATCCCACTTCCATTAATAATATCATTAATATTCTCTTGTCATGAAAACATAATTTAAAACAATATAAATATCATTTATATTATTTCCAATTAGACCATTAAACACATTCCACATTAATAGTTGGGATTTACACATCCTCAAATAATAAATACTAAATTAAATAATAGTCACATAATTAATTGATGAATAATGTAAAATAATTAATATTTCAATATCCAAAATTGAAAATAAATATTTATGGTTATTATTTACCTCACATATACTTTCTAATTACAGATGATTAAATTATGGAGGCAAAACACACCTAAATAAATATTATTTAATTCACCTTACTAAATTTAATATTAATATTTAGTTGGTATTGTGAATACACCATGATTGTAAAACTCTAGGTCACTTTCTAACTAGCATTTGGCCGAACCACCTAGTTCCAAGGTTATCATCTAGAATCAATGAGTTTCAACCATGGATAATGATGTTTTGATCACAGTCACATCCATCCTCATATAATGATTTACAATGTAATATATTCTTTTTAAAATGATATCTCTAATAAATCACGTTACATGTTGGTTCCATCATCCTATATGCTCAATGTCTGTTTATTTGGATTTATAGAAATTGAATATCTTACGAAACATACTGTCTAGTGATTTATATAGGTAGTTATATTCCATCAATGGGTATGAGATATCATCTTCAATCATAAGACAAAATGGATGCCTCCTTTCTCACATTATCCATTTATAGAATATCATTAATGACATAAACAACATACATTACAAAACCACAAGAATATCTCTCCATGGTTTTCATCAATACATCATGTTTTCCATGTCATGATATCCATTAATGATAATCCTAAATTTTTGGCTTAAATATTCTCATCTTCATAATGAAATATCCAATGGAAATTGAATTTGTGGATTCTAATTTTGCATGTCTGTTTTTAAAACCAATAATCATAGAGATTAATAGAGGTTAACACCATTATAAGGTGTATAAATTTATCCTTAATATAATACCTTTGATAATGTATATCATCTATTTCCCACTAGACAACATCATCATGCCATAGAAAAAGGATTAAGAATAATGTCATGGAATCTGAAGGTTATCATCATTATGGGGAACTTGTATAAATATTCAGCATGACATAAATTCTAATGAACTTATTACATAAAAACATCATGTAGATGAGTAATTATTATGTGAGAAGAAAACATTAGTAATGAAAAAAATTAATAATCATATGATAAAAAATATTTTTCTTGTTATCCAACTCCAAAAAACCCTTACAATAAATGTAAGATATGAATTAAGAATATATTTTAGTGATAATGAGACAATCAATATCATTGAACTAATATTAATGTAATTTTTAGTCAATATAATTGTTTTACAATGGATAATGTAAACGAATATGTTACATAAGGAAAATATTGTTCAAAATAATGAGGATTTATATTGTAACCCATTAACGTTTCTTCGAACATTTTTTAATATGCTCAATGTTCATAAGAAATAAATTGAGTATCATTTTGGATTTCATTTTATTTCAATATTAATATTTGATACATTTTATTTTAACGGGTTATATTTATTTATTATATATAAATAATTTATTAATATTTCCATTTTACATTAGTTTTTAGTAGTTTACAACTGTAAGAACCCGAGTTTTTAGAACGGGTCAAAAATCCTGACCCTGTTTGAATTTTTGTCTTTTTCTTGAGAAAATTGGGAAAATATAGGATATTTTTGAATTTTTAAAACTACACGCCATGTACTCTAGAGTACACTCCGTGTATGGGTTGGGTGAGTACCGACTGTGTGCCATCAAGTACATGATGTGTGATTACCATGTAGGAATTTATTTCTACACAACATATAGTTATTGACACACCGTGTACCCGTGATCTTGTAGAGGCAATACATGGCATGTAGGACAATTGTCTGAGTTGGAACACTTATCCATGTACACACAATGTCTTCCATAGGCATGCTATATAGTCTAGCCGTGTATGAGGGATATACTTTGAGTGTGGGTAAGTTCATGAGAAAGAGAAGAAAAACTATGTACACTCTTTGTGAAACCCAGTACAAACTATTTACTCATGTCAGTAGGTTCTATAAAGTATGTCCGTCGAAATGTGGCCACCATATGAACATTAAATGAACCTATACTACTTGTATTCATAAATTAAACGTTGGTTAGTTTCTTTTTTTTTCTCTCAAAATGGGCAGTAGCCACGTTGATCTGGTTCTGGATAGAACCCCTGAGAATCAGTTAGCCGAGGCTTTAAATGGATACCTTTTCTTTATACGAACCTCGATTCAAAATCCTCTTGATCTGTTGGACCCCCCTCGGTATGGCCTTGATTCATCTTGAGCCCTTTTTCTTGATTAATGTTCTATAATGAGTTATAGGGGAATGAGTGGTTTGGAGTAATTTTTTAGATATACTATGTTTTAGAACTAATTTTAAGTAGTTATCAGATTATTAGCATCATACGAGTCTCAGGTAGGTGGTGCATACATATTTTTGTGTTTTCGTGGACGTTTGGGTGGTGCAACCTTCAATGTATTTTCATGAAATTTCAGTGGTACCCATTTTTATCTGATATTTCATATTAAATTTTAAAATAGACCCGTGTAATTCCTTTGGGTAGGCCATTTTCTTGTTTTGATCGAGTGGTGTTTGGCGAGGGGTCACTGTAAGAGGCACTCAAGATCCTCAGTGCTGGTATGGGACATCACCTTGCCAGTGTAATTAAACTATTTTGATTTCTATACGGTTTAACATTTTCCATTGGGGTATATATGTGATGTGTTATATTGCAAATGTTGGAACCTTCATGTTGTTCTATGCATGGCCTGGGTATTATTGAGTGATGTAGATCACAGGTGGGGATTGGACTTCATTATGTTGGGTGGTTCTTACAACGAGATTGGGCTTTATGGATGTCGACTTGAGGAAATGTGACTATCGGGTTGGGCATGGCCTGAATTACTAAGATGGAAAACCATTAGACAATAATTTCATTGTCACAGAGACACGTGGTGTTATAGGTGTTGTGTATTGGGTACTATTTTGGTGATTACCACTCACCCGGAAACATTAATTAGTGTGCACAGAGAGAGACTCTGTGATGAATTGGTTTTGTTCAATCATGTCGGTAGAGGCCCCCTTTAGTTGTGCTTTAGGTACTATGGGATTAGCGGTTCTTACCATAGGAAGACACATGGATGGTGAGGAGGCTTTAGGGGATAGCATTGAGGCTATCAAGATAGGGGCAACTGATCGCCGTTATTGAGGGCAGATATTACTATACCTCTTGATACACTATTTTGAGGGATGACTTCACTTTCCTTAAGGTACTATAATTTTAGAGTAGAAATCATTTTTGCTCCGGGTACATTATATTGAGGGATGACCTCATTGTCCCTCCTATTACATTATTTTTAAGGAAGACATCATTTTCCCTCCGGGTACATTATTTTGATGGCAGAATTAGTTCTCTATCCGGTTATATATTGGGGGAATGCATCACTATTCCTCTAGGTTACTGTTTCTCAGGTGTTCCCTTGAAACATCTGTTCATTAGACAAGTGGGGTCAGGGGGAACAAGATGTTGGGTTAGATGATAGAGTTTCTGGTGTTGGCCGAAGCAGGTGACACTCTATGGTGGCTGCTGAGCACCAGTGGAGTTTTTGTTTATTTGTGCATCGTACTGTTTACTGTTAACCTTATAAATTCATGCATTCTTAAACACTTATATTAGGTATGCACCATGGGGTGGTATCCTACTAAGATTCTTCTCACACCCTACACGGGACCTTCGGGACGTTTGTAGACATTGAGGATTTACATGTAGGAAAGAGCTCAACTTCAAGAGTTGGGCCTCATTAGCTATTCCATGGAGATGGTATGTACCATGAGGTCATTCCTAGATAGATTTTACATTGTATTGTGAACATTCCTGTATCAACATTCTTGTTTTGTAGCTACAGTTGGTTAGCCATTGGCACCGTTTTTATTTAGATAAGTGTAACCTACATTGGATGCATATTTTGATGTTCAGTGTTAGTTAAAAGTAATCAAAAAGTTGTTGTGTTTATTTACACTATTATTTTTTATATTTATTTATTCCACTGTTTACTGATATATATTGTGCTTCTGCATTGCGGGCTAGTTTGAGTCTGTGGAGTCATTTATCCCATTGCATCTATATTATTATACTCAGAACACTTCCATTATTATCATCTTTCGAGAGGCTATAGCCTCACCACTATATATATAATACACTCGCTGCTAGTCTACATCCATTTGTGTTTGGGGAGGTGTGCCTAATTTATACACCCAACCCGTTTAGCACTGTTCGAGAGGCTATTCAGGTCTGGGTCATTACAAAGTTGAATCATAGGAGTTCTAGATAGGGATTTAGTAGTTGTGTTTTGCTAGAAACTAATGAGATTGAATCTTCTATTTTATTTATATTGGTTTTACTATTTGTCATATTGTAGAATGGAGATAGGTTGTCACTAGAACGAGGATTCTAGGTTGTGCTTGGGTGCTTGCAACCCCAGGTATGAGGGATGGACCATGTTGAAATGAGTGGGAATTTTTGTTTTTTAGATTATATTTTATTTGATTTACACCTCAGTGGCTCACATTGCATTTTATGTTATTGATTGTGATATGTGACCCTTGATCGGGTGTAGTAAGGAAAAATTGGACCTTGTCCTGGTATGAAAAGTCTTGTTTGCTTGTCTTTTGATAGACACATTGTAGTTTATTTAAATTTCATAAATACGTGTATGCTTTGTGAAGTGATACTTCCATGTGAGGAATATCAAATTGACATGATTTTTATTCATTGAAAGGTGAATAGGTGAAATTATTGATAAAATTTCTTATTTGTTTCAATGTGTATTCCATTATTTATATATTTGTAGAATTGAATGTGACAGGTTATTTGGGTATGTCTCTTGTACGAGAAGGCATATACTATCGATTGAGGTGCTTTTGATCGCCAGGATTAGGAAACTCGGTCGTCATTTTGAGGCAATGTTGGTTTTTGAGACTGGAATTGCATTAGGTAATTTTGATACATGATTCTATTGAAGGGCAGGTAGGGAGGCTATGAGGCTGAGATGCCATGGGAATGGGTTGTAGTGGGGAAGAGTAACAGTAGTAGTTATACAATGACTTTTTAATGAATTCCAAATCAATGTTGTATATATATTGTTATATATATATATGGGCTATCTGACCATTTATGATATTCACTGGGTTCCTTTTATATGAATCTATGGAGCATCAGGCGGGTGATGGTACAGTTCCATAGGAGGAGGACACATGTCTGAATCTGATGCGTGCAGATTATGATCATCATGTATAAGCTCTGGGATAGCATATAGTCTAGGATCAAGTGCAGGTAGGATAACATCCGGGTTTGGCAGCATTCAGACCATGGCTCGACGAGCAGCTCTGAGCTACCATGTTATGTGTCTTGTAAGGGATCGACAGAGGTGCACACAGTACAGATCCATCCATGGAATTTCTAACGTGGGAGTTCTTGTCGTCGAACTCGCCACTTTATCCGGGTGAGGTTGGTCTACAGGAGGATGAGAACTAGAAAGAGAGCATGTATATATTCTTTGAGCTGCTCAAGACACCTCAATGGTGGATGATCAAGCTTCCAATGTACATGCTGCGAGAACCAACAAAGTGTTGGTGGGTTGTGTAGGATCAGCCTCGTAGGCACGAGGGACTAGCATTGAAATACTAAAAGATAGGTTTTTCAAGCACTTTTACCTCGAGACACTGAGAGCTGATAGAGCTCAAGATTTCTTCTGTCTTTATCAGGGATACATGTATTTCATAGAGAATTAAGATTAAATGATAGAGATGTATTGATTTGTACTGGGTATGGTAAGCAGTGACATGACTATGGTGGGGCTCTTCGAGGATGGATTATGACACGCCATTTAGATATAGGTGAATATTTTCCATCATGGTTCTTATTCAGAAGAGGTGAATCAGAAGTGCATAGTAGAGGGAAACAATAGGGATAGGCCCCAGGTTGGCCGAATGATGGATTAATGTGATGGTTCAGACAACACGAAGTGAAAATGAGATGGGTTTTCATAGGGCAGTCAGGCCGAGGAGATAGATAGAACACCTTGTAATAGTTCTTAAGTGGTTTTCATTCAGTGTGGACAGTCGGGACATGTTTTGACTTAGTGTGATAGTCCCCTAAAGGAGTTCTGGGATTGTGGATAGGTCGAGCACCTTGAGAGATTTTACAGGCAGCCTTCTCAAACAGCTAGCAGGTAGGGACCAAGATAGACATTGGCATCTGGAGATGGTTCAGGTTCTGTACCAGGAGAGGGTAGTCTAGGAATAGATATACATGGAATAAATGAAAGAGATAGTGGGATCTAGCTGATGGGCCAGTAGCCGATTGTTGTAGCAGCATTGTAGAGAGGTCAGGCATCAGGTAGCCGTAAATCAAGCCAAGTTCACACCATGGAGCTGCCAGAGGGAGAGCATGCTGATGATCTGACGATGGATAGAGGTACACCACGGGTGTGGCCATGATTGCCATGATTTTGTTGGCATGATCTATAGAGACATGTCCGTGTTGAGTGCACGCGATGCACATGATCTATGATGATTAAATAGATGATGGTCTATGGGATTGGCGCAATATCAGTTGAGTGAGATATTTATATTTGTATGAGATTCATAGCATCAGGGTCATTGAGGATTTATGTTACATGAGGATCCTTGATCTTCAGGGAATTGATGACGCATGTTGTATGAGGTGCCTTGGGAATCTAGGAATCAGAGATGTGGGTTACGTGTGATTTATGGAATCAGGTTATATTTTGAGCATCCAGGGAATACATGACCTTTTGGAGGCAGACACCGATGTGGTGCAAGATACGATGGGTGTCAGGAAAGTCATAGGAGCACCAATGAGGGGAAAGGGTGATGATGTTTCATGAAAGGACTATGATTCTGGATAATAGGCTAGTGAACCTTTTCTTGTTTTGAGTTTTGTCATGTTGAGATTTAGTTAGGCAATTCCTAAGGTGGGGAGCCCCTTGAGGAATTTTAGACAGAAACTTTTAGACCGGGAATGTCCAAGTTACAATGATCAGGGTGTTTTGTTTAGTTCAATAACTAGTTTTCATTTGATAGATCGAGGACGAGCAATATTATGGTGCGGAGATTGTAAGAACCCGAGTTTTTATAAAGGGTCAAAATTCCCAACAATGTTTGAATTTTTGACTTTTTCATCTGAAAACTGAGAAAATATGGGATATTCAAGAATTTTCTTGACTACGCATCATGTACTATATATGCACACATTGCATGTGTTGGGATAGAACTAACTATGTGTCACTGAGTACCTATCATGTGATGACTATGTAGGAATTTTTTACTTCACGACATGTAGTTATTCAAATGTTGTATAACTGTGACCGTGCGGAGGCCATACATGGCATGTAGGCATGTTGGCAAGGTAGGATCGTTTAACCAAGTACATGTTGTGTCCTCCTTTGACATGTTGTATAATCATGCAATGTATGAGGGATAAACATGGAATGTGGGTATGTCGACGAGGAAGTGAAGAAAAACTATGTGCACACCATGTGCTACCTAGTACACACTGTGTACTCATGTCGGCATGTTCCTGAACGTAAATCAGTGGAAATGAGGCCACCATATGAACAGTAAACGAACCTACATCGAATATAGTCATAAATTAAACACTGTGTAGTTTCTTTTTTTTTTTCTTAAAATTTGCAGTATCCTAGTTTCTCAAGTTCTGGATAGAACCTTTGAGAAATAGGTTTTTGGGACATCAAATTGATCCTATTTTTACATCTGAACCCTGATTCAGACAATACATGATCTGTTGGAACCCACTCAGTATGTTCTTGATTCTTCTTAATATATTCTTCTATATTTTTGTTCTATATTGAGTTATAGGGGTTTTAGTGTTTTTTATTGTTTTTTAGAGCTTCCATGTTTTAGAGATCATTGGTTATTATTATTGGAGGATTATAATCGTACGAGTCTCATGTAGGTAGTGCATACATATTTTTGTGTTTTTGTAGTCACTTGGGTGGCATAGCTGTCATGACCTGGACCCTCGCAGTCCATCCCTTTGCCAAATTCCGGATCCTAGGGGTGACGTCTTGGTGGTAGGACGTCATTTTGGCTTGGGACAGATCGGTGTGACCGATAGGCACAACCTATCTGGGCGACCGATAGGCACAACCGATCGGCGTGACAAATCAAGGCGACTGATTAGTGCGACTGATAGGGGAGACCGATCGGCACTACCAATTGGGGCGACCAATCGTCGTGACCGATCAATGCATGAATCAATGTGACTGATTGGAACCCCCGATCGGCACAACCGACTGGCGCCACCGATCGGTGTCACCTAGCCTGGTCAGTTTCTCTTCTATAGTTCTTCCCATATCACCTCTTTGGGATTCTCAAATACATGTTTCAAGTGGTTCAAAGCCATTTAAAATCCCATAATTAATACCCAATAAATCCCAAGGGACCTCATCAATGGATAATTAAATAACAATTAATTCCATCATGTGCAACCACCCAACCGCGTGGGGAACCATGATCCGAAATTAAATATGTTCAAAACCCCATATCCTGTAAAAATGGGATCTTATCTATATATCACCCGGGGATTTGTTCTCCATTTTTATACCTCTTGGCTAACTTCCTTTCTCCTTAGTACGTTTGGAGTTCCCAACTTCCCTCCCCTGCGAGTTGCAGTTTTCCCTGATTCATGGCATGTGGAGAAGAACTTGGATCTTTTATTAAACAAATAGGGTTGTCCATTGCCTTTCTTTTTTGTGTATCATAAAGGGTGGGTGCACTTTTTCCTCTGTGGTTTTTGACTAAACCAAACATAATAAAGTTGATTAACACACTTTTAATGAATGAAGGGGGGTGTGATCGATGTTCTACTGTACTCTTTTATGTTGATATGTGTTGTGAATTGTGCATGCCTATGCTCACTGAAAATCATGGTCATTGGTGCTGTTTCCAATAACACTAATGAACCATGTCTTTTGTGATAATTAAATGTCTTGCATGGAATTTGACTAATCACTAAAACTCAACTGGTTAAATGGATGTTCAGAAAAACAAGAATCCATGTGTGATCACCTCGGTTGATAAGAAGTGAAATCGACCTAATGAATGATGTGTTGAACCTAAATGATTCCCTGCTCTGTTTTGGAAGCGGGCGTGTTGTTCTATTTTTTTCCTATGGGGAGATGTGGGTGAGGATGTGGTCCTCTGATGTGGCACAGTTGGTGGTTCTGAATCTGGGGTTATGGTTTCTCTACTTATATCACAAATTGGGGTGGAATCCTCTATCGTCAAGAAATTATTGTCTCCTGGTTTTGGGTATATGGGGATGTGTCTTGGGGTCTGCCTTGTTTCCAGTACTTCAAGGGATATCACTTATACCTTTTGTGAGGTTTTCTTTGGTTGTAGTACCTCGAGGGATCTCACTTATCCCTTTGTTGTTGTGACTTTTCAAGAGAACCGGGTGTGAATGCTTAAATTTCTATTTGTCATTTTCGTTTTTTTCCATTGACTTGTAGCAATGCCTTTATATTTCCCAATAGTGTGAAATTCATTTAAATGGGGTTTGGTTTAACATGATACAAGAATTATTTAAGTCGGGAGTTATCTTGAGAATGAGTTGTGACATGGTCGTGACAGTCGTGGGGTTTTTTGTGAATGAATAGTAACAATGTTGTTTGTGCATTGGTTTCAGAACCCCTAGGTTGAGATGGGTGTTTTTACCTATATGTATATATGTATGTTTTGTGTTTCTTATTCATGCTCCACCCAAGTTGAGAACTTAGTGCCGAACACCCCATTTCATGGGGAGGGTTTTTTCCCAGAAATCCTATGAGTGGCTGGTTATTAGCTCATTTTCTACTTCCTTTCCCAAATAGCCCAAGACACATTGTGCAGGCAGCGATGGCCTCAGGTCCATTATTAGCCGAAGAATATTTCAGGCGGGGTAGTTGTGGCAGTTGGCCCAGTTTTCTGTGGGAAGGTCATTTCCCATGTGTCTTCGGGGTGAGGCTAGGTGTCTTCATGCATGGAATTAGTTGTTCTGGACTAGGTTTCTTCAGGTGTGGTAGTAGTTGTTTTGGTTCAGGTATGTGCAGGTGGGGATTGGAAGTGGGACTCCGGTGAGGCTATGTCCCATGTGTGTGTGGGTGGGGTTTGACAGTGGGACTGTAGTGAGAACGCCGGGATTGGTTCGATTTGTAGGATGTCTTCAATAACCAGTGGGGATGTGGCATGGGGTACCCAAATATCGATGTTTTATTACTATACCTTACATTCCTTGTGTTTTTTGGGAGTGTTCCTTGGTGAGGCTTGGGTGTATAGTTCTTCTATGCTAGGTGCTTTGTTTTTTTTCTTTTCTCATAGGGCATTAGAATGCCTCTCCACATGTGCATGAGAGTCGTTGGGTTTTCCCTGCTGAGTGTACTTTTATGCTCACCCTATGTATATAAAAACTATTTTCAGGATTCCAGGAGGTCCTCCGGGATCATACGGGACAGTAATAGCTTGGAACTCGGGGCAATTGGTATTGTATTTTCCCCTTTCATGGTACTTTATCATTGGAGATTTTTGGAGTGCATCTTTTACTGTTGGACACGCATATTGTAATTGGTTGTTTTTGGATTTTACCTTTACTTTCATCTTTGGTGTTGTTGGAGTTGTTATCATATCTCTTGATCCCATTAAAAAATATAAAGGGTAATTCCTTCCATTTTCCATGAGATTCTATACCTTTGGTGATGGTTTCCACTCCATGTCATATTGATGGCGGGTCTCGTGGTTCTTTATCTCTCCTTCAACATAACTAAGGAAGGGCCTAGAAATCTTCTGACCCATCCCTCCTTTTGGTGAAGGTGGGTAATGACTGAATGGTATCAGAGGTAGGATGACAGATAGGATGGATTCATGAGTTAGGAAAAATGATGATTTCATGGGGTGGTAGGGAAAAAGTGTTGGGTGACCTTGGTGCATGAATTAGGCCAGGGAATACCGGTTAGGACACGGGATTTTAGGTCCCCCTGATCCGATGCAAGGAATTTGGACCTACAGAACAGCCATGTGAAGAAACAATGATTGTAGGCTAGAGAACCTAGGAAAGTTATATGCCTCATAATGGCTTGTGTTCTTATGTTTCATGGGTGTTTTGGGAATTTAAAATGAATAATAATCCTAATAAAATTTATGAACCATATTCTACACTACTCAGGATTAGGCATTCCTTGTTTACCTTGCAGTTATGGCACCTAGGAGGCGACCAAGAGTTGTGCGGGTGATCGAGGCCCAGGAGGTCGACTTGGCCGATCGGTAGAAGATTGTCCGAGAAGAGGAAGATGATCAGTGAAAGAAGGCGCTTCAAGTCTTTCAGCGACAGACCCTCGGAATGTACGAGGGAAGCACCTCAGATATGGAGATGGAGAGCTAGCTCGAGGAACTATTGATATCATTCAACTTGATTTGAGCTCCGGCATATTACTGAGTTCCATAGGCCATCTGCCAGATGTGAGGAGCATCACGTCAGTGGTGGATGCTTTATCTCTTGTAAATGAAAGATGCTGAGATTGTGTGGGCTGATTTCGAGAAGGAGTTCAGGGTGGAATTCCTCTCTTCAACGATGAAGGCAGAGATGAGACGAAAGTTACTATCCCTCCAGCAGGTGAGTATATCAGTGATATATTTGGGGATCAAGTTCAAGGATCTCCATCGCTTCGCTCCAGATCACTTTCTAGATGAGGAGTCTCGGGAGAGACGTTTAGAGGAGGCACTTCGACCTTCTCTTCAGTACGTTGTTACTGCCATCACCCTACAGACATACCTAAAGGTGATGAAGAAGGATGAGGTGGTGGAGAGGATGCACATGTTGGGAGGTGTGACACAAGAGGGGATCTAGTTGGGCTCATCGAAGGGGATGGACGTCAGCAGCAGGCCTCCAGCATCAGGACCATCAAGGTTTCGACCGACAGGGAGTAGGCTGCAGCAGTTCCAGTTCCGATCTCCCAGTCCCCGCCCTTTCCATCATGCCTGGGGTCATAGTGATTCTTCTGTGGAATCCATGGGAACCTTCGAAACATGTTCTCGGACATAGTACAATATTGTGGGGGTGGGAATGTTCAGCGCCCACCTCAGCAGCATCAGTTTTCAGCTGGGCCCTTTCTGCAGCAGCAGGGACAGCGAGCTCCCGCCCGTCCAATGGTAGACGCTGTAAGAGTAGGCTGACCTCAGGGCACTCCTCAGGGACCTCGAACATGGTGTGGTCGGGGAGGCGGCCGACAGCCAAGAGGCAAAGGATCTGGGCATGGGTAGTTGCACGCCATTGAGGCAGCAGTTCCAGCAGTACCAGAGGTCATTCAAGGTATGATCTTCTTGTTTAGTACCCTTGTATATGCCTTGTTCGATAGAGGATTTTTACACTACATTGTTGCACCCAATTTTGCCCATGCACTGGGTTTAGATGCTGACAGACTTCCAATGCCCCTGCTACTGAGCACACCAGTCGAAGGTCAGACCGAATTGTCGCATGTTTTTCAGGGATGAAGACTGATGATAGGGCCACATCAGTCTGTCAAGGATCTCCTTCTATTGAAGATACAACCATATGATGTCATCCAAGGAATTTACTGGTTGTTCTCTGTATGTTCTGTCATTGACTGCTTCAGAGGGAGGGTTGTGTTTTCATACTTGGGCAGCTGACGGGTGACTTTCTTCGGCGAGAAGACTTTCCAGGGAAACTGTAAGCAAGGGGGACCCCTCTTCTCCATGATGGCTCACCTATCAGTGGAGTCGGTGGATGCAGAAATTTTGGAAGTCCCAGGAATCATCATTGAGTGTATGTACGTCTTCCCTAAGGAGGTGATGACTCTACCCCCTCTACATGACATTGAGTTTTGGATAGACTAGAAACCTAGTGCTCATCCGATTTTGATGACCCCCTTCCGGAAGGCACCTTCGGAGCAGTGGGAGTTGCAGATTCAGATTGAAAATCCGATGAAGAGGTGTTTTTTTCAACCATGTGAGTCATGGTTAGGTGCTCTAGTATTTTTCTTAAAGAAGGCAGACAGTGGTCTCAGGCTATGCATAGACTACAGGAGACTGAATCAGGTAATAGTCAATAATCACTACCCTCTTCCAAGGATATATGATTTCATTGATCAGTTTAAGGGGGAATGATAGTTCTCTAGGATCTATATGTGATCTGGATATCACCAGTTGAGGGTGAAGGAGGGAGACATCTCGAAGATGGACTTCAGGTGTAGATACGGGCACTTCGAGATTGTGGTCATGTCGTTTGGCATCACGAATACTCTGTTTGTGTTCATGGGGATCATGAAATCCGTCTTCTAGGAGTACCTAGATCAGTTCGTTGTCATATTTATTGACGACATCCTGATCTACTCATGATCGGAGGAGGATCACGTTGATCATCTGAGAACAGTTTTAGACGTCCTCCGACAACACCAACTCTATGGGAAGTTGTCCAAATTCATGTTCTGGATGAGAGTTTCCTTTGGCACATAGTGTCCGAGCAAGGGATAGAAATGGACCCATCGAAGGTCGAGGTGGTTGATTCTTGGGAAGAACCGAAGAACGTATTGGAGGTTTGTAGTTTCCTCGGGAAGCCAGGTTACTACTAGAGGTTTATGCACTACTTCTCCCAAGTTTCTGCACACTTGACAGCCTTGACCAAGAAGGACAAGGCTTTCTTATGGGACATGCAGTGCAAGGCAGCCCTCACCAATCTAAAGGAGATGTTGGTTAGTGCCCCAGTACTATGGTTTCAGAATATGGGGCAGCATATGAATTATTATGTGATGCTTCAGGGCAGGGCCTTAGATGTGTTTTGATGTAGTGTAAAGGGGTGATCTTCTATGAGTCTAGGCAGTTACGTCCCCATGAGTTTTACTATGCCACCATGATCTGGAGCTTTTGGTGGTTGTGTTAGCACTATAGTTGTGGTGGCACTATCTCTTCGGGGACCGCTTCATAGTATTCACCGATCACAAGAGTTTGATGTATGTCTTCTCCCATCGGGACATAAACATACAACAACGAAGTAAGATGAATTTCCTTCAGGATTACGACTTCATGATTTCATACACCTTTGGAAAAGGGAATGTGGTGGATGATTCCCTGAGTAGGAAGTCACATAGGGGTGTAATTCAAGAGTCGGTAGATACATGGAAGGCAATGGGGGAGTTGGCTGCCCTGCACCTGGATGCTAGGATGCAAGATGGTAGAGGATTACTTTATTGGATTAAAGTGTAGTTTCCTCTGTTGTGGCAAGTAGAGGAGTCTCAATGGGGAGAATCAGAGGGAGAAGTGATGTATGACTGAGTTGACCAGGGCAATGCTCCGGAAGGGTGGACGGAGGATAGTCAGAACCAGATGCTTTTCTGAAGAAATCTGTTTGTTCCAGAGGTGATGCGAGACAAGGTTCATAGTGAGTTCCAAAACTCACCCCTAGTAGTGCACCCAGGTATTTTCAAGTTGGACCAGGGTCTGAGGAGACAGTTTTGGTGGCCCGGGATGAAACAGGCAGTAGTAGTGTTTGTAGAGAAGTGCCTCGTGTGTTAGAAGGTGAAGTCCGAACACCATCTTCAAGGTGTCCTGCTGGAGTCTCTAGATGTTCCCAAGTAGATGTGGGAGGACATCTCGAGGGATCTCGTCTCAGGACTACCCAAGGTTCCAGGGGGAAGCGATTCTATATGGGTAGTGGTGCACCGGTTGATGAAAATGGCTCACTTTCTGGAAATAAAGGAGTCGAGTGTAGTAGATGATTTAGCACGAAGTTACATGGATGTGGAGGTGCAGTTTCATGGAGTTCTGAGATCTGTTTTCATGGATTTGGATGCACTATTTACCTCATGAATCTGGAGTGGATTGAAGCATTCTTTTGGAACACAGCTACGTCTTAGCACTGCTTCTTACCCCTAGACAGATGGGTAGACAGAGCGCACCATCCAGACATTTGAAGACATGCTATGGGCATGTATTCTTGACTTTTGGGGATCGTTGGTGTGACACTTGCCTCTGGTAGAGTTCCCCTGCAATAAAATCCATCACTCCACCATCGGCATGGCTCTGTTCGAAGACATGTACAGGAGGCCATATCTCTCAACTGTGTGATGGACTAAGGTTGGGGAAGCAAGTTTCCTTTTCCCGGATGTGGTCCAGATCATGATGGAGAATGCACATATTATACGAGAGAGGATGAAGGTGGCACAAGACCGGCATAAGTCATTTTCCAATAATTGAAGGAAACCATGGTACTTGGGGGTCAGGGATCACATCTTCTTGATGGTCTCCCATCAGTGTGGAAAACAAAGGTTCGGCATGGGATGTTAGTTTTCCCCTAGGTTCATCGGACCCTTCAAAGTGTTGTGGCAGGTTGGAGAAGTGGCTTATCAGCTAATGTTACCACTGCCGCTACTGAGAATACATGATTTCTTCCATGTGTCCCAACTCCTTTGGTATCTACACGACGATTCACAAGTACTCAACTAGGGAGAGGTACACATCGAAGACGCCATGAACATGGTGGAAAGACCAGTTAAGGTGTAGGGTCATGAAGAGAAGGTTCTTTATGGATAAACCATTCCTCTGGTTCATGTGTTGTGGAGGCATGGTGGACTCAAGGAGAGTACCTAGGAATGAGAATCACAGATGTGTGCCCAGTACCCAGACTTGTTTTATGTTTTGTGATGTTCTATATTGTATTTTTTGAGACGGAATGCTTTACCTTGTTAAATATGGAGTGTGTGGTTTTCCTTTTCTATGGATGTGGGTGAAGTATCCTGAGATGTGGGGAGTGGATGACCTGATCCCTAGTTAATACATATTAGAGTGGATGTGGCTAAACCTGTGCGGGCAAGTCAGATCTAACCAAGCCGATTATATCTTTGCATGAAAGAAGGGAACCCCCCCCCCCACCACCACATGGCCAGACGGTTTAATCATTGTTTTATGATGATTTTAATTGATCGGGTGCACTCTTGAGAGGTATATTTCGGGGCATATGGTCGGACACCCCCTCCATTCTTGAGGTATATTTTTAAATTCATGCAGTCAAGAATTCTTTGAGAGGTATCTGATGTGATGACCCGGACCATCACGGTCCAACCTTTTTCCAAATTTCAGATTCTAGGGGTGACGTCTCGGTGGTAGGATGACATTTCAGCATTTGACTGATTGGCGTGACGGATCGGTGCCACCGATCGGTGACACCTAGCATGGTCGGTTTCTTTTCTATAGTTCCTCCCATAATGCCTATTTTGGCTTTTCAATTTTTTTTCAATTGGATCAAAGACATTTAAAATCCCATAATTAATACCAAATAAATCATGAGGGACCTCCTCAATGGAGAATTAAATAACAATTAATTCTGTTGTGTGTAACCACCCAACCACGTGGGGAACCACGATCCACATTTAATGCCATTCAAATCCACATATCCCATAACAACATGATCATATCTATATATTGCACGGGATTTCTTCTTCCTTCTTCTTCATCTTGGCTGGCTTCCTTTCTCCTTAGTACGTTTGGAGTTCCCATCGCCCCTCCCCTATGAGTCGTGCTTTTCCCTGATTCTTGGCACGTGGAGAAGAACTTCGATCTTTGATCAATCATGTAGAGTTTTCCTTGGCCTCTCCTTTCTTTGTATCATGTGGGGTGGGTACTCTTTTTCCTATACGGAAATTGAATAATCCAAACTTAATTATGATGATGAACAGACCTTTAAATAATTACGTGGGGGGGTGATCGATGATCTGATGTACTCTTTTATGTTGATTTGTGTTGTGAATTGTGCGGGACTATGATCACTTATAATCATAGTGGTCATTACTTGTGCACTAATGAACCATGTATTATGTGATAATTAAATAACATACATGGAATTTGGATAGTAACTTAAACTCTTCTGGTTAAATGGATGTTTAGTAAAACAAGAATCCATGTGTGATCACCCAAGTTGATAAACAGTGAAATGGACCTAATGAAAGATGTGTTGAACTTGGATATTTCCATGCCCTATTTTGGCAGCAGGAGTGTTGTTCTGTTAGTTTTCCTATGGGGTGACGTGGGTGAGGATGTGATTCTCTGATGTGGCATGGTTACTGGTTGTGAAGCTGGGGTTGTGGTTGCTCTGCTTATATCACGAATTGGGGTGGAATCCTCTATCGTTGAGAAATCATTTGCTCCTAGTTTTTGGGCATGGGGCTATGTCTTGGTGTCTTCCTTGTTTCCAGTACTTCAAGGGATCTCACTTATCCCATTGGTGAGGTTTTCTTTGGTACCAATACATAGTGGGATCTCACTTATCCATTTTTGGTTGTGACTTTGCAAGAGAACCATGTGTGAATGCTTAAATTCTTGTTTATATGTTTCCTTTTTTCCATTGACTTATTGTTGTTCCTGTTAGTTGCCCAGTAGTGTGAAATTCTCTTTAATGGGGTTTGGTTTAACATTATACAAGAATGATTTAAACATGGAGTTTTCTTGGGAATTATTTTTGACCTATCTACGAGTGTTATGGCTTATTCTGTGAATAAATAGTATCATGGGTGTTTTTTCTTCGGTTTCGAAACCCCTAGGATGGGATGATTGTATGTTACCTATAATTATATCTGTAAATTTAATGTTTCTCATTCGCACTCCACCAAACTTGAGCACTTAGTGCCTAACACCCCATTTCATTGGGAGGGTTTTTTTTCCCACACTTTTATGAGTGGCTGGTTGTTAGATCCTTTTCTTCTCTCATTCCCGAATAGCTAAATACTCTTCGGGAAGGCTGTGATGGCCTAAGGTCCATTATTAGCCCAAGAATCTTCAGGCGAGGTTGTTGTGGTAGATGACCCTAGTGAATATGGCAGGTTGGTTCCCATGTGTCTTAAGGATGAGGCCCATGTGTCTTCAGGCGTGACATTACTTGTTCTGGCCCATATGTCTTCGAGCATGGTAGTAGTTGATTTGGCCTAGGTGTGTGCGGGTGGGGTTTGGTAGTGGGACTGCGGTGAGAATGGTAGGATTGGTTTGATGTGTAGGATGTCTTCAATAACCGGTGGAATAGTGGTGTGGGGAACCCAAATATCGATTTTTTATTACTATACATTACTTGCCCTCCATTATTTAGAGAGTGTGCCTTGGTGAGGATTGGGTGGATAGTTCTTCCATGATAGGTGCGTTGTTTTTTCTTTACTCAGAGGGAATTAGAATTCATCTCCACTTGTGCACCAGAGTCTTTGGTTTTCCCTAATGAGTGTACTTGTATGCTCACCCTATGTATAAAGAAATGTTTTCAGGTTTCAAAGCGGACCTCAGGGATCATGCAGGACCATACTATCTCGAACCTCTGGGTGGTTGCTATAGTCGTTTTCCCTTTAATGGTACATTATCTTCGGAGATTTTTGGATTTCATATTTTACTATAGGACATGCATATGGTAATTGGTTGTTTTTGGCTTTTACCTTTACTTTCAGTTTTTGTATTTTGTGGTTATTATTTTCTCTCTCGAACCTATAAAAAAATAAAAATGGAAATGCCTTCTATTTTGTATGAGATTCTATACCCTTGGTGTTGGTCGCCACTCCTGGACCTATTGAAGGCAGGTCTCATCGGTCATTATCTATCTGCCAACATAAATAAAGAAGGGCCTAGAAATCTACAGACCCTTCCATCCTTTTGATAAAGGTGAGTCATGACAACAAAAATCAAGGAATTGTTGGTTATTTTGAGAGGGACCTTGATTTATCTGATATTGCATATTAAATTGTTGATTTGAAACATGGTATGCCTTTGGGTATGCCCTTTGATTTTTTTCCTTGAGCAGGGATGGTCAAGGGTTTTTTGCTCAATTGTGGAATTATGGATTGGGGAATCCAAAATGGTTATGATTCAAGTATGATGTTTTAACAGATATGTTTAGTTTATTAATTTTGTATATGAATTGTTAGAGGATCTCAAGGCTTCAGTGTTGGTATGTGACATCACCTTGCTTGTGTAACTTAACTATTTCGTTATCTTTCATGTTTAATGTTTTCCATTTTTATTATATATGTTTTGTGTGGTATTTAATATGATCAAACCATCGAATTGTACTAGTAATAGACTTGGTATTGTTGAGTGATGTTATTCACTGGTAGGGTTTGGCCCAGGTTTCGCTTGGTGGTTTTGACAATTGTATTAGGCGTTATGGACATCAGCTTTAGGCAGTGCGACTTTCAGGTTAGACCTGACTCGGGTTACTAGAATGGAAAACCCATCAATCGTGAGAGGCATGGTCGTAGGGACATGAGGTTTCAGTAGTGTTTCTGCTTTGGTATTATTCTTTCGATTACTGCTCAACTAGAAACATTGAGTAGTGTGCACATAGAGATTCTCCTTGATGAGGTGGTTTTGACCACTATTGTATATTGAGGCCACCATTAGTTATAGTTTAGGTACTATTGGTTTGGGGTTCTTGTCATAAGAATCCATGTGTAAGGTGAGGAGCCATCGGGGGTTATCATTGAGGATATTAGTTTAGCAGTATAGGCTCTCCGTTATTTGAGGGCATATTTAGATGTCCCTCTAGATACATTATTTAGAGTGCAGACATCGCTGTCCCTCCGGGTACATTATTTTTAGGGAAGACATCGTTGTCTTGCAAGTACATTTTTTGGAGGGTAGACATTGCTGTCCCTATGGGTACATTATTTTTAGTGTTATCATTAATGTCCCTCCGAGTACTTTATTTTAAGGGAAGACATTATTGTTCCTCCATTTACTTATTGAAGGTAGGAATCACTATTTCTCTAGGTTACAATTTCATATGCGTTCCCTTAGAATGTCGATACATGAGACACACAGTTTCAGGGTTACCCATGGTGCAGGGTTACTTGACAAAGATTTCGACGTTGGCCGAAGCAGGTATCACTCAATGGTGGTTGCTAAGCACCAGTGGAGTTTTCTTTTATTTTTGAATCTTACTGTTTACTTCTTAACATATAAATGCATGCCTTCATTAACAGTTAAATGAGGTATGCACCATTGGGTGTTATCCTACTGAGATTTGTCTCACACCCTGTTGTGGCCCTTCAGAACATGTGCAAAATTTATGGATTTACTTGTAGGAATGAGGCCAACAACAAGAGTTGGGCTGCATTAGCTATTTCATGAAGATGGTATGGACCTTGAGGTCATGCTTAGCCGGAGTTTACTATGTTTTGCGTACTTTACTGTATCATCATGGTTGGTTTTTAGCTAAATTTGGTTAGTCAAGGGCACACATTATATTTAGATATGTATGACCTACATAGGATGCATGTTTTGTTGTTTAGTGGTAGTTATAAGTGATCAGCATGTTGTTGTGTTTATTATCTCGGATGTTGTTTATATTTATTGTTTTTTTTGTTCACTGATATTGATTATGATTCTTCTCTATGGGTGTATTTCAAGTATATTGAGTCGTTTATTCCGCTGCATCTGTGTTGTTATACTCAGACTAGTACCCTTATTATCGTCCTATGAGAGGGTATAGCCTCCCAACTATACGTATAAGACCCTCACTACTAGTCGGTAGCCTTCTGAGAGCGAGAGGATGCACTTATGGTAGTAACACTGACCCATTTAGCGCTTTTCGGGTGGCAGATCAGGTCTTGGTCATTTCAAAAAAATGGCATGCATGTTCTTATTTGAAGGTATTGATTAATGTTTAATGTTAACAGTTCGTCGACCCCATAATAGTAAATTTCTAGAACATAAATTCCCCAAACATTTATGATAATAAACTGTTCTTCCATTGTAATTTCAAGTGATGTTTGAAAATATAAAAAAAATTCATGAAAAAATGACCAATTGTAATTGTAATTAAGAGGTATATGAATCCTGATTAAGTGTTATAAAAATCAAACTATGAGTATAATAAGGAACTGTAATTGTTGGCATCAAAATGATGAAAAAATTCTTCTCAATATTTAATATTCATTATGTTCCTTTAACTTCAATGTTAATGACATTAATATTTGTGATTACCATGGTCTCTATATATTTATTCATCAATAGGCATTTGTTATTATGGTGATTTTATTAATAGTGATGAATTTTTTTTGTAGATAAATCAACATGATTTAGAATTTATTTAAAAGTATGAGGTGTGAAATTAATACTGAATTAATTCTAAATATCACCCCTAGAGAACCATAAATAAATAATATTCCCTTATTGATATTATATTATATCAATAAATAATTTTTCTGAAGAATATATGATAAATAAAAATATATCATCACCTCTGTAGCTGGTTAAAGCAACCCAATGAAAATTGTGCTATAATTAATGTCTGAGAATGAATAGTATGCATGTTTAAAATAATATCATTATAATTGAAGTAAAATGATTTTATTTTTGTTTCATTATTAAAATATATCATAACTGTATATCGGTGGAGGATAATGATAAATAATGAAAAATAATCATATAAATTTATTTCATTCAATAAATAATCATATCATATCATGAAAACATTATGTTTAGAAGGATTCTAGGAATCCACATTAGATTAAATCCTCCGAAACATTTTAGAGCCATATTTTTGTGTTTATTTTTGTTGATATTAGAGATAAATATGATACAAATTATGTATGAAATTCATATACATTATAGACTTCTATAATATAATAATTACATTTCAAAATTGAACATATAGTCCAAGAACACATATATTTTTTTTATTTATTGTATAGAAATATTTAGGTAATATTTCACATTATTTTATCAAAATTTCCAAAAAAACAACAACATACAATCATCCTATCCTAATAGATATATCATACATAATAATCATCTTTATTACCTAAAAAATGAATAACATATTTTCATTGAGTTTAAATATTTTGTAAATGAAAAACTATCAGCAAGTTTTAAAGGGGTAGATCATATTTGAGAAAACATGAACATGTGTTTAATATATAATTAAAAAGAATTTGGAAATGTATTAGGCTAGAATAAGGAATTATATAAAGAAAATTATCATTAAAAACCATGAAATCATAACATGTACCATGAAATAATTATTTAGATAGATTAGAATCATTTTATATTCTAGGGAGTATAACATGGGATTTAGGGACATGAAAAAAAAATTATACCCTAAATATTTGGACTAATATAAACCTAATGAGATCCATGCATTCACCTGTGAACATAGCATAATGTAATTTTTCTCTCACACAATGTTGATAATATAGAAAATGTCATTGATATCGATGAAAATAGTCATGAATATAGATAACCATATTTATGTCCACATAAAGATTTTTAAATGTAGTTAACCAAAGTCATATAAATAAAAAAAAATATTAATATAAATAACAAAAATAATTTACATGGAAGTGTTGACAACATAGATAACAACTATCATCTCCATGCACAACATCATAATCTTATGTGATATAAATATCTACTCATTCCATTGGAGGGTATTATCATACCCTCTATAAAAAACATTTATATTTTTCAGGCATGAAATTAATCATAAAACACATCATTTAAAACCCCATCAAGAGATCAAAAGAATAGTTTTTACTGATCATTTTTATATGTAACCATATAATATGTAATTAATAATTATTTTGATTTATTTAAAAAATGAATATATCTAGAAATAGAATATAATAAGAGTTATTTAAGATTGATTCATGAATGTTTAATCTATTGTATATATTTAATTTATATATAGAGAGTAATATGGAATAATAATCATTAAAAATAGTTTTTTCCAAATATTTAAAACATTTTAATTAACAATGAAATATACATTTACTTTCAAAACATTATTTCCATTAATGAGACTGTTGAACCCTTAGTTTTTTTTTGATATTTTATATATTTATCAATTTTATAATATATTATTGGTGGAATTTCATAAGTAGTATTAATCTTGATGAGGTTTTTTGATTTATTGAGAAGGCCATAAAATGGAATGTAGTAATTTTATGATTATCAGAGTGAAGGATATTAAAACAAAAAATATGACTTTAGATATCATAAGGATCACCTAGTGACAAATATGTACTAGCCACCATATTATTATCACATTATAATTATGCATAGGAATAATTGTTATATTTTTATATATGATGGTCCACATAATAATTTTCACTACACAGAGTAGGGTCTATGTTAGAAATATTTTTCTATATATGTATGCAAGATCCCTAGTGCATAAGCATCATTTGAGAGTTTGTATAGATGAATTGTAAGAACCATATTGGTGATCTACATAATTGTTATTTTATACGAATTAATCATAAATATTAATACTTATATGTTATATAATCTATATAATCATCAAAACATCATGAATATTTTAGGTTATGCGGAAAAAATAGAATGTTCCAAAATTTGAATATACGGGGGAGCTAAAATCCGACGATCGATAAATTATCCTTAAAATGTAAAAACTCCCATTAAAAATATTATTCATGCTAATTGTTGTTATAATTTAAAATCATTGATTTAAAATATCATATATTTAATGTTATACATAGGATTTATCTTTAAAATTTATGTTGAGTGGGAATTTAAATACTATAATAATTTATGTCCTTTAAATCAATAGGGTATTCATTTATTTTTTTGATTGATTGAGATTTTTTAAATCATATAATAACATTGGAATCTTTTTTTACAAATTAAAAATTATTTCTCATGTTTTTATACTCACGATGCTATGTTCAACATTGATGAGATGTGTTTCCATGAATAAGTATAAGAGTTCAAATATAAATTAGAGAAATCCATTGATTTATATTCAAATAATTAAAAAATAAATTATTTTTAAAATATATTGGTTTTTATCTACTATCATTTTCAATAGAAATTTCAATTTCTAGATAATTTAGAAATAATTAAATATAGTTATTTATGGAATCTTTATTAAAATGGGTAATTAATCAAAGAAAAATACATTATGAGATCATGGTGTATGAGTCTTTTGGTGGAAAATTGGGAATGGATAAAAGTTAAAAAATTTATATATTTATTTTTATTATTTTAAATCAGATAACTCAAATATATTGACCTATCAATGGGTGAGAAAATATATTTATTGTGATCATTTCTAAATAAAAAATGATTGAGTTGAAGAGATCATTGATCCCTATGATCAAAGATCATTATATAGATCAATTTTAGAATTATAATTCTAAATATTTTTTATGTATTAGAATTAGAAAATATATTTAAACAAAATTCTAAATATATTTAGTTATCTATTTTTGAATATATTAGAGTCTCATGTAGGAATATATTGATCTTCTTTTGTTGAATAAAATTATTCTTCTAATATATCGTTCTAAATTTTGCTTCAATATTTGTGTGTTAGATGTGAAATGACACTTACTCTAGTGTGACACTAGACAACCACAATGATACTATATTCTCATTTTATATTATTATTAATTTTTGGCATCATAGGGAAATTTTTTTATTTGAAAATATAAAGGATCATGAAAATAATAATGTTTCTACTTAGGGGGAATGACCATCTAAAAATAATTTCATTCTTTGACCATTAATATTTTTGGTCTTTTATTGAGGATGATAATTTTTTACATAATAGTCCATTAATATATCATGGTGTATTCATTATATTATAAAAAAATAATCACTATAAATTCATCCAGCTTCTCATAAACGGAAAAAATTCATATATACTTTAACCAATATTAGAGGAAAGTCACTCTATTCTAATAAAATAATTATTGATAAGGGGTGATATAAATTCTATGAAAAATATGTGACCTTTTATATTTTATTTAAAAATTTTAATAAACTATGGAATATGATTAATCTATATATTTTATATGTAGTTTTTGTATTTTCTTATATTTAGAAAAATTGAACCCATGCCTTTTACTGATAAATTAAATATGTGGGTGATGAAAAAATATATAAAATTCTATTATAATGTCCTTATCAGAATAAATATATATATTAGTTAGTGTGCTAATATTAGAAAATTATTTCTTATAGATGTTGGAAATCATATAATAAACAAATATGAACTCCAATGAGGTTAAATTATAGATTTGTATGAGAAAATTTAAATACATAAATATGATATTTTATGAAAACAGTGAAAAATAATTTATAATGGTTAATGAAATTATAATCATTATATAGGGATTTGGAGATGATTTGATGATTTTACCGTTTTTATAAAATATATTGGAAATTTTTAGATATTTTTATCCTATTATCATACCTCATGAATATAGATAAGACCAATCACTTAGTAAATTTAATATTATTCCCATATTCTATGATACATGAAAAATTTGAAGCTTTCATGAAAAATTTTAAATGATGAATTGTACTTTGTTACCTTGAGAAAATAAAAAATTAATCTAAATGATGATGATGATTCAAATTTAAAATAATATTAATGTTCAAAAGATGTTTGGTAATATCTAAAAATAATTTCAATTATTTCATAGAAGTTTAAAAATGTTGTGTTCAGGTACAATGGAAAATTTCCTCCTAATGTCCCAAATGAAATGAGACTGGGAAATTTTCTATAAACAATGATAAGAATAATATATAAATTTTTTAATCCTAATATGATAATTATACTCAATTAAATATGTGTGATACAATATCAAAATAATTATACAATGAATGTGGAATTATGAACTTATTTTCTAGAATCAAGGTAAATATTCTGGTGAGCATAGAAGTGGAATCTATTCTTTTTTCTAAATTTTAATCAGAAAATGAATCTATTGACAATATTATTAATATTTTATTAATGTTGAAAAGAATTTTGAAACATCATGTATTGAATATAATTATTTATAATAATACAAGATAGATCACATATTAAATTATGATTTGTCATCTCATCTAGAGAAAAATACAATGCTAAAGAAAAAAAATAGTGTATACAAACAAGTAGTTGATTGAGTAAATGAAAGAGTTTTATAATAATTAGATAACTTATACTGTTAAAATCATGATGGTCAAATTCAACATATCTAAACATGAGAATATTTATAATGATATTGAACCTCATTAATGAATAAGAGAAGTACATTTATCCATGTTAAAATAAGATTGTATTATTTATGAGAATTAGATGAATAAGAAAAAATAAATTTATAAAAGTTTATATAAAAATCATTTAAATTTTATAACAAAGTATTATGATGAAGTATTTATACATTTTTTATAAATTAATCTTCTAAAAATTCTGTTTTTACTAATATTTCATATCTCGTTTTAAAATATTTTCGTATCTAAATATAGAAAATTGATTAGAAACATAGACAAATTTTAGTCAAATAAATGTGGATATCATGTTTCTATTTGAATCTAAATCTAAAGAAAATTCATATGAAACCTATGATGAGTAAAAAAATACAGATATTATTCAATGGGGAATTATTTTTATCTAACAACGGTTTAGTTGTAAGTATATTTATGTTGTTATTGAGTGTTTTTTAATTTGGGTTAAATAAAACAGTAAAATATGAATCGACCTAGAAAGAGGCATGTGATCAATGTGATTAATTTTAAAGAGATGAAATTTTATTCTCATATATGATTGAATGTTTTGATAAATACAAAAATGATTATCTCAGAACTATATAATAGATATATTCAGTTGGGATATTTTCTGGATAATTATTTTTAAAGATTTATCTGATATATACATTATATATTAAACCCCTTATTCTTCCCTTTTAAGGAATAAAAAATATAGAGTGATTCTCTATCCTATAAAAAATTTATTTATAACATTATCAACAAGGATATCCTTCACCAATTCCGAGTTGGATATTCCTTATAACACAATCAGAAATTTTTGAAGGGGCTCTATTTATTATCAATTATTTCATACATCAGGATTTTCAATGCCATAGTTTTTTGTTCCAAATAAAATCAATTTTTCATAGCCAATAATATCAGGATATCCCTACAATCTATCATTATCATCAATGTACTAAAACAAAACCATTCTACTAATAACTAATTCTCTAGTATGGTTCATATGCTCAACAACATGCTTGTATAACCTATGAATAGTCACATATGGTTTTTTATAATAATAACATAGTTTTGAATGTGATTAACACCTCTTATTAATTTATAATAGTATAGGTTTTTGCTTTTCTATCACCTTTTATCTTAGTATCATATATGTTAAGAGTGATATTTATGAAATATAATATCATGGGAGGTTTTTATTATACTTATATCCTAGAGGTCACATATAATTAATGGAAGTAGGCATTATCTCTATATTTGAACCATTGGATAAAACAAATAGTAAAAAAATATATAGAAAATAAATGAATGATTTTATTCAAAGTATTTTAGACTACGATGATCTTAATCTGGGATATTAGAGAGGATATTTTATAGAGAGAAATAACAATAAAAAAATGTAGTAGAAAACAGTATAGGTTGGATAGGTGTCCAATAAAATTAATTTTAATCCAATATTTCCACCCATCTTATGATTCTATCATGACTGATGCTCTATCATACCACATCAATATGTTGATTATGTTGGATAGTTATTTTTACATCTCTTTTTGAATCATCTTCATAAAAAAGTGGATCAAAAACATTGATTTCCTACCTCTTGTGATTTTAAATTGAAATATGATCATGTAATTTAATTCTTTTGGGGATAAAAATGCAATTATTATGTTGTCAAAAACAGAGATCATGACATTCATGGATCGGAACACAACAATGTTGATTAAATGAATCTTCTACAACATGAGAACGATTCATTACATTCCATACACAAATACGATGGAATTGTAATAATATATTTATATGGAATTAACAAATAAAATATTTTATAATAATCATTAATAGAAATATGAATGTATAAGGAAATTTCTTAGGATCGTTATCATATATATGGGGATAGGATTACTGCCTATTTTTATGCATGCATTAAAGACTAACATTTTCAGTTAATCTTATCATGAAAATGATGTAAGGATCCTTAATCGTTAATGTGGAAACCACATATCCAATGGTTGTATATAGTTTCTATTTCAATCATTAACACTCTCAGTGGAGTGATAAAGATAATTTTTCAGTAATGGATGAAGACATTTCCATTCAAGATAGAGTGCCTCATTAAATTGATGTATTTGAAAAATACCATAGTGACCATTCCCTCTATGGTTGAAATTAAAATATCTATATATAATATTTCTATATAATGTCATATATGTTAATATGTTTTTTGTCCTTTTTTGTTTCTTTATGGATTTATAAAACGATGACTTTTCTCTTATCATCCAAGACTACTTAAATGATGACCCTTTAACTCTATTCACCCATGCATAAACCCTAGAATTTGTAATAGGGTTACCTAATATAGATACATCATAAATTATCATCTTAATAGATTATTAACCTTCTCTTATAAGATCCATACAATAATTAGTTGTCAAAAACACTCTCGGTTTCTCCCTAATTAGATCTCCACAGAACAACATTGTTTATTAATTTTTAATACCACAATAGTGATCATAATATTTCACATTAATTTATAATATTCAATGACCTAATAGTGATAGGTATGAATATAATTATTAAAATATACTTAAAAAATATTATAAAAGAATTAATTGTATCTTGACCATAAAATTTGTAATCTAGTGTGGTTTATCTTAATGTGATACCGACTTTCTTTCCATGTGTTACTACTTGTTATGATTATATTTCTATCAAATAGTGAAGTGGTTTAGTTTCATAAAATATTCACATGGTATTTGGTAGTGATATCATATCTCTCCATTTATTTTTATCCTCACTCATGTTTTTCTTAATAAAAAACATGAATGATGTAATTCCATGGGGTGGGGAGCAGTATTTCAAATATATTCTTAAGGTCAGATGTAACTCTATCCTATTATTTTATAATAATATATTATTCTATCTAAATTGTAGGTCACACTCTAAATATATCTTATTTTATATTCTAATGACATGTACTAAATTAAGTGTCCAATTGATTAGCTAAACAAACAAGAATATCCATTTTTAAGAAAAATTCCCCCTTAATGATGCACTCTTGTTGAATATCGGGTAAGTGTGTCCAATGATTTCCCCTTATGACCTACTATAGAGCCCACTTATCTAGTTGGAGAGTGATTATATGGACATTTGATAGTCTTAATGATATATATTTATGCTCCTTTTTAAATTGGAGGAGTCGGCTACCTTCCTTCTTGGGAAGGAATAACCATTTAATAGGGTATGTTCCTCTATAACCTTTCATATAACATCTATTATTAACAATAATAATTAGATTTAAAAATGTATGACTATATTATAATGGGAATCCAGGTTTGAAAGATGATTCAACTAGGATTATTGTGGTCAGTTGTATCTCAATTTTCATTGGTGATATCAATTTCATATTGAGGATTTTCCACATGTCCATGTAACAAGATGAACTGGATTGGGTGGCTCTTGTGGTGTCTTCCATGTGGGAGAATATCATAAAGGGAAAATATATTTAAGTTTATATACATTGAATAATACAAAATATTGGAGATATATATTAGTTAGTTTGATACAAATTATTTAGTGTAGATTATAAAATAATACTTTGGAGGAATTTTGGTTCATGGATCTATATAATTCTATTCCAACATTTAATCACGCAACATGATATTATTTCATGGTTTCTTGGAAACTAGAATACACTTTTATCAAGCTATTGTTCAACCCTATTTCATTAATAGAGTCAAGAATGATAAGTGAAAATTTACATATACTAGTACCATTCTCAACGAGGAAGATGATGATATAGCATTTACTATATCCAGTTAAGGTTCAATAATTATTGGATAAAATATAAAAATCAGTCATCTGGATTATGATCATGTCCCATGGGAAAAAATTCATTTGTAGATCCATTATCCTAGATATGAAAAACTTCTATATATGGTGGATCATACATGGTTCCATAAATATATTTTATAAAATCCAAATTAAATGTTTGTATATGATGTATATATGTAAATTCTATAGTTTTGAATATAAGGAATTTTATATTTACTTATTTACGAAAAGGGATTTTTCAAGATTGATGTGCAATTACCTAGGAGAATGAACTGGAATTAATGTATCTATTAATATATTTGATAATATTATTTCATTTTTTCATCATACATTCTATTTTTGTTTTCTCAAGTATTTGATTTCACTTCATGCTGCAGGAATATATGGGTAACAAAAAAATAATTTGAGCTTCTTAAACTGATGTGTGATCATGGAGGGCCATAAACATAATATTCTCTACCATGTTGGTGATAATTTAATATAAAGGAATGATTGCATCTCTATTTTTACATCTATGATATGTGTTAATATTATAGGTACAATTGATATCCATAATTGTTTTTTGCACATGGATAATGGGTTTCATTGAAGATATTTTCTGATGTTTTATAACATAACATTGATGAGGTTTGAAAAAAATGAAATAATGTTAGGAAGTGGGATTATTCGAGAATACAAAGTATCATTCATCTCTCCATTAATTATTTTTTTAAGGATTGTAATCATCTCATATTGATTTGTCTTTGATGCTGCGTAATGGTTTAGTTTTAACTAAAATAAGACACATTTGTCTACATGACATTAAAACAGACTCAAATTTTAGTTTATATTTATTGAAAGGTAGTTATCACAATCAATTATATTTTTACGTAATATCTCATGTAATAAAGGTTCACCTTGGTCATGGAATTATGATCTCAGATACATTCAAATTAGGTAACAATTTAGATGGTTTATACATTATAATGTTTTCCAAAATATTTATATTTTGATTCTATTTGTCTATGTATATGACCTCTTAGGTGTTATTATGGTTTTCATAGAGCCTCTTTTATGATGTATTTTGTTAAAATGGGGAAAACATTTTTTTATTTTTCATAATAAATATACAATGAATGATAATTATTCCACATGTTGTGACATTGAAAGGAATAAATATTATCATAGAAGAAAGACATTGTCTAGATAATGTTTAGTTGATTCCCAATAGAAGAATAAAATCATGTATTCATTATAGTGGTTGTTCTTAACTTATGATATGAAATTCAAATATTTCTAGGAATAATGAGAAAAATAAATTGGAAACCATCAAAATATAGATTATTTCTCTATAAAGATTTTTAGTTTTTGATTTAGTATATATATATGCTGATAATATAAAAAAACTAATGTTTTCATATAAAAGGTTTGAATAATAATTTCATGACTCGAAGCTAGTTCTGTAATGCTGTGTGTGGTACGTTTTCCAAAATAGACACAGTTATCATTAAAATAAAAAATTATGGAATAAATATATATCAAGTTAAAAGAATAAATGGAATTTTATTATTTTTGATCTAACAAATTATGATAATATGGGTAAAAATATGATAGGGGATTATGGTAGAAGTGTCTAGTTCATCAATGAAAAATAACTCAAATATAAATTCATAAAAATGATGACGTGAGATATATACCCAAGATGAAAATAGAATGTTTATTATTTGTAGAATATTACCAAAAATAAATATTACTTTGAAATCCCATAAAAATATAGAAAATATTTCTCCAAGATATCTAAATAAAATTCATTCTCATATATGTGGTCCCATGTGGTAAAATTCATCAATATGTAATTTATATTTCATAAAAATACCTGAATAGTTCACATGAATAAATAATTTCATGACCATGAAGTATAAGTCACAAAGATTTGTGATATTCACAATTTTCAGAAGATATGTTGAAAATAGTTTTGTCTTAACATTAGGAAATTAACATCTGATATCGTAAAATAGTATATAGGTTATTAATTTTAATATTATCTTTCTAAAAATGAAATAATGAATTAATTTTTCACTATATAAAACCCCAAAAAATGCGGATGTAAGGAGAAGGACAATAAAAAATTTTGTGATGGGAATGAAAATTTGTGCTAAAAATAAAATATAAATCCAATTTTGGAGAGATGTTGTATGTAAAACATTGAACATTCAGAATATATATCTTCTATGACCTCAATTATTTTACAGTCTTTATAAAATATTAAATTATTATAAACCAAATATCATAAACCATCGCAAGCCGGTGGTATTCGACTGAGAACAGCAGTGTGCGGCGAGGGCAGCGCGGTTCGCGGAGGCCACGAGTAGAGTGACCTTTGTTATCTCCACCTTTATCGCCTCATTGCCTCTTCGAAGAACGCCAAGAGAAAGAAAAATCAATGGATGTTTTTGGGCCACATTAGGTTGGCCCGCATCCTTCAAGTTTAAGGTGGTATCAATTGGTTCATCTGGAAGTGAAGAAAAACAACAATTAATTACATCACATTGCATTGATTACATTCTTTAGATGATGAAAATACGAAAAGAAAAGCATTAACATGAAATAACCCCTACCATTGATTTTTTTCATCGTTCTTCATTCGTTGACAAAGTCGCGGAAGAAGACGGAGTTGTCACTCATCGCTTCCACCACAATATTACACTTCTGAATTCACACGAAGGTTGTGGATGTGGTTCCACATCAGTAGGTGCCTAGGGAAGAAGATAAAAGGGGACCTTCTCCGACATTCTTCATTGGATGAAGAATACATTCTTCGTTGGATGGTGATGATCCTCTTTGATAGCTTTCTCTTTAATCACCCAAGTGAAATAATTGTGCCAAATAATAGACTAGTTTATCTATTATTTCATTGACACAAATTCAAAAGGGTGAATTATATTAAAAGGGTCCACCTCAATAACTCACGTGTGTTGGAAATAATTAATTTGGGGATATTGGCATAATTTAATTAAAGGAAGTTCAATAGGTACTCCCTCGTTAATGAGGGAGAGTTGAGGTTTTACTTCCTTCAAACAATAGGGGGACTATTCCTTCATGTGTTGCACACACGATAACCTCTCGCAGAAAGTTATGTACTGGTGGGCCCCAAAAACATAACCTCTCATGGGAGGGTAATGTGTGGTGTTCCCACCTCCAACTCCCATGAGAAGGTTTTAACTATCAGTCACCCACGTGGTATCATAAATAAATATAAAGTGACAAACACTTTATTTTGTTATTTTATATGAAAAACCAAAAAAACAAACTTTTATCCTTGACTCACTTCCATCGAGGTGAATGTCTTCATAACGAATACTAGTGATGTGAGTTCAACGGTTCCCTCGGATTTCAATTCTGAGCACCGGTTCAAAATTTCTAAAAACCATCTTGTACGTTTGTTGAACGTACCTGAACAACATTTTATAAATTGATTCCGGGCACATTGGGATTCAGAGTCAAACGCTTTCATTTTTCCCGAACTCGTAAAATTATCATGTATTTAAGGAAAAAAATTTCCACAGGAATTCTTTGTCTTTAAAACACTAATGTTCACAATCCCATATCCACTTCATGTTAATGTGGGATTTTTTTTTCAATACAATTATCTTTAGTTCCTTGAAATTTTTTATGCATTCATATTTCTATAGTTATATGGCCCTCTTCTTGGTTAACATTGTGATTGGATTAGACATCCATGTTATCTTATAAAAAAATATTGACAATATCCATCCAAACCATGGAAAAAAATCTATGTCATATTGGTTGTTCCTGGACAATACTCAATAACCTTTTTCTTTGATGGATCTATATATATACCCTCATATAAAATTATATGTCTCTAAAAAGAAATATTTTGGTCCAAAAATTCCAACCATTTAAATTTTATATTCAACATATCATTATTTATGGTATTACAATAAATCCTCTAGATATACTGAACTTCTTATTTTCACTTTTAATAAATAATAATATCATTAATAAAGACTACCCAAAACCGATTATGGTGATTTTTAAATAATCTATTAATTAAATACATGAAGATATTAGGTGAATTAGTAAGTACAAATGAAATAACTATAAATTAATAGTTTCCAAAACATATATGAAATTTATTCCTATGAATAACCAACTTATTGGACCCCACTTGAATATATGAATAACAAAAATAAATCCTGGAAAAATATCATGCTCATTATAACTGTTCAATCAAATCATCAATATGTGGAAATGAAAACTTATTCTTTATTATGATCAAATTATGTTCTCGATAATCAATATATACTACCATTGATCTATAATTCATCTTTAAAAAATAATAGGATCACCCTAAGGTGATATGCTAGGCTAATTTAATCCGTTATCAATTTTCAACTGGAGTTTTATCTCCAATTCTTACAACTCAGTCAATGCCATTGAATATGTATTCAATGAAATATGTGTTACAACATAAATTAGTTTTATTGATAAGTCAACATAAAAATTTTGTTTAATACTTGTATAAACTTTTGAACAAACATTAGCATGATCCCATATAATAGTAATAACATTGATTAAAAGTATCTCCCAAACCATTTGAGCCAAACAACCCTTCTAAATAAGAATAGTTACTTATACTATATGTGAAATTTATACTGGACATTCAAATTTTTTATTACATAGATAGATGGTCATAGGTTGGATTTTAATTTAGATGGTGACTTGAAATCATAAATAATTGAAGTCGGATTAATGTAAATAGATTCAATCCATGTATAATAAAATATCAAATTCAATTAGAGAATGTATAATGAACTTTTTCAGAAGTAGATTACCACAAACATGAATTTAAATAGAATTATAAAAATGAGATTTTATCATTATACCATTTATAATTTTCATTAAGAATTCTTTTTATAATGATTATGGTGGTATTGTGAATCCCCTAGAAAATTCGCTAGACGTATAATAGGTGGTAGATATAGAATAAAATATGATATTAGAGGTTCTGGTATTGATGGTAATTGTACCTTTTACCACATAATTATCCTTGTCATTAGTAGTGATAACATGATATTTTCCTTTTTCATAAATATTAAGAGGTTTTTATAATATATAATCACCATTGATCTTAATCTTTTTCACAATTTTTTTATAATTCCCATAATCCTTCATGATGAACATTAGAGTTTTGGTGGTGCATTTTGTAGATCATTATCAACATCATTATATAACTTATTCAACTAATAAATTTCGAATTTAATTGACTGATTACCTTTATTTCGACTCATAAATTTATTTATAAGAACCCCTATTACAATTTCCTTGATAATTCCTTCGACATGTTGAGAATAAGTTAAATCTAAAAATCTTGACAATAATATTTTTATAATTTACATTGATTTCAATATATATTTTCTTATGTAAAATTTTAGATTAATAGATTGCTCTATTATTAATTTAATACATCATATAACAGAGAATGATTTATTCGTAACTACTAAATTTACTTATTTATTATTACCTTTAAACACTATGTATTAACCCACTGATGAATTGATTGAACTTATTTTTAATTTATATGATAATACCAGAAGTGTAACTCAATAGTCATGTAAATGTTTCCTCATATATACATATATATTTAATTTCATTCATATATTAGTCAAGTTATTAATTCTATATTTTAGTATTCTGAATACAAGTAAAGTAATTAATGAAAATTGATTACATAAACATTGACCACTTACAGAGTAATTTCAAAATGTTTCATCGTGTTCTTCGTATTATTTTATCAATGATTTTCTTCACCCTCTATATGACAAAAAAACAAAAAAAAATATTATTATTCTAAAAACATGTTGATGAAAAATATATTTTTAGTGGTACATATCCATTTCTCAAATATTATTTCCTAAATATACCCACTATGATATGGTGTATATAGCTTCATGAAACGATCAATAGAATGTTGTAACCGAATTTTCTTATTTGGAAGCACAACATAATTCTTAAATTGAATTATTTTTATAATAATAGAAATACTATTTTTTCATTACATGTCCTATAAAATTTGCTTTATCATTATTATAATAATTTCAATGTTCATCACATTTATCATTAATATGATTCATTCATGTTCCAGATGTCGACTAAAACAAAGAATCATTGTGTGAGATACCATAATCTTCTAAGGAATCAAAATAATAATTTTATAATTCGTAAATCATGACCCACTATTTAATATATTTTAAAAAATATGCTTAAACTAAATTATTAAGGGTTCCTCATATTATTTAATCCACTACAATTTTTTATAAATAAAATTTAAATTATCCATATAATATCACCCATGAGTGTCAAACTATGTGAGAATTAATGAAAAATCACCATACACTATAATGGTGGTTGAGATATAATCAAAATTATATTTTTGATTTTATAATCCCAATATATATCAGTTCCAAATCCCCAACCACTTACAGTATTCATATATGCATGCTTTAAAATGAAAACCATACTCCTTTATTTACCATAATGTAAGATGTTATCCTGTGAATAATATTTTCTCAAGGGTTATCATAAAATGTTTATCAACTGTTATTAGAAATTTAATTTAAACTATCCATGATACCAACTATAGAATCCCACAATCATGTTATATAAATATATCATCTTAATAGATGAATATTTATTACATTAAATAACCATCCATGAAAAACATTTATAGGTCAAGTGCCTTTGGATTCATGGATACATAATCAACTTGTTCATATAATCTATACATCATCTCACACTTAATTATTCTTCACATCCACCATTCTTAAACATACCATATCGAAAAATATAGTTTATATCCCAGGGAATTGTAATATAGGAAAGGGTGAGATTAGATGCTCAGTAATGGTAATTAAGGGGGAAATCAATGATCGCATAAGAATAAAATGATAATAATTGTATGAGATCATGGGAATACAATTTTTACGTCATATCCTATAAATTTTATATCATAATATTTATTCATTGAAAAATTCATCATTGTTTATAAGTGGTGAACCATAACCGATTCAGAAACATGATCCATGTGAGCATAATATTGGTATATGAAAATGGTTTTTACATAAACATAAGAATAGAAATTAATTTCATTAGTAGTAAATGATTATTTTACAAGATATCATAGTGCATTGGGTTCACTCACAATTACACCATATTTTTTTTGAGGTTCTCTCCGAATATTATCAAATTTTATTGAGTCCCAAACTAGACTGGGTTCAGTCTCGATTTCATTTGTATTATTTTCAAGAGATATCCATCATCACTAAATGCATTATAGGTCTATATAATTCTAGTATAACCCATAAAATAATTGTAAAAATACATATTTATGATGAATAAATCATATCAAGACAAATAAAAAATGTATTTTAGAAACATATTATCCTTGAATGACCCACCATAAATAAATATTTTTCTAAACTATTTCAGTAATTGATCAATGTGTAACCTATGGAAAATGAATGATTTATAAAAAAATATGATAATCAAAATAATAAACCATCATTATAAATAATAATAATAGAATAATTTGAAAAAATCCATGTTAAATATTAGGTTTAATAAAAAAAATATTTCATCATAAATGATAATTTCCCTAAAAAATATAATTAGAAAATTTATTGAAGAAAATAGCATTTTCAATTTGAAATACCGTAATTAAAATTTAAAAATTTCTACAATATTAAAGAAAAAATATTATTTAAAATCAACTATTTTAATTTTAAATTTTTTAATAAAATGATTGAGTGGTCATGATGGCTATAAATTCAATTTATGTTGTATATGATCAAACAAATATTTCATTCATGTTTTTTGTAATAAATAAAAAGTACCTCAGTTATGAAAAAGGAAAAAGGAATAAATTCAAAATGTTTTATAAAAATTAATTATTTTAAAATAGTATTTTAATAAAATAATAATAGAATATATAAAATATACATTAATTTTTATTTATAAAAAATTAACATGGATGATATTAATTTGTTTTGGCCAAAGAGAAAAATAAATTAATTTTAAAATTAAAAAAAACTATTTTAGTCTATTGAGTACGTAACGAGAGTAAATTAAAAGGAAATACAATATACTATATAAATATCCACATGATAATTAATTTATATTTTATTATTTAGACGTATACAAAAATATTTAATCATAAGAAGTTCATCAGAAACAATCCCAATAGACAGAGAGATTGTAACATAAAACCCTCACCTCAAGTATGTTATTTCTTAATATTAACTAAAAACTAAAACATTATATTTATATTTATTAATAATGTAATAAAATTCAATGATATTATAAATCACTCCATATTTTATTTTATTATATCTTTTTTCCACTTGTTTACTAACAATTCAACATTAAAAAAAATTCCCATATTATAATGGCTTTTTTCAGGTGCATTTCATTTCAGAATTCCTAATAATTAATATTTGATTAGGGTTCGATTATGTCAAGAAAATTAAACATGATATTAATATATTATATATTTATTATATATAAGAATATATATATATTAATCCATAAAAAATAGATATGGAATGATAAATTACATTATTCCGGGAGATGGTATGTCGTATATAATCATAAATAATGTTGTCGATTTATTATGGATGGAATGAAAATAAGTTAAATAATAATTTAACATTAAATATAATGAAAAATATCATAAATAAAAAATATTTTTATTAAATCTATCGGTATAAAAATTCATGTAAAATAGTAATGAAAAATGAGTTTCACATCTGTGTATAGACAATAGGTCATACATACAAATAATCAATTTTCATCACTTTGCATAGTATTGAATGAAGGTGGATAATGGTTATTGTATCATAATTAAAAATTAATTATATTTAGGATAATTAGTTAATTATTTTATAAATTATAGCATGGATTTATTATATGTATAAGAAGTGAAATTTAAAACATTTTCATAAGAGTTATACATTTTCATTGAGAACCAAATATTGGATTATACTTTATTATTTAAAAGGAAAATCAATTTCAATGAAAAGAAACTATATTATATTTTAATTAAATTTAAAATTGTATTATATTTGCAATCCAATGGTATAGAGGGATCAAAAATTACGAGGAACAATGTATAATAGGTGAATTTTTATAAGTGAGTGAAGGGGAACTCCTGGAATTAAAAAAAGATTAAAATATATTAGATTATTCCTCCAGAAAACACATTCCAAGTGGATATATATTCAAATTAAATGTCTATAGGTTCTAAATAACCAAAAAAAATAACAAAATATGTTTTTGTGTCATTTTATCCATATTTTGTTTATTAACCCATCAGTTAACTAATTTTTACTTTTACAATGGTAAATTATTTTTCAATACTAAAGTGTTATATTTTACTTATAACATAAAAATTGTTTCACAAATAATCTGGGTATATAATTTTATAAAATAAATTATACACCTTGTACTCTTCAATGGTTTTTATGATTTTTATATATCTTAATCAAATATTATTTTCATAAAATCTCATTAATGTCATTTTTGTCAATATAAAATTATATTGACATTGAAATCAATTTGATAGGATTGAAATTAATATATAATCCTTTATCACATCCATATATAATTTTTATTTTTAACTAAATTATTCATGGGAGACAATAATTAATCCATATTAAAATACAATTACTATTCTTAAAACCATTTACTATATTTTCATAGAAATTAAATTATTATATTTTCGGAATTATTTATGCATATAAGGTAATTATTTAACCACTAAAAAATAGATATAAATTACTATAATAATAATTATCATTACAAATAATATTTGAATAAAAAATTACACTTTGTTTCCTTATTAAAAAAATCAGAGATACTAATATTTAGAGAATGACATTTTTTAGGTTTTCTTTTCCTAAATTAATATAACATTCCTGGTAATATATATATGGAACCAACATACCATACATTAGAGATTTTTATATACATGGCCAATTTTTTTAAAAAATAAAAAAATCTACATTCTTGATAAATTTTAAGTCCTTATCCAATATTTTAAATCCAATTATAATATTTTAACCTTACCAGGGTAAACACAATTACTATTGATACTATTCTATTTGACCAAATTTAAATATGAATTCTTTAACATTTTCGATCCTTGTTATAAAAAATATAGAATCAATTTTTCAAGAATAAAATTGCATATGTGAAATAAATTAATTTAAAAATAACATTGTCAAATTAAATGAAAATCAGTTTTTAGGGAAAATATTTTTTATCAATAAATTTGATCTATTATTACCTCATACCTAAAAAAATAATTATATGTATGCTTGATCTTTTTATTTCACATAAACTACAAATATTTCATTAAAACATTTCATCAATAATGATTAATTTAGGTTATTGTTATAAAAACATAATATATGCATGAAAATAGAATTTCAGGAAAGACCAAACATTTTCATTCAAATGATATTTTTATATTAATTTATAATAAATTTAAAAAAAATGAATTCATTTTATACAATTTCAAAGAATAAATGTTTCATAATTTAGTTAGTACTATTCAAACCCACTAATTCAAGGTCTAGGCCCTATCATTCACATTAAATAATTATATTCCATTAACATATCATGGTTTTTTTCAATATTGAATTGTGTTAATCACATAAAATAGACGAAATTAAATTTATTTGAAACATATATATGTATATATATATCATAAATTCTTAATTTATTAAATCCATTAATATAAAGTGTTCCTCCATGTGATGGAAGGCAATATAAATAGAAGGACAACCTATTAGGGGTTCTTAAGTTTCATACCAAAAATATGGCCAATCGGAGAATAAAAAACATCCTCAGCCAGACCGCAGTGGGCTCTAACAGATCCTTAATAAACATTAACCCACAAGGAAATTTGAATCCATGATCACACCAAAATGCTCAGACTCAATGGTCTTTTTAACCTCCCCAAAAACAGGAAATCTAACATTGGTTACTAAGAATAATACCAGCATTATAGAAAATACCACTTCAACATCATCTCATATGACATCCAAGGAGAACTATCCATCCTCGAATCTTTATATATTGTCAGGTCATAAAAAATAAACACCATGCCAAATAGAAACTATCAACAACCAAATATAGTATTCACTGATCAATTAATCGTAATCATCTCATAAGGGAAACTATAATAGTTCCCTAAAACCCATATCTACATCATAGTGGAACCCATACATAGTCACCACCTATAATGTAAACCCAACCAAAAGAAACCAACATATATGATCCTCAAACAAAGTATCTACACCCTAACTACTCTATCATTGAGAAACTGGTCCTGATGTCTAAATAAAATCCAATATATCCTCTAGAATATTACATGATCCCAAATTTTAGAATCATAATACATGAACCTAATATAAAAATAATCAAGGATTCAAAAGTCAGGACAACTAATGAGCTTGCGAGCCTCACTCAGGTATCATGTTCCACAATGCTACCAGAATAAAGGATTCTGTATCCAACACATGATGAAATTGTACCACAAAAATCCCTCTACCAAAAACACTATATAACATCCTAAAATTGTAAAAATGATTCCACAATCATGAAATACATGAAAAACATCACACAATGGACTCTTATTACCTTTAATTATTATTGTAGGGAATAAAACACCCAAAACCCCTATGATGGAAAAGAATGTTTGGTGTGATCATAAGGGTAAATGATGTGTGCTCTCAAATATACACATGTCCATGAACATCCAAATAGTGAGGGAACATTCAAGGTTTTTATATATACTACATAAAACTAGAGAACACATCTAGTTTTTTTTGTGAAAAATCATAACAATAACTCCTTACATAATGATTCTTCCTATGTACCTGACCACATGGTCTTATACAACAATGTAGTATTTTCATCTAGTACAAGACATTTAAAAAATAAAATTAAAAAATACTATGTATTTTATTAAATATCCATGAATTATAACACATATATTTCCATGATTACTTGTTTTGTAATCCCAAAAACATCAAATTCCAATAATAATAAGAATATAAAACTTTTTTTCTCAAAAACACGCACTATGTGATCAGGCTTTTCGACCAAGAAATCCATTCAAAACCTCTAAAACCCCCTTATTTTCCAAAAACATCTCCATGGTGAATGACGTGTCCTTTCTATAAATAGATAAAAGGATTTAATTATTGAAAAGAAACTAAAAATTATGGATTTTTTAAATAAAACATTTAAAATACATAGTTCAGGTGTAAACCACTAGTGCTTCATATATGTTCATTTGCACTCACCCACTGGCACCCAATCTACCATGTTATAAAAACCCTGGGTGTCTCTTCATATTTACCTCCCTCTTATATTCCATTACATCCCTTGTAAAAATATCCCAAATGGGGACAATCCACATGGGAATATACTAGAATTTGAAAGGGATAATGAAAATGAAAAAAAAGGAAAATGAAAATAAATAAAGTGAAAAGAAAAGGGGCTCAATGCTAGGATCTACACCCAGGATGTGTTTATGAATTCCATAGAAACAAATCCATGCTCCATATTAATCCACATAGATTATATCTCAATTATACACTCCATTTAAATTATATCACTAAACAAAAAAGAGCTTAAAAATTATTAATAAAATAATTAATTGTGAAATATTTAATATTATTAGAAAATTTTTTCAACACATATTTCTTCAACACTCCAATAAAACGGTAAACCCATTATTTTAGTTCCATTGGAGGCATTAAAAAATAATTTCAGTCCATTTCATAGGATAAATTACAATTTTCTTCTTGAAACATATTCCTTAAAAGAGATATAAAATTAATTCTGATGTTACTCAATCAACTAGGATGTGGGTCATCATAATATCCTATTATTAACACTTCACACCCTCATGAATCCTCAGTGTTAAACTAGTATCCACTCTATCACCCACTAACTTGAACAATTAACATTATATTGACCAACTAATGTCCAGGTTTACAGTGACAGATCTTATGCACCCCACTACTAGGGTATCTATATCATCACCCCACAACCCAAATAAGAACCCACATAAACATGAAGTATATATCATAGAACATATTGTATAAGGGTGTCCAAACAACTCACACTTGAGAACCAACATGAAAATCACAACACCTAACTATTATTCATTGATCACAAAAACCAAGAATCTACATACTCATCAATCCAATTAAAATGAGTTTCACAAACTCATACATCATTTCATGTATTCCCCGCCATACAGATTTTCATAAACCACTACCAAACATGAAACATGACACATGATCATATGGTCTATGTCCCATTAAAACTAAGAAAACTCTCCAAAATCACTCACTATTATCCTTACACTGTTTAGTTCCAAATAATCTTACCACCCTAAAAAATCCAATTCAATAAATAGGAATCTAACTCATACGCAGATCAACCACTTTACTGCCCACCACATAGGTGTTAATATAATTCCACTAGTGTCCAATAACTCACACTCATGCTTTTCAAATTGCATACAAAATGAAGATGGAAAATAAACTAACCAAACCTACCATATATAAATATCCATGAATCAATGATCACTACAAACTCCTAATTTATCAAACTCTGGTCAAACACATTCATAAGAACACCGTAGAGATAGAAGAAAACAATAATCTAACCATGGATGAACAACCTTGTCCAACCAAGACTCCACTCATATCAGTCACACATTCCCTAATACAACACCCAGTAGAAAAAATGTGGAAAACAATACTTCCCAAGAAACTCAAACAAAGGACGTCATGGTAATCACTACTATATGGTAATTCTATTCCAATCCAGTCATCCCTCAAAAATATATTCCTTTATATATCCCACAACAAAAAATTAGAGTTCACACCCACCAAAAAGGGTTTCTATTTATCCCTCGATGATAGGAATGATTCTTAATCACTAGAGAACATCTCACTACAAAATTCACTTGAAACATATTGTAATGAAATTACCTAATAATGTATAGTTATGTAAATTTACACCAAGAAGCTATATTTGATACATCATATAGTTTATGGAAAACACATTAAAAAACTAAAACTCTTTAGTCAGTTAAAATTCCATAGGAATGATTATGACATGGGAATCATGCATGAATAGAATGAAATTTGAATATTGGCCTCCATCACATGGTCCATGTGTTAAAAACCTTAATATAATTGAAATTAAAAACCCCATGTGCATCAGACATGGATGAATCCAACAATCATAAGAATAGAAAACAAAAACAACAATCTCAAGACCTAGAAACATAGACTTCCTAAATGAATTTTTTTATGACAGACCAGTTTGATATCCACAACATGTTTCAACACATTCCCAAAACATCCATCTATTAACTATCTAAATCAAAAAACAGGACCATCAGATACAATTTTTTTGTAAACTGGCCCAAGTCAATATAATAATTCCCATGATCCATTTTTCCAAAACACCTTAATCAAGAATCCCCATATTTTTTAGGATTTCAACTTGTGTTTAGGGTCTAATAAAATTAAGTGGGAACGCAGCACTCTCTTGTTAGAGTAAAATAGAAGAAAAATTAACCAGAACATCCAAGATGATAATCACAACAGTTTGAAAAATAAATTAATTGAAACAATAACATAATATAATAAATTAAATTTATAATACATTCATAAAATAAAAAATCATACAAAATAGACAATAGTCATTAACCCACTATGTTGAATACATATTTTAAAAAATAAAAATATATAAATCAATAACAACATCGAAATATAATATTAACCACATACCAATCCTACATAAAACATATGATTCCCTATCCTGATCTTGATACTTCCCCAGAGTGGCTCCTCTCAATCAAAAAACATCAGGCCTCATCACCTATCCATTGTTAAACCTATGGTCCATACTAAAATATGAAATTAGTCCTATATTCACAATGAGTTTCATATTTTTGCGGTGGAAAGTAAATCTCATAAGGTCACCCCTAATGGTGAACCTATAATCTTTTATCATAGAAAATGAATGGACATGTGTTATTCACATCATAGATAAAATCCAATAATAATTGTCATAAAATAATAAAGTAATAATAACTAATAGGGAAATAATATAAATAAAAACCAACCACAACATCTAGTTTGACACCAGAGATAATTATACCACCATTTTATCCCATTATAGAGGATTTATAGAATGTAGATCATCTCTCCACCTTAAATTAGGCTCATCCACCAAGTTTAAATAGAATATCATTGATGTCTAAAAACAAATGTAATAATATTGGACCTTAGGGAATTACCAAAAGAATATAATTGACAATATGAAACTACCGACATGTTGGATTACAATAGCATGGTATGAAATAATGTAATATCTCTATGCTAATCCCTATAGAAACTTTCATGTCTCTGAGGTGTTAAATAACATATCAAAATCTAAATTAATCTTTAGTAGTGTACACTACCCTCAGGTAGCACCATGTATGGGCCAGATATATTCACTATCACTGGAGGCTCAACTATCCACAGTCCTAAAAGATACAAAATCAAAGGAGTACCATATAATTAATCCATAGAAATCAACATCCACGTCATTGGGAGTGATTAACATCCATTTTAGATATCCTCTATCTAGGTAATAACTATAAACTAGAGGGGTACACTCATCCTGATATCTCATATTCTCTTTCATAATATATAACAAAAATAATCATGAAATTAAATGAGAAAACCATATCAATGTTTGGTCCAACGCATTGTCCCATGATATCATAAAAGTACACACTCAAAAAACATGTCCTATGTAGAAACTACCTCAAAAATATTGATTAAGAGACACTAGAATGTGGGTCGAACAAACTATAAAACCCATCTTTAGAAAAACATTTACTAGATGTTCTATCTCTAATCAAATTAAATAACTCAAGGCTCCCACATTTTCTACAGTCATAATATAATTTCATATTCTACAAGGGATTCCCTATCTACACCCTAGCTATTGAACCACACTTATCCAATGATCCTAATCTTTATAAAAGGTAATCAAATGAGAATAAAAACAAATGTCGTGTTCCTCTATATAATCTAAAAAATCATGCAAATCTAGAATGAGAAACATGTTCAATATTCCCTAAAAAAACCAAAAACTACTCCATGATTAATAACAAACCCATGTATGCATTAGTAATCAAGATCATGCCTACAAGGGTTTTACAAACGGTATTCATGACAACCTAAAACATAAGAAAACCTATAAAGGTTCCTCATCATAAGATAATCATTAATGCCAATCCCATTGTAAAAAAACCTATATAACCCCCATATAGGAAAACTATCAACATGTAATAGGTCACCCAAAATGGAATAAAAAATGCCATTCTGCATGGTCATTCTCAACCACCAACTAATGAATCCACTAATCACTCTATCAAGAATCCATCCCACAACGGAATCCATAATGAGTCCCTCATGCTGATCTCAACATCAAAATGGTACCCTTCAATATCATCTATCCCATGTTGTCAACAAAAATAGAATTCTCTAATAGATATGATCCTTTAACCCTATATCTAAATAACAACTACTCTAACCTAAAGAAAACTGCCTTCATGTCCTTAGACAATCTAATATCTCATCAATGATAATAATTATACACACCTTATGCTATCCATCCAAAAAACCCAAAACTAACATGGAATACATAATCCATGAAAACTAATGATATCACTATACTCACTCAGGATTCACAGCTCACAACATAACACAAAATTGGATTTTGAATCTAATGCAATAATGAAATCATTGTATAATAGACTATCAATACAAAGAACCATATATACAGACTCTAAATTATAAATGATTTATACAATTATGATCTATATGTAAAATAAATAATAATGGACTCCAATTATGTCCAATTAATACTTTGGGTCATAAAAAACCCCAAAACCAATTTCATGGGAAAATTTAATAGAGTGTACTTTTGAGTACCTGGAATGTAGTTTCAATTCTGAACATGGCCATGTACTTCTACATGGAAAAATAACACCCATGAATTTTACATGTACCTGAACATGGATATGGAATAAATGTGTTATAACTGTGTACTACAAAATTTCAATGTTTCTGATTCATGGGATGTCCTCCCATGGTCCCAACCACATGTTTATGTACTATTACATGATGTTTTCCTTGAGCACAAACATTGTAACTATAAACATTCCATCTTACCATGTAATTTATTATATAGGCTTCTAATACCAAATCAAGTGTATACAAAGTACACATTTTTTACTTCAAATTACTTCTTTTTTCGTAAAATGCAAGAACACCCAACATGCTCTCTTAAAACCACATGCCATATGATCAATATTTTCAATCCAAAACCCTTCTAAACCTCCAAAAACAATATATTTTCCCAAAACAACTGAATGGGATGTATCATGAAAAAATGAGGAAAATATTAAAGGATATGAATTAAAAAAATCTAATTTATGTTTATTTTCATAATGGACATAAAAGTCCATCCACTAGGATTAAAATTCCTATTATTTACACCAGATCTATGCCACACACCTGTTAATGCATGATCTACAAATAGAAAAGAACCCTAGGATTTTTATCATCTTCCCTCTCCCTATACATATCTAGGCTAAATACCCCCAAGGTGGATAATCTTTACTGATATACAGTAAAATCTAAAAAGGATAATAGATAAATATAAAAATAAAAATAAAAAAGATGTTTTGTCAAAATGAAAAGAAAAGTGTCTTGAGCAAGACCCTAATGCATGTGACGGGATATTTTGAAGCCTAGTAAAAACAAAAATAATCAATTATCAACCATATAGACATAATTTGAATTGAATTATCCATTTAAAATGTATTAATAAATTACCATGAATGAATAAATTATTATTTAATTAATTAAATACTATTCAGCAACTCTTCCATGAAAATTCAAATGGATTGGATATCCAAAAAATATATATAATATGGTAAACTCCCTATTTTAGGACCATCGATGTATTCATACAAATGACTTGATAACTTCGAATAGTAAAAAATTTTGATTTTCCATTATAGATATTTGGGAAAAATAAGTTCAAATTAATCATGATTTTTCTCAAAATGTGCTGGCATAGGTTTTAATAATTCAAATCTGATATTTATTTTTGGAAAACCTATCATTTTATCTATTATATTTAATGACATGCCTATTATAGGGATCATATGTTGTTACACACACACATATGAGTTTTGATGATTATTAATTTGTTTTTATGAATATATGTATTATATTGGGTAATTTATCACATTTTTTATTTATATCCTCAGTGCATCTCACAAAATATTGGTCTATAGGAGGAGTAATTTTGGGTTATGGTCTGATTTCACACGTATCCATTATGGGGTTCATCTGAGATAAGGTCACTATGTTATAAAATTTTAATCTGATGTAGATTTTATGGACTAGTTATAATTAATAGATTGTTTGTAATTATTTTTAATTTTTTTAAATTAATGTTATAATATAAAATAGGATTATATTTTAAGAAAATATAATTTCCTAAAGGCTTGTGAGTGTATATTTTATATTATATAAGTTTAATATTTTAAAAATATGTGATAACATAAATTTGATTCAATTCAATATCACATTGAATCCTTTTTTTGAAATTATTTCTTAAGAATGATATAAATATAAATTATTCTATTGAGTTCCTTTATATATTGTTATAAATGAAAATTTTTAGTTTAATAGAAAATATATTATAAATTGATAGTATAATAAAAATATATATTTTTAGGTGCTAATAAAAATACTATTAACTAACATTTTAACATTAGATGTTGTGAAATAAAATAATTTGAATATAACATTCACGTGTTAAACACAAGGATTATAAGTCTAACATGAAAATATTCTTCAACTAAATATTCTTCATCGATGTTTTCTCACTAGAGGATTTTTTGTTGGGGGTCCATTTCATTGTCACAAATATATGTGATTTTTTTTATAATTTAGAACATTTTTCATAATAGTAAGAAATTTAAAAATATATATAATTTTTGGATTTTGATTATATTTTTATAATATTGTATTATTATTATTTTATTTATTTTTATGTATGATTCATGTGAACGGTCTGTGTTTTCTTGTTTGATGGTGAGCTTGGTCTTTTGCTCGCATTCTACAATGGAGGTGGCCTCTAGGCCAGCACCTCCCCATCTTTTGGGGGAGGAACATCTGGCATCCTTCATAGGAGAGTCATCCTATATTTCCACCTTTTCCAACCATGATAATCTCTCCATGTTCCCTCAATGATTTTTGTGTCCCATGGTTTTGGATCTAAATTACGGGTTATTGAACCATCCTCTTTCAATAACCAAATTAAATGAGGCTTTTTCGCTCTATAACCAAACCTTAAACATTTGATTCTATTAGAGAAGTCCTTCGAAGGACTCATTTGAAAAGATTGACCTCAACTCATGGGATTTAAAGGATATGAAAACAATGGGATTGATCGACAATAAGAACATCCTGATTTCATTTTCTTCAAAATAGAATAAAATTAAATCATTGTCTAGGGATCCACAAAACTGTAATGGTTCTCGATTTTTCCTCCTCAAATGGACATAAAAATACGACATGATGTGCGATTGACCTTTAGTTTTGATTTGGTTTATTCATCCCAACCTTCCACTACCATTTCAAAATACCTCAATATATAGGATACATAGAAACATAGTAGGTAAGAGTTTATTCCACGGTAGTCAAACCAATAAAATTTTCCATACTATTATCCCTCGGAATTATGTGGATGTTGATGATTCAAGGGTGCCGCCCAAAATTGATTGGATTATAATAGTAGAGGAGTTTTGTTGTAAACAACAGTTTGTTAATGAATCATGGGTTGATTTTTGATCGGATTGAAAACTTGTGGGTTACTACTCTACAACCTATAGGCTTGGCTCTAGACATTCAGATATGTCGGGTGTTGTGGGTTTAGCATGTAGTTTCATGTCTCTTGTGACAAGTGGGGTAACTATTGTGGAGCCCACGAGCAAGGTAGTTCTTTCCCGGGAATACATTCATCATGGAGTTCCTCAAGCAGTCGTGGATGTCTCTGTGAAATAATTGTGGGTGGAAATGGGGGCTGTAGCTGGGGTAACCAACGATCGAAGTAGAGAAAAGTCTCCAACTATAGAAGAGGGGGCCCCCAAGGACATCATGGTGCCTTATATGTTGATAATGTGTCCTCAAGGATTGGTAACTACAAAAGAGGTTTGTCTACATTTTCTATATAACCATGGTAGGGTAGGTCATCGGGTTATAGTTCTATTCCTTGTAATTAAGTAGATGTTAATGGGTTTCAAAACTGTTTGGATGGTCTACATAATGAGGATCCATATATCGATGAGCAGGAGAAATATACGTTTTAACCAGTCTTTAGATGATGTTGAGGGAGTGATTCGTGTTCCGGGAGAAGGACTCTCAAGTCTAAGGAGAGTTAGTAATTGGATCTGAAGCTGAAAACCGAGAAATTTCTACTCATACATTCCAATTCATATGGAGAAAAAGTCAGTGAATAAATAAAAAGACAAGCTGACAGTCAGTGGTACATTCCCTTCTACAAAGATGGATAGTCAACTGGGAAGTCTGATGTCACTCCTGATCAATCCTTGTAATTGATAATGATATCAGTTGTAGAAGGGTATTTGAAGGTTTTGACACTTAATTATACTAAATAAAAAGTAGACAGAATAAGGGACAACCTTTAAAGATAATCCTCAATGATGAGTAATATACATTGATTGACCAACACGATCTAATTTTTTATGGGGTATTCATCAAAGAGATGATCAATCTTAAGTAATATTGTCAAGTTTAGGACAAGGTGTCTTTCAAGTATAAAGTCCTTATATTGGATGAACCAGACTTCGAGATAAAATACTTTTCATATAAATTATTAAGAAAAAATAATTCTGATATGACTAAATTGTTTGTCAATATTTTTAGATTTTATTTTTGTGTTTGAAATAGGGGTCTGTAACTTTTTCCATAAAGGTGTTTGAATGATAAAAAATGAAATTTCAGTCAAAACATGTCTCAAGATCAATAAATACATCATAATGGTTTCAAAATCTATGAGTAAAATTATGGAAAAAATGTTCTCTTACAGTCTGCCTATACAAGAATATCGAAATAATCAATTTTATCTCCATACTCTAAGTCTTAATACCTCTCACCACAAATTCCATTCCATACCAAGGATAATATAAAAATCAAAACGCACTCATCAAATATCCGAATATGTATTGTCTATGAGAATGACATGACCATTATGAGGTAACCACATTGTTCCCCCTATTTTCTGCATAATATTTATACCTCTTATAATCAATACTCATGTATTGTGGTATCATTTTAACATTCTCACCCACTTTATCTCATAATTGTGGTCCCATTATATTCCATTCCCCAACATCATCCCAATAATATGGAGTTCAACACCACTTTCCATACAATGCCTCAACAGTTTCCATCATTATATGGTACTATGAACATTTATTAAAAGAAAAATCATTTAAATATTGATGATGATCCAAAATTCCTGGGTTGTCCATTGAAAATGATCTAATAATATCATCCAATGTCTAAAATGTTCATTATGACTACCCATCTGATTGAGGATATAAAGATATACTGAAATTACATTTTGTGCCCAATGACTTCTGAAGGCCCATCTAGAAATTGTAATTTAAACCATGATATCATTCAGATACAATGGAAATATGAACTCCATGTTTCATGAAAATATCTTTGAGGGAATGTTGATAAAGTTGATCCAAATTCATTGTATCTCCAATAAAAATTAATATGTGTAGATTTAGCCAGTTGTACAATAATAATCATTATTGCATTGATACCTCGAGAATTCATTGATTGTAGCATAACAAATTCTATGGATATATTATCCCTTTTCCCTGTTGGCATTGGTAATAGATGAAGAATCATCTTTGGTAACTACTACTCTTCTTTAAACAGTTGAGATGTCAAACATTTAAATTTAAAATCTATAATATATTTTTTCATTCCATCCAACCAGTAATACTAATGAAGGACTCTGTGAATCTTAGTAATTCCAAGATGAACTAAAAATAGAGAACTATGAGATTCACACAAAAAATATTTTTTCTATTGGAAGCAAAAATACAAACACAACATTTTTCCAAATATTAAAAAAATCCATATCAACATAAAATTATAAAAAAATTCACATTTTAACCAATTAATCCTTCTTCAATAGCCCATGGCATTCTATAGGTGCGTTCATAATTTTATCTGATAATGATGACTAAACAAAAACCTAAAACAAAAAAGATGTATTTCTTGCACCAATTACTTATAAACCAAAATACATCAATGAATTAATCATGGGAACATGTTCTAAAAGTAACATGGTTAATGATGTGTGATGTTTTTGACTCAATTAATCCACCACATATTTCACTTTTCTGGGGTTGTAATTTACCGTCCTATCATAATATTTAAAAAATTCAAGCCATCATCTCCTCCCCATTTTTAATTCCTTCTAAGTGAATATATACATGAGACTTGTACGATCAATATATTTTGGTCATTTGTCTCTGAATAAATGGTGGTACCAAATATTCATTGAAAAACCATAGTTGCTAATTCCATATAATGTGTGGGATAATTTAACTCATGAGGTTTTAGTTTTCTTTATTCATAACAAATTACCTGATCATTCTGCATCAAAACACAACCATGTCTTTATAATGAATAACAAATGTAGCTAAAGAACTGAAATTTTCAGGATGAAAATGCAAAGACTAGGGAATTCCCCAATCTCTTCTTCATTTCAAAAAAAATAATCATCACATTTTCATCTCCAACGAATTTAAACCCGTTTCCTTGTTAACATGGTTTGTGGTCTAGATAACCATGTTATGGATTAAACGAACAACCAGTAATGACCAGATAATCATAGAAAGCTATGAATTTAGGTAACATTATTGGTCTTCGACATTAATCATCCATATTTTATATATTTATCAATAAATATTCTATTTTTATTTACAATGTTCCCATCAAAAGAAATATTTTGAAACCAAAAATTACACATTCTGATTTCTCCATACAGTTTCATTTCATTTATGGTTTCAAGAGAAACCCTTGGATGTTTTTCATGCTCATCATTACATTTTAAAAATACGAAAATGTGACCAATAAACTCAACAATAAATATATCCATGTACTCATAAAATTTTCTATTCACAAGATCCCTGAATACAATATGTTCATTTGTTAACCAAAATTACATAACAACTATATCATAATTCCAAAATATAGTATCAAAATATTTTTTTTTGGATTTCATCCTCCATCACCATCAGCTAATGGTATCTGGATCTATAGTCCATCATGGAAATGTACTTTTCTCCCTGGAGCTAATCAAACATTTCTTCATTATGAGGAAAAGGATACATGTTTTTAATAGTGATGTTATTCAAGGAATTATAATAATGGAAAATTCACATGGAGACATCAAACATTATAACAATAATATAGGAGTGCCCTATAGTGAAGTCCTAGGATGAATGAATCCTTAATCAATAAACTCATAGAACTAATTTTTAAATTTAATAAGTTCCATTTGATCCATTACATATTGAGGATTTGGAATTTTCTTTTCATGAGGAACTATTTCAATTGTGAATTTTACATCAAGATCAGTTATGACATATGTTATCAAATTAGGAAAAACATTAAGGTATTCATTTACCACTGACACATCATTAATAGGAATAGTTACCTTGTTCTCAACATTATGATAATGAAAAAATTTATTTACATCTATCAATTATTTTATATCTTCTTGATATGTTATCAATTGTATGGGTTTGTTCTTGTATAAAACCCAAAACGCTTTATAAAAATCAACTTATTTTGCTCAATAGTCAGTCTCAGGAAGATAAACAGAAATCCAACCCATTAAAAAATAATAACAAACTCTAATAAGGAAACAAATAATGGATGAAGGTAATATCATTCCATATATAACAATATAAGGATAAATAAAATTCATTTTTCTATAACATTTCCACATAGTGTTTTAACAATAGTTTCTTGTCTCATTTTTAGGTGATATTTCAATTTTACCATAAAATTAATCATAATAAAAATAATAGTGTAGACCAGGTATCAACAAAAACATTAGCGAAATATGAGTAAACAATCAAAGCACATAATAAAAATTCATTAAATGGCATGATTTTTGTTGAAATTGTGTCAAAAGATCTAATAGCCCCTTTTTGTATATGGTCTAGCTTTTTTGGATAATTGAAATCTCTATTGGTGCATAAATATTCATAATGAACAATCATAACACATTTAAAACATGTTACAGTTCCTTTCTCAATATATTTCTTATAATAATTTTTATTACAATCTTGGTCCACATTTCGAAAATTAACGCATTGAGAACACTTCTAGATTTTGTTAATTCATACCCTAGGGTGCTTTGTGCCACACATTTCACAAACTAGAAACTAATATTTCTTCTATTTGTTTTCTTTTATTATTTCTTACATATCACTTTCCATTTGCACCTCATCTTCTACATGTATTCAATGTTCACATGATCATTAGAAAACTACATTTCTAACCTCTCATCACATCAGACAAGATTCTCATAACATTTGACTTTTGAGAGGCTAATACACTTCGATTACTAGGCTTAAATCCTGAGTAAAATTGATTTATTTTTTTATCAAGATCCAGATACTTATTCAGAGCATACATCACCAGTCAGGTGAAGTTTTCATCATACAAATCTACTAAATGTTCCCCCTTTTTACTAAATTCAATGAATTTCTTCTCCATCCAGAGTCACACAATGAATGAAAAATATATTTCATCGAAAATACTTTTAATTTAATCCCGCTCTAAGAAATTAATTTCATCTCTATCCTAGTTATTTTTGAAAATTAACCACAACTGATCAGCTTAACCTTGAAAACAATAAATTGAACCACTTAACTTTTGATTATCTAAACATCTGATAACATTGATATTTTTATCACGTGATTTAATCCAACCTCCATCCTCTACTGTGTTTGACGATCAAATTAATATAGGATGGTGTTGCCTTACAAAATGTTACACTATCATCATTTTTGTTTTGGGTACCTTTGGTAGCTTTCTTGCATTAATTCCACTTCCATTTATTTACTACATCAGCTGATCCATTTCTATCCAAAATTTATATTGAGTAAATACGTGTTTAAACATTTCCATCAATCAATTGTTTACGAAATCACAAACCACACATATTATAATCTTAAATATTGTTTATCATGGGTATTTTTTTAAATCATAATCACTCTCATTATCATTATTAAATGTTGCATTCTTATCATAATCAAGTATGTTGATCAGTCACATTAATTTATATGTCTTTTCAAAATCGTAAGAAGAATATATATTTCATCATAATCATGAATCGTAACAAGATTATATCTTACATCACAATAAAGAATTGTAAATAGATTATGTCTTGCATCATAACCATGATTCGTAACCAGATTATGTATTTCATCATAATCAAGAATCGTAATCAGATTATTTCTTACATCATAATCATTTTCCATAACTAGGTTATCATAACCATTTGTATCATGAATAGGATAAGTACGAAAAAATAATTTTTGTATTGTAACAATGTTATGTATTGCATTGAAATCATAAATTGTTAACGGGTTATGAGTTTATTCATTTTATGCATTGTATTCATGAAGAGTAACCAAATTAAATATCATGAATCGTAACCATGTTATGAATTATAAACATGTTAAGAAAAATAAACATGACATAAATTGTTATCTTAATATGAATTATTATCATTATTATTCTAGAAAACAAGTTATGCAATGTACCTTTGAAATGAATTACTCTCTTATCATATATTCAATACCGATTTCATGTTACTTATACTAATTGTTTTAAATATTCTCACATACTATTTTCTAACCTAAAATGATGTTTCTTAGGTTGTTATTCAACAATCAATATGATGTCGTGTATTCTAATTGTTTTGACCATTATAATTCCAAATATCTATGTCCCTTCAAGTTATTTGATGAAATATGCATGTTGATGAAAGTGTGAATGTTGGAACCTGAAGCCTATAAATCGAAGTTCATTAAAAACAACATATACATCATATTATTATATCATTTTCTAGAGAGAGATGTTTTGGATTTACTCTTGGTTCATGTGAAAGACATGAAGATACAATAATTCAACATCTTGTTCCATGGTCATGTATTTTTATATGTGATTTGATTTTTCTTTGTGAGAACAATCGTTATGATATCGATAGAGGGATTCCTAGGATAGGATAAAGGACACATCATCATCATATCAGGGGATTTCAATTTCTTTAAAAAAGTGGTGTTAATTACCTTCATAATCATACAATTTTGGGGATTGGATGATAGTGGTACCGATCATCGTATCGAGGTCATACCAAGTTGGGTGTAAGATATACCTTTTATCCTTGGTGAAAGGATATCCTACATTATAGGAAAAAATAATTTTAATACAATTTTATTTCTACTGCTATTTTTATTAGAAAGGTAATTACATAGTTTCCTCTTTCAATTCATATTCACTTCAATAATAATTGTTTCAATTGCGATTTATTCATTACATATTGTATTAAGAGATCATATATGCTATATGGTATAATAATTTACATTAACATTACTCTGATCATTGTATTCAATTAAAATACAGTTGTATTACATTACTATTAGTATTACATCATGTTATGTCCATCAGAACTGTGACCAATATGGTCATTTCTTTTGTTTGGGAACAGTATCAATTTTTGACCACTAAAACTAAATTATTTCTTCAGTGTTTAAAACAATGTTTTTAAACATAAAATTCTCCCACCATCTTATATTGTGACATCTAATATATAAATATATATATATTATGTTCCAAAAATTGGTATCCGAGGAGTTTTCCACATATTTTTATTACATTCTATATTTATTTTAAAAATTAAATTGAATTTATTTTAAAAATATTTTGTTTATAACTACTAACTACACTAATTCATGTACTGGAAAATAATACTTTTATTAGATGGAAAGAATGAATATCTGAAAAATTTACAATCTGAATCCAGCACGACCAACTATTTTTGGTGGAAATGATTATGGGTACTGGGGAGATTGAATGAAGACATTATTTATTAATATTGGAGTTAGAATCATTATCATGCTTACCGGATGTTACAAAATCCCAGATAAGGAAGTCACTACCTCCACCAATCAAGATAAAAAATAATATCAACTGAATTACAAGGAATGCAATAAATTTTTGGATCCATGTCCATGAATTTATATAGTCAGATATTATCATGTGAAGCTGCCAATTTTATCTACCAAAATTATACGTCATCCATTTTGGTGTGTCTAATGATAGAGAAACAAGAAGAGAAATTCCACAAGAAGAATATAAAGGGTTTATTTTTCGTTATGGAGAACTAGAATGCAAGGTGCAAAAAATAGTTATGATAATTTTCAAGATTGTACAATCTATGGGTGAAAAGGTTCCTGATGATGAATCCATTGTGGACAAGATAATTTATAAAATTATTAATGAATTTCAATAAAAAAGGATAGTTATAGATTAAAATAGTAATGTTACTCAAATCACTCTTGATGAGTTATGTGGTAATCTCTTACTGGATGAGATAAGAATGAACAGAGATGAAGATTTCAATAAAGAAAAAAAATGTTAATGGGGGTGCACCTTTTACTATTACATCCAATGTTAAGAAAATAGAATGTTTAAGTTGATCAAAATATAAGAAATCCGTTTCATTTCAGAATCAGTAGATAGTGATCTCTCATGTAATGATTTAGGAAATCATTCTCTAATGATGAACAACATTGTTAAAAAGAAATATATTCAATATTGATTCTAAATATGATAGGAAGGATAGTAAAGAATCAGAAGTGGCATGTTATGAATGTAAAAGAGTAGTTCATATTAGAACTGATTGTCTTCTACTAAAAAGATTTTACATTAAGGATATACATTATGAATGAAATATGAAAAGGTATTACACATATGAAAAAGAATTTATTAATGGAAAATGATACTTCTAGTGAATTTGGTGGTGATTCATCATATGAATCCTTAGAATATGAATAGTCTGGTCATATAATTATATGACTCAATGCTAGTCTACCTATTCAAAATCATTTTTCATGGCTAAGGTACACAAGGGTGAATCTTGTAAAATTGTATCCATTATTTATAATAACCCCTATATGAAACATTATTACTCTTTTGATGAATAATATACCTTAGTAGAGGAAATATAGCTTCATTTAAAGATGTATCATGATTTTAAAATTTAAATAGGAATGGAAATTCCAAACACATGAAAATCCCAGATAAAAAAATTCTATAATATCAATTCTAGAAAAAGTATTGTTTGATAATTCGAAAGTCCAAGAAAATAAATTTCCTAATTTGAATATATTTCAAAACCCTTATGGATGTATGTTTCTTAAAGGATAATATTTCAAAGTACAATGAACAACTTTTTATTAAAAATAAAAATAATTCCATGTCATATTATTGGGAGAATGAAAATTTAGTCATTAGAGAAAATTTTAAATTAATTAATCTTGAAAAACTTTTAACAAAAATTACCATTTTAAGGAAAGAATTTGAAAAAATTTATTCTCAAATTTTTCCTTTAAGGAATTGTTCTAGAATTCGATACAGTGACTCAAAAATGTTTTTTAATCAAAAATATTTTTTTCTCAAAATTCTGTTTTTTAAAATATATGTAAATTTGGTAAGAATTGGGAAATAAATTGTTCTCTTAATAAAATTAAATCATTAGGATTTCATAAATCCCATTTTTCTATACAAATTTGTATTCCTATGTTTTTTATCAATTATTTCCTAATCCAAAATTTTGGCTACGATAAAACTATTTGTTTGTATTTCAAGAAAAAAAGAAGAGTACTAACAATAAGATCATTTTATACATGTATTGTGGTCGTTCTCCACATATTATGGGGAAAATTATTTACATGAAATTATTAATTTATCAATCGGTGGATGAGTGACCTTTGGAGATAATTAAAAAGGAATATCTTTGGAATTGGTAATATTATTCTTATAGAAAAAGTTATAATTTCCAATGTTTTGTTTGTAAAATTTCATAAGAACAACCATATGAATATATTTTAATTAGGTGATGATGGTAACCTTGTGATTTTTTGAAATGATAAATGTTTAGTTCACAAATCCATGAATTATTTCAATTATTCTTCCTATATGGATGAGAATGTATGCACAATAAACATAGTAGATCATATGTACTAGGACATACCTTGCATAAGGGAAATGGAAGACAATTAATTGGAATTCCGTATAATTTTAGGACATTTTAATCTCTCAATCAAAAGAAGAGTTAAATATCTACCAGAACTATGATATGATTCATCAGATGTTTTTGACCCTTATCCAAATGGAATGAAATATAAATCTATCTTTAAATCGATCAATGAAGTGATAAAATATAATTAATTATAGTCAGTAAAAATGGATCATTTCAGCTCTATGACAACTGGAATCATGGATGGAAAGTACTATGTAATTTTTTTGTTAATGACTACACTTGATTTATATGGTTTGATCTTCTAGAAAAAATATGAATCATTTTTCAATTTTGAAACATTCAAAGCCCAAGTAAAAAATGATAAAATCTTAACACTTATAACTATTCATAGTGACAATGGTGGATATATTAAAAATTCATATTTCATAACACATTTTAGTATGAAAGTGTATTACTCAAAAAAATTACTGATCTGAGGACCCCTTAGAAAAATGTTGTTGTTGAGGGATGTAATCATATTCTTCTTGAAATGAAATAAACCCTGTAGTTTGAATACTTAGTTGGAAATAATTTCTTTGCCTAATCTTTTAGTACTACATGATATAATAAAAATCTGCTTTTGACTGTAGCATTTCATAATAAAACACCCTAAGAATTGTTGACGGTCTGAAAACCTAATTTTTTTTACTTTAGTGTGTTTGGATAAAGTTTATTCATATTGAATACAAATGATAATTTACATAAATTCGCACCATTATCCAATGACGGAATATTTATAATCTATTCCAAAACTTCTTTGTCTTATATGATTTGTTGTAAAAACTAAAGAAATGATGTGGAGACTATTCATTTTACTTTTGATAAAATTGACCCCAAAGTTTATAAACAATGTTTACCTGCGTCAACTAATTTATTTTCCCAAATTAGATATCAACCTATGATTGAAAAGTCTTCTAATAAGGGAAATACAAAAGGAAATGATTCTAAAACATTTACCCCATAATACATTCTATCTTATATTGATGAAGATGTTTTACAAATCCCAAATTAGTTGTTTCATAAGAATCATCCTATTGACTATATCATTAGTGTTGTATATAAACATGTAAGAACCATAAATTTCTTATCAAATAAAATAGAACATCTTGGATTGCTATCTCAATTTGAACGTAAATATTATTACGAGTCCTTATATCATGATAATTGGATTAAATCAATGCAATACAAAGTAAATGAATTTGAAAGGAATAATGTTTGGAACATGGTCAAAAGACCGAAAGAAACTATTGTAATTTGTGTAAAATGGGTTTACAGAAACAAATTGGATGAAAATGGATTGATCATAAGAAATAAAGAAAGACCTATTTCTAAGTGATAAAATCAAAAACAAGTAATATACAATGAAGAAATCTATCCTCCGATTGTTGTACTTGAATCAATTCTAATTATATTAGTCTCTGCATCATACTTTAATTTCAAACATTTTCAAATGAATGTAAACTGTAATCAACACAATGTTTTTTCCAAGGATGGTGTTTTTTTTTAGCTAACTCCTAGTTATACAAATTTAAAACACCTTGATTATGTTTTTAAATATACAAAATAGTTATATAGCCTTAAACAATCCCATGAAGCTTGGTATGATAAACTTAAAAGATTTATTTTAAAATACAATTATGAAAAAGGTACTGATGACCCAACTATTTTTATAAAAATTGAAAAAACATGTTTTTATTATCCAAATATATGTTCATGATATTATATTCTATTCAACAAATCAATCCTTAATGATTTATTTTTCAACTATTATGAAATTTGAGATTGAAATGAGTATATTGGTTATGTTAACATAATTTTTTAGTTTTCAAATATCTCAAAAATTAGAAGGATACAATATATAACTACATATATATATCAATGACTTACTCCAAAAGTATGGATATGAAATAACTAAAATAATTAGAACACCAATCAGTTCCTAAAATATTATTGATCTTGATGAATCATGGAAACCAGTGGATCAAACAACCTTTATGTGTATGAGAGGAAGCATGTTATACTTGAAAACTAGTAATCTAGAAAATGCTTTTCAGTAAAATTATGTGTAATATTCCAATATAATATAAAATAATATCATTAAAATTCGTTGAAATGAATTTTTTGCTACTTTAAGGGGTCATTTGGTTTAGAAATATTCTATTATTATAGAAATGATTTTGTTTTGAAATTCTTTTTAGACGATGACTTTGGTTGATATAGAAAGGATAGAAAGAATACAATGGTAATGTGTCATTTCATAGTATATTTTTTAGTTTCGTAGTCATTAAAAAAACAAACTAGAGCATTCCAATGCTAATGCTGAAAATTTAGTATCTAGAAGTTATTGTCCTCAATTGATGTGGATAAAATAAACACTAATAGAATATGACATGAGTTTCTCAAAAACTATGATACAATGCAATAATAATAGTTTAATTTCTCATAGATAATTACATGCACACCAATCACGTGCAAAACACAATGATATTAGGAATCACATTCTAAGGGATCACACAACGAAATAATATTGTTATAAAAATTATTGGAATGCAAGAACAACTTGCTGACAATATCACAAAACCATTATTTTCCCATAGAGTTGAATACATTAAACAGAAACTAGGAATAATTAATGCAATGTGATTGTTCACATCTATTTCTTGTTTAAACAATCAATTAAAATTAAGATACTCCTTTTCAAATGGGGATTATACAAAATTTTATCCATTTTACCATATATAACTTTTTAGGTATTATATTTATCAGTTTCACTTTTTAGTTTTATCATTATTAGATTCACTTTTTTTGTTTGTTATGTTTTCTTTTAGTATTATTTTAATTTGTTTCAATATTATTGATTTTACTCTTTATTTTTCTTCATTTTATTGATATTGGTTTTATCGGTTCCATGACATTGGTTTCAGAATATTATAGGTTTATGGTTATATATGTTTTATATTCCAGTTTCAAAATTATAGGTACTAGAACAATCTATTGATGTTATGGTATTTTATAAGTACTAACATATCATAATTGAAATACTCTATCAGTACATGATTTTTGGTGTTAGATTATCATGTCGGTATTGTACTATAAATTTTGGATTATTATATCTATTCTAAATAATTAGTATCGACCTATTTGATCATATCTATTTTTGATTTGTATCTCTATTTTTGTATTGTTTTCATTAGAAGAATATATTAATTCCAATACATCTATCCTTGTAATCCGATAGGTAGAAATTATAATACCTTAATTATTTTTTGTTTCAATGGTTGATTCTCCTTTATTTATTTTATTATGTTTCAGTTTGAATACGATTTTATTTTAATGAAAACCATAAGAATTATAAGTAATTCATGACTGTTGGATGTATTATATATAATCTTGACCATCAATTTATTTGTAAATGAACCTATCCCACATCAAAGTCATCCATTTTTCTCTCTAGATCAGTTTATCTATATGTAGTTAGTGTGGTTGGAAATTGTTTCCTACCATAGTTTTCGTTATTAGTGATTAACCAAGCTTTTTTCATTAGAAGGATCTTCAGGGTTTGACTATGTCTTTCATGACTGAGTCTAATGCTTCTTCTCAATTATAATGTTCTCCATAAGAATTTTCTTCCATGACCTTTCAGTGTAAAATGTTATTCTCCCTATAATTTTATGTGTCTTTTGATTATTTTTTATAAAGTATTATCTACTTTCAAATATTGGAATATATTTTTGTGGAATGCCCGCTTATGGATAAAAATTATGTCTATCGTGATATGGTGTTATAATTTTATGAATCATTACATATAAAAATGTATCTTAAGATTTATTGTATGATATATTACATGAAATATACAAATTCCTCAAAACGGGAAGTTATGTTTCATGGTGTTCCATTTGAGGGAGATGCATTATGTCCCTATTATAAGAAACAAAAAGATTATGGAATTTCTTAATGGTCTATCACCGAAGAAACCCCTTATAAGATTCATGATGACAAAAAAATTAATTCATTTATCATGATATAATAGACTTATATCCCTCTGGATGCAAGGGTTTTGTGCACTAGGAATGGGTTACAATGAAACATTGAATGTTTCAGATGTCTATGTTCTAGACAACTTGGTGATCATGATGAATATTAACAATATGGATTTTATATTCCAAAAAATTATGAACTCAAATTTGGTGGTATAAATTCACACCAGATTAGGTTTCTGACCATTATCATCATGTTTATGAAAACGTGATTGATCTTCTTCAATATTGGAATCATGTAAAATACGACATCTTTTAAGGATCCCTTAATCAGTAAGTATACAATAATGTGGCCCACATTATAATTAACCCCTGGATAGAAAAGGTTTGAGAATGAACATGATGATGATAAAGAAAAGGATATTGTTGAAGGTAATGAGAAACCTTGAACTCTAGTAAAGACTAATTCAAATAAAATAATGGAAGATACGTCTACAACACCAAAGCCTTAAAAGAATCACAATTTTGTATCTGATGAGGGTGATTATAAATAGATAAAAAAAATAGAAGGATAGGGGATCATTATTTTGGATTATATCTAGATGAATCTTTGGAATTAATGGTAAGGTCTGAAGAATCGTTGAAAAAAAAGAGAGAAGAAGTGATTGAATAATTTAAAGGCCAAAGATACTGTTATTGAAAGTCTTCTTAGAATTAATGAACAACAAACAACCGAAATTTAAATCAAGGAGCCATCAATTATATCTCAATTGATTATAGCAGTGAAAGGTAAGGAAAAAAAATTTTATGAAAATTAGTTCACATAATATATTTCTCAAGAATCTGATGAAGAAGAATTAAATTAAGAAAAGAAAGGTGAATATAAATAGGGACAAAATAATTAGTTAGGGAAGAAAAAGAATATTTAAACATGAGAAGTCATACTGTAGTATCCTTAGAAGTTCCATCTTTCAATATTATATCTGTAGATACTCAGAGGTCCATGAAATCTTCTCAAAAGGTTTCCTCCAAAAATAATATTTACATTTCAGATAAAAAAAAGAAGAAGGGGATGAATAATTAGATATGGATTGGAATCACCCATCTCATGTGATCAACACTAAAACTAATATTTTTTATCTCCCATGATAAACTGAGGGAACAGATTTTGAAAGAATAATCATTGTAAAAGGGGCTCAGTACAGCAAATAGGCCTTGAATAGATTGTAGAAGTTGTTAACATTCATTCCAAAATATGAACCCAGGATTGAAATTATATAAAATTCCCTTAATGAGATAACAAGTTCTATTTACATTATGATGGAAAAATTTTATAGTCATGAATCTGATTTCAATATTTTCTAGGAACATGATGCTATGAACATTAAGGCATGCAATAAGGTTTTTATGTGGTATTATAACATTGATTAATGTCTAAAAAAGCATATGGAAAAGAATGAAGAATTGGTATATATGGTAAATAAACTAAACACTCTCTATCTATAGATTACTGCTGATTTGAATGAATTGATTGAAGAATTTAAAACATTTAGTACCTCATAAGAGTTTTAGAGTATAAATGAAAAGTTGTAAATGAGAGTAATGAAACTGCTTCACTCTCAAATAGATTTTTATTCCATGAAATAGAATATTGACACAGGTTGGAATATTTTTAATAACATGGACGAAATTCTTAATGCACAGGCTGGAATTAATCAACTTCATGAAGAAAATATCTTGAAGAATGAAAAGATGGTTTACAAACAAGATGAGAAGATGATGGCTCATTAAGAAGCTATAGATAAACTCATGGAGGTTGGAAATGAGTTCAAAAAATGATGCTTAAGATGATTATTCTATGGGAAAACCAAAAGGAGAAAAAATGATTTTGGAACTTTTTTGGTAATGAAATTTTGTTTCACGTAACAATTTGTGTTTCATACTCTTCATATATATCCTTTTTTAGGTAACAAATACATTCCCTTATTTTTTTGAAAATCATAAAGGAGGATAATTGTTTTAAAAAGTAATTTTTTTATGAGACGCTTATTGAGGGGGAGAAATAATATTTAAAAGTAAAAATAATATGATCCCTTGTGTGTTGTTTTTAAACCTAGGGTGGAATTAGACGTATTCACTATTATTTTAGAAGTGTAACTATACTTAGGGGGAGATATGATTTTATTTACTATATTATTATGATTTGTTTTTTGTTATGTGATTTCCAAAAGGGGGTATTGTTGAGCAAATTGTGTTTCAAATTTTCAATCAATAATATGTTTTGGATATCACAAACCACAAAAAACATAATAATACATATTGTTTGTCATGTGTGGTGTTTCAGAGTAGTAATCAGTCACTTTTTCATTTTTATATTTGGAATTGTTATCATGATCATGTATATTATTCAGTCAAATTGTATTTTATGTTTTTTCACAATAATAAATAGATTATGTATTACATCATAATCAAGAATCATAACCAGATTATGTCTTACATTGTAATTAGGAATCGTAAGAAGATTATGGCTTACATCATAATCAGGAATCGTTACCTTATTATGTATGACATAGTAATCAGGAATCCTAATCAGATTATTTCTTACATCATAATTATGATTTGTAACATGGTCATAATAACCACATGCATAATGTCTAGGCTAATTACCACATCATAAATTTATATCCTAACCATGTTAAGGGTCACATCAAAATCATGAATCATCCCCAGGATATGAATTATTTTTTAGTGCTTTGTATTCATGTATCGTAAGTAGATTTAATATCATGAATCGTAACCATGTTATGAATTGTGAAAATGATAAGTACCGTAACTAGTTTGTAAATTTTAATCAGGATATGGATTTTTATCATCATAAGTCTAGGAAACAAGTTATGCATTTCACTTTTGAAATGAATTATTCTCATATCATATCTTCAATACAGATTTCTTATTACTTATACTCATTGTTTCATATCATTTCAATTACTATTTTTTCTCCTAAAATGATGTTGTTGTGTAAGTTAATCACCAATAAAAATGAACTCATGTAGCCTATTTGTTTTGACCACTGTAATTCCAGGTGCCTAAGTCCCTCCATGTATTTCAGATGAATATGACTATTGGAGAAAATATGACTGTTGGAAATAGAAACCTATAAATACTGAGCCAATAGAAACATAATATTATTTCTTTCGATAATAAATTTCTAGATAGATATTATGAGACTTCTCTATTTCTTCTTGTAAAAGCCTTGATGATACAAGAATTGAACAACTTGTACTAAGCTCTTGTATTTCTAAGATATCTTCATTTCTTCTTTGTGTGACCGGTCATTGTGATAACATACATGGATTATAATTATATAAAGACATGTTTCTGATCATCATATCGAGGTACTTAAATTTCATAAATGATATAGGTGATGATTACCATCTAAATCAAGGGCTTCTGGGGATAGGAAGATAGTGGTTCCAATCCTTATATCGATGGCTTTCAAAGTAAATGGTAATACATACATTTTATCTTAGGTGAAAGGAATCCCTACTCATTGGGATAAAATAATTTTAAAACTATTTAATTGTCGCATCTATTTGTATTAGAATGACAATTGAATTTTTTCCACATTCAATTCATATTCATTTCAATTTTAATTTTTAAAATTAAGATTTATTCATTACATATTGTATTATGAGATTATATATTATATATGGAAAATTAATTTAAATTGGTATTACTCTAATTATATTATTAAATTCAAATAAAATTGTATTAAATTATTATAGGTATTACCTCATTTCATATCCATTAGTTCCAAGACCAATATAGCCAATTTTATGGTTTATGAATTGTATTAGTTTAAGACATCTTAAACTAAATGTATTCTAAGTGTTTAAATTAATTGTTTTTAAACATAAAATTCACCCCCACTTGTATTGTGACATCTAATATATATATATATATATATACATATTACAATCCACTAAATTCTTGGATCAAATCCATAACATTCTAGGCTGTATATTTAGAAGGATATCATTCTGTCAGTGACTCTCTACTTCTGTTTCCCGGTTTCATATATAGAAAACCATTCTGAAAAAACATATCATAACCAAGAAAATTTGTGATATTTAAATTATATTTAATTTCAAATTAACCATTGGGTAAAAATAATTTATGGTATTGTTTTAACATCGTTTTCAATCTAAAATTTATCAAAACCGTCCTCTAATACCAATAATAAATACATAACCGTTTTAAAGTATAAAAAACTTAAAATTATTCAAGAACATAGTTCCATTCACATTGAAGAACATTTTATTTTTATTGCATTAGATAATTGGGATATACCACAAATATAACATTAAATAATTCAACAAATGGGACACAAAAAAATATTATCCTTTTCTTCAAAAATATAATTTTTTTCCAATAAAACATGTTTTCTTTTGGGAATGGAATTTTTACTTTTTCCAAGACCAAAATCACATAGATGTGTAGATAGAATATGGAAGGGTATTTGGGCTGAACATTGAGAAGCATCATGGCTTTTCATATTGAAGAGAAGGGGGTGATTTTGGAGGTTTATATTGTAGAGGAGAAGAGGTGTTTTACATTATTTTAATAATTATTTTAGAATTTGTTTTCTCAAGACTATGAATAATGTTGTTTATTATGATAAAAATAGTAATGAGATAATGTGAGTTCGTGCAAAGTGTACATACAACAGTCATGTTGTCATAAATATATTATTTATCTTATAATTTGTATATATTATATTTTACCATATTTCACTATTCATAATTAATTCAAGAATTTTAGATAAATCCAAAAAATTAACCCTATCCCTTATTTGATGTATAGAATTCATAAATGGAATTAATTTTTTTAAAATAAATTTCTTAATATGAATAATTTAATTTTTAAATAAATTAATAATTTAACTAAATATTAACAATTATAATACTATAACTCATTTAGTATCACGATGAAAAATTAATTAATATTTCAATGTCTTATAACCATATGAAAATAAAGTAATAATATGATTTACTATTTATTAGGGTCATATTACTATTCATATTATTATTTATAAGGGTATTTTGTTATTCACCAAAAGTCATCTTGGTTCTATAAGACTACAAATAACTTAATGATCACTACTCTAGATGACCATTTTTTAAAATTCAAAACATTATAGTGCAAAATTAATGTATAACTATTGGTTTATAAGAAAATGTTGTTTTGTAGGGAATCAGTGTTTGATGAATTCAATATTTTTTTTTCAAAACCACGAGGTGTTACATAATGTATATTTACATCCCCACTTTCTGTTATTTCATTAATGATATTTTATTTTCAAACAATGTTGATAGACTCTTAGTGAGAAAAGGGGTCATTATACAATTTCAAAGAACCTTTTTTACGAAGAAACCTTATCAGCCATGATATGATTCAATCTTCCCCATATTTACTAATGATAAATAGTAATGAAATTTTAATAGTACAATACTTGTAAAAAATAATGATCTAAACCAAAATAACTAATATCAAATATTTATGATTCTATATATTTTTCAACATAACATCACATAAACAATCAACAATGAAAATTAAAGTTATAGAGTCATCATACATAATAAATTATTCAGGGAAAGTGGGAGTAGGGATGGTTTCAATTCCATAATCAACATAATCCACAATATTTCTTATAATTAATTCAATAATAACACCAAAATCATGTAGTGGTTGATCCTTCATATAAATAACAAGTTTCACCACAAATTCCAATATATATGGCTCATCTACAACAATAGTGAGAATCATATCAATAACTCCATATTCATAATCATCAATAATTGTTTCATGCCTCATCATAAAAAAACAAATTTCATTTCATCATTGTTAATCATCCTTGGGAGTAATAATCCAATTTTAGTATTTTATCAACAAATCCCTAAAAATATTCATTTCAAAATCGAGTTATACTTTCTAATTAACATTCACAACACTTTGTGGTGGATGTTACTATTATACCATAATTTTGTTTAGTCATGTTTATTTCTTGTTCAATGATAATAAATATATAACCATTGATCATAATTAATTTTCATTCATCAAAAATAGAATTATGACCAACTCAAAAAGATATTATTTCCTCAGAGATAGATTCTTCAAGAAAAATCAACACCTAAAATATAAATGATTATTAAAATAATTTTATATTAATATAATTTATCTATTATTTTAATAATTTTACCATCAATTTCATCCATGATGGAATAATTTTTCTATGTAAATTCTCTCTACACATGAAATATAAATAATGATGACTTTTAAATATTATTTATTATGATGCCTACCAAAAAATATATATAGTTTAACATATATGTTTATTTAGTTGTGATGAGATAACATATAAAAGGATAATTTACAAACATTATGTAGTAATTGAATAAGTCATAGTTATTCCAAAATATGTTATGTGGCCACTTCTCATATTAAATAATTAATGTGGTCAATGTACATGATATAATAATTCCCTTTATTATGGTAAGTGATGAAAAAATGGGTTTAATTTTACCATTTTGTTATACTTCATTTTAATTTTTTCTATTCCACCTTATAGTCACATCAAAAAAATACATGGAACATAAATCCATAAATTCTTGAGTTATGTAACCTTTCATGAATTAATTTTCATGATGATACCTACTTGGTACCTAATACATCATTGTGTAGATATTTATTTTAGTTGGATACATCCAACGAAATGAAAAAACTACTCTAAAAAGTATTTTGGTTAGAAGGTAGAAATATAGATGTTGCATGAATTCGATCAATTATGGAAAGAATATTTTCCATAACACACACAAATTTAATTTTTCTTATGTGATAATTTTTTCCATGAATGATTTGTGAATCATCTTAGCTGAATGATTACTATAAAAATGGAACAAATTAGTAATGGACAGCCTTAAAATATTGTAAATAAGATGATGGATTACTATTGGAATCAACTCATGATGAAGGTTATTAAAATCATGAAACTTCAAAGATTTCAACATAAAATACCATCTCTTGACCTATTCTAATATGTTTCATAAATATCCATCAGGAAATTTATTAGTCTCTAGTACTTCGATAAATTGATTTTTTTTCTTTTGGTGTCATCAAATAAGAAGCATACAAAACATTCCATTTATTTTCACTGATACACATTAGATGTAATTATGGTCTGATTCCCCTATCCATAAAGTCACAATTATCATGTATATAAGTTTTTTTTATTTTCCAAGACAATTAAAATAACAAAAACAACATCCCAAATTATTTTCAATGTGCACTATTTTTTAGAAATGATGTAAAAATTTGGTTTCCCAATAAGTAATCTCATAGAATATTATTTTCTACTTATAATTGATACTGGATTCATTAGAAACATTCTACATATTTTATGATGTCATCTGATCCTGCCCAAATAAAAAAATCAAATATTTTAATTCATTAATGACATCATCTAGATATATATGTTGAGCTGGATTGTCTGTCTCTATGGTGTTTTCAGACCTTCGATGATTATTACTATATAGATGATCTATTGGAAATAATCATCAATGTATAATAAAAATTTAACTACAATGATATTTAAGTCATATAGATCATGAATTATTCATAAAAACTGGTTAGGTTTGGTTTCCATTCCGGCCTCATCTAGAAATCATTACACAAGAAATAAACTAAATTATTATCGACATAATCACAACACACTTCTGAAGTATATCTTTCAAACATGCATCGTATGTGTAAAAACCAAAAATAAATATATGTTTAAAATCTTAAATTAAAGGATTAATGCATAAAAATATATCACTTCCATGATCATAAGGTTTAGATTTGAGTATACTCATAAAATTTAAAGGATTTTTCATACATATCGATGGAGGAAGGTTATAAATGTAAATGAAAATATATCATGTCTCTTGAAAAGTAATTACCTTCCAAAATGGATTAAAACCATCTTACAGATAGACCTAATATAAAATTAAACATATTTGATGCAGAATCAGATATCAATCATCAAATTTCATCCATAAAAATTCATCTATAGAATGAACGAATTCATCAATATACTTGTTTCTCTTGGTATCATTCCATCTCATTTAGTTGATATTTCATCAGATATGAAAATATTCTTCTGTATAGATATCAATGAAATGTGTCACATTATTTTTTTTGGAATACATGATGGTGTTTCATTAATAGTTTTCTTCCATTCAGATGTTCCACATTTTATAATGTCATTTCATTCAGTAGTATCCTACCAGAATAAGATAAAATATTTTGGGTAAGAATATTTTATTTAAAAATCCAAGTTCCTCAACTATATTATATATCATATAATAGTTTGAAGGAATATCTAATTCATATCAATGTAATACCATAAAAATGTAATAATATAATTAATTTTACTATTATAATTCTCATGCATGGTTTTCCCATGAAACCGTCTTATTACAAATTATAGATTTTACATTTTACCACATTAATGATATAATATATTCATGGAATAAGCACTCAATTTTTTCACCATTTAAACACAATAATTTTCATTACATTCATCATGTGTGCTCGTATTGATGTCTTCCTGGGTCGATGTCTATTCTTTCTCATGATGAAGAATAAATGGAAATCGATAATCTAATAAATTCTTCATTTTTGTTCTCACATTTTGATCCTAAAATCTGTGAGATATTATTTATCCCCATTATGATACCACAAAATGTAGTTTGTTTGAAAACCATATTGGGTTTTATAGTAGTTATCTTCTTCATGACACAACCACGGTCTTAAAATATAATTATAAAATATGTAGTGTGTATGAAAACTATCAGATGTATTGTTAAATTAAAAATATCAAAGGCACTCTCAATTTATTTGAAAATCAATTGACATGTACTTTGATTAAAAAATACATCTTTTATACATTATGTAAAAATGATAGATGTCCTATGGTAAAATAAATAAATTAATAATTAAGATAAATTAGAAAAAAATTTTATGGAAACATGAATGGTTCAATTTATATGAAACCATAACTGAAAAAATAGTTTATATGAGAATCATAAATTAAAATACAGTAAGATGATATATATATAAATAATTTAAATATAAAACCAATATATTATATTAAATTCAATTTAATAAGACAATAAATGGTGGGTGGTGGATTACTTTTTGGTTTAGTCATAAAGGATTTATTGTACAATAAATTGTGAAATTAAAGTAACGATGCGTAAAAATATTACACAATAGAATGTGAAATATATTTATAATTCTTTCCATCCCAATTAATATTAGAAAGATGAATGTCCTTGAATATTGGAATATGGGATGGATTTCATGCATGTGGATCCTATCGATATTTCTTCCAGATTGGTATGAAATCCTTTTATACTATCAAATGCATTTTTGGTTACCATGATTTATATAACACAATATTTCACATCATGAAATTCATTTAAACTATCCCAATATCTTAACCACATTTTAGTAGTTTCAATGTGTCTTGGTTTAAGGGAAGATGAACTTAAAATATTGATATATCAACTCTTCTCCTTACTTTAATTCATTCCCATGGTATTATTTGACTTAAAATTATTAAATAGATGTGATATAGAATTTTTTGAGGAGTGTATATATATATTTGGTCAGACCAAAATTATATGAAAAAAATTGTTTATCTTAAAATCAATATTGAGAAATTTGAATTTTATGTATTTTGAATTTATCAATAGAAAAAATAGTTTAATATTATGTTCAATCACATGCAATTTTTATAATTTAAATTTTAGTTCTAGGAATAAATGCATTTCCAAATAACATGGTTTACCAAGATGTTACTTTTGGATTCCATAAAATGATTCATTCATGTCCACCATTTTTAAAATTTACTTATATATTGTTAAATAGGTAGTAATTAGACAAATAATTTCAATAATAATTTTATATGATGTCCATTCCTCATGGAATTATCACCCCAATTTTTCATAGAACATCCCATATATATGAATAATTCATTGGGTTATAATAACCTAAAACCCACATGCACCACACATCAAAGTCTAACCCCATCCATAGACCCCCATGGGATATACAAGGAATGCACCAAAATTGTGTGTATATATATATATATATATGTATGTATATATATATGAGATTCTCATATTCACCCCCTCAAGTTCATTACCCCCCATCATCAGGAAGGCCTCTGTGCATAACCAATGCCCACAGACAACCACATCATCCCCAACGGAGTAGGTTTCTTCTTGGCCACCCCACATAATCCACACACCCCTCAAACGTTGCCACCTACAACATGTGCCCCACCATTGATCCATATTCTATATCTAATTTTTACACCAGGATATTCCCATCTACTATGCTAACTAAGAAATTTACATGCAAATCATTGCAAGAATCGTTGCAATGATAGGCCTACATCGCCACTTCCAATTTATTTCCACCCAAACATTGTGTGCCTTTTATCATAGTTCCCACCCTACGTTATTTCCTATTTAAAAATTAACTACCCCTTATATATGGATAACACTTCAATAATAATGGATATGTATCTTCTATCATCTGAGAGACAAACATTAACCTGCGCCCCCACTATCGGCAATGAAAAAGGGACCCCCTCTTACGGTATCCTTATTCGTCACCCTATGTGGTTCACCTCCGTCCATGAACCTATCACCCAATATAACCATTGACCAAAACGGATCCCATTGGAGTCCCCTACATCTGACATTAACCATTGTCTTCACCATTCAACCATTGTTCTCACACAAACATCAGTTGACTTGAATGTTAGATTTCTCCCTGACCTCACCCACAAACATGTATTTTTCATCTGTAACTCCCACTAGTTGGTGTGAATCAAAACATAAAATACAGATCATTCATAACACATGCAACCAAAACCACATTTCTAATTCATCCCAATGGATCCTGATAATAATTTGGTAGAATGAGAGAGGATGGGTATTTAATCCCACATCACTCATATTATTTTGTTGGTGGATAAATAATATTACCAACTTATTTGAACTCTATTTTCATAGAATTTCTCATATAATTTTTAGGGTACCATAGATATATTTTAATTTAATATTTAATAAATTAGGGTAACTCTTTTAAAATAATGTAATACTCTTACATAATTTATATGTTAGCCTAACCTTAATTAGACTCTTCTAAATGAATCAGAAAAATTCCCTCTAATGTAATCCCTTCTATATTTTTATTTTTTTAATGATTTTGGAAAATAATATATTTACCAATAATCCATATATCATGTCATTTATCATTGATAGTGTTTATTAATAAAAAATAAAAAATTATTTATTTTAATATTGATTCACAAAATCTCAAAGTTATTAAATATTAATAAAATCCAATATATTGAAATTAGTTCTATTAAATTGTAAATAATAAAAAAACCTCCATATTTATTATATTTATTATAATTTAAAGGTAAATATCTGTCATTAATTTTTATAAAAATTAATAATATTAAAAAATTCGGTCTTGATCATCAATAATATTACATATTATGACATCACATCAAAGAAGATAATCAATGTGTTTAATATTATGTTTTTCATCTCAATCATTATTGATCAAAATCCTTTTTTGAAAATATCTTCAAATTTAATATTGAAATCATTCAATGAACACCCCTCTAGCAATAATCATTCTAATACACTACAATATATAAATTCAAAATTTGTATATATTGACAAAATTTACATAATTTTTTTAATTGATTAAAAATCCATCTATAATGAGAAAACTCATAATGAAAATACTATTTTTCCATAAGATTTATTGACATTTATTCTAGATTCATTAATATCATCATCAATTGTAAATGAAGCTTCTAAAAAATATTTATATTAAAAATAATCCATGATATCCAAAAGATAAAGTATGTATTAAACCACTATCATAAAATGTATAAAAAAAATTAATAACCACGAAAATTACCAAAATATACTTCTATATACATCTGTAAAACTATAGTTTCAAAGCCCATAATAAGATTTCACCATATCCAATTTAATTAAATGAGTATTCCAAATGAATATAATTTGGTGTTTTTTAACTAGAATAAAAATAAAATGGATTCTTGATATAATTCCTATACAATTTTAATGTATTGTATTTAATAATGAAGAATAATTCAATTAAATTATTAATATATGATAGATCACCACCAGTGGGAAAGAAACTGAACATTGGCTTCGAGGGATTGGGCTCTGAGTTGAATTGTATGGCATGAGGGGAGGAGTGGACTATATTGTATTTTGTGATTCCCTATACAAAAACCATTTTAAAAACATTATTATAACAACTCTATCCTAAATGGATATAAAAACCCATCGGTATAGTGACATAATTTTTCAGTCTATACAAGAATTTAGTTAAAATCATTTTTATATTCATACGAAATCATGTCATCCAAAAAGTTTTATAAAAATTATATTATATCCATTTTAATATTGATATGATTTCCAATACTATATGGTAGAGTAATGATACAATCCAAGGATTTGTAGTGTAAATGAATGTGAATTTGTTTTGGTTTATATAGCTAAAGAGACGATAATTCTTTATTAATTTCCAAACATAGTTTTTGGTCTTTATATGTTGATGTAATCAAAATCACAATAATCCCCATATTTTTTGAATGGGGTTTCTACCAAAGTGAATTTATTTTCATTATTTTACTAGTTTAATAACTAGGATTATGAATCTAATACCATTTTATATTTAGAAGTTATCCAGGTATATAAAACATTGATTTTTAAACCTTAAAACATATTATTTGTTTTGGATGAATCCTTAAGAGTGTATAAAATTTATAAAGTAATTTTAAGAACAATTTATTTTAAAGCGGAAATATGTATTTGGCCATGAATACCTTTTATGGTATATATGACAAACTTTTTTGGTCATTATGATGTCATAATACATACTCTGTATTGATATCCTATTTAATTTTACCTGAAAATTCGACAGTCTCAAGGAATTTGGAGAAACCTGCCATCTAATATTGCAATATGAGAATTAAAAAATAATAATTATTTATTAAGAATTAATTTTTAAATATGACAATTTAACCATTAAATTCAAATTCCACATTTATTTAAAAATACTAAATTTATAAAATATTAATTTTCTAACCCTTATAACAATTACTTTTAACGTCATAAAATTATATTATAATTTACACTTAAAAAATTGTTATTTATATTATTTTACTAAAACATCTCATTTTCAAAAAAAATTTAAATTCATTTAAAATATACTCTTAATTGATACTAAATATATCCCAATATATAAAATTTATTTTTTTTATATGAGAATTTATTTTTATCAAACTCAATATTTAATTATATAAATTGTAATATTAATAATTGATAAACATATACATTTTTTTTTGAAAAAAATAATCAAATCCATATTGTTAGGTTCTACATAAAAAATCCTAAATTTTACTAATGGATATCTTATTTGTAAGGGGTGTGGTTTGGATATTTTCTTTGGTTGGTTTGCCCTATATAGATTGGGATGTGAAATTGATATGATTTAACTTATCCCATAAATAATTTTAATAATAATGTAATTTTTGAATTATTTATTAGGATTAATCATCGAAAAATCCTAGTGATTTTATATCCCTCAAAAGTTGTGGTAAAATAGCTATATAGTGTACAATTCAAATAGATAAGGAAATCAACTATTTCATATGTATTAATTTGAATTTACCACAACACTTTATAAATACTATGAATATGATCAATTTATAAAGAATATATTATCAATATTTAAGATTATTTGTAGTATATTATATCTTAAAATATATAACATTTTTGAATAAACAATGTTCTGCATGTAATTTCTATAACTTCTTTACTTGATGAATAATTTAATCATTGAAAATGAGGGAATTCCACTTATAGGGGATCAGTTAATTATATAGTCCCGTAATCACTGGTCTAGGTTGAACATGTGATATGAGATCTTTTTTTGCTTTAAATTTTCTTTATCCATCTTGTTCGTTTGTGATATTATTGACTTAAAAATGTAATTTTTATTTCAACAAGTATTTTTAAAATTGAAACAATTTATTATAATTTTTTAAGACATCACCCTCATTATTGATTTATTCTAAATTTATATCATTGACATTATGTTAAAATTCATCTTACTCTTCAATATACTGGTATGAAAAAATTACCATCCACCAAAATTTTAAAATCAGCATCAGAATTTTTACTATATATGAAGAAATTTTCAATACAATTTACATCAAAATAGTCCAATATATTATGTAACCTCATGTTTCAACACCTAAACCCACCACTATAAAATAAATATTCCATTATTTTTCCATCATCATAATTTTCATAAAAACTTCCTAGGTTTCTATTTTAGAAAACTTTAGATCATAGATTACCAAATACATTGAATTAATTTATATCTTGATTATTCGTATACAACATCTCTTAATAATGAGATGTGTATTAATTAAAAAAAGTTGCCATTCTGATTTGTTTAGTACGATACATATCATCATTCCTAATGATTTTATAGAAAATATATTTGGATTTCAATTTCCTTATCATCGTAGTTAGAATTATTTTATTTATCTCTATAACACTATTCTATTGAAGAGTATATGTTTTTATAAATTGATATGTGTCTATATTATTTTAAACATATATTTAAAATGTATCACATGTTAAAAAATTCATGATTAGATAATAATTCATTAATGGGAATTATAATTATTACACAACATATCCTCTAAAAATTTTGAATATCTCAACAATTTGTTTCTTATTCATAATGAAAATTAATTTGGTCATTTTTTATATTAATATGAAAATTTCATGAAATAAAAATCATCACTTATGTAAATTTTCCACATAAGAACTAATAATTCATTATGAATGTGTTCTATAGGTCTACTATAAATAATTCTTATCTTTTAATTATATTTATGATTCCTCATCCCAGTTTGACATGTTTCACAAAAAAAATAAATTTCTATTTTTATCTTTTGCATATCTCTTAAAACATAGTACTTCTAATTTTTTTTAGTTTCAAATAAAATTTTAACCAAGAATCATAATTCATAAAATATTGTCATTTTTCATATCAAAATATCATTAATTTTTAAAACCACCAATAAAAAATAGATATTAAAGTGTTCATTTTCCTTATGATAAGATACCTTCATCCGTTGACATTTAAATTATGAATTACATCTTGAATATAACACCATTACTATGATCATTGTGTTGAAAAGAACATAAGAAATTATTATTCATCCATTACACATTTAAAATATTATTTGATTTCTAGTTTTCTACTTTGATTTTAGTTGATCCAACAGACTCTGTATTTTGACACCAATATTTTCTAATGTTGATACCTCCTCTTTAAAGTTTCTTAATATTCATCATAATAATTGTATCACATATCAAGTGGGATGATAACATGATATTGAGAATCTAACAGCTTTCTATTCTACTAGACTGTAATAAACCCTTATTTAAATATTTCATTCAGAACATAGGTTTTTGAATTACAATCCCTCTCTCAGTCTAGGGAACCTATCATTTAAATATTTTCGTTAATTATCTAACTATTTTTATTTTTATGAGAACCTACTATAAATTTCATCAAGAAACTAAATTCCATTCTATGTTGGATAATTAGAAATATTTCTCTTCATTTCATTCCTTCTCTACGTTTTTGGTATCATATCCACTGTATAACTCCGTCAAATATCATTCCTCTTTCATATAAGATAAATATTATAGTATTATGTGTAATAATGATTACCAAACACTCCAAGAAAAATACAATTAGATTTAGAATAAGAATATTCATGGTTAAGATGAAATCTTCCTATAACAATATCAAGATTTCTATTTTTACTAACTATTTGGGTATGAATTTTCTTTTGTTTGGGATTAAAGGTCCTCTAGATATTATTTAATAATCAAATTCCATTTTTTTATACTTTTCCACTTTCTTCATGGTCTAATCCTAATTATATTTTTATTTTGGGTCTTCATTTTTTGTAAAAATACAAATATATTTATATTTATTTGGAATATATTTAACCTGATATTTTTTCATTATGGCTCATTATATATAGAGTATTTATCGTTGGATTAAATTGTAATTTATAAATTAATCTATAAATTCTTTATCTAATTCGAAATATTATCACACTAAAATTGTGTCCTAGATAATTCTTGTTATTAAAAAACAAAACATGAAAATATTATCATTTATATTTTCCACAAGTTCAATTTCATTCTAAAAGAATTTATTAAATTCATCAAAAAGTACACTTTTTTATTTTAAAACTCACTCTTCTTTACAATAAGATTTCAATTTTCTTTTTATAGTTTATTCTTCACATTATTGAGAGTTTTTTTTAAAATAGGATTCATGTTCATCATTAAAAATGTGTTCTATGTGAAATAAAACTAAATCATATTCTTCACAAAATTAAAAATCCAAAAAATGATACCACATGATGTTTAAAATTGGTTCAATTATTTCCAAATTTACATTTTGATTTAAATATATAAGGATTATTAGATTCTTCTTCATTAGACATAATATTATCATTATTTTTTCAATTTAATATCATATTAATTTTACTATATTTGGTTGACACTTTGGGGAATTTATCCAAGAATTTTTAAGGGGTTTTAATCATTTTTATCATAAAAATAAACTCTATTCTACATTGGAATTTTTACGAAAAAAATTTCATATCCCTTTCATTTATAGTATCTAAGATGAAATTTTCATTAGTGTATTATTTTTCACTTTGTGAACATATCTTAAATAATATAAACGATTGGTTTATAGTGTAAATTATCTTATTCATTATAATATTATTTGGAATAAATAACCTTAAAATTATATTTTATTTACATCTTTCTCATGGTAGTAGAGTCAATTTCATCATTAGACATCTTCTTGTCGGTTAGAAAAAAATTTCTCATAAGATTTGATATTCTTATGAAATTTTTCCTGTCATAATTCATATAGATCTTCAAGATCAGTGATATTAGGTTTAAACCTGTCAATATATTTACAAATTAATGTTTTACAATATTTTATTCTTTTTATGTTTTCTCCCATATCCTTAGAACCTGATTTCATTTTCAATGAGTCCACTAAAAAATTATCCACTTTATCATCCTTATTCATGTCTATCTCATTATATAGGATTATCCATATATGTAATTTGGAAATCTGGAATATAAAATTTCCTACATTTATTATTTCAAGATAAACTTTTTTTTCATTGTATAATTGAGGAACTATCATTTTTTATATTACATTCTAAAAAAAGAAATATGATGATGTTTTTTCATTTCCATAAACCTCTATATTCATTATATCATTGATGTTCACAAGATTATGCTTTTTAATTAGTAGAATACCAATAATTTTAGAATATATATCCTTTAATCTGAGGGATATAATATATTGAATCATGAAATTATTTCAACTATTATAACTCATTCAATCAAATTTTATAACACTCAGGTATGATGAATTATTAATAAAATTAGCTCCTAAAATTGTATTTAATATATAATGGTGTAATTTCTATGATACAAATTAATATTCCTTAGGATATGTTGTAATCACTAAATATGGGGAAGATGAGTTAATAATGAATGGTTTTTATCAGTTTTGAATCCTAAATCATACTTTTTGTCATGTTAATGTTAAATTAATTCATATATGATTTCCCAACATCTATAACATACGAATGAAATAAGAAATTAAAATAAATAAATAATTTTATAAATAATTTAAAAACTTCCTGGGAATATAACTTCTTACTATTCTAGAGTAGTATCCAATAAAATGTATATTTCAATATAATATCAATTAATTATAAGATTATTTCATGAGAATAGTTTCTATCTGTACTTAAAATAGTCGCAAAAGAATTGGTAGTTTCACACTTCGAAAAAACATATATAAACCTAATAAATAATTATTTATCATGAAGATTGGTTACATAAATATAATTCCTACTAAATATTTGAAAATATTTAAATGCATCTACCTCACTATACAGTGTATGTAATATAGATCTACTTATTGATTCTCACATTCTTGTATGATTTTATAAAAATTTTATCCCAAATAAATATATTATATATTTGTAAAATTTCAATCTAATATATCTTCTTATTTATTTTTTAGACACTCATCCTAATAAATTTCATATATCTTTCCACTCAGAAATCCCCCAATAAATGGGGCCATTAAAAATTCATGATATAAAATAATTCATGAAATATTATTTCCACCTCATTTCCATTAAAACAACTCAACAAAATTTTACAATCCACTCATTTTAATTTTTTTTATTTGTTTATTCACTCAAATTTTAACCCCAATAAGATGAATATTATATAAATATTATTAAAATTTCTAAGAGGAATAATTTGAATTCTATACATATTTTGTTTTTATGGAATAACATTAAATAATTATACTTCCACAACGATCCGAATGATAAATCGTTATAAAAATTATTGAATTTTTTTTAAATATGATAAATAACCATAATTTCATTAATAATTAACACTCATAATTATAATTCGTGTAGTCTAAAAAACTAATACAATGTATTGTAAACATATAAACACGTCAGCATGAATATTGATATAAAAAACTATATAAAATCATTGTATAAACTATTGTAAGTGCTTATAAAAACAAACAACCTATAATGATTCAAAACACAAAAACACCAAAATTATTTACTAGTTATTATTCTTCATCAAACTTCTTTTTGAATTCCAAAAAATATATAATAGAGAAACCAACTCTAATTTTTAAACATATATAACTAGAGATATTCAATTCCTAAATATTTAATATAACATATTGAATAACATTTTTAATGTGATAATATAATAACTAAATATTAAATTAAGAATCCTTTGTAATTAATTCATTAAAAAAAATTAATTTTAAAAACATAATAATATTAGTCAACTTAATAAGGGTATAATGTCATATACCTTCTAGAATTTATATGTGGCACATAAAGGTCTTATAAAATTCTTAAATTTATATGTTTAATTATGATATAATAGATCAAAGTCATACAAAGAAAATAAAATTACTAAATATTAGTAGAACCCCCATTTATATGACATTGACGTCATAAAAACTGAAAAAATCATACACAAAAATGTTATATGCCTACAAGTCCTTATTAAATGAGATACACTATCATAAACTATATATAAAATCAATATGATTTTATTAACGCAATTTTTTTCCCTGATAGAAATCTATAAATGATTTTAGAAAGTTATATGAACTCTTCCAAATGTCATTCGAAATGAGAACACATTATTACCTGTATGGCTTAATCGACATTTTTTTTCTGGGGAATTCTATATTATCATCCAAAGATTACCAACCCAAATAATAGTATCTCATAACACCTCAAAACATCTAAAAAAATTCAACACCACCTATGAAATATTTCACTATCAACTTATTATTCCCAACCATCATCGACAACAAATGTAAACAACATAAAAATCCAACGGCAATTCAAATAAGGTAGAAATCAATTATTAATATTGTTCTATTATAAATTTCATTTTTTATTAATATAAATATAATTGGTTTGTTATTAAAAATAAATAATTTTATTCTAAATACATTAATAAAATAAAATTTAATTTAAATAAATATTATCTTAATTTGGATGATATACCCATTGAAGAAAAAATAAATTTTCATATTTAATAACGAAAATTTAATTTATTTACTATGAAATTTATTTTAAAAAAAAAATTAATGTAAAATTATTTAAAAAGAACCAATGTAAAAATTTTAACTCATAATTATTGTCTGAGTAATTTAAAGAGCATAGATTATGGAATCTCCCACTATTTCATAGAAAACTCAACAATATTTTATCAACATGCTGATGTTTTTTAATTCATGATTCAACTAAATTTTATTTTAATATAATGATGAGATATATTTATTTCATTGACTCTCTATTATCTCATAATTTTTTATAATATATTTTAATATAATTAACCCCCTAATTGATAATTTAATGGTTCCATTACAAATGGTCACTCTATAGATGATATCTTATATATTTTTTAAAATATATAATTTGGTTCCACCATAGATATATCTTGTTTCTATTTATAATTTTATTAAATTAATAAATATTAAAAAAACTAGAGTTATAAGATAGATAATTTCCCATAATTGACTATGTCAACTCACTATATTGAATCTATGTCATACAGTATATTTTTGTCTCTAATATCAATATACTATTGTCTATTATAAAAAATTATATGAGGAAAAAATAAACTGTTCAATTTTTATGACAAAAAAATAAATATTTGTATGAATAATGAATGAAATTATACAATTAATTGTCAGTATAATTATAAAATGTAGATTATAAAAAAAATTAGTGAATATTTTATTGTGAGTTATTTTAAAATAATGAAATCAAATTAAAATTCAAATATGAGATTTCTGTTAAAAATGGGAATTAAATTCAAGGGTAATTATTTGGAATTTTAGGCTTTTTGATCCAAGAAGTCTCACAATATTTAGTAATATTTTTATTTTCCATTCATATAGAAATTTAATTTATAGGATGTATATTTAAATATAAATTTATACAATCTGACATTTCATTATAACATAGGATTGATGTTTATCTAAAGAAAACAAATTATGGTTTTTTATTGAAAATGTGGTGTTCATTTATAAAAAAATTGTTTACATATTTATTTACCGAACCTTATATTTTTCGCTAATATAACTGAGGAATCATTTGAATTAATTATATAATAAATCATCTTAAATATTTTTAATATATATTTAAAATTTGTATTATTTATAATCCATTCCCTACGTGAGACCCATGATTTGGAAATTAATAAAATGAATTTATTTATTCATTCATTTCAAATTATATGATGAATCATGTATAAAATTAAAGTGCCCTATATTTTGATCAGGACCTCATATAATTAGAATTCATCATATCGCTAATGGATCCTAAATTTAATTTTAAAAAAATTATATAAATATCTCTTATTTAGTATTTTTTTACAAAAATATTATATATATAAATATTTTGTTACAGATGAAAATAATTAAAAACACATATATATGGTATATACTATAGAATATCAATGATATATATCACATTTGTGTGGTGTATATGGAGTTCATGATTCTTTATACAATATTAGTATCAATGCATGATCAATACAGATTTGATGTTCCCTCCACTACGGAAGGAACACAATGTTAAATCCAAATTGAAATTGAAAAATATTTTTTAATGTCATTAGCATTCATTGAATCATTTTTAAATTTACTAATTACATCATTCAAGTGATACTTGTTTTAAAACAATAACAAGTAATAGATTTTTTGGAACTGTTTGATCATGCACTATGAGATTATAAATAAATTTCCATAACGCAATTTCATGTCATAAAACCCATTTTTCTATAATATTTTTCCTACCCAACTAAATTTTTTTATGTGTAAATCCAATAGACATTTTCAATCTTAACATTACACCTCAGTAATAGATTTTAGAAATTAGTTGATGGTATCATGGATGGAAATAAATAAAATGCATGGTTAGGTATTTGTGATCTTATATTAAGTGATGAATTAGGTATATCCATGAATAATCATGGTGAGATATAATATAAGAGGAATATTAGAACATCCATTTTGGAAATCATTATTTAGAATGCTTTCATGGAATGGTATAAATTTAAAGATATAGATTATATGGCCATGTGAGTGAGCTTGGATTTAATAGATTTATAAAAATGATTCATTATTTTAGATGATTTCTAAATAATACGATATTACTATTATTTTTAGATAATGGGCACCATTTTATAAAAAAATATTTTCGGTACACTAAGGTGTTGAATTTTCATAAAGGGGTGTAATTATCTAACATGGACCATCATAATTTTGTGATTGGGTCACATGAAATCATTCATGGATCCTATTTTGTAAGATTATGCCAACTAGAAGTGGGGGATTGAGTTCTTTCGTAGGGAGAATATATCCATTAGATCAACAATAACAATAAAAATTAAAATAAAAAATCATAAAGAACATGTGGGAAGTACTAAATTTTGAATACACGTTGGATATATAAAAATGTATCCCAAAGTGAAAAGAATTTACAATGTAATAAGTAGTGCATGAATAAATAAATAAATAGTAGTAGTCCTATGAATATTTACATTATATATCACAAGATTTGTAATCCTATTCCCACCTATCCTCCAAAGTACTATTTCCTATCATTAGATATCTAGTCACAAAATCTACAATCACACTGAAATTACTGAGTATGGTTTGAGTTCAAAGGCTAAGTAGGAAACCACCAATACATTCATAAATTTTTTTGATCTAGTATAAAAAGTTTATACTATGAAGACAATAAATGTGAAAAAATAACAGCCTCACACAACCCAAAAATGAGTGGTCATGTGCTATTCTGGCCACCACTAATCCCTTATTGTACCTACATCAGCTCTATGATGGAATTATATGGGGAAGATATTGGTTGTAACAAAAATATTCATATTATGACATCCTCATAGTGTTTTGTGAACATAATAATCAAAATCTTATTTCCATCAGGTAGTTCAGTGCGTCTAGTGTCCTCTAATCATGTACTAGACTACATCATGGGCATGATACTCAACAAATATTGAGTTACCTCAAGTGAATCCACAATACGTCCACCATGGCTACCTCATACGTCTTTTCTGGGCTTAGGTCCCTGATATATAACATCACATGTAAGAAACACTCTCCCCACTAACAAAAAAACATGTCACAATGGTTCACCTATCAAATGTACCAACAAAACCACCAACGTATGGTAACCGACAAACATGGTAAAGCATATAGGGTAGGAATATCAAATTATCAATGAAATATAGCAGTAAAAAAAATTTCATATGATCATAATAAAAAATAGAAATATGATACTATAATAATAGGAATGTAATCAAACAACACAACGTGTCTCCTGGGCTACTGAAACACCCATATTTGATCACAATAAATCACGATCATCAGCTATGCCAAAATAATTAATCATGTTAGGGAATCAAGTGAATATGAGAGTCCAAGAGAGTAATAAACCTATTACATCATGAAAATGAACGTAAAAATCCAGGGTTATCAATTTTGTTATCACCCATACCATGTTTTTACACCAACTAGATCATAAGCACATGCCACAATAACAAATAACTAGTTTCAATTAGTAAGTTACATGTTATAGTGTAAGGAAAAGGGGAATAAATTAAAGAAATAAAACCAAGCATACATGAGTTCAATAGTCATAAATAGTTTTATTCAATAATGGTTAATGAATGAATTAGATGTACTATATAATTCCAGGGGTCTCCACAACATAAGTAAGAGGTTGTAGTAAAGAGTTACAATGGAAAACTAGGCTACAATGTTGGGTGTAAAACCATTTTGTAAGAATCACATTGGTGGATGATCACCATGACCAAGAACCTACTATAATAGTGAAGATGTTTTCATCGGGGTGTAATTTTAATTAATGTGGGATTTGGGTGCATTGGTAGTCAACCCCCTTTCGTGTAGGGATGTGGTTTTCGATATGCAATCCATACAGCCCTTCGAAGCTCTATGTCGATATCCAATCATGAATATATTAAGGGTATTATTGGGTCAATTTCATGTTTGAGAACTATTATATTCCTTATAAGACATAAATAAAGGATCCATATAAAATTTAAACTGATTTCACTAAATTAATTCCACAATTGATCATTTCAGATAGAAACACATGAAGACCACCTGTTGGACAACAATTTATAATGGACATGGAAATAATCATTGTCTAATCAAAAATCATACCATTGTATAGAATACAATGAATAGACTCATTATCCCACACCCAAACCCATTAGGGTATAACTAACTACTCTATGTAAGGTTCATTTATACTACGATGAATCCACCAATGTTAAGGTAGTAAAATTTCCAAAACACACCTTAAACCTCCAAATACATACTGATGCACATTTATACATAGCCAAACATGTCCCTATGAAACTAAATGGTGTATAAGTAAGAAAAAAATTATTCACATTATAAACAAATGATTTAGTTTCATAAAATTCTACCCCATTATAAAATTCATATCCTATAGAAGTATCACTGGAGGTCCTGGTCAAATAACACATGCCACTAATCTTGAAAGTCGTCATTTCATTCTCAAATCTCCTCCCAGATCCCTCTATTCATCCAAAAAATCTAGAAATGTGGTATTATCTTTCTATGATGTAATTTCTCACTTTGTTCTATAATCTACATTGAACACCCTTTATATGAGTCATTAAGATCAATCTCAATGTCCATGAAATCAATATAATGTAAAATGTTGGGTATGTACATTCGATGCTATAACCCATGAAACATGTCACATAAACATTTGAAATTATAATGAATATCTTGATGTTATACCACTATCCAAACCTACAAAATGATCTCAAAAGTTCCCATAAAACATGGTTTTGTATTTCCTTGCTTCTTTATATGTCAAAGACCTAAATGAGGATTCATTCTTAAGAAAATATAATCACCCATAATGTACTATGTGGTTATATTCTTATGATTGAAATAATGTATTTTCCTAATCTATTATGTTATTATCCTATTTAAATTTAGTTCAACTCTTTCATAGGTAATTTTAACTGAACTGAGCACCACAACTATTGTCTCAACAACATCATTACAACATAGTGGTGAATGACATATCCCCCTATATAGAGCCATAATAAGGTGAAATCTAAATTGAATCCTAGTAACTATATTTTAGGAAAGCTAAACCAAGTCCAGATTTCCTCTCATTGTCGATGGATGTCTAAAATTTATTGGTTGGTAATGTCCTACAACATGCATATTGTATTCCTGGACTTTCCATCTATATGGGGATGGTACGTTGTGCCCAATCTCATCTACATCCTCAAGAGTTTCTACAATCCATACCAGGATCATGACATAAAATATTAATATATATTCTATATAATGTTCAATTTAACTCCATGTATATATAGAATAACATAGACATAAATATTTCTAATCTCATCCACTGAGTGAGGGTCTATGATCGGTATAAATTATGATATTTTCTTTAACATATCGATAGTCACCTAGTCTACATCACAATTCCAAATATTACTTGGTATCCTTGTCCAAAAAGACCATTATGAAATCCAACAATCTCAACATGGGTATATTATGTGGTTAAAGCATCCCAATAATACATTGGTTCCCAGACATTACACTTTGATAGGTAGGTCATTTTAAATCAAACTATATAATATCACTATATATTTCAAGAAACCAAAAATATCGCATGAAGTCATAGTACATCTTCATAATTCCAAAATATACTAACAATATCAATGTGTGGAAATAATTATTCAGATTATCTATAATGGAACGAGGTACTAGCAATCCCCTATGTACCGTGATCACATCGCCATCACCCTATGTTGACTTGGGTATCATTTCACCTCTAAATAGTTGTTCTCCTTTCACAACACACTCTGGGTCTAAAACATATCCATTTTTAACAAAATATAATTGTAATGATATGATCATTAAATGAAATAATAATAAAATCATGGTCATATAGAGAATATATCCTATATTTAGATAATAGAATCATCAAGCACCACTAATCCTAAGATTTTCGCTCACCAAGATCCTAATCATCCAAGTGTCTTATATCTAAGAGAATATACAATGACATTAGCCTTCCCATGTGAATATTACATCTCAATGTTGAACATATATAGTTACTCAACCAAGAAATGATATCTAAGATTTAGGTCCCATTATATGCAGATAGTTGGGGGGCTTTTATAGTCCCTGTAGAAAAAACATCTCTTGCTAAAGAGATAGTGTAGACAACACAATAGAGTGATGCCCATAGATTATAGCTCCAAATCATGTGTATTGAAATTCTGATCATGGGGACATAGGTGAGGGACCCATATGATACTACCTGCTACCCCTTTATCAAAATTACTCTTACAAAAATTCAAGATGCATTATAGTACACTCAATAACTAATTCTAATCTCAAGGAGTGCTAATATTGGAGTGGTCATTACCCATATCATCAGCTAAAATAGTGACTCTTCACACTAATCCATATGCTATAATCTCAATCCATTATTTTTCAATTTATTCATAGGTTCCTATAATTTTGAGAAATCACATACCAACCATTAGTAATATCCTACTAAACCGATGGACCCTCTGTAATATCATACCAAACCCAAGAACCTAATGAACACAAAAATGTTATGTGGAGAGGTTCATGAAAATATTTCCTCTACTTTATTTAAGAAAAAGTTTATACATTTCTATGAAGAAACATTTCCATGTTTCCTCACCCCTCATATCTATAATTCACCCTTCATAAACATAGAATATATTTTATGTGATATATGCATACTCAGGACTTTCTCAAAGTTCCTAGAATGATGCTTTGCTATCAGTGGGTAAATTTGGATGTTTCCAAGAATAATATTACTGAAATTAGATGGAAATTATTATTCATCAGGTGCCATGAACACTACTGAAATGTATTTTACTCAGTATTGATTCACTAATTACTCATACATCCCATAACTACTCTAAAACACCTTTTTTTAAATATCCTCACATCAAACATGAAACTTAAGATATATCGATCAAAGATCAATACATGATACCAATATCCTCCCCATGATTTATTTAAAATATCATTTATCATAATATAATCATATTGGTTCATCACAGTCATGTGGTTTTGCATCCTACAACCAACACATTGTTGAATAATACAATTCACCTTCTTTGAGAACACAATGGGTGTATTTCATAGTGAATTACTCAACATGAAGCAAACCATCCACTCATAATCATCGTGATACACCATCAAATATAATAGATAATTATTCATGATAAAATAAATGGGTGTCAAAATGGTTTTGGAACCTGGTTTGATATCTAAATAAAAGTTAAATCATCTATTAGGAGGATGTTCGGTAATGTTATATAAGAGGAATCATTATAGTGACCCATGATTGGGGTAAGAGTTGAGGGGACCATAAAAAATCTAGATGTAATATCCTAGCCCACTATTTATGTAGTGATCATCCTGACTTGGCTCAGGTTTTCACCAAATAAACTTGATCCCAATTCCCACTCTCTAATCAATGTGATCTTCTTTCCACTGTGTTAAGTGAACGACACATGCCAATGATATTAGTTTATAAACCTAAAAATCTGGTATTCCAATCCATATAAATAATCAAATACAATTTCATCATCTCTAGAATAATGAACTACAATAAAATCATATCTAGTGACTACTATATGGAACTCGGGGAATTTTTAGGGATGGTTAACTTTCTTGGCCAATGATGGATCAATAATGAAAGAATCAATGGATAAAATGGATGGTAGGTCAAGTCTATAAAATAGAAGGTTATAAACTATATAATGTGAAATCATGGTATTAAAAAATTAAATGAAGAAGTTGGGTGAGATCAAGAACATACCATGAAATGCTTATGGCCCCTCTCCACAAACTATTAATGTTTGGTCATCTGTATAAACATATTTTGTTTCCATCCTATGAAATAATCCATGAGGTGTTTTACTATTTAGATTTATCTATCGAGGACCTTTCCCAAACTTCTATATCATTGGTCATTGATATATAAAAATCTTAGTTTATGTTCTCACATAAAACTATTGAAATTGACCTTTTCCAAAATGTTTAACCCTTTTTTTGGGTAATAACCATTACCAACCCTAATATCCATAATTACCATTATTGAATAATTGTGGGTCACCATAAAAGGGAAACTATGAGACTAAACTCTTATGCACTCTCCTTCAATAGCTCTAATACATGTCCATTTCCAACCACTTCGTTCCATCAATCGATGTAATTGTTTTTTAGTAGGTGGTACATTCTTTTGAATAGTGAACGGAAGAAAACAAGTAGTTGTTAATCCATCCATTTCAATCCTTTTGATGATCAGAACCTTCTATTGAACCTGTGGGTATAATTATTTCAATCCACCTTACCTATAATCTATGGTCATGTGGGAATCTAATTTCAAAAAACTGAGTCCTCATATCCACATTACTGTATAGAAGTAGATAAAAATTTAGAAACTCAGTGGAATGAGTGGAATATAAATATACAATCATAGAGGCCTACTACATTCCCATAAAGTTCTATTCATTGTTGAGATTAATATTTTTTTGGGATGAAATATTGGAAAAAAATTACATGAATGCCTCCAGGGTGAGTGTCCCATGTCATATGGCATGACCCATAGCTTCCCACCAACACCTGACATGTCCCAATAGCTCGAATGCTTCAATTTTATCTTTTCCTATTTCATAGGATCTCATTGAGGTCTAAGATTATCTCACAAATTCACACCTAGAACATGAAATCTTGTGGTCCACTAGTACCTGGAAAGGCTTGTGGATGATAGATATGGGAATACACGGCATATTCAACCATTGATCTCAGTGGTTTATGGAAAGGGACAACTCTATGCAACACTATAGAAGGTGCGAGAACGCTCTTAGAAAAAGAATTCTCATCTTGTGGTCCGACTAAATAAATGTAAGATGGTATCATCTAAAAAAGAATGAAATTTGGGAATATAAATATATCTCACCCATTATAAGGGATCAAACAAGGTTTTCATGTGTGTGTACCCTCATCCAAAGGAATAACCCTCCTTGAACCAACCCTTGTCTTGTCTTTGTACCGACATGTTTGTCGCAGTCATTATATATATATATATATAAATAATACCTCAAAAAAACTCTAATATCAACTTATTAAAGACAAAAATGATATATCATACTAATATTTAAACACATATACATCACACAGGTGAAACAATCCCAATCGTATATCAAAAATAAATGTATTTAACCAATGAACTATAATAAATCACACCGACAAATATATATGAAAATAATGAATGTGATCCTATGATACTATTCATGATGCATTAACACACCCATGATAACATAAATAACATGTCCACATCATGTTAATATCCAAAGGTGAATTTGATAAATTTTAATAGAAAAACATAAACTCCCCACCTTATAGAAACCGTGAGGAACACTATAAATTGATGACTACGATCTATCATAGTTCCCCTAACTAATTCCAAATCATCATATCTCATGTCAAACATCTCCAAAATCATGGAAAATAGAATCATAACTTACTGAATCCTAATAAATAAATACCATTTAGTAACACCCCAACCTGGACCACCAGTTCTGATCGAGAGTCTCACATGACCTCATGCATGCCTCCACTTATGCATGGGTTTGCAGACTAGTAGTGGGGGCCTAAGTCCATCAGTGGATATACAATAACCTATAATTCATGTAATATTATCCATTATAAATATAAACAATATGTTAGTTATATATAGTAAACTCGAAGAAGGTGATAAAGGAGGAATAAATGTTGTATATATAAAATAATCTCCCAAAGTGGAAAGCATATCCATTATATAATGCAGTATGTGATTAAATTAATAAACATTAGGGGTCATATAATGTCTCCCCTATTCATTAAATATCAATATAATCCTCTTTCTTTTACCCACCACATGGACCCAGATTTTCACAAAATCTCTAGACATGACATCTAACCGAACATTGAAATTCCAGAGTAGGGTATGAGTATAATGACTCAACAGGTAACCACCAATGAATCCTTATTCTATTATACTAAATTATAACAAATATATACTAATAATATATAAATTATAAAATATAATAACATCGCACAATTCCAAACTAGGTGGACATACACTAACAAATCCACTATAAAGCCAGGATTATACCAACTTCGGCTCCATATCGAAATGATATGTAGAAGATGTTAGTAGTTACCGATTTATCCATAGTATGGTGTGTCGATAGAGTCATGTAAACATACAACCTATAATCCTCTATCCATAAATAAATTCATGGTACCTATAATCCAATTGTAATAGACTGTTATTCCACAAGGGAATGATACTTAGAAAATTCTAGGAAACCACAAGTGTATCCATACCACGGTATTTATGGCCACCTCACACCTACCCCATATTCTCATGTACCTCATTTATATTGTCTGATGTTATGAATACTACCCATTTAATGGATGAAAATTTCACTATATTTATCCTATCTCAAGTAACAATAACAGCCACTAAGGCATAATAATACTCTAACTCTATAAAGCATACAAGGATGGCATAACAGATCATCGTAGTAATAGTATAGTTACACAACAACATGTGACCATAATCAAACATTTAAACTGGATACTCTAAAAACCCTCAGGGAATTAAATATCACATTATGTATCATAGCCAATGCACAAACCAACATCTGGTCATAATCTTGAATGGTCATCAGTTATGCCAATAACGTTAATCATATCATGGAAACATAGGTAAATGAGAGCCCAATGTTGGAGATGGGGTCCTTGGAAATTTTTTAATACATTGATTATATTTATATTTAATTTATTAAATATTAATAAAACATTTTATAATATATTTTTTATTATTGTTCATGATTTAATTGTCATAATGTTATAGAGTTTACCTCGTATTGATAATGTCATAACACTTCCCCACATTGATGATAACCTTGATGTGCTATGATGTTATTTTCAAAAATTGTTTTATGGTTGGGTAAAGTAATATGATGGGATACATAGTACATAAAATGTAACTTGTGAGTACTCATTATAATATAAATCTTTTTATCATGATGTTTTCATGTAGTAATCTCAAAAATAAAATATTATGATAACTGACCTAATAGTAGGAATTCCACATTATTACGTGACACCAGATATTCTGATAAACTTGTAAGTGTGGTGGATCTTAAACATTAATATTATTATTAATTCATGTTACAACTCACATACTTGGATGTATTACATAAAACATGATGATAATAGTTCATGGAGAAGTGAGATATTTTGGGTGAATTACAAGTGAAATTTCATTAATTAATAAGTTGAGGAAGTATTTTCCCCTTCTATATTTATGGAAACAGATATATCATATCTTTTTTTTAGAATAGAACAGCCTTACTAAATTCAATCACCATGGTCTAACAATGTGTTTTTTTCAGATAGTCAAATAGAGACTCGTCGATCATATAGATTGGTGACAGGGATATGTGACATGAATGATGATATATTGTGAGAAATGGATTATATTAAACAATCATTGTTTGTATGAGGTTGTCGATGTGGAGAAATTTTGTACATTTTCTTTGGTTCCTCTGCCCATTACTATACAAAAATCACGATCTATATCCAATATATTCTAATTCGAATGAGAAATAATCCTAGAAGGTCACACACTTTGTGTTTTCATTAATCTCAATTAACTTCAATTTTTGTTACTCAAAGGGAATAAATATTGTTCTAATGTCCATGAAATATTTTTATTCTGATTTTATTGATCTTATTAATTAAATAAATATTTATTCGTTGTCTTGTGAATAAAATATTTATTTTATATGATGAATATTTAAAAAAAATATTTATTCTACATTTTGTGGATAAAATAATTATTTATGGATATAATATTTATTATATTTTTCAATATATTATATTGGATTTTGAAAGGACCAAGACTGAGTTCAGTGAAAAAGATTAATTAACAAGACATTTATATGATATATTTTTATAGTGCATGTTTTCCCGCGCCACACAAAAATGTTTATATAATTAGTATTATATGGAATGATATTTATTAAAGGTAAAAAATGTTATATAAATTCTAGTATGTCATTAAATAATATTTTACCTAAAATATAATCTCTATAAATTATAGGCTATATCTATAGTGTATAGCATCCAAAATTGATAATATAGTATTTTTGTGCACAATGAATTATTTCTCAACTAATAATTATATATAACATTATTAACAAGAAGTGTTAGAGATTTCATTTAAATAATGAATAATGAGAGATCATTAATGAAAAACTCGTTACATTTGAAAAGCCATGCTAGAAACCAGAGATGGAGTGGTGTTTATTAAAGATCATAGGATCTTGTGTGGATCACTGTAGTAGGAATTCTATCCTTAGATCCTAATAATTTAATATAGTTAATTAAAAAGGGTCATTTTAGAAGACCACAATATACTAATCAATAATATTATTACACCCATGTTTTTATTTCTTCAAATATTAAATAAATTAATTAAAAATTTAAAATGAAAAATAATCTCTCTTGGATCTAGGAAATAATTATTGAATGAAATGTAAATGTATCACACACATCTACAAGATTCTGCTAATCCCAAAATTATCATGTTTTATTTAAGCGATGACATTTAAAATTATAATTATTTATTTGATTATTGATCGATGTGCAATTATAATTAGATTTTCATTTAAATTTAATCATTCTCAAATACAATTTCAATTAGTATATTATCTAAATATTAATCATGTTCATTAACAGTTTCATTTTCTTAATGTTTTATGAAATAATGACGAATGATTGGAGGTACCATTGGGATGTACTAAATCATTGGCCAGTAAAACTAGGTTACATGGTGTGTAGCCATAGAACATATCCTATACCCCTGCACATTATATCTATATGTGCTATGAAATTAATTAAACGAAGTGCTTTATTGCACATTTCATGTTCATCTGTCCAACTCAGCACATGGAAAGTGGAAGCCGAGTTTGTAGTTGGCATGTACACATCATGTATTCCTACCATGTCAACACACCAAATCTTTAGGCATTTGACTTGGATAAACATAAACAGATGTACTATGTAGTAATATTCATATACACATCACGTAGTGGCCCATAAATGGAAACAAATAAATTAATATTAAATTTTAAAATTACATCAATACAACCTTATTTTATTTATTGGAACACTATAGTGTGATTGAAATTTTGATGAATTTTTAATGACTTTTAAATGCTCAATTAAATTAATGTAATTAATATGTCATTGTTGGGTATTAATTCCATTTATGTTGAATATATTCAAATAAAAATATCCTTTATGAGTAGCTTCAACTTTTCATTTTAGTAGTCTTGGAATGGAAAATGATTTTTTTTCGGCAGGATGTTTCCTTTTTAATAAATGATTAAATGATCAGCTCTTGAGCCTTGTTTTTTCGGTTTTCATTGACCACATGATAGGGATGATTCTTGTTCTTTAATATTTTATTGTCTTATAGATTGTATAACCCTTATAATTAAAAGGCATTTATGAATCTCATGAGTTTTTAAAATTTGGTGTCGTTCAAGTATTTTTTCCCTTTATTGGACTCCTAGCTACTAATTAAACCCATGATCATATGGTTGGTCATGGTATTATTAACACATTATATTTTTAGGTGATCAATGAATCAGTATATCGTCTTCCTGGTAAATGGTCATATGGGGTAATATATATTATGGCTAAATCTCATGTATAGACTATTTTATGCTTGAATTCATAGGGTCGATAACCTATGGATTGTATTTAGGAGGTTTCTACTTTATTCTGGAGCCTCAGGGTAGCATGAATTCATATATGAAATTCTTGTCAAGTGATAAATTATGTAATAAACTAGTTCAGTTCTATATAATCATTTAGACTTGTGATATTGAGTATTCTCTTTGGGAATCCATCTAGTAATGTGGCCCATGATTTAATGAAATCAGTTGATCACAATTCTCAAGATCACACCCTTGGGACATGGGTGTTTTTACAGGCTGATCCATTTCATTCTTCCTTTTATGTCTAATTATTTTCACACATGATTGTAGATCAAAGGAGTGTTATGTGTATGTATAAGTTGAATCTAATCAATAATTCTTGTGATCTGATAGAATCTCTTATTTAGACAACTAGGAATCTCTAACAGTGGGGAGTGTCAAATTGGTTTAGGTAAATGAGTCATTCTTAGTGGAAGTAACATAACCGAGAGCATTACTCAGAGATGATTGGTTTTTCGTGAATTCCATTAAGGATTGCATGATTTGAATCATGTTGGTGATTGCTGGACAACAGGATGTTGTGTGGATAGTAGTGTGGGAGACCTCTGATAAATGATGTTGATAATGTGTGGACATTAGTGGGCAATCTTCAATGATCACTAATTCCTCATGTGGTAAAGGTTCAATGATCATTTGATGATGGTGCATCGGTGGGTGAATCCATGATTTATCAAAGGTATCAACTGATATTAGTTTTGACACTTTCATTATATTAATCTTTAAAATTATATTATTGTACTCTTCCATGAGAGACAAGAGTATCCACTATATTGATTCCATCCTTGTTACAATAAGATAGTTTTGGTCTTACACAACACTGAATATTGAAAATTTATGAGTGGTATAAGTGGTCTCTTAGTGTTTTATGTTATACATGACGTTCTTATTGTGGATTGGTTAGTCCTTAGTGACCTGTGTTTTCACTTGTTGGTATTCCATGGATGAAATCTTGTACACCAAATGTTTTTTTGACAGACCTCTTGGATGATGTCACTCTATGCTCAATCAATGTTCTGATGTGGGCATCTTATCTTTGTACCAACATGTCACTCTTAAACATTGATTTTGGACAATAATGGGGTAGTTCCATACAATCTATTCGTTTCAATCTTGGGTTATCATAGACTTGTTTATGTCTTGTAGGTTATTTTTTTTATAATAGAACATCACCAGAATTTTGGTATGGGCTTTAGTGAGTGTTTTAGTTGTTAATTTGAGCTTCCAATTTATGAAAGAATTGTAGTTCATTTTTAAATGTGTTGTCTTATTATATCATGAACTTTTTAGATGAGTCAGATAGAGGGGATCAACTTGATTTCTCTCTTTGTTTGATGTAAATATTCATAAGGAACAATTTTTAAGAACTTAGTCGGGTTTGGTTAGGTGTGGTTTTATGGTTAGAAATGTGTTCTTGGATATATTATGTTACCGGTTCTATTTGATTAATTTGTAATTTGATTGTTTCATTATGATGGGCTCCCTCATGTGACATCATATGTAATGGGGGTTTTTTGATGAAAATCATCCATGTAGAATCACTAAAATTCTTATATGAATTCTTTTTAATGAAATTCTGAAGATGGAGATGTTTTTTCTCATAATTGGTCCCCTTTTTGAAGGATGAGACTTATGGTGGGGAGCACCCGAAGTAATTTGATTCAAGACATGACAATAAGGCCATTTGTCTAGATGACTGGGAATATTGATGTATAAATGTTTTAGTATGGAAATTATCATTGTATTAGATCTTAATGGGCTATGATCCAGGTTTTTAATCAATTACTAAAGGTTCATTCGGCATTTTGGAATGCAATGTGGGCATTTGAATAAAGATTCAAAACCCTTATTGGATGAGAGATATTTTCATTGTTCCTAAAGGCTTATCGAGGATGAAAAGTTCTAATATGGGGATTTTGTAACATCCCAATTATAAAATGATATGAAAGCCAACTTTTTTTTAAAAAATTACATGTATTATGGTCTGAATGTATAATTTTTTCTATACTTGTGTTTTGTATGGATTTTAAATGGTAAATACCATATTTATCTCAACTTAGTATAATATGTAATATTTTCAGTGTTCCACACAAATTCTGTGTTGGATTTTGAGAATCATAGAATCTTGACACTTATAGACTATAAATATTAAATATATTTTATTCATATGGATTTTTATTTTTCTCCAAAAATGTATTAAATCTCAAAAGGTGGATCCTATGAGAAATTTTAGTTCACGGTTTGGACCAAAACATAGTGTTTATCCTACATAGGGTATAATCCCTCTACACATTTGGTTTTGGGTGACATCACCAGTGATAATAAACACTCTATTTTTAAATAATTTATAATTAAATTTTTTATATACTAAATTATTAATATCCCATAAATGGTTCCTCATATAAGAAATATAATAACATTTTTATGTCCAAAAAATAGGGTTTACCCTATAAAGAGTGTAACATTTTTGAGTGTTGGGCATTTGGTTAGATCACACCCGAGGATAATATTTATAGTATACAATTATTTTTTGTTTTACAGTTAGAAAAAAATGTTTTTTTATGATAAAAAATGAAACTATATACCAGAAATTAATATTTTTGTTATTGTTGGACAAAATATATTGTTGGTTGTAAAAGTAATTAATATGATATTATAATTTATGTTATTTGGTGGTTGTATTTAAAAAGATAATGGTGATAATGTTGGGTTATATTTAATGATAATAATATAATTTTAGGAATTATTATTTTTAAATTACTGACAAAAATATCATGTTTGTATATGTATTGAGGGGATATATATACAATGTATGTGTCTATGGAGGATTATATATATATATATATATATATATATATATTTGTGTGCATGTAAAATGTTTCATATATATATATATATATATGGTTGCATGTATATGTATAATGTTTATATATATATATACAGATCACATTGTAATATATATTAATTAGTATTCGAATATATTTATATGGTGGGATTAAATTGGAAAATAAATTCATGATGGAATAAATAAATAATTTTCATGATTGGGATTTAATTGGAAATTAAAAATATATATTATGGGTTTAACAATTTTGTAATTAATAATACATGGTATTTAATCAAATATGAAAAGGATGGTATAAATTAGATTTTGGGGCACATAAAAAGGTTGTACAGAAAGATCTCTCCCCTGATACCAGCACTATCATCCCCTCCACTGTTATTTTTTTAATTTTAAATAATTTTTTAATTTCATAATTATAATTTCAATAACATCTTTGATGTTGATTGGGTCCATGCACTGTCAGTGTCATTAGGTTCATCTCGAGGATGTGGATTTAGAAAAATATTTTTTATAAAATCTATAAGGATTTGTGGTTGCTGTTAAACAGAGATTTCAACCCACTCCATCAGCCATCTTTACCACATAGTTAAGACGTCCTTAAATTTTTCACTTGGAATATATCTATTTTTGAAATGATTTTTGGTGTGCCTTTATAGAAGTAGTATTCTATTACCTTTTTCCATTGAAATTTATGAATTTTATTTTTTGTTTCATTGATAAATTAAATTATGAATTCTTTGATGAAATGATCAATATGTTAAAAACATTATTTAATAAACACTGTCAGGATTTTATAATAAAATCACTAAATTTGGTGAACTGTCTTATAAAATAAAAACATTCATTAGTTATTTAAATCATTAATATCATATATTTTGGTATTTATTTATGCATTGATGTCAATGTTTGGTTTATGGAATGTTATAATATATCCCTTAAAGATGTAATCAAATGGAATTTTTCCATCATATATAACAGAAACATGAACCTAGCTACATTGTGGGTTGGATTTCCTATTAAATGGGTTCGTTCATGGAGTTGTATTCCAAATTTTACCACAAAACCTTCTTACTATCTCTTGAGCCTAATAAAATTTATTTTCATAATTTGATTATTTAATTGAAATTTATTAAAATGAATAACCAAATTCATGATTGGTTTCACTTCATTTAATGAAAATAATTTTTTAAATAAATTAATCTTTTTGCAATTGATGTTCGTGGTCTAAAACTAATCCCTCTTTGTCATATTTGTTTCTTTATGGAATATTAAATATATTTTAACATGTTAGATTACCACACATAGATAAATAAAATGAATAATTTATATTAAATTATAATTTATCAATTTTGGTTATCATTTGGATCCCTTTGGGTCAATATGCATAGATACTAAGACCTGTATCCACTAGATTGGTGTGAAATACATGGAACATATTATCACATGATCTATTTTACATCAAAACCTTATAAAAAATTGGATATGTTTTTTGATAACATGAATAGAATTTTGAATTGGTCTACTAATAAATTTTGTGATTTCTTCTGTAATATCACCTTGTTTGAATGGGGTAAATAAAATTTTAATGAAATTTTTGTGAATTTTTAATTTATATTGGTTGAAATAACTATTAAGATATTTATGATCCTGAATTAATGAAATAATTTGGTTTGACGTATAATATTTTTTGTAAATTGATTGTTATTTCTTTTTAGTATAAATATTTTATCATCAAAACTAGTGTAGTGTTTTTTATTTGATAAATATTGAGCTTATATGATGTCTAAAAAATTTATACAAAAAGGGTTTGATGCTAATGGATTGTTGAGTTTTTTTGAAACGACTCATTTTTTATGGTGTGGTCATTAGAGGCCTTGGTGCATGTTTTCATACCTCATGATGACTTCACATAATATTACTATGTTCTTTCATTTAGAGTGTATGATTATGTCAGATCCATGAGGGATAGATGAATTTTCACATGAGTCATGAATGGGTGATTCAAGTAATTCATGAGGGTTGGATTTTGTTCAGACACAGTGTACATAATAAATTTTTTTGGCATATTCTGAGTGATTCATTTTTGGAAAGAGAATCACCACCGATTTGGTTGATCTATTATGGTGCAGGAGGATATACCCATAGAAATGGATACCTTGTAGGTTTTTGAATAAGATATATCCATCAGGTGTACCATTGGAAAATTGTAGGGTGGTTTTTTATTTAATTATCTCTGTTTTTTAAATCTCTATACATCCACAGTTTATAATTGATTTTTCACTGTTTAGATTAGCCTAGAGACTATTGGAGGTAACATACTATGATTTATATCTCACACCCTACTTGGGACACCATTGCACTAGGGTACTAGAGTAGTCTTGCATGTTTTCAAGACATTGGTTGAGTACTTGTGTTGTTTAATAGTACATGGGATTTAAGAGCATATGACTGAAAAAGGAGCTCATGATGCACATTTAGTTCACCTCAGATATATTATTTTGTAAATATTAACCACTAATAGAATAAATTATATAAATTCCATATGTTTTTATTTTTATTTAGATTATATATAATCATCAGGACATTCATGCATTCTTTGTATAAATATTTTTGACAATTTTAATTCAGATCTTATATTATTCTTCTATTTGTTGTCTTCATTTAATTACTACATCAACATTTATAAATTATTTATTATCTGATATATATTTGGGAAACTCCAATCTAGAGTTTATAGTCTCTCTGCCAACCATCAATAGACCCTCACAACTTGTCGACATCCTCTGTCATATAGGGAGGCACACATTGGGCTATCTGGCGACTGATCTGTCCACTATCATAGTGGTGAGTCGGGTTGGGATAGAAAACTTACTAATAAAGTGATCTTTTTAATTGTATAATAAAATGAAAATTTCATCATACAGAGTATACATATGATTTAAATGGGATAACTATAACCTCTTAAATGTTAGTAACATTTTGTTGTGGTTTAGATGCCTTCATTTTTTGTTACACCATGAATGGAAATATTTTGTGCTAGAATGATCAATGGCTAATCATCTTGCTAATGTTGTGTGTGATGAAGACTTATTTTTCTATGGAAAGCATATATGTGAATTATTTATCATAAAATGTCTAATTCTTTCATCAATGTTTATTGAACTAATAATTTCATACAAAATCATGGATGCATAAATCATGTTTCAATGCCAATATAGTCTATATTATTTATTAGGAGAGAGATATATAGAAATGGTTTGAATTTACGTGGAACACTTTCAAAGAATGCATGGATAAAGTTCCCCTATAGGGACTCACAGAGTCAATATCCTTGGATACATTAATATCTTAATGGTTATTGTGTTTAAAATCCCAAAAGAACTACTCACTGACAACATTTTAGCATCACCCCCTCTGATTTGCTCTATATTTTTATAGAATTTTAATATAAACATCATTGAAATGTATTTTCTAGTTATTTTTACTCTTATTATCCATGTAGTTAGTTATATGTAGCAAGTGAAACAATACATAATTATTGTGAATGGATAGAAATGGAATGAAATGATATTTAAGCCATAATCTTCTTTATAGTCGTCTAAGAAGAGGAAGATCAAGGGGAATTCCATGGAACATGATGTTTTCTATTGCATAGTTGGTGATATGGTCTATTGGAAGAAAACTTGATCCAAAAAATAGAAGTAAGGAATGATTTAGCTCTATTTTTTATCATGTAAAATTTATATAAATCTACACATTGGGTATTAGATGATTCTTGTGGTGATCAGTTAAGAATTTAGATACATGAAGTATGTTGATATTGAAATATTACTTCGGGAGAGGTAGATATTTGAGTAGCCAAAAGAGCTAAACTAGCATTATTAGCTTTTAGGGACTACTAACTCACATTGTTAACCAGATGAATCATGGTTCTAAATTGATTTTATTATGTGCCTTTAGGTACAAATCAATGAGCATGTGTGAGGTTACATTGAAATTAAGATTATTATTTTTTCTTATTACAACTCATGTACTTAGATGCATTTCATAAACCATGATTATAACTGTTCAGGAAGAAGTTGGACATATTGGATGTCCCATGAGTGACATGTCATTAATGAATTATTCTAGGAATTATTTTTCCCTTAATACTTTATAGAAGATGATATATCACCTATTTGATTAGGATATGACTATCTTATGAAATTTCAAGGCTATGGGGTAATGATTTTTTTATTTAACATAGTTAATGAAATGAACATAGAGAATATAGGTTTGTGACATGGATGTGTGGTATGAATGGTGTGATATTATGAAAAATGAATTATATTACATAGTGATCACTCATATGTTTCTTTTGATGCTGCAACTATAAGTTCTTTATTTTTAGTTCCATAACCCACTGCTATAGAATATTAATGTACTTTAGGCAAGCTCACCAAATGGCAATGAGAAAGAATAACAGGGGGTCATACACTATGTGTTTTCATTTATCTCAATTGAATTATAATTGAGTTTCATTAATGGAATAAATTTTAATCTCTATTACAAAAAATTATTTTATTCAAGTTGTACTGATCTCATAAATTAAATATATATTTACTTTCCCAATTATGATTAAAATATTATTTTCTGAAATATTTATTTAAAATATTTATTCTCTAGTTTTTCAATTATATTTTTATTTATTAATATAATGTTTATTTAATTGTAAAATAAATTATAAACGAGTATGAAAGACCAAGACAGTGTGCAATGAGAAATATTAATTTATATAACAATTATTTAATATTTTTTATTTTAAAAGTTTGTACACTCCACAAAATAATAATTATATAATTACTTTTATGAACCATGGGATTTGTATTAAATATAATAAATGTAATTTAATGGATATAATGAAATAAAATTATATTTTAACATAAATATCAATTATATAAATAGGAGAATATTTATATTGTATAGAGGATACAAAATAGAGAATATAGAATAGTTTCAGACAATGAATTATCCATCAACTCATCCTCTCTCCCACTAAAAAAATGACAATTGCAATAGATATTTCATCAAGACTAAAGAGAATGATAATCAATAATGAACAATGAAATACATTTGATCGACCATGTTAGCACCATTATATTTAGTGGTGTTTATTATAGATTATAAGAGCACATTTGGATCAATGACAGAAGGATTCAATCCTTGGATCATCATAACAAAACAATGTTAATAAAAAAGCATCTTTTTGGATGATCAAGAATTACCAATAACGAATGTTCTGAATACTATGATTTTATTTCATTAATTATATAATAAATTATTTACACATTAGGAATTGAATTTACTCACACTTGGTTTTGTTAAAATATGTTGAAAATAAATTTAAATATATCTCCCTCATTAAAACGCTTCTGCTGTGACAGGAACCATCACCCAAGAGAGTAAGGAACATAATACCTCTCCGTTTTCAAGATCAATGTCAGGGTTTTTTTGAAGCAATCATCACAAAATCCATATTCAACAACCATCCTAAACACAATAAAATCTTAATTCCACCTATAATTAGTTTAAATATAACATTTTATATGATTTAGGGAAATAACAAGAGGAATGAATAAAATGTATAAAACCAACAGTACATGAGGTAGATCATTATAAAACTAGTTCATCATAGTTTTTTCAAGAAGTTAAAAGAATGGATTTTGAAATTATTGGGGTCTCTAGGGAACAAGGAATGGATTATGTTATGGTGGTGTGTTTAAAACGGGTGTTATATCATTGGGTATAAAACCACAACACAAAGACCACACTGTAGGAAGATCACCAGAGTATAATGCCCACAATCATTGTGCAAATGTGTTCACCATAGAATACGGTCCACTATTACGGTGTATTAGTGTGTTGGTTCATGACACACTAAAAAGTAGAGACTATGTCTATGTTCTAGAGTTTATTTAATTTTTTGGAGCTCTATCTTTATGGCCAATAATGGAGAGGTAAAGTGTATTTTGGGGGATTCATTCACATTTAAGACCTCATATTTGACTCATAAATCCAACAGAAAATCACCACATCAATTAGAGTTGGATTTACAGGATTTAATTCCATAAATATTAAAGATATAAATTCCCAATGACCATATGTTAGACATCCATCTATAATAGATTCATCTATATCCACACTAGTGTGGTCTGTAACACCACAACATGTACTCTGACAAACACACTCATTGTGTTTCATCCTAATCCATTCCAGTGCACTTGCAGACTCCATAGTGTGTTTTTATGTACTATAGCACAAACACCCTTATTTTGGATGATAGGTTTCTAAAAAACATTTGATCCTCTTTAAACACCCTAAATCCCATCATCCATTAACTAAACATGGTCCAAAATTACGTATCCAATATATTTAGGTAGTGGGATGGGTGGTCTTTTAGGTCTTGGGTTCATGAGGTAACATGTATCATGGTTTACTCTATTTTAATTATTAGAAAATAATAGTGATATAATTGATTTATATAATACATAAATCCCATAATTGTGTAGGAATTATAATAAACCAACATATTCATAGATTATTAGGTATAATATGACTAGAAAGTGGTATTTGAAATTTTTTAAGTTGTTGTTGATAATGTTTTTGTTTGAACCAAATGTGAGTATCATGATAATAAATTTATTCCACAATATAATAAATATTACATTAAATATATATCAATTTTATGAACACATAATTGCCTCTATGTTATTGTTTATTTATAATAGATTCTCATTGGGGATATTTATTACTAACACATAGAACCCTTCAAAATATTATTGATTCTTTCTATTTCCATTGTATAGAGGATAAATATTAATTAAATTTTACAATATTAATTCATTTCTAATAAAACATTAGATAAATTATATAACAACCTTAATAAGAAACAAAAACTTTTGAACAAGTGATATACTTCAATACTGAATTTCATACTAACTAGACAATTATTATTTATAAAAAATGGTGTCTTATTGGTTCTATATAATAATTTTATTACTTAATAATATAATACATCAAATAATACTATTGTTTTCCATTTAATAAATGTGGATATGTTTTCTGGGTGACTCGCTATAAATTCGGTTAAATACACTTATTATAAGTATTCTCACTTACATTGTTTCTATAGTAGAATCATTACTGAGAAATAAGATATATATTATCCCACTTCTGTTACCCTCTGAGATAAATAAAAATAATAAAATATTTTTTATATATAATTAAGAATATTTTAAAAAAAATGTTATTGAAACGTTTACTAATTATGATAGATGGTATATTGGATCGACAATTATATTTTAGTACAGATAAATATTTTGTAAAATATATTGATGAGTATGGAAAATAAATAACATGAAAATAATATATCTTCAACTGATCGATATATTGATATTTAAATTTACTCATCCAAGTGCATTAAGTGCTATTAATGATATTTGATGTCTTTTAATAGTTGATAATTAAAAATATAAAAATATATAAAAAATATTATAGAGGTAATATTGTAAATATTTTTTTAAATATGTGAATGAATATATATATTATTTGAAATATAGTAGGATAATAAAATATTAATTATATATTTAGTTAACAATTTTTACATTAAATAAATATCATAGTATGTTTAGTATCGTCAAGGATTAATAGTATAATATATTCAAATTTACATTCAATATTGTTATAAAAATATGTTATATTGTTATAAAAACAATATTGGAATAATAATACGAATTAATGAATATTGTTTTCATACTATTGAATGACTATATAAAAATTTTCTTATCCATAATAATATTATTATTTTTATTATGGATACTAAACAAATCATAATAAAATAATTGAACATATCAATTCATTGGAAATATGATCTCATGTGATTCCATACCTAAAAGTACTAAGTGGGATGAAAATGTTATCTTTCATGACCTATATAAAATTTTATCCATTTTTATAAAACTAAAATCAATCACCTAAAAAAATTTAAACACCAATTGGGTTTGAAAAATTATAAACATCCAAAAATATTGATCAAAGAACTAGGTAATATTTTATTCATATTTTCAATTTTTGTCAAAGATATCATCATACTAGTATCACTATATGGGATATCATAGTAACATATATATAACAAAGTAGGGTGTTACAAAGATATATAGGGGAAAAATTAAACAATCATAACATATATTACAAAAATATATGGGTCATAAACCCCAAGATAGATATATAATATATGAAAAAAGTATCAATGGAACATATTAATCATTAGAATCATATAAATGATGTTTAAACTTAAAGAATTCCATCAAAAACAAAAGTAATGTTCACTATAAAGACATATTATCATAATAGACGAAGATTTAAATATCATGTTATTATATAACAATACTAATAAATGTTACCACATCATTTATTTTCTTAATTATCACATTATAAATTAAAAATTACTAATTTAATGGGTAGATAAATAATTTTGATCCCCCCTTCAATATTATAATATTACATGAATATTTGTTAACATGCAAACATAAATAATTCAATTAGGATAAATATGAAACATATCAATGAAAAAATAATTAGTTATATAATATTTTTATAAATCATAGTTAAATTTTCAATCGTGATGATACCCAAATCGATAATGTAATATTTTTAATTTCTTCTTATTTTGTAGTGTGTTTATATATTTTTTAAAGATGTTTATTTTACTCCTTTTTGAATGATCGGAGTGTTATTGTAGCAAAGGGATGGGTTTATTAGGGAATTACTATACCCATAGTTGAATATTTTTGAAAGTAAATATTTATGTTTTTATGGAGTTATTTAAATAATTAATGTTCATTGTAAAACAATCCATTGCTATATTTGTTGTGTTTCTTGAAATTAATCTTATTTTATTCAATGAAACATATTTTTTAAAGACTAATTTTCTAATTTTAACCCTAAACCACTTATCTTGTTTCTCTCTCAATCCTATCAACCTTTATATGTGATTTATTTCTATATGAGCATCTCCTTAGAAATATTGGCTACTCAATTCTTGTATTTTTACCATTTTATGTGTTTGTCAAATCAATGGATTTTAGTGTATCTAATTAACTTCTAAATTTAATGTGTTATTTATTCATCATTCTTCTTGATTTCGATTTCTTGGAAACAATTTTCCCAATTAGTGGATGGATTTCGGGATTTAATTCAATAGATGTGTTTTGTGGTGAAAATCATTTTTTGGATACCTTCACAACTTCTAATTTTGGAAGTCCTTATCATATTATTATAAAATTTTTACTATTAGGTTATTATTTTATTGTTATTTTTTTTAATACCTATGATACCACTATATTTATGTATCATGTTACCATGAAGGATTATATTTGTGTGGTCAATACCATATTGGGGAATCATAATTGGTTTTCCATAGAATTATTGATATGATCATTGTACATTAATTAATGGTAGGGATGTCATAATGATTAAATGTGTATGAAAAGTGTTTTTTATGGATTGTTATGGATATAATAACCTTATTTTGTGATGTATAGTTTCAAATGATGTGATTTATGGTAAAGAGTGTCATTTTAAATCTTATGAAGGTTATATGGGATAGTTAAGAGATAGAAAGTTATTATCAGACTATGACTCAGGATTGACATGAGTGATATATATGAGATTTGGTGTGATGTGGTCCAGTAATGAGTGATATGGATGTGTAAAAGATGAATGAGGGATATTAATGAGTGATATGTATGATCATTAAGTGTGATGTGGGATACAATGAGTGATATTATTGGGTAATACTGGAATTCTATGTCATTCATTTGGTTTCCCTATACTGAAATGATATGATAGTTCTTTATTTTATTGTGATAAAAATTTTAGGATTGAGGTTCATAAAGTCATGTTGAACACATGATGACCTAATGGGTTGTATATTTATTTATGTACCATATTTATTTCATTTCATACAATATATTTTTTACGCACTTATGCGATGGATGTGTTGGTGTTGTCTTATTATGATTATATTGAAACCCTGCATGGGAATCTTATTAAGAATATATAATTGAGGGTCAAGTATCAGTTGAAGGGAATATCCCCAACTTATTAGATTTATAAGGTAGAGAAGGATATATTGAGTTAGTTTTGGGATAGATTATTTTATCATTTGTTACCATACATCATTGACTTTTTTTCTTTTTTTCCTTTTTCAAATTGATCCATCACATACGAGATACCTTATTACCAAATTTTATGACTCATTTATGAAATCTTGTTAAATTGTTAATTGTATTATTATTACTTCTATTGGATTTTATAATTTCCATTCATATTTTCATTACTTCAAATCCGTGACCATCAATTTTTACCCTTATTATTGTTTAGTATATTGTCACATTAATCTGATGGATACATAAAAATAAGAGTATATTATCACAGTGATGTCATTTATTCATGTTCCCTGAATTAGTAGCCTCTTACGTATGAGGATGAATGCATTATTTTATGTACCTTCTCATCCAAAACTGGGCGATTGAGGAGGGGGTGTTACAAAATGGTACCAGATCAAATTATTATTTTAATTGTTATGATTTTGGGATTTATAGAATATAGATATGATGAAAAAATCATAGGATGGGGATGTAATCTTGTTCTTAACCATCAATTTTTAGTATATCTCCAGGTTTTCAGAGAATTGTGATTAATATTATTTTTTTATGTTGGAAATTTATGTAGTTCTTGGGTGTTATAGTATTTTTATATATTTTTTTAATTTGTATTGGACTGATTGGAAATATTCGGTGAGTTCCTGAATCATGGGTAAAGATGTAGGGTTACATGCCAAATTCATATTTTTTATGATTGATAGATGATGAAATTAATTATATACAAATAATAATATATTCTATGTTATTCTAAATATATTATAGGTGAAATTTAATTTTCATAACTAGATCTTGTATTTTGTTTTTATTTTATTTACATATAAGAATGACTAAGGTGTACGTATCATATCATCGAATTAGGCCTTGGGTATGTACTAAGAGGTAATGTAACTAGGATTTTGGAATAGACAATCGATAATTTTTCATAGTATCATAATCTTTACTTGTACCTTATGATTTATTATTTAATTATAATAATTCGGTTGTTAAGGGTGTTTCTAATTATTTTTCATTGAATTTGTTATCATTCCACAAAGATGAAATCCCATTGTACAACCCATATAAATAGGCTATGTAGATAAAGTGGAAGGAAATGTTTTTTTTGATTATATAGATGACTAGGAGTGTGGGAATGTACATGATTTAGTGGATACCCCTTCAATTAATGTAATAAATCACTACTAGACAAGGGGGCATTGAAGCCCCCCAGAATCGGGCGACCTCCCTTGGCGGTTGCTATAGATATCTAATAGCGACCGCCAATGGCGGTCGATGGACTTTATAAAAAAAACCCGAGGGATTTTGCGCCCCCCCCTCGTCGCCCCCCCCCCCCCCCCCCCCCGACGCCGCCCCCCCTCCCCCCCCCCCCCCCCCCGCGCCCCCCCCCCCCCCCCCCCCCGCCGCCGCCCGGCCTCCCCCGCCGCCCGGCCGCCCCCCCCCCCCCCCCCAGTCTCCCCCCCCCCCCCCCGACGCCGCCCTCCCCCCCGCCTCCCGGCCTCCCCCACCGCCCAGACTCCCCCACTTCCCCCACCCTGTCGCCACCCCACGACGCCGTCCTCCCTCCCCCCCGCCTCCAGGCCTCCCCCCTGTCGCCGCCCCCCGACGCCGCACTCCCCCCCCACCCGACCTCCCCCGCCGCACGCCCTCTGCCCTCCGGCCTCCGCCATCCGCCCTCCGCCCTCCCGCCTCCACCCTCCGCCCCCTCGGCTCTCCCCCCCACCCTGGACGGCTCCGGAACCCCGAACCGCCACCCCCCCCCCCCCCCCCCCCCCCCCCGCACCCCGGACTGCTCCCTGCACCGCGGACGCCCCCCCCCCCCCCCCCGCAGCTCAAACAACCCCCCCCCCCCCCCTGCTGCCCGTCCCCCATCCCCTCACCGCCTCCTCTCCTCCAGCTCCCCTCCGCCGCCGCCGCCTATCCCATCCCTTTCTACACCGCCTTTGGCTCTGGCTCCCCTTCGCTTCCTCCTCACTCTCGCTGCACGGCCTTCGTCTCCCCTCCCTTTCAGGTTTGTAGCTCAATCAGGTAACATGTGCTTTTAGTTACATTATTATTTTATCAATGGTTCATAAACAAATGATTAATATTTATTTTAAATATAGTTGATTTGAAAAATTTAAATGTAATAAGTATTGTGTAAATGTTTGTTATAAAGATATAATTATGGATAAGAGTTGGATTGATCTTCCAAATCGAACATCTAGAGAATATTTCAATGGCATTATGCAGTTTATTGAATTCACGAGAGGATTTGAAAGTGACTATATTAGTTGCCCATTTAGAAAATCTGCTAACAGATATAAATTCACACGAGATTCTGTGAGGGAGCACCTTTTCTTTAATGGATTTATGAAAAATTATAAGAGTTGGACTCGTCATGGAGAAGAATATGTTCGTTGTCAAAATACAGATGCATCTCAGATGGATGTTGATGCAAGGATGACTGATCCAATCCATGAAATGCTTACTGAAATGGTACGTGGGTTTGATCCTGAAGGCATTGACATCCAGAATCTTGAGACCGGTGAGATAAATCTTCTCTCTAGTGCAGATAGTGATTTGAGGAGGTTTTATGAAGCACTTGATGATGTGAAAATAGAATTATATCCTGGATGTACTTCTTACAATAAACTTTCGTTTATCGTGGAGTTGTTGCATTTGAGGACATTGAATAATTGGTCAGACACATAATTCGACATGCTTTTGGTTTTATTGAAAAAAGTTTTTCCTGTCAACGCTAAGATTCCTGAGTCATATTACTGTGCTCGTAAGTTGACAGAAAACTTAGGTTTTACATTTGATACCATAGATTCATGTGCAAACAATTGTATGTTGTTTAGAAAAGAAACTGCCCATTTGGATATTTGTTCGGTTTGTGGTGCTTCCAGGTGGAAAGAGAACAGGGGAAATAATACTCATTAAAGTCCGATTGCGATACAGGGGAAACCGATTGCCGTAAAGGAAATTTGATACTTTCCCCTTAAACCGAGGTTGAAATGATTTTTTATGTCATCTAATGTTTCTAATTTAATGAGATTTCATGCAGAAAGAATTCATTAAAGTGATATGTTAACCCACCCGGCAGACTCTCATGCATGGAAGGATTTTGATAAGAGACATCCCGACTTTTCTAAAGATGTTCATAATGTCCGATTGGGATTGGAAGAATATGGTTTCAATCCATTCAAGTCTATCGTTGGTGCAACTCATAGCACATGGCCCGTGGTGTTGGTTCCATATAATCTTCCTCCGTAGCTTTGTATGAAGCAACAATTTATATTACTTTCCACTCTTATTGATGGACCTAAAAGTCCGGGGGATAAGATTGATGTTTACCTTCAGCCATTGATTGATGAGTTGAATGAATTTTGGGGGGATGGTGTGATGACTTATGACTGCGAAACGAATGAAATGTTCAAACTGCATGATGCTTTATTGTGGACAATCAATGACTTCCCATCTTATGCAAATTTATCAGGCTGGAGTACGAAAGGGGAATTTTCTTGCCCTTTTTGCAATAAAAGTAAAAAATCTGTATGGCTTAAACATTCCAAAAAAATGGGCATACATGGGTCACATGCGTTTTCTCCCTCCTCAGCACAGATTTAGAAAGGACAGAGTGGATTTTGATGGTTCTAGAGAGTTCATTCCAGCACCAAAGATCATGACAAGAGTCGAAATGTTATCACAGATTGAGGAAGAAAACATCTGCACGGTATATGAAATTCAGGATTTGGTGGCTCCTCCAGTACGTAATATTCGTGCTGTGGGTAAGCAGCGCAGTCACAATTGGAAAAAGAAAAGTATTTTTTATAGTCTTCCGTATTGGAAAACTAACATGTTGAGGCATAATTTGGATGTCATTCACATTAAAAAAATGTTTGTGATAACATATTGTGGACCATTTTAGGTGTCAGTGGAAAATCAAAGGACTATGTTAATGCATGCCGTGATTTGGAATAAATGGGTTTAAGGATACAGTTGCATTTACAGTTAGCTGAGGGAAAGAAGTCATATATGTCTGATGCATAGTATACAATGACTACAGAGGAGAAAGAGACATTTCGTTCCATTTTGAAGATGGTCAAGGTGCCTGATGGTTATTCTTCTAATATTTCAAAGTGTGTGAATATGACGAGCAAGACATTGCAAGGGTTGAAAAGTCATGACAATCACATATTACATCAAAAGTTTATTCCAATCGCAATTTGTGATTGTTTATCCCCCAATATTGTTCATCCCTTGATTGAGATGGGTAATTTTTTTAGACAGTGTTGTTTAAGAAATCAAAGAATGAGTGATTTAAAAAGTCTGCAGGACCGAATTGTACTTACGCTTTGTCACTTTGAGAAACTCCCCCCCCCCCCGCATTTTTCGATGTTATGGTCCACTTGACAGTGCACCTAACTGATGAAGTAATGGCTGCTGGTCCAGTGCAATTCAGGTGGATGTATCCTATTGAACGGTATTTGAGTACATTGAAAAGTTTTTAAGCAACAGAGCTCATCTAGAGGCATCAATAGCCAATGGATATTTGATGGATGAGTGTAATACCATTTATGCAGAATATATTACGGATCTTGAAACAAAATTAGATAAGCCCTCTCGGATTCATGATGGTCCAGATGGAGAAGGAACCACATTTGATTTGGACAAAATCGAGTGGATACAAGCACATCGATATATTTTGTTCAATAATCCATCAGTTGTACCATTAATGCAGTAAGTATCTTATCAATCTGCTTGTATAACTTTTACATGTTTTGTTGGAATAAGATTATCTTTTAAACATCGCGTTATCATTTTCAGGAAACACATTAATGAGATAAAAGAAGAGATGCATCATGCGACTGAGTTAAAAATACAACAATCTCATTATGCGTCATTCCATGATTGGTTCAAGGATTATGTATGTATAAATTGATTTTCATTATGAGTGAAGTATTATACTAATTCATTCTGCATATATCAATATTGATTTTTATAAATTATGTAGGTTCGTAAGCTGAGGGAGTTAGGGGACCCCACGCTACCTGAAGTATTTATCCAACTGGCTGAGGGTCCATCTATAACGGCTCGTCGTTATAAAGATATTGATGCTACTGGTTTTCGATTTCGCATTAAAGATGTTGACGACAAACTAGCAACACAAAACAGTGGCATTGGTTGTCCCTTGGTCGATTCTGGTTATTACTATGGTCAATTGATTGACATCATTGAAGTTGTATACACACACGGTTTGATGTACATATTGTTAAAGTGTAATTGGGTTGATCCAGTGCATGGATGTAAAGTCGATCAATATCAGTTTTCATTGGTGAATTTTAACTATATGTTATACAGAAATAATGAACGAGTTGAGAATTAACCTGTAATATTGACATCACAAGCGGAACAAGTATTCTTCGTTACATTGCCTTTGGATCCATGTTGGCAAGTTCTTGTCAAAATGTCTCGGTGAGGAGTGTTTTTATTTGAAGAATATGAACCCGAGACTATTCTGTTTGATTACCAACAACTTGATCAACATACTGTAGTTTAACGTGAAGAAGATATTTATTGGGTCAGAGCGGCTATTGAAGGAGAAACGGTCGATTTGCATACTTAATTAAAGGTATAATTGTTTTCCCGCTATTCAGTAGAATGTCCTAGGATATCATAAAGTATCTAATCATTTTATAAATCATTATAAGTTTTAATCATCAATTATGTATGTTAATTCAATCATAAATATTTAGGTTGTTTTTACTCTTGATTTATTGATGTTATGGTCGGTGTATCATCCCTATGAGGTATTATTCATCTGATTCATGTGCTGCTTGAATTTTTATTAGTTCTATCTGAAATTTGGCTATGCATTGACTGGTTTTGTACATAATTTGTATTTCTATTTTGTTAACTTTATGATTTTTTAAAATTCATTCACAACTAATTATTCAATCCATATTTTGTTTGATTAACAGTTGTACAAGTTTGATTTTTTACGAACAATCCAATTTATCTTTTAAACACTTTGGACTCATTACTGTTGTTTTCTATGACTGCAGACATGTCAGGGGAAGAGGCAGACGATCCACATCATCTATCTGAGGCATCTACGTCTCAGGGTCGAGGTATGTTTGAATGTAATTGTCTATATTTTTTATGTAATTGACATACATATATATATATATATATATCATTTGTCAATTTATATATAAAATTGTTTTCAACAGGATCAGAATCGACTGCTTCTTCCTCTCCCAGGAGAGGCCCTGGTCATGGCATATTGTCATGGAATTCCGACACGAAGATAGATGTTTCATTTGATGAGGTTTTTCATCCTGTGGGACCGAATTCCCCGACATTAATTCGTCAGCTGGGTCATATCATACGTGACCCACATCGATTTCCATTAACCACGCGTGACAGGGATTCTATCGCTCAGGACACATTAGATCGTCTATGGTGGGAGGTTCAGGTAAGAAAATCATTTTACTTTATTTTCTATGAATAAAGAATACTAATATGTTTGATTATTTTATTTATATAACAATTTGAAAGTATTCCCTGAAGAGTTTCAGACCGTGTGTATGAGAAAATGTCGTAATATGTGGAATGATTATAAAGGAAAAGTGAAGAGGGACCACTGGGTACCAAATGTGGGTGCCCTAGACATTTTGGAAAAAGTCCCGAGAGGTGTCCTCCCGACTCAGTGGCGTGACTTGGTTGCATATTGGTCTAATGAGGGTGTATCAGTTTGTATATTAATTATTTTGGTGTATATAAATTTTCAAGAATATGTGATTTGTTTGAAATTTGAATGAATTGAATGTAGGAGGTGTTAACACGCCATTCTGAGAATCGAGCATTGCAAGGACCACCTCAAAGGTTCGGGACTCATCACGTGTCTCAGATCCAACATGAGGTATATATTATTCATTTTTTAATTTATTAATTATTATGGTTTTTTGTTTATATTCTTTTAATATATAGTTGCGAGAGCAAGGTGCATCAACTGATAAAATGTTGGTGTTGATGAGGACTCGTGATCGTAATGATCCAGAGGTTGCAGCATTGATAGTAAGTGTCTGTACTTACCAATAATTACACAAATCTATATATTAACATATATATTTATATATATTTAAATATTTCATAGGCTCAATTTGAAGCTGAGTTAGAACATCTGCCAGAGGACCAGCGAAAGCTTCCAATGCGACGGGATGAGATCCTTCATCGCATTATTGGTCGGGACGAGCATGGCTATAGTTTGACCTATGGAGCAGGGATTCCTCGTTCTGTAGTGTCATGCGCTGCAGTTTTCGGTCCTGCTATTTCTCATATGACACAGCAGATGTCAGATTTTGAGGAACGGTTGCGCGCTTCCGAGGAGGCAAATGCTCAATTGACAGCTGAGGTTAGAGCACTGCGGGAATATGTGAATCGAGCTAATGGTTCAGGGGATCATACGACGTAGGTATATACTGTATTTATTTATTTAATTTAAATTATTTTTGTTATTAAAATATTTATAATGTTTATTTGTTGTAGGCCCCTGGCCCACCAGAAAGAGGTAGCAGTGATGACAACGCGTGACACATCATATATTCAGGAGATATGTTTTTGTTTTTACTGGTGGGGTTGACATTGATGAACTGTATTTATTTATTTAATTTAAATAAGAAGGTTGTGTACTTATAATTTCTTTCTTTTATTATTTATTATATGATAGCTAATATTATCTAAGGCGTGCATTTAAAAACTCTAACCCCCCGCACCCCCGTACAACCCCCCCCCCCCCCCCCCGCACCACCGAACAGCCCCCCGCACAACCGTACAACCCCCGCCCCCCCGTACACCCCCCCCCCCCCCCACACGCACCCCCGTACAGCCCCATGCACCCGCGTACAGCCCCCTGCACCCCCGTACAGCCCCCTCGCACCCCCGTACATTCCCCCGCACCCCCGTACAGCATCCCCGCACCCCCAAATAGCTCCCCGCACCCCCGTACACCCACCCCCCCCCCCCCGAACCGCTCCCCGCACCCTCTGAATGACGTGTCGTTTGACCGCAGCGGCCGAAAACGCGTTTTCAGCGCCATAAAACACCAAAACGGCGTGTGGCGGTCCAATTCGGAGAAAACGTGCTCCGAACGACCTGAAACCGGACGAGAATGATATAAATATTATTCCTGTGATGCAGGAGGAGGCGGCACGTCCATCGGACGTGCGGTGCCCGTGGCACGACCGAATGTGTCGTTTTTAGCAGTGCGGCGCGCGCTGAAATGACGCGTTGGGGGGTCAAAACCACCCGAAAGACCTCTGAATTCCACGAAACCGTACGACAATAGCCGGTGCGTGAATTGTGAAATGTTCAGCCAGAAGACATGTCATTCGGAGGTGCCATTTGACCGCGGTGGCTAGATACGCGTTTCCGGCGCCCTAAAACACCAAAACGGAGTGCGGTGGTCCAATTCGGAGAAAACGTGCTCCGAACGACCTAAAACCGCACGAGAACAATAGAAATATTATTCCTGAGATGCAGGGGGAGGCAGAACGTCCATCGGACGTGCGGTGTGCACCGCACGGCCGAATGTGTCGATTTCAGCAGCTCGGCGCGCGCTGAAAGGGCGCATTGGGGGGGTCAAAACCACCCGAACGACCTATGAATGCCACGAAACCGTACGAAAACAGCCGGTGAGTGAATTGAAAAATGGTCGGCCAGACGGCACGTCATTCGGAGATGTTGTTTGACCGTGGCTGCCGGAAACGCGTTTCCGGTGCCAAAAACACCAAAACGGCGTACGATGGTCCAATTCGGAGAAAACATGCTCCGAACGACCTGAAACCGCACGAGAACGATAGAAATTTTATTCCTGAGATGCAGGAGGAGGCGGCACATCCATCGGACATGCGGTGCGCGCGGCACGACTGAATGTGTCGTTTTCAGCAGCGCGGCGCGCGCTGAAATGGCGCGTTGGAGGGTCACAACCACCCGAACGACCTCCGAATGCCACGAAAGCGTACGAAAACAGCCGGTAAGTGAATTTTGAAATGTTCGGATAGACGGAACTTCATTCGGAGGTTCCGTTTGACAGCGGCGGCGGGATACGCTTTTCCGGCGCCCTAAAACACCAAAACGGCGTGCGGCGGTCCAATTCAGAGAAAACGTGCTCTGAACGACCTGAAACCGTGTGAGAACGATAGAAATATTATTTATAAGATGCAGGGGGAGGCAGCACATCCATCGGACGTGCGGTGCGTACGGCACGACCGAATATGTCCTTTTGAGCAGCGCGGTGCGCGCTGAAATGGCGCGTTGGGGGGGTCAAAATTACCCGAACGACCTCCGAATGCTAGGAAACCGTACGACAACAGCCGGTGTGTGAATTGTGAAATGGTCGGCAAGACGGCCCATCATTAGGAGGTTCCGTTTGACCGCGGCGGCCGGATACGCGTTTCCGGCGCCATAAAACACCAAAACAACGTGCGGCGGTCCAATATAGAGAAAACGTGCTCCGAATGACCTGAAACCACACGAGAACGATAGAAATATTATTCTTGAGATGCAGGAGGAGGCGGCACATCAATCGGATGTGCGGTGCGCACGGCTCGACCAAATGTGTCGTTTTCAGCAGCGCGGCGCGCGCTGAAATGTCGCGTTGGGGGGTCAAAACCACATGAACGGCCTCTGAATGCCACGAAACCGCACGACAACAGCCGGTGCGTGAATTATGAAATGGCCGGCTAGATGGAACGTCATTCGGAAGTGCTGTTTGACCACAGCGGCTGGAAACGCGTTTCCGGCACCATAAAACAGCAAAACGGCGTGCGACGGTTGAATTCGGAGAAAACGTGCTTTGAATGATCTGAACCCGCATGAAAACGATATAAATGTTATTTCTGAGATGCAGGAGGAGGTGGCACGTCCATCGGACGTGCGGTGCATGCGGCACGACCGAATGTGTCATTTTCAATAGCACGACGCGCGCTGAAATGGCGCGTTGGGGGGTGAAAACCACCCGAACGACCTCCGAATGCCATGAAACCGCACGACAACATCCGTTGCGTGAATTGTGAAATGGAAGGGCAGATGGAACGTCATTCGGAGGTGACGTCTGACCGCGGCGGCCGGATACGCGTTTCCGGCGCCACAAAACACCAAAAGGGCGTGCGGTGGTTCAATTCGGAGCAAATGTGCTCTGAACGACCTAAAACTACATGGGAACGATAGAAATATTATTCCTAAGATGCAGGAGGAGGCGGCACGTCCATCGAAAGTGCGGTACGCGTGGCACGACCGAATGTGTCGTTTTCAGCAGCGCGACGCAAGCTGAAATGCCGTGTTGGTGGGTCAAAACCACCTGAACGACCTTCGAATGCCACGAAACCGCACGACAACAGCCGGTGCATGAATTCTGAATTGGTCGGCTAGACGACACGTCATTCGGAGGTGCCGTTTGACCGTGGAGGCCGGAAAAGCATTTCTTGCGCCATAAAACACCAAAACGGCGTGCGACGGTCCAATTCGGAGCAAACGTGCTCCGAACGACCTGAAACTGCATGAGAACGATAGGAATATTATTCATGAAATGCAGGAGGAGACGGCACGTTCATCGGACGTGCGGTGCGCGCGACACGACCGAATGTGTTGTTTTCAGCAGCGCGGCGCGCGCTGAAATGGCGCGTTGGGGGGTCAAAACCACCCGAACGACCTCCTAATGACACAAAACCACACGACAACATTAGTTGCCTGAATTGTGAAATGGACGGGTAGACGGAACATCGTTCGGAGGTGCCGTTTGACCGCGGCGGCTAGATACACGTTTCTGGCGCCATAAAACACCAAAACGGCGTGCGACAGTCTAATTCGGAGAAAACGTGCTCCGAACGACCTATAACCGCACGAGAATGATAGAAATTTTATTCCTGAGATGCAGGAGGAGGGGGAACGTCAATCGGACATGCGGTGCGTGCGACACGACCGAATGTGTCGTTTTCAGCAGCGCGACACGCGCTGAAATGCCCTGTTGCGGGGTCAAAACCACTCGAACGACCTCCGAATACCACAAAACCACACGACAACAGCCGGTGCGTGAATTTTGAAATGTTCGGCGAGACGCCACGTCATTCGGAGGTTCCGTTTGACCGCGGCGGCCAGAAACGTGTTTCCGGCGCCAAAAAACACCAGAACGGCGTGCGGCGGTCCAATTCGGAGCAAACGTGCTCTGAACGACCTGAAACCGCACGAGACCGATAGAAATATTATTCCGGAGATGCAGGGGGAGGCGGAACGTCAATCGGATGTGCGGTGCGTGCGGCACGACCGAATGCGTCATTTTCAGCAGCTCGGCGCGCGCTGAAATGCCGCGTTGGGGGGTCAAAACCACCCAAACAACCTCTGAATGCCACGAAACCGCACAACAACATCTGTTGTGTGAATTTTGAAATGGTCGGAGAGATGGCAGGTCAATAGAAGGTGCCGTTTGACCTCGGCGGCAAGAAACACGTTTATGGAGTCATAAAACACCAAAACGGCATCCGACGGTCGAATTCGGAGCAAACGTGCTCCGAACGTCCTGAAACCGCACAAGAACGATAGGAATATTATTTCTGAGATGCAGGAGGAGGCGGAACATCCATCGGACGTGCGGTGCGTGCGGCACGACCGAATGCGTCTTTTTCAGCAGCTCTGTGCGCGCTGAAATGGCGTGTTGGGGGGTCAAAACCACCCGAACAACCTCTGAATGCCCCGAAACTGAACGACAACATCTGTTCCGTGAATTGAGAAATGTTCGGGTAGACGGCACGTCAATCAGAGGTGTCGTTTGACCGCGGCGGCCAGAAACGTGTTTCCGGAGTCATAAAATACCAAAACGGCGTGCGACGGTCGATTTCGGAGCAAACGTTCCCTGAACGACCTGAAAAATCACTAGAACGATAGGAATATTAATCCTGAGATGCAGGAGGAGGCGGCACGTTCATAGGACGTGCGGTACGCGCGACACGACTGAATGCGTCGTTTTCAGCAGCTCGGTGCGCGCTGAAATGGCGCGTTGGGGGTCAAAACCACCCAAACGACCTCCGAATGCCATGAAACCGCACGACAACATCCTTTGCGTGAAATGTGAAATGGAAGGGTAGACGGCACGTCAATCGGAGGTGCCGTTTTACCGCGGCGGCCGAAAACGCGTTTCCAGAGTCATAAAACACCAAAACGGCGTGCGGCGATCGAATTCAGAGAAAACGTGCTTCGAAAAACCTGAAACCGCATGAGAATGATAGGAATATTATTCCTGAGATGCAAGAGGAGGCGGCACGTCCATCGGATGTGCGGTGCGCGTGGCACGACCGAATGCGTCGTTTTTAGCAGCTCAGCGCACGCTGAAATAGCACGTTGGGGGGTCAAAACCACCTGGACGACCTCTGAATGCCACGAAACCGCACGACAACATCCGTTGCGTGAATTGTGAAATGGTTGGATAGACAGAACGTCAATCGGAGGTGTTGTTTGACCGCGGCGCCCAGAAAAGTGTTTCTGGAGTCATAAAATACCAAAACGGCATCTGGTGGTCGAATTTGGAGAAAACGTGCTTCGAATGACCTGAAACCACACGAGAATGATAGAAATATTATTCCTGAGATGCAGGAGGAGGCGGCACGTCCATCAGACGTGCGGTACGCGCGGCACGACCGAATGCGTTGTTTTCAGCAGCTCGACGCGCGCTTAAATGGCGCGTTGGGGGTCAAAACCACCCGAACGACCTCCGAATGCCACGAAACCGCACGAAAATATTCTTTGCGTGAATTATGAAATGGTCGGAGAGACGACATGTCAAGCGGAGGTGACGTTGGATTGTGGCATCCAGAAACGCGTTTCCGGAGTCAAAAAACACCAAAACGGCGTGCGATGGTCGAATTCGAGCAAACGTGCTCCGAAAAACCTGAAACTGCATGAGAACGATAGGAATATTATTCCCGAGATGCAGTAGGAGGCGGCATGTCCATCAGACATGCGGTGCACGCGGCACGACCGAATGCGTCGTTTTCAGCAGCTCGGCGCGCGCTGAAATGGCGCGTTGGGGGGTCAAAACCACCCGAACGACCTCCGAATTCCATGAAACCACACGACAACATCCGTTGCGTGAATTGTAAAATGGAAGGGCAGACAACATGTCAATCGGAGGTTTCGTTTGGCCGCGGCGGCCAGAAACGCGTTTCTAGAGTCATAAAACACCAAAACGGTGTCTGGCGGTAGAATTCAGAGCAAACGTGCTCTGAACGACCTGAAACCGCACAGGAACGATAGAAATATTATTCCTGAGATGCAGGAGGAGGAGGCACGTCCATTGGACATGTGGTGCGCGCAGCACGACCGAATGCGTTGTTTTGAGCAGCTCGACGCGTGCGGAAATGGCGCGTTGGGGGGTCGAAACCACCCGAACGACCTCCGAATGCCACGAAACCGCACGACAACATCCGTTGCTTGAGTTGTGAAATGGTCGGAGATAAGACATGTCAATCAGAGGTGCCGTTTGACCTCGGCGGCCGGAAATGCGTTTCGAGAGTCATAAAACACCAAAACGGCGTGCGGCGGTCGAATTCGGAGCAAACATGCTCTGAAAAACCTGAAACCGCACGAGGACGATAGGAATATTATTCCTGAGATGGGGGAGGAGGCGGCACTTCCATCAGACGTCCGGTGCGTGTGGCATGACCGAATACGTCATTTTTAGCTGCTCGGCGCATGCTTAAATGGTGCGTTGGTGGTCAAAACCACCCGAACAATATCCGAATGCCACAAAACCGCACAACAACATCTGTTGCTTGAATTGTGAAATGGGAGGGCAGATGACACGACAATCGGAGGTGCGTCTGGCTGCGGCGGCCGGAAACGCGTTTCCAGAGTCATAAAACATCAAAACGGTGTGTGGCGGTCGAATTCAGAGAAAACGTGCCCCGGCAAACCTGCAACCGCACGAGAATGATAGGAATATTATTCTCGAGATGCAGAAGGAGGAGGCATGTCCATCGGACATGCGGTGCATGCGGCACGACCGAATGCGTCGTTTTCAGCAGCTTAGCGCACACTAAAATGGCGCGTTGGGGGGTCAAACCCACCCGAACGACCTCTGAATGCCACAAAACCGCACGACAACATTTTTTGGGTGAATTGTGAAATGGTCGGATAGACGGCACGTCAATCGGAGCTGTCGTTTGACCGCAGCGGCTGGAAAATCGTTTCTGGAGTCATAAAACACCAAAACAGCGTGCGACGGTCGAATTCAGAGAAAACGTGCTCCGAACGACCTGAAACCGCACTAGAACGATAGGAATATTATTCCTGAGAAGCAGGAGGAGGCGGCATGTCCATCGGACGTGCGGTGCGCGCGACACGATTGAATGCGTCGTTTTCAACAGCTCAGCGCGCGCTCAAATGGCGCGTTGGGGGGACAAAACCACCCAAACAACCTCCGAATGCCACTAAACCGCACGAAAACATCTTTTTCATGAATTTTGAAATGTTCGGAGAGACAGCACGTCAATCGGAGGTTCCTTTTGACCACGGCGTCCGTAAACGCGTTTCTGGAGTCAAAAAACACCAAAACGGTGTGCGGCGGTCGAATTCGGAGCAAACGTGCTCCGAAAAACCTGAAACCGCGCGAGAACGATAGAAATATTATTCCTCGGATGCAGGAGGAGCCGGCACGACCATCAGACTTGCGGTGCGTGCAGCACGATCGAATGCTTCGTTTTCATCAGCTATGCGCGCGCTGAAATGGCGCGTTGGGGGGTCAAAACCACCCGAACGACCTCCGTATGCCACGAAACCGCACGACCACATCCTTTGCGTGAATTGTGAAATGGTCGGAGAGACAGCATGTCAATCGGAGGTTTCATTTGATAGCGGCGGCCAGAAACTCGTTTTCGGAGTCATAAAACACCAAAACGGCGGGCGACGGTCGAATTCGGAGCAAACGTGCTCCGAAAAACCAGAAATGGTAGCATTTCTTAAATCGGGGGTTTTAAATTATTATAGCACAATGATTCGATATTATACATATATTTAATATTATATATATTAAAACATTTAAAATATTATATATATATATATATATTTAAAATATTGTATTTAATAGTATATATGTGAATATTTTTTTTAATATATATATATATATATTTATTTATTTCAGTGGACATTTTTTTAAAAAAAAATCACTATAGTGACCGCCAAAAGCGGTCGCTATAGGTTGCCCGGTAGGAGGCCTGCAGTGAATCTTCTTCAAAAGGTATTTTTAGTAGTGAATCTTCTTCAAAAGGTATTTTTAGATAGCGTTGATTCATAGTGGATGAGACAATAGGGGTAATATGGCTATATTTGACACTAATTAGGATTTTAATCTGTAAAAACCTCCAACATATATAGTCAAATGATAAAATTGGTATGTAGATGATTGGATTAAAATTATTAAATATAGTTTTTAGCTAGTTGAGACTCTATATGAGTAAAAGGTTAATCTAGAAACCTAAATTATTTTTTTGTGTGGGGGTAGATAGTGGGGGTACATATCAAGGGAAGGAGGAATGATGGAGTTTTGAGGATGGAATTAAAAGAAATATTATTTAGTATTTATTTATATTGGTGATAAGGTGGGATCCAACTCAGGATTTCATGGAACTCCAAAATGGATCAATTTCATTTGAATATTATGATTCTTATTTTGTGGTGTTAGAGTGTTTCACTCTTCTATTAGTAGTGAATGTGGCCCAAAAGGCTTAGAGGTTTGAGAATGTTTTATGGTAGGAGGTAAGATGCTAGAAAAGAATCTTTAACCTATCATATAATCATAACATTCTTCATAAGGACCAAATAATTGAGATAATCAAGGATGATAATAAAGAGGCAGGTTTTCATACAATTTTGATTAGTCTAGTGATTATACATTATTGTGGAATTTTAGGATCATATTCTAAATATAGTAATATGGTGTAATAGATAATTCTCTAGGGTGGTAAAAAATAATCATATCAGGTTATCGATTCATTATTTGACTATATTAGAGATGGTGTCCCTTTGGGTTATCAATGTAAGAAGAGTGTGAATTTCATTAATAGTTTTACTGTCCTACAAAGGGACTGATGTTAGTTTGCAATAATAGGAAATCATTTTTATTATTATTAACGTGTTTCATATAAGATCTGAAGAATATGTTCAAGAAAAATATAGGCATCAAGGGGTTGGTCATTGGGACCACTAATAGATAGTCACATTAACTTTATGAGATCAGTTTAGAGTGCATGTTAATGATGTCCATAGTATTAGTAGTTATTGGCTCGCTAGTGTTTAGTTACTCTACATGAACAATGATCATGGTGGTATTGATTTGGATCCAAATCTATGAGGGTTTATTTAATTGATCATGTAATATCATATGATGGAGAGGGTATATTATACTTTTTAGGTACTGGTTTTGTTATTTTGAACATATATACTATTTTTTCGATACATTGGTTGCACACAAATTTATCTCCACCCATGTTATAATCATTATACTATATTTAATGTGGTTTTCATCCATGTTTATATTGATTTATAGAACATCTATGATGTGGGTAGACTATATTTAAATATTCCCAAATTATCATAATTTAGATACATGTAACAACCAACTATTGTATTTTTTGTTTTGGAGATAACCAATTTGATGTCACTATTAGCATGAATTGGTTAAATTATTTTCAAGATCACATTAATTTTTTTAGATATTGGTGGATTTCACCTCCCCAAATGGATAAGATTGTTTTTTATAATATATTGGAGTATAAAGGTAGGAAGAGTTGGAACAAACCTTTATGAGATTGGGGATATTATAGACCATGTCGAAAATAATTCCCTCATAGATGATCAAGTGATGGTTCAAACAAATTTCCACCAATTGTAGATTTTTACGTGGAAATATTTTTTGATTTTTTCTCATGAAACCCTCTAGAGAGGGGTATTGTGTTTTAGATTTAACTAATGTTTTTTGAAAAACATATATTGACATCTATATATCTTGTCACCCTGGTTGACTTGAGAGAGCATAATACAATGCTTGACTAAATGATGGTGATAGGATTAATTTGACCAATCCCCTTCCTCTATGGTGGTCCTATCATAATCATGAATATGGTAGATGGATGCCTATCACTATTTTGGATTAAAAGAAATTGATTCCATAAATAGTGAAAAATATGAATCCACAATTGAGGATTTGATGATTTATTTAATATTTTGAGTGGATCCTGAGGGTTCATAAATATTGATCCATGATAAGAAAATATCCAGAAAATTGTTAGGGTAGAAGATATTCCAAATACGACACTTGAGACCATGTTTGGTTTGTCTGATTATCTCATGATTCTATTTGATCTGATTAATAGACTCTTAGTGTACCTAGATCTCATAAACTGAGTTTCCCCTTTACATGGTCTCTTTTGTTTTGTTCTTCAGTGAAAATATCTAGGTGTGTTTTTCATCCCTATAGATACATACCATATATGTTTATATAATCATGAGAACACTCCAAGTGCATTATATTTATTCTACGTTTTTTTCTGGATTAGGGGGTATGATTTATTAGTTTTGTCATTATTGTGGAGAGAATATCAGATTATCTAGAGAAAGTGCAGGACATTATCTCTCACGCTCAGTCTATGAATGTTTTTCAAACCACGAGTATCATCAATATGGCTACATATTATAGTCGATTTATCATATACTTCCCTATCATGGATGTGCCTATAAAATAGATTATCATGAAGGGAGTGATGTTATTATGTATAAATAAATTTGAAATATATTTATATAATTTTAATAGGATCATAAATCCCACTATTATTATCATTTTTCTAGAGCCATGGGTTTGTTATATAGTCTATTGTGAAAATTTTAGAGTTTATTTTATGGGTGTCTTGCTTTATGGAGATCAGGTGGTCTATTATGGGTCTAATTAGTTTCAATATTAGGGGTGTCTCCAAGGAATAAGTGGTAGTGATCATCACTCCCATGATAATTACTTCTTCATTAGTGGATCAATTAAATTCAATAAAATAGTTAAATTTAAATTTAGTGGTCATACAAGAGTTCCTAATAAGATAAAAACAAATTCTAAGATGAGTTTTTAGATTTTAATGGCATACATCATGTGAATGGATGGGTTAGTGTTCTTACATCCTTGAGGGAAGGGTTAATAAGAGACCCACATGCTTTACAATGGGTGTTCCATGATAGAAAATAATAAATTGTGTTAATATTATTTTTAATGTTTTAAATCCCAAAAAAGTGTTATTTTAAAGAAAATTTCCTCATTTTATTATTCTCACATCATTTTGAGTTCAATTTCCCAATGGATTAATTTTTTTTTATAATTATTTTAATTTGATTCTATATTTGGGGAATAAATTTTTCTTCGTTGATATTATTGTAAATTATTCATTTTTATGTTTATATGTTATTATGGATTCATTTAATTCTTCTGAATCAATATATATATCTTTCATTTTAATGCGCAAAACTAGATATCAAGTCAGGCATTGAAATTTGTGATTATTACTAGATGCTTTTGAATATGGTCAAATATTTCATTAATGGAATATATAAATGATCTAAAATTATACATGAATATGTATATGAAATTAATGACTGATTTTTTATAATGTTTGAAATGCCTGATTATGCCTCATTCAAGGCTATAAATGCATTGTAAATTTGATTTGAGGAATATGAAAAGTATACAGGTCAATATTAAAATTACAAAGTATATTATATATAATTATCTCCAAACATAACAAAATGAATCTTAAATTTTCTGTATGTATAGATTACACATATGGGAAAAACATTTTATGAGAAATCATTTTTCCATTATTCCATTTATTATGACTTTCTTGCGTAAACTAATGGAGTAAAATTTTGAAGAGAAATTATTCCCTTCTATGACAATACAAATTTATCGATATATCATTTTCAAAGGGATTGAAACTCTAGGTGGAAATATTTATTAGTTTTGTAGTTAAATATTTCTATAATAGTATTATGGATTTTTTAATATAATTTATTATTATTCTTCTTCTCATTCTCTTAATATTATCTTTTGTATTTCCTCCCTGTTCTTCAACGCCATGATCTCTAATACACTTGATCATGTGTTTCTTACCATATTATGTTCATTCCGATTAAATCTAGTGATGAAACCAATTCATTGAACATTGAGTTTTTATTCTCATTTTCATAGATTTAGATAATGGGGGATCCTTGTGGGAAATGTACATTTGTGTTTGAACATGACTCCTAGGGATTTTCTTTATCTTATTCATTATTTTCCCATGATTGTGGTGTTGTATATGTGGTCTATATGAAATCATTGATTGAAACGTCTATTCAAAAAATGTAACGTATAGGGTTATCATTAATATTATGGATAATGTTCATTAAGTTAATTTTGAGGTAATAAAGATACATTGATGGTTCACCTTATATGTTCTCCTAGGAGGATCTCATATCTTCTTGACATCATTCATTCCAGCAGAATTTCATATATATATACATATTTATTAATATTTCATGAATCTTTAAAACTAATACAATTTATATTATCTAATACGATATTACATATAATATAAATCATGGTAATAAAAAACAATGTTAAGGGTCTTCCATCCTTGAGATCGAACTTTGGTGTGTAATATATTGTTTACATTGTTATATAAAAAATATTTCCTAAACTTTTACAAGTAATTTAAATTTATAAAATTCCACCAAACTATTATTTTTAGATAAATTATCACATTTTATATATTTAGTTGTACTTTATGCTTAATTATAAAAAAGTCCATTTTTTGGGATTTTAATATTTTTATATTATATATAAATTTAGTCCATCAAATTTTCTATACTAATCTGAATTTGTAAATTGATTATTTTTAGGATTTTATATATCATGTGCTTAGTTTAATTCCACTTTACCCAAAGCTAAATATTTTATTTTATATCCCAAAACAAGATCACAAATTGGGTTATGAAAACTATACACATATCTGACGATATTTTATGTGGGGACCATAGCTCCTAAATATACTCTCCAAATGTGCCAAAAATTGGGGTGGGGGTGGAGAAATAGGATACATTTACTAAAAACATAAATTAATGATTTCTCATGTTAATAGGACTATTTTAAGGCCATTAATTTATTTGTAACCAATGATATGATATATGGAATGTCTGTTGGGGTAGAATATATTCTTAACATTAAACAAAAATAACTCTCTCTTCACGTGGTTGAATATGTTGTAATTTGGAGAAAATATTATAAATACAATTATAATAAACAATCATGAATTTTTCACATATGAGTCAATAAGTTAAACGGTCTAACATTCTATATCATTTGAACCGAAATTCTATCCTATGAAAGTATGATATATCCTCCCACCCAATAAATTCCAATCAATCCCATACCATCTAGTTGATCATTGAGGATGAGATCTCAACTAAGGATCCATGTTTCCACATCCTTTTTCTCCCAAATTTTATATTTTTTGTTTTGTAATTTATTATTCTTGTACATTCATCATTATTAAACTTATGTTGTTTGTGATAATATTTGAGAGTATAAGGAAGATTTGGTTATCATATTTTTAGAAACATATGTTCTTGGACTTAATTGAATGAAATATATTTCTCCCTTTTTCGATGTTGTATTCAAATTTATATAGTAATATTTACAATAATGTGTGATTTTATTTGGTTTGTGATTATCATATTTGTTTTTTCCATTGGTCAATTATCATTATTTTTCTTAGTTAGGTTTTGTAATATATATAATGAAATTGAATAGGGATTAGTGGTGAAGTAAATGATGATTGTTAGTACACTTGGGAGGGTAATGGATATTCGTAAATGGGTGAGATAAACCAGACCCAATTGGTTATTTACCATGTCAATTGAGGATATTCAATTCCATATGCTCGTAAATTAAAATATTGTAGGCCACACTGAGAACATTGTCTCTTTTTCTCTATCCACTACCATTTTACAAATGGATTTAGAGGAAACGCTCATGGAATCCCACTTTAATCGACATAATAAAATTTTATTTTATAACACAGAACAAGGATAGAACTAAAATTTGAATACTGACCCTATCTTGATCACCCTTAATATATTATTTTATTTAATCACTTATGTTTTCTATTTCACTTCAATTTTTTTAATAATTGATATCATTATTTCATTTCTATACAAACCAAAAAAATCCAATACACATCATTTTTACTCTTTGTGAAAAAATATATATTTTTTTCAATCCTTTTTAGGATACTCCCTAGGGTTAATCACTATATAAAACTTAGTTAATATTAAAAATTCATTGGTTAATCCACTTTACAAGCATGAATTAAGCACGGTGTTGTTATCCGAGAGGTCGTTCTGCAAAAAAAACTTAATAAAATAAAAAACATAATGGACCACAACTCAAATAAATCAATAATTGAATTTAATACATGAATTGAAATAATAGTAAACAAAAAAATAAAAACAATCCTAGCAAGAAAACATCATGGAAACAAACCACTATGATTCATGTGAATCTTTTAGTGTTCACTCTAAACATAAATGAATGGTCGTAAATCCCAACCCGACCTTGTATGACATCTATAAACCTCAATTTTCTTATTAAAATAACCAACTAATTATCACTTCCCTTAAAAATTATTTTGAAATATGCATTTTCATGATATGAGTGCTACCGAAATTTCATTTCTATGTATGGGAATATAGAAATGGAGACATCCAAGAGTTCTCCTATGTCATCTCCAAATTAAAACCCAAATGGGTTTCATAAGAATATATAATGTGGAGGAAATTTATCATCTAACTTGATGGAGTAGAAAATGAATTATTGTGAAACCCATAACTAGGAGAGTTATATGAATGGGAAGATCTAAAATGATAATTCATGAAGATGTTTTTCCCACATCATGGAGCAAGAATATCTAAAAATATATCTACATTATTCTCCCATCAACTGGATGGACACCTTGAGTACAAAGTGCGATTAATGAGGCTCTCTACAAGACTACCACATCAAACTGGGGAGAGACACAACCCCATTTTTTTCTTCTATAATGGAAAAATCGATAATGAATGGAATATGCTAGACTCATCATCTGTTGGAGCCTTTATTGGCTTGTCACTAGTGGATGTCATATTTTTTATTGAAATGATTTCCCAAAACTCACAAAAATTCAGTGCTACCAGTATGGGCACTAGATACATCAATGAGGTAAAAATATATATCTCTTATAGACCCAAACACATTGAAACACTTAATTAACTGACCAGTGTTATGAGAAAACCTGTTGTTATCCCAGCGAAAAAAACCAGGTCCGAATCAGGTATGTGGTCTATTATTTACTACTAATCATTACACTAATTAATTTATAGAAGTCTAGGGGACTGAATGTTTTTTGTATCCTAACATCTATGTCAATTCCATCTAATTCCATCACATCATCCTCAGACCCAACCAGAATATATATTCTAATAGTCCCATGACAAACCTCGTTTTCAAGAGTAATACATGACCCCCCCCACTATTCCAACAATCATATAGACAACCCTTCCTACAAAATTAATTCTTTCAACCATAACCATTCCTAATAATTATATAAGAGAATCCTTTAACAACTGCAACAACATGTAGAGAGAATAATCTAAAAACAAATGTTTCGTAGTGGGAAGATAATATTAATAAGCTAACTGATCGATTTGGTGGTTAAATGGACATTATAAAAAATAACCAAAGAAAAATACTAGCCCATAAAATTACAAACCCAAAAAATAATTTCAAAATGATAAAAACCAAAAGAGGAAAAGAACATCTTACCATATCCACCCTTGAACCCAAAATAAGACAAACTATTATAATGTAGAATGAAGTTGAAAATTCTAAAAATTCTATGAAAATTTACTAAGAAGAATAATAGAAAGGGGGATAAGGAGAATAATATTCCAGGAAATAAAGAAACACAATTTTCCCTAAATAAAAGGGAAGTAGAATAATAACACACACCATTTTTATCGATGGAGAGACAATCAAAGATATTGCACAAAGAAGAGATTCATAAAGATATTCAGGATAACATCTAGAAAGTGATAATTTTCACCGTCCTCTTTGATGATGTCAAAAAAAATTTAATGATATGAAATGTATTTGAAGGATATTTTTACCAAGAAGAGAATACATAAAGGTTATGAGAGTATCAAATTGGTAAGAAGTGTGTCCTCCATTATCATACAATACTTTCTAACTTAATTTCATGATCCATGGATTTCTTTTATTCCAAGCACCATTGGTTACTAAAATATCCCAAATTTTTAGTGTGAATTTTTTTTTTGAATTATTATATTTCCAAAATCGGTATATAATTCATTTCAGATGGGATAATTTATTCTCTCTGGAGTGGTGGTTGAGCTTGAAAATAGATCAATGGTTTTCCCAGCATATGTTCTGTAATATGAATTATTGAATGTTAGAGAACTATTATTCACTGATGGCTTATATGTGATCAATATAGAAGAATATAACAGTCTATTACTTTCACCTAGAATTTTTTGGAGGCCTCTCATGATGAATTCCAAAACCTCCATCAATGTCTAGAATGTGAGAACAACCATTTTATTTAGAGATTGAACTATCTACATCATCATTTTTAAATCCCCAAGCCATAAATCATTTAATCAAAATATCTTATCACTCTCCAATTATGTTGGAACTGAACCAATTTTACGAATCCATTTTTTGGAATGAATTCATAGACATGATAGATTATTTTCTCATTAAAACTATTAATTAACATTTTAATTTCTATAACATTTTGTATTTTTGTTTCGTGTTAGAATAATATGTAAAATATGATTTCTATGTTAATTTTTTAATTGATGAGAATGGTGATTTGGTCTCTTGTGTGAATGATTACAATCCTTTGTAAATAAATAACATCAATATAATTTTATCCCATGAGAATCTCGATGTTCTATATTTTAATTAAATACCCATATATTTGAAATATATTTACCTATTGGAGGGAGATAAATTAAAAATAAAAATTGCTAACAATCTACCTAAAACCAAAGATTAATCAACTATTTATATTTTGGGGGTGATCATACAATCAATAGGGTGGATATTAGGAGACATCCTGATAATAATCCCAAAAATATTCAAACATAGAATTAATCGTGAGAGAGATTCCAAACCTGTTAGATATCCCCAAAAAAGGATGAATCCCACCATGTTAGAAGTAATTATGAGGGATATTGAGAATATCTATGAATATATGATTATCTATAACATTTCATATTCACAGTTTGTTATCCCCATTAATATAGATACAAAAAAATTCAAAACCACTTTGACTAATGAATATAAGGAACTAATCCCTATGATATTATAGAATAATTGGAGAGTGTACATAGAATTTTATAAATTAATTCATCTCCCAATGAAAGATCATTTCCCTATCCCATTAATCGGCAAGATTTTTGAGATATTAGTAGAGAGAACTGATTATTTATTTTTGGATGTGTATCTCCCCGACCCATGAATCCAAGAGTCGGTGCATTATTACATATCATTGGCATGATCATAAAAGAAAAAGTCCCAAAAGACTGATTAGTTTAGTAGCCTTAGAAGTACCAGATACATTCATAAGGTTTAAATTACATCATAAAATGGAAAAATAAAACATCATTGTCTCCATAGAAAACACTGAGATCCAGTAGTCCATCCATATATGTCAGTCATAATATACTTCTTTTCATACTTGGAAAATAAATCATAGAAATTGGTGAGCTCAGATTCTCAGTAAGGATAACATTATAGCAGAAATTTTCATAAATAAGAATAAACATTTAAGGTAGTGTATAATACTAGAAAAAAATCCTTTTATACATGATGTTAAGAATAATATGGCAACGATTAAATCAAATAATTAAATTTACGTATTCACATGGATATTATACTACTAGAATGATCACATTCAGTATCAATAACCACATTCATAACGATGTAATGCATAATGCCAGACTATCCTAACCACATAGTCAAGCCCTTGTGCCAAGACTACAAATAATATTTTTTTAAGGCCTTGTTCCAAGTCACTATTTTGTCTCATTAGACCTACCGATGCATGGAGGAGCTATATCGGGCTCCACCCATCACTTACTAAGTCCAATGCATTCCTCATATAAACATGTTTAAACATAACATAAAAATCGTATTAAAACTACCATACGAAATGTCAATACATTATCCTTAAACCATAAATGATATAAAAATAAACAACCATAGTCAAACATATCCCAAAACCTTCAATATAATATGGAACTTTTTTACCATAATAAATCAACTTCAAATAATCATAAAATCAATTAAAGGATGTCGACATATAAGAAATCAAAACTATTTGATTGAAAATTCTCTTTTTTTGAGATCATTTAAATGTCACATATTTATGGAATAAATTAATTACATTTAAAATATTCTTAAAAGATTTTATGGGATTATTTAATGATTTTATAATGCCATAAAATAGCCACACCTAACATATAATTTAATAAAAAACAGTCTTACCATACTTTTTTCGAAAAGGTTTAAAAAGACCTTGTTTGGAAAACGATGGAAATATTCCATTATAAACATATTTTAAAAAGTAAAACAAGGTTATAAATCACATTAACCCATAGTGTATAAAATATTAATAATGTTTTGAAATAAATTTTTAAGAAACATGGATGTAGATGATAAAGAGGTCCCAGTAGATAATGGCATATAAACAACCTCAGATAATGAAGTGATTGTGAGATTAACTCTTACTGTGTACTTTTACTTTTTCAAAGGTAGTTTAAAATCATGTATAATAGTGAAATAATTGTTATTAATTTATACCAGAATCATATACATAATTATGATATCATATATGACCTTTTAATATTGCTTGGTTAATAGTATTTTAGTATTATCGTCGTTTCGGGAGATCACTTACTCGTTTTATTTTATATGATTTTTTTACATAATCAGTGCTTGTTATCCATAGGTCTTAACTTATTGATATCCAGAATTATATCATGTCCTAATGAACTATTTTTAATAATCAAATTAAAATTAGTCTTGAATTGATACGATGGGGAATTAATCTCATCACATTTGTGGAGACGGTAATCCATACGTCCGCATGAGGGAGAATATCATTATTTTGATATTGATATAAAATATAATTTGTTTTTGAATCATATATACTGAATCATTATCTTGTTATATTTTTTATTTACATGAATTGAACATCATTATTATACCAATCCAAATAATAATGCATTGAATAACAATTACACCACGACGTGGATACGGTAAGTCGTACATACGCACGTACGGTGACATGTTATTAAGGGATGGATAGAACAATGAATTTGGTTGTTCCATAATTATAATAACATCATATTATATATTATATTTAATATTTAATATTTTTTAATGTAATAAACAAAATAAAAGGAAGTGGAAGAAGAAAGAAAATTGAAAGAGGTTGACAGATCTTTACCTCTTCTTCGGGTTCTTTCTTTTTGACATGATCCAAATGTATCCATTGGATGGCATTATGATAAAAATAAGGACTATTGGATGAAGTTAAGAATTTTTAGAGAATATTTGGGTAGGTTTTGGCTGATCCAAAAGGCTTTTGAACTGTGAATTAGAGAGAATGGGGAGTGCCCTTTTATAAGAGGGGTGAGGGGCACCTTTTGAAAAGCTAGAAATATTCTTTTATAATAAATTCATATTCTGTTTCTAATGGATCCAAAGTGGATTATGTAATGTGTAAGGTGGGGATAGGTCTAATGAATCTTAATCAATTGGTTTTATATTGGTTCGGGTCGCTATAATAACATTATCATTTTCATTTATCTCTTAGTTAAATAGTTTGAGATTTACTATATCCCTTTGTATTATTATATTATATATTTAATAAACATACTATATACAACCAAGAGACACCCATGTTTTCCATTAATTATAAAAATATCATTATATAAGTCCTTTGGATGATCCTTAGATTTTTAGGAATATAATATCAATTAATAATAGAATATTTGTTTAAAAAATCCTTAATGTCAATTTTGACACTATTTAAAAATTGATTTTTTTTTGTTTTAACTAGTTTATTAATTTGATCAGTTTTTTTATGTAATCCTATCATTCCATGTTAAAAAATATATTTTTTTTATGTCATAAAAATTTTAAAATTATATATATTTTAACATTTATAATACCAATTATTTGATTCATTCATTAATAGGGAAAATATTGCATCATTATTTTGTCAAAAATAAATTTACTTATTCAATGTATAAAATTTATAAATAAAATCTCATTATATATGAAATCATATTAGATTTATAATTAATATTTATAGTTGAAAATATAACATATATAATACTATGAACAAAACTTTTTGATAAAAAGATATATGCTTATGTAATTTTTGTATTTACTTTAACTTAATTATTATAAAGTGTCATTATCACTTACAATTGGATCCATGGGGTGCCAAAATCATCCCAAATATGCCAATGGTCATGCATGTATGAACTAATATGGTTTTGAAACGTTTTATGGTAATTTAATATTATTATAATATTATATTTTACCATTATTTATCGGATTTATTCTTTAACCATGGTAAATAAAATATTTACCAAAGTAATTATTCAAAATGTCTAAAAATAAAAGTTAACTATTTACAAAATTTTTACCTCCTGATTATAAATATGGAATCCATTTTTCTATATTCAAAACGCATAAGTGGAAGAAATTAATTTAAAATCAATTCCCATTGTCAAAACAAAGTGTGTGTTTCTAAAGAAATAATAACTATTAAAATATTGACACTTGTTTATGTCTAGTTTAAATGTGAAATTGCATCCAATTACCTATTTAGGATTAAATGGTAAAAATATATTCTTATTATAATTTAAAACCCCTCTATAGTATAATTTATCACTATAAATTATTTGGATAAAAAAGTTGTTTTAATTAATGTTTAGTATTTTTCACTACTCATTAAAATTTGAATGTTTTCTAAAAAATAAAAAAAATTCACCATAGGCTAATTTCAATATTCCGAATCCAAAAATGATTTCCATTTTGAATTATAAAATTTATAAAATTTTAAAAATTGTGTATTACTATTCATAACAATTAGTTTTATTGGTTGTGGTGTGAGTTAGAACTCGATGTTGCGTACAACACATGCTACTGTATTATTAAAAGGGAAACATACAGTGGAATCATGGGTTGTTACATTCTCTTCTCCTTAAAATAATTTCATCCTATTTTTTTATAATTGGGCTTGATAATATAATGGAAACTCCCACATCGGAAAAAGAGTCAATAAAACCATCACTTTAAAAGAATGAAAGAGAAGTACGAAGGTCACCCAAGATAACCCATATTAGGATTCCATGTTAGAAAACATGGATATGGATGATAAAAAATGTGTCATGTTGTGAAGGAGAGGGATAGAAAACATGATCAGGAGAAATTTAACAACAAGAAAACCCCAAACATGTGATGTGACAAACAGTCATTAGTGTCCCAGTAGGAAAAGTAAACAGACAACATTTTTTTATGTTACATTACATAAAGATGAGGAATTCATTTTTGAGATTGTATAAGAACATAATGATATATACTTACTTTATAAGTAGTATTTAATTAATAAATAAATTTCTACCACTAACTCAGGTTTTCAAACGTTGAGTATTCATGAAGACATGGTCACACTGGAAGAGCTGGAATAAAATTCTATAGAATCACATGATCCACGAATGATAAACTATATATTTACTTTGACTTTTGATATTAATCAAAACCAAAATGGATATTATTAGATATGAAGATCCCCCAGAAGGATATTCCATTAGATAAAGAAAAAATAATTGTAATTTCTAAAACTAAACCAAAAATTCCCCAATGATAAATAAATACCATTCAATAAAAAATTTTCCTTAAAATCCTTCAATATATTACAAACTGGTATTGAAACCCAAATCATAGAAGAATTTGGTTATGTAGTCTTCCACATTAAATTGTATCTCTAAATAAAATCACCTACTCTTAAAGTCAAATACTTAAAAGTAATTAACCTAATCACATATTCTCTATTATTGGATAATAATTTCCATAAATAACACAAATCACTATAATTCCACAATCAAAACATAGATAAAATTCCACCATTCCTCCAAAATAGAAATCCCATTGAATTCAATTTTCCTTGGGCATATAGTGTTCCCAAAAAAGCGATCATATTCCAAAATAACATTAATCACATAATCACTGAATCATTTTCCTATACTAAGGGTATTCATTTGATAAGACATAAGATCCCAAATAAACTTATTATTGATCAATAAAATCGTTAACTAAAAATAAATAGTCACACTAACTAGAGACTTCACATAGTACAGGTGTAGGCAATAAACCCCAATAACACTTTGCTTTTGGGTTCGATTCCCATAGCTTTTTCCTACACGATGGGTTGTCACACAGTCTGTGTGTTGTCCTTTTTCAAAAACTATATTTTATAACATTAACAAAATGAGATAAATTCCCCAGAATAACCATAACATAATCTATCCACAATTGTTTTCTCATACCATACATTTTCATCCCAAAATATAGTAACTTGTAATTTCCTCAAACCCAATGATCATATATAACCAAATTTTTATTAATAACAATATCCACAAGATATAAGATAAGTATTCCTCAAATATAATTTTCACATGACAAAATTTAGGGGTACAAATACAAGAGAAAATTATTACAAAGTAAACCCATCAACAAGGAGTACTAGTACTTTTAAATATTTCTCCAACCATTTATTTCCACATAGCTTCTTCTTTGACTAAGAAAATATCCTATATAATAGGAAATTCACTCGGGTAATGTCCAGGTCCCCTACATTTACTGTAAATGACTGTAAATAGATTCTTGGGACCATTTTTTTTTTCTTTCATAGAACTATTAATTTTTCCTCAACAATTCTTCACATTATGTCCTTCATTCCCACACGTAAAGAATTTATTTTCACCATTGAGACACTTTCATGGGTGTCTCCTTCCATATTTATTACATGATTGAAATTGAGTATTCTTATCTACATGGTCTCCAATAATAATTCTCTTATCATGCATCACCTTTCTCTTCGTTGTTGAGTCCGAGAGTTGGTTAATATATATTTTGTTGATTGTATTTTTGGATAACAGATTTGGCATGAACACGATATCTTTTAGACCTATCTATAATTCATTTTTTTCTCATTTAAACCACTATTACCACCTTGTACATCATACTCAATGTTACTATGACTTCATTAGAATCTAGCCATTGACTATAACCAGAAAGCATTGTATGAGTAAAAATTTTCATAATATCATTTAGAGAATATCACGACACCATATTTTCAATTTGAAACAACTTAGTATTAACCAAGGTAAATTATTATCATCTTATATAAAAATAATAAAATTGGTTTTTAAAGAAAATGTAAATTATCCTTATTATATCCCCCGGGAGTGTCGTAACAAAGAGTGCAACAAGGCCCATTGTCATGAAACCGTTCTCATTCAAGTCTAGATCAAAGAGGTGTTTTTGTGTTTTACCCCTAGGTTCCTCTATTCCAGAGCCTCCCCTACCTGCTCCTGTCCAGACAGGGATGTATTTCTCAGAAACTCAAAAAATCTCTACAATACCAAAATTCTAGGAAGTTCTTCTATAGTAATCCCCAATGTCCATCTTAGGTATATGTGCTCTAACCATAGTTGATCTAAATATTTCTTCCCATGTTTTTACTAATCTTCCACTGATACCAACGGTAACCCCCCCTAACCCCAGAATCCTAGAGTCGGTGCATTATTATGTATCATTGTCATGATCATAAAAGATCATGTCTTGAAAGACCAATTAATTTAGTATCCTTGTAATTACTAGATACATTTATAAGGTTCACATTACATCATAAAATGGAAAACTACAACAAAATTGTCTCCATAGGCAACAATGATATCCCATAGGCAATCCCTAGTGGTCAGTCATAATATAATTCTTTTTTGTGATGAAAAAATAAAACATATAAAGGGGTGAGGTCAGATGCGCAGTAAGTATAACATTATAGTGGAATCTTTCATAAATAAGAATAAAAATTTAAGTCAATGTATAGGACTAGAACAAACGATTTTTAAACATGGACTTTAGAATATTAAAAAAATGATAAAATTAAATAATTTCGTTTATATCTTCACATGGATATTATTCTAGTCAAATGATCAAATGAAATATCAATAAACACTTTCATAATGATGGAATGCATAATGTCAGACTATCATAACCACATAGTCAAGGCCTTCTGCCAAGACTACAAATAAAATTTTGTCAAGGCCTTGTTCCAAGACAATAGTTTTTCTCATGACACATACCGATGCATCGAGGAGCTATAGTGGGCTCCACCCATATCTTACTATGTCCATTGCATTCCACATATGAACTTGTTTAAACATAACATAAACATTCGTATTAAAAATACCATATGAAATGTCAATAAATTATCCATAAACCTTGAATGGTATAAAAATAACATAACGAAAGTAAAAAATATCACAGAATAATCAATACAATATGGATGTTTTTTATCCTAATAAATCAACTAGAAAAAATCATAAAATCCATCAAAGGATGTTGATAGAGATGAAATCAAAACTATTTTTGAGATATATCTATTTTTTTAAAATCATTTAAAAGTCACATAATTATAAAATAAAAAATTGATTTTGAAATTATTATTATTATATAATTTATAGGGTAGCTTCAATAATTTTTTAATGACAGAAAATAACTACAACCACTGTATAAGTTAATAAAAATACATTCTTACCATAATTTTGTCAAAAAAAACAACCTTTTTTGGAAAATGAAGGAATGATTCCTTGGTAAACATATTTTAAAAAGTCAAACAGGGGTATAAATGACATTAAAACATACTCTATAAAATATTAATAATGTTTTGAAATATATTTTTAAGAAACATGGATGAGGTTGATGAAGAGGTCCGAGTAGATAATTACATATAAACAATCTCAGATAATGAAGAGATTTTGAAATTAACCCATACCTTGTAATTTTCCTTAGTCGAAGGTAGGTTAAAACCCTATATTACTAATAAATAATTGTTATTAAATAAAAAATGAATCATATACATAAATATGATATCATGTATGATCTTTTAATATTGGTTTTCTAATAGTATTATAGTATTATCATTTTTTCGGGTGATCACTTACTCGTTTTATTTTATATGTTTTGTTACATATGCTGTGATTATTATCCATAAGATGTAACTTATTCATATCCGAAATAATATCAATTCCATAAACACTATTTTTAATCCTCACATGAAAATTTTTCTTTAATTGATACGATGGGGAATGAATCTCATCGCATTCATGGAGATGGTAATTCGTAAGTACGCACGAGCAACAATATCATTATTTTGATATTAAAATAATATATAATTGGATGGTGAATCATATATACAGATTCATTATCATGTTATATTTATTATTTACATGAATTACATATCATTTTTATTCCCATACAAATAATAATGTATTGAATAACAATTGCACCACAATGTGGAGAAGGCAAGCCGTGCATACACATGTATGGTGACATGTCATTTAATGGATGGATAGAATAATGAATTTGGTTGTTCCATATTAATAAAAACATCAAAATATATATAAAATACAAGAGTTGTTATTTTATAATGGAAAAAACAATGAAAAAGGGCATGGAAGAAGAAAGAAACTTGAAAGAGGTGGTGATATTTTTACATCTTCTTTGGGTTCTTCTTTTTGATTTTATCAAATGGGGTCCATAGGATTTCTTTATGTTCAATCTAAGCACTATAGATTGATGTGAGGTAATTTTAGAGAATATTTCGGTAGGTATTTTATGATCCAAAAGGCTTTGACGGTGTGAATTAGAGAGAAAGTGGAGTGACCTTTTATAAGAGGGGTGATGGGCACCTTTGGAAAAGCTAGAAATATTATTTTATAATAATTTAATATTCTATTTTTAATGGATCCAAAGTGGATTATTTAAAGTCTATGGTGGGTATAAGTTGTAAAAAACATAACGAATAGGTTTTATATATGTTTGTATCACTATATTAACTTAATATTTTTTATTTTACTCTTAGTAAAATAGTTGACATTTAATATGCCTCTTTGTATTTTTATATTACATAGTTAATAAACATACTATATACTTCCATGATACACCCAAGTGGTACATTAATGATACTAATATCATTATATATGTAATTTGGTCTATACGTAAATTTTTTTGGAATATAATATCTATTAATATTATAATATTTTATTAAAAAACTCCTTTATGTCAATTTTGACACTATTTAATAATTTATTTTTTTTAATGTCTTAATAACTTTATTGACTCTATCCAAATAAAGTTATTTAATGAAAAAATGTCATATTAACCAATAAAATTTGTTTATGTCATCAAAACAATCAAATTATATTTATTTTAACATTTATAATACCATTTATTTGATTCTTTCATTGATAAGGAAAATACTGCATCATTATTATGTCAGAAATAAATTTAATTATTCAATGCCTAAAAATTATAAATAAATTCCCATTATGTAGGAAATATTTCTATATTTTTAATTAATATTTATAGTCTAAAATATAATATATATATATATAACCAAATGTAAAAATTGTTTTTCTAAAAGATATATGCTTATGTAATTTTTGTATTTACTTTAACAAAATTAATATAAAGTGTCATTATCACTTACAAGTGGCTTAATGGGGTCGAAAAGTAGACCAGAATATTCCCATGGTTTAAAATGTATCAAAAAATAGTATTAGAGCACGATTTAGGGTAATTTCATATTATTATAATATAATGATTTGCCCTTATTTACCGGATTTTCCCTTTAAACGTGGTAAATAAAATATTTACCGAAGAAATTATTCAAAATGTCTTAAAAAATATACATATTTAAAAAATTTGGACTTCCTAATTATATATAATTAATCCATTTGACAAAATTCAAATAATAGACGTGTCAAAAAATTAATTTAAAATTAATTCCTATTGTCAAAACAGAGTGCATATTTTTTTAAGAAATAATAACAATCAAAAGATTGACACTTGTTTATGTCTAGTATAAATATGAATTTACATCCAATTACAAATATGGGATTAAATGGTAAAAATATATTCTAATTATACTTTAAAACCACTCATTTGTATAATTTTTCACTATAAAATATTTTGATTAAAATGTTGTTTTTAATTAATTGTTAGTATTTCTTCACTATTAATCAAAATTTAAATGTTTTCTAAAAAGTACAAAAAATTAACCCTAGGCTAATTTCGATATTCCAAATCAAAAAATGATGTCCATTTTGAATGATAAAATTTATAAAATTTCAAAAGGATGGTATTACTATTCATAACGTCTAGATTTATTGGTTGTGGTGTGTGTTAGAACTTGATGTTGCATACAACACACACTATTGTATTATTCAAAGGGAAGTGTATCATGGATTATTTGGGGTGTTACATGATATATGTTTATGTAATTTATAGGAACCCATTAATCATATGGATCAAGATAAGACTACGTTTACATTTCAATTTGGAAAATTACAATATGAATGGATTCCATTTCGATTTAGTAATTCTCTAGGTACATTTTAGAGGTTCATTGTAAGTATAATTTATAATCACATTTAATATTTCTGAAATTTTTTCTGAAATGATTTCATATAATTTTGATATTATTTTGATCAGTTTTTCAAAAATATGGATTTTTTTTGAAAACCTACATTGGAAAAAATATTGTTCTAAATTAAAAAAATGTCATTTTATAGTTGTGGGATGAATTTTACTTGTGAATTACATTTAAAAAAAATTAATTATTTGGATAAATAAACAATTGATGTGAAAAAGTAATTTCCAACCCCTACTTGTTTGAATCATATTAGATAATTTTTAAGAAATTTTAGATTATATTGGATGTTTTTCAATGACCTCAATAATATTTATCTCCATATATATATATTACTTTTGAAATATGATTATATTTATTTAAATGGTCCATATATTGTAAATATTGATAACTTGAAGTGGAGATTGATTTCACCACCATTGATGTTTCCACCAAATATGAAAAAACCATTTGAGATACTTGGTGATGAATCCAACAAGCCAGTCAGAGTAGTCCATTCATAATGAGTTTAGGGTAGGACTCAAGTAATTAAAAATCCCTCATAATACTTATATGGGCCTTAATACAATTTCCACACTATATAAGATTGGTTTTAGCATGTGTCTTTGAATTTGAAATATTTATATCATATCTTTTAGGAACTAAAATCATAGTGTTTTCTGATCATATTTCCCTTAGGTACATGTCTATGTAGGAATATGTAAAACCAATTATAGTTAGATGGATGATACAACTATAGGAGTTCAACATAGAAATCAATGAAAAGAATCTATTTTTGAATCAAGTGGCTGATCACTTGTGAAGACATCCCAACACTGCTAATGCTGAAATTCTATACGAAGACTGCTGAATGATCACCTTTTTGGGGAGCTGTAGTATTTCATTGATGGATATATTCCATTCCATACTAAAATTTTCAATTATATAGTAACATATTTGGTCCCATCTCATTTCAATTCTCACCAAAATCAATAACATAAATCTGAATCTTGATATTACATTTGGGATGATCTATTTCATGGGAATATTTTTAATGATAAAGTGATAAGTTGTTCTTTTCCTTACGGTGAAATAGGTTCAATCATTGAGTATTGGAACACTAAAGATTATGGAGTCCACAATAAACCTGAAAGGAAAACAAAGAAGGTATTTTAAACTAGAAATCTTTTACCCACCCGTTTGAACTAGCACATATATTTTGCAAAATGTGAGAAAAAATGGAAGCATCTAGAAATAATTCAACGAGATGAAATATTATTCAACAAGCACATAATTTTTGTGAGATTATTGAATTATGTGGGATAGATTTTATTGTACCATTCCTAAAATCATTTAAAAAATAATATATATATATATATATATATATATATTTATTATTTTGAGTCTATATTGGTGGAATCAAAATTCACAAAGAGTGATGATGCTAATGTTATTTCTGATTTTTTCTACGCTAACATATTTTGAAATATTGTATTGCCTAGATCCATCATTACTGATTAAGGAAATAAATTTTTCAATTTAACAATGGAGTCATTTTAGAAAAATTATGGGGTACATAATTAAATATAAACACCTAATCATATACAAACTAATGGCCTAGATGATGTGTCCAATAAGAAAATGAAAGAAATTATGGTAAAGACTGTAAATCCAAATATGAAGGACCGAAGTCAAAGGTTGGAAGACACATTATAGTGATACAAGGAAGCTTATAATACCCCAATTGGAATGATTCCATATAAGTTGATTTATGGGATGTGTTTTCACATACCAATGGAATTGGTGAACAAGGAATGTTTGGTTGTGAGGAAGATGAATTTGGATAATGAAATTACTGAGAAAGTTAGAATATTGTATTTTCATGGGTATATGAAATTAGAAAGAAATAATTTTACAATTAAAATATTTACACAGTCATAACAATAGTGTCTCATGAAAAGATGATCAAACAAAAATACATGAATCATGGATAAAATGTTTTTTCTTCAACTCAATAATCATGTTAATTCCATGTAAACATCATTGAAGATGGGTAAGTCCATTAATAGTAACTAATGTATATCTATATGGTATTTTGATAATTTTTCGATGATTGAGAGATGATTCTATTCCATATTAATGGTCATATGCTGAAGAAATTCCTTGGAAACCTAACATCAGATCTAGTGGATGATATAACACTCCTCCAACCTTTTTATAAATAAAATCCATCAGTTCCTACCTCTCCATTACATATTATTGAATGATGTGATTAATTTTTAAATATTCTTACTTGTAAAATCTATATGAATTCATTAATGAAACTACATAATTTTAGTGTGGTGGTGGAACCTTTTTATTTTAGGTTTTTCATTTTTTCTTTGTTTCTATGTTATTCTAAAAAAATTATTTTTTTAATATTATTATAATTCATTTTAATATTTAGTGTGTTTTATAATGTTTTGAGATTAAATGATTACCATTACATTTTTTGAAACATATTTTAATGATTTAATCAATCTAATCCATGAAACATAGACTAAATGAATGCTAAAACTGATTTTTTATCTTCAAATATTGGTGGAATTTCATAAAATGTCCTATGATTTGTCAATATCAGGACATAGTTCAATATCATTATATTTAAAATAAACATCCCATGCGAATTCTAGTAAAATTTTGTTTTTTTCATCACACTCACATCACATATTGAGAGAATCAATCAATTCTTTCATTACCAAGAATTTGATTTATTCCTATCTAAACATGAAGTTTCATGATACTAGTGTTTTAAAATTTTGACGAAATTATTTGGTTTCAAAGACCCCATATATAGAAAAATCATTTTAATTCTTGAGTAAAATTTATTTTTACTCCTTTTATCCCTTATAATCTATGAACAAAATATTAGGTTAGCCATATTAGAAGAAAATTTCCCCTATCTAACTAGATCATAATGTGAAATTTCATGATCATTTAAAACTTATGTGTGGGGTAATATGTCTTGTATTATTATACCTCAATTTCTGACAAATTCAGTAGAAATAAAATGTTGAAGAGCTGATGTTTATACTAATGAATTCATTTTGATTAAATTTGTGTCAATCTGGATCATTCATGTTAACAAAAGTCATGCCTTTATCAAGATGGTAAAGGACAACAAAATTTGTGCATATCAGAGCTTTCAAGAAACATTATGATTGAGAAAAATAACATTTTTTATATTGGAAGACTAAAGGATGTTGCATCTCTATGATATCCTTTGATGATGGATATGATTTTTAATAATGGAGTGTGAGAAGGAGACCATACGCGATTGAAAATTAGAATTATTCAATTTGTTAGAAAAAAAGAGCCAATCAATCCTCATTCTCAATCAAACTTTTTAACATCATATTCCTACAAAATAGAAGACACAAAATAACACAAAAAATTACTCATGATAAAAACATTTCTATAATTTAAATTAGATGTATATATAATTATTTACCATGCCAATGGTTACTATTTCATGGGTTTGGATGATAAAATCCTTCTTGAATATTTTCATATACGAGATGGGAGAAAATTCATTTGAGTTAGGGGATTTGTCTTCATACGATTCCAAAAGAAGTGGAAATATATTAAATTTTATAAATGTTGAATGTGAAATATTATGTTTTGATGAGGCGTGATATCTTTTTATTTCATGGTGAATAATTTATTGATCTCAAGTGTTTGTTTTTTGAATTTTTCGTGTTTTGATATTAATTCATACATTCCATCCATCCTAGTGATATGTGTTGGACGATTCATAGAGAAAATATATTCAATAATTTTATATCTAATTTAAATTTTCTATATCCCATAAAAATTCATTTTTATGGATGATTATTAAATTTTATGATTTTAGTAGTATTTTGTATTTAATCAGTAAAATGGCCAATTTAGGATTATAATCGATTGAAATTGTTTTTATGTTTTGAAATAACATTTTCTATAATGAAGAAAATTGGAAAATAATTTATTTTTAGGATTTTATATATCATTGCATTGATTTAATTCTTCTCTACCGAATGCAAAATCGTTCAATAGGAAGCCCAAAATCCACTCACAAATTGGACCATTAAATTTGTGCATAGATATGGTGATTTTTAATGTGGGGAGAATAGATAGTATATCAACTGACCAAATACATTGTAATTAGGAGGTAATATTTTCAATTCATTTAATAATAAGTTACATTAAGTCTTCCATTTGTGAATAGACCTTTTTAGGGCCATTATTCCATGGGAAGATTGAGATGTGAAATATAGAGTGTATTCATGGGTAGAATAATTTCATAGAGTAAAACAATCATAACTCACTCTAAACATGGAAATATATGCATAAATTTGGATGAAAGGAATAAAATACATTTATAAAGACCATTATTGTAAGATTCTGTGTGTGAATCGTCCATTTAATGAAGATAACACTTGTTAAAATCTAAAATTAACTTATGGTATATGAAAGGAGAGCTCCTCATTCCAAAAAAACACAATCTACCTCATACCATCCCCTAGGCTAATGAGGAGGATATCTACACTAAGGATCTGTGATCCACCATCTTATTCCTTACTAATTTTTTATTATTAGTTTTTCAATGCCTTCATCATTGCCATTCATCTTAATTACCCTTACCCTAGTGGGTTAAACATTTGATTTAATGTGGAAGGATTTGTTATTCTATTTTATAATTAATGAATTCTTATAACTAATTGAATGATATCCCTTCCTATATTCTATGATATTCTTTTTCTTTTTCATATGTAGTTTTTACTATCTAGTGTGATCATATTTGTTTTTTATTACATTATTTAATTTTTAATTGTTCAATTATCAGTATCTTCACCTCCAGGGTTCAAGTTGATATATGATGGAATGGAAGAAGGATTATTCGTGATTTACTTGATGATCATCATTCAGTGTGAGAGATAAAGGGGATGTTCATTATTTTTTTGAGATAAACAAGACCTATTCGGGTATTTCCCATGTCAATTGGGGATATTCAATGTAACATACTCACTCATCGAAGGAAATTTATCCAAACTCAGATATTGGTAAGGTTTCTATCACCATTTCTATTTGACCAAGGGAGTGAGAGGAATGTATCATTAAATCTCACTTTAATATACTTAGAATAAGATCACTGAATTAAATAAAACATGGATATTATAGTAATTGGAAAAATAACCATGACCTAATTACTCTTCACATATAATAGTTCTTAATCGCCTAGGTTTCCAATTTCATTTCAATCATTTTATTAATTTATTTCATTTATTTCATTTCATTAAATAAAAAACAATACCAATGATAGTTAATTTTTTCACTATGTGATGACCTGTTTTTTGTTTACTCTTATTTTGGTGACTACTTGTGATTAATCATAATACTACACATCGATAATATAAAAAAAATGTTGCACCCCACGATAGGCATGTTTCAATTAGGTAAATCATTTTATTGATGATCCATGAAACATTCCCATAATTTAATTTATTTCCCTTTTTGTGAGGCTTAACACTTTCACATGAAATATTTCATGAAAAAACAAAATCAAAATAAAAATTATAAAATAATAAAATATATTCGAATTGCGGTTATTTTGCATGTACTAACTACTATCAGGTGAAAGAATAAACAAAAAATAAAAAATCATTGTTGAATGTAATTAATGATTAAATAAAATACCTATATTGAACAATGGAATGGTTATTTGAATATGTATTAATATCCCATTGAAAAATCTAGAGCCCGAACAAGAATTAGATCTAGTGATGGGAGATATTTTACAAATAATTTTTCATCCTTAATAAACTATGGTGGTTGAAAAGTAGCTAAAAAAGAGTTACTAAAAACAACAATCACTCATCCATTGATCATATAGGTCCCTAAAGAAAAAATTCCAGATGATTCACTTCTGGGAGATTAATTTTTTTGGGAGAAATCCTAGAATCATATTGTTTAAGATAACCTAAATCGTAATATTCTCATAATATATAAGTAAAATATAAACACCTTTCAATATCTCTATTGATTAGAAAAATTATTGTGAATATACACTAACCAATATTGAGTTTTTAATTGTCATATTACTACAGATCGATTTTCATGACAAATTATAAGAAAGGGAATATATTTTATTTAATCTTCTTGTTTAAATTTAATTCAATATGAATTGTATTCTAAATTTTTTTTAAGAAATTTATAGTAAAACAAAAATAGAGAAGGACTTGGATGTTATTTAATAAGTCATACAAGTGGCATCAATATAATAGTTTCTGGAGAACCTTGTGGTGATGTGATTACCTCTTCTGCAAGAACATGTATACCATATGGAGTACGACACGAGGAAAGTTAACAGAGAGCATCCATATTTTCTTTTCCCAACTACATTGGACCTAAAATTATATATTTCATCTTCATTAGGTGTTATGAATTTTATTATCTTCATTGGGGTTTAAAATTATCAGTATTTAGAAATAGAAACTAGGAAAATGAAAAGGTGGTGGTTTATCTAAATGAAACCTCATCCACCGTTTAATTAATGATAATACACTACAATTTTCTAAGTAGGGGTAGTAAAAAACAGGCTCTCTCTATGGGAGTTCAAAACCAAGTATTGTCCCTTTTAATTACGATTTATATTTTTTAAATTATTATTATTTTTTTCATTCCTTTTCTACTTGTAGTATTAATGTTGTAGTTGTTAGGATTGTAACTCAAGGCTTACCCTTACAAATATATCAGGTTGTTTCTCTCATTTGTTATTTTTTACTTTCTTACCAATTAAAATTGTATATGAATAATTTTGTTGACATTATTTGAACTAAAAAGTTGGTAGTAAATAGAATAATAATGGGACAAGATTTGAAATTTTCTTTTGAAATTTATGTATTCTTCTAGTTTAGTTATCATTCACATTTCTAGATGATTCATGTTTTTATTTTTTTAGTTTTAGTGTCTTATTATGATTCTTGAGAAAAATGGAATACTTTGAAAAATACCAGCAATATTAGTGTATTTATATCATTTATTTATAGTAATTTTTTAGTATTTAAATGATCTTATATTAAATTTTTTTCTTGATTTGTTATAATTTCCTTTACTGAAATGTGATTTATTGTAAACTCATGTACACTAATACTATCTAAATTGAAAATTATTCCCAACCAGAGAGGCTTTTAAAACATTTGGACCTCATCTTTACATGCATAATTTTATTTAGAGTCTAGATATTTGTTGTGTGATCCAGAACATTCAACATTTATATTTTTCAATGCTTTTATATTTCATGTAATTTTTTAAGTATGATTGAGGCACTACTTTGAAATCCCTTTTTACATTAAACTTTTATTTTTTCATACTTATTGATATAAGCTTTTTTAATCCCCTAGTAACCATGAAATAACATAGTATGTATCTAAAATAAAATCCATTTTTTCCTTTATATCTTGATATCAAAGTCAAATTATTTATTATTATTGAAATAAATTGATGGTGATGTATATGAGGATCTTTATTTCACTTTTCAAGGGAAAATTGATTGATCTATATTGAAAATATATACAAATTTATTAATATATTAGTGGAAGAAATTTTATCTTTTTAAATATGTATGTATGGCACAAAATATCATTACAAATATGGTCTAGGAGTTTACAATTACATTAATAACAATATTTACCACTTTTTTCCTCAAAAACAAGATTTTGAGAGAAATCCATATTTGAATTCATGATGAAAAAATGTTATAAATTAGGGAATAGTGGGAAGAAATTTATCAATATTGATGAAATACCTAGAGAAAACTCCCAAATAATATAAATAATCATTTGGTTGTGATTGATTTTCATTTTTATTGAGGATTATGTTATTCTTTAGAAAATCTATTCTCGTAAGATTACTTTACTTTATAGTTGAACCCTCTGCATTCTACATTATGTTTTTTACATTTATAACCTACAAACCAGAAGCCTTATGACAACACATAAAAAATATCTCGTTATTGTAAAATTTATGACTCGATTAATTTTATTTAATAGGGAATATTCAGGCATATTAATATCACACATGTTTTTGAGAATGATAAGAACTCATCCTAAAAAAATTTGAGTGAAAAGATAAATATTTTTTGGGGAGGTTTGTAAGTCATGAACATGATAATTAACATGATGTTGAATGAGTTTTTATGATTTTAAATAATTTTGGTAATTTAGATCCATGAAATAGGAATGATAAAATCATTGATTTGAAAATTTAGTTGTATTTTCATTTATACTTTGGGAAGATTGTTTTGACCTTGTATTAAGATGATTTTCCGAAAGAGTAATGTTTATGTGTGGGGGAATATATAGGAAAAAATTAAAATTATTTTACATTTAAAATCCATATATTTAAAATGAAAAATTTGTTATCTTTAGGGAAATTTCACATTTTATGGTTTTAGTGGCATATTGAGGTCAATATAAATAATATCCAAATTTTATATTTTAACAATTTTAACTAATATCAATAATCTTGCAATAACTTTTTATAAAATAATACAAATTTTAAAATTAAAATTTTTGTAGTTTTCTATGTACATTTGGAATAATATCATTATTCCAGACCCAAATTGTAATTCACCTTTTAAGTCCTAGAACCCACTCACAACTTGAGCGTCTAAATCTGTATGTAGATCTGCATAAATTTTAAGATGTACCCAAATATTATAAATTTGTAATCCAATTGATCTTAAATTTGACATTAATATGTATAAGATATTAATAAAATATATAAATTTTTTTTACCATGTGTAATTTTACATCCCTTATGGCCATAAATTCAAGGGAAATCAGATTTTTGGAATACAAAGAGTCTTCCAATCCATATTAATATTCTTTAATAATTTTCCAACAACTACATCCAAACATTGAAAATAAGGATAATATTTTTTGTGTAGGCATAGTAGAAATTAGGGAACAAATATTTGAAATAGAACATTTCCCAATTGATCCATTTAAATTATATTCCATGTATATAATTTTAGAGTAAAATTATGGATTGAAAATATTCAATTATTTTCTTATAAAAATATATCACATCACTTATTAAACGAGTTGGAAAGTCGAAGAAAAAATCTCAGTTGTTTTTATTTTATTTTTTTCTTATAATATTGTAATTATTTTTTAATATATTTTAGTCTTCTGATTCATCTCATTATCTTATTTTTATCTTTTATCATTCCACAATTTTCATCCTCATTATTATCTTTAAAACTCATGATCATATATAACTAATATGAATATTTTCCAAGTTAATATATCAACTAATTATCCCAATCCTTTAAAAATTCATTTTTTATTTTTTTTATTTTCATATAGATAGTATGTAACAACCCTATCCTGAAATCCACTAAATCAGTTCCCTATGTCGTGTTTCTACATGACATAATGTGAATATCCTCATATGCTAGAGGTTTTCAACTAGCAATAAGGTTTTAATGGATCATGTGGCAATACTATACAATTTCTACCAATGAAATACATGTTAAATAACATGTGAAATCAAGGAAAAAAATAATGAACTAGAAATAATCATTACCCACCATTTCCAAAACATGGTTCAAACCACAAACAAACAATAAAATTACATGTCATGGTAACCATTCCATAAGTGAAAGGACCAAAATATGAAAAAACTTGAACCCATAAAAATATATCGTAACTCCATGTTTAGATCCTCATCCATGAACATACCATGCCAATATAAACTCCCAAGAATAGGTTTTATTACCTTTCTAAGACCAGCAACCATGAAATCTACTTTGGTACCCAATTGTTTCCTAACCGTGGTGTGATAAAAACTCCGTAGACAACCACAAAAATTGTCTACTAAATATGCAATACAAATCGGAAGTGATTTTATGTATTAAATATATAATAAGGTAAATAATTTTTTAACTCGAGTTCCACTGATTTATAATATTCACTTTTACAATTTCAATGATCTTTTCCCTTATCATCCCATATACCATCTTCATTAATAAATTTATTTTCGTCACATTTTCCATGGGTAATAAATTTAAATCATTTCCCTAATAGCTTACGTCTATCAATTATCTTTTTTAAGGGGAAAAGTCATGTAATTGATCTCACTGGGGATAAACATTTTAGGGATAATCATTACACACTTACCTTGGATCCTTGGTCCTTGTAGTCTTATCTAATACAATATTTAGCGGACTAGAGCATCAGTCCGTCTCCATAACACATGCATTCACTCGGGGGATTATATTGTTAGTCCAACTCGTCCCATGATAGGATACATAGTTCTTTATCCACCACCAATATGCCATGTGCACATTATTATTTATCCATTTACCAAATATATCATATGAAAAACCAAACCTAAACAACGGTTTTAACAATTTCAATTCACATTTCATTTAATAAAAAAATCATCTCCCAGAAATAAAAAATTAGATCATTTATCATTTAATTTATTAATCCATTAATCCTTTCACATTTTCATAACTTAACAAGTTTTGAATATTCATCAATTCTCACAAATTAATCCATTTCAAACAATTCATCAGTTTACTTACATTATCCGACTTAAACAATTCAATTACAACTCATATATCATTTGACACTTTCATATTATTCCATTTAACCCATTTTGACATTTTATCCAATCAATCCCTTATGTCATTTAGGAAAACTAGACACAATTACCATTAGTTACACTCTATAATATGATCCAATATGTCATCACATTTAATATTATATATATTTCAATACAAGTTCTCCCTAGGATTAACATTACAATTTTCCATGTCTATAAATATTATCACACATTATGGGTGGGTGTAAATGCTATAAATAATCTCAATGAATCCCTCGGGGATCATAAGGGGTATAAAATATCATTTATCAAAAAAATTACTGAATATTACTAAAGGCATCATATTCACATCAAGAGGGAGCAATAACGCAACTGCACATGCACAAATCAATAAAAAAACTATGGGATATAGCTTTTTGACCCCTAACATAAATCCAAAGAAGAATTCACCCTTAAATATAGCCTTAGATATATATAAAAGAACCCTTTGAATTCTCAATAAAAGAACCACTAGAAGAAGAATGTTATATGGAATCATACGAAGAAGAAGAAATCCAGAAGCCACAATCTCTAAAAATGGATCTAGAGGTTAATTATACATACCTAGATCATTTTTCTGGAACCAAAGGCAATCTAAATGTCCTATAATCTAAGGAAATAGTCCAATAAAATGATTAGGAGAACATGGGTTGTCACTAGGGATTTAATAGAATGAAATGGGGAGAAAATCATTGGGGAAGTTAAAATCCCAATAGATTTTTTTTGTAATTTTTAACTTATTTAGTGGCCACATGGATTGGCCACATGGTTTGGGAAACAATGCGCCAACCGTGTGTTTGCCTCCTTCCAAAAGGGGTCCAAGATTCACAGATACATTATGATTATGAATGGTTTAACAAACCATGTTTTTTTCATATGATATTAATTTGACTATGGTTTTAGTGTTTAGGTTCACCCCTTTCATGTAATTCACTAATCGTGTGTGAACCGTTCAACATGCAAGAGATGGCCAGATGTCCATTTATATCATGTTCAGATCCACCAAACCACCTATGAGATTCCATATACAACCAATAGCCATATCATTGGCCAAAATTATGATATTTATAAAAAATTAAACATGTACATATCGCCACAAATAACAGGATATTATTACATCCCCACCATATAACAACTCAACCTCAAGTAACTTTTTCCATGAATCATTGAGTTAATAATATATAATGTTCAGGCCACTATCCCCACATATATGATTATCTATCCAAATTTTCTTCTTGAACACTACAATTATTCAAAAAAACTTTAAGCCAATATATTTGGTCGCCCCGAATGACTTTCTGACTACGATCCACAATACAAACAACATGATTCTGAAAGGACACATCATCAAGAAACTCATCATTTTCGACATCAATCACTAGGGATGGATCTAGGTGATACAATTGAAGTTGTGACACATGAAACACGTTTTTGGTAATTATATACCACTAGGGAAGATATTTTAGGTACACCATCAGTTTGATCCTCACTACAATATCAAATAGAACAACATAACTAGGTGCCAACATACCCTATTAGAAAATCTGATGGTGACCCATCCTTTGGAACAATAGAATTAATACATGATCAACCACCATAAAATGAATAATTCAATCAAATTTATTTTTATATGAATTTTGATTACATTGAGTCATATACAAGTGTATATGAATCAACAAGATATTCTCTGACGTCTCTTACTTGTGACTCAATTCTAACAGCCTTGATTATCGATCCTCCATCCAACACAATGGAGATCTACATGACCAACCATAATGTGCCTCATACAATTTTATATGAATAATAAAATGATTACTATTATTGAATGTGAAATCAAAAAACACCAAATTATTCTCCCACGAGTGATGAAAATCTTAGAAATTTACCCCCACATTCTATCTATCACTTGAAAAATTTTAATTGACTACCTACCTATTTATGGTAGATGGTGATACTCAAAAACAAATGAGTACTATTGGAATTTTGTAATCCCTGCCAAAACCATGATTTTAAACATGGATCATGATTCAAAATCATGGTCCATAGAACTCTATGCATTTTCACTCCCTCTAGAACATATATATCACCAAACTAATCCATGGTTAATGTCTATAGAATTAGAATAAAATGATCCACCATAGTCAATAGATCACCAATGAACCACATCGCTTCATTATTATTAGGTTTCTATGGAATAAATACCAAAAAAACCCATCAACATGTCATCCCATATCTATTCTAGAATGAGAAATGGAAAATACATACCACCAAGGATCTAATTCTATGTGTTCACTAGAAAGAATGTAAGGAATCACAAAACAAAACATACAACCAATTTATATATCCCTCAATATCAATACTTCCTACAAACATGACAATACTTTTTTGTAAACTCAGATCCACTACCCACTTTGATGTATGAAACAGCCACATAAAAACTTATATCATTCATGTTGTCAAAACAACATAGCTACAAACTGAAATATTCATATCACCTCTAATGGTCCAACTATAATGTTAATCCATTCTTTTAGTCTTTTCGTATAATTAAAATATTCTAGATCCTCATCATACATTTCATTAATCTGGCTCATAAGCATGGCTTCAACTGCCAAATACGCAATGGTCATCTTCCTCAGGCCACCCATCACTCTGTGATACATCTCAACAAACAACACCATTATATTACACTTTAATCATGATTCTTTAACATCTCGATTCTGAGCATTATCACTCAATACATCTACAACATTGATCCCCTTTCTGGATTTGTAACCATTTTCAACATCAAATGACGGCATGTAGTTGACCTATCATAGTTGATGAAGATTCAAAATACATTGTGAGAATATATTTTTAATTCCTTAATGATCAGTGTACATGGTAAAATATTCTCCCATCATGTAGTGTCCCAAACACTTCATGGAGGAAAACACTATATCCAACTCAATATCAGAAGTAAGGGAATTTCATTTATAAGGCCTCAATTTCCTTGTACTATATGCAAACACCCTGTTACCCAACATAAATACCCACCCATGACCAACACCAGAAGCATCTAAAAAGAATAAAAACTCATTAAATGGATCATTTATGATCAGAATCATTTTCATTATTACCCTATATAAATCATAGAAAGCAAGCTAACAACCTTCAAACTATTCAAACCTAATTCCTCTATTCTTAAATCTTGAGAGTGGTGTGTCCAAATGAAAAATTATTTAATGACCCTTATAAAGTAACAAGGAAAATATAGAAAAAATTCAACATCTGAAACATTATTAAGCTCCTCCAAATATTAAAATGACTTCACATTATCAAAACCCACAGAAACACCTTTCTTAGAGAATATGTGTCCAAGAAAATGAACATAATGGATCACAAAATGATAAATATATTACATGGAGTATATAATATGGTATCTTAGAATATGTTGGATGATGTCAATAATTATGGCATGACCATCATGAGTCATAGATTACACCAAGATGTAAAAAAAATAAAACTTCAAACTGAGATTATTTAACCCATGAAATAAACCATATAGATTCAAAATATACCTTTTGATAGGAAGGGTTATGTCATATTTTCACTTAGCATACTCAGGATAATGATGAGATGTTTGGCATGATCATCGTGAGTATTTGAGTTAACCAAAATGTCATAGAAAAAGTCAACTAATATTGATATATATATGGATGAAATATTTTTCTCATTTGGTCCATAAACATTATCGGTGCATTATTCAACCCGAACGACATTACAGAAAACTCATTAAACCCATGAAAACATCTGATAGCATTCCACATAACATCTAATGGTCTCACCCTTAACTAATGATACCTTAAACTAATATCAATTTTGTAAAATATAGAATCACCTCTTAATTGGTCAAAAAGATCATTGAATTGATGAAGATTATATCTATTCTAAACATTCATCTCATTCATATTCCTATAATAAACACCAACCAACAAAAATCAATCATCATTCGTGGAATATAACATAGGAGAACCATAATGTAACGTACTAATATGAAAAAACATTTATTCAAAAACTCCTCTAACTCGATCTTAATCTCATAGAGTTATATTAGATCTATCCAATATAGTGTAATGGAAACTGGTTCTACTCATAGAAGAAAATCTATTTTAACTCAATATCTCTCTTACTCAGCAGCTCAGAGAAGTCATCATGAAATTCATCTAAAAAACAGTCCGCCATAAGAGGAAAGAAAAGATGTTCTACTACCCATCATCAAGCATAAGACAAGCTAATTGGGCTATGAGGTTACTAAACTGATAACTAACAGTCCCTACAAGACTGGATCAGATATCTCATTCCATATGATTGACATATGTGTCTCCCTCAAAAGACATGAACATTACCCTATAGAGGTAAATTTCAATATGGCCGTTGTATAAAAATATCTAGTCTATATTGGAAACAATATTAGAACACAAAATCAAAAGAAGAAAAAAATCCCATAAAAAATGGTACCTACCAGCATCAAGATCACACCCCTTACATGACCTAATGTTTTCTTCCCATACCCCTAATAGATTATCAATTGAAATAACTCCCCACAAATATTACACCACAATTCCCAACACACTTTCAATCATGGAAAAGATAAAAGAATGTGTTATAGCTGTATCAAAAATGCAATAGAAAAAGTAGAAGCAATGAGGATCCAACCTCTATTAGTTGATTTTCTAGACTCACTATCATCAGGTGTAAACTTAACTACATGAGGCTAACATGTCCCTCTACCCTAAGATCTAGTATGAATTGTTAGGGTTTCACAGCCTTGATAATATGAATGCTATTATCCTTGAGTTCCTCATCCACATCCACTTTTGGTATTTCTAGTTGAGCTCCAACATCCATCCTGAAATGGGGTAATAAACCACCTTCCTTAACTCAACATTGATCTCAATCCCCAATAAATGCATTGATATTTAGGGTTCCTACAAAATATATGTTCATTTCCCAAGATTCTCCTTGGTCAACACTCACCTGGTGTTTGGGATCATTAATTCTAATGTTGTCCCAGCCTTCCGCACTAATATTAGAAAACATGATTACAAACCTAAGATGATGGTTTTTTCTACTGCCTAATATGTTCCTTAAAATTATGTATTAAATTTGTGAAAGGATTATCCTTCTAATAAATATATATGACACTTGTTTTCTCAACTAGAGATATGTATTCACCACTATAATTTTATTTTGATTTACTTTTGAAATAGGATCCTGAAACAGCACATCATTAAAATACATTAAATAGATGATATTCACATAGAATTTAATATCATGTCTATTTCAATCCCAGAAACCTCTCATCATATCCACCTCATCCAGAACCATTGCGCAATAAAAAACCCTTAAATTTTTTTAAAGGACCATCATAATTATTTACAGACATAAAACACTGAGTCAACAACATAAACACGACATACATATCTTAAATAAGGTTCTCTATATTAAAATGTTATAAAAAAATATTACTTATATTAATTACATATCATACTGCCCACTTTCTGGGTCTGAACAAGAACCTCCCACCCATGATTCACCTGACCTCGCAACATATAAGCTACCATAATGATCCTTTGTTAGGGTGAGTCTCCAAGTGATCAAGAATCATATTGATAGAATCTATTCCAAAATAATCTAAATACATTATACCCTCACTGGAATGATTAAGAGCATGTTGTATCATGAACTCTATAGTATGGTCAAACATACATGGCACAACCCACCCTGGGTCTCGTTCCATCATTTTCTTAAAACAAATGATTTTTTCATAGAATTATTCTTCTCCCTTATTACATTAATTAACTCTAGTCCTTTGATATACACCTAGAGGAGCATTCTCAATTACATTCTATCATCTCCCAACTAGAACATGATTTCATGGTGGCTTCGCCCTATAATACCTAACCCGTATCCCAAATCACATAACACAGGAAATTCATAGTTTTCATAAAATAAGGCTATCCACTTTACATAAATAATTTATTTCTCATACACAGTCCAAATTGGAATAATAACACCTAAAACAATACATATGTGTATCCATACTATGACATCCTGGCAAACATAGGGTTAACAAACTTACACTGACATATGTTATTTATTAAAAAGATTTTCTAAACAATTTCCATGCTTAAAACATAAATATTTCTTCTTAATGTCACTCCCCATTTTATATAATTTTTCAAACAACATTTTAACTCATAAAAATATACTAATTATTCATAATTAATTAATTATTCATCAGAATTCCATCATTTTTTACACATTTTCATCATCATTAATAGACACCATTTTCATTAAAATCACAATAAAGTAAAATCTACCATCCATGCCTCACAAACACATCCCATGGGTGCCTATCCTGATGCATTCCACCTATATCCCTATGTGCCTATAATGATACCATAATTCACAATAACATGACTTTCAGAACATGAGAAAAATATCATAAAATGGTCACATCAAAAAAATTGGAATACACGATGGAGAATTATCATTAATCTACAATAACACACATTATGAACAACAATTACAACCATATACTGTTGGGTTTTCCCATGTAAATGGGTTAGCTACTCCCATGAATGATCTCTTTTCCTTAGCTTGACACATCCTAATATCCATTTACCATACCAAAATAGAAATACCACAAAATGAACCAAGATATGAGGCACATTTGTAATATCCTCGACCAAAAATACATTATACTTATGCCATGATCATTGGAACCACATGACCTCAAACACTCAACCTTATACCCCATAGGTTTTTGACTAGTTGTGAAGTTCTAATAGATCATATGTGGATATTATACCCTCTCTATCTTAGTAACCCATATGAAATAAAATTTTAAATAAAGAATAGAATAAAAATGAACTAGAAAAAAAAATTTCAAACCATTTCGCAAACATGGTACGAAAAACAACAAAAATATAAAATCACATGTCATTATAACAATGATAAAAGAAATGAAAACTCAAAATTAGGCAACCAACCAATTCACCCAAAATAATAGGTCCTGAATCTATGTTTAGGTCTTCACTCATGAAAACCCATTCCCAACTCAACTCTGTATCATAAGGCTTATGTCATTGTCTTAGCATGAATCCAGGTAATTTTCTCTGGTACCTAATAGTGTCCTAAGCATGGTGTGGGTACAACTCTATAGGCCAATAATAATGTTGTCTAAAAAATATCTATTCTAAACCGATATTGACTGAATGTTTGAAAAATATAACATGGAAAAAAATGGGAAAATTGGGTTCCATTAGTTTACAAAATTTTTTTAACCACTTCCTTCATATTTTCTGTTTTCATCACTCAAATTGCATTAATTTAAAAAAATATTCATCTATTGTTCCATGGTTTAGGAATTTACATCATTTTACAAATTGCATAAGCTAGATAAATATCATGAATAAGTGGATAAGTAAAGTTTCATATCTGACCAGTGAAAACAATTTCATGAATAATCATCAAACACTTATCCCGGATCTATGGTTCATGTAGTCTCATACAAATCAACTATTAGGGGCCTATAGGTTCAGTAAAACTCCCTAAATGATTTATTCAAGGGTGTGTTTAGTTCCTCAGTACAAATAGACATGTGGGGGAGCCTTAGTCCTTTATTCCACCCCACCAAGAAATGTGAACATTCTTATAAATCCATTTACCACCTATTCCATACCACAAATAAAACATAAACAATGCATTTAACATTTACAATTTACATTTCATTGAACAAGTGAATCATCATATAGACCTAGCCCATTAGAAAAAGCACAATTTACATAATAGAACACATTTTTACATTCAAATTATTACACCTTAACCCATTATTCATATTCATCAATTCCCACACATTAACCAATTCACACAATTCATCAATTTACTTTCATTATCCTATTGACTCAATTCAATTACAACTCTGAAGTAATTTGACATATTCACATCATTCTATTTAACCCATTTTCACCTTTATCGCAATCAATACCGTTTTTCATTTATATATACAACACAAAAAGACCATTAGTGCCACCTAATAATTTTAACAAACATGTCCTCACATTTATCATGGTCTATATTTCAATACACATTGACTATAGGATTAACATTAATATTTTCTAGATCCTAGAATATTAGAACACCTTATTGGTGGCCCTAAATGGTCTGATCATTCTTAGAGATTCCTATTGGGATAATGAGCGGTGAAAATAATCATTTATACAACAATTATACCCAATATTACTAAAGGCTACAGTTTCACATCAAGAGGGGGAATATCCCAAATAGATGATGAAAATAGATAGTAAAACTATAAGATATAACTTGTAGAAAACTACCACAATAACAAAGAGAATTACACCATCAAACATGGCCATAAATCTATATTCAAGAACCACTTAAATCTAAAACATATTTTCTATTTGAAAAAAGTGGATTTAAAGGAATCAAAAGAAGGATAAAAACCAATCCACAAGCCCTAATCTTGAAAAAGGAACAAAGAGGCGCATTATACTAACATGAAGCTTCGATATACATCCAACAACACTCTAAAAAATATACAATCTACGGAGATCGACCCTTTGGATGATTTTGGGAGTATTATTTTCACTAGTGATGTATGAGGAAGAAATATGGATAAAATAGTGTTGGGAAATTAAAATCCCAAGGGGCCATTTTTTAATTTTCTAATTTTTAATTGGTTGCACGGTTTGGAAAACCATGAACCAGCCGTGTGCCTCCCTATGTCCAAGAGGGTTCTAAGTCATATAATTACATAGGGATTTCATGTGGTTTTCATAAATGTGAACCAATAGTGTGAAATTACCTTTTCTATAGCTATACGGTTTTGCCTCACCACATAAACGATATACACTAATTATGAGCCAACTATGAATCATGCCCATGATTTTCTGATTTCTCATTCATTCATGTCCTTAAACCTCATAACACCCATGATCTTCCAAATAAACCTATTAAGCATCCCATTATCAAAAAATAAGGGATTTAAACCAAAACATGAATAATTAATTACCTCTTTAATGTCGTGCTACTTTCATTTGATTGGGAGGATCGTTGTCAGAAATGCACCTTTGTGTCCCCTATTTCCCCCTGAGGATTAATATTCTATTCAACATTCTCATCCCTCAATAGAGGAGGTGGAAGTGTGGTCTTTTTTAAATCATTGAGTGGACCATTTATTAAAAAAAGGTTAGGATTGGATGTCTATGAATATAAAATTTCATGTTCATCAATTTGATTTGGAACTAATAAATAGATGATGAAGGACCACTCTGTGTTTTCTAATAGCAGGAACTCTTTTACTTTTGACATAATTATTTCTATTTATATTGAATATATATATATATATATATATGTATTTGTATATTAATTTTTCATGAATGATTCAAACTCATCATTATTTAATTATATAGTATTTTATTAGTTATAACATAACCGTTACTAATGAATTTCAATTTTCTATGAGTGGTTTCATAGAGACTGGCCTTGGGTGTGCACTATATTGCATATGTAGTTAAAAAAATAAATATCGGGGATCCACGATGAATCCTTATGTATTAGTACATCAATGATTTACTACGATGTATCGTTCATTGAAATTCTATTGCAGGTGGATATGCATGAAGAGTAATTACGTAGGTTTTTTCACCTATTAGGTTGAGATATGAAGGAGCATCAATTAATTTGTGCTTAAATTCAAGATATTACAATAATTTAATATAAATTGGATGAGGTGAATATGGAATTTATTAAGGGGATACCCAAGACTCTAATGAGTTGAGATGCGATTTGGTTAGTGGTTGATCAGCTGATGTATTTTTTACTATTTTTTTAATTAAAGAGACTAAATCAATGGATGGAATTGTATGCATTATATGTGGAAAATAAAAGATTTTCATGGTGTGCCTATTCTTATACTATCATATTTGGATGTTTGTTTTTTTTTGTAGTTTTTTTAGAAATGTTGGAATAATTTTTTGGGATCATAGTCAAAGGAGAGTACAACATATCACCCATTGATATACAGATAGTATTAGAGTACTATCTAGATCCTATAGGTTGTGGTCCAAAAATATTACTCAATTATGGTCGTCCATGATATATTCATATGTATTTTAAATATTTTTTATAGAGTAAATATTTTTAGTATTTTATTTAGATTATTCCTTTTGAGGATTTTTATGGTCAACCATATTGTTACCAGAAATCATAGCTAGACAAGGGAGAGTATATAGTAGTCAACCCATGATTATTATAAGAGGCTTATGAATATGTATAATTGATATAGAAATAATTATTTAACACTAAATACTAGTATTTTTGTTATACTAACTAGAGGTAATGAACCTATGAGTTCTCAATGGGTTACCAGGTTGTTTTATAGTTTTCACCTCAGTTAGGGAATCAATAAATATTTGAAAATTTAATAATTTTTTTTGGAAATGATGAGAAATAACTGGAGGAGGACTGTTTATACAGAGTTTGTAGAATGGAATCATTGAATAGACAATTAATCAATATATGATTTATGATAATGGTTAAAAATAATGTTAATTATTAGGTAAATAACCATTTTTTTAAAATATATATTCTATAAATTTAAAAACAACCATAATTGAAACAAAACAATGAAATGTTTTTGTAAAATTTAATATTCAAAGTAGTTTTTCATTGGATGATAATATAACATCAGCCTTGAAAATTTAAATATTGGTCAGGAAATGTATTAAATTATTTTTAAATACTTCATTTTATCAATAAAAGCTATATTACTTGAAAAAACATGATTTATTGAGACCTTTTACATAATAATGATGAAATGAAACATAAAATATAAACATAAACTATTTTTTTTTCAATTAACATAAAATTCAATTGTTTTGGATAAATAAGTAAAATTTATCCTAATTTTTTTTATAACTAATCCAAGATAGAAATAAATTTTAAATATGTAAATTTATAAATTTTGATATTATAATATATATTTTTATAAATATAAATCATTTACTAAATAAATTAGAAAAGAGTTTATGGATGATTAAACATATTTATTTTTTAATATAAATAATTTGATAAATGACAGTATAATATTATAATAATTATATTTTTTTATTTTATAAATTTATAATATTAAATACTAAATTTATAATTAGTGTAAATATTAAGGAAAAAAGTACAAAGTCCATTTGTTATTCTTACAATCATATAGTCATTTTCATCCAATAAATACCTTTAATTTACTTTCATATTCTATTACTAAATTTAAATTAGACTCATTTAAATAATATTTAAAAAATAATTTTTTTAACTTTTTACCTTCTTTTTATAGTGTCATTCATGGCTCTGGTGTATCTAGGTTACCATGATATACTATATTTTAAAATTTATGTTTTATAATTTTTTATATTATAAAATTACACTTTTATCTATATTGTGAAATATATTCATCATTAAATATTTTTATTACTATTTTTAAAAAATAGATTTTTATAATTCCACTATGTTCTCATAATACAAAATCATTAATACATATATGAATTTTGGAAGAGGGATTAATAAAAATTAATTGCAGTTACATTTATCCTATAATAATATATCAGATAAACTCACAAATTTATTTTATCTTTTATTCATCATTAAAAATGACTCTTCAAACCATAAAAATAATTAGAATTCAAATTTCAAACTAATTTTTACATTGGTTAATATATTCCTATCATCCAGACATAATTGTTTAAAGATCCTCAATAACACGTGGATTTATCCCATTTCAAAATCTATAGATATAACTTAAGGGATTAATAAATTTATTTTCATAACACCCTGTCAATTTATAGTTATCATTGTAAAAAATAATGTATTCGATGACTTTATAATTATATTATACAAACTACCTATTCATATATGTTTTCATGGGAATATTACTAAATAAATATAATTCTGAAAATTTAGTCACTTGGAATAAATCTCATCATTATGTTAAAATTAATTTACTAGGTTTCATAATTTATTTTCTCTCTCTTACAAAAAACATAAAATTAATTAAAAATAGTTTAATTTTACCCATTTGACCAAAATGAATACCTTTTATAAAGATTATATAATCCTATTAACAACAAGATGTATCTTTTAACTACCAATGGATACATGTCACTAGAAAAATAATTTGATTATAATCAATGTTAAAAGGTTTAATAAGTAATTTTCACTAGTTGGTTAATTTACACCAGTTTAGAAAATTTGATAATGAAATTATCAAATCTAACTCAAATTATATTCAGTTAAACATTTAAACCTATTTTTCATCGACATTATTATCTATTATGGTTGATATTCCTATATAAATATACATATTCTCTTATTATCATGTAAATTCAAGGAGAATAATATAGGATATAGTAAAATTTTATTCAAAATATAGAGAGTTGAATTGATAACACTATATGTTCACCCTTATTATATTTTGACTAATATATTAGTATTAATTTCTAGTTTACAATAGTACTCTATCCTAAATCTATAAAACTATTATAAAATTCATTACTTCCAAATAATATTCCATGTAATCACAATTCATTATCTTGGCAAAGAAATAATGATTTTTTTGGAGGTATCTATCAATAAAACAAAGAATGTGAAATTATCCAAAAACCATTTTACCATGATCAATGCATTCATATTTGATTAAATAATATATAATTGATGAAAACACGTAAACTATTGTGACCATAGATACTTATTATACATCAATTTTATCAATTATATTTATAAATAATAATCCAATAGACATCATACTTTTATTTTATCCTTTGGTTTTTGTGATTTTCTCAACACTTTTTAGTTATCTCCTTCAATCTATAACATTCAAAAACCATTGGATAAATATTTAAAGAATATTGTAATATGAATTCGATATATTATTCTATTACTATATTTATGTACATAAAACCACAAATAACACATGGATTTCACCTCTATATATATAAATATCATTTATATTTCAAGGTCAATGGCTAAGCATCATATAGACTTATCATAATGTAGATGTTATGAAATATTTTGTGACATTACAAATCATAACATTTTAGGTTTAATTTTTTTTTGTTTCATTACATATTTATGTTTAACATGTTCGAGTAATTTAACATCATTTTATAAAAAAGAAAAACCATTTTATTATAGGTTACATAGAGTAATATCATGTCATATATAATTATAATGTATATGTAATTATATGAACTAAATGAAAACATTATAGCATCCAACATAATGTTGTTTAATATAGATCAATCAATGTTGTGGTTAACACTCCGAAATTGAGGTTTTACATTAGTATATATTTTTATTAATATCTCAATTAAACTAAATCCATATATATATATATATCTGTTTTTAAAATCGTATATAACATGATGTAAACCATATCAAGAAATCATTTTAGATATATTCCATATCCCTTTGTTAACATCTTTTTACATCATATGTAATAACTTATGATAATATATCAAAACACCTTTTTAAAATCAATAAAAATACTAACAGAGTTTAACTCTAGGTTTTTAAAAAATATATACAATAATAAAGTATGACTTTATTGACCTCATTATCATCGAAAAATGATATCAAAACATAAATCCATAAACATATATAAAATGTGGACTGTTGAAAATTATCAATACTACCCATATTTCAAAATGATATCGAATGATATCTCTCTAGAATATGTGTCTCCATATATATTTTTTAAAACTAAATCATAAGCAATATTAATATTTATAGAATCTATTTTTCTAATATATTTAGTGACTATGAATCATTTATTATATTAAGCTAATATATCCAACTAATATATTCTAAATTGTTTAAGTTTAAATTTAATATATGGAAGAATACATCTCACGAAGTTCACTCATATATATGAGCACATCACATTACTCTTACGAAAATATAAAAGCATTTCACATGTATTTTATACTTTTATGACTAAAAACATTATTATCATTTATCAATTGAGGGACTATATTTCATTATAATATAATAATAAGATAATTTAAATCCATTTTAGTGCATATAATTTTAATTGATAAAAATATATAAAAAAATTCCCTTATTAGCATAGACTATAGTACAATATCATAATGGTTTTAATGAGTGATGTTTGATAAACATTTATTTTGAAGACCATATGTAATGGGTATAAAATATGAATCAATCACCCTTATTTTATCATAGAAAATTTACATGATATTTCTTTAGAGAATATATCTCATGGTCACTTTTTATTGTTTTTGAATTGATTGTGTTTGTTGAAAGAGATGGTTTCAATGGTTAGATGTAGAGTTATGGGGAGATTTGACGCATCGATATTGAATAAGATCCAAGAAAACTAATTGATTCTCGAAAAGAAGTACAAGAAATAGTAAATGAAATGTGGGGTCATTTCCCAGGGGTTTCTAAATTTTTTGGGTCAAATATATTTATGGTGGATCAATCATCAAAAAATTTTAATATCAATGAATACATAAAAAAATATTTAAAAGTCATGGATTTCATTTATATTGGAATTTCTAGAAGTGATATAAATTCATGAAGGAATTCAGTGTCAAAATGATGGGTTTCACAAAGGTGTGGACCAATTTGAACACATTAGGATATATGGTAAATCTCATTGACAGTGAGAATATTTATCATGTTAAAAATTTTCCTAGTACGTCACAAAAATAAGGGAAATATTTAACTAGTTTAGAGAGCACAGTGAAAATGTAGCTACAAGATTGGACGCTTCTAGAATAAGAGGTCATTATTATAAATTGTCCTCTACCACAATATTTTTAGAGGAAAAACACATAATGAAAATATATCAGCATTGAATTCATGAAGGGTTTTGTTGAGAAAAAGATCATGATGAATATACTTTATTCTGATTGTAGAACTGTGACCCAAATTTATGGACTTCAAAATTGATTAGTGGGCTTCATGAGAGTTTTGTAATTTGTGAAGGCCAAATGAGCATCGCAAAATGAAAGTTCTTAATGAAGGATATTTGAGCATAAAGATAGAGGTGATACTTTTTAATGTTGTGGGTTTTATGAGGTAAGTATATTTTTTGATGAATTATAGAATTTAATGATGGTTTGGTAAGCTTCATGAATGTTGTGAGCATCATGAATGTGTTCCCATGGTATTTCACTATAAAAAAAATTTGGAATTAATATTCACCATGTGAATGAAATTAGAAAATAAATATATAATCTACATATAACAGATAATTTTTTCAATGATTATATTTAAGGGTCTTTAATGGCCATAAAATGTGTATAAATCATTTATGAAGTAGTGAGAAAAGGAAGAAGAAAAATGTGATGTGTTGCACTGACACTATTTTATATAATGAATGATTTAGAAAGTGACCCTTTAATATTAGTGATATATACTGAAATTTTCAATTGATGTATTCCAGTGTATAGAAGTGATCTATAAAGAACATTTAAATGGAAGTGAGCCTCAGTGAATTTTGTAAATCAGAAAATTTTGGTTTTCTGCTCCATGGATATATCCATTGAAGGGTGAAACAGGTTAATATATGTGTGTCCATATACTTATTTTAAAAAATTACTTTCTATGAACAATCATATGATAAATTTGGTTAGGATATGATCAACATTAATATTAGAAATAAAATAAGTTTAACCTTATAAATAATATGTTAAGAATTATTAGGGAATGAAAAATTTTTAAAAGAATTTTCATTCCCTGAGTTACCCCTCCTACCAACCACTGAAGGTATCCAATCCCATTTTGGGCCTCAAAATTGGTATATAAGCCATGCTTATTTTATTATAATTGTTTTCTCATTATTTGTGCATTCTAGTTTTTAAATAAATTTTCTACTCTACTATTATGTCAATATGCAATATAAAAGGGATGATATTAAAATAAGAATCATATGTTAGTTGTAATTTCACATTATGGAAGTATCTGTGAAAAAATGTGATTTATTTGAAGAATACAAAAAACATATTATATTTTCAGAGTTTTTCTTCATTTAATGATACAAAATGAATAAATTAAGAACCCAACATTAATGTGATCTTGGAACTACTAATGGTGATGAAATTATAAGAAGGCTGGTAGTAGAAGATATCTTCATGAAAAGGGAATTTGATTAGAAATTAAAATCATAAAATAAGTCTCAAGATATATAGATAGATGTACTTGAAATTGGGGACAACAAGATAAAAGTTTTAAATAAAAGCCTTGTGGATGTGTCTACTGATCTAATGGATAAGAATCATTCCCAAGTTGATGACCTAAAAATGATTTATATAAAGTTAGAAAATTCTAAAATTTGATGAAAATGGAATGAATATTAACTCAGATAGAATTCTGAATCTAAAAGGTAGAAATAATGAACATTATACACAACTATTTGAATAGATTTTGGAGAAAAAATCTACAACAAAAAAGGAATGATTTAATGATTTATTTCTCTGAAAATTTATAAAATAAATTAGAATGTTGTAATGAAGGATATTATTTTATAAGAATTACAATATTATGTGACTATATTTATAGAACATAATTCTAATCATGAATTAATTGAAAAGAAGATCATACAATTTACTAAAGAGATAGAATTTCAAAAGAAATTAGTAGAGTAATCAAATACTGAAGGCTCACTCAATTTGAAGTATTCTTTGCATTTACTATTTTACTATAATTAGAAATATAGTAATAAAATGAGAAGAAAATATGTTATTTCATATGAAAAACTAGAAATGATTGTCTCATACAATGTCGATGTAGTTTGGGAATATCTAGAATTAGATATGATAAACTACCATACATTCATAAGAGGAAAAGGACCATAAATAGTTCATAAAATAGTAATAATAATATAAGGGATAGGAATAGACCAAAAAAAGTTTTTATATGAATTTATAATAATATGTTATATTTCTATGGCATTTGTTGTCAAATTTCATGTTTTTTCAGAGTCATTGGAATATATTTCAGGAAATGGAGACTTAAGTATTTCAGGATTTGGGAATATACATAAGAATCATGAGGAATTTGAAAGATAAGAATCTCATAATAAAGTATCCATGAGATTATACTATTTTTGAATGTTGGGACTCAACATGAGTATGTGTCAAAAATCCCAAAGGCAAATTATTATAAGAACAACTCTTATTGTGTTAATATTTCATCGTATAAATTATTAAAGAAGGTATGTTTATAATGGGAAATGTTCTATATGTTTTATTCATCATTATTTGGTATGATATTGTCACTAGATGAAAATAGTGTATGAAAAGAAACTCAAATGTGATCCATAACTACAATGGTTTTTAATTTGAAATCCTTTAATAGAAGATAAAAGTTATATTGAAAAAATTATTTATAGAATGTGAGAAAACACAATAAACAACTAAAGTTGTAATTAATAATAATTATCTTTGGGACAAAGGCTCACTCTTAACACTTCATGGTGAGTGGACTTGGATAACTAATAAAATAAAAAAACAAAGAATGTCTCAAAAAATTTATCTGTTATACCATATGTCAAGAAGCAAAGGAAATAGTACTAGCCCTCGAAATGAGGAAGAAGTAGTAGATGATGATCCTTGGAAATAATCTGACTAAAAGAAAAAATCATGGAAAAGTATATGAAAAATCCGATTTATTGGTGTATTCTCATGGTTGTTTTAAAAATGGTGAAATTTTTTATTCTAGAACTAATTAAGCACCACTTTTTTAGTAGATGGTTTTAAAACTCCCATGAATTTGTTTTTTAATTTTTTTTAATTATTTTTTCAATATTAAATATTTTTCATTTTTAAATACGGTTATAAAAAACAATCGAGAAAATGCGATAGTTTTTAGAAAAACATCTTAAATTAATTAAAAAACTAAATCTAAATTTTTAATTGTTAATTTTAATCAATTAATGATTATCATATATAGATTATTATATATAATTTTAATTAATTATAATTTTCCATTGAAAACAATTAATATCTTTATAATAACATAAAAATTAAGACAAATGTTCAATAATTTAAAAATTAGATTTCATTATCAAACCAACATATCTTATAATCTGTGAGTCTATATTAGCTCAAAAAAATATAACATAATAAAATTAAATAAGACGATGTTATATTTAAATTTATTAAAAATTAAAAAAATATATTTATTATAGTTTCATGAAATGTTTGAAATCACACATGAACATCAAAAGACCATAACAGTAGATTCTGGTGTCTATTTTGGGATCTACCACATATTAAATCAATGTTTTTAATGATTTCTATGCTATAGTTATTATGGAAAACAATGATCCCAATTTTCAAGGCCAAAATGTCCTAGAAGGATGCTAAAACTATGTATTTAGTTGGGGATTATTAATTGTTTAACATTTTATGAAATTTGACCTTCTTCAAAGGGGGTCTTGTAGTATTTTTTAGTATAGAATGAAAATTTTCATCGATATTACATTCATATTGATATTATGGTTTTTATTTTTTATTATTTTTACAATGTATTTTTACATATTATTAAATCTATGCTAATTTTTATATAGTAAATTATAAAAAATAACTTCTATAAATTAATTTTTACATTAAATTTTTTTAAACATATAAATAATATATAAATAAATATTTATTATTCCTCACATTTGAACTAAATTATTTTTAATTTAATTAACCATATAAAAATGTATTAATATGTATATATATGCATATAGAATATTTTTTTATATATAAACATGTGTGTGTCAATAAGAAAAATATTCATGTGTATATTCATAAATATTTTTTTAAATATACAGATATAGAAATATTTTTTTGTATAAGTCATGTATAAATTTATTTTCAAATAAATATATCATTATCAGTATATATTGTATACAAATCAATATATAGTAAAACTATATGAAAATTTATATTTACACATGTTTATAAATATTTCACTTATATACATATTAGTGTGTGTTTTACGAAAAAAATATATTTTTAGTAATACATCAATATATGTTAAAAAAATTAATATATAATGTTTCTAAATAAATTTAATTATTTATACTTATCATATAAATTCAATGAGCTTTAATCTTCATTTAAGAGTGTCGTATTATTTGAATTTTAAAATCCTTTTATATATTAATATATATTTGCAAGTATTTATATAATTTTTATAATATTTTATTATCATATTTGTGTGTCTATATATAAAGAGATATTATATTTAATCATATATATATATATATTAAAATAAAATTATATATCTGAGTGTGTTTATATATATTAATTTTACATAAATGTGTGTTTATATATATTTAATATTTTTTTTCAAATGTACATATATTTATAGATATTTATATTCAGTTAATATTTTATTATTTTGCTGTTTTATTAATATGTATTAATAACTTAATAATTATTACTTGTTATTTATTATTTATTATTTATTATTTATTATTTATTATGTGATATGTTTTTTTCATTATAGTATATATTTATTATTTATTTATTATTTACTGATTTTTTATAAATTATTATTAAATAACTATTTAATATTTACTTATTATTTATTATCTATTTTGTATTATTAATTATTTGTACTCTATTATTTATTATGTATTATTTATTATTTACTACTTTTTAATTATTTATTATTAAATATTATATAATCATACATTATTAATTAATTAATTATTAATTATTTGTATTTATTTATTATATATTATATATTTATGATTTATTTATTTTATTTACTTTTTATTTTATATTTTTTATTTAATATTTATTTATCCATTATTTATTCTTAAATATTTTTTATATTTTTTCCTTTTTTACTATTTAATTATTTATTTACATTCTTATTTTTATTTTTATTGATGTATTATACATTAAATTATTTTTTATTAATTATTATTATTTTTTTCTATAATTTATTTATTTTTCATTTTAATTTTGTTATTTTATTATTTTATAATGTATATATATAAATTTAATGTGATTTATTATTTATTATTTGTTAATTGTTAGTTTTTATTTTTTATTTAAATTTTTTATTTACTAATCTTTACAATTTTTTATATTTTTTTATTTTTTATTCATTTAAATTTATTTATTTATTGGAAAATTTTAATAATATTAATAAATTATTGATTATTAATTATTTAGTTTATATCTATTGGTTATGTATTTTTTCAATCAATATATAAATATATATATATGTATATTAAAATCAATTTATTCACCACCTTAATTGCATCATGTAGCAGCAATGTTAGTGGAGAATAATCAAATGGTAAGTGTATCAAATCACAGTCAACAAAGAATTTCAATATATGGCATGTCCATATAGATGATAATAAATAATTAAAAATTAAAATTAAAATAATTTCTATAATTATAAAATTAAAAAAAAATAATAATAAAATAATAAATTTTAAATAATAATAAATTAAATGAAATAATTAATAGATAAAACAATTAATTATTTAGTTAATACATTACAAGAATAAATAAATTAGAAATAAATATTAATATAATGACAATAAATAAATAATAAATATTAATAAATTAATAATAATGAAATAAATAATTTCTTATTTACAAGAATAATAATATATTTAAATAATACAAAAAAATTAAAAAAAATTAAAAATAAAAAAACTTATAGATATATAATTCTACCCAGGTTTTGAAAATCTACATCTAATTGATTTTCGGCGCAGGATTTATCATTCGTTTTCCAAAACCAATGTAGAATTATTTAGTGGTGGTTTAAAAAGTCATTAAACACCTATTCTGGTTTATTGAAAAACGGAATATAGGTTGAGTGACAAAGAATGAAATTTATACTAGTGCTCTTTAACCCCAAATTATGAAATGACCAAGCGTATATAACCTACATATTTAATGAAGACTAAGCATGTGAGTAAAGAATTTGTAGTTATATGCATAGAATAGATTATGTTGGAAAGGTAGTTAGAATAATCATTAAAATAGTACAATGATTTACAAGAAAATATAAAATTTTTGGTACATCAAAATCAACCACAATCCTCCTCTTGAGGATTACAGAGGTACCCCTCTCACTATGTGTTAAATAGTTATAATATCTATTGGTTGTTTTATGGAACTAAGAAGAGATACAATTCAGGAAGAGTGTGTTACGAAAAGTAACGAGTGTAAAAAAATTGAATGGAGATACATATAATTATGATAATTATAACTCTTCAAATTAAAATATGGAATCAAATTCAATAAGTGTTGGCAAATATAAACATTATTTTTATAATGTTTATCTAAAATTTGTGTGTAGTGGAAAAGGAATAATATATGATGAAGAGTCTGATATGAAACCAATGATATGTCCATGCTATACATGAATGATCTGGTGGTTCCAAGTCACATTGAATTTTGAACTATTTTTATCATGCTTTAGTTCAACTGTTAACTTCCCACCAAGAGAAGAACATTCAGGGGAGAATTAGCAACAATAATGTATTTTGTGATTATTTATTTGTATGCAAATAATACAGTATCATATGACTATTTTTTGGATTCCACGAAACTACGAGAGATGTTCAACAAGCCGATAGGAATTATTTTAGAATTTAATGATTTGGTTGTGATGAAAAATAAGTAAAATCATTAGAAAATTCTTAAATGGTTTTAATAGGATAGCGATGAGGATATAATAATATCATTTGGAGTTCTAGTTCCTGGTGGAGATTGATAAAGTATTCAGATAATTAAAATGTTGAATTTAAACATGTAAATTCATTTAGACCAAATAGAAAAGATGAAATTGATAATCAAAACATAATCAGAGATCAGATAGTGCTAGTGGATATTGGGAAGATGAAGACACTACATCAACCATCCTTATTATCACATGTATAATATGTATTTTTTAGAAGAATCATGAAATGGTATTCGGGTTCAAATAATTAATGAAGAGATTCACCAAATAAAGATGAATCAAACTAGTATACATTATTTAGACCAATAGATAAGAATTGTAATATAGACCAAATGGGTATTTCACAAAAAGATGAATAATAAAATCCTTGTAATTTGATTCAAAGCATGGATTTTGTTCAAAGGGTTCTCCTAGATAGGGGAAATTGATGTTGATTAAACATATTCACATGTTGTGAGGATGGGGACAACTAGATTATTCATTTTTATAACAGTGAAAATAAAGATCATCATTTTTTAAATTGATTTCATGTACCCATTTTTAAATGGGGTTTAGAATAATAAGATTATATCATGTACCTGAATGGCATTATAATTCATGAAGATTATTACATAGTTTTTCCCAATGAATGGTGGTATATGGATTGAAGAAATAACTGATAGTGCGATATTCAATATTGGATCAATGTTTGAAGAAGATTAGTTTTTCAATGTGGCTAATTTTATTGCGATCTCAAAAAAAATGAAATTAATCAAATGATGATGGTGTTGTTGTATGTCGATGTCAAAATTTTTGTGGCCTAAGATGCATCGAAGTGTAGACTATTAAGTAAATTTATGAAATGTTAGTGTGAAATGTCAATGATTGGTGAACTGGACTTTTTCGATATCTTATAGGTGACACAAGGAAGGAAAAAAAATTTATTTCACAATCCAATTATAACTATGAGGTTTCTAAAAGATTTGCAATGAATAATTCTTAGGAGATGATGACCCTAGTAGATACCTGGATGAAAATATCATGAGATTATAAAGGCATAGAGGTTGATGTCATAGAATACTTGCATATTATTGGAAGTTTCTTTTACATAACACTAACATGACAGGTTATGGTGTTACCCACATTCCAATAAGAAAATTATCAATGTAATATAAGTGAAAACCATAATTTTTCAGAAAACTTTATACTTCATTATATCAAGTGTATAGTGGAGTTCGGTTTTTTGTAAACTGAATTATCTCAACAAGGGTTATTGGTGAATAAAATTAATATTTGGTCTGTTTAACATTTGATATAAAATCATAATTTGGTGGATAATTTTATATTTGGATATTTTTTAGTACATGTATATGACTGAAATATTATTTAATTTTACTATGTATAGGAGAAGCTGAATATATTATGACAACTCCACCATGCACCAAATTATTATGGATGTATAAGCATCATGATAATATGGGAGTGGATGTGATGACTCTGATCATTAATTGTTAGGATAATTCATGTATTATAAATTATAGAAAAAACTAGTCTATCATTCACAAATGATGAACATTTAATTGATGTATCATTTTATTAAGGTGAAGCTGGAGTACGTGCTTATGATGTGGGAGTATGTTCTTACATAACTATAGGTTGCATCAATTCTACCAAATTCATTACCCAAATAGGGGTTAGAGGGGCATCAACATGATCTTATAGTTCATTTGAATTATTAATCTTAACAAATTTGTATTTGGGATCCCTTATCCCGGATATATGATGTGTTTTCCAAAATTGGATAAATTGTGTTAATTACAATGTTCCTATAATAATGGAGTGACTTTCATTTTCATTAAAAATGGGGAATATTTTGTTTTATGAAAGGGTGAAAAAATTTAAAGAACCGTAAAATTCAAGGAAATGTTTTTCCTAATTTTCATTGGGATTTTACAAGAACACAGTTTCTGAAGGCGCCTGATTCTGAGACCCGGTGGGCCCGGAATTAATTTCTTAAGTTTATCTCAGGTACGTTCAGTGAACGAACGAGCGGGTTTTTCTAACTTTTGAAGTGGTGATCGGAATCGAATTCCAAGGGCACCGATGGAATCAAAACACTAGTTTTTTCTTAGAAACGCATTTTCCGGAGTTGCGTTTTCTCGGGTGTGAATCTTAATTTTTGGGGTTAAGTTATGAAATAAAATAAAGTGGTGCGACAACTTTATTTTATTTCACTTAAAGCCACTTAAATCCAATTAAAGATGGCTTAACCAAACATAAGCTGATTAGATGGGACCCACAATATCCTACCCACTTGGTAGGATATTTTGTGAGGTGGGACTCACACGAGCCTCACCGTTTCTTTCCTTATAAGTAACGAACCCACACCCCCCTTTTTTATGAAGTCAAACCTTATGTTTTTCTGGTTAAGAAACGCCTCATTAAATTGGGCATTTAAATCGTTACAATTAATTCATTGAATTAATTGTTTGTTTTGTTACTTTGGAAATTCAAACCTGTCATGTGTGTTACTAAAATAAGATAACTCTTATTTAATTTCTGTTGGAACTTGTGGTGTGGGAGGATTTGGAGGAAAGCGTTCTTCTTCGGCGAAGAACGCGAAAAACACGAAGAACGCGAAGAATGCACTGATCTTCGACGAAGAACAACAAAACCTCAGAGATCGACGACACGACACCATGTACCGCGACGTCAACGAATCTTCTTCCGTGACGCCCCTTCCGCTACGCGACAACCCTCTTCTTCCGCGACGAACTCACGTTCGACGACAACGTTGAGGTAGGGAATTGTTTTTTTAATGTTAATGACACCCATGTTACTTCCTTCTAAATCAAAGAACGCGGATCAACTAAACATCAAGTTGATCCATAGTGAATATGTTGCGGGTTGGGAATTCTTGTTTGCGGAAAAACCATAGGGGTTTATTGGTTCTTGTTTGTGAAACATGATTTGTCGGTCCTCATCTTATTTTTTTGGGTTTCTTGTTATCATCTTAACGAAAGGAGGTCGGACCGAACGAACATGGCCGACCCTCCTCTCCCTTTGTTGTTGTGTTTTTGTGGTTCGGAAGATCGCAACACGGTGTGACGGCACCGCGCGGGAACCTGGAGTGATGCGGCAAGGATGTGCGGTGTCGTCGTGCCGCTCCGTCAAGGCTGAACAAAAGTGTTGTCGTTGTTGGGCCGCGAAGGCGAACAGAAGACTCCACAATTGTTTCTTTAGATGTGCGGATCGTCGGTCTTTGATGGAATGGGCCGCAGAGATGATTTGATGATTCCGTAGTGAATAACTGGACCCGGGACAAGTATCAGCATAGACATAATTGAAAACGGACCAACAGAGCAACTCCAGTGGCACGTGGACACCACGGGCGGTGCGGGTCGCCAGCGCGGCGGCACCGACCGGCTGCCTAGAGGCGGCGGTGCCCCAGCGCGCCGCCTGGAGAAACTGCCACGGCTGAAGCCGCGGCGGCGAGCGAGTGGATCCCGCGGCCACACGGGATCCTGGGGGACGTTGTGTGCGCCACATCCGCGGAGCGCCAGCTCGCTGGCCGAGCCAGCGAGCTGCCTGGCCAAGCCAGGCCGGCTTGGGCGGACCTGGCCAGGCCGCGCCCAGCCAGGCCGGGTCACGCCCTGCCGGGTCATACCCGGACCCGGGTCGGGTCAACCCAGTTCGGGCCGACCCTGGGGGGGGTTGGGTCGGGTCGGTCTGGGCGCAGACCCCCCATTTTCAGATTACTTCCAGTCGTTTGCCCATAACCTAGGCCACAGACCTCCGATCGACGCAACGCCAGTTTTGATATGATCCTTGGATCTAGGCGGACGTTTCGGTATATTACACTCAAGGTTTCAAGGAACTTTGGGATCAGCCGAGTTTGTTCGGATACGAAACCAACCAGGCCCTCGGAGTGGAAACGCTTATATCTTGAGTTTCGGACATCCGATTGACGTGACATCGACTTTGTTAGTTTCCTCTTGATGAGACAGAACTTTTGGAATACTTCGCCTATGTTATGGACGGAGTTGGAGTATGGCCGGGTTGGATTGTACCCGAAATCCAACATGGCCCCTAGAACGGAAAAGCTGGTATCTTTCAGACCGGACGTCCATTTGATGAACTTTCAGTGGCGTTGGTGATATTGTTGAGAAACGTTCCCTTTGAGTAAACCCTTTGAGAGTTCGGGGTACAGTTGAGATACAGCCGGGTTGGTTCGCACACGAAACCAACCGGGTCCTTGGGACGAAAAGGCTAATAACTCACAGACCGGGCGTCCGATTGATTCGCTGTCAGTTGCATTGAGACCTCTTTGACGAGGTGGTGTTTTGAGATACTTCTTTTTGGGACTTTGTGATACTTGGTGTATCGACCTGTAGCTTGTGGATCGGACCCTCCCAGAGATGAGCGTGCAGAGTACGGAGACCGTGTTGCCGGCTGAGACCTGACGACTGCTTGACCGACTTGACTTGGAGTGAGTCTACTAGCCTAGTGGATGGAGCACTACTTTGTTTGGGTGCAGACCCATGGAGGACGGAGCACTACCTATGTGACAGTGCAGACCCACGGTACTCGTCCGGAGAGTACCTCTGTATGCTACTAGGGGGTGTGCACTACTTTGTTTCGGTGGCATACCCCGACGGGAAGCACTACTGTGTTTGAGTGGCTGGCCTGCGGTACTTGATAGGAGAAGTACCTCAGCTGTCATAGGTTAGTGAGAAGTACCTTGGAGTCGTGACATGACCATTGTACACTCCAAATATGGGGCTCTTCAGCAATTACGGTTTCGATAATGAAAATCCTGGTTTGAGGTGAATCTTTGACCTTTGTGTTTACCTCCTGATTGAGATAGGTCACTTGATAACTTAGGTATATGTATGGGCATATACCTGGGTAGTGGTTATCCATTTATTTCATAATCATTGTGTTTCCTCATGATTGAGATGGGTTACTTGATAACATAGGTATATGTATGGGCATATTCCTGGGTAGTGGTTATCCGTTGATTTCATAATCTTTGTGTTTCATCATGATTGAGATGGGTTACTTGATAACTTAGGTATATGTATGGGTATATACCAAAGTTGAGGATATCTGTTGAGATATTCTTTGTGGTTTTCCTTGTTGGTTTTAGTGAGACCATGAGGGTCTTGGGGTCCCTACTGTGTATCGTTATACTCACTCCTGCATGGGATATTCCCGCACCTTGTTGTGTTTGTTGCAGATGACGAGATATGCTGACTGAGGCCGAGTGTTCGAGGACTGGATAGTACCCGGAGGTGGACAACACGAAGAGTCAGTATCCAGAGGTGGACTTCACGGAGTGACGACACTATAAGTTAAAATACATTCATTACTTAATTAGTCCAATAGGTCATAATTTACCATGTATGGAAACAGATATAAAAATTCCTTTCAAACCATTTTATGAAAAGTCAAATGAGGATATAAATGAAATTTTCCAATAGTCTATTAAATAGTAAAAATGATTTGAAATTAATTTTTTTGAAACACATATTTGGATGATAAAGAGGTCCCAGTAGATACCTTTGTATAAACATCCTCATATAATAAAGAGATTGTAAAATCAACCCTTAACTTTTAATTTTAATTTGTCAAGGGTTAATTTTCCTCCTTTATAATGGTGAAATAATTTTTTTAATTATACACAAACCACATACAGAAATATGATATCATAATTTCTCTTCTAATATAGATATGTTAATGATATTTCAGTAGTATCATTGTTTTATGTGTTAACTACTTCGTTTCCCTTTATATGTTTTGTTACATAAGTCATGGTTATTATGGATAGGATGTATATGATTCATACTAAGATTTATATTAAGTTCTTAAACATTATTATTAATCATCAAATGAAAATTATTCTTGAATGGTTACTATGGGGAATGAAATCGCATCACCTCGTGGAGACGGTATGCCGTACATTCTCACGAGCGACAATATCATTCTATTAGTGGAGAAATTATATGTATTCGGATAGTATATTTTATATAACAAATAATAAAAATGTTATATTTATTATTAACATCATTTATACTCATTTTTATTCTAATTCCAAAAATTCTGTGTTGAATAACAAACTACACCACGACCTAGAAACGGTAAGCCATACGTACGCACATATGGTGACAATTTTATTCAAAACATGGATAGAACAATTAATATTGTTATAAAATATTAATAATAAAATATATTTATTTATAACATTGAAGATTTATTATTTTATTATGGAATAAAAAAATTAAAGTGGAATTGAAAGAAGAAAAGAACAGTGAAAGAGGTGATGAAGTAATTCCTTCTTCTCCAGGTTATGACTTTTATTTGAATAAAAGGGCTCCATAGGATGGATTTGTGATTAATGTAAGGAATATACAGTTAAGTGAGGGTAGTTGGAAAGATAACTTAGTAGGTTTTGGATGATCCAAAAGATTATGGTGTGTGAAATTAAGATATGTTTAAGTACCATTTTATTAGAGAGGTGGGGGTCACTTTAGTAAAACCATGTAATATAATTTTATTATAAAATAATTTTCGATTTATAATCAGTAAAAATTGATTTATTTCTCGGGTAATGATGGTATGGGTCACACTAATCTCAACCAATAGGTTTTTTACAAGTTTATTTCACCATATTATCGTTATCATTTAAATTTAACACTTTTTTAAATAGTTTAACTATTACGATGTCTTGTTGAATTATTATAAAACATGGTTAATATAAATTCAATAAAATTACTAGAGAACCTAATGTGGTTCAATACTGACATATATATAATTATATAAGTCCTTTCCCGAAACCATATATTTTTAGAACTATTACATAATGTAATAAAATATTTTTTGTTTTAAACACAAATTTATGTCAATTTTGAAACTATTTTATCGTTTGTTCTTTTGAAAGTCATAAAAACATGATTACATTGAAAAAAAATATATTAATTCCATACTAAAATTTCATATTTACGAATAAAATTCATGGAATTCATAAAAAGTATCAACATACATTTATTTTAATATTTATAACATCAATTATTTTAATCACTCGTTATTATGTTAATTATTTCATCATCATTGTGTCATTAATAAATTTTATAATTTAATGCCTAAAAATTATATACAAAATACCATGATGTATGAAATAATTTTATCATTCTAATGAATAGTTATAGTCAAATTTATTTTTGGTATACTGTTTTATTAATAAAATTATATATTAAAATTTGAATATTTCACTTTTAACTCTTCTTTTAATAAAATATAATTAATATAATAATCTATTCCTTGTGGGTCAAAAAGAAACATATTTTTTCTTAAGGATTATTTTTTCTAGAATACACTTATCCAATAGAATTATGAAATGTGTTAGTGTAATTATAATACGATATTTACCTTTAATTATCCTATTTACTTTAAATTATGTTAAATAATATTCAAATATTACTATTCACTAAAAATTATTTTCATCATGTTGAGCCACATTTTACTTACTACAGTCAATAATGATTCTCAGATTTTTTAAACTAAATTCACAGAAGTGGTAAAATTGCGTTTTATGTAAATTAACAAATGTACCTTGAAGGTGGCTAAAAGAAGTTAAATAGTTCAATAAAATTATATATATAATCTTATTATAAAATGAATGTAATCAATTAAATTGTTATTATGTAGGTATTATATATCATTTTTGACATAAAATAGATTTAAACAATAAAAATAATTGTTTAAATAAAATACATGTTATAAATAATAATACTGTGTTTTTAACTATTAATAAAAAATTATAGTTTTCTGAAAAATACCAAAAATTTAACCTAATCTAATTTTGATATTTCAGAACTAAAAATATAGCCTATTTTAATTTTTTTTATAAATTTTCAAAAAGTGGGTATTACTATTTATAACAGCTAGATTGAATAGTCCTTATTTGATTGATCTCGATGATCCATACAGCACAAACTATTGGTTTTTTCAAAGGGAGGTGTACCATGGAATCTTGCGGTTTTACATTATTCTCTCCTTTAAATAATACCATCCACAAAATTTATAGAATATCACTACATTAAATGATTTGGGTGTTTCTTCTTCATAATATCATCAGGTTTCCATGTCGCTAATTCCGTTTTATGCCTCCTCCAAAAATCTTTTACCAGACACGTCATCTGTTTTCTCAATAGTTGTTCTTTGGTATCAAGAATCCCGATAGGAACCTCACAATAAGACATATCGAGGCCTAGTTCTAATTATTCATAAGTTATTATATGAATCTTTTCGAGCATGTATTTTCTCAAATGTTAAATGTGGAAGACATCAAGAACATTTGAGAGACTGGGCATCATTTAAAAACAGTAAGCTATAACTCTAATTCGTTCTATAAAATTTAATTGTCCAAGGTACATGGGGTTTAATTTACCATTCTTAATGAAAAATATAATATCCTTCCAAGGAGATACAATCAAGAAAATATGACCACCTAAATGAAATTACAAATCCTTACTTTGGTTAGTGGCATAGATCTATTTCCTACATTAAGATTCATTGATGTGGATTTGGATAATCAACACCATTTCCATTGTTTCCTCTAAATGTTCTAGGATAAAATATTTCATTCACCAACCTCATCCAAACAAGTTTTTGTGAGACACCTCACTTATATAAAACATTATATGGAGCCATATTATTACTTAAAATGAAGTTATTATTATAGGAAAATTGAACCAAAGAAAAATACTGATCCCACAGACCTTGATTTTCACATTTGAAAGATCTCATCATGTCTTTTAAGTAATCAGTAATCCATTCTAATAGTCAATTAGTTAGAGGGATGTAGGAAAGGCTTATACACTATTTAGTATCTAGGTATTTCTAATAACTTTTTCAGAATCATGATTTAATATGGGGATCACAATCAGAAAAAATCGATAGGGGATACACCAAGAATTCATAAAACAAAATTAATATATATTCTGGCTAAAGGTTAATTTCGAAAATATTCTCTTATAGCATGAAAATGTGATGAAATGGTATGAAGATCAATAATGACCCATATATCATCATTCCTTCTATGAGTATTTGGTAGCCCAATGAAATATTCCATGGTAATATCATCACATTTCCACTCAGGTATGGGAAGTGGTTGCATGAATCCTCTAGTAGGTTGTCTTCCAGCCTTCTCCTCTTGACAAACCAAACATATTGACACATAATCAACAATCACCCACATCATGTTGTCCCATAAAAAATGTTCCTTCAAATATATATTCATCTTATTACAACCAGGGTGTCTTGAGAAATTGGTGCTATGAGTGTCATCCAACAATTCTCTTTTTAGTTTAGATATATCAGGAATATAAATCCTCCTCAAAAAATTTAAAATTCCTTCTCCATATACGATGTCAATCAATATACAATCATTCATAAAATTATTTTTCTTTTGAAAATCCTCAACATCAGTTTCATATCTTTTTATCCTTTTTAGTAAAGATGGTTTAGAATCCATTTAAAAATGTATCGATGGTTTACATACCACGATTATTCCCATATCCATAATTACAATATCCATAAACATTAGATACCTTTCAACAACACTCTTTTTCAGAACTCCATGATCCTTTCTGCCCAGAGCATATTCTAACATATTTTCATTCCACGGGTGGTAGTGTATATTTCAATCATAATCATTGGTTAGATCAATCCCTCATCATTGCTTCATGTAATGTTTTTTCTATGAGAAAATATACTTCAATCTCTTGTGATCATTATATATCCCACATTTTACACCAAAGTGAAATTGTCATCATATCTTAATAAAATGATAATAGCTACTAACTCATGATCATGAGTTAGACGATTTTTCTCATGAATTTTTAACTATCGTTAAATATAGGCAATAATTTCATAATTCTACAAAAGGACACAACAATTCATTTCTTTGAAGCATCACTAGAAAAAAAACTACCATTTCTCGATTGTAGAGTCAAGATATGAGAATTGAATAATATTCTCATCAGTTCTATAAAAAAGTTTTCACACTCTTTGGATCAAATAAATTTATCCACTTTACATGTGAGCTTGGTTAATGGGTTAGACAATCAAGAAAAATTCTAGAGAAAACACCAATAATAAACTACTAAACCAATAAAATAGTGTACCTCTATTATACTTGTTGGTACTGACCATTATTATATTACACTTTTTATTTTAATAATCAACATAGATTCCATAAATAGATAAAATATATACATGAAAATAAATATCCTGATTCCATAATTCATTCTTTATAAACATCCCATATAATTCATTTATTCTAAATTTCCTTAGAATATTGCGCAAGTGATTTTCATGATCTGTATAGATTTTAGATTATATCAATATATCATCAATAAATAACACTAAAATTTTTCAAAGATATTTTATGAAAACTCTATTCATTAGATAAATGAATATTTATGGTGTATTAATCAGTCAAAAAGTCATTATTGTAACCATGTAATTCCCATACCTACAATGAAATAATTTCTTCACAGTGTAGTCTTTCTTCATGAACAACTAATGATAACTAGATCATATTTCAATCATTGAAACATATTGATCTCTATAATGATTATCAAATAAATAATCAATGCATGGTAGGGGATAATTGTTATTTATTGATATATCAATGATCTCCTTGTAGTTAATGTACAATCTCATAGATCCGTCTTTCTTCATTACAAAATGAACACAAGCTCCACAAGGGGCAACAAAATATTGAATATATCCATTATTACTAATTTTAATTAGATTTTTTTAGTTCCAATATTTCCACATTGGCCATTATATTAGGGATCTTCAATATGGGCCTTAAACCTAGAATTCAATCAATGGAAACCCCAATTTCTTGTTCAAGAGGATATCTAGTTAAATACTCTGGAAAAACGTCCACATATTATTACACAATAAAAAATCATGTGTTTGAACATTCATTTCCTCACTCATAGTTATTTAACTCTCTTCCACCCTAATAATTGAATTTAGTAGATCTACTGAAGGAAGGTCTTGATGAGAATCAGATAGAGATGTGTCTTATCAATAGATATGGTATTTCATATCAGGATAAAAAATTGTATGATTTTTCATTATTTATTAAATATTCACATCATTTTTTGAAAACCAATCCATAATGAGGATAATATCAAATAAAATTTGGGTATGTTGATGAGATCCGCAGATAAATCTTGTTTATATGCCACAATGGTAACTGATTCATAAAACATAGTTGCAATGATAATCCCCTTATGAGTTTTGACTGATAAACCCCTTATTAAAAAAATTGGAAATATCTAATTTTCTAGGAAAACTGGTTTGATATATAAGAATGTTATAATCCAGAATCAAAGAATGAATTGTCTAAATTTGACGGTACATATAAAGTACCAGCCACTAGGTCATTTGATACTTAAACCACTACAGTTGTGATCACATAAGCTTAGACTTGCTCATATGAACTTTTTGAAGGTAGGATTCCATGATGATTAGGACATTCATTTTCAAAATTCCCGATTTTATTATAACTATAGCATTCACCATTGACAACCACTTTCCCCCTTGAAATAACGAGAATAATGTCTTTTTTCTCGACACTTATAATAGACTGTCATTCTCATTAGTCAAGTATCAAGGTATTTCTTCCCACATTTATTGCAGGTTATGAATTCATCTTTTCCCTTATTACCCTTATTTTAATTTCTAGAGGGTTCATCAGATATATTATACTCATTCTCTATTTTAATGCCTTAATACTTAGAGAATTCATTTTCTATCATGATATCACATGAAACAATATCTTCATATAATGAGAGGGATTGGGTGACTAATTCTATATGGACAAATGGTTTTTTCACAATTTTTTTAGTAATATTACTTCTTGGGTTATGTATATAATTTTTATCATGCCTTTATAACCATGTAATGTTAGCCTCATACTTTGCGACATTCTCATCCTCCATTTTCCTCAGACTTAGAATTTGCCATTCCAAATATACATGATGTTCACAAGGAAAGTATTTTTCTTAGAAATGATCATTATAATCCCTTCATTCAATATTTGATACTTATTCACCACCATTTTTATATTGAATTAATGAACACCATTGTTCTGTGTCTTCTAAGTGGTCATAAACTTCCATGATTTTTTTCACTTTCGCTACTCCCCAAAGCATGAAATATTTTCTCAAAAGAACGTTTCTATTTTGATCTACAAATGGAATTGTAGTCCCATTGAATGTTGGTGCTTTTTTAATCTTGAAGCAGTTTAACATTGATCATCTACATTGTGGATCATGTTTCTTTATACGAGTATTACTATTATTAATAACCTAAGTGATATTTACAATGCGTCATGATAATAGCATGGCTAGTTGGTCATATAGCCTATTTGAAAAGGAAGCCCATATGGTTGATTTATCATATATGCATTTTCATGTGGAATTCCATGTATTTATTTAATTCATGTATGTGATTGATACATATGAAATTTCATTGATGTTGGTGATTTCCACATTCTCAAATCCAAGACATTTCAGAATTCTCACATGTGACATTTTCAAATATTCAATTTACTAAATGTATTGCAATTTCGGTTCAATTTTTTTGTTGGAATTTATATTCAATTGGTTCATTCAAATTATATTGGGGTTGGTTTATATCTACACGAGGTATGTTATTTATTCATGTAATTATTATAATGATGGATGGGATCAGAATATTTTTTCGTGAAAAAACATTACAAATCATTGCACAGTAACTTGATTTCTTCATGTGGTGGTTTTTTCATTCAAACAGTCTCGTCATGGATTCGGACAGTAAATTACATAGTATGTACAATATTTTATCCTAGTAATTTGAGTGAACATGTTGTAAGGTGAATTATAATGTGTGGTAAGGTAAAACGGCCACATGATCATCACATGGTAAGGTGAAATAGTGATATCTAGATTTTGTGAGTTTTTTATAATTTTAATAGGAAAAATTTTTTTTACAATAAACATTAAAATAATTAATAAGTGTAAAAACTGATTTGGGATCATTGAAATAAGGAGGTATTGATATAATTGAACAATCTCCCCATTTTTGATGAGCCAAAATCATGAAAATCATTGAAATTAATTTAATAAAAACATAGTATATATGCAGTGGATTGATATAGCTATTTATAATGTTACATAAATCATAAAACATTATCCAATGAATTAAATTTATTACAACTTGTTTACTTTCTCCCCCTTTTAAGAATATAAAAAAGGTAAACAGAAAATTATATTTTTTAAGATAGGAAATGAAAAATAATATATTTGATTTAATAATAATATTTGAAATAAATCACAAAATAATGTCATGAATATAAAAAAATATTCTTGATCACAAATCCTAATCAAAATCTCAATCATTGAAATATCTCATGTATGTATAAAGGGCAAGTTCCATACCATTAGATATATAGTGTGAGGATAATTAGTCTTAATAAAAGTTGGCATGGATGGGTCTCAAATTAATAAATTCATATAAATAGTTATGACTTTCTGAAATTAAAGAGTTTGAGTCTAGCCAAATGGATTGACTATTGAAGTGATATATTTTAATGATTAGGGTATGCTTGGAGGGGTTAACATATCTATTTGAGACGTATATAGATAGGGTTCTTACCAATGTGTGAAATCATTGACTAGCCTAGAACCATGCTCCATATCCTAACAGAAATCAAATTTTCTCTCCATTAAAGCATCCACAACATGATTCATATCCATAAAATTCAAAGTATATGATTTAAAAGCCTATGTCATTGGGGGAACATTCAATTATAAATCTAGAGTTCAAACTGATCTTTTTTATATGAATTTGTAAAGATAATTATAATGTATGAAATTTCTATTTTGATTGTTTCTCTATAATAACTAGATTTTTTGGAATCCTCTAAAATTAATTCCATGGTATTGGCATCATGGGTTTGAAACACATAAATCACAGCTTAACTGGTCATACTAAACTCATCAAACATAACATTCAAATACTCTTGAATGAGTTTCCTAAACTTATCCTCATCATAAAATAACTAAACATATGTTGTAGGAGGAGTAAAATTATAGTTATAAAACATAATGTTTAAAAAACTATTATCCTTCTAAATCATTATGTTAGATAGATCAGACATTAGAGAACTAACCTACGTTCAAATATATAAAAACACATATTTCACCATCTATATTCAGAAAATTAAATCTCAACTAATAATGACTGATCACTAAACTAATGACTTCATAAATAATATATATTCTCACTTATTGTAAAGAGGTATCAAAATTAACAATTATATTTAAAAAAATATCAATTAATTTATGTTTGAACACGACCAAGTCATCCTTAGTTATATAAGTTGAAGAAGAATAAGAGGGTGTGGGCTTATAACTGGATAGAACACAAGATCTATTCCTGCCAATAATCTCAAGTGTATCCTCCAATGATCTATCAAATTCTGAAACTATATATTCCTGAAAAGCATGAGGATATTCATCAACATCATTAGTGGCTGTAGAACCAAATATTTCATGGATAGTATGATAAAAATTTATTTTTCATGATAAACCTAAATTATACCTTCACTATCAACATCATCACTCAACGATCCATTAATATTTATTTAGAGATAGAAAATGATAGGATTACTATTCCTAGCTTGACTGCCTCCATGATCATAATCATATTTGGGATAGTTTAATCCCAAAACTAGATATCCATGGGACTTCTCCACTTAGAATATTTTCTACGTAGAGTATTTCTTGGAATACTTTAAATAATTGTAGAATATTTAAAGCTTTCTCCAACTACAACAAATTAAGAAAACATATCCCATTCTAGATCATCATTATAAAACATTCCATCTAATTCATCAACTTCTATATCTTCTAAATATTCTTCTATTTATGAATCTTCAAAAACTAATTCTTATTTTTCTTATTTATAATGAGAAACAAAATAATTGGAATATTCCATAACTTCATTAGTTTCAGGACTTGGATCCACCAAATCCCAAGATCTAATAGGGTACTTCACTGGGTCAAACAATTCATATAGATTTTAAGACTCATCCTCGCATTCTTGTTTCCATCAGTTCCATTTAAGTATTATTTTAATATATATTTATTAGTACTATGTATTTCGTCAAATAATTTAATTCATTCTTTTCCTTGAAGAACTATTCATTTTTAGACTATCATGGCTGAAATGACCTTAGTATATGGTAAATAATTGAACCATGAATATATCTTACACAACTCAACCATATGTTTCAATACATATTAACAAAGACTGATATGAATATCATTATTCATAAAAAAAGTGAAAATAGTTCATAATGCATCGAGATTCTGAAATACCATTTTTTTAGACATGTAAAGTGATTGATATAATTGAATAGCTACCAATATTCATCATTTAACATAATTGAAAATGGTATAATGGGGGTTCAATTTCTATTTATTTTATCCAATGAATTATAAAACATGAAATGGTAATTATTAATTGTATATGAGCTTTGGTAATGTTGGTATTATCTTTTATACATCACATCCAAATACATTTCCTAGAGTTTCAAGGATAATTAAATATTTTCACAACATAACATATTTACTACGACGTCCCATTTCACACGAGGTAATCATCTAGATGTTCATAATGATCCATCATAATATTTTTATAAAATAGTCTACCATTTTCTCTAAAACATACATTCAAACATGATTTTTAATTTTGTTCTAGAACAGTGATATGCTCATTTGAAACCATTGTGTATCAAATATTTTTTTGGTTGATATTATATGATCAATGAGATGTGGATTAATTGGACTCATAAAATCACTCAAACATCCTTTTGGTTTCCTTGAGGTCTTAACATGATATGTATCAGTAGGATTAATGATATTAGTGGGGTGTTTAAATTTCAACACGTTCATTTTGGCTCAATTAAATATCACTAATTTTTTTAAATTTTGTGATTGAATAGATAGGATTGTGTTATAAATTTATTTATTATTGAGATAACATAAACTGATCCACACAAAATTTATAAAGAGGATATAGGTTATATAAGGGATAATATGGTTGCAGATTTATATTCAAATTTTAATTATATTTTTTATCATTTATGTATTAGAAACAAAAAAAAAGATATAATATTCCCCCAAAAAGTTTCCTATAAAATTTTTAAATAAATAGTCAAGATATGTCTAATAACCATGGATTTATAATATCATAAACATGGTAGGCATGCTAACTGTGACCTAACATTTAGTATGGTGCCCATATCATAAGTTTTCTTGTTAATCATAATAATTATGTGACCAAAAATCCCCCATTGTCATAATAAACATATAAACCATACTTCACATTAACTTATAGAAAAAAATTTGAAAACTAAATATAAATGTATCTTAAATATCATTAAGGGGTTAAATTATGTTCAAAAATTTATAGCTAATTAATCATAACCAATCCATATAAAATATAAAATATTCCCTAAAATAAATAAATTAGGAGACAAATATAATGAAAATATCGTTAATGGATGAAATTTAATCAAAATATTTAGACATAGATAATCATGGCCTTTTTATGTATGATAAACTTGATTATCTATACATTCAAGGGTTATATATATATAAAAACATGATGATGATTTTTTCTAATGAATTCTAGATTTCTAGCACCATTTTGAATAGGATATCATTAAAATAGATATCTTATATCATTTTTGTTTTTTCTGTAATGATATTTTGGGTGAATTTAAATATATATCACACTTTTATTATGATGATTTAATGGGACTTGTCATAATTGATATCCATAGTCTATTAATGTATGTTTCATCCATAGAATCTATTCACAATAGGTATCTATTACTCTATAATCATATTTAATAGTGTAAAATGATTTTTTTTCTTACTACACCATAAAACTAGAGACTTTCCCAAAATGTGACATACTCTAGAATCACTTTTTGTCTCTAACTTATAACCACCAAATTCAATATCTAAATAAATCACTATGTAAAATTCAAGTCATCTAGAATAAAATAACCCAAAATTAATTTTACTCTTGAGGTATTTAAATATTGTTTTGACCACATGTAAATGTTACCCTTTTGGGTTTTCAGGAAAATGAGATATAATTCCCTGAAACTAGTTACCCAGAGCCGGTGAATTATAACATAACATTGGAATGATCACAAGAGATCATGTCTCAAAATACTGATTAGTTTTGTATCATTGGAAGTACTAGACACATACATTCATTTTTCATTACATTATGAAAAGGAAAAACAAAAACATTGTTTCTCCTTTGAACACACTCATATCTCATAGCCTAATCCTACAGGTCAGTGATAATAAACATCATTTCATCCTAAGAAAAAAAATAGAAGCAAGGGGTGATCTCAAATGCACAATAATGATAACAATATGGAGGTAAATATCATCAATAATAATAAACATTTTGGTAATTTTATAGGACTGAAATAAAATCCTTTTATACTTATACATCTATATAATATGGAAGAGATAAATCAAATAATTTCATTTAATTATTCACATGGATATTCCACTAGTCGAATAATGACATGTAATATCAATTGAATAATTTTATAATGAAGGAATTCATGATATTGGACGTCATAACCACAAAGTCAAGGACTCATTCCAAGACTACAAATTAGTTTTTATCAAGGTCTTGTATCAAGACACTAGTTTTTTTCATGAGACCTACTGATGCATCGAGGGGCTATAGCCGGCCTCGCCTTCCACTTACTATGTCCAATTCATTCCACATATAAAAAGGTTCAAACATAATATATACTTTTGTATTAAAACTACCATTCAAAATGTCAATACATTAACCATAAACCCTTAATGGTATACAAATATCACATCCATAGTCAAAAAATAATAATAAAACATTCAATATAATATGAAAGAGTGTATCATAATTAATCAACTTCAAACAAACATAAAATCCATCCATGGATATAGAAATTGATGAAATCAAAACTATTTGATAGAAATATTTCATTCTATTTTGAAATCATTTCAAAGTCATGAAATTATAAAATAAACAATTTATTTTAAAAATTGATTTATATTCATTGATGTGAATCATAGATGGTGTTATAACATTAGAAAGATGATGCACCCACCATATAATTTAAAAAACAATATTTCCTTAATTTATCTAAATGTTTATAATGTTACCTATAAGGAAAGTGAAATAAATATTCCATTAAAAACATTTAATAAAATGTCAAATGTGGGTATAAATGACTTTAAACCATAGTATAATAAATAATAATATTTTTCTAAATAAGTTTTTATGAAACATATATTGGGGTGATAATGCGGTCTCTGAATATACCTACGTATAAACAACACCAGATAATAATGATATCGTAAAATTAACCCTTACCATTTACTTTCCCATAGTAAATTTTACATTATCCTCCAATATAATGGTGAAAAAAATGGTTTTAAAATGTTACAAGAACCACACACACAAATATTATATCATATATTATCTTCTAATATTTATTATTTAATGATATTTTTGCAGTATCATTATTTTTGGTATTAACAGATTCGTTTTCCTTTATAAGTTATTTTATGTAAGCAATGTTTTTTTGAAATCATGTATTTGAATCATATTTAGATTGACATTATGTTCTTAAATATGAAAAATAATTAACATGTTATATTTAATATTAACATCATTTATAATAATAATTATACCCATCGAAATAATTAAGTGTTGAATAGAAAACTACCCCACGGTGTGGAGATGTTAAGTTGTATGTACAAATGTATGGTGACATTTTCATTCAAAAGTTAGAGGGAATAATTAATATGGTTGTACCATATTTACAATAAAATATTAGTATTTATAAGATACAAGAGATATTATTTTAATAAAGAAACAACAAATAAAGATGAAGTGGATGAAAAAAAAGAACATTGAAATAGGTGATGACATAATTGCCTCGTCTTCAGGTTCATGCTTTTGATTTGAACAAAAGTTACCGTTAAGATGGATTTATAATAAATGTATGTCTTATAAGGTTATGTTAAGGTATTTGGGAGGAAATTTGATCAAGGATTGGCAAAGTAAAAAGTATTGGAGGTGTGAAATGAATTAAAGGTTAAGTAACCTTTTGTAAGATAGGTGATGGTCACTTTAAGAAAAGATTTAAAATTAATTTTATTATAAAATAATTTTCAGTTTATAAGGACTAAAAAAGGATTTATTTCTAGGATAAGGGGGGATGGGTATCAAACACCACCAAAAATAAATTTTAGACATGTTTAGGTCACCATATTAACCTTATCTATTAGATTTAACTCATTGTTAAACAGTTCTATAATTAACTTGTATTCTTTATTATTATAATATATGTTTAATAAACATACAATAAAATTACATGATTACATCAAGTGTTTCTTCAATAACATATATATAAGTATATAATTTCTTTTTTCGAACAATTGATTTTTTGAACTATTATATATCATTATAAAAATGAATTTGTATTAAAAAATCATTTATGTAAATTTTGAACCTATTTATTATTTGGTTTTTGTGAAAGTCATACCAACTTGATTACTTAAAAAATATTGAATCAAACCAAACATTTCATATTTACCTAGATAATTCATGGAATGCCTAAAATGTCTCAACATACATTTATTTTAATATTTATAACCTCAATTATTTCAATCATCATTAATAAGTTAATTACTGAATCATCATTGTGTCATAAATAAATAAAATAATTTAATGTTTATAAATTATAAATAAAATACCAGAATGTATGAAATATTTTAGTTTTTCTAATGAATATTTATATAAAATTTATCTTATGTACATCCATGTATAAATATTTTTTAGTGATTAAAATTTCAGTTTAAAACTTTTAACACTTCATTAAATAAAATATCATAAATTTCCTAATCATTCCATGTGGATCAGAAAGAATAATATTTTTACCTACGGTTTCTTTTAGTTAAAATAAACTTATCTAATAGTATTATGACTTGTGTTAGGGTAATTATAATACCATTATTACCTAAAATAATCCTATTTACTATTAATGGTGATAAATAATATTCAAAAGTTACTATTCACCAAAAATTATTCTAATCCTATTGAACCATTGACTACATACTAAAGTCAACCGCGTCTCTCGGATTTTTGAAATTCAATTCACAGAATCCTTAAAATAATGTTTTATTCAAATTTACAAATTTACCTTGAAAAAGGATAAAAGGCATTAAATAGTTCAATAAAATTTAATATATCTTATAATATTATAAAATGACTCCAATAAATAAAATTGATCTTATGATGGTATTATGTAACAATTTTTACATAAAAAAATTAAATAATATAAATAATAATATAAAAAAATGTTGGTTTTGATCAATACTAAAGGGTTTTTTCACTATTCATCAAAAATTAAAAGTTTTTAGAAAAATACAAAAAATTCACCCTAAGATAATTTTTAAAATCTAAATCCAAAATTGAAGTCCGTTTTGTAAATTAAAATTATTAACATTTCAAAAAAGTGGGTATTCCTATTTATAATATCTATTTTGATTGGCCCCGGTGTGAAAGAACTCGACGTACCGTGCAACACAAGCTGTTGTATTAATCAATGAGTGGTGTGCCATGGAATCCTGATATTTTTCATTATTCCCACATTCAAATAATCCCATCCTAAATATTTATATAATAAAACTGCATAAAATTTTTTGGGTGTTTCTTAATCATTATTTCATCAGGTTTCCACTTTGCCTCATTCATTTTATTGTTTTTCCAAATAACCTTTACCAGACGTTTCATCCGGTTTCTCAACAATTGTTCTATGGTATCATGAATTCTGATAGGCTCCTCACAATAAGGTAGATCGGGTTCCAGTTTTAATTATTCAAAGGTTAGTACATGCATCAGGTCTGGTATATATATTCTCAAAAGTGATATGTGGAACAAATCAATAACTTTTGAGAGATTGGGAAACATTACCAAACGGTAAGCTACAACTCCTATTCGTTCTAGAATATTAAAATTATCAATGTACTTGGGACTTAATTTACCCTTCTTACCAAAATGTAAAACATCCTTCCATTATTATACCTTTAAGAAAACATGATCACCTACATAAAATTCCAAATCCTTCCCATGCTTATCGTCATAGATATTTTTCCATCTTTGCGCTTCCTGGATGTATGTTTGGTTAATATTCAACTTTTCAATTGATTCCTCAAAATGTTTTAGGTCCTAGAAGTTTTCATTCACCAACATCATCTAAAAAGTTGATGTTATAAATCTCTCTCCATATAACAAATTATATTGTTCCATATGAATACTTTAATGAATGATATTGTTATAGGAACATTCAACCATAGTTAAATATTGATCCCCCATACATTGAAAGTCACGTGATAAAGATCTCAACATGTCATCAAATGTATTAGTTGTCCATTTTGATTGTCCATCAGTTTGAGGGTGGTAGGAAGTGCTTAAAAGAAGTTCAATATCTGAGGATTTCAAATGACTTTTCCAGATTCATGATGTAAAATATTGATCATGATCAGAAAATATTGATAGGGGTACACTTGGATGTCTTACAACATCATTAATATATGTTCTGGCTAAATGTTCAAGTGGGAAATATTCTCTTATAGTACAAAAATTTGATGACATAATACATTGACCGGTAATGACCCATATTGCATCATTACTTCTAAGATTCATTGGTAGCCCCATGGAAAATTCCAATGTATTATCATCCAATTTCTACTCATGTATGGGAAGAGGTTTCATGACTCATCCTTGATGTTGTCTTCCGCCCTTCCCATCTTGAAAAACCATACTTCTTGACACATAATCAGAAATATCACCCTTTATATTGTCCCACAAAAAAATTTACATCAAATATAAATACATAATTGAGCTACCATGGTGTATAGAAAAATTTGAGCTATGAATATAATCCAACAATTATCTTTTTAGATCATTTATAACAAGAACACAATGCCTCCTCCCAATTTTCATAATTCAATCTGCATATACGATGTCTGTCAATATACCATCTTCTAAAAAATTAATTTTCATTTGATACATCTCATTATTAGTTTGAGATCTTTTTTTCATTTCTATTAAAGATGGTTTGGAAACCATTTGAAAAAGTATCGATGTTTTACTTTGAGTGATTATTCCTTTAAACATATTTAAATGATCCGTGAAAATAGGATACATTTCAACTCTCATATTGTAAAAAACACCATGAGCCTTTCATCACAAATAATATGCCACCTTATTTTCCTTCCCTAGGAGGTAGTTTATATTGAAATTATAATCCTTGAGTAGATCAATCCCTCGTATTTTCCTCATATTATGTTCTTTCTATGGGAAAATATACTTTTATCTCTTCTTATTGGTATATATATCACATTATTCCACCAAGGAGGTAGTGTTTTCATATATTCAATGAAAATATTACTTCTTCTCACTCAAGATTATGAGTGGGATAGTTTTGTTCATGAATTTTCAGTTATCGTGATGTTAGGCAATAACTATGTCATTCTGCATAAGGACAAAACATTGTCCTTTCATTAAAGCATCACTAGAAATAACAAACCCATCATTTCCGGATTGTAGAGTCATGATAAGAGAATTTACTAATATTCTCTTTAGTTATTCATAAAATTCTTCACACACTTTTCTCCAAACAAATTTTGCTACATTACATGTGATCATGATTGATGGGTTTTCCAATCCGGTAAAATTATAGAGAAAACATCGTTAATTACATACTACACCAATAAAAATGTGTACCTCAGTTATACTCATCATTGCAATATATTATTGTATTTCTATTATCATATATGGATTAACATAGATTCCATTCATAGAGTAAATATGGACATGAAAATATATATCCTGATGCCAGAATTAACAGTTGAAAAACATACCATATAATTCATTTCTTCTAAGAGTCTTTAGAATTGTGCGAGAGTGATTTTCATGATCATTATAAATTTTGGAGTATACCAAGATATCATCATCAAATATAACTACAATTTCATCATGATATTCCTATAAAACACTATTCATTAGAACAATGATGATAGAGGGTGTATTAGTCAGTCAAAAAGGAATTATTGTAAATTAGTAATGTGCATAACTTGTACGAAGTAATGTCTTCAAAATATATTAATTCTTCATTCACAACTAATGATATCTAGATTGATGTTTAATATTTGAAAAATAATGTTCTCCTAAAATATGATCGAATAAATAATCAATTTGAGGTAAGGGATACTTTTTCATTATTTTTATAACAATGTTATATTTGGATTCAATTCACAACCTTATAGATCCATATTTTTTCTTAATAGAAATTTAAGGGGCTCCTCATAGAGAAATACTAGGGAGAATAAATACTTTTTCTTCAATTTATCATATAGTATCTTTTGTTCCACTAATTCCATAGTGGCCATTCTATAAGGGGTCTTCAATATGAGCCTAGAACCTAGAATTAGATCAATGGAAAACTAAATTTCTCATTCTTGAGGATATCCAGTTAAATCATCTAGAAACACATTAACTTATTCGTATACAATAGGTATATTCTATATTTGAAAATTTCAATCCTCATCCATAATTACTTCACTATCTTCTTCCACAATAATTAAATTTAGTATATCTACTCGAGTTGGATCCTGAGGAGAACCAGATAGTGATTTTTATGATTTAGTGATAAGGTATTCCTTGTCGTAATGAAAAATTGTAACCTCCTAATTCATACAATAAATATTCATATCATTGTCCAAAAAACAGTCCATATTGAGGATTATATAATATTACAAAAATGGTATGATGATAAGATAGGTAGAAAAAGAACCTTTGTATGCCATTATAGAAACTGATTAAGAAAACAGTATTGCAATGATACATCCTTTAAAATTTTCATCTGACAATACCCTTATAAAATAAAATTGAAAATTTCTATTTTTCTTGGAATACTGGGAAAATATGAAAGAATGTAATGATCCAGAATCAAATAAATAATTTTCTAAATTTTAGGAAATGATTAATGTTCCTTCCACCAAATCATGTGAAACATATACCTATATAGTTGTGATCGCAAAATCTTAGCCTTTCACCTTATTCCATTTCAGTCATTTTTTTCTTGATACTTTATACATTCATTTTTGAAATTCCCCATTTCATTACAATAGTAACATTCTACAATGATAGCCTCATCCCCCCTTGAAATCACATACTCAGTGGCCTTTTTCTCCACACATGTAATAGACTCCCATTCTCTTTATTAATGTACCTGGGAGTTTTTTCACACATTTACTTCTTTAGGGAAATTCATATTTTCCATTCTTCATATTATTTCTAATTCTAGAGTGTTAATCAGATCTCTTCTTCTCTTTCCCTTCTTTAATGTATTTACAATTAGTGAATTATTTTTTTAACCCGATACCGCATGAGTCAATATCATTGTATGATGAAATGGATTATTAGAATAATTCGTGATGGATAAATTGTTTTAACCCATTAAAAAATTGATAGATCATACTTCTTCGGTTAAGTATATAATTTGTTGCATTCCTTGATAACCTAGTAAAGTTATCCTCATACTTTGTGACATTCTCATTCTCCTTTATTTCATTAGACTTAGAAATTGACTTTCTATATCTGCTCGATGTTCACGAGTAATGTATTTTTCTATAAAAATATCATTAAACTCCCTCCATTCCATATCTGAATCTTATTCATCATCCTTTGTGTTCTGAATTAATGACTACCATTGATAAGCATCTCATGTGAGGAGATAAATAACCATGTCAAATTTTTCTCTTTCGCTACTCCCCAAAGAATGAAATATTATCTCTAACGAATTTATCCTTTGTTTAGAAAAAAATGGATTTGTAGTTCCATTTAATGTTAGTGTATTTTTTCTTCATTAAGCGGCCTAACATTTATCCTCCGCGTTGTGGCTCAATGTTCTCCATACGGGTATAGCTATTATTCATAACCAGAGTGAGATGTCCAAGTATGGTTATAAACTTTTAATCACTAGTTTCCTCATCATCTCCACAATAATTATCATGAGTAAGAGGTCAATACATACATGAATTATGTGCATTGATATAGTTTATATTCTTTCCAGTAAAATCCATTTCTAAAAAAATGAAATACACTAGATTAGTTTATGAAACCCAATACACTATTTAAAACTAGTAAAATACCATACATAAATTGAACAGTTTATGCATATAATCTATAATCATAAAAATGACTTTAGTGTGAAAATATTTATTCATATATCCTTTATAATGGTTTGAAATGAGAATGTAAATTATCCTAATCATATGCCTCGGGAGTGTCATAACCAAGAGTGCAGCTGAGCCCGTTGTCGTGCACCAGGTCTCATTCGAGACCAGCTCAAACAAGTGTTTTTAGGATTTACCCCATGATACATCTGTTCAAGAGCCACCTCTACCTACTTGTATCTTGATATATATGTATTGGTGGAAAAAATCACAAAATCACTAAATTACCAAAATTCTAGGATGTTCTTCTATACTAATCCTCAAAGTATATCTTAGTGTATTATTATCTAATTAGAGATTTTCTAAATCTACTTTCCATGGTTTTTATTAAACATTTATTAATTATAACTATAATTCCCCAACCCTAGTTACCTAGAGTATGTGCCTTATTACATAACATTGGAATGATCACAAGATATAATGTCTTGAAATACCGATTAGTTTATTATCCATCGGTGTACTTGATATATACAAATGTTTTACATTACATTATGAAATAAAAAACATTTTGTATCTTTAGAATAAACACATATCAATTAGACTATTCCCGTAGGTCAATCATAATATAATTCTTTGCATCTTGGTAAATATCATAAGAAAAGGTTGATCTTAGAAGCATAGTAAGGATAAAAATATGGCAGAAAGTATCATAAATATGCATAAACGTTTAAGGGAATGGTTATGACTAAAACACAAGCCTTTTACACATAAAAATCCACATAATATGACAATGATAAATCCAATAATGTAATTTCCTTATACACATGGCTATTTTACTAGTCCCATAATCACATGTAATATCAAAAACTAATTTTATAATGATGGAATGCATAATGTAAGATATCATAACCACATAATCAAGGCCTCTTGCCAATACTAAAAATAAGATTTTTTTTCAAGGCCTTTTTCCAAAACACATGTTTGTTTAATGAGACCTACTAATGCATCAAGGGGATGTAGTGGGCCTCACCCATCACTTACTAAGTCCAATTCATTAGTCTTATAAAATGGTTTAAACATAATACAAACATTTATAAAAAAAACTAGAATACAAAATGTCAATACATTAACCATAAACCATGAATGGTATAAAAATAGAAGATCCACATTCAATCATACAACAAAACATTAAATAAAATATGAAAGATTGTATCATAATAAATCTACTTCAATCAAACGTAATATCAGACAAATGATATTTATATAAATGGACTCAAAACTATATGATAGAAATATCACATTCAATTTTGAAATAATTAAAAGTCATGTAATTATAGAAAAACAATTATTTTTAAAATATTCATATAATATTGTTATGGATGATTATAATGTGTTATAATGGTGGATAATATTCCCAGCCACTATATATGTTAAAAAACATTATTTCCTTAATTTTTCAAAATGATATGAAAGTACCTTGATTGGGAAGGGACCGAAAGACTCCATTCAACCAATTTTTTTAATATTAAAACAATTGTATAAATTAATTTAACCCATATTCTAGTAAATTGTAAAAATATTTTAAAATATTTTTTTATGAAACACAAAAGTGGATGATAAAGAGGTCCTAGTAGATATTTACGTGTAAACAACCTCTGATAATAAAGAGATAGTATAATTAACTTATATCTTTTACATTATCTAAGTAGAGGGCACATTTAACTCTTGTATAATTTTGAAATAATTATTATTAAATTATTCAAGAACCACATAAAAAATATGATATCATAAATGATCTTCTAATATTGCATTGTTATTGATATTTCAGTAGTATCATTGTTTTCGGTGTTACCTGATACATTTTCTTTTATATGTTTTGTTACATATGGCATGTTTGTTATGGATAGGTTGTGTTTGTATAATATAAAAAATGATATTGAGTTCATAAAAATTATTTTTAGTCATCAAATAAAAATTAATTTTCTATGATTATGCTGGGGAATGAAATATCATCTTGTCTAGGAGACAGTAAGATTCACGTAAGCACGAGCAACAATATACTTCTTTTAGTGGTGAAATAATATGAAATTGGATGGTATATTATACATACCAAATCTTTAACATGTTATATTTATTATTAAAATAATTTAGACTCATTATTTTAACCATCCAAATAATGACGTGTTTAATGACAAACTACACCATGATGTGGAGACAGTAAGAAGTTAGTATGCACATTTGGTGACTTTGTCATTTATAGGATTGATTGAATAATGAAAATTATTGTAACATAGTTATAAAAAATATAAGTTTGTAGAAGTTACTAGTTAATTATTTTATTATATAAACTACAAATAAATAAGATATGGAAGATAAAAGAACCCTTGATAAAGACGATGAAGTAATTACCTCTTCTTCGTGTTTTTCCTTTTAATTTGATAAATGGGTTCCTTAGGTTGGATTTATGATAAACGTAATACCTATATGACTAATTTAGAGTATCTGGGTGGATATTTGGGTATGTTTTGGCCATGAATAAAGGCATTGTAGGTGTGAAATTAAGAAAAGGGATGGACCCTTTTATAAGAGAGGTGAGGGTCACTTTAGGAAAATATATAAGTATTATTTTATTTTAAAATTAGTTTCAGTTTATAATTTCTCCAAATGGATTTTTTTCGAGGATAATGTGGGTATGGGTCTAAAAACTCTAAAAAAATAGGTTTTAGACATGTTTAGTCCACCCTATTATCCTTATCTTTTAGATTTTACTATTAGTTAAATAGGTTAACTTTTACCATGTCTTGTGGTTTTATTATAATAAATGGTTAATAAACATACTATAAAATGCGCAGAGTACCCCATGTGCTACATTAATGACATATATATAATTATATATGTCCTTTGGCAGAGCCTTTTCTTTTAAAGAATATTATATAATTTAATAAAATAATTTTTTAATATACTCATTTATTCCAATTTTGACCGTATATTGTATTTGGTTTTTGTGAATGCCACAAAAACATGATTAAATCGAACTAAATATGTTGAATCATCCATAACATTATATATGTTCCAAAAAAATTTGTCTAATTCATCAAAATATTCAACTGACAATTATTTTAATATTTATAACATCAATTATTTAAATATTTTATTAATAATGTAATTAATGCATCATCATTGTGTCATACATAAGATTAATTATTTAATGTATACAAATTAAAAATATAATACCATGATATAGGAAATATTTTTATCGTTATAATTAATATTTATCGTTGTATGTATTTTTTTTATAACCATATATTAAAAATAACTTAGTCATTAAAATATGAAGTTAACACATTTAGCTATTCTTTAAATAATATAAAATAATTGTCTTATATAATCCAAGTGGATAAAAGGAATCATATTTTTGACCAAAGTATGATTTTGGTGGAAATAAATTTATCCAATATATTTATAATTGGTTTTAGGGTAATTATAATGTCATTTTTATCATTAATTACCCTATTTACTTTTCATTTGGATAAATAAAATTCAACAGTTACTATTCACCAAAAAAATTTATCCTATTGGACATAATATTACATAATAATGTCAACCATTTCTATTATAATTTTTAAAATCAATTCATAGAAGATATAAAGTTATATTTTACTAAAATTTGAAAATGTCCCTAAAAGGTGGGTAAAAGGTGTTAAATAGTTAAATAGAATTTAATTTCTCTGATCTTATTAAAAAATGATTCCAATGAATTACGATGAACATATATAGGTATTATGTATATATTTTATCTTAAAATATGTTTAAATAAAATAGATAATTATTTAAATAAAATGTCACTTTTGATGCAAAAAAGTGGTTTTCACTATTCATCAATGATTGAATTTTTTACAAAAATACCAAATATTCAACCTAAGATAATTTGATATTCCAAATTCAAAAAAATGTACATTTTTTAAAATAAAATTTCTAAAATTTCTAAAAGTGGGTATTACTATTCATAATAGCCTATTTGATTGGTCATGGTGTGCTTGAACTCGAAGTTATGTAAAACGCAAGATATTTCATTATTCAAATAAGGGCATACCAAGAAATATTGGGGTGATAAATTAGCACACATAAACACACAAAACATTATATTAGTCTGGATATCTACTATGAATAGTTAACATCCAATCATACATTAGTAAGTGGTTTGATCAGTAAGATTCGCTATTTCACCAAGATCCATCATTTAGCTTTTTGTAAAGGTAGTGTCATGTCTTTAGTGATATATAATCCAAAAAATTTTAATCTTTGATTAGAATTCAAATTTTTATTTCAAATAATTCAATATTTATTATGAAAAAACCTACAATCTAATAATGTATTTAATTTCATCCCTATAAATCATTTCTAATACAAATAGCATCATTTTTGAAACCTCAGTACACAACGAAAATTTTATTTATCCAAATTTAATATTATCAACATAAATTCTTAATACTATAACTTAATTTAAAATTATTTTAAGATATAATGTATAACTATATATAACTTTCATAAAATCTTTTGAAAAAAAATTATTTGATCATGTCATACCATGCTCTGGCTGATCTATTTAAACCATATAATTATTTTCTTAATTGAAAAAGAGGATTTGTTAAATGAGGGTTTTAATATCCATCGAATTGTTCCTAAAAACACCACTATGAAATAATTTAATAATAAACTCTTATCATCCATTTTATTTTATTTAATATTAAAGTGTCTTGTATGGGTGATCAATATTCTGATGGATTCTAGTCTAGCTACAATTTCAATGGTTTAGTCAAAATAAATATCTTTTTTGACTATATCAATGTGTAACCAATATTGATTTATTTATAAATATTATTTCTAGCTCATTACACATGTTTATAGATACCAATTTAGTTCCAATAATTAGGTTATCTTTGGGTTTTTCAACTAGTTCCCAAAATCACTTTATTTCCAATTGATTAAATACATATTCATTCCCATTACACATAATTAATCATTAATTTTATCATTGATTTTCTTAGGTTCTAGTTATAAAAAATAATCTTGATTCTCAACATGACTTCTAAGAGAATAAATTGTATGGTCCCCTTTTTCTTTGTCACCTACAACTACATCAAAGGGTTGATATCTAAGATTCCTAATGGATTTAGAGAATGATGAAATGGGTAATTTATTATCTTCAATAAGTTCTGATTGAAAGAGTTAAATATAGACATAAGATTTATCTAGAGGTTTGATATTATTTTCACAATCATAGGTATCTATATATATAAATGAAAAGTCATAGTCATAATTTTTTATAGAGATTTAAGGCTCATGGGGATATATCTCATCAAACATGATATTTTCAAATTCTTCCACAAGCATAGTAATTTAATTGAATATTAAACATGAATTACTAGATATAGAATATCTAAGGCAAATTATATCATCAATTTGGATTCAATGATGAAACATATCTCTCTACTACAGATGTTCCTTATTTAATCAACACATAGTGGATTTAGACCACCTATTCCTCAAGTTTGTGGAAGCTGCAGCAATGTGGATGGTAGTTTCTAGCATATTTGAAGTTCCACTACCTCAGGGAAATTCAATCGTGGAATTCATGTGAAACTAGACATTGATCATTCTACGTACAAAACTTAGGTATCGATTCCTAACTGCTATGGAATAGTTAACTAGTATTATATGGAAGTCTAGAAACAAGGTCATTTATGAGAAGAGGAAATTCAACATAGGTACTACGATTTCTTGGCTGCTCACTGGTGTACTTGAGGCTATTCTTCCAAAAACCAACTTCTATAGTAATTCTGGCCATGATCATTCTATTCTGAAGAGACCAAGAATCTAGTACATCTTCTCTCCACATCATGGCACAATTGAAGGGATTTGGAAACATCCTTTCCAAGGATGGATCAAGATCAACACTAATGGATCCTCTTGAGGTAACCTGGGTAACTTTGGCTTTGGGGTAGTTTTTCGGGATCATACAGGGAGTGTTGTTGGTGGCCTATATGGCTTTTGTGGCTTCACCACTGATCTTGATGCTTAGATGAGTTGTGTTATTGAATAGGTTGAGCAAGCTGGTAGAAGGGGTTGGGACAAGATGTGGGTTGAATTTGACTCCACACAAGTGGTTATTGATATTATGACATCTACACTTTATCCTTCTTAAAAATTGACCAATAAATGGTCAGAATAATTGGATCTTCACTGCTCAATGCAGCAAATTGTTACACATGTCTATAGTGAAGAAAATGTGGTGACTGATGGTCATGTGATCAATGGTGTCAATGGATATGAAATTCATTGGGAGGATCATGTTCCAGGTGATCTTGTTTCCTCTATAAAGAAGGATCAATGTAAGGAATAATCTTTTAGACTACTATATGTGCATTTTCTCAGATCTATAAAGGGAACTTGATTTTCTGGGCAAGATCTTGGTGTTTCAAAAAAAAAACTAGTAGTTCATAAACAATGAGCATGGTTTGAGTAATTTTTTTAGGGTTTATATTTCTTCTCTCTACGACACCATTCATTTTTCATGTCCATGGATTACAGAAGTTTTTTTATTGAATTTTTTTAGAATAATGATTAAATCTATTGATTTTTAAACTCAAAAAATTATTAATTATAAAGGAATTAATTCTTATACCAATAATATATTTTATAGATATAGCAATTTTGAAAAAATATGAAAGATATATACTTTTTATATAAAGGAAAAAAAACTCATGTATATAATGAATAATCATCTATTATAGCATAGTTATAATGATTTATTCGTAAAATACAAACTCTTGAAGGTCCAAACAATTCCACGTGAACTGAATCTAATTGTTTATAAGTTGACACCTCATTCATTGGTGTGAATGTGATTTTATGTAGCCTTCTATTTTGATAGAGAATGAAGACTATTTCTATTATGAATTAATGTTCAGGGAGATCATAAACAAAACCTTTCAGATTTAGATTTATAATAGAGTGAATATTTCAATGGCCGCTCCTCCTATACGAAATCCATGATGCATAGTGAAAGGCAGTAAATAAAGAAACATTTTATAAAAATAAGGAATTTTAATTTTTTTAATGTTGGGTCCGAAGCGTCATTTTATTATTAAATAAATGTAAAGTCCCCTTTTAGTTGGTTATAGGGAGGCCAATTACATTTCCTAAAGGCCCAATGGGTATGTTGCACATTACTTGGACCATTGGCCAAAATTATTGTCCTAATACCTATTCTTGGAATAGTACATCTACAATACCCTACTACTACAACCGTTCCTTTTACATGCTCCTACTATTGTGTCATGCCGCTACTATAGTGTCTCTGTTGCTACAACATCTCCGCTGCTACATTGCCGCTATAGTACAAATGCCCATTGGGTTTTAAAACCTCATTTGTTATGTATGATTATGTGTTTCTTACCAATAATCCATACCCTAACTTCATAGAATTTTAATCTAAATAATAAATATTATAATATTTAAAAGTAGTAATAAATAAAAAACTTTTAGAATCATCAAATTTAAAAAAATATTTGCTATATTCACATTTTAACCATCATAATAAAATATTCAATTTTAAGATAGTTATATTTTTATCGAACATCAAATAATACTTTTTATACTAAAATAATATTAGAGTTACCAATTTGACCAGGTCCAATTATCATAACATTGACATTATATTTGAATGGGACATGTCCAATAACAAATTTCATCAAAATATTGAAACATGAGTAGTCTATATTCTTATTTCTTGAACATCCAATGTCCGGATACAGTATGTTCTTACTAGAACATTTTAAAATATTTTACATTAAAAAATAATGTTTATGTAAAATGAATTTTGGAACTTGTATTTTCATTAGCCTATAAATATATGTAATTAGAGATTTAGGAATATATAATTGATTAAAATGTTTCATAAAAGAATAAGGATGAATAATTGAACTAAATACTGTATCATGTCATGTTTATGAAGAAGTAATAAATGAATTAGAAAAATTGTATCTTAGGGAAAATTTACCTTTATTAATTTTTCTCTATCCTAGTTGGTATCCAATTCATATGGTATATCGAGCAGTGGGTTACTTACCAAGTATCAAGGTAAGGGTTTTTTCCACTATTGAACAAAACTAAATAATTATTTAATGGTTAATTGGATAATTTATTCTAATTATTATCATTAATAAATTAAGAATATGTATCATTATCTATTGTAAGATCATTTTTAAAATGTGACGACATTAAATGTTGGTTTCTTAATTTTTTTTAAAAAAAAATTATTTCTTTAAATGTTACTTCCATAATGTTATAGTATTACAATAAATCATCACTCAAAATTATATCATTTTAATTTTCAATATAAAAATCATTTGATTTATGATATAGTGATACAAGGAAAAAATTTATTAGCTCATACGTGATTCTCATGAAACACATATTTCCTCTACCATTTATATCTTCAGTTCTTCAGTCAGAATCACGTAATCTATTCAATGAGTCACTCCATGTGGTTTTCATATCATTTTTTAATTATTTCCATTTTCATCATAATATTTCATATATATTATCTTCATATATTCCACTTTAGTTATTCCTTTTACCATTTATTCATAACATATTTCTTTATTTCCTAAATCATCCTTCTTTATTTTTATCAAATTAATTTTTTCATAATACTTACCTATTTAGTTTGGTTACATGTATTATATTTTCATTCTATAAAACTTATTAAATCATCTTATTAGATGGGTCATATCTTTAACACTTTCTAATGAGGATTCATCGTCAATAATATTTTCGGCATTGATCTTTTTATTTTTTTCATTGATTCGTTTGTATTGAAAGCTACATACTTTATAATTTTCATCATATTATTCCTTTTATCATTGAGTTTCACTTCATACATCATCATATTTTCTGGAAATATCTTTTATTTGTAACATATGTCACATAATTCCATTATTAAATCCTTTGATCCTCTCTTCATATCTTATAAATTTCTAAGTATGATAATTACTTGGGGCATAACAGCAAAATGTTTCCCATGATAATGAATCATATTCGAAATTTCAATGATCCTAAGATTCATATCTGAAATTTTTTCATTAGGATACATATGAAATTAACCAAATTTAATAATGGGATTATTTATGTACATTTCGTTGACATTTTAAATTACATCGATTGAAACAACCAGTGTATCCCAAATCTCAAAAGAAGTAGCACATAAATATATTATTTTGAATTATTTGTCTCCCATAGTAAAATATAAATCATTTATATAAATATAATTAAAATACTAGTATGTATTAGTGGAATCACTCCAATATCATATAGGATCTTTAGGTTATTCATAATTATCCATGATAATGATCCAAATATGAAACCCCATTCCCTCTAAATAAATTTTAAATATAATTTTCCATTAGGAATTACTATTTCCATTCAACTATAGAGGTATATTAGTAAATTTTCCTTATTTTATATTATTATATTTAAATAAATAAAATTATAAATAAAAAATTATGATATTTAATAAAACTAGATCATAGTAAAAATATTTTTGAATATTTATCTAATAAATAATTATAGTCTGGTGAACCACTAAATGGGTGAATTGTGTTTCTTCGAAAATTTATGTTAAAAAATTGATATTTAATTCCATAAATTTAATAATATCTCAATGATAATCAATAAAATTGAAATATAAAGTTTTATTTTTCAAATAGTTTCTCAAAAGTTGAATCAATAATCTTTTAAAATAATTTTGAATGCAATTAATCATTTGAAACTAATTTTATTGACAAATAAATGTATATAAAACAATGGAATATTGTTAACTATCAATATAACATTTTTCTTTCCTAAACTATAATTCCCCAATACTGGTTACCCAGAGTCAGGGTATTATTACATAGCATTGGCATAATCCCAAGAATTATCAAGTCTTGAATGACTGATTAGTTTAGAATCCATGGAATAACTAGATAGATTCATAAAGTGTACAATATATCATAAAGTCAAAACTACTACAACAACATAATGTCTTTATATTCCCTCACAATTTCCATGAAGGTCATTCATAAATTACTTATTCACATCTTCGAAATAATAAGACATTGAAAGGGGTGAGCTCAGATGCTCAAAAAAGATAACAATATTGTAGAAACATTCAAAAATAATAATAAACATTTAAGGCAATGTATAACTAAAACGGAATCCATCTAAACATGAACATCAGCATAATATGGAAAAGATAAAATTAAATAATGACATTTAATTTTTCACATGTATATTCTACTAGTCTAATATTCATGTGCAATATCAATAACCACTTTCAAAATGATGGAATGCATAATGCCAGACTATCATAACCACATAGTCAAGGCCTCATGTGAAGACTACAAATAAGATTTCATCAAGGCCTCTTTCCAAGACATTAGTTTTTCTCATGAGACCTACAGATGCATCGAGGAGCTATAACAGGCTCCATCGATCACTTATTATGTCGAATGCATTCCTCATATGAATAGGTTTAAACATAACATAATCATTCTTATGAAAACTAGCATATGAAATGTCAACACTATCTACATTAACCATTAATGGCATAAAAATAACACATCCACACTCAAACATATCAAAAAACCATCAATACAATATTTAATTTTTGTATCATAATGAATGAACTTCAAATAATCTTAAAATCCATCCAAGGATGTTGACATAGTTGAAATAAAAACTATTTGAGAGAAATATTTATTTTTTGAAATCATTTAAAAGTCACATAATTTTAAAATAAAAAAATAAATTGAAAATATCCTTAAAATCTTTTAAGGGATGCATCGATGATTTTATAATGGCAGAAAATAGCTGCACCAGCTGTTTAATTTAAAAAAAGACATTCTTGCCTTAATTCTGTCGAAAAGGTTAAATAGGACCTTGTTTGGAAAATGACGGAATGATTCCATTATAAACCTCTTATAAAAATTCCAACGAGGGTATAAATTAATTTAACAGATATTCTAGTAAATATTAAAAATGTTTTGAAATACATTTTTAAGAACAAGGATGTGGATGATAAAGAAGTCATATTAGATAATTACATATGAACAACCTTGAATAATAAAGAGGTTGTAGAATTAAACCTTACCTTCTACTTTTACTTTTTTGGGGGTAGGTTAACCTCATGTATAATTGTGAAATCATTGATATTAAATTATACAAGAATAATATACATTAATATGATAACATATATGATATTTTAACATTGCTTTGTTAATAATATCTTAGTATTATCGTCGTTTCGGGTGTCAACTTACTCATTTTCTTTTATATGTTTTGTTACAAAATACATGTTTGTTAAGGATAGGTTGTATCTTATTCATATCCATAATGATATTATGTCTTTAAACATTATTAGTAATCATCAAATGAGAATTATACATGAATGGATACGATGGGGAATGAATCTGATCACGCTCGTGGGGACGGTAGTCCATACGTACACACGAGAGACCATATCATTCTTTTGATATTAAAATAATATATAATTGGATGGTATATAATGTATACATAATAATTATCATGATATATTTACTATTTACATGAATTATAAATCCTTATTATACCCATCTAAATAATAATATATTGAATAACAATTACATCACGACGTGTAGACGGTAGGTCGTACGTACGCACGTATGGTGACATGTCACTCAAGGGATGGATAGAATAATGGATTTGGTTGTTTCATATTTATAAAAACATAAAAGTATATATATTATACTTGAGTTATTATTTTAGAATGGAAATAACAAGGAAAAAAGAAGATGAATAAGAAAGGGACTTGAAAAAGGGTGGTGAAATCAATACCTCTAAATTGGGTTATTCCTTTTTATTTGATCAAAAGGGATCCTTAGGTTGGATTTCTGATCAAACTAATTCCTCTAGGTCGAAGTGGGGAATGTTTAGAGAGTATTTGGGTAGGGTTTTTCCGATCCAAAAGGCTTTTAATGTGTGAATTTTTGAGAATGTGGAGTTCCCTTTTATAAGAGTGGTGAGGGGCACCATTGGAAAAGTGAGAAATATTATGTTATAATAAATTCAAATTTAGTTTATAATGGATCTAATGTGGATTATGTAAAGGTTAAGGTGGAGATAGGTCAAAAAATACTCAACCATTAGGTTTTAGGCAGGTTTGGGTCACAATATTAACATTATCGTTTAGTTTTAAGTCGTAGTTAATTAGTTTGACATTTACCATGTCACGTTGTATTTTTATATTATATAGTAAATAAACAAACTATATACATCCAAGAAACCCCCAAGTGGTCAAATAATTATATAACTATCATTATATAAGTCTCTTGGCAGGACTTTATATTTTTAGGAATTGAATATCAATAATAATATAATATTTGTTTTAAAAACTCTTTTAAGTCAATTTTGACACTATTTCGTATATGATTTTTAGCCTGATTACTTAGAAAAAAAATAATTAAATTAATAATATCATGTAATATTAACCTATAAAATTATTTTCATTCATAAAAAGACTAAAATTACATTTATTTGGGTATTGTTTATCAATTATTTTATTATTTAATTAATTAGGTCATTACTGCATCACCATTGTGTCATAAATAAATTACATTATATAATGACTAAAAAATATAAATAAAATACCATTATGTAGGAAATAATTTTATATTTCTAATTATTATCTATAATCGAGTTTATCTTCTTTATAAACCTATATTAAATTTTTTTGGTTATTAAACCTTGATTTTAACTCTTTGAACTTTTCTTTGAATTAAATAATAATAAATTTCCTTATCTAATCCAAGTGGACCTAACTGATAATATTTTATTTCTAATGCTGTTTTTGGTCGAGATACACTTTTCCAATAAAATTAGGACATGTGTTAGGGTAATATTAACCGTGTCTCTCGAATTTTCTAAATTCCACTCACTGAAGCGGTAAAATTAATTTTTATGTGAATTTACAAATTCTCTTATGAGGTGGGTAAAAGACGGTGAAAAGTACAATAAATAATTTTATATATCTAAAATTATTTTGAACTAACTCCAATGAATTACATTGGACATATATAGATATTATGTCCCTATTTTGACCTTAATTAAATTTAAATAAAATAAATAATTATTTGAATAAAAATTATGTTTTAAACTATAACTTATTGTTTTTTCACTGTTCCTCAAACATTGAATGTTTTTAGAAAAATACAAAAATTTCACCCTTAGATAATTTTGATATTTAAAATCTAAAAATGATGACCATTTTGAAAGATAAAATTTATAAAATTTCAAAAAGTGGTTATTACTATTCATAATGGCTAGTTTGATTGGTTGTGGTGTGTGTTAGATCATGAAGTTGCATACAATACACGCTACTGTATTATACAAAGAGAATTGTACCGTAGAAGTCTGGGGTGTTACATTCTCCCCTCTTTCAAATAATTTCTTCCTTGAAACTTCTAGAATACTACCACATTAAAATACTTGAGTCGTTCTTCATCATTAGTTCCCCGGTTTCCAACATTGTGTCTTCCATATTATGGTTTCTCCATGAAAATTTTACCAGAAAATTCACCTGGTTTCTCGGTACTTGTTCTCTTGTATAAATAATCCTGATGGGCTCTTCACAGTTTGACGGATTGGGTTCCAGTTCTAATTCCTCGTAAGTGAGTACATGAGTTGGGTCATTCATGTATTTCCTCAACAGTGATACGTGGAACACATTGTGAAATTTGGAGAAACTTGGCAGCATTTCCAAACGGTAAGCTAAAACCCCATTTCATTGTAGAATTTCAAAAGGTCTGATGTACCTATGAATCAGTTTACCTTTCTTACCGAAACGTATAACTCCCTTCTATGGAGATACCTTCAAGAAAACATGATCGCCTACCGGAAATTCCAAATCCTTCCATTGGTAATCAGTATAGCTCTTATGCCTACTTTGAGATTCATTTATGTGGTTTTGGATTACCATCACCTTTTCCATCGTTTCCTTTACTAGTTATGGACCTACGAGTTTTATTTCACCAATTTCATCCCAACAGGATGGTGTGCAACATCTCTTTTCCATATAACGCTTCATATGGTGCCATCTGAATACTCGAATGCAAGCTATTGTAAAAAGAAAATTCTACCATATGTAAATATGGATCCCACATACCCTGAAAGTCATGTGAGTAGGATATAAACATTTCTTCTAAGTCTTGAATAGTCCGTTCTGATTTTCCATCAGTTTGATTGTGGTAGGCAGTGCTCAAATGAAGTTCAGTATCCAAGGCCTTTTGATGACTCTTCCAGAATCTTGAAGTAAAATGAGGATCATGTTCACAAACAATCGATAAGGGTACTCCATTAAAACTCATTACATCATTAATATATAGTCTTGTTAATCTTTCATGTGGTAGATCTTCTTTTATAGCAAGAAAATGTGATGACATGGTAAGATGATCAACAATAACCCATGTTGCATCGTTCCTTCTAGGAGTCTTTGGTAGTCCCATGGCAAAGTGCATCTTGATATTATCCCATTTCCACTCAAGTATAGGAAGAGGTTGTAGTACTTTACCAGGTTATTGCCTTCCAGCTTTCACTTGTTGCCAAACCATACATCATGACACAAAATCAGCAATCTCCCTCTTCATGTTGTCCCACCAAAAATGTTCCTTCAAATCTCTATACATTTTGGGGTTCTTAGGGTGCATAGAGAAATTGAAACTATGAACATCATCCAATAATTCTCTTTTTAGATCAGGTATATCGGTAACAATATGTCTCTTCCAAAACATCAAAATTACATCTTCATACACAAATTCACTCAATTTCCCATCATTCAAAACCTTAATCTTCCTTTGTATCTCTTCATCATCTTCTTGAGAACTCTTAATCCTTTCTAGTAATGATGTTTTGGTAATCATTTGAAAAAGCATTGATGTTTCACCTTCCATTGTTATTACCATGTCCATCTTCAACAGATCCGTGAAAATTGGATCCCTTTCAATTCTCATATTGTTCAAAACACCATGATATTTTTTTATCAAATCATCTTCCACCATGGGTGCATTCCCCGTGTGGTAGTTTATCGTGCAATCATAATCCTTTAGTAGTTCATGCCATCTCATTTTCCTCATGTGGAGTTCTTTTTGTGAGAAAATATACTTCAAACTCTTGTGATCGGTATAAATCTCACATTTTTTACCATAGAGATAGTGTATCCAAATAGTCTGAGAAAAGATTACAATAGCTAAATCAATAACATGAGTAGTATAGTTTTTCTCATGAATTTTTAGCTATTGTGAGGTATAAGAAACAACCCTATCATTCTGCATAAGGACACAACCAAGTCCTTTCTTCGATGCATCACTATAAATAAAGAAACCATAATTCCCCAATGGAAGTGTCAATATAAGAGAATTGACTAATTTTCACTTCAGTTCTTCAAAACATTATTATCACTCTTTTGTCCAAACAAATTTATCCCCTTTACGTGTGAGCATTGTTAATGGGTTAGCCAACCGGGAAAAATTTTGGACGAAACATCGATAATAACCTGCTAAACAAATAATACAGCATACCTCAGTTGTACTCATCAGTGCAGGCCATTCATGGATTGTCTTGGTCTTTGAAGGATCAACAGAGATTCCATCTTTGGAGACAATATGGCCAAAAAAATAAATCTTCTGAATCCAGAATTCACACTTGCTAAATTTCCCATATAATTCATGTCTTCTCAGAGTCTTCAGGATAATGCCTAAGTGATTTTCATTATCTTAGTAGATTTTGGACTATACCAAGATATAATCAATAAATACCACAAAAAATTCATGTACATATTCCTTGAAAACACTATTCGTTAGATCCATGAATACAAAGGGCGCATTAGTCAGCCCGAAAGGCACTACTTTAAACTCGTAATGCCCGTACCTTGTTTGAAATGATGTCTTCAAAATTTTTCCCTTCTTCACACACCACTGATAGTATCCAGACCAAAGGTCAGTCATTGAAAAGTATTGAGCACCATGTAGTTGGTCAAACAAATCATCAATGTGAGGTAGGGGATACTTGTTCTTTAATGTTGTTGCATTGATCTCCCTGTAGTCAATGCACAATCTCATAGATCCATATTTTTTTAACAAAAATAATAGAGGCTTCCCATGGAGAAACACTAGGGAAAATAAATCCCTTATTACTCAATTCCTCTAGTTGTTTCATTACTTCAACTAATTCCATAGTGGCCATTCTATAAGGGGTCTTTGATATAGGCCTTGATCCAGGAATTAAATAAATGGAAAACATAACATCTCATTCTGGAGGATGTCCAGGTAAATCTTCTGGAAACACATCTACATATTATTTCACAATAGGTACATACTCTCTTTGAAGATTAAATTCCTAACCCACTGCCGTTTCATTCTCTCCCTCCCCAATAATTGAATTTAGTTGAGCTAATGGGGGTGTATCAAGATTAGAATTTGGTGGTGATGATTCTGATCTAAAAATAAGGTGTTCCATATCATCATCATAAAAAATCGTAACCTCCTTCTTCTTACAAAAAATCTTCACATCATGGTCCGAAAGCCAATCCATACCAAGGATTATATAAAACTCAATCATAGGTATGACGATGCGATCAGTAGATAAAGAACATTTATGTGCTCTAATGGAGACTGATTCACAAAACTTTTTTTCAATGATACTTCCCTTAAGAGTTTTAATGGACAACTAATTTGTTAAATCAAATTAGAAATATCTAAATTTTTAGAAAACTAGGAAGATATGAAACAATGCTATGCTCCAGAATCAAATAATGCACTTTATTAACTTTAGAAAACTTTTAAATTAACTGCCACCACATCATTCAGAGCTTTTACCTCAGCAATAGTGATAACATAAGCTTGGCCTTGATCCCTTGGACTTTTCTGATGTATGTTCCCCTGAATCTTAGGACATTCATTGTCATAATTTTTCATCTCTCTGTAGTTGTAGCATTGAACATCTGTAGCTTCTTTCTTCCCCTTATAATAACGAGATTGGTGGCCTGTTTCACCACACTTGTAAAAGACTCTCATTCCCTTCAATCAAGTACCAGGGCATTTCTTCCCACATTTATTGTAGGATGGATATTTAAATTTTCCCATCTTCCACTTATTTTAATTCCTAGATTGATCAGCAGATCTCTTCTTCTCTTTCTTTACTTTTAAGTCATAAGACTTAGATAAATCATTTCCTGTCTTGATAGCACACAAGACAATATCTTTGTATGACGAGAAGGATTGTGACACAAATTCTCGATGAAGAAATGGTTTTAACCCATCAATGAAATGATAAATATTTCTTCTTGGCTTACATATATAATCTCTATAATACCATGCTAACCTTTTAATGTTACCCTCATACATTACGACATTCTCATTCACCTTTTGTCTCAGTTATAGAAATTTCCATTCCATATCTGCACGATGGTCACGAGGAAAGTATTTTTTTAAAACAGATCTTTGAACTCCCTCCATTCCATATTTGATACTTCATCATCTTATTTCATGTTTTGAATCAATGACCACCATTGATCAGCATCTCCAGTACGGCGGTAAACTACCAGGAAAACTTTTTCCCTTTCACTACTCCCCAAAGCTTGAAATATTTTCCATATGGAACTTATCCATTAATCAGCTACCAATGGATTTTCACTCCCATTTAATGTTGGTGGTTTTGCCTCATGAAGCGATCTAACATTGATCCTCCACATTGTGGATTAGGGTGATCCATAAGGGTAAGATTATTATTCATAACCTGAGTGAGTTGTCCCAGTATGGTGATAAGATGATTAGCACCAGTTTCATCACCAGTTCCACTATAATTATATTGAGCAGGTGGGAAATCCCTACATGGAGTATGTGCATTGATACAGTTTCCATTTCATCCACTAGGTTCCATTTCTAAACAATGGCATAAACTAGATCTGTTTATGAAACAAAATACATAATTCCATAATTGTAAAAGACATAAAATAAATTAAACTTTTTATGGATATAATCCATAATCCTAAAAATGTTTTCTTTGAGTAAGTATATACTCATAAACCCTTCATAATGGTTTGTAAAGAAAATGAGAATTATCCTATGCATATCCCCCGGGAGTGTCCTAACTAAGAGTGTAGAAAGGCCTGTTTTCATGCACCAGCTCCCGTTAGAGTCTAGATCAAAGCTGTGTTTTTGGGTTTTACCCTAGGTAAATCTGTGCCAGAGCTGCCTCTACCTGCTCGTATCCAGAAAGGGATGTATTGCTCATAAAACTCACAAAATCTCTACACTACCAAAATTCTAGGAATCTCTTCTAGTCCTATCCTCAATGTACATATTTCGGTTATGTGCTCTAATCAGAGTTTATCTACATCCATATTCCATTGTTTATACTAAACTTCCTCTAATAAAAACTGTAATTCCCTATCCCTAGTTACCCAGAGTCGGTGCATTATTACATAACATTAGCATGATCACAAGAAATATCAAGCCTCGAATGACCGATTAGTTTAGTATCCATGGAGTAACTAGATACATTCATAAAGTGTACATTACATCATAATGTGAAAACTACTACAACAACATCTTGTCTTCATATCCCCTCATACAATCCTCACAGGTCATTCATAAATTATTTCATCACATCATGGAAAAAATAAGACATTGAAAGGGGTGAGCTTAGATGCTCAGTAAGCATAACAATATAGGGGAAAATTTATAAATAAGCATAAATATTTAAGGAAATGTATAACTCAAATGAAAGCCTTTTAAACTTGAACTTCAGCATAATATGGAAAATATAAAATGAAATAATTCCATTTACTTATTCACATATATATTCTACTAGTCGAATAATCACATGCAATATCAATAACCACTATCATAATGATGGAATGCATAATTCCAAACTATCATAACCACATAGTCAAGGCCTCGTGCCATGACTAAAAATATTATTTTGTCAAGGCCCCGTACCAAGAAACTAGTTTGTCTCATGAGACCTATCGATGCATCACAAAACTATATCGGGATCAACCCATTACTTATTAAGTCCAATGCATTCATCATATGAATAGGTTAAAACATAACATAAACATTAATGTTAAAACTACATACGAAATGTCAATACTTTCTCCATAAACCATGAATGGTATAAAAATAACACATCCACCATCAATAATATCACAAAACCATCCATAAAATATGGATGTTTTTTATCATAATAAATAAACTTCAAATAAGCTTAAAATCCTTCAATGGATGTTGACATAGATGAAATCAAAACTATTTGAGAGAAATATCCCTTTTTTCAAATCATTTAAAATTCACATAATTATAAAATAAAACATTTACTTTGAAAATATAATAAAAATATTGTAAGGAAAGCTTCAATGATTTTATAATGGCGGAAAATAGCCGCACCCCCTGTATAAGTTAAAAAAAGACATTCTTACCTTAATTCTGTCGAAAAGATTAAAAAGGACCTTGTTTGGAAAATGACAAAATAATTCCTTTATAAACCTCTTATAAAAAATAAAACAAGGGTATAAATGAATTTAAAACGTATTATATTAAATATTAAAAATGTTTTGAAATGTACTTTTTAGAAATATCGTTTTGGATGATAAAGATGTCCCAGTAGATAATTACATATGAACAATCTTGAATAATGAAGAGGTTGTATAATTAACCCTTACCTTGTACATTTCCTTAGTTGGGGGTAGGTTAACCTCCTGTATAATGGTGAAATAATTGTTATTAAATTATAAAAGAATCATATACATTAATATGATATCATAGAAAATCATTTAACATTGCTTCAGCAATAATATATTAGTATTATCATCGTTTCGGGTGTTATCTTACTCGTTTTCTTTTATATGTTTTGTTACCTAAGCCATGTTTGTTATGGATAGTTTGTATATTATTCATATAAATAATGATATTAAGTATTTAAACATTATTATTAATCATGAAATGTGAATTATACTTGAATGGATACGATGGGGAATGAATCACATCACGTTCGTGAAGTCGGTAGTCCGTACGTACGCATGATCGACAATATCATTCTTTTGATATAAAAATAATATATAATTGGATGGTATATAATGTATACATAATCATTATCATGATATATTTATTATTTAATTGAATTATACTTCATTAATATACCAATCTAAATAATAATATATTGAATAACTACTACACAACGACGTGGAGACGGTAGGCCGTACATATGCTCAAATGGTGACATGTCATTCAAGGGATGTATAGAATAATGGATTTGGTTGTTAAATATTTATAATAACATCACAGTATATAGAATATGCTGTATTTATTATTTTAGAATGGAAATACCAAGGAATGATGATGTTGATGAAAAAAGGAACATGAAAAAGGGTGGTGAAATCATTACCTCTTAATCGTGTTCTTCCTTTTGATTTGATCAAAAGGGCTCCATAGGATGGATTTCTGATCAAACTAAGGTCACTATGTCGAAGTGGGGGATGTTTATAGAGTATTTGGGTAGGGTTTGGCCAAGGGAAAAGGCTTTTAATGTTTGAATTAGTGAGAAGGTAGATTTCTTTTTTATAAGAGGGGTGAGGGGAACCTTTGGAAAAGTTAGAAATATTATTTTATAATAAATTTATATTCGGTTTATAATGGCTCCAACATGGACTATTTAACAGTTAAGGTGGGGATAGGTCTAAAACTACTCAAACTATAGGTGTTAGACAGGTTTGGGTCACTATATTAACCTTATCATTTAGTTTTAACTCTTAGTTAATTAGTTTGACATTTACCATATCACATTGTATTTTTATATTATATAGTTAATAAACTTACCATATACATCCAAAAGAACCCCAAGTGGTTCATAAACGATATAAATATCATTATATAAGTCTCTTGTCCGAACCATAGATTTTTAGGAATTGAATATCAATTAATTATATAATATTTTTTTTTAAACTCTTTTATTTCATTTTTGAAACTATTTGCTATAAGATTTTTTTGAAAATAATAATAGCATGATTACTTAAAAACAGCATAGTTAAATTAATAATAACATGTCATATTATCCTATAAAATAATCTGAATTCATATAAAGTATCAAATTACATTTATTTGGGTATTTATATTATCAGTTATTTTATTATTTCATTAATTAGGTAATTACTACATCCCCATTGTGTCATAAACAAATTTAATTATTTAATGTATAAAAATTATAAATAAAATACCATTGTGTAGGAAATATTTTTAGATTTATAATTAATATTTATAATAAAATTTATCTTACGTATACCCCTATATTAAAAATGTTTTCGTTATTAAACCTTGATTTTAACTCTTTTAACTCTTCTTTGAATTAAATAATAATAAAAGTCCTAATATAATCCAAGTGGACATAAATAATTATATTTTATTCCTATGGTTGTTTTTTTCTAGATACACTTGTATAATAGAATTAGTGCATGTGTTAGGGTAATATTATTATTTTGTTTACCCTTAATTTACTTATTTACATTTAACCGTGGTAAATAAAAGTAAAAAGTTACTATTCACCAAAAATTATTTTCATCTTATTGAACAACATTATATTCCTTGATATTAACCCTGATCCTTGGATTTTAGAATTTCCACTCACAGAAGCGGTAAAATTATGGTTTATGTGAATTTCCAAATTCTCCTAGGAGGTGGGGAAAAGAGAGTGAAAAGTTTAATAAACATATTTATGTATCTGGTCTTATTCTGAACTAACTAAAATGAATTACATTGAACATATATAAGTATTATGTATTTATTTTGACCTTAATTAAATTTAAATAAATAAATAATTATTTAAATAAGAAATCTTTTTTAAATTATAACTCGGTGTTTTTTAACTATTCATCAAAAATTGAATGATTTCAAAAAAATACTAAAATTTCACCATAGGCTAATTGCGATATTACGAATCTAAAAATGAATTCCATTTTGAATGATAAAAATTCTAAAATTTAAAAATGTGGGTATTACTATTCATAATGGCTAGTTTTATTGGTTGTGGTGTCTATTAGAACTTGAAGTTGCGTACAACACACTCTACTGAATTATTCAATGAGAAGTGTACCGTAGAAGCATGGGGTGTTACAAAACATCTAAAATAGCATTTTTGATAAAATATAAAACAATAATATACTACATATTTTGAAAATTTAACATGGGGTTTAGTCAATAAGGGACAAAATCCCCTCCATACGGTAATAACCTACAACCAAGAAGTACTAATAAAATAAACTGATCCACAAACATGATCTAGTTTTACAAACAAACACACATAAGGATATGTTGGAAAATGTAATATTTCATTGTCCAATTTGAAAAAATAATTGGTCACATTTGACCTATTTTATATTTCATTATGGTAATACAATATAAATAGTCGAAAGAGTATCATGTTCTATCCAATTTAATACAAGAGAATATGTTATAAAAATATAACTAGTAAAAAAATTTATTGAAGTAATAACTAAAACATAATACAAAATATATAAAAGATAATAAATATGATTCATATAAATTTGATGTGAAATAAACGTTTATAATTATTTTAATTTGACATTAAAATTATTCAACCAAGATTGCATTTGAAGAGCTGTAAAAGTGTCTATTTCAAGATGTTCTGAACATTTCCTCTTTGTAGAACCTGCATGAGTGTGACCCTATGTAACTTTTTTAGAGGGAACACATTATCCTTAAACTCACCCAACTTCACATTATTAGAGTTATCACCATAAAAATTATTTTCCTCCAAAATTATACATGGAAGAATAAACAATACAACATCAAATACACAAATTCATCAATTAATGCTTTAAAAAAATATCATTTCATATTTCAAAATTCTATATAAGAAACATAATTGGTTGGTTGTGTAGTGGATTTAAATAGGCATACCTTATATCTGATTGATCATGTATTCATTTTTCTGAGGTAATCCAAGTAGTCATTTTATTCACCTTTTTAATTACTACAAAAGTGATTTCACCAATGATGGAAATATCCAAATATATGATTTTTCAACACAGCATAATGATCAGGTAAACATTTTTCATGCTGCTGATTAATTAAATCCATGTAATTGTTATTTAATTGGATTTTTAGTAAAAATTTTCTATTTATGTGGGCTTCACAAGTTATCTTGAGGTAAGTTCATGTATTTATGCTGTAATTTTTTTTTCATGTAATATCTATAATAATAGATGTGTTGAAGATATTAAATAATGAAACTTTATACATACCATGGATTACTAAATTTATTTCATTATTTGCTAAGTTGTTTCTTTCATATGGTCACTTCACTGATTAAAACTATTGGGTACATGATAGGTATAAATCTATCCTTGGGATGGTTCATTTTACACGCAGTAAGGTGATGTATAACTTCTGTAATTTGACATGGTAACATGATCATCACATGGTAAGGTGGAATAGTAAGATCCAAACATAGTATGTTTTGAATTTTTTTTAAAAAAAATTTACAATCATAAAACATAAAATACATCAATATGTAGTTAAATAAGATTTGGTATCATTAAAATAAATATGATCTTGTTTAAGCCAACAGGAATGTTAATTAAGTATTTATTATTTATTATTTATTAATTTTAAATTTATATTTTTTAATATATTTTTTACATTTTTTATATCGTTTTCATCATATCTTTTTGGAATGTGTTTATAAAATCCATTATTTTTTCTAATGTCGAACCTCATCACTCGTGTCATTCATACACTCGTTGAACTTAACTATTGTTATTGCTCCCTGACGATCTTCATGTATGAATCAAAACATTAAAAAATTAATGTATGAGATTTATTCTACTCCTTCTTAGTCAATTTTTCATTTTTTCTCACTTTTTCATTTTTCATTTCCCATTCATATGCCTTATGTCTCATATTCCCCCTGGCGTACTATAGTGGCTTATTTGTCTACCAAAAAACCAATAATTTTGATCTCCTATATGTTTGGATTCATAGTATTTGGTTGTTTTTTAAATTTTATCATGTTTGGTAGTGGATATTAACATATTATTGGTATAATTATGTATGAATGTTTATAGTGACCCATGGAAAAAACTATTCAAAAAATTAAAATTCCATTGTAAATTTAATTTTTTTAAAAAATTAACTATAAAAAATTCCAATCTAATATCACATATATGTACTATATATCTATTTTTATTATATTTCATGAGACTATATGCATGAATAAAATATATATGGTCACAAACATGCACATATGAGAAATAAAATGTGTTTTATTTTAATATATATATATATATATCTTTATATATTTATATAATTAAAAATATATATATTTGGGTTATATGTTGTTTGGTGCTTAAAATGGTTGTGTATTTTGGACATTGGCTAGTTTGTTCTGATGTATTGTTTATATTTTGTCTAGAATGAATGATATAGGTCAAAATTATTTTAATTATTATTTGTGCATAAAAATCAATTGGCTCTCACTCCATCTAATTTTCTCTCATTTTTGTATTACACATTCAATTATTTTTAATTTATTCCCATTCCATTAATGTGTGAAAAGACTGTATTATTAACATGCTACCAAGATGATGCACACAAATATATATATATATATATATATTATTAACATGTAATTTCATCACATTATTTTTTATATTATAAATATTATTTCAAAATTTTTAGATACTCAAAATATTTTATACATAAGAATACAATTTTTTTCTTGAGTTGTCTCTCAAGGAGGAATTTAATTGATTTTTTCCATTACATAAATGATTAAATTATTCAAAATTAATACACTTCAATTTTTTGAATATAGATTTATAATTTAATTGCTAAAAGTAATTATTAATGGAAAACTATTGGGGAAATAGTCGGTTTTAAAGAATGAAAAAAATTAATGTATGATAGGTGGTTTTAAACAGCTGAATTTTAATTTTTATCTATTTATTCAAACTATCATTATGTTATTATTTTTCTCATGTTATGTGTGTTTTTTATTTACATTTTCTGATTAGGTGTTCATGATTTCAATTTTGATCCATTGATTAATTGAGTGGTATTTTTAATTAATGATTATTTATGTGAATTTATGAGGATGAAATTGCATGGTGGAGAGTTTTTGTAAACCCTTATATCATTTCTTTTAGGGGGTTTTTGATGGATGTTTTATCCCCTTGAGTTAGAAAAGTTTTATGGTTAAAAGGGTGTTGTTTGGGGGATTTTCTCTTTGTCCCATGTTTAAGGAACATGGTTACATTAAATATTAATCCTACATGTGAAAGGGTTACTATATCTTGTCACATGGTTTATCTAACCTCTTTACCTATGTGTGCAGCTCATGTGGCATGAGGCAGTATAGAATTGCACAATTTATAAATTGTGATAGATAACCTTGAAATACACTCTGGATAGGTTATTTTGGTATTTTATCCTTCTTTTAAGTTGAATTTCGTCCCTTGGACACCCCACTCAAAATACACTAATCTAGACACCTCCTGAGGTGATTTTTCGCTCATCTAAGCCCCTCTAAGTGCCAGTGAAGTTGGTTTCTTAGTGATTATTCGTGTATATTTAATGGTTAGATATTCTCTATATTAATACATTGTTTTCCATTCATTCTCTTATTCTTCTCTCACCATAGTGTCCAATTTTGGCCAATTTGTATAACTAGGGTGGCCAAAAGTTCGGTATTTTAACTACATAGGATTCTATAAGGATATTTTAACTTATCAGAACCTTAGTGGATTTGTTTTGGGTTATATTTGATGAATAACATGTGATTTGAGGTTTTTTTCCCTTAATATTTTCCCTTTATTAATTTTATATTCATTGGTTTCATACTTTTCATAACTTCCCTACAAAGAAAATCGTATTTTGTAATCTTTGGAATAATTTTGTAGTGTGAAATGTGGTGATTTATACCTTGTTTTGTTATATATGTAATAATTTTTTTATATTATGCACACCAAGTGTTTGATTAAATGACCAGTCATATTTTTCATGTAATTTTTGATATAAATAATTTATTTTTCATTTGTAATAAATATTTGACATTTTTAATGATGAATGAGATTTTTTGAAAGGGTTTAAAAGTGGGTTTGATCTTAATACAGTGTGTATATGGATTCTGAATGTGGATTGACATGTGATAGTGGAATGTGGCCCATTTAGCATTTTGAGGAAAATGGATTTGTCTTCTAAATGTGTTGTGAGTCTAATAATGAAATAGTTTTATTAATAACTATCAAATGGAAGATGGAATAATTTCACATTTTTAAAGGATGTTCTGTTTCATTGATAAATGAATGTTTTTGTGAAGTTCTCTTGAGTCCTATTTATCAAAATTATGAATGTGGTTAAATTGTTTGTTATGAAAACCCTACTTGGATGATTTTTTGACTTATTTATATTGAATGTGTGGGACTTCTTCTTTGTGGAATACTCATAATCCATTAATATTTAGTATAATGGGATATCCTTAATGTGAAATCCTATGAGTTATATTGTTCATAGAAATAAATTGATCCTTTGCGCAACTCAGTTTATTCATGATCTGTAAATTATTATATATGTATGTGTGATTAGACGATCAGTTATAATTGGTTGGATCACTCTATTTTACATTGTTTATATAGATATCCTATAAAAAATATTGTTTTTTTAGAATGAATGATACAATAGTTAGGTTATGCACTACATAGGGGCCCATGTCATAAGGATATATTGAGGTTTATTGTTATGGGATTGTGGCCCTCAGTTTGTACCTTGTGACGAATGTAAAATAATGTTGGGAGATTATATTTAATCCCATTAGGAATGATTTTCATGATGATTGAAAATGTATTAGTATGTTTTGAGTTATTAACATGTTCATGGGTCATCATATACCCCTATTTGAACGTAGTTCCTTGTTTTGATGATTGAGACAATTAATGGTGGGTTACTCTTCTATGCTTGTTTCCATTACCCTTATAGTATAATTATTATGGTGCTCTCATGTGTGGTGTGTTTCTTTGTAATTTAATGGGATGTTTTAAAAAGTATTTTAGAAAAAATGATTTAAATTTAAAATAATTTAAACACACTTGTACCTGATTCAAAATGAAATCACCTCCTTCTATAAGAAAATGTTAATGTATCTAAAATGGACAATAATCGGTATTTGGAATGAAAAAATGGACATTGATCATGTTTTGTTTTAAATTTAAAATGTGTGGAAATCATGGTTTTATATATTATATTTCAAACATGAAAAGATGATTCTATTATTTTAGAGTGAATAAGAAATATATTCCTCATGTATGCATAATGAGTATTAATACTCAGATTAAAGGTTTTTTCTTGTTTTATCTCATAGTGTATGTTTTATCTTGTGTTTGATCACCATGGCCAATTGTTGGTTTTGGTATCGGAGAGTGACCCATAGGGTCACATGGATATTTTCTTTATCATGTTTAGTTGGTTTTTTTGTAATGTTTTGTTTTATTTTTATAGTTGTTGTATAAAATATTCTCTGTTTAGTTTCACATATATATTTGGTTTTTCTATTTGTCTTTATGTTGTTCGATTTATTTATTTTTTTAGGAAAATCATTCCCTGTCTCTATATGATGATCGGTACTATAATCTAGTGTGTGAGGATCAGGAACACATTTCGGGCCTTGTCTTGGACCGGGTAACGTCACGAATTGAATAGAATACCATACTGTTTCATAATAAAATAGTATAAGATGGGTTTTGTTTGGAGGACCCAACATTTATAGAACCCTTTTTTTTTGGGACATCAAGGTAGATGATGTATGACTATGGAAGCATGGGTTCCATGATTTGGGGTGTGTATAGACAACACATTCTGGACTGAATATTGTGTTTTAGTGGGAAGTTAGGGTTCATTTTCATTCAATGGTTCAAGTGGTTTTCATGTCTTTAGGATATTAAAAGGGAGCTGTACAAGTGGCTCCCATGATCTTGTAGGGTGTGGAAATCCACATGATGATATAGATATAGTCCAAAAATAATATCATTTATGGTTTCATGATTTTAATATGGTCTCTAACCATATGGTAATGTCACCCATCAACACTAGTTCCACCACACGAGCTGTTTTGGGACTTCCTTTATTTGGAAAATTGTTTTGGAAACTCTTGTTTTAGAATTGTGAAAATTGAATTTTAGTGGAAATGGTTGGATTTTTTTAACGTGGAAAATTAATTTTTTGAATAAACATGGAGGAAGGATTTAGAAAAATAAATTATTATAAAATGACCTTTTAGGGTGTAACCAAAATGGTTTAATGGGATAAATTTTTTTATAATAAATAACATGATATTTTTTTAATTTTATCTATAGAAATAATTGATTTATTTTGAAGGTAGCATTACAAAGTTTCTTTGAATGAGAAGTAATGGGTTTTTAACGTGACATTATTTAAATGGAATGGGTTTCTTGAGTAAATGAATTTTTCTTGGAACTCTATGCTTTTGGATTTTGAGTGGAGTAAAATGGATTGATGTCTGAAGTTAATAAAGGGCATTTTGATTAGTTGATGTTAAACGTTTTAGAAAAAAATGAATATTAAAATGTTAATTGCACTGAAAGTGTAATTATCAAGGGTGGAGAGACAATTTGATAAAATGGAAATGTATTATTTTGAAAAAATCTATTTACATATGTATTCACATGAAATAATATGTGAGGAAAATGGATGAATAATGATGTGGGTGAATTAGCGGATGAGCTAGAATGAGAGTGTTCATGTGTGAGGCTTCATGGGTTACTATTAGTGAGTGTTCAAATACCCCATATGTTTTCCCACAAAAATTATTTGAAGAGGAATATTTTAGTATTTTTAAAATCAATGTTTTATATGGTTTCCAATCTTGATTTGGATGTTTTATTTACATTTTGTTGTGAATATAAAATCTTATTGGTGAATCATTTTTGAAGCGATGTTATGTGTATTTATTGAAATGTTTTTCGAATCTATGAGTTAGCTTTGATTAATTTTTTCTCTTTATAATTACCTAGTGTCCTCCCCCGTTGAAATTATATGGATAATAGTGGTGTATCTATATGATCATTCCTGTTATTAGACCCTCTAGTTGATCAAGCTAAGGATTTCATTCAAGAGTTTTGGATGTTAAATTTGAATCTTGTTTATGGTAATGTATGTCCTCTTGATTTGGAAAAGTAGATCTGTATGATCGAAAGGAACATCATCCTCATTGAGTTTACTAAATCATTAATGGTAAATTTTTCAAAATTTATGCTTTGAGGACCACTCTGAATGTGGTGGATTTTTGTATCTCTGAACAATCCACCATATGATTATACCTCCATTTTTTTCAATGTTTTTTTATATGATTTTATTTATCTATGATAGTGAAAGTAATAAAGGCATGGAGATGCGATGTATCAAACAATTAAATGTATTGGTGTTGGTATAATTCCCTAATTTTTGTAGATATTGTTCCTTAAAATACAGAGTGGGCTAAGAATGATTCTTATAAGGCTAATCAATTTTCTTTTGGGATCCATCCTGATCTATGATAGAATGTGTTGGAGTTCAATCTATCTAATTTTTTCAGTGTGGTTATGTATGTCATTCGTGCGGATGTTGTGTTAGTAGGAGCTCTTGTGGTAGTCTCCCTTCATATGGATCTTGGTAGTTGTAAATGGAATTCCATTAACAGTTTGTAGAAAGGCCCCAATTATGTTAATGCTAGTTGGGTGACGAAACGACCTCCAAATCTTCCAATAGATTCTCCTAACAATGAGATCATGTTGTTTCATTAGTGTAGCAAAAATGATCATCAGAATCCATTTTGTCCTAGTACAAAAAAGATCATCAATGATAGTGGGAGTATAGGTAAATTTCAAAGGTATTATCAATGTGTTTATAAGAAGTGATGTGGATACAGTTCATTAAATTAGGGGTTTTCCATGGGCTCAATTTAATTTATATTTTTATATATTATTTTATTTTTTAATGGATGTATCTAGTGGTGTTTTCATTGTTGTATTTTATTTAAATTGCAGAAGTGAATTTTGTTTTTATATGAACATATGATTTGATGAAATTCTTCATTGGTATTTTGAATTATTAATTGAGATAATGGATTATCATATTTAGATTGTGAGGCAAGAGAACATCAATCATCAGGGCTCCAGATATAGTCTACAGAGTTCATCTCACACATAGTCATAAATCCCCAGGTTGTGAGGAATCTTTTTGTTGATTTTCTATTCAGTGTGCAAATGAAGATACTTTATGGTTTCCTATTTCAGATCATTTTCTCCATTAGGGAGTGGGGGTTATTATTCACTGTGTATGTTTTCATGTTTCCTTGACCTAGTTGCTACGTAATTGTTGGGAGACTCACAGTGGAGTTATTGCGATTTCTCATTTTATTAATAAGTTCTAGTTGTTTTCTAATTGAAGGGAGTATATTATAATCTCATGTGTTGAATTTTCAGTTTGGTTTTGGATATCATAAAATAGAATATTTCTTCTTTTTAAATATTTCTAATTTTTATGGTTCTTTTATTTTGGGTAAATGTTAGGCTATTTAATATCTCCCAGACATTTTTTGGATGTTGTATCCTGAGTTTTCCCCTAATTTTCAAAAAATGGATTTATTTTGTTGACTTTTATCATGTAAGAGGCATGATTTTTATTTGGGGTTGGATGAGGATTTAATTGATTAATATATTAAATCATTTGGTTATTGAATTATAAGGCCCTAGCCATAAACCTCACTTAATCTTGAGTTATTACAAGATTACACATTGAGGATCTTTTCGGGTTTAGAGTTTTAGAGAATTAGATCATACATCTTGCATTACATTCCACATATAAACAAAGTGATTACCTAAGGATAGTATTCTTCATTCCCATCTATAGAATCATATATAAAATAAAACATGGATTCCTTCATGACACTTCCTTGACACTATCATCTTATCATGTACCTTTCCCTTGACCTATGAAAATCATTTCAAAAAAACATTCGATGAGCATAAAAAGCTCAGTAAGGGATATAAAAATATGTAAAGGAAACATGGGTACATATATCCATAAGAATGAAATCAATATTTACCCATAAAACATAAGCACTTTAACATACCTCATCAAATAATGAATAAATCATAGAAATAATAATACATAAAGGTAACTTGAGGCATTCATAACATTTTTACGTAGGGAGTAACCCTCTTGGTTACGTTTGGAATACCCATCACAGTATATTCCCTAAATCTCTTCGGAGAAACCTTAACGTTTCACTCCATCGTGTTACCCAATGCATTGGAGAGTTATATCAGGCTCACCTGCCCTTAGTTTTTCACGGAACCACCCATCTTCATAATAATGCCCAAGAACCTCAACATAATCGTATCACATAAAACATGCATAAAGGAAACGTAACATTTCCACCTTTCAATCACAAGATATCAATACAACACATTGATATAAAAACATTATGAAAAACATTTTCAATACCAAAAAAAGGAAAATTACAACATGGTATTTATTTTTATTTTAAAAAAAGGAATGGCTTGTAGAGGAAGCCGAAACTCAAATAATGGTTACAGCGGTGGAGAAGTCGTTTTCACTGCATACGTACGACAAAAACATTCCCTTTTGTCTTTTAGTAAATGATTCGTATAAAAAAAGATTCCTTTTGAATAAATGTAAAAGTCAAAGGGGTTTATACACCATATAAAAGAAGGTTGTGTATATAACAAAATATGCCTCAATGAAAGGAGATTGAGACGAAGTCCCATACCTCGGGTCCGACTTGACTCAGTCATTCATTAATCTCTTGAATAATAAACTTGAGTTAATTTATAAATGTTTAAGAACCTTTTTCAAGTTCATTATTCCTTTTATATCACTTATTGCCATGTCATGAACACTATGAAATTATTTAAGTTAATAACGGTCGTTTTAACGATCATTGGTACTTGAGTCAAAAATAATCCCTTTATAATTAAAAGTTGTTCATGTATCCATTATATCCAGAATGGTATTAATGATGTAGATATTATATATGTCATATATATCCAGTACATGCATGCATTTATAATATTACATAATCATTTAGAGGTAAGAAATGAAATGCACCGTTCATGGAGACGGTAAGCCGTATGTACGCATGAACGCTACTTTCATTTCTATTTCGTATTTTATAGAATGGAATCATAATGATATAATGGTATATTATAATTACATTATAATATCATATATATATATATAATATCATAGTTGCATACTTTATACGTTCCAGTTATGGTATTTAACGAATCAAATCACTTTGAGGGGGCGGTAGTCCGCACTTCCTTAAATTAAGATATCGTGTTTACCCATAATGGAAACCATAAAGGTATGCCCAAAAGGAAAATTACATAAGATTAAGGAAACCATAAACATATTATATATCATATATAAATATAGTGACATATTAATGTCCACCTTTGAAGGTGTTAAATGAATGTTGAACAATCATCATTTCAGGAGGCATAAATTCACCATCCAAGGAAACAGTATGCCATTTAACCATTAGATGTAGGTGTGTGTATGTGTAGCTATAATCCTTTTCATAAAAACATCCTAGTATATTGAGGATACTGGAGTTGTTATAAAAGAAATGAATAAAAATAGTTTAGGGGGTTAGAGAAGCAAAATCAAACCAAAGGACTCAAAAGAAGACATTGCCTTAAAATCGGGTAACTCCCTTTGGTTTGAGCTCAAAGGCTTCCTTGGGAAGACATCTGCCCAATGTGAGGATTCAAGGAGTAATAGTGGGAAGTGTAGAGACAAAATGAGCAGGGGTTGGCCGAGCCAAAGGCATTGGGAGTGTGGCTAAGGAGGTAGAGGTGGGGGCCTTTTATAAGAGGAGAGGAGGGGCACTCATGGAAAGTAAAGATACGTTACTTTATTTTAAAAAGCGTATCGGATTCAAAAGTTCCAACATTGATATAATTCTAGGATAAGGTGATAAGGGTTCTAAATCCACTCATCCAATATGTTTTGGACAAGTTTAGGTCTTAGATATTACATTATCTTTTCATTTTATTTAAATCGTTAAATAATGAGGTAATCGCTACATCATCATGATGTCATAAATAATATAATTTATTTAATGTCAAAATTTTTTAAACCAAAATACTATGATGTAGGAAATTTTTTTATCTTTCCAATTAATATTTATTATCAAAATTATGACTTGTATAACCCCATCTAAAAATTGTTTTAGTAAAACATCTCATGTTTGTGTCATTTTTACTTTAACATTTAATAAAAAGTTATTTATGTCATTTTCCAACCAATGTTGCTCCATGGGGTCCCCAAGTTGACCCATGGCGTGTATTGGTCGTCCATGACACATCCAATAATGTTAGGACATGTGTCAAGGTTATTTCATATTATTAAATCCTTATTTTTTACCTTAAACTACACTAATTACCACTAATTGCGATTAAAAACATAATAAGTTACTATTCACAAAAAATTATTTTAATATCATTGAATCAAATTTTACTTCTTAATGAAAACAATGTATGTCGAATTTTTGAAATTCAAAACAAAATGATGGCAAAATTTCATTTAAAAGGAAAATCAGTTTTTATAAGTACCACTTAGTGGTTTCACTATTCATCAAAAATTGATGTTTTTCAGAAAATTACCAAAACTTCACCCTAAGCTATATTTAATATTCTGAATTCAAAAATGAAGTCCATTTTACAAAATTAAAATCATATAAGTCACATTAATTAATTTAATAATTAATTCCCGCTGTCAGAGAAAATAACGTGTTTTTATGAAACAATATGTATCAAAATATTGACATTAGTTTAAGTCTGATTTCAAAGTGAAATTAATTCTAATGACCACCATTGGATTAAATGGTAAAAATATATTCAGATTACACTTTAATACCAATTCAAAAGATAATCTAATCATATAAATAAATTAAATTAAAAAACCGTTTTGATGTAAAATGCAGTATTTTTCACTATTCATTAAAAATGAAAATTGTTAGAAAAATACCAAAAATTCACACAAAGTAAATTCTGATGTCCCAAATAATAAATAATAAGTTTATTTTGACAAACATAGCTTATAAAATTGTCAAAAGATGGATTCAAAAATTTTTTGCCATCAAAAGGCAGCAAAACAATCTTTTAAAAATATTAGTGTATTCCATGCATAAGATTGGATTTATTTTCATTTTAAGTCTCTAAAACACTATCTAATTCATTGATATGCATAGATAATAATATCTATTATTCATTAATTACTTGGGATGTTACATCCTTCCCCCTTTAGAAAATTGCGTCCCTGCAATTTATTTACATTTCAAATAAATGGGGGTACTTATGCCTCATTACATTTTCAGATTCCCATGTTGCCTCTTCCATCATGTGGTTTTTCCACAAAACCATTACCTGATTAATCACCTTATTTCGTCACACATACTCCCTGTGGTCAAGAATCTAGACTGGTTATTCCTCATACGATAGGTTCTCTTCCAGCAGAAATACCTCTGAACTCAAAACATGAGATGGATCTGGCATGTACTTCCTTAACATTGAAACATGAAAAACATTTTGTACCTGAGATAAACTCGGTGGTAAAGCCACTCGGTAAGCACTTGATCCAAATCTCTCCAGAATTTCATATGGTCTAATGAACCTTGGACTCAGCTTTCCTTTCTTACCAAATTGTATCACACTTTTCCAAGGTGATACTTTGAGAAAAACATGATCACCAACCTCAAAAGAGAGATCCTTCCTCCTGTTGTCTGCAGAACTCTTCTGACTACTCTGAGCTGTTCTCATATGTTTCTGAATCAGCTAAACATTTTCTGCCAACTCTTCTACCAATTCTGGTCCCATCAACTTCCTTTCACCCACTTCATCCCAGAAAGCTGGAGTTCGACACCGCTTCCCATATAACGCCTCAAATGGTGCCATCTGTATACTGGAATGAAAACTGTTATTGTATAAAAAATCAACCAAAGAAAAATGTTGGTCCCAACTTCAATGATAATCCATCGAACACGATTGTAGCATATCCTCCAAGGTCTGAATTGTTCATTCCGACTTCCCATCTGATTGAGGATGAAAAGCTGTACTAAAACTTAATTCAGTACCCAATGACTTCTAAAGGCCTTTCCAAAAGTTAGAAGTGAACCTGGGATCACGGTCAGATACAATTGAGAGAGGAACTCCATGTAACCTAAATACCTCTTTAATATACATACGAGAAAGTTGATCCAGGGAAAAAGTATCTCGTATAGAAAGGAAATGATCAGACATGGTCAAGCGATCAACAATAACCCCGATTGCATTATTACCTCGAGATGTCTTCGGTAATCCCACAACAAAGTCCATGGATATATTTTCCCATTTCCACTCTGGCACTGGTAAAGGAAGAAGCATCCCTTTCAGTGACTACTGCTCTGCTTTAACCTGCTGACAAGTCAAACACATCACAGTAAAATCATCAATATCTCTTTTCATTCCATCCCACCAGTAATACTATCGAAGATCTCTATACATCTTAGTACTGCCAGGATGAACTGAAAAAAAAGAACTATGAGCTTCACATAACAACTCTCTCTTCAACTGTGAATTACAAGGCACACACAATCTCTTCCCAAATATCAAAACACAATCACAATCAATGTTGAATTCAGGAAACTTACCCTTTTGAACCAGCTCTACCTTTTTCTGCAACTCACTATCTTGCTTCTGTGCTTGCTTGATTCTGTCTAATAGAGAAGATTTCACTGATACCTGAAACAAAACAGAATAACTTCCTGCACCAACAACATCTATTACAAAGTTCATCAAATCAAAAACCAAAGTATCACGTTCCAAACGCCACATTTCCAATGAATAATTAATTTTTCGAATCAAAGCATCAGCCACATTATTTTCTTTTCCCGAAATTTAATGAATTGTACAATCATAATCCTTGATTAATTCCAGACATCTCCTCTGTCTCATGTTTAACTCTTTATGAGTGAATATATACTTTAAACTTTTGTGAACATTATATATTTCACACTTTACTCCATAAAAATGATGCCTCCATATTTTTAAAGCAAAAACAACAGCATCTAATTCCAAATCATGTGTAGGGTAATTTACCTCATGAGTTTTCAACTGACGTGAAGCATAAGAAATTACCTGATTATTCTACATTAGGACACAACCAAGTCCTTTCAATGAAGTATCACTGTATATAAAAAACTCACCATTCCTGAAAGGTATTTCCAAAAATGGAACATTCACCAATATTCTTTTCAATTCCTGAAAACAATCATCACATTCTTTTGTCCAGATAAACTTAACACCCTTACGAGTTAGCTTAGTCATTGGACTAGATAACTGTGAAAAATTTCTAACAAACCTTCGGTAATAGCCTGCCAAACCATGGAAGCTATGAATCTCAGTTACATTTGTGGGTCTTGGCCAATCTTCCACAACTATTGTATTTGCAGGATCAACAGTTATTCCATATTTAGAAACAATATGACCAAGGAAATAAATTTGTTGCAACCAAAACTCACACTTGCTGAATTTCCCATAAAATTTATTTTCTTTTAAGGTTTTCAAAATAACCCTTAAAAGTCTTTCATGCACTTCTTTACTTTTGGAAAACACCAAAATATCATCAATGAAAACCACCACAAACTTATCTAAGAACTCATGGAAAATTCTATTCATTAAGTCCATGAATACAACCGGTGCATTGGTGAGCTTGAAAGGCATTACTACAAATTCATAAAGGCCATATCTTGTATGGAACGCAGTCTTCGGAACATCTGCTTCCTTTACCTTCAGCTGATGGTACCCCGATCTCAAGTCACTCTTTGAAAAATACTGAGCTCCCTGGAGCTGATCAAACAAATCATCGATATGAGGCAAAGGATATTTGTTCTTAACAACGATGTTATTCAAGGCCATATAATCGATGAAAAGTCTCATTGAACCTCTTTCTTTTTAATAAATAAAACAGGATCACCCCATGGTGATGTGCTTGGTCGAATGAAACCTTTCTCTAATAAATCTTGCAATTGCTACTTCAACTCTAAAAGTTCATTTTGAGCCATTCGATAAGGGGGTTTTGAAATTGGATTATCATCAGGAACTAAGTCAACAGTAAATTCAACTTCCCGATCTGGTATTATTCTAGGCAACCCATTAGGAAAAACATCAGGATACTCATTTACCACTGGCACATCATTAATCGGAACAGTTCCTTTATTTTCAACGATGTGTGCAAGGTAACATTCATTTCCATGTTTTACAAGTTTCTTGGCCTCTTCATAAGTTATCAACAGTAAGGGTTCATTCTTGTACACAAACTGAAAGTCTTTCCGAAAAGATACTTCTTTAGCTCTACAGTCAATCTTAGCATGGTAATAAGAGAGCCAATCCATACCCAAGATTACATCAAACTCCACTAGAGGTAGAACAATAAGATTTTCAAGTAGGTTCTTTCCACAGATAAGGATAAGAAGATTCTTATAAATTCTTTTTGCCTCAACATTTCCCCCAGGTGTTTTTACCATAAGTTCAGGAGTCATTTCTTGAGATGGTATTCCCATTTTACTAGAAAAGGTTTCAGAGATGAAATAATGTGTAGACCCCGAATCAAACAACACACTTGAATAATCTGAAAAAACAAACAAAGTACCTGATGCAACATTATTTGATGGCACGACATCTACTGAAGTAGTTTCAATGGATTTCACTACCCCTTTCTGCTTATAGTCTAACTGCTTACCATCAATCAAGATCTTTGTCGGACACTCGTTTGCATAGTGACCCATCTCATTTCATTTATAACATTTCACTAACTGTAAATCAAATTTGGTCTTACCATCAACCTGATCTTTTTCAGTGCAATCATTTGCCTTATGTCCCATCTTACCACATCGGTAGCACTTTACAGAATTCAGAAGACATTCCCCAGCATGCCTTTTTCCACATTTATCACAAACTAGAAACATAGTTTTCTTACCATCAGTCATTTTTGAAGAATTCTTACCTTTCTCCTGCCACATCGGTCTCTTCTTCTGTTGGTTGTTATAGAACACTTGATCATCAGAAAACTCCATTTCCACCTTCTCAGCACATCGAACAAGCTTTTCATAACATTTAAATTCACGAGAAGCTAATTCCCTTCGATATTTTGGCTTTAATCCTGAGTAAAAATGATTGATTTTACTATCAAGGTCTCGGATAAAATTTGGAGCATACCTTGCCAATCGAGTGAACCTTTGTTCATAAGTAGCCATTGAGTCTTATTCTTGCCTCAATTCCAAGAATTGCTTTTCCATCCTAAGTTGAACAGCCTTAGGAAAATACTTCTCAAGAAAAATACCTTTGAATTCATCCCAGTCGAGAGAATCAATCTCATCAGCGTCACTGATATTTTTAACCATAGACCACCACGGATCTGCTTCACCCTCCAAACAGTAAATAGCAAGACTAACCTTTTGATTGTCTGAACACCCCATGACATCAAAAATCTTCTCCAGTTCTTTAATCAACCTTTCAGCTAGCACAGGGTCAGATGATCCTCTGAATTATGGGGGATGTTGCCTCATGAAATGTTCCACCACTGACATGTTCCTCTGCAGTTGATCTGGCTGATCTTGTGCATGGATACCACCACCATTTATTGCTTGAGTCAACTGTTCCATTACTGCAACAAACTATTTAGTTCCAATTCTGACCATCTCAGGATGCTGATTCGAAAGGTTATTTCCTTCTGTATGCCTTCCTAGCACTGCTTCCCTGTTTCCTCTGCAGAAAACCATTCTGAACAGACATGTCTTAGATGAAGCAACATGGTAATCTTCAAATGCTATATCATATCAAAAAAAAAATTGGATAATCATTTAATAGAATTATAACTCCTAACGATATGTAAACCGGCCTTTGATACCAACTATAAGGTCCCAGCCTTAATCCTTACTTAATATTGAGTTATTACAAGATTACACATTGAGGATCTTTTCAGGTTTAGAGTTTTAGAGAATTAGATCATAAAACATGCATTACATTCGACATATAAACAAAGTGGTTACCTAAATATAGAATTCTTCATTCCCATCAATAGAATGATATTTAAAATAAAACATGGATTCTTTCGTGACACTTCCTTGACACTATCATCATATCATGTACCTTTCCCTTGACATGTGAAAAACATTTCAAAAAAACATGGGATGATCATAAAAAGATCAGTAAGGTATATAAAAAGATGAAAAGGAAACATGGGTACATATATCCATAAGAATGAAATCATACTTTACCGATAAAACATAAGCACTTTAACATACCTCATCAAATCATGAATAAATCATAGAAATCATAAGACATAAAGGTAACTTGAGGCATTCATAACATTCTTATGTAGGGAGTAATCCTCTTGGTTAAGTATGGAATACCCATCACAGTATATTCCCTAAATCTCTTCGGAGAAACCTTAATGTTTCACTCCTTCGCGTTACCCAATGCATTGGAGAGCTATATCGGGCTCACCCTCCCTTAGTTTATCACTGAACCACCCGTCTTCATAATAATTCCCAAGAACCTCAACATAATCGTATCACATAAAACATGCATAATGGAAACATAACATTTTCCACCATTCAATCACAAGATATCAATACATTCCCTTTTGTCGTTTAGTAAACACTTCGTATAAAAAATTATTCCTTTTGAATAAACATAAAAGTAAAAGGGTTTTATACACCATATAAAAGAAGGTTGTTTATAAAACAAAGTATGCCTCAATGAAAGGAGATTGAGACGAAGTCCCATACCTCGGGTCCGACTTGACTCAGTCGTTCTTTAATCTCCTGAATAATAAACTTGAGTTAATTTATACTTGTTTAAGAACCTTTTTCAAGTTCATTGTTCCTTTTATATCACTTATTTCCATGTCATGAACACTATGTAATTATTTAACTTAATAACGGTCGTTTTAATGATCCTTGGTACTTGAGTAAAAAATAAGCCCGTTATAATTACAAGATGTTCATGTATCCATTATATCCAGAACGGTATTCATGATTTAGATATTATATATGACATATATATCCAGTACAAGAATGAATTTATAATATTACTTAATCATTTAGAGGTATGAAATGAAATGCACCGTTCATGGAGATGGTAAGCCGTACGTACGCATGAACGCTACTTTCATATCTATTTTGTATTTTATAGAATAGAATCATAATGATATAAAGGTATATTATAATTACACTATATTATCATATATATAATATCATAGTTCCATCCTTTATACGTCCCACATATGGTATTTAACGAATCAAATCACTTTGAGGGGGCGGTAGTCTGCACTTCCTTAAATGAAGATATCACGTTTACCCATAATGGAAACCATAATGGTATGCCCAAAATGAAAATTACAGAAGATTAAGGAAGACATAAACATATTATATATCGTATTTAAATATAGTGACATCTTAATGGCCACCTTTTAAGGTGTTAAAATAATGTTGAACAATCATCGTTTCGGAAGATATAAATTCACCATCCACGGAAATAGTATGTCCTTTAACCATTAGATGTAGGTGTGTGTAAGTGTATCTCGAATCCTTCTTATAACAACATCCTAGAATATTTATGATACTTGAGTTGTTACAGAATAAATGAATAAAAAGATTTTAGGGGGTTGGAGAAGCAAAATCAAACAAAAGGACTCAAAAGAAGACATTACCTTAAAATCGAGTAACTCCCTTTGGTTTGAGCTCAATGGATTCCTTGGGAAGACTTCTTCCAAAAGTTATGATTCAAGGAGTAAGAGAGGGAAGTGGAGAGACAAAATGAGCAGGGGTTGGCCGAGCCAAAGGATTTGGGAGTGTGGGTAAGGAGGTAGAGGTGGGGGCCTTTTATGAGAGGAGATGAGGGGCACTCTTGGAAAGTCAAGATAAGTTACTTTATATTAAAAAGAGTTTCTGATTCAAAAGGTCCGACATTGATATAATTCTAGGATAATGTGATAAGGGTTCTAAATCCACTCATCCAATAGGTTTTGGACATGTGTAGGTCTTAGATATTACATTATCTTTTCATTTTATTTAAATTGTTAAATAATGAAGTCATCGCTACATCAGCATGATGTCATAAATAATTTAATTAATTTAATGTCAAAAAAATTTAAAAAACAATACTATGATGTAGGAAATATTTTTATCTTTCCAATTACTATTTATAATAAAAATTTTGACTTGTATAACCCCTTGTAAAAATTGTTTTAGTAAAACATCTCACGTTTGTGTCATTTTTACTTTAACATTTAATAAAAAGTTATTTATGTCATTTCCCAACCAATGTTTCTCCATGGGGTTCCCAAGTTGACCCATGGCTTTTCATGGTCGGCCATGACGCATCCAATAAGGTTAGGACATGTGTCTAGGTCATTTCATATTATTAAAGCATTATTTTTACCTTAAACTACACTAATTACCACTAATTGCGATTAAAAACATAATAAGTTACTATTCACCAAAAAATTATTTTAATCTCATTGAATCATATTTTTCTTCTTAATGACAACCATTTATGTCGGATATTTGAAATTCAAAACACAATGATGGGAAATTTTCATTTAAACGGAAAATCAGTTTTTATAAGTACCACTAAGTGGTTTCACTATTCATAAAAAATTGATGTTTTTCAGAAAATTACCAAAACATCACCCTAATCTATATTTGATATTCCAAATTCAAAAAATGAAGTCCATTTTAAAAAATAGTCATCATATAAGTCATATTAATTAATTTAATAATTAAATCCCGCTGTCAGAGCAAATAGCGTGTTTTTATGAAACAAAATGTATCAAAATATTGACACTAGTTTAAGTCATATTTCAAAGTTAAATTAATTAAATGACCACCATTGGATTAAATGGTAAAAATATATTGAGATTACACATTAAGACCAATTCCAAAGATAATCTAATCATATAAATAAATTAAATTAAAAAGCAGTTTTGATGTAAAATGCAGTATTTTTCACTATTCATTAAAAAAAATGAACATTGTCAGAAAAATACAAAAAATCACACAAAGTAAATTTTGATGTCCCAATCATAAAGAATAAGTTTATTTTGAAAAACATAGATTATAAAATTTTCAAAAGATGGTTTCAAAAATGGTTTTCCATCAAAAGGCTGTAATACAATCTTTTAAAAATATTAGTGTATTCCATGCTTAAGATTGGATTTATTTTCATTTTAATCCTATAAAACACTATCTAATTAATTAATTAGAATAGATAAAAATATCTATTATTCATTAATTACTTGGGATGTTACAGGAATCCTTAGTCATTAATCGAAAAATTGGAAGATGTTATGACTTTTTGGGGATAGAATGTTTAATTATCCGTAGAATTATCACACCTATATTTTGATTTTCACCCTTTATTTTTGAACTTTATTTCTGTTCTCATTTTTTTCCTTCATGATCTTGGTATTCTAGATTTAAATTTTGGGTTTATGAGTTCTTGATTTAAATTTTAATTCAAGGATATTTTGGGTGGTATTTTTCCATGTTTGTTATTTGTGTGACAGAATGTGGAGAAAATTGATTTTGGGGGAGCTTTTGATACTGATAGTGTCACATATCTATGGAGAAATTTGATGTAGGTATTAACCCCTTTAGGGGGAAGGGATTTTGGATAAAAATGGCAGTGTTTGAGAAATTTCCCATAAGTCACATGATGATGTTGCATGATTAGATTAATAAACAATATTATGTCTTCAAGGGTCACACAATTAGGTCACAAGGTTTATCTGACCATGTAACCTAAATGTTTATCCTATTAGACAATAAATAGTGGATATTTTCATTGTTTGTGCATTTTTTGTTAAACTGTGAAATATTAAATTGAAACCAACTCCAGAAATAGTATTTTTGGATTTTATCCTTATTTTTATGTGGGGTTTCTTCTTATGGACACCCCACTGAAAATCCCCCAGCCTAGATGCATCCACTGGTGGTCCATGGTTCATCCATTCCCCTCCATACAACAGTCAATGTGTATTTTTAATGATTCTTCACCCAGATTGAAAATTCAGGGCTCCTCTCTCTCTATTAATATTGGTTTTCATCGAATTTCGTTTTATTCTCTTAATGTAGTGGCCATGTTTGGAAAATTTAGAAATAAATTTGTGGTGAGATTTTGGTGGTTTTATTTAGAAGGGTTTTGTGTGTTTTTTATTTCTTTTCAAATCCTTCATGGATTTGTTTTGGGTTGGCATAGTTCTGGTCCTTGTGATTTGAGGTAGGTTTTTCTAAAAAAGCGATTTCTTAATTTAATAATTTTATGCTGTAGTTACTCTTTCACATTCTGTGAAAATTTAATAGTGATATGTAATATTAGGAATAATTTATTTCTATAAAAATTTGTTATTTATATAGTTTTTTGTGATAAATGGAATTATTTGACTATATTGTGCACCCCAAGTGTTTGATAAAATAATCAGTTGAATTTTCAAAGAAATTATTGGTGAATAACACATCATTTTAACTTGTTAATAAATATTTGAAATGTGAAATGGTGATATGGGTTCCTTTAAAGGTATTCTATATATTTTTGAGTTTAAAAAAAGTCTGTATTTGACATTTAAATGATTTTTAACATGTGGTGGTAGATTTTGGCCCATTTAAAATTTTGATGAAAATGTATTTTTCTTGTAAATGTGGTGTGATTTATATAATGTAATTTCATGCAAATTACTTTGAAATGTAAAATTTTACAATTCCCCATTTTTGAATGTATGAATTGGCTCTTTGATAAATGATGGTTTTTGTGAATTGTTCTAGAGTCATGTTTGACACCTTTATGAATTTGGTGAAACTTTTTGCTATGAAAACCCTACAAGAAATATATTCTTGCTTTATTAATATTGAATACGTGTGAAATCCTCATATTTAATCCTTTTTACCCATTTAAATTTACAAAAATTGTAGATCCTCAGTTTGGACGCCATTATAATCTATTTTTCATGGTAAGAGATTGATCCTTTGGGTGACTCTTGTGGTTCATGTTTTTTAAATTATTACATTTGTATATGGGATTAGGTGTTTAGATGGAATTGGTTGGATCACCCTGTTTAATACTCTTGACATGGAAATTATTGTATTGCTATTTAATTTTCTTAGAATGATTGATTCACATGTTAGGATACATAGTATATAGTGTCCCATATAATACAGATATATAGAGTTTGTTACTATGGGATTATTCCCCTATATTTTTACCATGGGGTTTATAGCCAAACATGTAGTGATAATTAATTTTATTGAGTGAGGCATGATTTCAATGATTAGTAAACATCTACTCATTTGTTATGGATTATTCACAAGAACCTAGGATTTCATCATTGACTATTTAAACATAGTCTATTACAGTTATGTTTGAAATGATCATTGGTCGAAACTCTGTTGTGCTTACTTCTATTTTCCTTATTATATTATTATTACTGTGTTATCATGTGTGGTGTGTTGATTTGGAAAGATATGGGGTTTTTTTAATGTTTGTGAAAATATTCATTACAGTGAAAATGTTTTACACTCACTTATACATGTTTTTAAATGAAAGAATCGCATTCACATAACATTTTTTATGTTCCATAAATAGAAAAGATATTAGATTTTGATTGATAAATTTCAATTAAATGTGTTTTTTATGTGAAAAGCCATGAAATGCAAACATTTATATATTTTATATCAAACTGGAAGATGATATTTATTTATTTTTAATGGATGTTCATTAAAAATTGATTTTGAGAGCATGCCTATTGAGTTTTAATACTCATGTGTACATTTAATTTTTTTCATTATTTAGTGAAAGATTCAAATTGAGTTTGATCTCCATGGGTGACGGTTGGTTTTGGTATCAGATTTTGGTCGTCAGGGTCACATGGAGATTTAGTGTCCATCATGTTTAGATGATTTTTTTGTACAGTTTGGTTTCATGTTTTGAATTCTTGTATCAAAGATGATATGTTTGAATTCATTAAAATATTGGGATATTTTTTTCATCTTTCCATTATTCAGTTTATTTATTTATATTTATTGATATTTCTCCCTTGTCTCTCCTTTTATGCCCAGAACTAGTTGTAAGCCCGTGGGGATTGAGAACGTACTTCGGGCCTTACGTTAGGCCAAATTGGTTATTAATTTTGATGGAATCCAAGCGTGTTTCATGAAAATGTTGAAAAGGGAATAATTTATCTTTTATGTATATTATGTATTATATTTATATTAGTTACATTAAACATGTTCAATCAATGTAAAAATTCACAAATATAACATTCATACACTAAAATTCTGATAATATATTTACATATCAATATATGTACACATTATATGCATACATAATATATATATTTATTTATTAAAAAAATAAATATTATTTAACCTTATAGTATACATATATGAATTTCCAATATAAGGATTCAAATTTGATAATGGAGTATGATTAGAGAGTAAAAGAACTTCTAATATATTCAATATATCATACAAAAGACCCTTCTCAAATTAATTTCTCATTATTATGTTGTTGTTATTCAATCAAAATTAATATGGAATAGTTTTAATATCATTTGATTTTTCATGGAATATATTATAAATATAATTGTTAGAATAATCATGGGGAGAAACAAAATGTACATACTTATTGGGATGATACTTCCATTTATCCATCATTTGATATGAATACTAGTATAGTTGATAATGGATATATTATGGAAGAAAAGAATATGATAATTGAATATGACCTTCATGGTTTTCAAAATTATTTTAAAAGTTAAATAACATACAAAAGAGACCATTGTATACAAATTATATTAAATATTCCCCATATTCAGTTCTAATGATGTTTTTTTGAATTTGAAAATTGGTATCGTTTGGAGTGACACCAGTTTTAAAGCACTTCCTTGTCTCTTAAATGATATGAAACCAGATGTAAATAGATTCATTATCAATCATATGGTGATATGTAAATTTTACATGTAGTAGGTTTGATCTATGATAAAATGCATGCATGTTCAATTGATTGTTTTATGTTTTCAATGAACCATGTATCACATAGAGAATTTCAAACGTCTGGTGTGGATTGATATAATAAATATTAATAATATCATTCATAATTTATATGGAATATTCCTTTTATTCCATGGAATAAAAGACTATATGTATTATAGGAAACTAATAGACAATTGACATGATAAATATATAAAATAATTGATGATAGGAAACAAAGTCACCCAACATACTCTCTATGATGAAACAAATTTATTATGAGTATCTTGAATTTAGAAATCTTATAAGAAAGTGTCTCCTTGCACAATCTATAGATCAAATAAATACGTTTTTTAGTAAAAATTAGTACACATGATACATTTCATATTATGTTAGGAAATTATAACTATCTAATTTCTTAATTAATAATGTGAAGATACATTATATATTCTCTAAATATATCTAGACCAAAATAACCACATATTAATATTGGTGTCTCTTTAGATCCATTGATCAATGATTTAAAATTTATGTCGGATATTGGTATTAAATTTTATGATTCTCAAAGAAGTGAAGAGTTCTCATCAAGAGACATGTTGTATGAGATAATAAATTATGTTCAAACACATGTAAAATTCTCAATGTACAGAATTAATGGAATGTTTGGGAGTCCTATTATTGATGAATGTATAGACTCGGTCATTTTGAAACATTCCATTAAGAATATTTTTAGGATATTGAAAATTTTTAATGTGATCTCCTATATATGGATTTTTGAATACATAATTCAATGGAAATATAAGAAAAGGTACAACACTATATAAAATAATAAGTGATCAACTATTTGAGAAATTAAATATATTGTAACTGATTCTAGTAATTTTTTTTGGATAAACCATAAAAATATGGTTTGGAAAAGGATTGATTTTCATCGAATTATAATATTGGAATATTATGTATTTCAAAAAAATCATGATATAATTAATTTAGAAAAATATTTATGTCATGGTGTTATTAAAATTTTACGTAATATACCAAATAAAAAATCATTTAATTAATACTAGGTTGGATATTATTAACAATGAGATATGGGTATATCAGGCACTAGTGAATGGTTAAAGATGAACTTCTCTTCCTCCAACAGTATTCACTCTACCACAAAAAGAAAATATTTAATTTTTTATGTACCATGATGGGTTAATATTTTGAGAGGTATATTAATAAAATAGAAATATAATTTCATGAATTCATGAATTATTTAATGACAATATATTTACATTCCATTCTATATAAAAATACATGAAATATATTTACTAGACATTACATTATTTTCAAATCCATATTTAGTAATTTTATATACCTGAAAAATTTTTCAATCATGAATAACAGAATTGTAATCTTATTATAGAATTAGAGATTTTCTTCTTATAATAATTCATTTATATAATAGACCACCAAATGGTTCATATGGTTAGAGGGATTAAACTACATTTCCATGTATATTATAGATGAACATACCACATTGAATAATATATAAATAATTTAAATGGGTAAATCATGAATCATATTCACCAGAACATTTTTTTATAGAGTCATATATTGTTGAATAAGATGTTGAATTCTCTATCAAATACCTATGAGATACCGATTGATCTAGTCTCCCAAAATATTTTCACAATATAAATCTTATGGGAGATGGAATTTTATGTTGATATATTGTTAAAATTACAATTATATTGTGGGATAAATCTCAACTATTCATTTTATATTAAATTGAAAAGTATTCCGCATATGTTCATGGCCATTATATAATTCTTATACATTTGAATTCATTAAGGGATAATGGATGGATATAAAATAACCACAAATAATAGTTTATTGGATGGATTCAATATCATATATATAATTAGACATCTCTTAATATGAAATGAATTTCAAAATGAATTAGATTGATAAAATGGTGGCCAAATATAATTCTTATATCGTACTATAGTATTGTAATTAACTGTTATTCATATTATAAAAAGGAACCAGATGAATTTATTATGAGGTAAAAACAATAGAGTTACACTTTTGGGGGATTCAATGAACACAACCAGTTTCAGTGATAAAAATCTATTTTATACGAATATTTCAAATTTTGACTTCATCGAACAAATATATGAGTTATTGATACAATATTTCAATTGCCCATTTCCATTTCAAATGTGTAAAAAATAGTATTTTAATTAAATTCAATAAATTTGGATTAGTGAATGTGAATTTCAGTGTGCAAGTATGTAATGATGTATCATTTATAATGGCATCACATGATGTGGAAATATTTTATGTCCCAAATCTAACAAACAACAATTTTTCCACGATTAATTTGATCACTTAATCAACTACAATGTTAGATGAAATTCAATAATGGATTATCCTTTTATTGGGAGATCACAATCATTTAATGGCGGTCCAAATGTATATAGTTTCTTATACGTTATAGGGTAACATAAGAATGATATCTGGATAAATGATAGAGGATCCAAATCCATTCACCATATAAATAAAATAAATAGAGTTCAACTAAGAGGTAGATGTTTTTTTAATATTTTCATACTTTCCTAATAATATTATTTTTTATTCTGTATTTTTATCATTTTAATTTAAATTTATGAGTAATATTGTATATTATTACTTACATTTACACTGATATTACTAATCATGATGATTAACATACATTAAATAATGAAACAACCAAATTATTAGGGGATACACCACATATGGATGAAAAAAATAGGGTAGTTTTGAATAACCATGTTAACATATGTTATCAATATAATAAGTAAATATTATAAAATATGAGTTTGGATGGAATAAACATGGAAAACCTATTAATTATAATAATTCAATCATTATTAGTTACATTAGGGTTACAAAAATATAGCATATGACAATTGAAATATATATGTGGCCTGACATTATTCATTATTTGAAGGAAATAATGTGTTAAGATATTAGGATATTGTGTTGATTTATTTTCTCCATTTAATGATAATATATATATATATATATATAATAAACTAGTGATTTACTTTTCAGTATCCCTTACATATTTTTTCTATTTTAGATTATTATTATAATAATAGTTTCTCAAAAATAACTAAAATGATCATAGATCCTTCCGAATATTTTTGAAAAAATCATCACATTTTAGATGTTAATGAGAAACTAAAACACCAGAGACCAATTATGTATCAACACATTATAACCCATGATCCATGGACATATATCATTAATCATAGTGATAAGGAATCATTTCTAATTCATTGTAGCTGATAATATTTCATTTGAAAATATTAATTTTATCTTCTTTGACTAATATATATTAATTTATGAAATAGAATGCAGTTATAATTATAATAAAAATTCATCATAATTAAAAGACCCCTACCTTAATAAAAGGATGGTAAAATCTTCTCTTGAATTGAAAATGGTATGTATTATAAATATATAGTAATAATTGTATGTGATGTGAAAAAAAATTTTAATTTGTTTATATAGAGATTGATGATTGATTATATAAATCTTATTCCATCCCAAATCAAGATCTATATAAGGATTCACATGTAAATAAAGTGGGAAAAATATAAGATGAAAACACGCAAGAGGTATGGGTATCAAGTATAAGTATGTCATAATTGTAATTTTTTATACTTTATAATATTATTACATTAATATATCAATTTATTTTTGTATGTTTTTTATATTTTATAAAAAAAAATTTGAACTCGATGAAAAAAACATTGAATAAAATTGAATTAACTAATTGAATATGGATGTGTTAGAGGTGCATGTGTGAGAATTTCACTTTGAACATATTGTTAGAAGTCAAAATTATGGAGATACATATGTGATGATGAAAGGAATTAAAAAATATATAGATTATTTAAAAAATATTGTTTCTTTAATTTCATTTGATAGAACGTTATATATAAAAGGATATAATAGAAACAATAATGGAATAATAATCCATACAAGACAATGCACATAACCCTGGTGTCTTTGATGCTATTCATTATGATCATCCTCATCTCTTACATAGGGTAATCAAAATTGTTATTACTTATTATCCTAAATGTGAATCATAAAAATTGTGATAATGTTATATTAAAAAAAATTATAGGGTTAAATTTTATGTGTTTTATGTCTATAAACACCCTTGTATATGCTTGTTTAAGGGGTGTGGTGTAAAATATCATAGGAGACATGTTGCACAATAATAAAATACAAAAGATAATGTGAGTGTTGGGATTGAAGTATCCCTTGAGTTAAGCACCATGTTGAATATTCCTCGTGATGATCTAGATATTAATGTGGTGGATAATTATTTCATATCATTCATATGATTTAAATTTATTATTATAATGATATATGATCTATGTGATTAAAAATTTCTTTTCAATTGATAAATTATTAATAGTTGATGAAAAATTGTTTTAAAAAAGATGTTGTATTTGAAACAAATAGAATGAATCAGATACGGAAGGTTGAATCATGATAATCCAATAGATCATCCACAATATCAAAAGGACCTTCAATGTTTACCTTCACACAACATGTTCCACATATACATATATTAACATTACAATTTCATGAGGAAACCACATTCAAATATGGAAATATGTCTTACATTTAATATTATAATGAAAAATTTTGTAAGGCCACTATAGGTGCGGTTGGTCTCAAGATTATAAATTATATTATACTAATTGAATGTTATGTAGTCTCTGTTTTGAATAAATACATGACATATATTTTCATAATCTTTTTTTATTCCAAAAAATGATTTACTAGGATCTCTACAAAAAAAACTACTCATACTTTCTACAGGTGTATTTATTACTACAATATAATGAGAGAACACTATGAACATTGATCTAGACTCATTAATCAATATGTCATTTATTCGGTAAAAGTTTCTTTTGAATTATAAGAAATAAAAAATTAAAAATTTGAGAAAACATTAAATTTAAAAAGTAAAATATTAAAAATGGAATCCTCCTCCTGCCAATAATGAAGGGGTAAAACTCTATAATCAAATCATATAAAATATGGTTTTTTGGTTTTTGATTTGTTTTTGTTCTAATGATTTATTGGATGGTATTAAAAATAACATTATATAACAATAATGATTATTTTTTAGATTTGAAGAATATATTCCCAATAAATTTGTGACAGATGATGATAATTATAAATTTTTAATGCATTAAAAAAAATTTTGCAGATAAACTTATAATTATAGGTTTTAGTTTGTTTTATAAAAAGAATTTTTTTTAATAGATAAATCTATAGTTATTATCTAAATCATATTATGAGGACGGTGAATGATCACAAAAATCATAAGGATCTATTCAAACGAAAATATAATATGGTTTAAATAGTTGTATATAACTATTAAAACTTTTTTCAAAAAAATGTAAAGATTTTGGCCAATTTTTTTGAATATTTTTGGAATATTATAATTATAAGGATTATGGATATTTCATTTGAAAATTAATATTCAATATTATATAGCATGCACAACATAGCATCCCCAAACATGTAATTTTCAAAGGTACTTACAATTCAACTTGAAATATTTGTAAATTTTGTATTTTTATATGTTTTTTTTCAATACTTCTTAGAGTATCAATATTCTATGTGCTCAATAAAAGAATAAAATCTGTTTACAGATGATTTGGTATATTACAAAATGATATAATGTTTTATGATTCATGTTGGGGTGAGTAATTATTATTTTTGTGATATATACAAGAAAATACCTTAATGGTACATTTGGGATAAAAATCTATATTATTGTAATGAGTAGATATTTTTTCCCATAAATAAATTTAATTTATTATTGGAAAATTATTAGTAATATTATTATTATAGCCTTATATTTAAAATTTCCATCCAAATTATTATTAGGCTTGATACTCCCATTATTCCAAATGAATTTGAACCCCACCATATATTTTCAACCCATATTGAGAAAGGATTTACAGTTGAAGATCTGCCCCCACTCATGGTTCTATATCCTAAGGAAAACAATATTTAATATTCTATTGAGGTTGTTTTATTTAGGGCAAGAATCAAAATAATCTCAATAACATGCCACACCTGAATAGTAAATCATTTCAGATACATTCGAATCCACCTGTATCAACAGATGTAGTCCATCTTCAATTCAATAATTCTGATATATTTAGAATGCACTTCACATTATCAATACTGTGTAAACAAAATAAAATTATTTTACAATTTTGTTAAATAATCTATAATTAAATTTTTATGAGTATAAATTGACTTCTCATTAATCATAAAAATTGTGTTTAAGGTATATCTCAAAATGTGTGTTTTCATATTAAATGTGTCATTTAGTTTAAAAAAAGTCACAGATCCAAAATAAATAAATAAAATTATTGTTGTGTCATGATAATATAGAGAGAATGTCTATGATTTATTTTATTTTTATATTAATTAACCATGCATCAATTTTACACACAATGTGGACAATATAACTCAATGTTCATGTTTTCACATTAAAATAAATCATTTTAGTTTAAAACACATGTTTCAAATCCAAAACTATGAAAAAGACATCATTTTTCTCTAATACATTAGAGAATCACTCGATTATTTATTCTTGACATGTAGTAATCGACCGTACATCAATTTTACAAATGATGTTGTTGTTATGACATAAAGTTCATGTTACTAATATAAAATTTTCATTTTAATTTAAAACGCGATTAAAATAGTTATAATTGATAAAATTGGATTTTATTATTTTTAAACCTTATTAAAATGATCCATAATTCATTTATGAGATTTAGAAATTCACCCCAAATCAATCTGACACACAATGGGGTCAATATGCCTCAAAGTGAAAGTTTTTAAGTGTCATTTTACTATAGAACGTGTTTCAAAAAACCAAGAAATGTGTATATGAGATGATACTGTAATCCATAAATATAATAATGATCAATTATAATTTCTTTGTTTATTATTTTTCCTCCCATCAATAAAAGACTCAATGTGGCCTATATGACTCCAAGGGCATGTTTTCAATATAAAAGTTTCATTTTATTTTGAAATGAAAATCATATTATCAAAAATAATAAAAAAGGCTCGAAATGTTTTTAAACATTAGTAAAATGATCCATAATACATTTTTTTGATGTTTATGAATCGACCCCACATCAATACAACACACAATGTGGCCAGTAAAACTCAAATTGTGGGGTTTCAATAAAAAAGTTCCATTTTGTCTTCAATGAGATGTCACATATCAAAAAATAAATAAATAACATGGATAGTTTTTAAAAAATATTAAAATTATTTGTGTTCATTTTTATATGTAGAATAATCAAATACATTTTATTTCGAATCATGATGGGGTGGCTATGACTCAATGTTCATGTTAGTTTAATTAATAATGCACGTCACATTACCAAAACTAGGGAAACAAGCTTGTATTGTTTTTAACCCTTAGTAAAACTATATAAAATTTATTTTTTATGTTTATTAATTTACCTCACTTCAATCTCACTCACTATGTGGATTTTATGACTCAAGGATAATGTTTTCAATTTAAAAGATTCATTTTATTTTATAATCAGTGTCTCGTAGTACAAAATAAGATAATATGGTTGATCTTTTTTCAAAATTTTAAAATCTGATTGATAATTAATTTTTGGAATATAGGAATGGACTTAATTTCAATTTGACACAAAAGGTGGAATATATAACTCATAATTCATTTTTTTTAAAAAATAAAAGTTCATTTTTAATTTAAAATGCATGTCACAAATTCAATCAAAATAATATGCTCAAATTATTTTAAACATTAAAGAAAATAATATATAATAAATATATTATATTTATGAATTGATCACATATCAATATAATTTATTATTTTTTTATATGACTCAATGTATTTTTTCAATATAAATATGTCATTTTCATTTTAATTGGATGTGACATATCCAAAACTGAAGAAAAAGACTCAAATTATTTTCAATCATTTAAAATATGATCTATAATACATTTTTTTATTATATGAATTAACTTCAAATCAATATGACCCATGATGTGGTCATTATTACTCTAAATATTTTATTTCAATATAAAATTTCCATTTTATATAAAAATTCCCACAATATTGACAATCCTAAATAAACAAGATCCAATTCTTTTCAGACTCTACTACAATGACCCAAAGTATTATTTTGATGTGTATAAAATGTAAAAACCTAAATATAATGTACAATTTTATAGGTATTACTCAATTTTTGTGTTTCCAAAATAAAAGAATCATTTTAGTATAAAACATGTGTCAGAATATCAAAAATTAGTTAATGAGAAGAAATATTTCTGAACATTAGGAAAATGATCTGTATTTTTTAAAATATAGAAATCGGCCCAATTTTAATCGGACACATGATGTTATGGATATCATAAAAACATTATGTTTTCAATATAAAAATGATATTTTAGTTTAATGATATAATTATTGAAAATTATTTAATAATTAATATAAATAAAAACAAATAAAATGATTAATATATTCAGTAATTAACAGTATACCTTATATATTACTAATTAATAATGAAACTAGCAATTCATAATATAATTATTAATTTACAGTAAAATTAGTAATTTATAATTAATAATTAACATAAATTTGACAATAAAATCATGAATAATAAAATTAATAGTATGAATTATAATATGATTAATATATAATGTAATTAAGAATATTACTCATAATATGTGTATTATATGACATTAAAATTTAAAAAAAATTATTTAATGTACTGTTACTAAAATACACAATAGTTTTATTATAGAGAAAAACTTTTTTATATAGGTTTATCATTACTGAATGTCTTCAATATGAGTTTTAATTTTGTATATTGGATTCTATTTTTTTCATTAACTATAAATATCATATCAATGTAAATATTTTCCAAGTAAATGTTGAAATGAAATGAAATCTGAATGTATGATTTGAATTTCAATATAGTCTTCTATTATATTTTTATTCTAATTTGATTATATTTCTCTTATATGGGTCTATTATATAGGTATTACACAAGCCTAATAGTTTTATAGTAGATGCCAAGGTTATTATAACCTCTATCCAAAGCACTGGTCAAGGAGCCTTTTAACATTTCTAAATGAAATCCAATATAAAGGATCCATTTATCAGTTCTAAATGAAATAATTGATAAAAGGCCTATTTATGAATGATTTATTTAATCATTGATAAATAAGTCCATTACATGTGATTTTGTTTATGCTAATAAATATGATCCCTTTTAATGGATAACAACATGTTAACACTTTTTTTCATTGATAAATATCATTTCTAGCACTTATATATGTTGTTTCTATAGTAGGGTACAATAATTGGGTTTTATAACATTAATTCCTATCATAGACAATTTAATAATGTCATTATAATCATTTTCTTATTGTTGATAATTTCATCACCAATGTATATGTTTTCTATAGTAGAAATTTTATCCGTTATAAAAATTACCTTCGATATGTATAGAGGGGGTTGATGTCGAATCACTATTAATTTGTTATTTCTAATTCTTTCTCTCTAGGGAGTGAATCATGCTATTTTGTATCTGAATTCCAGCTTTCTACTGGCAGGAAGCCTCCAGCATCACGGTTGGTGATTTTGGCTCTTTAAATGAAATGATATGATGGGATGTTGGTTTCGCCTTCCTTAGATTCATTCTTGGAGATCAACACATGGTTTGGGTCTCCATCAAATATTTAGATCATGTTTTTTTAAACACAATCCAGGAACAACATATAAGTGGACACCAGTTAATTGCAATGTATCTATCTCCACTATGGATAAATATGTGGTTGAAGTAGATGGTAGTACTGGGAATGTATGATCGTTTATGGAAATTGGACATATTATAAAGCTGTAAATTATTCCCCATTTTAATATATGGAAATCCCATGATTGAGGAAAGGTAGGTTTGTAAACCAAGGAATCTTGTGTCAAGAAAAGCATAGTGAAATCCAAGGGTATAAGACATAAGAGGCTTATTACCCTGGTCATGCCATTTTTTTTGTACGAGGTAAAATTCAGGATTAGGTCACAAGATTATGTTATTTTATAGGCATTTAGGTCATAGTTTTAGATCCTTATTGGTATAAGTAGGATACATGTTAAATGACTTTTGGTGATAGGTAGGTGGTTATGTGTTTTCTTCAAAAGGAAAACGAACAAACACGAGGTCTTGGATATGTGTGTCCTCAGGGGGGAGATTATATTATATGGGGGTTTTATAGAGATGAAATACAGTGTAACCCCGTGGAGGTAGATGATCACACAGTTGTTATTAGCGTGATCCCATAGGGAATATGATCCCACTTTGGCATAGTAAACATCCAAGGGGGGTTTGATGATTTTATGGGAATGTTGGTATGCCAGGATTGAACCTCATGGAGGTTTCCTACATACCATATTTTGAAATAGGGATCAAAACCCATTTATTTTTATGACCATTTTATGGTTGGGGGAAATATTGTTTCATGTACTCTAACACCATTTGGTAAGGACGCTTGTGTTTCAGAATGAACATCATCTTGGGATGGTGTAGTGGTTGCACATAGTATCCTCCTAGTGTATGAATTTCATCCAATTATTGGGGAGATGGTGGTATCCCATTAAGATCATACATGGTTCATCTTGTGTTCATCAGATAGGGTAGGAATGCATTTTAATGTCTTGTTCTAAGGATGTTGTCATAAAGGTCAACATCATACAACGAGAACTCCATGTTTTATTGTAATAGGCCTTTCATCTCAAACAATTTATAAGCCTACACATGATGAGATCTATACTAGTATTGAGAGATTTATCTAGCATAATACCTCTATATTAGAAGAGGTTGTAATTTTTCATTTCTTATTCCACCATTAGGGAATATGTATTTACTACTCAGTTATCTTTAGGTGGTTCATGGAATTAACATTATCATGGAGGGGTGGAACTTAGGGGTCCCACCATTAGGATTCCTATTTATATGATCAAGAGGCATTAGGTTGAAAATGTTTCAGTGGAAAAAGTTAAATATAATATACTAGACCATGCTTGAATTAAAAGTGGTGAACATGAGGGTTGATGACATAGGTCGCGTGATAGTTTGGAATGTGGATTAACCATTTGAGTAGCCAATTAGAAAATTATAAATCAATTTATAAGAATTTTCTTTTGGAATGAGGCATTGGGTCAATGAAAAAAATGTTTTTATGAGAAAACATACAATTTCACTTGTAAGTTGGTTTTTTGTACCATATGTTATATCAAAAGTACATGTTAGGGATACAAGGACATATGTGCTCACCACTAATAGAGTCATATAATTATTGGGGTTCTTAGAAGGTAATTCATATGAGAACCATGTATAATTTTATGGATGTTGTGTTAGGAAATCCCAAACATGGCCCAGTACTAATTGGGTCCCATGAGATGATCGTCATTCATGTATTCTACCATGGAGTTTCTATGATTTTTGAGGATATGTGATTATCATGGATGTTTGTATTGAATGATCGAGTATGGTCTCTAAAACATCTGTAGGGGATCCCTGAAATGGGGGGGGGGTGCTAATTTATTTATAGATGAAATGGGTTTCCCTAGCTGTTAAACTCACTCAATTTCAGGCAATGAATTTTTTGTGATGTCCATACCATTATCTTCATGATTTCATCAAAGATGGAATCAGTTTATCAGTATATTTTTCATGAAAATGGTTTATGTGAATGTTATATTTTCATGGAATGGTCTAGTCATGAGTTCCAAAAACATTTTGGATTCTTGGGTCCTATTGATTATCAGACAACATGATCTCTTCTCTGATCCATTTTTCATGCATGTCGTTTATGCACCAATAGTGGTTTTGTGTCAAATCCTAAAAAGTTATGCACCATCAATCCCTTAAAACCAAAATGATTCAGTAGACAAAAGAATGTCCTTATTTTTATAAAAAATTCTTTTATAGGGTGAAATTTTTTTGGTGCCATTAAATTCTCAACCCCACACCCCTCATAAATAGAGGTGATGGGGAATTGTTAGGTTGAGTTCCGAAGAAAATTTCATTTATGTGATGATTTTTTGATCCGCCTCACAAATCTATGATTTTATCGAAAAAATGGGTTCTGTGGGTGTGAAAGAATGCGGTATCATTCCAATAAATAAGAAGAGGGAAAAAATATCATCAAATGCATGAAATTATAACAATTTTTGAATTATAATATGATCATTTTCCTTGAAATTAATGAAATTATCTTTAATGTTATATGAATTTTCAAGAATAGTATATAATTTTTCATGTTCATAAGATAGGTTGTTCCAAACAATTCCATTTTTATGAAACTAAAGAGTTTCATGATACACCCTTATTTAATTTATATGAATAAAATATAGATGGTAGATCGACAAAAAAAATGTTACCCCTACTACTGGATAGAGGGAATAGATGGATAGAAATCCTAAAATTTCTTATTCTAGGATTATCATTGTTTACAACACATAAAATGTGAGGTTATTGAAAAAGGCATCGAGAGGATATACATATTCTGGAAAAAATGGGTCTGATTAAACCATCCCCATAAAATATAAATTAAAAAGTAAAGGTACATAATCAAGTAGAGAAACTTTTTTAGATAGTCAAGAAGGAGACCCTCCCCTCATATTAGAATCCATCAATTGTTCACAAAACTCATGAGTTCGAAAGGACAACATGGTTATCATTTCAATGAATGCCTTCTTTAACAAGGAATCAACCAGTTGATTGGCCTTCCTGTAGGAATGAGTGATCAATAAGTTTAGATGCTTTACCTGATTATGGATTCCAATATTTAAGGTAAAATTGTCCATTTAAAATCCTAGGACCTCTACTTGAGATCATGTACTGCAAGTTCATAGTTTAATTGAATCTATAAGATATTCTATCTACTAAAGATAGCATGCTTGAAATCCAAAATAATGGCCTATATTTATTCTTTATCTGAATTTCACATCCCAATAAAATGGATAATGAAACCCTTGATGAAACCAAAATTCGTGAAGAATACACCTCTATAACCCAATTGTCCTAGCATTCCACATGCAGCTCCATCTACATTAACCTTTACATAAGGAAAAATAAGTGGAATCTGACGTATAAACATAAGCACCAAAGGCCTTCTCAGTTTACATATAAATCAAATAAACCAAAAATAATTTAAATCTATATATTTTTTATCCATTCAGTCATTTTGTATATTATTGGCTGCATGTATGTCACGGTGGACTAGAATTGAACTTTAATGAAATGACAGATCCTTACTATCAAATAGGTGGTTGTTCTGAGATTCCCAGATTGCATAAATAACTGCTACTATGGTGACCAGCTTCATTTACAGATATACAAACTCCTACTAGATTTGGATATGTACAACATCAAGTCATCCAACAGCCTATGTGAACACACCAATATTCTGTTTTTCCCATCATTACGATCATTACTTTTGGAGCATTACCATTTCTGAGTACCCGAATAGGGAAGGTGATGTTTTTTCTATCTACAAATTGTGTGAGATAACTAGGATTTTGAATGGTAAAATTAGTTTTACTATCAAATTCACTACCCATTATTCATGAATCATTCAAGCTATCATAAAAAATAACCACCTGTGTAGGATAAAAATTCATATTTTCTGAGAAGGGGAACATCACTAACAAATTGACTTGGGTGTACTTATTATGAATGAAATATAAAGAGTATGTGAATTTATTTCATAATATAGGTTTTTATATATCATAACTGATGTCCCAATTCCATGAATATCATAACCCAAAGATTCTAAAAAATCATCTAAAGTGGGGTTCCCCATAAATGAATGCATTCCAACTCTAACATGGGGGGAGGGGTTGATCAACTTTTGTGATCTTCACATTATTGGTTGGATTCCTATAACTATGTTAATATATAATGAATTTAATGTTTCATCAATTTATTGGAATAAAATAGATAAAATTATGATCATATCAATGATCCTTATGGATCAGCTGGATGTGTTGATGGTTCATCCATCCAGGTGACACAATGTTATCCTGTTCAAGGGATAGATGGTCATGTTCATAAACATTCTAGTAGTGAATATGCACAGGTGGCTGAATAAATGTTCAGTGAAAATGAATAGGATAAGGGGAGGATATTAGAGAATTTATTGGAGGAAAGAAGACACTAGGATTGGATGTATAGTATGAAGAATTGTATCCTAGAGGTTTGGTGTATGGAATTCCTGGACACTTTTCTTAATGGTTGGATACTCCTAGTCAGGGATGCATGAATGGGTCTATGACCAAAAACATTATTGATGGAAGTAATTATAATGGTTTGGAATCACACCAACATGTTCATTCTAGTACTAGCTTGAAATTACCACCAACTTGAATAAATTTCAATTAGGAACTTGACCAAGATCATATTCATTACCGTCAAATTTTTTCACATATTATACACATATCTAATCAGAGGGGATGAGTATTTATACCCAATTAACCACCCTCCCCCATGAATTTTAGTAAATGATCTTTTAAAATCAAAATTTTAGGTGTAATACTAAGACTATTAAATTATGTCGAGGAGATATAGAATAAAAAATACGAAGATCCTCAATTTTCGATCGTTCCCAACCGCAACCAGTTATATAGTTGACCACTAGGATGGTTCGTTTATATATAGAGTGTACATTAAATATATATAGGGTTTATTACTAGTCAAAATGATACAAATAAATACATATTAAGATTTATACACACCATCTCGGTTCGATAATCAATTTGAATGTATTCAAAAACCAGTGATGTGAGTGTACATGGGGTGCATGTGGAGATTAATCCGTGTGTCATTTGTCACCTATGAGTGATGTTTTTGGTTAATGGTACAAGATAATGTCTAATTTCTCTCTTAGTTACTACCAACGTTGGCCTCACCCAGAAATATGAAATCAAATATGTAGAAACTAATCCTGGATCATTTTTTTCACCATCTAGTCAGAAGGATATTGTCATCTAGTGGGCCTCAAGAACAAAATTGTGGTTGGTGAGATACACTTCAAGATTCATGGTACTCATTGACATATCAATGTAAAACTATAGTGGTGGGATTTTGGTAACCTTTCATGCCTCTATCCTCTATATAGTCATAGATCCTGCAAAAGCAACCATATGTGGTAGTATAGTGCTCTCATGTTTGGGTAACATGATCCAGGGAGGCATCAGTGAGGTAGTTGTGCAACTTGGTTCAGCCAAAAAGAGACGATCACTTACCCAATCATTAGAACACATGAGGTAACATATGTCTATCATAGATAAAAGAGAAACTATGTGAAATTAATTCCCATAAAGATATCAATATTCTAGAGTTCAGGCATGCAAGAATTGAAGACCCGGCGAGATTCTAGCAGTGGTTCAAATACATAGATGATATCGAATCCTATTCACATAGATGTGAGGATAGTGAAACTATTACTCATCAGGTGAACATGGTGATCAGTGAAATAATTGATGTGAATATATCTTTTATGTCTCTAACCCATCATATCCCAGATCTCTGTGTTGATTCATAGGTCTCTATTGAAGATGATTCTTGGGCATCCATCACTAAGTGATAAAGTTCCCAGAATACTATGGAGGTTACTTATGGGGAATATGGCCCGGAAAACACCCTTTTTGGAATGGTAGAGATATTAGATCATTCACTCTATATTTATCACTCTTTTTAGAGACTCTAAATAATAATAATAGATCATGAAGGATCCATATTTATAGATTCAATGGAACTATGTGGAGGTTGAACGGAACTATTCCATGGGTACGACGGATTCCACATCATAATATTCGAGTGAGGCCTCAATGGGAGAGAAATTTATGTAATGAGGCTAAAGGTGAAGATTGAAATTATATATCCATCCCAATAATTTAGAGGGGGCCTCAACCTACTGTTCCTTTGATGAATCTTGTTACAATCATGGAAAGCCTCATAGGGTGTCTCATTATTGAGACCTCAATACCCCTCAATGAAAATCTCTGAGACTCATTCATCGTGATTTTATAATGCTATAAAATTATAGCATACTTATATTATTTCTTTCTAATGTATCTTTCTATTATATTCTATTGGAAGGTTTTGTGTTGATATTTAGGTTTCAAAAAGTTTTGAAGGGTCCCTTGTGGCGGAATATCCATTTGATAGCTCGGATGTGGATATCACACTAGCCTTCTCTACATGTAAGTGTTATCTTTATAAGGTTATATATACCTTGTCTGTTGTTAAAAATAAAATTAATTACCCGTCCATTTTTTTATATATTTCTCTCAGATGTATGTCCTTAGAAATTAGTTGTGTGTATGGGATATTATATTATTGTTCTATTGATCAAGACAAACCTATATGATTTGGATGTTCATGGTGTTCCAACCATGATCCTAGAGATAAATCACATTACAAATGTGGATAAATAAATTGGGGATGTGGAACATTAAGCAGGTGATGATTTTTTCTACGGTGATAATTCAAACTAAATAGAACCTCCTATTCACTTGGAATTCATCCCTTCTAAGAGGTTGTCCAAACATGGACTGATTTAAATTATCTTGAAAAATTTTCTAATGTATTAGCCTATTACTCTTGAGGATCCGGATAATTGCATAACCAACATCACTGAGGAGAACCATGTCATATGAGGTAGGGAATGGAAATGGGTGTGGACCAACATCAGCCACACCATAGAGATATATCTAGTGATCCATATGGGGTCCCTCTGAAAATACATACAAAACCATGTAACTGGAGGTGTGTACACATATGATTTCCATGTGTTATATTTTCACTATCTCTCTATGTGGATGTGAGTAAAGAGACTAGATCTTGACGCTTCCTATTACAAGGAGAATTCAAAAGGTACCTGTCTGTTCTTGTTTATTAAACATTAAATTGTGTGAGGAAGAGAAAAAGAAATATCACAATAACACCATCCATATTAAAAAAATACATTCAATCATCTATGGGAATAATTGGTGTATGCTATGTGAGGACTATTCAAGGAATCATATTTAGATGTTGAATGACAGGTTGATTAGGTTCAGTACATATTTGGGTCGATCATGTCATGACCATGGATGAGGAGGAAGTGGTTAGAATAACCAAGTGGTATTAGATATTAGAGGCCTCTAAGAAGATGGTGGTTGATCTATAATTATCAATAATTTGGGTTGATATTTATTAAGCTTTAATTTCAATATTTTATTGTTAAAAATTATAGGATATAATTTTTGGATGACACTCCTGAAATCATTAAGGATGTTTACATTAAATCCTTACATGATTTTATGTGATTACAATTATTTAATGCATCTCAATCATATTAACAAGAAAAAAAAATTAATCCCTTATGCCATTTGAGTTATTATTTGTGTGGGAAATAAGGTATAAATATGAGAATTCTCACTCATATTAGGCTTCCAGCTAGCTCCAAAAAAATTGGATCTGAATTACTCATAGAAAACCGGAAGTATCCTAACCAAGAAGTTATTGGTTGGGGATATTGATATTTTACAACTAAATATAATTATCAGAATGTGGAGGTTCATTAATGGGTTAATTCTAGGGGAATGTATTTCTGCATAGATAAAGGTGAGTGATGGGGAATATGAATTCACACATTAAATATTTCAAACATAGTGGGACTAACATGTTGATAGAGTATGATTGTTGACAATGTTAGAAACATAGATTCCACAATCTTTTCATCAAGGGTGGGTATAAAAAATGTGTGTCTACATTTTACTATGTTAGAAATATGGTACCTATCAAAATTACATTTTAAGTACTTCAAAGTGTTTGCCTAAAATGGTAGGTGAGGTACTAATGATATGAACCATTTATATCAGGGGGAAAATTCAAACATGGAATATTCTAGGTATCCAAATCAATGAAACATGAATAATTTGTAGTATATGGGTTAATGTTTATATAGGGTTCAACACACTTGACATTAAACCACCATGATTTTTAGTACATCGGGTGAGCCTATTAGTCAGAATGAAATTCAAAACCACCCCTAAGGGAAGCATAATATTGAATGAGAATATATGGTCAAGGATCATGAATGGTGTGGTAGGTTACCAACACCAAATTGGAAATGGGGTTCTCAAGTGTGGGACTGAGATTCTTTTATGTTTTAAATCAAACAGTGATTATAGAGGGCATGTTGTTGAATGTATTGTGTCATAGATGATGAATGTGTATTTTAGAATCTTACAATGAGAACAATGTTTCATATAGTTTAAAATCATTTGACAAGGATGTTCATAGAATAGTTTATCATAGTGTGACTAGGATGACTCAATCATAATCAATAAATCTCTCCTGGTCAGATTAGTTGAATGAACAAAAATTAAACCCAATGTTCCACACCTCATAAGGGAGATTGTTAATCCAAGACAAATTTTTATGTATTGATTTGGTCCAGTAAGTGTAGCCTAGTTTCAATCAGGGATTATGGTGGGTCCCATAAACATGTATGTCAATATTTACTTCCTCATTTTTTTGTAAAATTGAAATGATCATATTGTTTTGTTGAAGATGATATTTTTTTTATGTTTCTATTATGGGATTTCTAAATTATATAAGATTGTGCCTCATGACATGGATAATATAAGGACATACGAGTTTGACCAATAATTAAAAAATACTTTAAGGCCCTGATGCTTCAAACAATGAGGTGTAAAAACCCAAAATAAATATGTGTGATATGGAAATTTATGTGATATGTGGTCCAAGGAGGCCTAGATCCACCGAAAACATTTCCAATGAGACTCAAATATAGTTTTAAATTCATAATGCTCAGAATTGGGATCCTATTTTAGTTCTAGAGTTTTTGAATTGAATATTTTGGTATTCCATTATATAGGGTATCTACATTTCCTAAACCTTTTTATGTAAATAAACCCTCAAACCCATATCTTAGGTAATTCGGGATCATTGTGATATACAAGGATCATTCATGAACATCTCATATTGTTAATTGTCATCAAAATATCGGGAAAAGAATATAACATGGTGAAAAATAAAATGGTGCTTAATTAATTAAAAAAATATGTGGTCATATGATAGATTGGTGCCTAGGGTGTTACTATTCCCACCATAGAATTGTGAGGTTTAAAGGAAGTTAAATTGGGAAATTTTACATTTGGATGGAAGATATCATTGATCAAAGGGTGGGGAATGACTGTTGGCAGTGTTTGAAAAACAGGTTCCATAACTGAACCTGTCCATGATGGGGATAATTAATGCAAGACCAACATTGACAGTTTTTGAAAAATAGGATATATAATATGATTTCACTGATATTTTTAAGGATTAACCCAAGAGGGTTGGTGAGCCAGTGTTTCCAAATACCCTTTTTGTTAGGGTAAATTCAGATTGGGATGATGATGAGCATCCAAATAAAATGAAGTATAAAGATTGAATGTAGATGTGGGGAATGTATGATTGGGATGTTAAGTGCACTAGAAATTAACCCACCACATGCTTGAATGCAACAATTTAATATAATAGTAGTGTTCATGTATTTCCCTAAGGAGTGAGGCCCCAGATTGAGTTGGCAGTGGGGTGGACATGGAATATTATATCTGATCACTGTTTTGAATCCCATGGTAATAATATGAACCAATATTTTTGTTTCATGGTGTAGTATAAACCAAAATTTTGTTTCTTTATCTACTAAGGAAGATTAATACATAACTAGCTATAGTTGTTGTGAACAAATTCTATGGATAGAAAACAGAATATTGAACTTTGATTATAAATTTAGACATATCATTATAATTTTGATTGTAAAAGTGTAAAAACACTTATAATAATACTATATTCCAATCTTGAAAAATAACATATTGATATAAAGAATCATTTTTTGAGTGATCATTTTAAAAAAACTGGATATCACTCTTGAATTTAATGGCACAAAAAATCATCTTGATTAAATACATACAGAACCATTAAATTATGAGATAACTAACTATATAAAACATGAACTAGTCATGAAAAAATTTTATTAAATATTTTTAGATATTTTTTGATATTATTTTAAAATTTTCATCAATTTTTATTGAATTTTAAAATAATTATTTTATAAAGTATTATTTTCATTTAAGTTATTTCATAAAAACTATATCATATTAATTTTTGAATAAATTAAATGAATAACTTTTTCTATTTCATAAATATATGTAACATTAAATCACATAATTAATAATCTATTAAATCCAAATCAAATCAACACACCTTTTCTATAATGAACATAACCATATTTTTGAACTATCTTCATCAAACATCTATTTTGAAACCTTATCTACAATATTAAATTTCTCATTATTTTCTATGGAGATGATGTGATCTTCTAGAGATAATACTCGTAAGTAATCTATGATATCAAAGGATAGTATAATATATTCTAATAATATTTCAAAAATATAACTAATTTCTCAAGAAGATGTAGAAAAAAAGTGGAGTTGATGTAAAATGGTTTAGAGTCCTTAAATATTCTCTGTTGAGATTTTTTCTATATTAGAACTGGATGAGTTGATTTTTAGATGGAAATAGAACCTTAAATAAATGTACTGAAATAGAGTCATACCCGATAATAGCATTTAATGCCTGTGAGTATCAATATGTGACTGGAATAGTTAACATTGATCCAGAGTGCCATTTTAAGTAGACTTTTTCAACCGAATTTTTGATAGTCTCAAATATTGGAGAATATGAAGACTTCCAAACATATTAAACTATGAATCTTCTAGATTTTGAAACATATAATGCACTATATTAACTGACTAATTAAAGGACCAGCAGAATACCTATCATGAATGAGCTATGTTTTATATACAGATTTTTCTGTACATTCATCACTCTATCATCCCAATGTTGGAAGGTTTTAGATCTGCGATGTATCAAAATTTTAGATATATATATATATACGGATGGTCCATGGTATTTTTATTATCCTACTTTATTTTTTAATGAGTTATATGGTGGAGATGAGTAAATATTTTTCTATAATCTACACACTTCTTAACCTAAAATTTGTTTCTATGTTAGTAGAGGATAGAAACATAGTTTCATTAAGAAATAAAATGGATTTTTTTCCAAGTGGTGGTTTTTTAAATATATATCTATTAGTAAGAGAAATAAATTAAAATATAAACCTTTCAAAAAGATGTTGATTGATGACATGGATTATTTGTATGATAAATTTATTATCATCTCAGATCAATTTAGGAAAAGAGATTTAATTAATCCTAGTTTGAAATTAGATGATGTCATGGATTCTAATTATACCTTTAATAATGATCATTCTAAATATGTGGATATGAATGAGGAACCCAAAAAATATTTCATAGGGAGCCTAAAATAGAATCATGTTCATGAAGGTTATAAAGTGTTATAATCACTTATAGAAGTTTCATATGCTCTTGAATTTAGAAGGATTCCAGATGTTTTACCTATCATACCATAGATGCATAATTTCTTTTGATGGATGAATCAGTAAGAGATGATTTATATCCTCAAGGGGGAGATAGTACCCAATTCAATGATATTTTTACCAATTCATAAAGATTATAAATTGGATAAGGACATAGATACTATAGTAGCTCAGAGCCCACCTATTTTATGATTGATATACCCCCCATTTCTATTTTATTGAAAATTAAATTTTTATATCAAAATCACGTTTTTTGGAAAGGTGGAAATCCTCTAGAGAATTAAATATGTTAATGTAAAACAGAATGAAATCAATTGTTTTTTAATACATGGCTCATATTATAGTAGATAGTCACTATATATAATCCCCAGTGTAATGTAGGAACCTTAGTTCTTAGGTCTTCCTTCATGATTTCATCAAAATTATCTGCCATATTCTCCAATGTTTGAATTTTTTCTTCCATATAGATCTTCTTTTCCTTATATCCTTAGACAAAAATGTTTTATTTTGTGGATATATACACAGTGATTCTAATTAATTTCATTATAAATTAATATATAATATGTTTAGTTTTTGACCTATTTTATATCATATATGGGGATGTATCCTTTAGGAATTTCTTATTTCATATTTAGAATTATCTTCAAGAACTGTTATTTTTTTATTAAATTTTTTTTACATTATCTACTTGTTGGTGGTTGGTTTTTATGCCTAATCTTTCCCCTTGTAAAAAACACCATCCGCGACATGATTCACCTTCAGAAGATTATTTTTTTCATGAGTATTAAACTTTGTATTAACATTAAAATTGTAAACCATTTTGGTTTTCCATTTTTTAGCTAATCGTATATCCATTGGATTAGGGAAGTATGAGTAGTACTAACAACCATTGGGGTTTTCCCTTAAGAATTATGATCACCTCTATGTCCCAGGTTCTTTTCATCACCAACTTCCACCTTGTTCTATAAAGAAATCCACCATGATTACTGTCAATAATTTTCATTGAAAAAGGACATGATTTTTTTCATTGGTATTGTGTAATTCCTGATCTCCATCTAAGACTAGTAGAGAATTAGTTTTTGGTATCCCTACCCCTACGTCAGCTTGATTCATGGATCCATTCAGTCTCCTATTAAACTTAATGATAACCATTTTCTTACATTCCAACTAATATTCATTAACACCTAGCATAGACATGAACTCAATGTTTATCAAATGCTATGATGATCCTGGAGAGTTTCACTATACTGTTGGCTCCTACAGTATAGTTACTCATTCATCCAATTGATCCATCATAAGATCAACCAGAGAAGAGGGTAGAGATCTCATAAAAACACCATGGAAAATCTATTATATTCCACCGCAACCACTACATGTTGGGTGAAATAATGTATATTGGATGAGGATCTGAGTTGCGCCTCCCCATCCACAGGAAATGATTGCTATGTCCCAACCAGATCACACCAAAAATAAATCGAAACCTCCATACTATAAAAATGAAACATCCTGACCTTGTTCCAATGAGTAAAATCAATACATATAATATCCATTATACCAATAGGTCAACTATCCATTAGAACATAACATTGAGATGATAGGTATCCAGTCTGTATGTGACCAAGGTGATAACATGACCAGATAAAATCAAACCAATTATCAAAATGAACTGTTTGGTGGCAACAAATTTCTTCATCAACCTCAATCCAAATATAATCAACCAGTTTATTTGAGATTTAACCATCCACACATATGCAGGTTGAAATGTGATAGAACATGGATTTAATGAACTCTTCAATGTATAAAAATATCATGATGAAATTATCCAACATTTCATTAGTTGCGGGGGTTTGAAAGGGAAGGGAATAACCTATAAAACACACCCAAATCACTATTATGGATGGAGGTCGCAACTCTAACGGAAATTATAGATTCATTATTGAATGGAGAACCAAGGAAATTTTGGATCATCAATTCCCCTCAAAAAACACTTCTACTATATCATCAAAAAAGGTGATGAGAAGAAGGAAGTTTCGATGGTCCAAATGTCTAATTGTGACCCATTATTGTAGAGGATATGCACTATTGATGAAGCTATCAATTTTTTTTACCGATTTCCTCCATAGACTAAACAAAAAAACCAATGACAACCCATGGTGAGAATACCCTTCATAAAACTATTATAAGGAAATAGGATGTGAAGGGTACCCCTTGATGAAAAGTAGGAAACATCATGAAGAGGTTGGTGTGGGGAAAATCGGAGATGAGGTCGTTTTTGAATGGGGTGAAATATGGGGTTAAGGATGGATCATCCATTTTCACCACCAGAAGTGGACGATGCTACCTCTACGAATCACTTTAAAATAAGAGTTAACCCCCCCACCCCAATCTTCCCATTTATGATTCCATAGCTTCTGATGAAAGATCTCAAATAGTATAACCTTTCATTTATTTTGGTGTATATGTTCTAAGTGTTGGTGGAAAATAGGATGAAACAGATGATAGATAATATGATAATAAAATTGATAATGATGGTGATAAGGATGGGAATGTTGATTATGATAATATATAAGGAAATAATGAAATACATTAAATTGTTATTTTAGGTAAATAATGATCAATAGAGACAAAGCATCCTAAAACTCCAATTATAGAGAGAATAGTGTGACCTGACTCAGCTAAAGATATGTTGATGCTATTGGATACCCCTCCATCTCATATATATTATCCTGATAATAATTCTAAAGAAGATTAATTCTATGAAACTTTTTCTAGAACTGATATTGTAGCCATGGAATATTCTGAAGGTGGATCTAATGCCTCATTAAAGAAAACTAAAAACCTCATTGAATATTTTTTCCCTTGGGAGAACTTCGTAAAATGAATTCTTAGCTCATTTAGCATTCATCATATCTGCAAGATGATATATTATTTCAAGATGTTGATCCCAATAAATCTTAATATCCTCAATCTCAAATGGTTAGACGTTATTCTATCCTTCTTTTAGAACTCACTTATGAGTATGGAATTCAGTTTATGTAGTACATTTAATAATGTTATATTAAATTTACAAGGTTTTTAATTTTTAAAATAATATTAATGGAGAATATTATATTTCCTATAATATTATAAATGTTGATGAACTCATTCACATAATTTTTCTTCACAAATTTCACCATCTAAATCATGATTTTCATTTTTTGAATAAGGTAAATAGAATATTTTAGATGTCCCATGGGATCCCAACATGAATATCAGGCTGATATAATTGATACCCTAGATAGATGGTATCTTTCTATGATAACTGGTCATTCTCCACCCTCAACATCACCTATAGAACCTATTCATCCTACTCCTCCTCTTACTTCTATGTATATATTATTTGATAAATATATGACTAGATGGTTGATACTTGAAGTGATTCTGATTGTCTAGGATAGTGTCAAAAATGTAGTAAATGATGTTTAAATGGATACTTTTTATCATGGAGAGAAGAAAATTGATTTTATTTAAAAATAAACAACCAAGTATGATAAAAAATTGAATTAATAATGGGTGCAAACAATATTTATCTTTATGTTATTTTTTCCAAATCTCAGTTTAATAATCAATATCTATTCGTAGAAATAGAATTAAATATTCCACCATTAACTTCTTCATTCAAATTCATATTGGGTATGTTATTTTAAATGAATCATTTACTAACCCAATTCGTTTCATAGAAGGATGATTTACTTGATGTTATGGGGCATGGAACATGGGATGTAACAGAAATTAAAAGGATTTTAGATCCATAAAAATATGGTAAAAATACTCTTGTGTGGGATCCTCCTTCCTTACCACTACTTAAAAGTTCTCCAGTTTCTGACAATGACTCAATAATAGTCTCAATTACAACATCTACCCCACATATACATCCAACATTAAATTTTTATGAAAACCATTATATTTATTACACATTAATTCATGATTTATGACATGATAATACACTTTTTTTCATTTGGAAGATAAAGTAGACTACATTATTTACTTAATTATGTATATAACACTACAACCTGATACATGGGTACACCATCATTATTGAAGATATTTTTATTGTACTATTAAAATTCTATGTCATTTAAAACTTCCCGTTATAACCTGGGAGGATACATAAAATAGGGGTGAGTTATAAATCCCATTAAGGTAATAATAAAATCATATCATGAAGAAATTATCAGATATTAATGAACAATCATTTCCATGGGATAAAAAATGGGTGATAATTATAAACAAGAACAATGGAATATTATATAACATGATAACATAACGAAAACATGAGAATGTGGTAAAAACTGTAACAGGAAATAATAAAAATAAGTCATGGTTAACCACCATTAAATCATAACATAGTTTTCTTAATATAACCTCTCGTAAAATATACAAGGAATATCATGATACTAAAATATTTCCCAATGAATTAGAGTGCTATATAATTTTAGGCTCACCTGTCACATTCATATCATGTACATGTGTAAGTGTTCCACTTAGATCATTCAACATATTATAATTTTTCAACACATATAATCCAATGATTTATAAATATTGGTTATATAAATTTAATTACCAAATAAATAAATTATTGTTAAAAATTGGTGTACACTTTTAGTGAAAATGTGTTTTGTTATACACTTCTAAAATTTCTATCAATGAAAATCAGAGTGATATTTCTGCAGCATCGTAGTATTAAATAATGATTCATAAAATGGATTGACAAGATAGAAAGGGGTATATGATAAATTGGAATTTAAAAGAAACGTATGAGCGATATTTAATTACAAAATCCACCATGATCATTTTTTGAATTAATGGGAAAAATAAAATAAGGTTCTTTAATAGAAATTGGGAATGGAAAATCGTAGGATAAATTCAGCAGTATAATGAGGATTCATTATGAATAATGGGATTGATTTATGAGATTGAATGATGTCTCTAAAAATATTTCTAGTAATTATGATATGTCAAAAGTATGCTAGGTAATGTATTTGTATGACAAAATGTATTACACAAATAACGTGCTTGAATATAAAGGAATAGATGATCCCTTACTAAATTTTGGCATAGTAAAAGCGTAGATAAATGATGTCATGAGATGGGATAAATAATCTACGATTATTATCAAATAAATTATATAATATAGGGATAATTATAATGTCATTAAAACCTAAAGAATTAATATTTAAAGGGATAATTACAAATAAGGTTCTCAAATGGAAAAGAATAGAGTGAACTCTCATAGTAAATTTCGACATGGTAATGACTTAGGTAAAGCTCAAAATGAGTGGATAAATGATATCTCATTCAAAAACAATTATATTAAATGTGTGTATATAAATTTTTTAAAATATATCCAATATATAATTAAATGTATAATTACATAGAATATACTTCAATTTAAATGAATAGAGAGAGGTCCCTTACCTTGAGAGGGTTACTCAAAAAGCATGGGAAGAGATTCTTAAGAGATTGGGGGAACCTTGGGAGGAATCTTGAGAGGGGATGGAAAATAATGGAAATTATATAATTTTATTTAGTGAATATTACATGGATCTTGTGTGGGTTAATATAGGATATGATATAAGAGTTTATTATTATTAACAAAACATAGGTTTTAGACTTTTTACAAACAAATTATCTAATCTAAAAATGATCCAATTGTTTTTCCCATGTTTTCTGAAAAAGAGGTGTGGTTATAATTATTTTAAAATTTATAGGGACTATATAAATAAAATATTATCATTGGTGGTTTGGATGTCAGTCTTGTTCTTAAATAAATGGTTTTAAAACATTAACAAATAATATATATTTTAGAGGATCCGTTAAGGAATTATCAAATGAATCAAACAACCTCAAAATCGCATTATATTAAAGGTGAAACATATATTTGTTCATGTAAACCTTTTATAGAATTTATTACATCATTCATGGGTCAATATGATATCATAATACACACATTATATTTATACAATATTTACTTTTTACACGAAAATTTGATTGACTGAATTTTTTGGGAATATTTCACTATTGGATAATTTTGATGTGAATATACAATAAATAATATTTATTTTATCAATATAATTGTCTAAAAATTTTAATTTATACTTTCCAAACTAGATTCATTATTTATTTATAAATTATGTGTTTGTTTTTGACAATGAGAGTTATAATCCTTTTAAAATTAAAAATTTGAATTTATAAAAAAATAGTATAATTTATATTTAATTAAAAGTTTTTATTTTTATTAATTTATTAAAATATCATTTATTTTCAAAATTCATTATTTCATGAAAAATTGATTTCGTAATTGATATTTCTTTTTGCAAAAAAATTCAATTTATGCTTTATCATATCAATATTTAATTTTTATGAAAATATTTTCTTAATTTTTTATAAATAAATAAAATATTTATATTATTATATTGATATTAATATATACATATTCAAAATATTGTGTATTATTTTTTTGATTAATTTATAAGTTATTTTTACCCTTGAACTATTTTCTTTTTATCATGGTAATAAAAATTTATAACTATTACTATTCGTATTTTCCAAAAATTAAATTGAGCTTAATAAATAATGATAATTATCATTCTAAAAACATGGAATTCATTTTAAAAAAATATTTTTATATAGGTTGTTGAATTTCATTCAAAATAAAACCCATAAGGGGGAGGGTAATCAGTTTTCCAAAAAATGACTTTTTTAAGGAAAAAATGATTTTACTTTGACTATATAATTTGTAATATTTATTATATGAATTTCAATTGAAAAAGATAGATTTATAATAAAAACATATCATTTAAATCACTGATAGTTAAGGTGTATTTTCACAAATTTTATCTATGAAACATTATGCATTTTAATTTTTGTAATCAAATACATTTTAATAAAAAAAATAACTTATTTTAAAATTTGGTATAAAGAAAATTTAATTGTAATTTACTAGATTAAATATTACTCCCGAATAATTATGATGATTTTAAATGAAATTAAAATAATTATTTTACTTTTAAGTATCTAAATTTATCAAAAAAATTAACAATTTTATATAAAAACTATATTTTCACTATTGAATAAAAAATCAAATTTCTCCAAACAAAATCCCAAAAATTCACCATAAGTTAAAAATGAAATGAGGATATAAAGAAATTATGTTCATTATCTCAAATAAATATTATAATTTTTCTATAAAATAATAATAATATTTTTTTCATGTAAATATATAAAATTCATATGTTAAGAACTCATATTTTTGAATAATAAAATAAAATTACTAAAAATTAAGAGTTTATTATATTAGAGTTAAAAATTATTTTTTTAGTATTAATGGAACATATATTTCATATTTTAGTAAATAATATTCATATTATTAGATTTAATTGCTATGTTATAATTTTCATATTCAACTAATCATTATTTTTCTAGTTTCAGTGTTACGTATAACATATGCAATGGAATGGAATTTTCTCTATTAAAAAAATAAAGGAATTATATTATTCCACAATTCAATATATGCCATTCTAAAAATTTTAACATCATATTTGTAAGAAATGTTTTAATACTTGAAAATATATTTATTTAAAACCCTTATCGTAAAAATGACTAACAAAACATCCACTTGAAAATGAAGAAAGTGAATTTTGAAGGTCATCACACAAGTAGGATTCCAAGTAAGAGAAAATAAGTTGGTAGTGAAAATATATACATGTGTGAAAAATAACATCTAATAACTAATAGATCATAATAGACACCATGGTTAAGAGAATGACTATGACCACAAAACAATAAATCTTAGATGGATGAAAAGATCATAAATTCCTCAAAAATGACCGCAATATGATATCATTTTTTGTTTAAAAATTCAATTCATAATTTTAATGAATTCCATTAACATATAGACTAATAACATAATGAAATAATCTTTCAGGGTAGGTATCATTTCATCCTAAAATATATTTCCACTAATACTCATCTTTTTTTCCAAACAATGAGAGCTAATGATGAATATTTATTTCTAAAGAACTACAATAATCATCAAACTGATCACATAATGAAAAAAGTAATACAAAACTACTCCAACCAACATTACTGTTTTGAAAATAGTTATAATAATTTCACATAATATCGAAAACGAATAAACATCAATAAATTAATCTCTAAAATTCAATAAAGAAACCAAAGGTTTAACATATATAATTAATTCAATAAAGTCCCTTAAATACCAACCAAAACAAATAAATCCAACATTATAAAAATTTGACCTTAAATAATTTTTTTTACCCTTCATCCCACACCATAAAAAACATAACATCATTCTTCTCAAATAATACTATATATTAGACATAATGGGTATATATACCACAACCCAATAAAACATCTATATAAATATAATTAATCTCCTCAATATAAAATTATTTTATCCAATAATATATTTCAAAAACTATCCATAATTGTTATAAACATCCATTACATAAGTATGAAAATTGGGTATTAATGATTTTAAATATAATATTATTCATATAAATATTATCCCAAGTCTCTATTGGTCTATCCCAACATAAAAAGTTATTAAGTGTTACCAATCCCTAAACCATGTGTTTTTTAAAATATAACCTCATAGAAAAATCAATTAGATTGGTTATTAGTACCATTCAAAATATGAATCTAATGGATAATGTGAAAATAAATTTTAAAAATCCTTATATGATTAATGATTCTTTTATCCATAATTTCATTGATATAATACATCAGTTAAAAAAATCTCATGTATCAATACATGAACACTTTAATCCCATTAATTTAAATATTTCCATTACATAGGTTATTCATTAGACTATGATTTAACCTTTCCATTAGGAAATTGAATTTAGTAATACCTATATTCTCTACAAATAAAAAAAAATTAAAATAGGGTTCAATATGATATAATTTTTTCCCTTCAATCAAACTCATCATCTTTTAGGAAAAATAGATGCATTATTCCATATTTTTTCAAATGTAAAACACCATTTATATCCTTTATGGAATTTCCATAGGTTCCACGTTACTTTGTTGAGAAGTATAAAATTTAATATTCTTTCATTTATCACCTTTTATCAGATGAACTTCCTTGACATGTCATCATATTATTCATTCGTGAATTGGGTCATTCAACTATGCTCTTGTTGACAATTGTATTTTTTTTATATTGTTTTGAATATTCATGATATGTATTACTTGAGATCCCATCATGTTATGAAGTTAATTTTTGTAGTCATCACATTTAACAGCACATTGGTCGTTGAATCATCTCATCATATTTCCAGCCATTGACAAAAATAAAGGGAATATTTGGGATTAGTAATTTCAAACATTTAAACACACAATCGGGATAAGGAATATATTAAAGGAATGACCTATAATATAAATTATTTCCTCGATTTTTTTATTTATAAGCTTCAATATATGTTATTCATGAACTATTTTTTATCATAAAATCATATGATATTTTTTCCCCATAGCAATGGATTGTTATGAGATTTTTAATTACAAAGGAATATAACCCAAGAGTGTAAAACTGGGTGTCAAACAAGGTCCACTATCATTAAACTATTATCAATCGATTGCAGGTCAATAAGATGTTTTTAGGTGTTACCCCTCAGTGCATCTCTTCCAAATCCACAACTACTTGTAATATCCATACATGGATGTATACTCATAGAAACTTCTCTGTATATATTTTACCAAATATTTAGTAGGGTTTATTATATTTAGTCATATCCCTAATGATTTATCCAATGTTTTCAAATCGTAATACAAAAAAGTAACTAATAATTCCAACGACAAATTCTATGACAAATCATGTCATTATTACACAAGAGTTCATGATTTATTACAAAAGTATTAAATTAGAACAACCTAAAAGTTCAAGAATACACTATTATTTGAGTAATTATAATAATAATATAACAACTAGATAAATGGATATAAAAAAAATATTGAAAAATTCTTAATCATGCTTCTAAAATTCTATTTCTCTTAAAAATTAATGGGATAACCTATTCAAAAACATAACAAAGTGGTTCGACATAAATCCTTTTAAAGGAATAAAAGAAACACAACAATAATAAATTATTCTATGTCAGAAAATATGAATTTTAAAAGGACTTAAAAGAGGTGATGATCATAAAAATAAACAATAAGACATGACATAACATTGTTACATAACGACAACCTGGGAATGTTGAGACAATTTTAAACACGACCTCAAAAAAAATGAAGATTAAAACCCAAGACATCATAACAATATTTTCTTCGGATAACCTCTCATACACTATAAATGAAATATCATGACACTAAAACATCACCCAATTAATTAGAGTTCTATATGTTTTTCAGATGCACCCATCACATTAATGCCGCATACATGTTTATGTGTGCCACCTAGATCATTCAACATAGTGTAATTTATCTAAAATGTTACTCTATTTATCATGGAATGTGTGTTAAATACATGTAAATACCAAATCAATGATTTATTGAAAAAATTGGTGAATACAAATGTGTGATAATGATCATGGGTATATACTATAAAAATGTGTGGCATGGAAAATCATAGTATGATTTTGTCACCATAATTATGGTACTTAAAATTCATAAATTAACATTATGAGAGATAAAGGGGAATATAATCATTTGAATGAAAAATGATTAGTATGAGGGATATTTTATAAAAAAATAAATCATGATCATTTATTAATTAATATGTATAATAAAATTATGGTTCTGGAATAAAAACATGAAATAGAGAAGTCACGAACCTGCCGAGGTCCACCCTGAACTGATCACTTGAGCCGGCCCGCGACATGACCCGAGGGTCATTCCCGATCCGCACGGGCTGGAAACTAGTTTCAGGAATCAAGACTAAACAAGAAGGATTATTTTCCCAAAAAAAAATAAATAAAATAGTGGAAATGTAGAAGAACGCAAAGTAAAATAAGTGACCCTGAAAAGAAAAAAAGACCAACGAGACACACTAACTTGGCCTTGACCAAAACTCCTCGTGACCTCGAGAGTCACTCTCCACACCACAACAGAGTCCTGCTCATGGTGATCATGATCAAGACAACCATCAATAGAAACTAAAAACTGGAAAACACTATAGGCGTGAGTATTAAAACATAGTAGGTAGGCCCGACTAATTCTATTCCCAAAGCACATATCATTAAATAAAGGATTTATCAATTGGTGACATTTGGTGAGTTTCATCTCATTTATCTAAAATGTATTTGAACTATTCACTATGGTCAAAGTGGGTATTATTAAATAAAATCTAGAAAAATATTCATGAAATAATAAAATAATTTTTGATAAATTATTATTTTTAAAACAACCATGAATTATTTTTAGGGATAATGAATTACCCTACAATCATAATGACAATAAGCCATATATATGCATGGGTAACATTATTTTTTCAACAATCATGATGGAAGGAAGGTAAGTATTATTTTATCCTTAAAAATTTAAGAATATATAAACAATATAATATTATATATTTAAAACAATTATATATAATATGTAGGAAATTTTCTAAAGAAAAAATAACCAAATTACATCGTGGAGGTGGTAATCCACACCTACACATGAATGAAATTATAATTTTTCAATGGAAGTTAATGTAATAAAATAAATGATTTTTCACATTTATAGAATTATATGGTTCATTAAAAACCTATATATAAATTAAATCTAAAATTATTAAAAACTGTTATAGGTTGTGATTGAAAAAGAATTAAATTGGATTAAGAGGTGGTTTTCCACTGTAGACATGAATGATGAGTTTGTTTTACATTTTTTCGAATAATATATGGCAATATGTTATTATATTTAAATAATAACATCAATTTCAAAGGAATATATTAGTTTTTTTATTTAATAAATTTTATTAATTATTAATTGGGGTTTAATAAGATATAATACTAAAACATTTGGTTACAAGCTATACTTCTTCATAAAATATCTATCCCTTTACACCTTAATCCCTCTAATGACATTATTTTTCATAAATTTGGACCACAAGAATGTTATGAGAGATGTTAATAAGATATTTTAATGTATTTTTCAATCTTTAGTGCTTTAATGGTGTTAGGAAGAGATGATAGGATGTTCAATTTTATATATTAGGGGAGGGGACCTTTTGAAATTAAATAAGTATTAAATTAATAAATTTTATTTTCATATGAATATTTATAAAATATGATATAATAAATATATAAGATGGTAATAGGTCCAAATAATCTCATAAAATAACATTTGGAAATATTTAGAATATTTTTTTAATCATATCAATTTTATTACACATGTTAACTACTTTGACAATTACTCTGATTTCAATATTTTTTACCCTTTAGAGGACATGAAATATAATATAAAATGAGAAATAGAAAAAAGGAATATTGTTTATATTTTAAATAAAATCCCATTAAAAATTATTATTATATTATTTTTGGTAAATTTAAATAATTTTATAAAATATTTATTTTTATAAAATATCATTAATGATTTTTTGGAACTACAAAATTTATTTCACAATGAAAAAAATGATGACAATAATTGAATTCAAATATAATCCATTAAACCTACATAATATTTTATTTTGATCAATTAAATATGTGGGATACTATAACTAACCCAAATAATTTCACTTTTACTGTATTTAATATTATATTCTCTCTTTATAGATTGATTGAAAAAGAACATTGTTCTCATTTCGTATGAAATTAATTGAAAAAATTCATCACTAAAAATAAAAAATTATTAATCATGATAAAAAATAATTTCTATTCCAAATAAATATATATAAATAAACATTATTTGATTTTTTACATAACAAAAAATATTATATATAATAACCAAATAGAGGCAAAATTTAAACATTATATTGAACTAAACATATCAATTTCATTTTCAATGAAAAAGGGAAATGAATTTACATTTATTAAAATACTAAATAATGATTTAAAAACACTCATCAAATCGATTAAATTAAGTTTATAAGTTATTTTTTAATCCATAAAATATTATTTTTATAGTAAATCACCTAATTTTACTGTAACAAAGTGACAAATATTTACAACATTTACTATATATATTGACCAAAAATAAAATTGACCAACATACTTAATTTGGAACTCCGGATTAAAAATATTGGATTAATTTTTATTGATTCAATTTCTATAAGTGGAAGAAATCGATATAATAATAAAAGACAAAAGGCAATAAGAAATGTTTCTACAAAAAGGCATTTTTAAGCCTAAAAATGAACTTCTTACATAATAGTGTATATTAATGATTTATATTTATTTATTTATATTATTTATAATTAAATTATAATTATGATACTTTAATATATAATTTTATATTAAATTTCTTTATTATATATATAAAAATTACAATTTTAAAAAAAAAATTCACTATTCAAATAATATCATTATTTTTAGAAAAATAAAAAAATCTCACACCCAGATAATATTGATTTAATAATTTTAAAAATTAATTAATTTAATTATAATTGAAATTAAATAGTTATTAAATAAAAATTTAAATAATACATTAAAATTTATGAAATTGTAATTCATAAGAATAAAACATTTACCCATGTATTGGAAAACTACATAATGATATTATAATGAATGTAAATATATTAAATATAAAAGTGGAATTTTATTAAGGCATAAAATTTATAATTAATTTTACCTAGGTAGTTACACCTTTGATTATATCCATTTTAAATGGGATTAGTCTTTTCATTGATGGTCTTTTAAGAAGAATAGAGCTTGTGTATGGTGGATAATAATGTTGTGTAGTGGGATGGGTAGAGTTTGTGAAAATCTATTTGGGTATTGGTGTTAGTGAAAGGGAGGATATGATTTCCCCTTTTATAATTCAAAAGATGTGGCATTTTTATAAATATGAAAAAAATTAATAATTGGAAGTCACTCTCAATGAATATAGCACAAGAATAGTAAATTAATGGGGAGGTCAAGGGAAAAGGTCTAGAAAAAACAAAAACACCTATTCCCACAGATGGTTTGAATTTTTTTATTTTAATCACAATTAAACATTTTTTAATCCTTTATATTTTTAACACGGTAACATGTTTTTACAAAAAATAATTTATCAATTGTGCATGAATATAATAGTATTATTATAAAATAATTTGGACCTAATTATTCTTAATTTGATTATAGTTTATATATATTAACTTCTAAAAGGGATGATATTTAATTTAAAATGATAAATATATAAGTTGTTGATATATTTTTTTTAAATAATAGAACCTATGTTTTAAAATAAAACATATGCATTTTGAAATTAAAACAAGTATTTTATATAAGATAATGTCTCTTATAAAATAGACATTTTTAATAAAAAAAATTATGTGGACATTAAATTAATACTTATTATCAAATATTATCATAGAAGTCATGTAATTTTCTTAATTATATTTTGTACTATTTAGAACAAATATATATTTATATAAAAGTCTAAAAAATTAATCATTAGTAAATTTATTTTATGTAAATTTTGAAAATGAATTTAATTATATCAAATTCAAATTATAAAACACACAAATTTTACATTAAAAACTCATAAAATATTATGATAATATATTTTCTTTTATTGTAAATAATTTTTTGGTATATTAACTAATCTTAAAACATTAATTCCAATGATAAATTAATTAATCATGAAATATTTATTTTACATAATAAATTTTCAGCACAAAAAATGATTTTACTAGGTTCTAATTTGAACATGTTGAAATAGTTTTAAAATGGACTATAGTATTATAAGTTGGTTATAACTATTCTTATATACTTATTCAACAACTATTATACATTGTTCAATATAAATTTTAATAAAAAGTTGTGGCCCATTATTGTTTGGTGTTTTTTTGGATGAATATATTGATCAAAATATTTATTTAAGGAAGGATATTTAACTACAACTCAGATTGTTACATTATACCAGAATAAATAAAGAGTTTCCCTAAATTTAAATTATTAATCATTTAATAATATAGGTGATTGAATTATTAACATATTTATCATTCGTGGTATAAAGAAAAACATGATATATGCACTAGTCTATTAATCTATTAAAAGTTCACTATCTAACATCATTCCAAATCATTCATTCATACAATAACGCACCTATATATATATTCAAATCTTATACTATCCTTATAATATTAAACCTAATACTATTTGAATCTCTAATACAGTAGAATATAAATAAATAGTTTGATATGGTAAAAATAAACTCTAATAATCATCCAATATTTCTTAAAATAAAACACCAATTAATATAAAAAATAATTCTAGAAAGGAGATATTCTTCCTCAAACATATCATTGATTACTTTTTTATTGAATATATATAAAATTCCATGACTTTGAATATAATTTATCTCAATTTTCCAAAAATATTTAAACCCATTTTTACCATAACAATTATAATATATTAATCCTAATTGTTTTTCAAACATCAATTATGTGTTCTCTAATATTAATCAAGAAAATATAAACGTGTAAACAATTCCAATTTTTTGATGTTATTGATACCATATAACATATGATACCATATAAATAATGAAATTTTATTTGTGATATATCCTTCGATATTTTATATAATTCTCATATATTTTATAATATACTTTAATATCTTATATAAATATCACATGTGGTTGGAAATAAGAAAAAGTATCATGAAAAAATATCAATTAAAATGTCATCCTCTCAAACATAGGTAAGAATATGATGGAAAAACATTATACCCAAAATAAGAATATTTTAGGTTTCCAAACTATTTATGTAAGATGCGTTTATATATTAAAAAAATTTCATTCTAGATAAATAATATTCTCACCTTCATTTTCATGATTTCATTCAACCATATAATTATCCTGAAATGATTATGATAATATCCAATTAAATTAGAGAAAATGATCATATGAATATAAAAACTAAACTTTATTGATTGAAACATTCATCTCATCGATTGATACATTCAGTTCATTATAATTTTAGTTGTGTTCAGAACTCTGGTACATTCTCACTTAACCCCTTAATATAATTATGAAATAAATACATTATAATGGTTTATAAGGAGAATGCAATTATCCAAAATATATTCATTCATAGTGTAAAAATGTGTTAAATTAGGCATATTTTTTGTGAACTACATTGTTATTTTGGAAATATATTATAAGATCAATGTAGGGTTAATACCTCTAGATACTTTTTGTCCAAACACTACATCTACATTTAGTATCCATAAAAAGATGTTATTTTGAGGAAAACGTCAAAATATATTCTTTAACAAAATTTATAGATGATATTATATATTTATAAATATTATTTAGACTTAACCATATGGTTTTCACTAATTTTAACTTATCATAGTCCCCAATATATTCAATATCATATCAAATAATCATAAAAGGTTATGTATACTATTGAATTTATAAAAATCCTAAACATATCAACCTTTTTTGACATTTCTAACTCCCAATTGATCCTAAAAAGATAAAATATTCATCAATAAATTTATTTAAACCCTGATCTAATTCCAACTATAACATCTTATTGATGGGATCATTAAAATAATGGACATTATAAAATTATTTCATTAAAATACATTCCCATGATATTTTTAGTTTACAGTTTAGGTGAATTTAAACAGAACATTAACAAATAAAACCCATATTCTTTATATACAATGGATATTATTCATATTATATACAAAAATACATGATCCATATTGATCCTAAAACATAACCCATAAATTCACAATATGAGAAACTATTCTATACCCATCATACTGTTCCAATGATTATAACATTGGGAAATGAAAACATAAGGTGTGATATTTGATGATCGATAAAAGAAAACAAGTATGTTAATAATAAAAAATCATAAAAAATCATTATTTTATATTATGGTCAAAAAATAGATAATTAAGAATCTTATTCCCAATAAATAATATACCACAAATCATGCTATGAGGATTTTATTAACATAATACAAGAATCCACGGAATGTGGAAGCTTGATTCTACAAATAATCCAAGATATCATGACATAGTCAACAGAAAAAATGTTTAACCTTGTAAAGTATTTCAAATATGGAATAATTATTAATATAGGGAAGTATTACATTGATGGTCTATACTATCAGTGCCCACACCTATGATCAATTAGAATATAAATTCAAATACAAATCTTATAAGTCATAAAAGTTTAATCAATGCGATGGATTTAATTATATGGCTACACACATCATTTATAAATTTTTATGTGTGTGCCTAGAAAAAAATAATTTGTTATATCATAAGGAATCCATTGTATAAAAATTTGTTTCTTTATTCACATCACAAAGAACCCATGGAAGTAAAAAAAATATATATTCATTTAAAATGGATTCAAATATATAAATCATTCATAAATCCATAAATAATAATTAAATAAATTTCTTAGGGAATTTAAATAACTATCAAATCACATCAAGTAAATTTATGGGTAAATATAATACATTCAAGATAATAAATTAAATTGTATTTACAGTGTATAGATTAAGGGCATATGATTATGGAAACAATTTTTCCAATTAATTAATTTATGAATGTCTATGTGAAAACATTCAATCAATAGGATAAAATTAAGATATTTATATAGGAATGTATTTGATAAAAAGTTATACTTATACAACAATGATTATTAGGAATGAAAAATGTAGCTAAAGATCATTCTTCTAAAATTGAAGAACATTACATAATACATCCATTGAAAGAAGACTGATGGTAATATATGTTAAATTTACTCAATAATTTGTAAGCAATATCAAGGAAAAATTTTCATATATGAAAAAAAAATTTATTTTTTTAAAAATATCATTGTAAATAAGAACTATCCATTCTAAATTGAATTTTTTAAAATAAATATTCTATAAAAAAGGATAATAAGGCGTATTTAGAAACAAAAAATGAAGAGGAAAATTATACAATAAAACTACATAGGTTGAAAAAATATTTGGTATCATATATGAGAAAATAAAATATTAATTTATAAAATTATATTAATTTTATAACAAAAATGATGTTTTATGACATTTAAAATATTATTTTTAATAAGGTGATGTAATAACATCGAAAATATTGACATTTCAATGTCAAAATTATGTAATATATCCATAGAATGTTATAAAGGTTATCAGAATAAATTTTGGTTGGATGATACAAAAATATATATTGATACGATGAAAACCCTTTCTAAAATTTTGTAATTTCATTATATAAAACCACCATTATAAAAAGATTAAAAAATTTCTTTTTAAAAAAATTATAAGGAAAAAATAGAGCTCACGTGATAAAAACCATAATTTGATTCAAAATAAAATTATAATATTAGTGGTCAACGAAAATATAGATAAGGGGGAAGCATTCAATAATGGGGATGTTTATTATTTTGAACAATTATATAGTTTCTGTTGTGAAATTTTATTAAAGATAAAATATTTGAATTAAAAGTTCTTTTTCCACCAGAGAAGAAGTGAACAAAACACTAAACAAAATATCCAGGTTTTAGAAACCAATATTGGAATAAATATGTTAGAAAAATATTTTTAAATCAATTATGGGTGTTGAGATTAAAAAAACTCTAACGGTAGTGGTAACATAAGAATAAAAAAATTACTGGAGGTATTTTCTATTAAAATTAAATTAAAATATAATGATATGAATGATAAAATTTTTACTTGAAATTATTATAGTAGTGAATAATAAATTAAATTAAATTATGGTGTATAATATCTATCTTTTATCATGTATTTTAAATTTAGACAAATAAACCTTTACATATTTTGTAATTTTATAGTCAAAACCCGATGAGAGAATGAATATTTAATCAATATTGAAAATAATTAAATATAACTAAATCATGATAAAACCATATAATGGAGAATTATTATCACCATAACAATATCACAAGTTGTGTAACATAAATATTTCTCAAGGAATTCACATTTGAGATTAAGAACCCTTAACTCAAATCCTTTAGTGTTTAAATAAACTCTAACCTCCTGTATAAAAATGCTAATATATTAAAAACAAATTTCAAATACATTTTCATATATATAATATTTATTTATAATTATTCTCTATATGTATATTAGTTAGTAATTTTTTATTTTTTATATAATGTGTGTGTAATAATGATAATTGTTAACCTAGATTTATATAAATGGTGTTGTTATTAATTATTCACCAAATTGTCCCCATTCCATACTCAAATAAGGTACTGGAAATGATTATTCATAATTATTTTTAATTTTATTTTTAATTTTTCAATATTTTTAGTTATTATATTTAATAATGAGTTCAAAAATGATCATGTTTCCAATAGGGATAGAATGACTTATGGCTTCAGTCAGATTCGTCTATTGCAGTTCAGATCCTTAGAGAACGATCAAGGAACGTGCCTTGGAAGATGTTACCTGCTTGGGTTGATTGCCTACGTCTTGTAGACACGATTTCCCTTGAATTTCTTCATGTCTACCATGGCGCTAATCATGTTGCGGATTCTCTTTCTAAAAGGGAAATTCATGAGGTGAGCTCGTGTTGGTCTTTCATATCACCTTCATTTTGTAATAGCCTTGTTCAGGATGATTATCATGGTGAGTATTACACTCACCTCTGTAGACCGTCTTACTGAACACCCTCTGTACTATTTACTTTTTAATTAATTTTATTGAGAGAAGGCTAGCCTGTCTCCTGATCTTCTTAGGTATTACATGTAATTAAATTCCCATATTCATTCTTTGTATAAATTTATATTATTTTTCATGTAGGTGGTTAATCCAACCCATTCCTAAACATACCATACCAAATGGATGATTTTGAAGTTATTTAGTTATAATTGCATAATAATAAAAGAATAACGATATATTTATTATTATTACAATGATATATAAAAATTAAAAATAATTAAATGAACTATATAACATATTATAGGTGGTTAAATTATTTATTAAATCCTTTTTCTTTTATAACTCTCTTATTGATTATTAAATTTACCATGGTTCTTTATTGATAATATAGTTAATTTAATTTCCATTTTTATTTAAATAACCATAATAATTTCATAAAAATAAAATTTATCAATTCCACCAATTTCAAATACCATACATGTTTAATGTAGTTTAGCAGAAAATGGAAATCAATCATTGCAAGGGATCATTAGTCTACTTGGATGCATGGATAATGATTTCATTATTAATATAATTAGACAAAAAGATTAATATGGTTTATCATATGATAATACAATATATTTCATTAATAAAATAATTATATATTTAATTACCTCTTAATAAAATCTTTATAATATGATGAAGGAAAATAAAACATGTTTTGTTTCATAGGTGGCAGTCCACATAACACATGAATATCTGTTTAATTTTTATTAATATAAAACGGAATTGTAGTTAATGAATGTACAATAATTATAATATCATACCATTATACTAATGAAATTTATTTTATCTTTTTATTATGGTTTAATGGAATTTTTGGATGAATAAGTGCTCATAAATAAATATTAATTGTGATGGATTCGTTCTATATTTATTACTAACTTCTTAGAATTTCATTTTTTCAAAGGTGGAAATCCATTGAGGGATTTAATTTTTTGGGGGAAATCTATTTTATGTATATAGAAAATTTTATGAGAGGAATGTTATTATTTTGGTCCCAAATAACTGGGTTTTGGTGTACGGGGGAGTGTGGAATGTAGTATAAAATTTAAAAGTGAAAAGGGATTAAATTTTTGAAATTGCCCAAAATATTTTAACAATGATATGTTATAATCACGAAAATTAGATCCAAAATTTATAGACAATATAGTGGTGCAGGTATAAGGTTAATAAATAAAACGAACACCCATTCAATTTTTTTTAAACAATCTATGGTCTTTTTTTCAGAGTTTAACCCATTTTCCCCTTTTGATTTTTACAATTCTAGCTCATTATACAAATATAATTTACCATTTATGGTTGAAAATGTAATGGTACTTAATAAATAATATTCACCATATGTTTTATATTTTTAAATCCATTTCTTTATTTAAATTTTTAAAAAGAGTTGAAAATAAATTTCAAAATATTAAATCTATAATCTATCAAAAAATTAACTTGAAAAATGTAACTTTTGTTATAAAATATAAAATATGTATTATAAAATTCAAAAAAACATTTTTAAAACTATATAGACATATATAGTATGAATCTTTTATCTTATAAAAATGATTCACAAATTTTAATTCATACTATTATATTATTAATTTCATATATATATTTATATTTGAAAAATTGTGTTATTAAACTATTCACCTTTAAATAAGTCTTTTATATAAATACCTAAAATTATTCTGAAGATAATATTTTCTTACATGCTAAAAAATAAATATTTTTTTTTTCAAATTCATATTTTGAAATATAAAAAATTTAAATTTATAATAAAATAATAATATATTATGGAAACCTGTTTATTAGTATATTTACTATTAATTTAAAAATTTCTGATATTCAATAATATTTTGAACTTTTAAATTATCCACTTTAAAAAATAATTTGGAATAAAAATAGTTTACATGGTAATTTAATCACCTATTGAAACAATATAAAAAGGGCCATTTATTTCATCATTTGGTTATAAATATTCAAACGCTCTTACTCAATGGCAACAACAACGTGCTAAAATTACATTTTAATTAAAATAGTGGTGTTTCATTTGTGTTTGGTTTTTTATGTGGATTGATCTATCGAACATAATTTTTATTTATGGAATAGAATTTACGAATACTAGGGTAATCAAAATATGACTTATAGAAAGGTGTTGTAACATTTAATGAAGAAAATGATATATCCATAAGTATGTTCAATAAGATACGATGAAGCTATATTTATTGATAATAATGAATAATATTCATAAGAATATAAAAATTCATTAGTTCTGCAGTTTGATGAAGATGATTCAACAATTTATAGTTATTTAGAGTAAACTATAAATTCACATTCTATGTTCAGATTGTAACTATCACGACCTGAACCTACCCGAGCTCGAGCCGCAACTACCCCAAGCCCGCCCCCATAGGCCAGGGGCTGGCGACCAGCGCCGAAGGCACAATAACTTGGGGAGGCCTTTGCCTATGTACCTGTACACACTCACGCATCACACTCAATGGAAAAAGTGTAGAGTAAAAAAGAAAATCAAAGGGGGAACTGATATAAATAACCACAAGAGTGCATCGACCTCTAAACAGTACGAAGTAAAAGATGAAAAGAAAAGGGGCAAAACACACACCCAATCAGAATCGTTCCACAACCTGGAAACATGTGAACAAAAAGTAGACAGCTGGAAGGGTCCCCCACCTAGAACCCGACTCCGACCACTGCATGCGGTCCAAGCTCCCATGCTCCTAAGCTCCTCTGACGTCATGACCAACCTTTTCGTCTTATTCAAGGGCACACCAAGTGCGGGAAAATCCCAAGCAGGGGTTAGTATAAAAATACTCAGTAGGATACCCCAAAGGCTCCAGTGATAAACAAAAGAGGTACCGAAGGGTGAGCAGTAGAGAGAACAGGTAAAAGTAAAGGAGTACAACCAAAAGTGCAATAAAGAGTATAATAGAGAGTCCAGCTCAACCCAACAAGAGAAAGGGGGTAGACTCGTCCAGACACATGGAGCTGGAAACAGTGAGAAGATGAACTTCTCATCGAGTCTTCACTAACTATAGCAGGAGAGTAGACTCGTCCAACAATGAGAAGCTAGACACAGAAAGCACGTGGAATACCTCGTGCATCTTCACCTCACCTGGAAATAGAGTAACCATACCCAAGAAGTCGGTACTAGAACATGGTATATACATATTGATATGCTCACTATGAAGCCCGAACAAGGTCGTAATGAGATCTCCATCCCATAGCTCATCCCAAGAAAGTGAGTCTCCAATAGTCATAGAAGTACACCATCGATGCCCATCATCCCGCACATCTCCCCCGAACTACAAGTCAAGGGCTCAATCACCGCACCTCGATGCTATCGGCTTTATGTGGCACTGACTCACCCAGACGGTTTTTGGTTGCGTCACAAGGATTCGCCTTGGTGGGGAAAGTGCCCCTCGTACTTGAGAGTTCTAGGGAAACGTCAAACCACACCACATCACCATCACACAATCGATAGGTCTGCTCAAAGTTGACAGGCGACCCCTAACTAGCCCCACCGAAGGGTCCCTGGAAGTTGATGAGTTACCACTATAGGGAGACCCGGTAAGAGTCGATGGGTGCCACAATGCCCAGTCCCGTAACATGGTAATCCACTAGAGGGCGACCCGGCTAAAGTCGGACACGGGACCATTGCCCGGCCTTGTTGGAGGTAACCAGGCATTAGGGACCACTACCCAGCCTAGCTGGAGGTATGCCCAGCATCAAGGACCACTGCCCAACCCAGCTGAAGGTAAGCTCGGCATCGGGGACCACTGCCCAGCCCCACTAGAGGTAAAACCGGAACTGCTCTGGTCATCCCTACTAGATGATACTGCTCGGTGAACACCGTTGTACTGGCCATCCCTACTTGATGATAACCCACTGGCGAGCCTTGCTTGATACAACCTCAGCCCTGCTGGAAACAACCTCAGCTCTGCTGGTGACCACCTCATCTTTGCTAGAAACAACCTCCTGTGAAGAGGATCAATTCACGCATAAAGTATTGGTCACACCGAATCCACAAGAACTCTACTGGGGAACACAGAGCAATGGGAGAAACTCACCAGGTCTCACATGGTGATCTCACTTCAATCCGCTGAGTCAATGTCGAAGCGGACCGAGACAACTAATCCCATAAAGTGGGAAAACACCCATGTTGTACGGGCACATGTAGTCGCAAACGGTACCGCAGTCTGGGGGAATGGGCACAGTACTGAAACCCCTCACAGCTGAAGAAACAGAGGAACAAACCATCTCTGTCTACCAAACGGGAACAGGACCAGGGGAGAACTCAACCCTGCTGGCCAAACAAACGAGCACCATTCTAGGGGAAGACTCAACCCTTCTGGTCAAAAAACAAGAACAGAGGAACCATATACATCACGAAAGGTCAAAAGTACACAAATCAGGACGTGGCACGCACATGGGGCCCACACAACGTGTGGCCCCAAGTTAACCCCAACTGAGCGCACAAACGTCCTCAGGTTCAAACAACCACATGTACCTCTAAGTGGTCCCATATACTCCTAGTGTATACCATGTTCCAACCCAAAGTCTATCATGCACACAGCACCCAACGTCAACGTGAATGTGTGACGTAACAACTCCAACCTTCCACATCATCGAATGAGGCAATGCCAACCACATCTCTTCACTCACACGGGAGTGCACGCGTTCACACGCCACGAGTTCTCTACAAACACGGCGAGAAGAACCGCCATCAGAGTGCCTTTAACATTAATACATTTAATAAGATCGCACAAGAGGCTCCACACAACCAAACAGATAAGACATTTGTAATCCTTACGGAAAACATGCTAGATACACTAATTACTCGCCTCAAATGGATATCAAACAGAAAAGTCACCAACACCACCTTAGGCCCGAACAACATCCTGTGATCCCATGCCTCGTCCTTGAAAATAGTTGGGTGCATCGTACCATTGAGGTCCCCTTGGGAAATCACGTCAAAATCATTACTCATATGCGTGAAATGGATATCCGGAGAAAAAGGTGCATTTCGGTCCACCACACACGAGCAGTGCTACATGGGAACCGCTTCACGGTCCCAAAACACAAAGAATGGATAGAACCATTGCGATCCTCTTGAAAAATTACACAAGTTGGACTATCCACTTGTCCATAATAGTTTCCTGGTGATAGAGATGGAAAATCACAGTAAACACCCAAACGACCCTCGAGGGGCCCACACCAGCATGTGTAATTAATGAGGGAGAATTGCGCCAAAGCGATGCCCTCAAAAAAACACCCAACATAGGCTGCTCACACGCCCTGAACAAACGCCCTATGAAAAATTCGTGAAATGCTGCACGCAGCATGAAAGACAGGCGGTGGGACCCATGCCTCAACTCTGGCCTCAATGCCTGAAACAACCCGGGAAAGCTCTGCCTCGGTGCCAGGGTCCCAACGCCACTGATAGAAATAAATCTGCATTGGACGCATCTGTGCCGTCCAAAAAAAGTTCCCCCAGAAAAAAAAATGATAATTCACATAAAGACCCGTCGCACCTCTAAGGCCCCCTGTTTCGGGAATTAAAAATTACTGAAACCATCTCTGAAACATTGTTTTGACATGAGCTCTGAGCTACCACTGACGAAGCTCAAAACGGACAATCGTAACCCCAAATATGAGCGTCCAAATATTTTAAAAGGGGGGGAACCCCCCATGGGCTGGAACGGCCCGTTGCGGCCGGACAGGCCGGTCCGCCCTGCTCGGGCCTGCCCGTTTGGACCGCGGCCCAGCCACCTCCCGTGAGACCTGATCCTTACGTGGGTAAGTCCACTGACCGGCCAGTTGGCCGGTCGTGTCCACGCGGAGACCCACCAATGGCGGGTCTCGGTCTCCCACAGGGTCGCAGTGTGACCCCGATTGTCCCCTCGCGGCGCCACGACGCTCCCCTGCCGAATGAGCCGCTCGCGCCGCCTCGCTGAGGAGGTACCACCGCACCATTGTCGAAATCCCGATTACCCACTGTGCCGGCCTACTACCACCGCCCATCCACGTTTCCACCGCCTCCGCTGGAAGCCGCCACCGCCCAGAGAAACCATTGGACCGCCATCACTGCTCGCCGGAACACCCAAAAACCGCTGGATGAACACCAAAACTCGTTGATCTTTGGCGGAGTGCAGCGGTCACCTCGGAGCTCGGATTTTTAATCCGAAATCAGTGACAGAAAGCATAGAAAAAATACTACGTAACTATGGACTTGGATCGATGATCGGGTAGGAATTCGACAAAGAAAAATTAGGATGAACATGGTGCGGGAAATAAAATGAAACAAAAATGACTCCTACCTCGTGGGCGATGCCCGGAGATTCATGGGGAGTCTGTCGCCACACCACTGCCTTGCCGGAGTTTCCTCACCTGAGGTGCCTCAACAGAGTGGAGGAGGAGAGGGAAGGGCTTCCCATGCGAAGAGGAAGAACAAGAAGGGGGGGTGTTTATGTAGTAAAACAAACATAAACCACCCGCCCGACATACCCCGACTCCGCTCCCGATGCATAGAAAAAAGGAGGCCAGCCCTGAGGTAAACATGATGCTCCGACCGCAACAGTGGTCTTGTAATTTAATTCTGAGCTTCCGTTTGAATGTTATAAAGCTGAACGCCCAAAGCCTCCAAATTACAAAAATGCCCCTATGGCCATTTTTCACAGACGGGCCACGCCCACAAAAATTACACCTCTCCTAGAGTAAAAGGAACGATCCGAACTGAATGGTTCCCTCGGTTTCCAATACGTGTCGTCGTTTAATAGATACTTGAGTTTAACCATTATACGCATAAATTAATTATTTAATTTATTCGTTTCTCGTACCGGAAGTGAGCGAGAGGTCTAAACATCCCACGCCGACATACCTTATGTCATTCATTGGGTAAACACCCCATTCCGCGATCATCCGTACACTCAGATCTCTGATCCAGATCACTATTTAGGAGTTATTCCTTTTATTTGGCATTCCAAGTGTGAACGCATTGAAAACTTAAATCCAGCCACACTGGGGCTAGACATCGCATGACGTCTGATGGAGCTACTCTAGAATAACATAAAAAATATTCTAAAGTCTTTTATAGCCAGAAATTGGTTTCTTAAATCATAGCATCCTTCAAACATTTCGTCCTTGAAAATAAAAACTAGGGAACAACTCAGACCAAAGGATTTGATCTGTTCATGCGAGGTTTTCCCTCACCGATGATGTTCATGAGAGCATGCACACATCTCCCCAGGTGAGTCACGCGGTAGACACTATGCCCCCCAACCAGCTTTTGGGGTTAGGGAACGACGGTATAGAACCTCGCCATCCCTTCTCACTATCTCAAATGGCCTGAAGGACCTTGGGGGTAACTATCCTCCCCAACTGAACCTCTACGTCACATGTCACAACTGGAATCGTTGCCCGCACCTGGAACAAGGACCGGTGATTCCCTCCTTCAGAATATCCATATGGTGATATACCCGAGGATATCTGGTCACACAAGGTTCACAGTCGATCTCCCATGGCCAAGAATCTTTTACATGCTCGAAAGATGAAGGAGTCACCACCATCGACTAAAGAGAATGGTCTCACACCTTCTACTTTACCAACACTGGGATACACCCGAGGCCCTGTGTAACCCTGGTAACACCTCAAGCAAGGACCATGGAGGATAGCATTCCACACACAGAGTCTATCAATTCTACAATATGAAGTAGAAGAGCTGTTGAGCGTACCTTTTATCACCTCATGCATGGCAGGTTCATAGACATCCAAAGCCTGCGGCTGTCCGTAGTCCCAACTGTGAGCATCCGGAGCCTGACGTGGACCGCCTAGTGGTGATGGAAAGACCTCGTAAAGTCATAACCCACAACCAGCTCCTCTCGCTCCTCTTCTAGAATCACCTCTCTGGCCGCTACTCCGATCATGACGCTACCTCTGTCATTGTAGTGCACCTACTACCTGCCGAAAGATCTTCGCATGCCTGGTCAGGCAGTCCCATCCCAGGTGACCTCGCCCATCGCAAGCATAGCACCTACTCTTTCTGTGATTCACTGGTTCCCTTGCGCCACTTTCATGTATGAAAATTCCCTTGATTCTGGTTTTCATAAATTCACCTGCGTCGAGGCTCTGCTTACCGACGCCCAATAGCTGCGGCAAAGGTCTCGGCTCCAACGTGCTTACTGTCACCACCAACACCAGAACAAGACATAAAGATCTCTATCACCAGCGCCAGCTCTAGAACCCCATAATATGTGGAAATTCCCAAGGGTACAATGATAGCATGAATCTCTCGGCAGATACCATGCTCAAACTTCCGCGCTCGGATGTTTTCGTCATGGACCAAGTCTGGGTAAAAGCATTCATGACCTGCAAAACTAGCCGCATACTCGACCACCATTATCCTTCCCTGATGAATCTTTAGGAATCCTGAATCCGAATAGTGCGTAAGCAGGAGGGGCAAAACTCCTCATGAAACAACAACTTAAAGTTTTCTGACGAAAGCGATGACTCGTCATGAAGCTGAGTCACCAGACTCCACCAACGCTAAGCTGTTTTACGAAAAAGGGTGGCTACCAAAGCCACTCTCTGATCTGTCAGTGTCTATAAAAGCCTAAAAAGGCGAACCACTGCATCTATCCAAACACTGCATTCTGAGGGTCTGGCTCACCACTTAACCTCAGCTGTCTCTTCTGCTAGAACTCACAGAGCGCGCTCAACCAGCACTCAAGCTCAGCCTGCTCTGCTGAAACTGTATGTAGCTCAACATGTGGGGGTGCTGCTTCCGGACCACCTAGAGTAAGGGGCTCGCATGATGGGTCCTAGGTTGTGGCCTCGTAGTTCACAGGGTCTTCGTCATGCACGAAAGCTGGAATCTTGGTTGGATGTCTTCATGGAGACATCGTGAATATTATCAAAGAGTGCCACGATCAGATGAGAATATATGTATATTCCAATAACAACAACGATGGGGAGCTGACTCAAGAAGGAATGTCAAGAATCAGTTCTATGTGATGCACAAAAAAAATTCCCTGCAAAAAGTGTCTCAGCATTACGAGTCGACAAGCGGGTTATCAGGGTCCTGGTGAATAGATACGTTGGCTGCCGCACCATAACTGTACTCCCTGGCCTAAGAGCCGCTCTCGAGACATGTTAATTTTTTTCCCTAAATCCAAACCAATTCCTTTTATTTTAGGGATGTTTGAAAAACATCCCAAAGAATGAACCACTTCTGATACCTATTTTTCATGACCTGACCCTACCCGGTCTCGAGACGCAACTACCCCAAGCCCTCCTTCATAGCCCAGGGGCTGGAGACCAGCGCCGAATGCACAATAACTCGGGGAGGCCTTCGACTAAGTACCTATACACACACACACACACACACACACACACAACACACTCAATGCAAAAGTGAAGAGTAAAAAGAAAAGGAAAGGGGAAACTACAATAAATAACCAAAAGAGTGCATCGAACTCTAAACAGTACAAAGTAAAAGATAAAAAGAAAAGGGGAAAAACACACCCCCAATCCGAAAAGTGCCACAACCCGAAAACAGGTGAACAAAAAGTAAAAAAGCTGAGGGTCCCCCTCCTAGAACCCAACTCCGACCAGCACACGCTATCCAAGATCCTATGATCCTAAGCTCCTCGGACGTCATGACCAACCTGTCTGTCGTCTGCAAGGGCACACCAAGTGCGGGCAAAGTCCAAGAAGGTGTGAGTATAATAATACTCACTAGGATACCCTGAAGGCTCGAGGGAGCAACAAAGGATGTATTGAAGTGAGATCAGTAGAGTGAATAGGGAAAAGTAAAGGATTACAACCGAAAGTGCAGTAAAGTGTACAGTAGAGAGTCCAGCTCAACCCAACAAGAGAAAGGAGGCAGACTCATCCAGACAAAAGGAGCTGTAAATGGTGTGAAGATTAACTTCTCGTCGAGTCTTCACTACATATATCAGGAGAGTACACTCATCTAACCACGAGAATCTAGACACGGAATGCACGTGGCATACCCCACGGTTCTTCGCCTCACCTGGAAGGAGAGTAAACAAAACCAAGAAGTGGGTACAAGAACAAGGTATATACACATTCATATGCTCACTAAGAAGACGAACAAGGTAGTAAGGGGATCTTTATCCCCTAACTCATCCCAAGAAAGTGAGTCACCAACATTCCCATAAGTACACCATCGATGCCCAACATCCTGCACATCTGCCCCGAACTACAAGTCAAGGACTCAATGACCGCACCTCAACACTATCCTTTTTGGGGGGCACTGACTCGCCCACACGTTTTTAGGTCACGTCACAAGGACGCGTCTCAGTGGGGAAAGTGCCCCTCGTACTTGAGAGTTATGGGGGAACATCAAACCACACCACATCACCATCACACGGTCGAGAGGTCTTCTCAAAGTCGACAAGCGACCCCCTGCCCAGCCCCGCTGGAGAGTCCCTGGAAGTCGATGGGATCCCACTATAGGGAGACCCGAAAAGAGTCGAAAAATTCCACACTGCCTAGTCCCATAACTAGGTAATCCACTGGAGGGTGACCCGGATAAAGTCGGCGAAGAGACCACTGCCTAGCCCAGCTAGAGGTAACCCGACATCAGGGACCACTGCCCAACGAAGCCGGAGGTAAGCCCGACATCGGGGACCACTGACCAGCCTAGCTAGAGGTAAGCCTGGAATCAGGGACCACTGCGCAGCCCCGCTGGAGGTATGCCCGAAACTGCTCTAGTCATCCCTGCTGAATGGTACTGCTCGGTGAACACCACTGTACTGGCCATCCCTGCTGGATGGTAACCCACTAGCAAGCCTTGCTCGATACAACCTCAGCCCTGTTGGAAACAACCTTAGCTCTACTGGTGACAACCTTAGCCCTGCTGGAAACAACCTCATGGTTAGAGGATTGATGGTCGCGTAAATTTTTGGTCAAACCGAATCCATAAAGAATCTAATAGGGAACACGAAGCAATGAGAGAAACTCCCCCGGTCTCACAAGGTGATCCTGCTCCAATCCAATGAGTCACAGTCGAAGCGGACCGAGACAACTCATCCCAGAATGTGGGAAAACACCCACGCTATATGGGAACACATAGTTTCAAACGGTTCTGTCGTCCGGTGGAAGGGGCACGATACTGAAACCTCTTGCTATTGATGAAACAGAGGAACAAACCATCAATGTCGACCAAATGAAAACATGACTACGGGAGAAGTCAACCCTGCTGGAAAATCCATTGAGCACCAAGCTAGAGGAAGACTCAACCCTGCTGGTCAAAAAACCAGAATAAAGTAACCCTCTATGTCGCAAGATTTCAAATTTATGTAAATCAGGACAAGACACACACATGAAGGCCACACGACATGTGGCCCCAAGTTAACCCCAACTGAGTGCACAAACGTCCTCAGGTACAAACAACCACATGTACCTCCAAGAATTCTTGAATACTCCCAGAGTATACCAGGTTCCAGCCCAAAGGCTATCATGAACTTTACACCCAACTTCAACGCGAAGGCGTGATGTAACAACTCCAACATGCCACCTCATCGGCTGAGGCATAGCCATCCACATCTCTTCACTCACATAGGAGTGCATGCGATCACATGCCAAGGGTTCTCTGCAAACACGGTGAGAAAAACCTCCATAATAGCACCTTTCACATTTCCAATTTTAATAAGATCACACAAGAGGCTCCGAAAAACCAAACTGATCACACAGTTGTAATCCTCGTGGAAAAACATGAGAGATAGACTACTTACTCACCTCAAACAGATATCTGATAGAAAAGTCACCAACACTACGTCATGCCCGAACGACATCACGTGATCCTGAGCCTCAGCCCTGAAAACAGTCGGGCGCATTGCACCATTGCGATCCCCTCGGGAAAACACGCCAAAAGCACTACTCACATGCGTGCAACAGATATCTAGATAAAAAGGTGCATTTCGGTGAACCGCACACGAGCGGTGCTACGTGGGACCCGCTTCCCGGTCCTGAAACACAACGAACAGATCACACTGTTGCGATCCTCTTGAAAATGTACACATGTTGGAATATCCTCTTGTCCAAAACGGTCGCCTGGTGATATAGATGGAAAATCACCGTCAACGCCCAAACGGCCCTCACGGGGCCCGCAACAGCGTGTGGAATTAACACAAGCGGATTGGTCTAAAGCGACACCTCGAAAAAACAACCAACATCGACTGCTCGCACACCCTGAATGGACACTCAATGAAAAAGTTGTGAAATGCTGCACGCAGCTTGAAGACGGGACGTGGGGCCCATGCCTCATCTTCGGCCTCAATGCCTAAAACAACCCTGGAATGCTCTACCTCAGTGCCAGGGTATGAACGCCTCTGACAGTGCTTAAATCGGAGGTCGAACGTGTCTGCACCATTCAAAATAATTTCCCTCATAAAAACGGCATTTCACATAAAGAAACGTCGAGCCTTCGAGGCCCCTTGTTTCGGGAATTAAAAATTCCCGAAACCATCTCAAAAACGTCGTGTTGACATGAGCTCCACGCTGCCATAGACGGCGGTCAAAACGGATGCCCGTAACCCGAAATACGGGCTTCCAAATATTTTAAAAGGGGGGGGGGACCCCTTGGGCCGGACCGGCCGGGGCCAGCCGGTCCGCCCCGCTTGGGCCGGCCCATTCGGGCAGGGCCGCTGGGACTGCGCCCCAGCCCCCTCCGGTGAGACGCGCGCTGTGCGCGGGTCACTCCACCGACTGGCCAGTTGGCCGGTCACGTCCACGCGGAGACCCGCCAACGGCGGGTCTCGGTCTCCCGTATGGTCGCAGCGTGACCCCGGTTGTCCCATCACGGCGCCCCGGTGCTCCCCTGCCGCCTGAGCCGCCCGCGCCGCCTCGCTGAGGAGGCTTCGGTGCACCGACGTCGAACGCCTGACGCCTCACCATGCCGGCCTGCTACAATCGCCCGACCACGACGCCACCGCCTCCGCTGGAAGCTTCCGTTGCCCATAGAAACCACCGGACCGCCGTCACTGCTTGCTGGAACACCCAAAAACTGCCGGACGAACACCAAAACCCGTTGATCTTTGGAGGAGTGCTGTAGTCACCTTAGAGCTCAGATTTTTGATCCCAAAATAGCGACAAGAAGCTTAGAAAAAATACTATGTAACTACGGGCTTGGATCGAAGATCAGGAAGTAATTCAAAAAACCAAAATTAGGATGAACATGGTGCGGGAAATAAAACGAAAAAAAAACGAATCATACCTCTTGGGTGATTCCTAGAGCATCATGAGAAGTCCTCCACTGCACTGCTGCCTTGCCAGAGTTGCCCCGCAAGAGGTGCCTTGCCGGAGTGGAGGAGGAGAGGGAAGGGCTCCCCAGGCGAAGAGGAAGAAGAAGAAGGGGGTTGTTTGAGTATTAAAAAAAACTAAAACCACCCACCCGGAACGCCCCGACTCCGGTCCTGATGCAGAAAAAAATGAGGCCTCCCCTAGGGTAAACACGACGCTCTAAGCACCACGGTGGTCTCAGAATTTGATTCAGAGCTCTTTTTTGAATGTTATAATGATGAATTCCCAAATCCACCAAATTATGAAAATGCCCCTGGGGCCATTTTTCACAGACGGGCCGCGCTCGCAAATCATACACCTATCCTAGGGTAAATGGAATGATCCAAACTCAAGGGTTCCCTCAGTTTTCCAATCCGAGCCACCATTTAAGAGATACTTGAGTTTAACCATTAAACGCATAAATTAATTATTTAATTTATCCGTTTATCATACCGGAAGTGAGCGAGGGGTCCAAACGTCTCTCTCCGACATACCTTATGACGTTCCTAGGGTAAACAACCCATTCTAGACTCATACATACACTCATATCTTTGATCTCGATAAACATTTAGAGTTATCCCTTTTATTTGGTGTTCCTAGTGTGAACGCAATGAAAACTTAATCCCGGCCAAACTGGGGCTTGGAATCGCACGGCGTCTGAAGGAGATACTCATGAATAACATCAAAAATATTCCAAAGTCTTTTATAGCCAAAAAATGGGTTCTTACAGTATGTTTATATCAAAAGTATTAACAAAGAAAAAGGTATCACATTCAAAAAGGAATACCCATGAAGAAAAAAACCCTCATCATTATTTTAAAATGTTAAACTAATAGATGTTAATGTGTCCATGGATCTTTAATAGTGGGTTGATACAATGAATGAATAATGTGATCAAATCGAGAAGAATGTGAGTTAGTATTTTTTTACTAATATTGGTGGCAATAATGTTATTAATGAAATGTTTTTCATTCTAAACATTGTGAATGAAATGGGGAAATAGTTAGAAATAATGAAATGCGTTATAAAAAGTCTATTAAGATGTTTATTTAATGTAATTTGAAGATAAAATAATTTAAATTTATAAAAATCGGTCTATAATATTATTTATTGATATTATAGGAAAATGAAAATATTATATATTCTGAATGGATGTCAATTCTTCCATTCATAATGGATAGATGGAATCTGTGGTTTTAAATGAGATACCTTGTTGATTATTGGTTTGTAAAAATGGGAACTATGTTTACCTTTTAAATAAGGAACTATATATGTTGAATAGAGATATACGATCTTGGTATTCATTATTAAATATATGTTTAATGATGTTAAAATTCAAAAAAACAATATGGAATAATAATATCTTCATTAAATATGATAAATAATAATCTGTAATTACTACTGTTTTTTATATGATATCAATTTTATTTTAAAATAAATTGTAGTATTTGAGGACATATCTTTGGTTATAAAAATGTTATATAAAATGTAAACAATGGGAAAATGAATTTTTCTTTAAAAAAATTCTCATTGGGAATATAACATAATTATAATTTATATTCGGAATTATTAGGAAGTTTTAATTATTTCATGAATATAGAATTCAAAACCAATTTCTACAACATATTTTTGGGAACCAAACTGTCAACAATGGAATATTAAGGAATTACACCTAAGAGAAATCTAGAATCTTTTTGGTTATTTCCTATACTAAAATATTTTGAGAAAAGACCTTTTATTTATAGTTAAATCATGTTCAAGGTATCATTGTAATCCAGTTTAATCACATTTCTAGTATAGAAATAGTATTCTTCGGTTGGATAACGGTATAATAGTCAATGAGATAAATAAAAAATAAAATATTGAAAATTGAATCTATATGGTTATTCCAATTCAGATTGAATAGGTTATGTAGATTATGCATGATCGACATATGTTGGAGTGTTCTATTTTAGCAAAAATTGGAATATTGGAAACTACTAAATAGGTTTATATGGTCTTGAGCACTGCTGAAGAAGAATATGAAGCAGCTATAAAGACCCTATAATTTAAAATATATATTTTTTCCTTTAAACTAACTTATCGTTGACAAATAAGTTTATATGAAAAAATGATCCAGAATAATACATCAAAAATTTGATGAATATATTAAAAAATACATAAGATCAATAGAAAAACTCAATTAAAAAAAATAAAAATTTATATTCTAATAATTATTATATTTTAAGGGTAAATAATATATGATACTTAATATTAAATTAAATAGTAATTTCTTATATAACCTAAAAATAATTTGTATATTTCTATAAAAATAGATAAACTGAAATGTATTAAAAAATAATGTATAATATTTTTGTATCTTCACTAATATAGATTAATAATTTAAATTCTAAACTGAAATGAAATAATATTAGCAACACATAATGTTAGAAATGTTGTTTTCCAATAAAAGTAGTTTCTATTCCAATTTTTTATTTTCATGTAAAAGATAAAATTATAAATATTTTTATTTTTATTTATCAAAACTAAAATCATTTTAGGACATATATTAATATTATTAATGTTTTATATTTTTCAAAAAATTATTTTTAGGTGATTAGTTTAATATACCATTTTGTAAAATACGAAAAAATTACCCATTATTAGTACCTAATTCTGACCCAAAAATTTAAGAAATATTATTAATCAAAAATTATATTTTAAAATTTATATTATACATATTATAATATATATTATTGTTTAAAAATCTATGATTGATATTTATTGACTCAATTAATATTTTTCTAAAAAATTTAATACATTATATATTTATTATATTGAATTTAATTTCATAACTATTACAAACTGATTAAAAAAATAGATTTGAAATTTAGAATAATTAGGTCCCAAATATTTTGAATTTTCAAATATATTTACTGGATTAAATATTATCTTATATTATCATAAATAATAACTAGTCATTGGGATAAAAAATCATATGATAAAAGTAATAATTCAATGGGTAAGGGGATAGAAACATGTTTTAAAAAAGTATTAAAAAGAATGTTTGATGATATCTATAGCATAATTTTTCCCTATACCATTATTTTTTGAATTGTTTTTCTAATTATATTGGTATCAGTTTCCCATTATCAAAAAGTTATTGGAATTTGAAAAAAATGTTATCCCTTTTCTGTTATAAAAGAGGCTCTCTAATCCTTACCTATGTTCGCAACACAAACCCTTAATATCTTATAAAATACTAATTAAGCATCTTAAAAACTACAGTACACCTAAAATATATATTTTAATTCCAAAAATAACATCTCGTAAGAGATTAATCCTTTGGAAAAGGAGATAATCTAGTAAGTGAGGTATAAATTCCTAACCTCTATTTCTATTTTCTATTTTATTATTTGATCTTATAACTCTTTTAATTCTATTAAATAATCTTAATATTGTAAATTCATTTTAAATATTATACTTATAAGTTATTATAATTATGGTACAAGTATTAAACACCATTTATTTTTTCTTGATAAAAATGAAAATGTCAATTGTGTGTGCGTAGACTACCACCACCAGAAAGCATATTTTTTAGCGTTCCATAACCACATTGCATGGATAATTGAAATAATGAATTTAGTAAATAATTATAAATTTTTTTAATATTTTATACTATAAAATTTTATAATATACTTTATATTTCTCCCTTTATATATAAAATTAAATTATCAACCAAGCGTATGTGTGACCTACTGTCTTCCTAGAACAAATGATTTATGTCTTTATCTTGTTCACCACCTTTCATAGATGCTCATGAAAATTATTTTAATGGATAAAAATTATTTTTATGATACAATTAATGTATTGGAATGAAAATTTCTTAGAGCATTATAACGATATGATCCATAAATTATATTTGTTAGTTAACTCATTTAAAACATGAAACCAATGAGGAATATCAAAAAATTTAATTTTGTAATATATTTTATTTCCATTAATAGATTTTTAAAATTCATTACTATTTTGATATATATCCCTAATAAAAATTATAATATTTTACTATTCAACCTTTTCAAGGAAAAAAAATGAATCAACACATAATCCAGCATTAAATATTTGATATTAATGTTTGGGTCGGTAGGACCACCTACTTTAACAATGCAATTAAATTTCATCATTTATGACAATAAAAAGGTTTAATGGAGAACTATGATATATATTTATATAATATATTTTTTGGTTCTCAAAATTTTATAACAACATCAAACTAAAAAATTAAAAAAAACACTTATCATTTTTTATGAAAATCCTTGAAGTATACTTGTAAGAACCTGAATCTTCATTTGAGATATGTCATTCCTTTTTCGAGAGTTTTTGAGAAAAATTGGAGTTTCTGGAAATTTTTGAAATACAAGCCTTGTACATGCTGAGTACACGCCATATACTCTTTTCCGTCTCGAAGCCGTATGCTGGTTGTGCTCGAGTGACACAGATGGGGTGTAGGGGTGACGTGGAGTCCGCTCAAAGTGGAGTACGGAAAAACATATTACACGATGTGAACTAAAAAATTACATGTTGTGTACTTTCGGTTTTTCATTAAATGAACCTAGGTTGTGCCTATTCAAGGAAAACATATTCTTCTCCAGCTTCTTCATCTGAGAGTGACCCGTACGCCTGAAGATCTTCTATGAGCCACTGTTCCTCTAACAGTTCTCTATTTTGATTGTCGTAGATTGCGTTTGAATAGCTGCGGTGAGTCCTCCCTTCTCCTAGATACTTGTTTACCAATTCCTCTTCATTATCAAGTTATCTTCGGTTGATTTTTTTGTGCATTTTCATATATCTTCACTGTTATAAGGAGAATCAATTTGTGTGGCTCGTGTATTTTTATATCCTAGCATCGAGGTAGGTGGTTTGTTCCATTTCGTAGGAAGTCTGTGAATATTTAGTACAAATTCCACCAATTTCCTTGAACAGGGAAATGTGGGTTTCTTGTTTTTTCCACTGTTGTATAAATATTTTGCTTGATTTCTTGGGTAGAGGTAAATGCTAATAAATTTGTATAATTTATACTATGTTCATGTGGCTTTCCTTGCATGTTTTTCTTATTAGGCATTTGCCAGTTGCCATGCCTATTTTTAGGATTGTGGGTCTATTGTATTTTTATGTTATTGTGTCTTATAATGATAGCCAATTAGTTCTGGATGTTTACTTGGTTAGATACACGAATGATGAGCAAGTTTATTTCACACGGGACTATGAGAACCTAGTGTAGTAGACTCTATGGAGAATGGATGTGAGGGCATCTCCAGAGTGTCTTTTAATCGATGTAAGACTAGAGAGGGAATTGACGAAAAGTGCATCATCATAGAGTCTTTAGTTCCTCGATGCGGGCCACATGGGGAATGATACATTTAGTGCTTCCCAAATGATCCTTTTGTATAATACTAGACTATAGGGGGAATTGATGGAGAGTGCTTTTTCAGAGAGTCTACTCTTAGCTGATCTAGAGGGGTGAGACTGTGTGTGCCTCCTAGAGAGTTGCAAGTACATGTAGTATCAACCATAGGGGTTAGGATTTGAGAACTAAACATAGGGTTACCTTTTTTTACTTGTTGTTGGTTGTTTTCTTGTGTAACATATATGCTAGAAATGTGGATTTTAGCTGCTATGTGATTTTCTATTTACTATTCCTAGTACTTTTACTTTCCTTGTATTCACTGAATGTTACACACTGATATTTGGGTGATTGCCTACTGGAATTGTCTCTCACACAATGTTTGGGCCATTCTTTTGGGACCAATAAGACTTTTTTGTTCCAGGTATAGATAAGGGAGAGCGCCCTTCGACTTCCGGTACTTGATTGCTTAGATCTGGAGAGCATGTGACCATGCTTAGGATTGTGATGCTGCAGGAGTTTCTATGATTTTAGTAATTTTTTAATTGTATTTTATCACTTTGTTGTGTTTTATGTGTTCCTTGGATACTTGTACCTACTGTATCATTATCATCATTACTATATATCCATTGCTTCTGCTATTTGGTTTCAGTTGTTTTGTATTGTTTACTGGTTCCGCTATTCACTGTTAACTTCTTTTCCTTGTATACATTACCAAATGAGGGCATAGTTTCCCCAATAACTTAACAAGGCCCTCTCTACTAGTCGGCAGCCTCTAGTGTTTGGGGAAATGCGCTTGGGTTAATGTGGTGAACCGGGAATAGGGCACCTTTGGGTGGCTTCTAGAACCGGGACATTAAAAAGTGGATTCATAGGGGTTCTTTTATCTTGATTTACTGTTTGGATCATTTAACCATGGATATGATGTATTCAGTCCTTGGTGTTAAGTTGTTCTTGGGAGTACCTAACCAGTGTACAGGGAAAATCCATACTACCTTGATTATTGCAGTATTCTGGTTTTAGAATTTTACGGTTGATATGATTTCCCCTAGAGTGATTCACAGAATTTGTGTTGTTATTATTGTTTCAATTATGGTTCTATTTCTGTCGCAACCCTATGAGATGAGGGTATTCCATCTCATGCATCATATAGGAACTTGTTAGAAATCACATGCCATGCAATCTTTTCATGCCATCTATGGTGCATTAGCAACTGCATGTTGTTGTCATAGACCTTGTATAGATTATTCATGATGTTGTGATAGATGCCTTGTTAGAAACTCTCCTGATTTTTATAGGATTTTGTATCTTACTTTGCTTAAATGGATGAAAATATTTGTCTTGTGGGGAGTATGGGCCCTCAAAATCGGAATTTGGAACCTTCTCTCACGTTTTTTAGTGTTTTCTGGGCTTCGGTTTAGTTTTAGAGCTATTGCCCGAAAAAAACCCCAGAATACACAATGTGTACTTTATATATACACACCGTGTAGTGTTAAACAGTGTCTTTGAATGTGTGGGTAGAAACACGGGGTGTGAAAAATATCAAGGAACATGCCATATACAGTTGATACACGCCTTGTAGTAGTGAGTGTGCACTCGGCTGTTTAACAAACAATACAGGTCGGGGAAGCTCGTGTCATACACGCCATGTTATGTATAAAAACGCCATGTATCCTTGTTCTCAGTACCCAAACGTGTCACATACAACATGGGACGGTGTCCTTGTCTCCCATACATGACGTGTTTGTTTGGAACATACCCTGTAATGGTCAGCCGTGTACTGGTCGTGTAACCAACAACACGGGTCGGTAAAATCATCAAGTACACACCGTGTGTTTTTGGAACACACCGTGTAGGAAGCTGTATAGCTATCAACATGAGTCGTTGAATCCTTGTCTACTACACGCCATGTCAACCAGGCACACCCCGTGTAGTCTCAGTTTAAGAAGACTGTGTGGGTTAGCCGGGCAAGGAGACATAGGTAAGGAAACAGAGCTAAGCACACTCCGTGTAGATTTTTTACACATCATGTAGTCATGTTTTGTAAATCTTGTGTGTTTACATCTCATGTTTCAATGTTGTACTCATTTTTTATATGTCCTTGTTTCCTTAATATAAGTAATGATTTTGATCTTTCAGAGATATGCCTATGAGACATCCTCCAGTCGTACGTCACCTGTCAGACAGTGATCAGATGTCAGATATGGTTGATCAGGGAATTCCTTCCAATCCTCAGGTCGAGCCAGCCTTGGCACCGGCCATCATACCAGTTGCAGACATGGATGCACAGTTCAGGGAAGGTTTTATGAGGATGATGCATAATTTTTAGGGAGCACCGCCTCCTTCCACGTTTATGGAAGACATAATGCGGATTTTCCATCAGCTTCGTCCTCCCACTTTCTCATGGGAAGGAGGACCACATGCTGCAGAGTCATGGCTGGAAGCCAGGTTGACCGTATTTGAGCAACTAGAGACACCTCTAGAGAGGTGGGTCACACTCGCTACCTATATGAAATGAGACTCCACCATGAGGTGGTGGGATGTGATCTCACAGGCGGGTAATCAACAGGTTATGGCTTGGGAGAAGTTTCAGAGCGTCGTTTATGACTACTTCTACCTGGAGACCCTGAGGGCCGTCCGAGCCTAGGAGTTCATGAGCTTAGAGCAGGGTACTCTTTCCATTATGTATTAATCCTCTCGTTTCACTGAGAATTAGTGTTTGACACCCCTCCGGTGTGGGGATAGGATGTTCTTAGAGAGGAATTTCTAGGATGGTCTCAAGCAGGAGATCTTCTCGCAGGTGAATCTCTTCTAGTTGATTTCCATCACTTCCATCATCAACCAGGAACTAATTTCAGAGTGTAATCTGAGAGAATCTGGAGCTGCGAGCCATTGCAGTTCTGCTTTCAGAGCTAGTTTTCCTCCAGATGACAGTAAGAATCACTGTAGGGAGTCTACGTGTGGTAATCTGAGGAAGTGAGATGCATCGTCAGGTAGCCAAGTGATATGCTACAAGTGTGGCCGGTTCGGGCACATGAGGCCACAGGGCTAGAGAGACCCCATGGAGTGCCGATCTTATGACAAGATGGGTCACCTTCAGCGTTACATCCATGTTTTCTCACCATCAAATGGTGACATGAATTCTTCTATGACTACTCGTTCAGGAGTAGCACCACCAGTTTCTCACCAGTCGGGGAACTGGAGTTCTTCCGGCCATTCGGGGCAAGGTGGAGCTCGAGGCCATGGCGTTCAGCCACCAGACTATCATAATTCACTTGATGAAATTCAATACACCATGATATAAATAATGTGACATCCAAATTCAAATATTTCCACCAATTATGCTATCTAATATTGAAATACAACTTTTTGATCCTTGTATGGATAGACATTTTCAAGCAATGTGCGTCATCCATAATTCATATCTTTAACACATCATTTTATAGTACACATAATCATGATCCCAATAATACAACTACTCCTCAATTAATTTTATTCAATGTATATTTTCCTTTTCTTATAGGTTTTAATTTATTTCAAATTTCCACATCTTCTATTTTAACATCCATTATTTTCTCTAGAAGGTATGGTTCAAAAATTATTTGTGAAAGGGTTTATTATGTTCATTATTTTATGATTCCAATGCACATCATTGTCAATTCTGAGAAGATTATATCCTTATCAATTATCATCAATGACAAAATTTCTTGACCATTTCTAATTAGTGAAGAAACTAAATCCTTTTCATTCTCAAGATGGTAGTGGGTTAAGAAGTAATAGTCATTAATAATATCAAACCACCTAATATAACAAATAATAATCTCATTATATTTGAATATAAACTTTAGGCTCTTATGATCCTCATATATTTCACACTCCCCTCTAAAGAGATAGTACAACCTGATTTTCAATTAGAATATTACTATAGTTTTCTCCAAATAATTTTTTGGGTAGTTATATTCAAGAAAACTAAATTTACATGAAGAATATGTTATTATTTAATTATTTATTAGTAGTAAAAATCTCAATGTCTTCATTAAAGAATCACTATATAACAAAAAAAGTTCCCCATTTAGGGGTAACATAATTATAGTTTTAGTGATAAGGCTCGTTTTCGACTTATTGAATATATCTTCACATTCATTACTGTAAAAAACATGAATCCCTTATAAGTTAGCTTGTTCAGAGTGTTTGATAATCAGGATAAATTTCTCACAAATAAATGATAGAACCCTATTAACACAAGAAAACTAAGTATTTCAATCATATGTATTATCTTAAATATCCATTTAATTTCTTATCTCATTGAAAGCCCCAATCATTTCAAATTACAGGTGATAATATTCACCATGAATGAGGATTCCTCTAAATAAAACTCACATTTTCTATAATGTTCATAAATATTCTCCTTTTATATGGTATTTATAATAGTTCTAAGATACTCTTCATGATCCTCTTTACTTTTGGTGTATATTATAATATATTATATAAATAATATAACAAATTTTTTTAGGTAATATCGAAATACTCTATTCACTATGTCCAGGAATATTTTTGTAGAATTAGTCATTCCAAATGTCACTACAATAAATCAATTGTTCCCAAGGAAATTATGGAATTTAGTCTTGAGGATATCTTCCCTCTTCACAATTTGATGATAATTCCCTGACATGTGATCCACCATAAAGAAGTATTGGGATACATGTATCAAAATGAACTTGTAATTAATCTATGGAATTGAACACTTGATCATTTTGATGATCTTGTTGAGCAAATAATATTCAATAAAAAACACATCAACCAATAATTATTGTTGATTAAGTGGACACATAAACCCCATGAAGATTAAATAGGGTGTATGCACCATTTAACCAAATTCATCAATAGTTTTTCATTATCCACTAATGTCCAACTACATCTATTCTACGTGGAGTCTTGGATATTAGAAAATACCTAGGTATAATAAAAATTGGAAATTCAACCTCTTGTTTAGAAGGAAGACCATGAAGTTCTTCAAAAATGACATTATCTTATTACCTTTCCTTGGGAATGTATTCAAGGATGTTATTTCATTAGAATCAGTTATTTAATCTTCATATTCCTTATCATATAGAAATAATATTCATGCATGATCAATTGGTGCTAAATAAGATCTATCCTCCACTTCACACTTGTACAAAATCAGAGGATTCTTTACAATACTTATAGTTATTTACTTCTAATATAAATTTATAATGTCTCTATATTAATAAATCCATTCCATTTAGATTATTGAATCAAAATTCACTAAATATAGTATCATATGTTTTTATGGGAATATATGCCCACAAATTTTGATAGTGCAAAAGTTATATTTGTGGGATATAATAGTTGATCCATTTTAAATTTTCACTGAAATCTCTAATTTCATGATATTGTGGTGGTGTAAGAGTATTTTTAATAAACATGTTTGTTATTAAAGAGTAAATGGCAATGACAATAAAAAATTATATTTAATACTACTGAATGAAATAATAGTGTATCAATAACCAATTCGTTGTCAGGATCCAGCTCTGTAGTTGTTATGGAATATTCTCATCCTTGTTATCTTAGAGGTTTTTGGTGGTGATTGTATCTAATAAGACTTAGAGTGGAGAAATGGTTCACATATTTTACTTATAATTTTCACATTAAACATGGTAAAATAAGTTGAGGGTATACTATATAATTCCCCTCTTCTATTAAATTGTTTGGTTTTACCCACATGAATTCGCTATCTAGGTACCCCTCCTTTCTGAAACTTTTGTATTTCCTAATCATCCATTAGACAATATCTTCAGTGTTTATTTCCACACTTTTTAATAGGTTTTAGAACCATGATATTCTGTATAATAATATTATGGTTATTTATATTGTTGTCATTGTTTTTTTAAGAAAACAAATCTCCTAACTTTTTGTTTGGAAAAAATAGATTAGAAATTGTTCTCAAAAAATTATACTCCCAATTCTTGAAATGTTCTACCAGAATGAGGTAGATATTTATAAAATAAAATATTCAATTAAATAACCATATATCCATAAAGGAACATAATATCGTAATGAGGTGTTACATCAAAGACTTCCTAACTCCAATATAATCCAAACAATCGTTTCCTATTTAATATTAAGCAAAAATAATAATTTTTTTGTAAAACATATAGTGAATTATTGACCCATGAATGTGGGATAAGATGTGATGAAAATTGTACACAATTGGATCATAATCATGTCAATAATATTGAGGTTTCATATAAAGAATATGTGTATATAGAAGAATAAGAATTTGTAATACATTTTATTGAATGTAAGAATTCGTTGGAAAGGGTGTTAAGTTTTAATGTTTTCCATTAAAATTTAGAAGATACTAATTATGAATTTCAACATATTCAATTTAATGAAGGATGTAATGATACATGATGATGTTTTATAAAGAATAATGTTTGTGAAACTAATGATTTATTGTCTCAAAACCATTGTCATGAGTTTTTTCCGATGGAAATTTGTTTACAGGATGCGATATATGATCATAATAATGAAAATAATGATGTAAATTAAGTCAAATATGTAGAAAAAAGAAAATTTTATTATATATATCATCATATTCATTAAGGGAATAATTTTTTGCAATTTATGAATGAAAAGAAAGGGAATTATAGTTGGGACCAATATGATTATAAAATATATTTTATTCAACAATGTAGTGAAATAATAAAAATAGAATTATGTAAATTGTTTATCATACAAGTGGGATATGTGAATAGAAGAAGATTAATATTCTATTTAATTTTTTTTCATAATAATGAGATAGATTAAAATGATAATTTTTATTGAACAATTGGAATCCGACATATTTTTGTGAATAGAATAAAATGTCAGATAATGTTGTCTGAAGATTCGATAAGGATTATAAAGGGATGATGTGAGTATAGATTCATTGAATAAGATAATATGAAACCTATGATCAAAAGAAATTTATTATTCAAATAATATGGTTGAGTAAGGAAAATTTCAAGAATCCCACCCAAACCATTTTTGGGGTGAGTATAAAAGGAGAAGTACCTTGTACATTCTTATGTATGTATTTTTCATGAATTTGAGGAGAGAAAGAACATCTCTAATGAAATTATAGACAAAAGAATTGGTTTCTAGATTATTTTTTGTGAATAATTCATGACATATAAAAGACATATTAGAATACAAAATATTGAACATTTAAGTCGAACATCATATTCCACTGATTTTCATATTTAGCTGATTATCATATCTTGTTGTATTATCGGACTGGTGAACTCATATTGAGTTTTTCGGAATTGAATAAGAAGTGATCATGAATTATATCAGTAGTATTATAACAGATATATATATTTTCTATATTGAGAAATCTGAATGGGAAAATCAAAAAGTGATTTCTAGACTATGAATAGAAGCGAGTCATAATTTTCTCTGTCAATTTATTATAGAGTTATATTATCATACTAAGAAAAACATACTTGAGAATGATACTGGAAAATTAAATTGTGTTTTATTATAAATTCAAGAAATTTTCTTACGATATTATGGGTAATAAAGTTAATAATTGTTTTAAAATATCATATATATGAAATTCGGTCAAGAATCACAAAATCATTGTGTGTTATAAAACATTATACTATGTTATTTGTTAGAGAAGGAGCACACTCACTGTTTGAATGTTATCATAGTTATAGAAAAGTGTAAGGAAATATCCTACTTATTTTATTCCATAAAAAAAGTATTGTTTTCCAGTGGATTGTATGGAATTTTTTTATTTCCAAACCATACCCAGGACGTAGATATTCTAATTGAATAGTGTACCTAGTAAATTATTGTGTTCCCAAGGATATTTGTTTGAATTTCTCTCAGTAGAGAAATATATATTGAATATGTGGAGATGTTTTTTTCATATAATATGAAACATAAAATAAATAGATATAAATGATTCACCATGACCACTAATATGTGATGAAATTATCTAGACTGTGATATTACAACAAGTGAGATGTTGCAATTTATTTACACCATTTGATTTATACATCACAACAATAATATTTTACTCCTCCTTTTTTATTTATCCCCATGATACCCTTGATATCCATTGATCACCATTTCATATTTGATGGAACATCATATAACTTTCTCATAGCTATAAAAGTCATTAATAACCAAAAATTTCCACGTACTCCGTTTAATCCCAATAATGAATCACAAAAATTTATAATCAGTAGTAATGATAAAGCCAAAGGTGTATCATAGATGTATTGTGAGTTTTTCTCATACAATCTAATGGATTCATCATATTTTTTCTCTAGGTAAATGAATTCCCTTTCCATTTTAAGTCAGAAGGTGAGGAAAATATTTGTCAAACAATATTTTATGGAATTACCTCAAACCTATTACATAAATCATTTCCTCATGATCTATATTCTTGGTTAATGTCCACCACTAATAAGCTTCTACCTCCATATGATAAACAACTAGTTTATCAATCTATTTCATAGAGCATTGAAGGATGCATAAGATTATTTATATGGATTTGGTCTATTATATGGTCTTAAGAGATTATATGCCCAATTGAATATCAGAGGCTATTGTTGAAAAAAGGTCCCAATTGCTTCTTGTTATTTCATATGGGAATTTGGGCATTCTTCATGATTTAGGATTCTATTTAGAACATAAACTAAGATTGTATCATTATATTGTTCGATATTCCTACTCCCATGGGGTTGGAAATCATTTTTTTGTTGTCATAACATTTCCCTTCAAGTTAGTAATTTACACGATTCTCCTATTTTATGTCAGTAGTTAGAATTAATGGAAAATAATTGTGAGTAATTTTAAAATATTATTCACATAAATTGGAATCAATTAACATTAAACATATTATTTAAAAACGAAAACAATTTCCATATCTTATCAATTTGATGGCTTCAGGATATGTTATCGATGATATATTTTTTAACTTAAATTCTAATAGGAAATTTTCCCATTAAAAATAGTACATATATTGTCTATGAATTTAAAAAATATTATCAATTGGGAGTGTCACATCAGGTGTATCGAATGGGATATTTTCGTAAACCATTTCCAAACTGAATCAACCTTAATACAATATATTTGGATGTTACCTGTAGGTAAGTCTATTCGAGTGCGAGGTCAAATTTTAGTATCGATAAAAATATATATTTTATTGAAAACCACTAAATCATTAGTATAAAAATATTAATGTATTTCTATTATGTTTATTATTATACATAATTTGTTCCCTAGATTTTTCTAATCCTAATCCCATAATTAACCAAACATTCCTTGGATACCAGCTATGACAACCCGAGTCTTTATTACACATCAATTCATGATTTATTACCTAAAAATACAAATAATAAAACAAAGATGATTAAGAATTATAATGTTTTTGGGAATTAGTTACATTAAAAAAATTGGTGGTACATGAAAATTATTGATAACCTCCTTAACATGATCCTATTATTCCTTCATTCTTAAAACTGTGTGTGACTACCTAGAGAAATTAATAAGAAATGGGTGAGATATAAATCCCTTAATGGAAAATAAAAAGTATAACATGAAGAATGTATTACATGTTATACAATAAGAACAACAATGGGATCTAAAAGGGGTGAGAATTATAAACATCTATAATGAGACATTATATAACATGATAACATAATGGAAATATAGTAATATGGAACCAAATATAAACAAAACGTATAAAAAATCATAGTTAAAAATCGGGAAATCATATCATAATTTTATTAATATAATCTTTATTCCAACATACATGTCATATAATGGGACTAAATCATTACCCAATTCATTGGATCACAATCTCGGTGCACCCATCAAAATCATATAATGTACTTTCATAAGAGATCCACATTGATCATATAACATTAGAACATATTTCTTCACATTTAATTTCATGTTCAAAGAGTTTTGAATAAATTCTTGAAATTACATAATCAAGCATATATATATTTATATGTATGTTTAATTGAATTCCCTTGTGTGAAATTTGCAATCGTATTCCTAGTCAAAAGGTTTTCAATGGAAAACTCAAAGTTGAATTTTTGCGGCATAACGATTGTACGAAAAGATACATAGAAATGTTTAATGAGTGTAAAATTGTTTTCTCATAAATTTTAATAAAATGGGAAGAAATATTAATGTGAAAAATTATATCCCATCATTAGAAATTCGAAATAAATAATAGTAAATTATATATGATGCTTGAATAAATTGGAGAAGGATATGATACCTTAACTGGGGAGGGAGACTCGAAAATATTGGGAAGTGATTATTGAGAGATTGGGGAACCTTTTTATCAATATAGAGAGTGAATGGATGATTAGAGAAGTTATTTAAGGATTTTACAAATGATTTATATAAGATTTTGTGTGTTAGTATAGGAAAACATAGTGGAATTGTTTAATTATTTATACAACAATGGATTTTGACTCTATATAATAATGAAATAAGAACCACAAAACCATCACATGGGTTTCCATTAATTCATTCAACATTATGTGGTATTAGTAATTTTATAATTACATTGGATGAACTAATTATAATATTACCCTTAGGGATGTGAAAGTGAGTCATGTTGTTGTAGAAATTATTTTAGAACCTTAAAATATAATATTGGTTTTGGAGGATTAATAAAGGCATTATAGAATAAAATAATAAACTTTAAAATTATCTTAAATAGAACGTATATATTTTGTGGTGGAGAAATTTTACAGAAATTATTACATCAATTTTGGGTCCTTATGATGTCATAAAACATAGAAAAATTAATTTTTTCCAAAAAATTTGACGTTCATAGAATATTATGACAAAAATAGCCATTGGAAAAAGATTATGTGATGATTCTAAAAATAATTTTTTTTTATAAAAATAATTTTCTAAATCGTTAAATATTTTATTTTAAAAAATAATCTATATTTATTTATAAATGTTGGCCTTTTTGACAATATCAATTTTCGGAACCTTACAAAAAATATATTTGACTTCATAAAAATTATATTATTAATTATATTTAATAATACTTATTTAATTATAATATTTTTATTAAAATTTTATTAATTGAAAAATTCTTTTAATTCATCAAATTGGGTGTATTAATTGATATTTCAAATTAGGAAAAAGACAATTTTTATTTCATTGTATCAAAAATTTAAAAGATTAATACATTATCGACATTATAAAGTAAATATAACAATTATTCTATTGAAGATAATATATAAATATTAATATATAATGGGTGTTGATACATAGTGTTTTATTACACCATAAAACTCCATAACGATATGGCGCGTGACAGTGATAATTTCATGTAGTGGTTCAGCTACATGGTTTGGGACATGATCACAATAGGCATAAAATTTTATCATATTAGGATTAAATCATGCATATGTTATTGGATATTATCTTAGTATTGGTAAATGGAATTTTTTTTGATGTTATATCCCTTATGATCTATAATAAATAGGATTCATAGGTTACAATCTTATGGGTCTAGTCTATCACTTCCTATGTTGGACTCAGTAAGATTTATCAAAACACTATATTTATACTAATCACAAGATCACTGTTTAAGGGTAAATTATCAATGTTTATGATTATTAATGATTATTGAAATCCGGTAGGATATAATAAATCCTAATATGTGAATGTGTTTTCTTTAACCAATATAGGTGATTTTATTCAGTCAAAAAGTGAATTTTATTTATAAATGTTCGTGTCCTTACAATTCTCTTACTACATATTTATGATCTAACTCGATGTATGTACTCAACAGATAAAAAAATTAGGTCCATATAGTATTTACCCACCCAAAACTATATGTTCATCTTCGTAAACAATGACATCATCATCCACTCAGATTTAGACTCACAGACTATTTGTGACTATATATTCCATGTCAAAGCATAAACAACAACGTTTCCATTTTTGGATGTATAGGATAACCCAATGTCTAACATCCACATGTACTAAAACCATATCCATCCCAAGGGATATAACTATCACAATGAAAATATTTACTTTCAAAATTTATTTTCAGAATACACAATATTCATTTTCCCCAATATGTAGTGCCACAACACCTTAGGGAATAAATCACTGTGAACCACATGAGAATGTACATTGGATATTCCATTTTATGTGATCTCAAATTTCAAGACCAATATTCTGTTAACGAATATATCTGAAACAATACTGCTTCAGGAAAAAATAACGATGCATCAAAAAATAAGGTACACTTCTTAACCTTCTTGGGTCGGATCAGAATGAATGTGGAGGTAAAATGTGTTTTTAGTTTCTAGAAGGCCTTCTCATAGTCTCTAAAACATTAAAAATCACATATTTTTTTTAATTAAAGTGTAATTTTTAATGTGAAAAGTCATTTATTATTATAAAAAAATAACAAACCTATCCAAGAGTGCATTGGATATCAAAATCCTTTTTGGGATACTCCAATGATACTACTACTTGGAAATTATTTGGGTCTTATGATACCCCATCCACTTATATGATAAGACCAATGAAATAAAAATTGTCAAAATAGAAAAAAAAAAATTAATATTGATTGTTTTAAATATGATGTAATTTCATTATACTATGTATGATGTCATGATATTGGGCATAATCAACATGATTCTTAGAGTACACCCATATTTCATCTAAAAAATAATAATTACCAACTGATCCATCTAGGGGTGAAACTTTTTGTTCATCAAGGAAATAAGAATGGCTAGAGTGTTCTTTTTTTGAAATAGTACCCTAATAACACATATAGTACATACTTTTTTATAAAATAATTGCATGTTATATCAGATGATCTAACTCTTAGAAGAAGAAACACTAACCTCAAATTCTTCTTGGAAAATAAACGATAACTCCTCAACTAGTACATGATATCCTTGATTCATAGAATTGTATATCATTCCATCATCATCATCTAGGTTAACATCCAATAATTGACAAAAAAACATTATTTCCCATCATCATTCTTAGAAAAAATAGTGATTCCCATGGTGACATACTCAGAATAATAAATCCCTTATACAAAAATTGTTTCATCTAAGTCTTAATCTCGTAATGATATGCTACTACTATTCAATATGGTGGGATGAAGTCTGTTTAGGACATGGAATTGGTTTAATTTTAAATATGAAATCCTTTTTAGGATAAATCCATGAGATTTCCTCAGAAAACATGAACCAAAACTAGTCTAATTAATAGGATAATGATCACGATCCACAGTCCACATGATCCAATAAAATAATTGAAACCTAGTTGGTGAGCTCCCCCACATGATGACAATATTTCCCAACATAGTTTGTATTGACCGAAACTATTATGAATAAAATTCCCCTTGTATTTTATTAAATTAATTATTATATATAATGGTTATTTAAAACTCATATAATTATATTTTTCTTATTATGACAATTGGATATAATTGAACATTAAGAATCATTACCATTGATAATAGATCCTTTAAATAGTGATAACCTGATTAGTATAAATATAGGGTTTTAACAAATCCAATTGTCACATACAATCAAATTGATGGCCTCATCCAATAGGATGTACTCCATGAAGGACATATATCAGATATTAGAATTGACATAGAAATTATGAGCACTTCCCTATAACAAACGCATGCTAATATCCAAAAACAAAAGTTTCATCAAAACCATTTACAGTAGATTTTCAATCTCATCGAGATCACAACTCAGACCATTTTTTTTGAACCACCCCATGCAAGTCACACCATCACACACATTACCCTTAGTGATTATGTAGTTGTAATAAATGGATTTGTAGAAATTAACTTGAAATATGTGTTTTTATATTATTTTTTGTATAATAATGAATATATTTCCATACTATTATTGTAACTTTATAAATGATTTAAATTTTGATTCAATAAAATACTTAATAGTATTTTTGGTTAATATTAAAATTCCATTATGAAATATATTTTGATAAATTAATGGATTTTTTAAATAAATAATATTTTATTGAAATATTATTATTAAATAATGTTTATTAAATATAAATTATCATATAATTTTTATTAAATCAAATTTAATTATTATCCGGGGTCAAAACATGTTATTCTAAAAAATTGGCCATTTTCAATAATTATAAGTTTATATTTTAAAAGTGAAAGTTCACATATTTTAAAAATTATTAAGTTAGAACGAATATTATTTTTTGGATCATGATTTCAAAATTATCCAACAGTGTGTTTTTCATAATTTTATAACATAATTGAATTTCAGGTATAAATAAAATAAATTATAAATATAATTTGGGTTTTACGAAATCATAATGTCACAAAAGTGATGTAAAAAAAATATAAATTAGTTCTATGACCAAATTTATTTTTTACCTCTAAAATAATGTGATTTACATTTATTGTTTTTTTAAACCATTATATATCCTCTATGACTGATAATATATTTTATGATTTGGAAACCATTTCTTCAAGAGTGTGACACACCTCCACATAACAAGGGTAATATTTTACTATGTTCATAAATTTTTGTTATAATATAATTTAATTAAATCCCATTATCAAGATACCACGGGAAAAAACCAATGGATGATTTTGTTTATAATATTTTATTATGTAGATTTGAAAACCAAAATTAAAAATAAATGACCCTCTTTTACATTATAAACCCACACAAGATCCCATTTCTCTTCACTAAAACTACTTGGAGGACATAATTACATTTACCTACACTCTCTTGAGTCCACCCAATTCCCCTCATTATTTCAAGAAGCCCCTACGAATCCTTTTGTTTCACAAACACAATTTAGGGATCTTCAAATCTCATCTTTTATCAAGAACTCCTTTTATATTATGTAATTCAATTTTAATTTTCCTATAATTTGGTATGATATTAAATACTTCCATTAAAATCAATTTTATGTTTAAATCATGGTAAATTCCTTTTACTCTATTTAATCTTCCCATGATCCTTTATGTGCAACAATTACCATGCAAAAATGTCATAATTATTATTTTATATATTAACGTTTATCCATTATCTTTTACATTATATTTCCAAATTTATAATGATGGGATATAATTTCACATTTACAAAATAATTCCCATTTTACTTACATATATATAGAGAACCCTTTATCTAACATCAACCATGGTTTATGAATTTTTATGTTATGTAATAATGTTGAAGAAATCTCAAAGTTATTTTCCATGAAAAAATTCCTCAGTAGATACCATACTCAATATTCCCTCAATGTAATTCACCACCATCCACATATAATTATTTATTGGGAACCTTTAATTATATATTCCACATTACCTGATTGTGGAATAAATTATTATGATGAATGAATACATGTCGTATGAACTATGGGAAACACATAATCAAGAAAAAGAAATAATTATGATTGGTAACTGGATAGTGCTCCAATTCATTGGGTAATGTTTAGTATCATTAAACATTTTTTTGGGGAATTTTTGTACCTGACTCATTTATGATAATTTTTTCACCTTTATTTCTTCATGGTTTCTTGTGGATCTTTTTTCATGATTCAACAATTTAATTTGTTGCCACATTTATCATGTTTTGATTATCATGTTAAACCTTCCATTATTATTTTGGTTTCTATTATTCTTCATTTACATTTCTATAGACAAATATCGGTTATCTTCTTCGTGTTATACCTTTTTTAATCCCATATTGGGATTTATATCTCTCCTCATTCCAGTGTTTTTCCCCATGATATGAAATGTAGTTTTAAAATACAATGATTTTAGAAGCATGTTAATTATTTTTTTAATAATGAGTTTTATCCCATGTTTAAGATGATATTCCAGGTATATAATTATAAAATAAAATAGAATTATCATTATTTTAGATTTTATTAAGTTTATTTTTATGTAATAAATCAAGTATTATTGTTTATTAAATATTAGTGTTTTAATCGTTTTCATCAGAGAAAATGTTTTGTTTTTTTGGTATTATGATTAGATAACTATACATAAATTGTTACTGATAAGAATATGATTAAAATAAATACATAAATTCATGTGTTTATATTATTTTTCTTTCATGAAAATACATCCCTTTATTCATACAATAACTTTCCATGGTTCTATCATAGATTTACACAGGAGTAACAACTTCTACAAGGTGTTCTGAGCTTGACTCTGGACAACAAATTACATGAAAAAAGCCTTACTACACACCATTATATACACTCCTGTGGGATATTCTTTGATAAATTCATAATATCATTACAAAACATTATTAATGTTAAAAAAAATTCCTATAATAATATATGTTAGGAAATAGATCATGTATATCATTGATTGATGGCTCGAAATTCATAAGTAGAGGAAATGGTTTTAATATATTAGTTATCCCTTTATTTCAATTGATATTCATTTCATGTGTTTAATAGTTAAATATACTCATCCCATATTTTCCATTTTTTCTATTCATTTCATTGAAATATGAGTAATTTTTTTAACAACTGATGTGAAGAGAAATGTGATAACTTCACCATTGAGATGTCAAACCTGTTCAGAGTGGGAATGAATAACATTATCATGGTAAGCTCTTAGATAACTAAATTTTTAATAGAGTGATGGAAATAGAGGAGAACCCAAACCAACTTTATAGAGATAAATATAAAATTGATAGCTTAATTTTACAATGGGATCCAACATTTAAGGGATAATTTGATCCCTCAATCAGGGAACAATGGATCTACTCCATTGAGAAGATATTCAACCTCCCTAAATTATATGAAGAAGAGAATGTTCTTATGGATATTTATTATAGATATGTAGAAGATGATTAGTGTTGGACATTTATTAATAATATGAAGTCTAAGGAAGTGATGTAAATAATGTTGTGGATGGAATTTTTCAAAATGTTATTTGATAAATATTTTCCCCACACTCTTTGAATTATATTGGAATGATAATTCCTTGATCTCAAGAAAACAATATTAACCATGTAAGGGGGTAAATTAGGGAAAATTTACAAGACATTCATGATATGCATATGGTTTTATCATTACCCCTAAATTCTTATTTAACTTCTTCATTTGTGGGGCAAACCAAGTCTATGAAGATAATTGGTGATTCTTGACATTGATTGCTTTGAGGGATTTTCCCTATGTTCCCTTAAATTCAAAATGAAGATTAAATAATAAAATGGTTATTACAGGGATAATTAGTTGAATGTTGAATTTAATTATGGCTTTCCGGTAGATAAATCCAATGGTTCTAATAAATTTTAGAAACCCACTTGTCCAATTTGAGGAAAAAAGAACCGTAGAAATTTCTTAAGGGGGTTAATGCAATTATTTTGGTGAAGGGTGGAAGGGAAAATAACTAATAATTTATTTTGGGAGAAGCATGATAATTTGATTGAGGAAATAATTCTCCATTAAACTTTTATTGAATTGATTACTTATATAACTACAAATAAAATGATAACACTTATAACCAATGAACTAATACCAGGATTTTTAGAGGCAACCAACAATCTTAATGATATTAAGGTTAATATTTTGCAAGCACTAACATTGATTTGAATCCTTAAAATGAAGTGGTGACAGGTAAAAATGTTATTAATTCAATAATATAAATCATTATTTTATTATTATGGTTATATTAATTCTTTAATATTATGAAATATTAGTAGAAATATTCAAAAACCATCACAAATCATGTATGTAGAGATTTTGGTGAAAATTTGAAACAGGTAAATTATTTCATCCTATGTATATAACTCTTACTATGTAATAATTTATGGTCTGAAATTCCCCATGAAGCATTTCATACTTCTTTTGGTGGAATTTGAGGTAATTAAGGGCATGAAATGGAATTCTGTATTTATATCATACATAGAATTTTATAAGAATGAAATCAGTCTCTGTATAGAGAATCATCCCGTAATTCTATACAAGTTCAAGTAGGAGAATGGATGTTATTTAACCAATATCATCTTATGAATGGAATTTTTTTCCCCATGGTCAATCATATCATGCTCAAATGATCTAGTCTAAATAATAGGTCAACCTCATAGAAATGACTACTGTGATGGAATACAATTATGTGTTTCATGAGAATTAGTTTATATTACACCTATTATGGAGGCTTAATTTTTAATCGATATTATACATGGGGGATTTATAATATCCAAGACTCCACACAAGACCGCTATTATGGAACATGCGGAGATGAAGTAAATAACTACATAAGAATCTAAATAAATGGTTTATATGCCCAAGTGTTTCACCATGGTGTGAATGAGTCCATCTCAACAAGATGAATGATAGGTCAATCCACCATTATATTGATTATTGTGTGATCTATAAGATCACAAAAAAGAAAATTTATCCCCTTCCCTAGATTGATAAAAAATGTTTTGTCATAATAATTCTCCTCCACATTGGATATTGGGTCGTGACATTAGCAAGTAAGGGTGAAGAAGGAAGATTTCCCAATGAATGCCTTTTGCACAAGGCATAGTGACTATGAGTTCATATTATTTCCATTTAAACAACCAAATAATATAGAAATCATCATGTATTAGAAGAATTTAGTCTTTATATATTAACGTAAAAAAGTTTTAAAGTATGTATAGATGATATCCTAATATACTCTAATATAAAGAAGGATAATGATGATAAGTATTACACTATGTTCTTGACATTATGAAATGAGAACATTTATGCCGAGTATAACATGTGTGAGTTCTTTTTGAAGGAAGTATCATTATTATGTAATATCATCATAGGAAACAGTATGTCTATGGACAATTAAATGGAAAAAGAAATCTAATAATGGATGAGGCCAACACCTATGATAGATATTTGTAGTTTCCTTGGGTTTGTTGGGAATTATTGCAGATTATTGGGAAATTTCACTTGATTTTCAGTCACTCTAACTAATATTACTTATAAGGGAGTCATGGTTGTTTTGAATAATGAAATTAAATAAAGATTCAAGGTGTTAAAAAGAGGATTATCACTACCATGTTGCCTAACATAACCGAAAGTTGAGAAATTTTTGTAGTATTCAGCAATTATTTTAAGAATGAATTTGGTTATTTGTTAATAAATACTAAAAAATTCATTTCCTATGCCTCAATGCTATTGAAAATTAAGGAGATATACTATCAAACACATAATATAGAGTGGGTAGTAGTGATCATTTCCTTTCATATATTGTGGCATTATCTAATTTCGGAAAATTATTAAATATATTTAGATCACAAAACTCTAAAATTTATATTCACATAGAAAGAGTATATTATGTGCCAATGAAGACAGTTCAAGCTAATCAAGGAATATGACTAGCCAATCCACTACTATAATGGGAAAGAAAAAAAGTGGAGGATGCTCTTAGTAGATATTATACAGAAATTTTATCATTTATGAGAATTGATAAGGATCCAATCTTCTTAGAATTTAATAGGATGAAAATTGGGGTCACAATGAAAGGAACACCATTATTCCATTGAAAAATTATATTTCAACAGTATCTTATTGAAATGTAATATAATTATCAAAATGATTTTGTTGGAATTCAAATGAATGTTGTTAATATATGAAAAGGGAAATTCATGGAGTAAACTGTTAATGAAGAATGAATTGTGATATTTGGATCAAGACTATGTGTTCAATCAGATCCTATGTTAATTAATGAAGTATTGGATTATGCACATATTTAAATGTTCTCAATTCATTTAATAAACACCAGGATGTATTGAGATCTCCAAAGACCCTATTCGTGGGAAAATATAATGAATGATATTTGTTAATATAAATCATAGTTACAAGTATTTCAGTAAATGAAGGATGAAATACATTAGGTTTATGGGATGATTAAACCATTACCCATCCCAAAATGGAAATGGGAAGACATCACCATGATCTTTTTCACTAGGCATCTGAAGACAACCAAAAGAAACCATGTTATCTAGGATGTTAAGGATCACCTTAAAAATAATTCACAATTCATTTGGTTTCGATTGGATTTCACACTTGATTGACTTCCACATATATACATCAGAGAATTCATGATCTTTGATATAGTAACACTATCAATTGTGTTTTATTGAGAACCATTATTTAATTCTATTTTTTGGAAAAGTATACAGAATTTTCTAAACAATGAGATGAAAATAAACACAACATATCAACCTCAAAATGATGGCCAATATTATTGGACTATCATAACACTTGATATAATTTTGAGATAATTATCAATTTAATTCTATGTAGGATGGTACCAAAATCATCATCTAGTTGAGATCTCTTACAAAAATATCTTCAACTTGAGAACTAAAATGGATCCCTATGAATCCCTTTATAGGAAATGGTAAATAACCCCATCATTTTGGGATGAAGTTTGGGAAATCATCATATAAAGTCTTAAAATGGTTAAATAAATGTCGAAGAAGGTTTAAACCATTTTGCAGCACGCCAAGTCTTTTAAGAATTCATAGAAGAGATACGATGAAAATTGTTGACGAGACATAGAGTTCGATGTTGTAGACATGTTTATTCATACACTTATCTCCTAGGTAGATAGTTCTGAGATTAGGGAATAATGTAAAGCCTAGTCTAATATATGTCAACCCTTTTGATATCCTTGATCGCATCAGAGTGGTGACCTATAAACTAGAACTCCCACTAAACCTATATTATGTTTATGATTTATTTTATTTATCCATATTGAGAAATTATATACCAGACCCCTCACATGTAATCAATCCATTGGTGGTACCATTGGAGACTTACCTATCCAATTAGTAGTAGCTGGTGAAGATATTAAATAGTAGAGAAACATTTCTATGAAATAAGATGATGTCCCTTGTCAAAGTGTTATAGAGGAACCCCATGTTTGAAGAAGAAATGTGGGAACTATAAAAAGTTATGAATAATAGTTACACTCATCTATTTTAGTGTGGGAAGGTAAAATTTTGAGGATATATTTCATAAATGGGGGCGGGGATTGTAATGTCCTGGACAATAATAATGAAAATTACCTTTTTATTTTTATTAACTGTCTTATTATATAATATGGTTATATAAAACACATGCAAATATTTTGTCTTATTATTACCATTGGATTTAAATTAACTTTACGAATAAACACCATTGATAATATATTCATAGAATAGTTATCACATGATTAGTATAAATACAGGGGTTTAACAAATCAAATTGACATAGACAAAGGAAGTGTTGGCCTCAACAAGTTGTACCAAACACTATGATGTATATTTATAAGTTCTTTCAAGGGAGATAAAATTTCATGGATATCCCTTGAAAAATCCCATGCTATGATCCAGTGACTCAATCAAGATAATAAATGTTTAATGGTGAATTTTATGCTCATTAATATCATGACAAATAAAATTTTTTCCGAGCCACCCCATGAAAGTCCCACTATTCCACACCGTACCCTTATGGCGTTTGATGGTGTATTATAGTGATATGGAACTAGGCTCTAGAAATCAGAGTAATTTAATTATTTTTTATATATTATAGAATATATTTCAACCCAAATATTGTTACAATATAAAATATTTTTACTTTTATACAATAAAAATTGATTTATATTTTTGGTTAATATTCAAATTCATTTAAGAAATATACTTTGATGAATTAATTTATTTTTGAAATAAATAATATTATAATAAAATATTATTATTACAATTTATTTATTATATATAAATGATCCTGTAATTTGTATGTCTTAATCTGTAATTTTTATAAGGGTTCAAAATAATGTTAGTGTAAAAATCTTGTCATTTTCAATAAATGTATGTTTTAATTTTAAAATTGATTGATAAAATACACATACATAGACACACACACAGATATATATATATATATATTGAAAAAATTGCTACTACTTTTTGAATAAAGAAATTAATATTATCCAATGTTCAATTTTACATAATTTTCTAAAACAGTCTATTGTTTGGGTAAAAATTTAATAACATTTAAAAATAATTTCCGTTTAATGACCTCATAATTACCCAAAAGTTATGTAATAAGTGTCATAGGATGGATATATGACCAAATATATGTTTCTTATTTTCAATAATTATTGTTTTTGTTTATTTTTTTATTAAATAAAGACATTTTGAATCCTCCCAAACATATTTTATATTATAATATTATAAACACATTTCATTAATATTGTCACTCACCTACACATAACCCTGGGTAAAATTTTAATATGTTTCGACTATTTAATTTTAAAATAATTTAAATCACTCCACCTTTTCATAAACCATGGGCACCAACCAAGGGATGGTTTGAGATTTTCAATATTTTATAATGTTAAATACCAAACCAAAATAATTAAGAAACATCCCTATTTTCGTATGATATCATACAAAATATACCATTCATCATTACTCAAAATCCTTTTATCATGGACTTAATCATACCTGAAATCCCTATAGTTATTTTAATGAGACCCAATAATTCATGATTCCCCTTCCAAGCCTTTGGTGTTAGACACTCACATAAGGGATCTTGGAGACTCCTTTTTTGTCAAACACTCAAATTATGTTATATATTTTAATTTCAATTTTCCTCTGGTGGTATATGGTATCAAATAATCCCCTTCAATTTAATATTAATTATAATTTACTATATATTCTGGTCACTCTCATTAATCCTATTGTGGTCCTTTATGTTCACCTGTGACCATCCCAAAATTTTTTTACGATTCTTTTCTCTAGTCATGTTTTAATTAAAATTTCCATATATTTTATAATTTATATTCTTTGAATATGATTTTCCATTTAACTAATATTTCTATTTTTTTTACAAACAATAATATTCTACTTTTGGTATCATCTATCAATTTTATTTAATTTTATGTAACATTGTTATGTTGTCGAAATTTCACCATGATTTTCCATCAAAAAACAAGTGTATAGGGGATAAAATACCAATTATTCTATCATGGATATTCAACATTTTGAATATATACATATTTATTTGGTATTTATATGAATATATTCCATATTCCTTGATCATGTGATAAATAATTATTATAAAAGAATCCATGTTTTGTGATATATGTGGCATGCTTAATCATGATAATGAAATTATTAGGATAAATGTACCTAGATAATTCTCCCAAGAATTGGGTAATGTTTAGTATCATGATATTCCATGTTGGGATAGGGGTTACTACACCAAACTGATGGTTTGGCTGCAGTTTTTAACGGCAGTTTATAAAAAACGCCACTAAATTATTTAGTTTTTTCTTTAAAATATGACACTTTCCCCTCCGCTAAAACACTCAACCCCCTTACTCCATGAATCCATTCCGGCCCCTTTGCCACTCTCTGATATTTTCCACTGCCCCTCACCACACCTTGATGCCCTCACCACACCTCACCATCCTTTTCATGCCTTGAAGTCATGAATCATCCCCCGAGGCCCGTGACTTGACTACCCCAACCCCACATTCCATATGTTTAGGGATAGTGACTAGAATTGAATGTGTATTCCCTAAAACATGGAATTAATTTCCATTATAACTTGTAAGAAATCATAACCAATCACACAACAAGATAGGAACACAAGTAAACTGAACTGTAAACAGAGTGAGTGTAGTAAGTAAAAGGGGTCAGAATACAAGCCCCACTAGAAATTACACATACAACTATGATACAATACAAATGATGAAAAGGGAATGTCAGTAGGTGGGTCATCCTCTGAGGTTTCTACCTGAAGGGTAGGTACTGATTGCCTCTTCAGAAATCCACATACACTCATCTCCTGTACATACCGACACACCGTATGGTCCACCTCCTGGTGTCGTTCATTCATGGTACTCTCAGCCTCAATTAGCATTTTCCATTATCTACATCCAACACAAAAAGGTGTGGGCATATCCCATGTAGGGGTGAGTACAACGATAGTCATTAGGGACCCAGAGACCATTCAGGTCTCACAATTACCTACAAGAAAAAAACAATGGGCATGGAATCAACATATAACCTTACATAGGTATTTTTTCAAACATATACCTAAGTTATCAAGTAATCCATCTTAATCCTGAGGAAAACAGAGATAGTTTGACTCATCTCACAGAAGGATTTATTCTAGAGGTAGTGTTATGTAACATTCCCAGTCACAACGTCAAACACCTCGACTTCTATAGAACTCCTCCTCTATCTAGTACAGTGGGCCAACCGTGTCACATAGAGGTGGATCCCACTAACCTTGTACAGGTGTGGTACTCATCCTGTCGAGTACTATGGGTCTTCCTTGACACAAAGAGGCACTCCCCTCCATGGGTATGTCATGTAACATAGAGACGCTCCACCTCGTGTCCTCCTAAGATACTTCTCCTATCGAGTGTCGTGGCTCTACCGCGTCACCAAGGCGCTCCCCACCATTGGTCTTCCACATCACCAAGGTGCTCCCCACTGGGAATTTCGAGTCACAACAAGTAAAAATGGTCAGAAGTTGTCAAGTCTCAGTCAGCCCATGGGTTCTCGCACTATGCTCGCTCATCTCCGAGAGGATCTGCTCCACAAGCTACTGGTCAATTATCCAATTTCCACGACATCCCATTAAGATGTTTATCAATAGTATGTAACGTTATAGTGGTCTCATCATAATTGAAGACTCGTCAATTGAACGTTTGATCTGTGGGTAATTATACTTTTAGTCTTGGGGGCCCAGTAGGATTTGTGATCAATCCAACCTGAACGTTCCCCATCATAATCCAAAACATAGTGGGGGTATCACGAAAATGGACCACCTTGCTCTATGATTTCTAGCGCCACTGAGGGTTCATCAAATGGATGTCTGGTGATAAGGTTATGGCCAAAAAACTAACTGGGTTGCAGTGGGCTTGAGTACGGTTCAACCCCTCCTAAGCCGACCTGTTGGGTCTGGCCTAACCCACAGTGTGGCCTAGGCCATTCGATCGGGCCCATCATACGAGGTGATGTGAGGGAATATCGGCTGTGGGGTATCATGAGGGTGCGGACTGGCTGCGGGTACTACAAGGGCGCAGACCAGTCATGAGGGAGGAAGACCAGCTGCGAGGGTGCAGACTGGCCGTGAGGGCACAGATCATCCATGAGAGAGGTGGATCATCCGTGAGGGTATGGACCGACTACAAGGGCATGGACTGACCATGAGGACGTGGACAGGATGTGAGGGCGGATGAAAAAACACAGTGAGCGGACCAGCCGTGAGGGTAGGTACCAGCCATGATGGCGTAGACCAGTCGCACAGGTGGAAGACCAACCATAGGGCCGCAGACCGTCCGTGGGTCGGTGTTTCAATGACTGCATCTCGGATGAGGCGGTGATGGTCTATGGTGGCTCGTTGGATGGCAGCGGCGTCGATGGTGGACATCAGGGTAACGAGTGGTGAAGTCGCGAGGTGGTGGTGGCCACATGGCAGTGTCGTTCCGTAGTCTCCTTAATTAAATTCAACACCACAAATCATCACAATATTTTCAGAGGACTCGATCCAGGTTTGGATGGATCATACCCTCCGCGTTAGGGTGGTAGAAAATAGCTCAACATAAACAAGAATGAAGAACATTGAACCCTCCCACAATGATTATACTCATCCCAAAAAAGAAAACATATGTGGATCAACTATTTAGAATGTTAATATGATTTCTTTGTTTTAGAAGGGAAGAACATTTGTAAAAAAGCATAATAATTCACCATAAACCCATTCCTCTAGTTGTTCTATTTTCGAATCCTTTCCCCCAATCCCACCAAGAGGACACTATCCAGAATAATTATTTAATTTTGAAAATTATTTTGGCAATATTCTAAATGGTTTAAATCAATCACATAGTTTTCATAATAAAATGTTTTATGGTTTGGAACAAATTAATAAAACGGTGGTGGTGGCACCATTATGGGGGGAGAACAAGAGGTTTCACCCCACTTAATAGAGAGTTCATGTGCTTTTAACCTCGGGTGGTCCCCAACACAAAATCCTCTCATGGGAGCTTAATTCTAGTGGTCCCCTCCACTATAATCTCTCATGTGTGGTTTAGTTCGGGTGGTCCCTAGATGAAATATCCACATGGGTGATCAACATAAAATAAAATGAAGATTATTTTATTTTATCATTTGCACGATAACCCAAAAAAACTACCATTCACCCTCGAACAACTACCGTCAAGGTGAAAATATTCGTAAGAGAATACTGGAAATGCGAGTACAACTGTGCCCACATATTTCAATTCTGAGTGATGGTTCAAAATTTAGAAAACTCCACTGTCACGTTAACGAAATGTACCCAAACCAAAATTAATTTCGGGCACCCTAGGCCTCAGAATCACACACAAACAAGTATCACAGACTCATAAAATACTCATCTATTTAGAAACAATTAAATGGAAATTAGAGATATCTACATTCTCCCCACCTAAAGGCTTTATGTTCTCATAATCGACAAATCAAACTAAGGGAACTATTTGGGGTACTTAGCATGCATATCAACCACCTGCTCCCTTGTTCTATCCTGGAGGTTCCTGTGCTGCAAGCGAACGCGCGCCAGAGGTATCGACCATCCACGAAGGACCTTCTCTTGCCAATTATCAATCTCTATTGGAAAATCTTTAAAATTCTCCTCATCGTCAACATCCAGCATTCCATGGTAATTGATTTGAGAAGGGTCATGCTCGTATCTCCTCAGCATGGAAACATGGAAGACATCATGACCATAGATCAAATGAGGTGGAAGATATAAGAGGATTTCCAACTCACCAACTTTGAATAGGACATTAAAGGGTCTAATGAATCTCGGATATAACTTTCCACCTCTTCCAAATATCCATAAAACAAAAATGTGTGAGACTTATAGAAAGATGTGGTCACCATCATCAAACTCTAGAGGTATATTTCTCTTGTCATCATATGAATTTTTCCTGCTCCGTGCAGTCTTCATCCACTCCTGGATGATCTGCACCATCTCTGTGGTTGCCCATACCATCTTTCGTCCCACTATTTCTGATGTCCAAGGGTTAGTGCAGCAAAAAGGTGATCTACAAGTTCACCCGTACAATTCCTCAAATGGTGACATCCCAATTGTGGTGTTATAGCTATTATTCTATGAAAAATCCAGCAAAGGTATGTGATCCTCCAAACTGCAACTGAAGTCAATGAAACAAGCATGTAGCATGTCCGCAGGGGTCCGAATGGTCTGTTTAGTCTTGTAATCCGTTTGATGATGAATGGCAGTACTCAAAAAAAAACATTTTCTCGATATCCTCCTACAACCTCTTACATAGATGGGAATTAAAACATGCATCACGATTGGATACAATCGTTGAGTGTACTCCATGTAGTCATATAATCTCCTACACATAGAGGCATCCCAGGCTCTTTATTGAACACTACTATCTGATAGGTAGTTTGTGGGATGACTTGGTATGTCGGTCGACAATCACCCAAATCAATTCATGACCTATGGATTTATGTGGAAGTCCATTAGTAAGTCTATGTATATCCCATACCACTTCCACTCTGGGACCTCTAAAGGATGAACCATGCCTGTTGGTACCTGATGCTCTGCCTTTACATGCTGACAAATGAGGCACCTATAAACAAAATTTTCTACTTCTTTTCCATTCATGGCCACCAATTTTGTTGTCAAAGATCCTGGAATATCATCGCCACTCATAGATGTACCACTAGAGGGGAAGTGTGGAAAATCATCAACATATCCTCCTTATGTGACCCTGGTACCATTGTACATCCTCTGAAGTGGATGAAATGCTCCCCACCATTTGAAAATCGGTTATGTACCTGCCCTGTGGATATTTGACCATGTCGAGCCTCACATTCATCATCTCCATGATGTGCCTTCTCTACTCAATGATGAAGTTGGGGAGTGACTGTAAGAGACTGAGGAAAACCTTATCCATCATGTTCCATGAATGAAATATAAATAGTGGAAAGATGCTCGGTCGCCTCACCAGATAGTTGTATACAAGACCTTCTGCTGAATTCATCTACTACAACATTCCCCTTCCCAGGAGTATAGATTATCGTGAAGTCATAGTCATGGAAGAACTCAAGATAACATCCCTGTCTCAGGTTTTGATCCATCTGATAGAATATATACATGATACTCTTGTAATCAGAGTATACTATAATGTGCTCTCCCATAAGATAGTGTCACCACATCTTTAAAGAGATGACCACTACTACGAACAACAGGTCATGGATAGTGTAGTTTTTCTCATGCTGTATCAGTTTTCGAGAACGATATGTGATCACTGCTCGCTCCTGCATTCGGAAGCATCTGAGTCTGGTCCCAGATGCGTCATAGTAGACTACGTACCCTATGCTCTTCTCTGGTAGCCTTAAGATAGAGTCACTAATTGCCTCTCCTTTAGCTCCTGAAAACTCTTCTGCAATCTCTCTAACCATATGAAGGGTTTCCCCTTCATCATAATGGATGACAGTGGTGCTGCAACTCTGGAGAAGTATGGAACAACCCTTCGGTAGTAACCATCCAAACACATGAAACTCCATACCCCCATCACACTACTGGGTGCTCCTAAGAAAATACCACATCAATCTTCACTAGATCCCCTCATACTCCATCCTTCGATATAGCATTCCCAAGAACAAGAACCTATCTGATACAAAACTGGCACTTTCAGACCTTACCATAAATATTCTGCTCTCAGAATGTATCCAACACTACCTTCAAATAATAGGCATGCTTCTCCCCTTTATTTAAGTAGATCAGAATGTCGTTGATGAAGACCACTAAAAAGAGATCAATGTATGTCTGATAGATCATGTTCATGAGTCCCATGAACACTAATGGAGCATTGGTAAAGCCTAATGAAATAAATAAGAACTCATAATGCCCGTACCGACACCTGAAGGCCATATTCTTCACATCCTCATCTCATACTCGAAGCTGGTGATAGCTTAATCTGAGGTCTATCTTCAAGAACAATCGTGCTCCCTTCAGCTGATCAAAGTGGTCGTCAATCCTCGCGAGTGGGTTCTTGTTTTTCACAGTCACATGGATTAGGTGACATTAGTCAACACAAAGCCTCAAGATCTCACCCGCATTCATGGAGAATATAATTGGGGATGCCAAAAGACAAACACTGGGCTGAATGAATCATTTCCCATACAAGTCCACCAGTTGTACCCGCAGCTCACGATGCTCCGTGGGAGCCATCTGACATGCTATTGTAGATATCGGTGTTGTCCTATAGTACATTTCAATATAAGGATTAACCACTCTATGAGGAGGTATAACTGGAACATCATCAGGGAAATCATCGATGTACTGGTCCACCACTACAGGATAGCTCAAACTCTCCAAATCAACAGCTCTAAAGGTAATGCTAGCCAACCGATTAGTGATCGATTGCACTCTCCTCCGCGTAAGTCCATCCTACACTACAAAGGCTCCTATATCACAGGTGAAGGTAATCCTAGTCCCATCTATGCATACACACCACACCTTTCACCTAATATATTATACCTAAGCATGGAAAATAGATAACCAGTCCATACCCATGATAACTTCATAAGGCCTCAACGATGCTACTAAGAGACCCATGCTGAAGCTCTCACCTCCTACAGTAATCTCACACTATGGGCTCCAGTGTGTAATTGTCGAATCCACTCCTGTATGTGTCTCTAGATGTAAGGATCAAGCCAAAGGCTCTGTTAGAATCTATAAGATCTGAACGAGGGTAGTTGGAATAATATAATGACTAGATCAAGTGTCTATAAGAACTGCAACTAAGGTGGATAAGTCATAGAACGCACCTAGTATCATATGCGGAGTGTTGTGATCATACACAGTAGCTTCCTAGAGCTGACCTCTCTTATATCCACCTTCTCCCTACGGTCAAGGTGGACTTCCTTATGGTGGTGGAAGTGACACCACAAATCTTCTCCCACCACAAGCTACACAGCCATCTCCCCCTGCCATGTCTGCCTTCTCCCGGTGGACCTCCTCGGTTGAACCACCGTCTCTTCATTGGAAATCGATTGAAAAAATGATGATCATCCATATGGCAGGTTGGAAAGTCAGGATCCATATGACCATGCCCGCCGCATGCGTAACATATCCCTCTCCTAGTATAACTTGCTCCGCCTCATATGCCCCATATAACCAGTCCTAAGTCCTGCGGTTGTCCACCTGTAGGTCTAGTCCTCTTAGAACTCTGTGACGTATGACTACTTCCAGTAGTAGAAGACTCTAAAACATTACAACTGGTAGTAGGTCTCGCCTCTTCTTGACTATTCAACTAAGGAAATATTCACCAAGAGGGGTCTCTCTAACACCCCCAACTATGTTGGGATGATCAGTGAGATTGTCAAAACCCTGATCTCTCAGTTGATCCCCTGTTTGAAGGTTTGGGCCCTGAAAAAAGGGTCCCACACTATATCTGTTGAGCAGCGTGAGAGGTCAGTGAAACTCGCTAAGTATTGAGCCACCATTATACTTCCTTGTTATCGATGAAGAATCTCTTATATGAGCACTTCATGAAGAGTCCCACGGAAAAACTATGCCCGAAACAGGCTCTCGAAGTATGTCCAGAGATGTGTCAGCTATTTATGAACCTATAGCATCAAGCAACACCATCTTACTGATTTGGCCTATTGATGGATGGGGGAAAGGATCACCATGAGATTTGATGGTGTCCCTACAAGTCAGAAGACTGTCACCACAGCCTCCAGCCTATCCTTAGCCGCCTGTGGGTCTGTCTCTCCCCTGAAACTAGGAGGCCTCTAGTTCTGGAACTCATGAAAAATGCTCATGTGGCATGAACCATCTACTGCTAGGGTTGGCGGCATCGGTGTCCCAAAGGGGAGTGGTACCACGGGTGCCTCCGTTGGTGCCCCAACTAAGAAAGGGCCTTTCCCTGAGGCCTCATAACTTAGTTGGCCTGGTTCTAATCCACCTTGCCCAACCCTTTGGGTCTGGACCGGCCCACGTGGTCCATGAGGGTGTTGAGAGGGATGATTTATTGAGGGGTATCATGAGGGAACGAACCGACCACAAGTACCGTGTGGGAAAGGATCGGCCGCAAGGGTGGAAGACCGACTGTGAGGGAACAGACCGGCTGCAAGGGCACGTACTGGAAATCAGGGTGGGGGGCCGGCCGTGTGGTGGGAGACCAACCGTGGGGGCGCAGAACATCCACAGGGCACAGACCGACCGCAATGGTGCGGACCTTTCTAGAGTGTGCGGACTGGTCACACGGATGATGACCGGTTCCGCGGGCTGTAGAACGACCCTGAGGGCGCGGACCGACCACGAGTTGGTGGTCCAGTGGTGGCAGCTCGGCAGAGGCGGCGGTGGTGGACAACAACATGGTGGACGTCAGCGACAGCTTAGGGGCTCGACGGCTCAGTGACGTCGTCTACTTCGGATGGTGGAGTTGTGCGAGGCAGATCCATGGAGCACAAATGTCGCGAAGTCGTGGTGGACATGGTGTGGTGTTGTTTTGACATCGCCTTAGTCATGTTCAACACCAAAAGTCATCACACAATTTTTGGAGGGTCCGACATTGTTTTTTTGGCCCGTACCCTCTGCGTTAGGGTGGTAGCACATAGATCATCATAATCAAGAATGAATAACATCAAAACCTCCCACAATGATTATTCTCAAACCGGTAATGAAAAAATATGTGAATCAACTATTTAAAAAGATAATATGCGTACCTTGTTTTACAAGGGATCAACATGGGTAAAAAATATAATCATTCTCAATAAACTAATACCTTGGGATGTTCGATTCAGGGATGATTATCCACGGAAAATGTGACGATGTCATTGCGAAAAGTGGGACGTCGATGATGTCAATTTTTCATCGATCGTTGGTTCATTGACACTGAAGAAATTATTCATCAATGAATGTCCCGTGGAAGAAGAATGAGTCGATGTCGGTGATCATCGTTGTAATTCTTAATTGGAGAGCTTTTCTCCAAGAGCACTCCCCTTCTTCCACCCCATTCCCTCAATCCCACCAATTTGAAAATAGCCAACTTAATAATTTATGTTCTCAAATTATGTTGGCACAATTCAAAATGGAAAAAATTTATCAAATAGGTTGAAAAATTAATTTTTTGATGGGTTGGAAAAAATTAATTAAAGGGGAATGGTGGCACCAATAAGTTTGGAGATCAAGAGGATTATCCCCACTAAATAGGGAGTTCAAGAGGATTTAACCTCTGGTGGTCCCCAAAAACATATCCTCTCAAGGGAGGTTAATTCAGGTGGTCCCCACCACTATAACCTCTCATGGGTGGTTTAGTTCAGGTACCCTGGGCCTCAGAATCACGCTTAATCAATTTTCACAGACTCGTAAAATTCCCATAAATTTAATAAAAATTACATATAATTTCTGGTTCTTTACACTTGTTGTTTCGTCGTGCCTCACCATTTCACATTGCTTTCCTAACTCTCAGTCAACAATTGAAGCCGCCAAAAGGTTCCTTGGAATGTTTTTCTTAGTTTTTAATAGTTTTTCGTCATATCATCATTTCCATCCTTTTTTCCTTCTTATTTATTGTATTTGACCTCACTTTCCTAATACTACGTGGGTATATTTGATGTTTTGTTTAAATTTAATAGATTATATGGTTTGTGGATTGTTTCTCAGGCCTTGTTCTTCCTTTTAAGAGTGTTTTATTGCATTAACACATTATTGGGGTTGGTGTCTCAATCAAATACCATTTTGGAATAATATTTAAAATCATGATCCTTCCTAATTATATTAGAAATGATTTTCTCATGATTATTGTCGTTTTTATGGATGGTAGTCATATTTTAATGTTATATTTATGATTAAGAAGTGGCTCCAATGGCTTCCTTTAGTTTGACTATATATGTGTGAAACTAATGTGTTTTTTTACCTGGAAATATATCTTTGAAAGTATAACAGAGCGATTTTTATATTATATTTCGCTCAGTTGGATTTTTTTAGTTGGTTCGCATGTGAAATTGTGTTGGGAGAGTGATTTGTTTTAATTTTTTTTGGATTGTATACTTTTTTTTTAAATTTGGATAAATTGTTACAATAATCCTTATGATTTCAAAATTGGATTATTATATATTTTGTAGATTTGTTTATGGGAATTCCACTAGATGTGTGAATATCCATATGTGAATGTGGGTATATATCCTATATGTGTATTTTGTATTTCCACCATGACCAATGATATCTACACAATAATTATTATTATTTTAAAATTTCTTTCTTCTATGTTTTTTAGAAACCTTATGGGCATTCTATTAGATGTGTGAATATCCATATGTGAATGTGGGTATATATCCTATATGTGTATTTTGTTTTTCCATGATGACCAAGCACATATACAAAACCATCATGATTATAAAATATAGTTAAAAAAACCCTCAAAAATATTTAATTAACATAGTTCTTACCCATCTTAATGTCTTGAATTATAGGACATATCTGTCTACATTAAAAAATATGCCTCTTGAAGTCCATACGCCCTCTCAAATGTAATCAAGGAGTATATTCCATCAACAACTCCCATCACTAAAACAAAAATTGGATCCAACCTGAAAATAAGTTTTATAACTAGTTACATAGATTCCATCAAATTCCATCTAGAACCATGAGGAGATGAAATCCTATCAATCAAAATCATAATCACCAATTTACTCTATGAAAATTTTTGTGAGTTTTTAATCACCTTTATCATCCAATATGATGATTGTCTCAAGGAAAACATCTTATCATAAGCTATTATTCTTTTTAAAAAATTACTACCCAATGTAATTATGGGTTTTCAATGTTATAGGTCTTTTCAATAGCAATTTGCAGTTCATGGTGCACAACAATGTCAAGGTCCCCCTGCGCAAAATGGCATTGTGCGAAGCATGGTGCATGGTAATATTATGTTTTGGAACATAAAAGAGATTAATACATATATCAATAATATAAATTATTAAACAATTACATAAATCACAAAAAAATTAAATATTTTATGCCATATATTTCAAAAAAATAAACAAAAAGAAAAAAATGTAAATCAAAAGAGTGCAGCGTCCTCCTCCGAAAAACTATGGGGAGGACATCGATAAATGTGAAAAAATATACAACATAAATACAAATGAATATAAAATCATCACATGGGAATTGGGGTTTTATGTGTGTGTGTGATTTCCCTGGATGAGGAGGGCGGGGTCGTGTGAGTCAGTCAGTCTCGTTCAAGATGAAGGTGTCGAGGGTGACGACTACCACTACTCTACATTGTCTAGTAGGGGTTGGCACACAACTATCATGGGAAAATGATAGGGATCAGTAGTAGGGGTGGTCATGAGGTATGTTTTAGGGACAAATGATAAATGAATGAAAACATATGTTGAATAGTTTGGCATAATGGCGTGCTCCATGCCATTTCATGCCACTATGCATCACAGCACGTGTCACAGCACGCCTTTCCAAATGAGAAATGGTGATTCCATGGCATGGAACTCAGGTTCCTTGTGTTCGTCATTAACAACTATGGTGATTTCCTATATTTGTTCTTAGACAAATATGAATCCCCGTTTATATTAGTCCATTCCTAATGGGTTTACCACTTGGATTCCCCCTAAACATGAACATCAAGGCTCTCCACATGCCAAACACAACTGATCACCCCGATAAATACAACACAGAGGTACATAACTCTATTATGAATCCATTATCCCTACTGGTGTAGCCAATGGGAATTTATAAAATACATGGACCGGGCATGAAATACCCAAGATTTTTTATATTGATCTACCTCGGCCACTTGGGGCACATTGATACCAACTAATCCTTACCCACATTCATTATCCTAGTCCCCTATCATTCATACACATGCACATTCATGCATGAATATTTCTATGTATTAAAGGTGTTCATAACATGATGATTGAATTACCCCATTACATAGCCTATTTAATATCAATATCCATGATCATACAAAGAATCATTATGCTCTTGATCCCCGTTCGCTTTCGTCAAGGATACAATAATTAATTATAATAATTTATTAATAATAATCCATCATAATCCAATATTTAATAACAATTTATAAATAACCAAGAATCATTTCAACATAAAAATATTGAAAAATGTTGTTTTATAGGCTAATATCATTCCTCTATAACTCCTTTGGCCAAGATCCCAAAGAATTGATCATCAATTCTAGTCTAATATAGTTGAATTCTCAAAAAATACTTCAGAAAACCATTTTCAAATGATATCAAACAAGAATTATTTATCTACCTTAGGAATATGATAACCAAAATTCCATTAATCCGCATTAAAATAGATAACACCACATTGATTTGGTGGAATTATCATTAAAACCAAAGATGAAACCATCCAATATTACTGGACGATCCATGAAGAGAATGAGAGAAGATGTTTGGAGAATATTAAAAAGAATTAGTGTGGTAAAAAAACGTCGAATCATCCTCTAATGAAGGGGAAGGAGGATAAAAATGATGTATCAATGGGAGAGTGGGAAAAATAAAATCACCTCTTTGAACAACCTAACTAACATAAGAAGGAATAACATACCCTTATGTAACCGAACTATCCCTTCCAAAAAAATAGGGCCGAATGAATATTAGATCATAGAACATTTGGAAATGGCATAGTTAACAATTATATGGTTTTCATTTTGAATTACACAATGGATAATGGCAAGAAGTGAAATAATAGAAAAACCCCCATAAAATCCATACCAATTATTGCATCATTACAAGGGAATAAGGGAACAACCAACCGCCCTTGGGAACTTGTTAAATCTACACCAAAAGACCCTTTTAAATTAAAAAAATTAGGTATTAATTTTACAAATTCTCCTCAAGCCTCATTTATAGAAAAAGACAAATGTTAGGGTGTGATTTATTTTAAACCCAAAATTTAATCATATGAATCATACACTCCATTCCATAATGACCATTGTTGTTTTATGATTTAGACATCCCTTAAGTCATACATGATAAAACATCATGAAAATAGCTCATAATTTAATCAACCTCCTTGACATGGATTTATCCGTTATATTATTTGAATATATGATTGTTAGGTGTTTGATGTTCATCACACCGTAGTCATAGTCATTTTTTATTTGACCATTTTTAAATTATAATCCACCTATCAACCATTCCATCATTTAACATGGGTGTCATGTTTTTTTATTATTTTTCAACTATATATAAATATGTTGAAAACAAACTTATTTTATGCTTCAATTGATACTATTAAATTTTTTTATTTCATTTGTGGATATTTTTTTAAATATATCAAATATTTTAGTGGAAACATCAAGAGAAATATATACAACTGGTTGTAATATGTAGACAAAAAAACCTTGATTAAATGCATCAATATTTACAATATGTATTTATATAGTAAAACCTTATTTGGTATATTCTTCATTATCAACTAGTATAAATGAATCTATTTCCATATTTATTACTAGTAACGTGTTTTAACATTTTTTTAATATTTTGTATGTACATTATGATATCAAGGATAAAAGCTACATCACATTAATATGGAACATAGCTCAGTACACTAAGGGTTTGAGGAGTTTTTAGATATTAAAATTTAAAATCGGTCCATTGAAGTGATAATAATATTTTCATGTCATAAATTTGAATTTAGAATTTGTTTGAAGAGACATGATGTTTATGAACACTTAATATTAAGAAATTCCCTACTCATTATTTGTTTTGGATTTTTCTTTGAAAATCGGATATTATAGAAAGGTTGATCTCAAATGTCAATCCACTGAATAATCTCCCAACAAGGTCAACAATGGAAAATGAAATAAAAAATCTTATAATTGATTAATTCGATATTGAATGACAACAATAACAATATAAAAAATATTAGAAAAACCAGTTGAGGGTGATACAAATAGCACCATGATAAGTGATGGTTTTTATACTATATGAAAACTAGATCATGATTTTTACATATCATTGGACCCTCATCTTGATTCTGTGGAGGGTCATGTATGTGAAAACTTCACCAAGAAAAAAAATTCACAGTTTAGTTCATTTTAGAAATAAAAAGTTGTATTGTAGATCATTGAAACATTCAAAACATTCTTTTCTGCTAATGTTGTACCATATCAAATTCATAAGTTGAATTAAAAATAAGAAAATGTCCATGATATTGGAATTGTTTCATGATCCATTTCCTGAAGAAAACATCCCAATGACTTTTTATGATATGAAAAAAATATGCTTGGTCTGATTTATACAAAAAATACAGGTAATTCCCAATGATTGTTTGATTTATTGGAAAGAGGATTCTAGTAGACAAGACTAAAAATTGTTCTCTTTCTAGATGGTAGTCAATGGGTGATGTTGGAAGTTTGAAACAACATAGTACCTTGAATATGAATAAATGGACCACACCTGCAAAGTGTTTGTGTTACATTTCATTAAATCATTGATTGAAAAGGTTATTCATGTCATCGAATACAGCCAAACATATGAAGTTGAATTTTGTATATAATAATAAGTATTTGTTAATGTGACATCCACAAGATCCACAATTATGGAAGACATTTGATTCATGACATCTATATTTCTCATATGATCGTTTTAATGTTTGATTGGGATAGGATATCAATGAATTCATCTAATTTTTGACATTGAGTACCAGTTTAGAATTTGGCCTGTTGTTTTGGTCACATATAATATGCATCTGTGGATGGGTATGGAACAAAATTATTTTATCATGTCGATGAATTTTCTGAGAAAAAATCAATGTAAATGATATTTATGTAAACTTTTATTCATTAATTGAATAATTATAGGAGATATGGAGCAATAGTGTTATGTTATATGATTCTTCTTATAAAAAAGGATCAAAATGCATGATGCTCTAAGGTGGACCATTAGTGACTTCTGTCGACTTTGGAATTTATCTAGTTGGAACACATAAATGGGTTTTGATTTTCCAAATTGTATCTTTGAATTTTATCCCAAATGGATATTGTAAGACACCAAGCTTATAAGACACGCTTCTCTTAGAATAATACAGTAGCGTGTGTTGTATGCAACTTCGATTTCTAATACACACCACAACCAATCAAACTAGACATTATGAATAGTAATACCCACTTTTTGTAATTTTATAAATTTTATCTTTCAAAATGGACTTCATTTTTGGATTCGGAATATCAAAAATAACTTATGGTGAAATTTTGGTATTTTTATGAAAACATTCAATTTTTGATAAATAGTGAAGAACACTAAGTCATGGTTTAAAACCGAATTTTTATTTTAAATAATTATTTATTTAATTTATAATTGAGGTCAAAATGGAAACATAATACCTATATATGTTCAATTTAATTCATGTGAGTTAGTTTAGAATAATAAAAATTTTATGGAACGTTTCACCGTCTTTTACCCACTTCCTAAGAGAATTTTCAAATTCACATAAAACATAATTATACCACTTCTCGGAGTGGAATTTCAAAAATATGAGAGACATGGTTAATATCAAGGAGTAAAATGTTGTTCAATGTGATGAAAATAATTTGTGGGGAATAGTAACTTTTTACTTTTATTTACCACGGTTAAATTTTAATAGGGTAATTAATGGTAAAAATGATATTAATATTACCCTAACACATTTCCTAATTCTATTGGACAAGTTTATATTGACCAAAAACAACCTTATGGATAAAATATTTTCATTTGGGTCCATTTGGATTAGATTATGACATTTATTATTATTTAATTCAAAGAAGAGTTAAAAAAGTTAAAATCAATGTTTAATAAATAAAACATTTTTAAAATAGGGTTATACATACGATAAATTCGATTATAAATATTCATTAAAAAGAAAAATATATTTCCTACGTAATGATATTTTTTTATAATTTTTAGACATTAAATTACTTAATTTATTTTTGACACAGTTGTTATATAGTAATTACATAATTAATGAAATATTAAAATAATTGATAATATAAATACACATTTAATGTAATTTGAGTCTTTTTATGAATTACACTAATATTATAGGTTAAAATTACATATTAGTATTAATTTAATTATGTTTTTTTCAATTAATCATGCTTTTATGATTTTCACAAAAATCAAATACCAAATAGTCTCAAAATTGACATAGAAGTGTTTTTTAAAAAAAATATTATATTATTAAATGATATTCAATTCCTAAAAATATATGGATCAGACAAGAGATTTATATAATTATTGTTCTATCATTAACTCACCACTTGGGCATCGCCTGGATTATATATTATGTTTATTAACTATATAATATAAAAATACCAAGTGACATGGTAAATGTCAAACTAATTAACTAAGAGTTAAAACTAAAAGATAAGGTTAATATAATAACTCAAACCTGTATAAATTATATTGGATGAAAGTATTTAGACCCAGCCCCACCAAAGACTTTTGATAATCCACTTTGGAGAAATTAAAATTCAAATATGAATTTATTATAAAATAATATTTCTCGCATTTCCAAAGGTGCCCCTCATCGCTTTTATAAAAGGGCCCTCCCCCTTCTCACTAATTCACACATTAAGAGCATTTTGTCTCGTCCAAAACATGCCCAAATACTCTGTAAAGATTCATTAATTTGACCTAGAGGACATAGTTTGATCATAAATCCATCCTACATATCCCTTTTGATCAAATCAAAAGGAAGAACCCAATTAAGAGGTAATGATTCCACCACCCTTTTTCAAGTCCCTTTCTTCTTCATCATCTTCTTTCCTTGTAATTTACATTATAAAATAATAACTCCAGTATATTATATATACTATGATGTTATTATAAATATGGAACAACCAAATACATTATTCTATCCATCTCATTATAGATATGTCAACATACGTGTGTACGTACGACCAACCATCTCCACGTCGTGGTGTAATTGTTATTCAATATATTATGATTTAGATGGGTACAATAATGAAGTATAATTCATTTAAATAACAAATATAACATTATAATGATTCTGTATATATGATATACCATCCAATTATATATTATGTTAATATTAAAAGATTGATATTATCGCTCGTGCGTACGTACAGACTACCGTCTCCACGAACACGATGAGATTCATTCTCGATCGTATCCATTCAAGTATAATTCTCATTTGATGATAAAAATAATGTTTAAGTACTTGATATCATTCTATATATGAATAAGATACAACCTATCCAAAACAAACATGGCTTCTGTAAGAAAACATATAAAAGAAAATGTGTAAGTTAACACCTAAAACGAAAATAATACTAAGATATTATTAACAAAACAATGTTAAAAGATCATATATGATATAATATTAATGTATATGATTATTATATAATATAATAAAAATTATTTAACCTTTATACATGAGGTTAACATACCCCAACCATGGAAAAGTACAAAGTAAGGGTTTATTTTACAATCTCTTCATTATCCGAGGTTGTTTATACGTAATTATCTACTCTTATCTCTTTATCATCCACATCCATGTTTCATAAAAATTTATTTCAAAACATTCTTAATATTTTACATAATATGGGTAATATTAATTTATACCCTTTTTTTGACAATTTATATGAACTTTATAAAGGAATATTTCGGTCGTTTTTCAAACTAGGTCGTTTTTAACCTTTTCGACAGAATTTAGATAAGTATGTATTTTTTTCAACTTATACGGTGGGTGTGGCTATTTTCTGCCATTATAATATCATTGGAGCTTCCCTTACAAGCTTATAAGAATATTTTCAGAGGAAATATTTTATTTTATAATTATGTGACTTTTAAATGATTAAAAGAAGAGATATTTCTCTCAAATAGTTTTGATTTCAACTATGTCAACATCCTTTTGATGGATTTAAAGCTTATTTGAATGTGATTTATTATGATAAAAAACTTATGTATTGTATTTAAGGTTTTGTGATATGTTGGACTATGGATGTGTTATTTTTATACAATTCATGATATATGGATAAATTATTGTCATTTAGTATGCTTGTTTTAATACGAATGTTTATGTTATGTTTAATCCTATTCATATGAGCAATGCATTGGACTTAATAAGTGACGGGTGGAGCCCGCTATAGCCCCTCAATTCATCGGTAGGTATTGTGAGACAAACTAGTGTCTTGGAACAAGGCCTTGACAAAATATTATTTGTAGTCTTGGTATGAGGCCTTGACTATGTGGTTATGATATTCTGGCATTATGCATTCCATCATTATGAGAGTGGTTATTGATATTTCATGTCATTAATCGACTAGTAGAATATCCATGTGAATAAGTAAATGGAATTATTTCAGTTTATCTTTTCCATATTTTTTCGAAGTTCAAGTTTAAAAGGCTTTTGTTTTAGTTATACATTGCCTTAAATGTTTATTCTTATTTATTAAAGTTTCCACTATATTGTTATCCTTACTGAGCATATGAGCTCACCCCTTTCAATGTATTATTTTTTCCAGGATGTGAAGAAATAATTTATGAATGCCCTGTAGGGATAGTATGAGGGGATATGAAGACAAGATGTTGTTGTTGTAGTTTTCACTTTATGATATAATGTAAACATTAAGAATATATCTACTTCTTCCAAGGCTATTAAACAAATCGGTCTTTCGAGACTTGATATTTCTTGTGATCATGCCAATGTTATGTAATAATTCACCAACTCTCGGTAACGAGGGTCGGGGTGTTACAATTGGTACCAAAGAAGATTTAGTATTAACCTTGGAAGCTATATTTAAATAAACTCTTATTAAAGCATATAGCCCTAAGATATACTTTTAGGATGAGTATAGATGAACATCCTAGAATTTTGGTATTGTAGAAATTTTGTGAATTCTTCGAGAAGTACATCCCTATTTGGATACGAGCTAGTAGAGGCGGCTCTGGCACATATGTACCTCGGGGTAAAACACAAAAACACCAGTTTGTGCTAGACTCGAATGGGAAATGGTGCAGGACAACAGACCTTGCAGCACTTTTGGTTATGACACTCCTGGAGTATATGCTTAGGATAATTCTCATTTTCATTACAAACCATTATGAAGGGTTTATTAGTATATATTTACTCAAAGAAACCATTTTTATGATTATGGATTATATCCATAAATAGTTCAATTTGTGTTTATATTTTTACAAGTATGGAATTATGTATTTCAATTCATAAACTGATCTAGTTTATGCCATTGTTTAGATATGGCGCCTAGTGGATAAAATGGAAACCATATCAATGCATGCACTCCAGGTAGAGATTTCCCTCCTACTCAAGATAATTATAGTGGAGCTGGTGATGCAACCGGTGCTGATCATCTAATCAACATATTGGGACAACTCACTTATGTTATGAATAATAACCTTACCCATATAGAGCACACTGATCCACAATGTGGAGGATCAATGTTTGATCAAATCATGAGGCAACAACCGCCAACATTCAATGGGAGTACAAATCCATTGGTAGCTGAGAAATGGATAGGTTCCGTAGAGAATATATTTCAGGCTTTGGAGAGTAGTTAAAGGGAAAAAGTTATCATGGTAGTTTACCGCCTCACTGGATATATTGATCAATGGTGGTCAATGATTTTAAACACGAAAGAAGATGATGAAGTATCAAATATGGAATGGAGGGAGTTCAAAGATCGGTTTTTAGAAAATATTTTCCTCCTGACCATCAAGCAGATATGGAAAGTCAATTTTTGAGTCTGAGAAAAAAGAAGGATGATAATGTCACAAAGTATGAGGTTAACATCACAAGGTTAGAAAAGTATGGTGGAGATTATATTCGCAACCCAAGTATTATGATTGTTCGTTTCATTTATGGGTTTGTTATTTATAATGATGCATCGAAGAAAGGACATGTTTGTGTCCTTATGAAGAATGATAGTGTTATTTCTTATGCATCACAATAGTTGAAAATTCATGAGGAAAACTATTCTACTCTTGATCTCGTGTTAGCAGCTCTGATATTTGCTTTGAGATATGGAGAAACTAACTTTATGTTGAAAAATGTGAGATTTATACTGATCACAATTGGTTGAAGTATATTTTTTCACAAAAAGAACTCAATATGAGGCAATGGAGATGACTTGAATTACTCAAGGATTATGATTACATTATACACTACCACCCGGGGAAGGCAAACAAGGTGGAAGATGCTTTAAGCAGAAAAGATCATTGAGTATTGAACAATATGATAATTGAAAAGGATCCAATTTTCATGGATCTATTGAATACTAACATTGTAATAACCATGGATGGTGAGACATCAATTATTTTTCAAATGGTTGATAAACAATATTTACTAGAAATCATTAAAAGTTATCAGACCGATGATGATGAATTTAAAAAGAAGATAAATGCTGTGAATGATGGGAGATTGAGAGACTTTGTGTATGAAGATGGGATTTAAAAATTCGGGAAGAGACTTTGTGATCCCGATATACCTGATCTGAATGTGGAATTTTTAGATGATTCTCATATCACCAATTTCTCTATAAAACCTGGGAGAACGACAATGTATAGAGATTTGAAGGAACATTTTTGGTGGGACAACCTGAAGCGGGAGATTTCTGATTTTGTGTCAAGATGTATGGTTTGTCAACAACTGAAAGCTGGAAGGAAATAGCCTGGAGGATTCATGCAACCTCTTCCCATACCAGAGTGTAAATTAGACAATATTACGATGGACATTTTCATGGGGAAACCAAAGACTCCTAGAAGGAACGATGAAATATGGGTTATTGTTTATTTTTTTACCAATTCATCACATTTTCTTGATATAAGAGAAGATCTACAACTAGAACGTCTAGAAAGACTATATATTAATGAAGTTGTGAGACTTCATTGAGTACCCCTACCTATTATTTCTAATCGGGATCACCATTTCACTTCAAGATTCTCGAAAAGTCTTCATAAGGCCTTGAATATTGAACTTAGTTTGAGCACTGCCTAACACCCTCAAACAGATGGACATTAAGAATGGACTATTCAATCCTTAGAAGACATGTTGATATCTTTATCACGTGACTTTCAGGGTGTGTGGGATAAATATTTAACTCTGGTATAACATTCCTATAACAATAGCTTCCATTTGAGTATTTAGATGCCACATATAAAGCGTTATATGGAAAGAGATGTCGCACACAAACCTGTTGGGATGATGCTGGTGAATAAAAATGCATAGGTCCAAAACTGGTGGATGAAACGATGGAAATGGTGAAGGATATCCAAAAACACATCAATGCAGCTCAATGTAGGTAGAGGAGCTATGCCGATAACCGAATGACGGATTTGAAATTTCAGGTAGGAGGTCATGTTTTCTTGAAGGTATCTCCATTGAAGGGAATTATACGTTTCAGTAAGAAAGGTAAACTGATCCCCATGTACATCAGATCTTTCGAAATTCTGGAATGAATTGGGGATGTAGCGTACCGTTTTGAAATGCCCCCAAGTCTTTCCAAAGTTCACGATGTATTACATGTATCACTGTTGAGGAAATACATGCCTGACCAAACGCATGTACTCACCTATGAGGAATTAGAAATGTAACCCGATCATTCTTATTGCGAAGAGCCCATCAGGATTCTTGATACGAGAGACCAAGTATAGAAAAACCGGACGACTAATCTAGTAAAAGTTATATGAAGAAACCATAAGATAGAAGAGGGAATGTGGGAACCCGATATACGTATGATGAAGAACCACCCGAGTCTTTTCATCCGGTAGGTTCTAGAAATTTCCATGACAAAATTATTTCAAGTAGGGGAGAATGTAACACCCCATGCTTCTACGATACACTTATCTCTGAATAATACAATAGCGTGTGTTATACCCAACTTTGAGTTCTAACACACACCACAACCAATCAAACAAGCCGTTATGAATAGAAATACCCACTTTTTGAAATTTTATAAATTTTATCATTCAAAATGGACATCATTTTTGTTTTAGGAGTAACTAAATTAGCATAGGGATAAATTTTGTAATTTTTCTGAAAACATTCAATTTTTTTATGAATAGATAAGAACACTAAGCCATGGTTTAAAACAGAATTTTTTATCTAAATAATTATTAATATTATTTCTAATTAAGGTCAAAAATTAAAGATAATACCTATATATGTTCAATGTAATTCATTGGAGTTAGTTTAGAATAATAAAAATTTAATGGAACTTTTCACCGTCTTTTACCCACCTACTAGGAGAATTTTCAAATTCACATAAAACTTAATTTTACCGCTTCTTTGAGTGGAATTAAAAAATTCCAAGATACACGGTTAATATGAAGGAGTAAAATGCGGTACAATGAGATGAAAATAATTTTTGGTGAATAGTAACTTTTTACTTTTATTTGCCACGGTTAAAAGTAAAGAGGGTAATTAAGGGTAAAAATTAAATTAATATTACCCTAACACATTTCATAATTCTATTGGACAAGTATATATCGACCAAAAACAACCATAGTAATAAAATATTATCATTTAGGTCTACTTGGATTAGATTAGGACATTTATTATTTTTGAATTTAAAGAAAACATAAAAGAGTTAAAATCAATGTTTAATAACTAACACATTTTTAACATAGGGTTATACATAAGATAATTTCTATTATAAATATTCCTTATATAGATAAAAATTATTCCTACATAATTGTATTTTATTTATAAATTTTCGACATTATATAATTTAATTTTTTTTTGACACAATGGTGATGCTGTAATTACCTAATTAATGAAATATTAAAATTATTGATAATATAAATACCCAAATAAATGTAATTTGAAACTTTTTATTAATTAAAATAATTTTATATGTTAATATGACATTTTAGAATAATTTAATTATTTTTTATCGAAGTAATCATGCTGTTATGAGTTTCAAAAAAATCATCTACCAAATAGTGTCAAAATTGACATAAAAGTGTTTTTAAAACAAATATTATATAATTAATTGATATTCAATTACAAAAAATATATGGTTCGGCCAAGAAACTTATATAATTATAGGTGTATCATTAATGTCCCACTTGGAGGTATCTTGGATGTATATAGTATGTTTATTAACTATATAATATAAAAATACAAAGTGACATGGTAAATGTCAAAATAATTAACTATGAGTTAAAACTAAAAGATAATGTTAATATAATAACCCAAACGTGTATAAATTATATTGGTTGAAATTATTTCGACCCATCCACATCTTATAATTTGAATATTCCACTTTGGATCCATTAGAAACCGAATATGAAATTATTATAAAATAATATTTCTAGGTTTTCCAAAGGTCCCCTCACGCCTTTTATAAAAGGGCACTCCCCGTTCTAACTAATTCACACATTCAAAACCTTTTGTCTCAGCCAAAACCTGCCCAAGTACTCTCTAAAATTTCCTCAATTAGACATATATGCCTTAGTTTGATCAGAAATCCAACCTATAGAGCCCTTTTGATCAAATCAAAAGGAAGAACCCGATTAAGAGGTAATGATTTCACCACCCTTTTCAAGTTCCTTTCTTCTTCAACATTTTATTTCCTTTATATTTACTCTTTAAAATAATAACTCCAATATATTCTATATACTATGATGTTATTATAAATATGGAATAACCAGAACCATTATTCTATTCATCCCTTGAATGACCTGTCACCATATGTGCGTACGAACGGCCTACCATCTCCATGTCATTGTGTAATTATTATTCAATATATTATTATTTATAAAGGTATAATAATGATGTATAAATCATGTAAATAAAAAAATATATCATTATAATGATTCTGTATATATGATATACAATCCAATTATATATTAATTTAATATCAAATGAATGATATTATCGCTCATGCATACGTACGGATTACAGTCTCCACAAAGGCGATGAGATTCATTCTCCATCGTATCCATTCAAGTGTAATTCTCATTTGATGATTAAAAATAATTTTTAAGTACTTGATATCATTCTGGATTTTAATAAGATACAACCTATCCATAACAAACACGGCTTCTGTAACAAAAAATATAAAAGAAAATGAGTAAGTAAACACTTGAAACGAAGATAATACTAAGATATTATTAACAAAGAAATTTTAAAAGATCATATATGATATCATAATAATATATATGATTATTTTATAATTTAATAACAATTAGTTCACCATTATATAAGAGGTTAAGATACCCCCAACCAAGTAAAAGTATGAGGTAAGGGTTTATTTCACAGTCCTTTCATTATCTGAGGTTGTTTATACGTAATTATCTACTGGGATCTCTTTATCATCCAGGTCTATGTTTCATAAAAATGTATTTCAAAACATTCGTAATATTTTACAGAATATGGGTTAACTTCATTTATACCCTTGTTTTACATTTTATACGAAGTTTATAATGTAATATTTCTGTCGTTTTCCAAACAAGGTCCTTTTTAACCTTTTTGACAAAATTAAAGTAATAATGTATTTTTTTTAACTTATACGGTGGGTGAGGCTCTTTTCCGCCGTTAGAAAATCTTTAAATCTTGCCTTACATGATTATAAGATTATTTTAAAATGAAATGTTTTATGTTATAATTATGTGACTTATAATTGATTTAAAAAAAAGATATATATATCTCAAATAGTTTTGATTCCTTCTATGTCAACATCCATTGATGGATTTTAAGATTATTTGAATGTGATTTATTATGATACAAAACATCTATATTGTATTGAAGGTTTTGTGATATGTTTGACTATGGATGTGTTATTTTTATACCATTCATGATTTATGAATAAATATTGACATTTCTTTTGTTATTTTTAATACAAATGTTAATGTTTTGTTTAAAACTATTCATAAGAGAAATGAATTGGACTTAATAAGTGATGGGTGGTGCCAACAATAGCTCCTTGATGCATCGGTAGCTCTCATGAGACAAACTATTGTCTTGGCACAAGTACTTTACAAAATATTATTTGTAATCATGGCACAAGGCCTTGACTATGTGGTTATGATAGTGTGGCATTATGCATTCCGTCATTATGAATGTGGTAATTGATATTTTTTGTGATAATTCGACAAGTATAATATCCATATTAATAACTCAATGGAATTATTTCATTTTATCTTTGCCATATTATGCTATAGTTCATGTTTAAATGTATTTCGTTTTAGGTATACATCGCCTTAAATGTTTATGCTTATTTAGGAAATTTTTCTCTATATTGTTATCCTTATTGAGCATATGATCTCACCCCTTTCAATGTCTTATTTTTTCCAGGATGTGAAGAAGTAATATATGAATGACTTGCAAGGATAGTATGAGGGGATATGAAGACAATATTTTGTTATACTATTTTTCACATTATGATGTAATGTAAACTTTATGAATGTATCTAATTATTCCAAAGCTACTAAAATAATCGGTCATTCGAGAAATGATCTTTATTATGATCATCCCAATGTTATGTAATAATGCATAGATTCTAGGTAACTAGGGTCGGGGCGTTACAGATACATTATAGTAAAAATGTTTGTTCATGTTCCATAAAATAATTCTCAATGCATCTCATATATATTGGTTGAATTGGTTAAAATAAAATGGTATCATTAGCGTAGACCACCTCCAAAGTTGTTTAATAGATCAAAAATATTTGCACAACTATGAAATGTTGACTCAAAATTTGGGATGGTGCATCATTTTAATGATAGTGTGAAATGATTTTGAATTGCATCGTCAGGTTAAATTAGCAAGCATAATTGGAAGGAAAAAATATATTCCTTAAACGTTAATAATTTGTATTTAATATATTGTGCAATCATCTTGATGTGATTCATATTTAGAAGTATTTCTATGAAAAAATTTTCTTCACATTTCTTAATGATCATAGAAAGTAAAAGGATTGTCTCAATGCCTGGTCTGAATTAAAAGAAATGAACATAAGATGTGATCTCTTTCCAGATTAGAATGAAATGTATGCTCCGGTAAATTTTTAAAAGAAAAATAGGGATAATGATACATTCTATAAAATTTGAAAGCATTTCTTGGTATCTGATGGGTATTCAAGTAATATATAAAGGTGTGATGACTTAAATCATCATAGGTTACATAGATTTAAATGTCATGATTCACATATTTTCATAAAATAGTTACTGCCATTTGTATTACATACATTATTACCTACAAAGTTTATGTTGTTGTACTCCAATTATACAAATTATAAGTCAACATTGTGAGAAATAACTACATCCATTTGAGCTTAACATCCTTGAGTATATATTTTTGTAGAAACATTGTATAATGGATATGATCTTTCCTCTGTTGTTTTTTAATATCATCATGTATTTAACTGTGAATTTTGTTGAAGAAGATAAATTAGGAGGCCCATTAAATGATCGGTGGATGTATCCAATTGAGAGGTACATTATTTGTATTCTTTTTAATTATATAAAACATTATTGGAATGTAATTAAATATATTATTATGTTTTTTAATATTATTTCACAGATATATTGGGAATTTAAATAATATGTAAAAAATAAATCTGAACCTGAAGGCTCAATTTCTAACGGCTATTTGGAATTGGAGTGTCCTACATTTTTTTCATGATACTTGGATGATATTGACTAAAAACTTAATCGTGATGGACACGTTGATGACACATCAATTCAATCTCAAATACATGGGAAATAAAAAATATTCCCTACTATTGGCCAATCATTTAATATGACCTCAAATGTTACACTGAATAAAATTGAATTATTACAGGCACATAGATATGTGTTCCTGAATAGTAAATTTTCATATACAATTATTTATAAATTTGATTATACAAAAAAGAGATTAATGAGATGCCAAACATGAAATGGTAATTATTTAACTAAATCGATTAATAATGATATTGTAAATTATTTTTAAGAATTTGTATGTTTATAAATATTGTAATAAATATAGATATTAAGTAGAATCATATATTTTGTAAATCAAGTATTCTATAATTCCATTTTTAGGTCGATAATATTGATACTCAAGATGAGTTGTCAGAAAATTTGACGTTTCTTTCTCAAGGTCCACTAAAACATGTTATAATATTTGACACATACAATGTGAATGGATTTTTAATTTATACTGTTGATCGAGAATAGGGTTTATAAACACCTAATAGTTGTATATTTACATTTTCTAAAGTGGGATACAATGGAAATGTGACTGGTATTATCAATTTAAGCTATGATTGGAATTCATAAGTTGTTTTATTCAAATTAAAATGGGTTGATATTTTCAGAGGTGTTAAATGATATTCCTTACAATTTACTTCTTTGAAATTATTTTTCTTGATAGATGATGGTGATCATGAACTGCATGAACCCTATATCATATACTTGGAATAGAAAATGGTATATTACATGAATGATGTTGTGGATGAAGGGTGGAGTGTAGTTTTTCTTATATATCAATAATATATGTTTGATATTGTTGATGTAGTGGATGATTTGACCTGGGACATTGAATCTCATAAATAGTAAGATGCAAACTTATTTTTCCAACATGATATAGAAAATATTATTATAACAATGGTGGATGATGAAGTGGAAGAAGTAAGGGAGTATGAAACCAACATTATTGAAGGGGAAAATGATTTTTTGTAATGTTATGAAATCATTAACCTACCACTAATTTCATTTTTGTAGTTATTAATTATCACTATTATGTATTTTTTTTTGTTAGTATTGTGCATTTGTTATCATATTTAATTTTTTCCTTCATTGAATTTTGGAAATATATGTTTTGAAAATATTTATATTTTATTTAAAGGAATGAATGCCTAATTAGAAGTGGTGTTCTAATTCTTGTTCTTCATTGGGATACTAAAGGGTGATAGTTATAGATACACATTTTATTATGGATAAATTTGATGCACTTTTCCTATACTAACTATTTGTTCATAAAAGATAGAATGAATGAAATTATAGAGAAAAATTTGAAATGATCAGATGTATTGATTCTGACCAGAGAGAAGATAGTTACCCCATTTGATTCCTATGTGGTCCCTACCAATGATGTCTCATGACTAAAAGTCCAAATTTCAGTCCAATTGGCCACTGAGCTAGTTTCCCTTCTGATGAAGTATGGAGATTGGATATTGTGAAACAATTTAAACCTGAAAAGAAAGGTGGATTTAAATTTTGTCTATTATATTTCTTTTTTTGTGTGATGAATTTAATGGATGTAGTAAAATTGGTGGATGTATTTTTGAACTCTTTTAATGAAGTCATAAGATTTGAATGCATGTGGATATATATATATATGTATGAATTGTATATTCCTTTTTATTTTTTTATTTTCCCCCCATCTCAGGTGTTATATGAATTTTGCACATGTTTTTTTAGGGTACTAGTACTGGGGTGACATAGCTAAAAATATTTCTTTAATAAAAAATATACCTTTATTGGATTTTTAAACATCTACAAAATACATAAAGTATATAATTTAGTGGTAGTTCTTGGGCTTTTGTGGAGTTTTTCATACAAAAATTGGATATCATTTAGTAGTGGTTCAAACTGCCGCTAAATGTTTTTACTACGATGGTTTCTATAAATGGTACTAATTTGGAGAAGTCACCATGTCTTGAATGATGACACTAATGTTAGTGTTAGTTTTTTGAAATTGATGTCGAAGCATAAGGTGACAGTTTAAACTATAGCTAGTTGGTTCATTTTTTTAGTGGGTGTACCTAATTCCTTTATGGTATTTTTTCCACAATGATATCTTTGTGGTGTATCCTTGACCAATGATCATGATTCTGTGAGTTAGGTTCATTAAACATAACCCATGATATGATTATTAGGATATATCTTGCCTTATTATTCATTCTCATTTTATTCCTTACTCCCATGGATATTGACTAACATGTATTATATTTTTCATGATTTTCCTTTTTTATTCCCATACTAGGATTTATAGATCTTCCCCTTTTAATTTTTTTCACCTGGGTATCACATGAAATTTAAAATGCCATATATTTTAGAATCATTTTAATTATGTTTTAAATAATTATATTGTAACCCATGATCAAGATGTTATATTGTGTACATAATTCCAAAAGACACTAGACATATCAATCATTCAGGTTGTATTAAGTGGAATTTTTTGAACTAATTCATGATTAAAGTATAATAAAGAGAAAGGTTTTGTATATCCTTCTCGGATATCATAGTCTATTTGATGAACATATCTTACACACTAATAAGAATTAAATTTATCTATTCCAGGCTAAACCCCATTTTTGGATTTGTAGTATTCTTGAAAGTCTATACAAAAAATAAATTCAAAAACGAACATCTCATGTATGTAAAGATTACATAGTAAATGATACTCACCTATATCATGGGAACACCCCTTTCATAGATAGATATCCCTCAACCCTTCTTTGAATGGAGTGTGGATGGTCATAAATTCACACACAAACTACACCATCAGAATATAAAAACATTCACAATTTGAGCAGATATAAAATAATTTGAGTATCATATATCAAAAAATTTCCTATAAGGTTTGTAGTATATAAAAAAATACCCTCTAACTATCAATGTCCAAACATAACGATCATCAAGTGAATGATGGAATCATACTAATTGACTTGTATCTCTAACCAATGCTTTGGTCAGAGTCCCATGTGTGCACTACTCTGCAGAAATGGGTCTTATTTATATGATGGACCAACTGTTCCACTTAGACCATCCTAGCCAGTAGTACTCCAACTGTATGCCTATTATCGTGTAGAATACCCCCTTCTTGTTCTTTATATCAGCTTAGGTCATCCATCATTTCTCACCCACATTGGGTTCTTACAAAACCTTTGTAGATTCCCCATCTTGCAACAAGCTTGTTACTCAATGAATGGTCAGGGAAACTAGATATAAATGTCACCAATCCTTCCAAACTGATAGAAAAAACAATTGATCACTTCCTTGATTAATTGATCATCTACCCTGGTTACTATGTATACTTCTCCACTATTGTAAGATCTCATAATGAAGTTTCCTAACAATATGAGATATACATCCTAGTCATACAGAAGAAACCACATTTCTTACACTAGAATAATCTTTTATGTCCCCCCTCAAATTTTTTTCCTAATTAACTATAGTAGAATACTTATTCAGTTCGAAGATATAAACTAGGGACATTATCAAACATTTATGTCTGTCCTAAAAATATCTCCCCACATATGTTTCATTTCAAAACAGAGCTGGTAAAAAGTGTTCACATTTTAAATTCAGTAATCATTGTCTTTCACTGATATTTTCCCTGGGTAAACCACATAAATTTTTCTAGCATATCATATATCAATGTCTCTAGGTAAAAATAATTCAAGAAAATACCATATATTTCTTTACATATCATTCATTTTATCTATTCATCTTGAGCCTAGATATATTTCCAATTCTTCATTGGTCCTCATAATGCAAAGACTGACAATTTCACTCTTTTCTCTATAAGACCATATAAATGATTAAGTATTATTGGGATAATCTCAATCCACAACTCACCTAGCTTAGTTGCACCATCTTTGGAGAACATCATAGAGTACTATAACTTGAAGTATCTGTTTAAATGAAAAATATTCTGTAAATTCAACCATTGGTCCTTTTCCATTAACTATATAATATCAGTGATGTTATCATATTATTTATCTTAATCCCCTAACATTTAACTGTCACTTTTTTTGTCTTAGTACTGGAGGAACATTCCCAGCAATGTCCTCTTATCATCCTACCAACAATCTATGTCATGTATTAATGTATAAATAATCCAAAACAACTATATTAGAAAACATAATGAATCATTTAAATAAAATATATTCATATTATACATAATAAATTATCTCACAAACACTGTACCATTTACTAAATCATGACACTATCACTACCATCAACCATCCTTCGCATGGGAAGGGGAATACATAGGGTAGTCAACATTCATATTTATAGGTCTCCCATTCAAAAACCTTATAATAAATTTAAAATTACCATATATAACATAATTCAATAATAATGAATTAACTACTAGGAACCATTTTTTTAAATCACCCAAATAAATAAGTTCATTTATTTAACCAATAACTTACCCATAACCTGCTTTTCAGTGTGTGCCAAAAATGATGCATGTCACATATTTCCTTGACTGCCTAGAATGATTCTTGATTACTCAACTCTCCTTACATTATAGGCCATTAATATAATCTTTGATGAAAATAATATCACATAAAAAGTGTGTCCCCCATGGTGAAATAACATTCATCTATAACAACAAACATCAAAAACAAAAATCCCCACTACGATAAATATGTGTCAATAATAAATAGTTATAGAACTAATATAAAACCTCCTCAAACACCAAATTGTAATGTCCTGACCGAGTTGCCACATGTCGGTTACTCGATCCACTTCACAATAAGGCCTCAAACAAGACTCCCCATATAGCAAATCTAAATTTAATTCCATTACTATTACATCATTGCAAATATTAATAACATAAAAATATTACACTTATAGGATCATAAATTTTAGTGTCCTGGGAAAAATAAGACCATCCATAATAATTACAAAATCAGGAATAATAATTTATTGAACTTATTCTTCTCTAGATTTTTAATGGAAATTGACCTCTCCATAGTACATGAAGTCAACCAATGATATAGATAAAATGGGGCGATCTAGAATCCTAGTATGGTGACAGATAAGAACAATATAGAATAGGGTGAGCTTAATCATAACATAGGTAGAGAATCTTGATCAATATGGAACCATTAATTAATGTATTGAAATGTGACAATGCATAAAAAATGAAACATCATGTCTGAGTGGTTAACTATCAATCATACCTGTGAAAACATATATCATCTTATTCAAAAATCATTTCACATTTAATCATTAGATTTATAACTTTACACAATGCATTAGAGTGCTTTATAATTCTAGGTGTGCCCATCACAATGAAGCATTCATATTGCGCAATATAATTCCTAGCACACCCATCACATCATTACATTATAATTTATCATGAATTTCCAAATTAACAAATAACAAAAATGAACATAACTATAACATGAAAATGAAATGGTTTGAACTCATGAGAACACATTCATAAACATTGGTTTCCCAAAAGAAATAGTGAATAACATACATATTACCAAAAAATATAATGATGAAAAAATTTAATTTTATGGAGTAACCATATCAAAATGGTCTGAAAGAGGGAGAACCTGAAGAATGAATGTTGGGTTTAAGAATTTCCCCTTACCTTATATTAGAATGCTTATGTCACTTTAATGTCCCGTATAATGACATTATATTCATTAATTAGAAATTAAAGAATCTTTTATAGATAAATAGGGGTCATTTTGGTTTCTTTATGTAATTTTATGGGCCGTTTGATGAGTTATTTTGTTTAAAAACATTGTTTGAGAATGATTGTTTTTTACGGTTTTACTTAGCGTTTCACATGTATTCATGAATTGAAGTTCATGTATAACATGGATAGACATAAAAAACATATATTCTATGTTATTAAAAATATTCTAGGATTTAAAAATTTCTTATACTGATTTACATTTTATTCCATGTGGATGAATAATTAGATAATAAATAAATGTTGTTTGTTTGAGTTAATTTGGGCATTTTTTACACCACAACAAACGTGTTTTGATTATTAATTTAGTAATATCAACATAAGTTAGTTCCAGAAAATTAAAAATGACTTAATTCATATAAAATATTATAGTTCAACCATAAGGATGGTTTCATGACAATATCTTAAGGTAGAAATGAAAAAATGAAAACATATCGTTCTTGAAGGTGATAGATTAACACCTCATCAACAAAATTTTCTTTTATAAAAAAATATATGATAAGGGGGTTGGATGTTATAATATATCATTAGTTTCATAATTTTCCAGTATATATACGATACTAGATTTATCAAAAAATTTACACAATGATAGGTCGGTATAGAATAAGAAAAGAACATGAAATTGAAACGGAATTAATGGAGAAGAGGGAGAAAATTAACATCTTTAATCCTAATATTGAGATAATCCTTAAAGGGCCCAGGATTAAATTTTTTATGAGACCAAATGAACTTGGATGTGGGGGAGAGGATGGGGAAAATTCTTGAGAAGAGTTTAGGTAATTCTTGATGCTTTAGATGTGTGAGGAAATGAGGGTGTCATGGGTTGTATTTATAGTGGAAGGGAGAGGGGTTTTGTCAATATAGAATTCATTAGTTTATTATTCCCCCATTAGAAAATGAATAGTGAGTCTTCCATGACCAACAATGGAAATTTTCTCATGTAATAAAGAACCAAGTGTTCATAAATTTGCAGACCATCACACAAAACTCTATAATTAGATAATTTATCTTATTTTGTAAATTATCGTTTTTCAATACTCATAAAAATTTTATGTATTTCAGGAAAATACAAAAAATTCACCCTAACCATTTTTCAACTTGTTTAATACAAAAATGATTTCCATTTTTTAAAAAATTATAATTATTATTAATTTAATATTTAAATATAATCATAATTTACATGAAAAAAAAATATTTTTAAAATTTTAACTTATTTTATAATGCATTCAATAATTACTTGAGGTCTTATAAAATTATCCTAAATTAGGAATAAATAGATATATTAATTTATGAGCACTTTTTATTGATTTTTTTTTAAATTAATTAATTGATTATAATTAATTATTTTTGGCATAAAAAATATCATTGCTAATAAGATTCCAAAATTTTATTTAATTATTCAAGGGTGACGTTACTATTATTTATGTGATTTACTATTCATAAGGGTTCTATTACTATTAATAAGGGTATATTAATATTAATAATGGTTCGTTATTATTCACCAAAAAATATGTTGGTTTTATTAGACTCCAAAAATCACCTTGAACATAATAGTGTGTGTCAGATTTTTGAAATTCCAAACCCAAAAGTGACAAAAACATGTTTAAAGGTAACTTAACCAATAGTAGTTCATTATATTAGGCTTTTATGTTATTTTATTACATATTTATAAGAATTGAATTTCCATTGAAAAACTCTGGGTCGTTACATACTTCCCCCTTATGAAATTCTGCCCTCATGATTTTGTTTCGCACAAACAGGTGAGGGTACCTCTCCTTTTTCACCTCCTCCAGTTTACATTTAACTTCTTCAAACTTATGGGTCCTCCACAACACATTGTCAAGGTGTGTTGTCTTTTTGTGTAGAACCTTATCTCTCTGGACAAGAATCTCTACTGGTTGCTCCTCATAGGAGAGATCATCTTCAGGTTGTACCACCTACGAGTTGACTGCTTTTTAGGGATCAGGTATGTACTTACTTTATATTAATAAGTGAAACACATACTAAAATTGGGCCATATTCAGCGGATGTGCTGGCTATTTAGAAACATCTCCTATTTGGTCAACAATTTCAAAGGGTAAAATGTACCTTGGGATTGCCTTCCCTTTCATTCCAAAACATATGACTCTTCACCATGGTGATATTTGAATGAAGTATTTATCTCCAACGTCGAACTACATGTCCATTCGACTGTTTCCAGTGTATCTCTTTTTCCAACTCTGAGCAGATGTGATGTGTTCTTGGATAAATTGAACCTTCTCGGGCATCTCTTCCACATGATCTGGTCCATGTAGCGGCCTTTCTAAAACATCATCCAAACAAGTTGGTGTTAGATATCACTTTCCATACAAAGATTCATTTGTATCCATCTGAATACTCAAGTGGATGTTATTTTTATATGATAACTCAAACTATGGGAGATGCAATTCCCATCCACCTTTAAATTCTATAGAGTAGCCTCTTAACATATATTCAAGAATCTGAATAGTCCTTTCAGATTGGCCATCATTTTGGTGGTGATAGTTAGTATATAAATTTAATTAAGTACTTAATGATTCTTGATGGATTCATAATAATATAGATGTGACCTTGAATCTCAGTAAGATACAATTGATAGTGGAACACCATGCCATCTCACCACATCCTTCTCATATAACTTTTCATGTTTTTTAAGCGATAGGTCTTCCCGAAGAGCGATAAAATGTTCAGTCTTGGTGAGTAATTCAACCACAAACCATATGGAATTATTTCACTTCAATGCCTTCAGGAGACCCGTGACAATGCCCACCGTAGAATTTTCCCATTTTCACATGCGTATAGACAATAGTTTCATCAACCCTTTTGTCTTTATTCACTCTATAAAAACATTCTAACATAACTTGAATCTTGATATATATTCTGCAATATCCTTCTTCATATTATCCCACAAGAAGTGTTCTCAGACATCATGGTACATCTTGTTGGTTCTAAGATGGATAGAAAATGTTGAGCTCTATTCGTTTTCCAATAAAAGTTTCTTTATATCAGGTGATGAAGGCACACACAGCCGCATTCCTAACTCGATCACACCATCATTATCAGTATGGAACTCTTTCATCACCCCTTACATTATTTCATTCACAATATTTTTTATCTACACATCATCCCTTTATGCTTCATTAATCTTCTTATGGATAGATGGTCGATAAATCATTTAAGAAAGGTAGGATGTATCCCCTGTCATTATGATTTCTAAATTCATCCTTTTCATATCCAAGAATTGTGTGTATTTCTCAATCTGTAACATGGGTAGAGTAGAAGGATCAATTCTGCATAGAGAATTAGCTACCTTGTTCAACATTCCAGGATAACAATGAAGAGAGTGACTATAATCCTTTATTATCACTAACCATCTATTTTTATGCATGTTTATCTCCTTTTGTGTGAATATATATTTTATGCTCAAGTGAATTTTTTATATGTCACACTTCTCACCATAAAGGTAGTACTGCTAGATTTTCAAGGAAAAAATCATGACTGCCATCTCTAGATCATGCATAGGGTAGTTGTTCACATGGATCATCAACTTCAAGGAGGAATTGGCTATAATGATATCATTTACATTTTTACACAACCCATGCCCTTTGATGAAGCATCAAATCATATCAAAAATCATTCTCAACTTTTCAGTAGGGTGAGTACTGGTGTAGTGATCAGCCTTATCATTATCTCTTTGATTTATCCCTCACATTATTCTATCCTTATATATATTACCTCTTTCCTTTTTTACATATTTATAGGTCTTGAAAATTGTGAGAAATTCCTCCAAAAATCGGTTGTTCCAAGATAATCCAATAAAACTACTGATTTCTGGGACACTAAAGGGTCTGGTCCATTCCTAAGTCTCCCTTGTTTTTGAAGTATCCACAAAAATTCTCACACTTGTCATAAAATGTCCCATGAACATGACTTGATTCATCCAAATGTCAAAGATGATAAACATAGTGTAAAACTTCTCCTTTTTCAACATTGCCAATTCTAGTCTTAGATGTTATTCATGTTCCTCCTTGCTCATGGATTGGATGATAATATCATCGATAAATACTACCAAAAATATGACATGGTAATATTTAAAAACTATTTTAATAAAAACCATGATGATCGATTGGGAATTAGTATGTCTGGATGTCATCACCAGAAAATTGTAGTGCCCATACATTGTATGGATGTAAGTCTTCTAAATATCATCCTTCTTCTCCTTTAGCTGATGAAATCTAGAAAAGAGATCTATCTTTTAGAAGTATTTTGTTTCTCTTAACTGATCTAACAGGTGATAAATCCTCAGAAGATCAAACTAGTTCATTATGGTTTCTTGTTGAGTTCCCGATAGTCGATACAGAACTACTTTTTTCTAACCTTCTTCTTCTCAAAGACAACTGGTGCACCCCAAGGTGATGCCCTATGGCGTATGAACCCTTTCTCCAAATTCCCTTGTAGCTACATCTTTAACTTCTCCAATTTTATAAGATACAACCTAGAGGGACACTTTGAGATAGGATTAGCTCCAGGTATGATGTTCAATTGAGAACTCTACCTCATTTTCTGGGGGAATTACAGGTATATCTTTGGGAAATACATCACCAGTTTCCCTCAATATGTGAATTTTCATAATGATGGAACAATCATTTTACTAAACCATTTGGGATAGGTATGATTATTCATTGGGAATCAAAACATAAATAGATGAAGGATTTTTTAAAGGAGATTCATGATCATCCTTGCATTTGCAGATGAGCATGGGATGGTTTGGAATATGAAATGATATTTACTTTTCCCGAAATTCAATATTTTCTCTATATAACGAGAGCCAAAACATTCACATTATAGAAGTTAATTCAACCAGTTGATGTATTGAAAGATTCGTTAGATGTGTCTTCCCACATATGCCAATAAGAGAAGAGTCAAACACATGGGTTTCAATTATTTCACCACTTGGTGTTTTTACAGATATCTCTATGTCATGGTTTTGGGGCTTCAATTATATTGTTCTTGAAAACATTAAAGATATAAAGGAATGCGTAGAACCAGAATAAAATAAGTCTTTTTCCATTCTTTATTGAATAGTAAGTGTACCTAGTACGACTTCATTATCTTTACCCACTTTTTTTGTAGTGATGGCATAAGACTTACCTTTTTTCCTTTGGTTTTTGTGGCTAATGATGTTGATTACCATCAAGAACTCGAGGTTTAGTGCACATCCTTGCATAGTGCCCTAGATCCCTATAGTTTTTTTACTGAACGATGGGTGGTTATATCATTTATTCAACCATATTCTTCTTCCCTTTTATATATTTTCATCACTCTTGAGAATAATGTCCTTCTTTTCCAAAATTTAATGCATTTTCCTCATCCCATTGAGGCAGTTCCCACTGTGTAACGTCCCACATTTTTAGAATGAGGGTAGTTGAGTTTTCTTCCCACCATTGTCATTAGATCCACCGGCTTGATTCTCCACCTATTATTTCTTATCAACATTTACATTTGAACATTCTTTAAACTCTATCTCTACATTGATAGCACAAAGAATAACTTCTTCAAAACTTCCAAAGTATCTAACTGAATGAGTCCTTTAATGTTATGGGTTTAATCCATTTATGAATCTATCAATTTTTCTATCATAGTTGATAACAAAACCTGAAGCGTATCTTGAAATCCTTTTGATATTACCTTCATAGGTCATGACCGATTATTCTTATTTTTACTTGAGCTTTATGAATTCTATCTCTGTCTTCATGCGAAGATTTCATGGTAAATACTAGTTAAGATTTGTAATATTAATTTCATCCCAATCCATCTCTTCAATTTCCTCACAAGGCTTGGTGTTTGTATTCAAATACTACCATTGATAGGACTCTATACATTGACGATAAATGGATAGTGTCACCTTCTCCATCTTAGAAAAGCGAATAATAGAAAATATCTTATCCATGGATTTGTCCCACTGTTTCGTAACTAGTTGATGGAAGATACACTAAACATCGTTGATTGATGCATCATTAAACATTCGATAGATAGTTCTCCCTCTTTATTGAAGGGGGAGATCCACATTATTATGGATATTGTTCATAATCTAAGATAATTGATTAAGAATCTACATGTTGTTTTGAAATCCACCTCCCAAATCAGTGGGGATGTTGTTCGGGAAATTATTGCATTGGCCCTCGCACAAGTTGATGGCCTTTTTTCTCCAGGTTCCCAATATTTTTTAAAATAGAAAATGTTATAACACAACATACATCAATAAGTAATGAATAACCTATTCATTTAAATAATTTAAAATAAAAGCCTAAAATATGGGATCCCTATTTAAATATTCTTATGCCCATATTTTTACTTAGTCTTATGATAGAGGTTTTCTCTAGGGTTCAAAAATCTTAATTCCAAAATTTACTAAACCCTTCCTCTGATAAAAAATATTATGACTTTGGCTTTTCTTCCATTACTATAACATCATTTAATGATAAATAAAATTATATTATTACCAACAGAGGATCTCAAGGATTACCATTTTGGGAAAACTAGGACCATACATTACAATTACAACATCATGCATAACCATTTATTCAATATCATCTTCTCTAGCTTCAAAATCACAGGTCACAAAACTAGTACATGTATCCACAAGAGGATATATATAAACGGGGTGAAATAGAATCCCAAAAAGGGACAGATAAGAAAAATATATCATGGGGTTAGCATAATCGTAACAAAGGGAAATGATCATGATCATTATGGAATCATTAATAAAAGACTTGAAATGTTTCAATGCATAAAAAAATGAATAATAATGTATTGATGGTTAACTATCACACTTAATTATGAGAAAAGATAGAATATTTTTCACACATAATATCATATTTACTCATCTTATTTATCAATTTACCCAATGCATTGGTGTGTTGTACAATTCTGGGCGCACCTGTCTCATTGAAACATTCATATTGCGCTATATAATTCAGGGTGCACCCGTCACATCATAACATTATCAATTGTCATCCATGACACAATGAACATAATAAAAAAAATGAGCATAAATAACACATGAAAATGAATGGGTTTCATCTCATAAGAACACATTCATAAACATTGGGTTCCCAACAGAATGGGGGAATACCATACAAGTTATAAGAACTGTTAATGTTGAATGAGACGTATATGTAGTGTTATTAAAAGAGATTTCATTTCAAAAACATCTGGTTTGACATAAATACCATTGAAAAACATTTATGTCCATTAAAAGGAAAATAAATTATGAATAAAATATTTCTAAAGAGTAACCAAATCAAAATGTAGTGAAAGATGGAAAACCTGAAGGATGAATGTTGGGCTCGAGAATTTCCACATGCCTTATATTTTAATGCTTAATTCATTTAAAATAAATATATAATGATATTTTATTCATTAATTATAAATTAAAAATAATTTTATACATGAATATGGGTCATTTAGGGTTCATTGTGTTCTTTTAGGCCATTTGTTGACTTATAGAGTATAAAAGCATTGTCCAAGAATGTTCGTTTTTAAGCTTTTCTTGAGCGTTTAACATGTATTCATGAATTGATGATCATGTAGAACATGGATAAACATAAAAAACATATATTCCATTTACTTAATGATATTATTTAATTTAAAATTGTCTTATAATTAATTGCAGTGTATTCCATGTGGATGAATCCTTTGATACGAATTAAGTAATGATTATAAGTGTTTATTTGAGCATTTTTTGACAACGACAAATTTGTTTTGATTGATCATTTAGTAATATGTACATAAGTTAGTTCCAAAACATTAAATAAGACATAATACATATAATATATTCTGATTTATCCATAAATAATGTTTTCATGGTAAGATCTGAAGGTAGATGAGAAAAAAATGAGAACATGTCGTTCATGATGGTGATAGAATAACACATCACGAACAACATTTTCATTTATAAAATAAATGGATGAGCAGATGGGGGTATAATTTTATAATATCCCAATCGTATCAAAACATTCACATATATGTATGATACTTGTGTCACCATACCATTTGGAAAAATATATGTGGGTAGAAAAATAAGAAAATTACATGAAATTGAAAAGAAATTAAATTAAAAGAGGGAGAAAATTACCACTTGAATGCTCCTTAAGAATCCTCCTTAAGGGGCATATGGTTGGTCTTATGATGAGACTACAAGCTCCTGGACGTGGGATAGGGGATAGGGAAAATTCTTGTGTACTGTTTAGAAAAGGCTTGAAGATTCAGATGTGTGAGGAAATGAGTGTGTGGTGGGTGGTATTTATACTGGAGGGGAGATGGGTTTTCAAAATATAAAATTATTTAGATTGTTATTTCCTCACAAGACATGGAATAGTGAGTTTTCTATGACCAAGAATAGTAATTTTATCATGTTATAATGAACCATGGGGGGATTACATCAGCTGAACGTTATACATGACATTATAATTATCCAATTTTACTTATTTTGAAAATATTGGTATTTCACTATTAATCCAAAATTTATGTATTTCATAAAAAAATCATCCCAGCCTTTTTTTGACGTGTATAATTTAAAAATTATTAGTTTTTTTAAAAAAAATACTAAATATTATTAACAAAATATTTACTTAAAATCATAATTTACTATAAAAACTGTTTTGAAAAATAAAACTGATTTTAAAATGCTTTCAAAAATTACATGAGGTCTTGTAAAATTATAATAAATAAATAATAGGTAGATATCTTAATTTATGAACACATTTTATGAAAATAAATTATCTTTTAAAATAATTAATTAATTATAATTATTTTTTAATGGCTTAAAAAATAATATTACTTATTAGATAACTAAATATTATTTATTTATTAATGGGTGATGTTACTATTATTTTTGGGGGATTTATTATTAATAAGAGTAATATTAATATTCATAAGGGTTTTTTACTATTTAAAAAGGTATTTTACAATTAAAAAAAATTATATTGGTTTTATTGGACTTCAAAAATCATGTTGAACACAACCATGTATGTCATGGTTTCGAAATTCTAGACATAGAAGTGAAAAACTTTTGTTTATAGGTAATATATCACTTATATGTTCATTATGTTGTTTTTTATGTGATTTTATGACATATCTATGTGAAGGGAATTTCCATTGAAAAATTGTGGGTCATTACACCCTATATGCCAGCGGTTTCAATCTTTTGATGTTGGTCTAATATTTTATGTGGTGTTATTATACCCTTTGTATCAAAGAATGAAAATAGTGGAAATCAATATACAATTTGGAAATTAATAATAAAAAATAACTAGTAAAGACCATGAATTACAAGAATAATCCCAAATCAGTAAAATGATTATAAAACAAAGGGGTAGATGTATCATACCATATATGGGTAATGGTTTGAATAAATGTCCAAAATAACGAATAATGGGAAACTCCCAATCGGGTCCCAACATCATTTCTGGTTCCCTCATCGATGCTCCACCACAATTCCCTAATCATCCATCTAGTATAATGGATTTTCTCTTATCTTAGCCTACAAACATGATGTGTACTAGCGTAACAATTAGGGGCCCGATTATGGTGTGAGAACAATTTAGTATTCCAACACCAATAGATTATAATGAAATATACAGTCTATATTAGTGTATGATGTTGTTTAAGGGGTAATAAATATGTAAATAAATGAAAACATGGATCAAATATTAATAAACATTATTTAATGACTTTGGACCTTGGGTTTATATTGACACCCGATCCAATCATACATGATTTGGTGCTTTCTACATTATGAACCATCTCTTGTGTGTTAAAAACATCAATTAACATGGGTTATAATTTTCATTCAATTACAATTTTGTTTTACCGTGTTGGAGAACTAGTCTATGTTCCATTTCACAGATGGTTGGAGCATCAGTCTAAAATCATAATCTCAGGTACTTAGAGCATCAGTCCAACACCAATATCACTAGTTTAAAGAGTACATGTATGGAACCAAAATATTATTCAACTAATAGGTCTTAGAGTGTAAAAATGGAACCCATAGATGTGGAGAATCTTCCCAACATATATATCTCATTGTTCAAAAATACATATAATTTTTCCACATTAATGAACATTTTCATCATCCAGTATCAAAATCGTAAAATATTTCACTTCTCAATCTCTATCCATAAAATAATTTCAAACCATTAGTAGTTAACCAAAATATCATGAATCATATCAGAACTCATTAACAATTTTAGGATAATCAAACCAATATTTATAAAAGTTACATTCCAATCACATTCAATATTGTATTAATATAATTAAACCCGTAATTCCATCTTTTCATTTCATAATTATCATTTCAATTATGTATCAAAACCCAAGGGTATCAATTAAACTAGGTCTCATAATCACTAATGGATTCAATTAGAACCGAGAAGTGTATCTAAAATTCCTTGGGATTCAATTGCATTTTATAATTTTAAATAAATTTCAAACCATGGAAATGAAAAAATACCACTACAAATCCAAAATTATTTTTATGAATATGGGAATTATCATGTTGAGCACATACCTTTGGGATGTTGATTAATGCATTCCAAAGCGTGCTCCCTGATTCAAGGTAGAATGTCTCAAATCACAACAGTGGGGAAAATATAAGATTAAAACCTATGATGAAGATCCAATATAATAAAGAACCATTAAAACCTACATCTAAACCTTAAATAGTAGTACAAACCATCCATGTTTAAAGAGAGTGGAATATGAGATAGTGATTAACATAATAATGGAAGATATCACATATCATATAGGATTCAATTTCCTCCAATGGATATTTAGTTTATAAAGAAAATAGTTTGAGGAGACCATGAATCATCTAGGAAGACTCTAATAAAAAAAATAGACCATATTTAGGCCGAGTTGGGGTGATTAATAATAAAAAATAGGGGATCGTTAATTTCTAAAAATAATTACTGGTTTAAAATTTCATGGACTAGGTTTCCAGAATCGGCCATACAATTAGACAAATGGTGAACCCAAATCGTGCACCCCTATTGTCCTGTGGTGCACAGTTTTCCTTGGGTATCCGCATAGTTTGACAAACCATGTTTCAACAATCTAAACCCACTATATCCAATGGTTTGTGGTTGGGGATAGGGGGTGCCCAGTTTGTCTAGTCAAACAATGAACCCCTTACAGTGGATCATATTATGGGGTATTAATTGATGATCCAACCCAAACATTTTCCCTATCTATGATCCAACCAAAAATATCCCCATGGGCTTCCAAAATTCCCTAAATATGTATGAAATGACCTATAAAAAGTTCAAACAATTTATGATCCAAACCAGGGAAAATGAATTACTGAAAATCAGTAAATGACATATTATGTATGATAGAAATATTAAATTGTTTTTTTAAATTTGATATTGTCCATATGAATATATCCATAAAATAAATTTTAATAAAAATTGAAATGTATGAATAAAAAATTCTGAGGTAAACTTTAAAAAATATTTTTAAAATAGATTCCCATAAAAATGAGTCCAAAATAAAATTTACATTATTTATCAACATAAATAACAAAATTATGTAAATTGTTTACATGATTAAGATCCATTTTCATGTTTTTTATTCCTTTTATTTTATCTCTTACCGTGATATAAACTATTATTTAACCATTAATTTAACATGAAAAGATAAATTTTATATGAAATATATGTCAAATATTACTTCTATAGGTTTAATATGGTAAAAAATGTTATTATTTAAACATATACATATTAATTATAATTTCACAATAATAATTTTTATTAAAAAATCATACATTTAAATGGAATCAGTAATTTTGATTACAAATAATGAACTACATAAAAATCATGGAGATAGTTCTTCGTACATATGTAAGATTAATGTTTCTATTTTTCAACAATAATTAAGAGAAAAAGGTAAGTAATATTTTATCATTAAATAATTATATTTGTATAATTGATAAATTATTTCTTATTTAAATATACTTATATATATAATAAATGTGATTTGGTTATTAAAAATAATCACATCGCTTTGTGATGTTGGTAGTCCACACATATAGATAGATTAAAATATATTATTTAGTGATTGTAAAGGTATGAAATGAAATAATATATTATATTTTTTAGTTTAATATTTATTTCATTAATATTTTTATGATGTATCATATATTCATAAACATTATTCTTATAAAATTTCAGGAAAAGCGTTTATGGAAAACACATCACATCACTTTGTGAGGTGGAAGTAAACCATACACAATTATTAATTATCATATCCTTAAAAAATATAATATATATACATTAAATAAATCATAATAATATGATTTTATATGTAATGTAAAAAAATATTTATATTGGTTCCTGAGGTGGTAGTCATCTGTACACACAAATAATGGTTTCATTACTCATTTTATTGAAGTGGAGGTTTATTTTGGTTATGAAATTAACATAATAATATATCAATATATGGGATATAATTTTTTATAAATCATAATAATTTAAAAATAATTTATGGAGATGGAATAATAAAATAATAATTTGATAAGAATGATTCTTCTTCTTTAGGCAACCACCATAGGTTAGCATGAAATGACTTCATAAGATTTTTTTCTCATAAAACAGTGATCTTGGTCTAGGGGTGATAAAAGAGTGTATTTTTTAGGTATTTTTTGAAGCAAATAATTTGTAATTTTGAAGAGTGGAGAAGATGGGAGGCCTTTTATAAGTGGGGGAGAAGACATAAATGTAAATTTTGAAAGGAAATTGTGATACAAAATTTTTTAACATACTACACGGATCCAAAATGGACCATTATAAACACATATATTATTTATGTTATAAATTGGGAAATAAATTATAATTTGGAAAAAATTTATGTTATTTTAACCCTTATTATATTATTTTAATCCACCAATATACCTATTTTAACATTAACAATAGTAGATGATTTTATCTCTTTTTACTATTCCTGATGAATAATAAATTAGTAGAACATATTGTATAATAATAATTATGATGATTTGAATAATGGAATCCATTTTACGAAATTAAATTCGTAGAGTATTAATAATTTAATTTAAAATAAAACACGCAAATGTGATGAAAAAGTAGTTTTCAAGAAATGTAATTTTCAAAAATTAGATTATATTATATTAACTACATGACTAGTAATAAACATTCTATGAATTTAAAATATTATTTATTGTTATATATAATATAAATATAGTTTCAATTATTCCACATTATGATTTTTTAATTAATGAAAATGGTGAAATTTTATTTATTATAATGGAGATTTCCGAAAAAAGACGTTTTAATCCCAAAAAAATTAACTTCTACTAAAATACAATATAAATATGATTCAAAAGTAATTATGTTTATTAAATATAACTTGTGATTAATTTGGATTCATGAAATAATATTCAAAACACAATGGATCTTTTAAATAACATAATTTATTGAAAAGAAATAATATTTTCAAATGAGACGATATTTCAACTATTCAATAAGAAATCAATATTTTTTGAAGAATACCAAATCATCAACAAAAATAAATTATTATATGATTATTTCAAAAAATATTTTAATTTTGTAAATTATAAAATAAATAATTTATAAATTATATGTATAAATAAATATTTATAATAAAATAGATTAATTAATATTATTTCTATTTTTTAAAAATACATAATATTTTTATAATTAATTTATCTATCTATTTATTAAGTACTAATATCCACAAAATTGATATATTCTAGCATTACCTGGGTTGTTACATAAATAATTAAAAAATATTCAAGGGAAATAGAAACATAATAAATCATTATATGTCATCAATTATGTAATATTTATTGATCTTTGAGTAATTATCATTGGAAGATGAACTAATTCCAAAACGAATTCTATTAAACTAGTTCAAACCATTAAAATGCTAAACAATTTATGTTAGAAAATAATAAAAAACTATCAAATATAAATGTAGTTAATAACTATAAATTAAGATTATAAATATTACTATGAATAAATATGGTTCTTTAATAGAATATTATTATAGTTATAATTCATTTACAGAAGTTTGAAATGCATTTATCTAAGCATAAATAGTGGTAAGGGGTTTTAATGAATCAAATAATTTTATTATGTCCTATATAGTAACCTTTGCCTATTATATATCTATATTGATCTTTTAATAACCTATGAGGCTGCTTTTGTCAACCTTTATTTCTAGGGAAATCAAGTTTCACATTTAATACATCCTCTTCAATGATTATATTATTTTGTTAAGATGAATTGTTTATAAGAGTAATTCCAAAACGAAATTCTAATGGTAATTTCTTCCATATTAATGTTTTTACCTCCCACCATTATTATCCTTTCATTATTTGAAACTAAAATTATTTTGTCTCTAATAATCATTTTATTCACATTAATTTTTTTAATAACAAATTTTTATAACCTCTTAATATAGTGGGGTTTTAATAATGGGGTTTTATATATTAAAATGGGGTTTCCATACCTTTATATTATATTATACCCTTATACATTAAATTTTAAAATATTTTTTATTTCATAATATGAAATATTTATTTTAATATTTTTTGATGTAATGATTTATAATTTTTTAACTTCATCCTTATAAAAGGACTTTTTTGGAATGAGACTATAAAACCACCTATATTTAAGATGATAATTTTAAAATATTTTTAAGTGAAATATTATTATGTGTTCTCTTTGATTATCACTATGTTATTCTCTAATGGAGTAATGGTTCATAAATCACCATATATGGGAACATATTAATTTTCTATTTTGTAAAAATGTCGGTATCAAATAATCATGAATTTTTATAGGAAATCAGCTGGAAATGTTACGAATTCCATTTTCTTCATATAGAATATTTATGTTAATATGGTTGATTTTATATTATGCGGATCCCATATGATTGGTTTATTATGGGTATTGTTCTCTATCTACCTCAAATCAATTGATTAGGGTATTATAAATGATGAGATAATGATGCAAGTTCATCATTATATTTTTTTAAAAAATTAATGTTTGGATATACTTGGAATTGATCGAAAACTAAATGGTTGACATACATGAATTTCTTTACCAAAATTAAAGGGTTGATATAATTTTATTTTGTCACAATATTTTTCTAATTATTATTTATGTTATACTTCACAAAAATATATTTTATTTCATTGATAAGACAATATTTTATGAAATTCAATTTTCCAAATATGTTACACTTCCTTGTGTATTATTTAATTTTTTGAGACAGAACCCATAAAGATTAAGAAATGATATAATAAATACCCATTAAAATTGAGATATATGTTGATGTTGATGTTAAAATAAAATGATCTAATATAATCAATTGTTTTATTTTCCAAATTGATAGCTTAAAAATATCATTCGGTAGATGATTTTATTATTGTTTTCAATTATGTTGGTTACTCATGGTTGTTTGATTAATTTCCTCGTAACATATTCTGTCTGATTATAATTTTAAAAGATGTTATAAAATTCATTTATGACTGATATGACTATGTTGGTTTATTCATTTTATTATTCCATTAGTAAAATGATTATATAATTTCAATATAAATACCATAATAGATATAATTTAATTATGGTACCTTAAAATGTCCATATAAGGTGGTTAATGGTACTACAACTTATCCATTTCTAATAAAAAATATATAACATATAGTATTATTATAATATAATATTAATGATGTAAAAAATATATCATTAATTAATTAAATAAACTTTTTATCCAACAATTTAATATGGTGATGTGTAATTGATCACGTCGTTAATGGTAGAGGTAGACCCCACATATAAATTATGATGTTTTTTATTTTCATAATGATTTCTCATGATAGTATAAAAGGGATATTCTAAAAATATAATAAATCATCATCATATTAACTGCTCTGTTGTTATAATACCTTCAGGTATAAATGGTATTTTAGGGATGTAGAATAAAAAGATATTTTTAGAAGTTGGGTTGTGAGTATTACCAATCCCAAAGAAGTTGTCCCTTGGGTAACTAGTTATGGATCCATAGATTGGCCTTTCGATGGGAACATGTAATCAAAGGAGAGGATAGTGTTTTGAGGATAAACTATGAAGGATTTTTAATTGATCCAAATATTATTAATGTATAATTAAATCGAGATGATATATCATCCTTTTATAAGTGATGAAAATGAATCTTTTGTAAATACTCATTATCATAAAATAATGTTACTCATTTATTCAAGAAAAACGTATAAAAACTATGCAAAATAGTTTGTTAAAATAATGTTATATGGTGGTTATAACTTCTTAAAACCAATAGAATACATTTTTCTTAGATGTTTTATCTCCTTATACATTGTTTAATCAATTCCCCCCTATATACTCTTACATTAGTAAATCCAGTTTCACCATCAAATAGTAATTTTAATAGGATAAATTAATTATTTTTTTTATAATTTGATAATAATGAATTTAGTTTTTTATATATATTTTTATAAAATTATATTTTCATGAGTTAGAAATATTAATTTTAGTATTAAGGCATATAACATGTAAAAACAATTTCATAGTAAAAGTTCTATTTAAAAATAATCTTTTAGTGTGGGTTAATATTTTTAATAATTTTATTTCAAATAAATTAATTGGTTTATTATACAAATTTTAAAAGTGTTTTTATATAAAAATAAATCAATGAAAAATTTATAACATAACAATTTTTCAAAATGAGAATATTAAAAATATTTTGTATTAGAATTAATATGTTACTTTTTTTAAAAGGTTTAAAAAAGTTTTTAAATTTTTAAATTGGTATATTTAATTTTGAATAAATTATAACATAATTAAATTAATGGTAATACAAAGATATAAGTATCGTATATATATTGATAACATAAAAAATTCATAGTTTTGGTAAAACAACATTTTTTACTATTAAACTGGAAATAAATTATTCTAAAAAATGAAAAAATATTATTAAACATATATTAAATATATGAATGTAAATTGGAATTGATTTTATTTTATTAAAATTATATGTGTGATAAAAATTAGTTTTAATTCACTGAATTTATTATGTATAGAATATAATTTTTTAAAACCCGAAATGATATTTTAGGATTTCAAGTATGGTTTTGAAAATTAAAACCAAAAATTTAAAAATTATAAATAGAATTTCAAAATAAATATATAGTATTATTAAAATGTTTTATTAATTTAAAATTATTAATTATATACTAATATGTTCATAAAAGTAATTTCCATTTAAAAAAAATTAATTTCCACTATTTACCTAAAAATCAACCATTTTCCGAATACAAAAAAAATATATTTTTAAAATATTCGTAAATTATTATTGAAATCAGGATTTTTATTTTTTCTATTAGAATTTCATGAAATTTATATATTAAATTTTAAATAAAATCATTAAACACAGTGAGAAATTGTTTTTATTGGAAAATAAAAGTAAATGAAAATAACAGAGGTTCATAACTATAGATAATTGGATTTTCTTTAATAAGAAATTAATATATTCATATGAATATTTTAGATCCACGGGATAAAACTGTGTGTGATTTTTAGGACTAATGATCTTGGAAATGGTATTATTAAAATATTGTACATATTAATATTACAAGTGCATATATTTTTCTAGGAAAAGTGTAATTACTCTCAAATCGAGTCTCAAGTCTAAAATATGAGACCAAAATTGATTAGATAAAAACTTTATTATCCTAGTTGTGAAATAATATTGGTTGGTGTCAGACATCCATTTAAGGAATCCATTTTCTGTTACATTTAATTAATATAAATAAATACTTTATTCGTGTTTTTTAATTAAATTATCAAATAAATGAAATCTATAAATACCTTCTTATAATGGGTTTTTAAGGGATATCAGAATTACTTTTTATAGATATTAGAGTTGTAGTAGAGCATTATTTTATAGAAGATAACCATCAAATGATGAACAATGATTAGATCGAGGTGGGTCTATGGGTATCGAAGGAAGTGGGTCTTCCTTGTTGTAGAAAAATGATTTATTCCCCAATGATTGATCCATAATCAAGGTAGGACACATAAATTATGGGTTTAACCCTTTTTATTATGATATTGAGGATGAATTAATTAATCTCTTGTTTTATGTTATTTATCTACCCTTCACTTGATACCATTTCTATTAAATTAAATTTTGTTAATTAAATTTATCTATTATGCCTTGTCTCACCGCTAATTATCCTATTATATATTCATTGTTTTAATAATATCATCCAATTAGAGATTTTACATCTTTATTTTTCATATCACACAACCTCACCTCCTGTTCTTTACTATTGGCTCCTAGGTTTAGGGTTCGACAATGTATGAGTGTTTTTGAGCTCAATCTAACACCTATATTTATAGTGATTTTACAATCAATAAGTAACATGGTGATTTTCGAATGTATATGATCAATATCCTAGGTGTAGGATCACAATCAATGGTGAGATCATGGTTCTATGCTAAAATAAGGTTATCAGTGGTGGTTCATGGTTAGACCAGTGATCCTCATTTTTTCAATCGATGTATGATGATGACATATAGTGCAGTGGGATTGTTTATGAGCCACAGGTGGATAGAATCTTGCCACCAGTGTTGAAGGAATTTTATCATGGTATAGATTCAAGGATTCCTATAAATCAGGATGTGAGGATACCATAAATAAATATGATTTATTTTTTTCTAGATAACATTTAGAATCTTAATTATGAGCGACCATGGATTGTGGTGCATTTTATTACTATTTTTTTAATAATAATAACATTTGATAATTATTATTATTTTTAATTATAATAATATTGATTATTATTTTTTAAATTACAATAATATTGATTATTATTGATTATTAATATTATGATTATATTAATTAATTATATCACATATCTTATAATTTGTAATTTAATATTAATAATAATGGAAATGTAAAAAAACATGAAAAAAATATCAAATGGAAATCTCAAGGTTCCTTACAAGGTCATAATATATTTCATAGTTAGTGCATTGTTTTCATTATTGCTCGACTAACTGTGCACGGGTTAGAAGAGAGATCCAAAATTTATGGATCCCACATGTTTTGATATTTAACTACTTATTTGTTCCTCCTATGTGGCCCTAACGTGATTTCTCTCTCTTAAAAGGATAAATAAGCTTCTCTATTTGATCCATAGGTGAGTTGAAGGCTTCTCCTAGTGAATGGGAGTCCAATTCTCATGGTAAGTGATCGTTATTGGTTTTTCATAGTGGGGTATCTTAGATATACATCTCTATATATATTGTTTTAATTGATATATGTCCATTTATGATAGATCTATGATACATGATGCTAAATATGATTTTTTTTTATTTTTTATGCTATGGGAAAAGATAAAAGGTAGGTTATTGTAGATTCAACAGGGTTTAATTAGCATATTTCATGTCGTTATTTGTTTTCAACATAAATACCAAGTTAGCTGGTTTCACTCTCAAGTCCACTATTTAGAATATGAAGAATTTGTTTCTGATTGATTAAAGCGATTAAAATTTATTGATAAATTGGTGTGAAAATCCTAATTGAAACCTTCATTTGTGATGGATTGTGTATTTGTGTGAAATTGCGGATTTGTTGTGCAATGTTCCTTGATAAACGATTTAAAAATTATGATTTTATAATAGTTGCTTGGAATTATTTGTGGACAACATTTTTCAATAAAAATATTGATTTATTGAAATGGGTTTTGAATTTTAATTTTTTTTGGCATCGTAATGGTTTAGAATAGTTATATTAACATGGTTTTTGGTAGACTTGGTGGAGTGTGTTTGTACAGCATTATAAGGATCTATTGAAATATGACCTTCTTCTAAGTTCAAAAGGAGTAATAGATCATAGGATTTAATTACCATGCGAACAAATAGAAGATCTATGAGAAACCAATCATGATTATAGACTATTATAATAAATCATGCATGCGTTTATGATGGGTTATTGATGGTAAATAGTTATCCCATGTGGAATTTATGAAATGGCTTGAGAATATTTTTTGTTTTTCTTGATGGAACATCTTATTATTTTAGGAAAACTATGTTACTATTGAAAATTTTTAAATTTATTTATAAACTAGTTTTATAATTTTTTTATATAAAATGTTTTATATAAATGTGCTAACATATTCTACCCTAGTGGTGGGAGTAGGAAGTCATTGTTGAATGTCTATAAAGTTTCATTACTCAACCCTCCTTTGACACTTTTGTTCTATTGTAGATGATGTTTATGAAGACATAGGAGAAGGTATTTTATCAAACATCATTAAATGTACTTCATGATACATTGGTTATTTTTTAGAACTGGATCATTGTGTATGTCTCGATCATTTGACCTTGTAATTTGAGACTTTGAGTTTTTTCTTCATCTGTGTACTTTGTTATTTTATTATTTGGATTTATTACTTTGTTTTAGTTTCATTTTGATAAATTATGTGTTAAATTATTTTTTATTGTGAACAATCATCGTACAGTGGATTCTTTGGTCATAGAATTTATGGTTAGTTATTTTATTTTCAACGGGAAAGTCAGCCCCCACGTATATTGATTCACTTTTGAATGTATTTATTGCCTTTATTTTCATGGGGATATCACTTATGGACATGTATAGATCCTTTATCTCCTCAAGAAAATAACGATGAGAGTGCTGTTTCAAGTGGTATCTATTTTATCCCACCAAAAATATCTTTCAGATATGTGGTTTTATCATGGTCCTTCAGATATTTTTGGAACAAGCGGTAACAATCCGGGTTGGCCTTTGACATAGTATTGTTTATTGGTTATGGAGTTGAAATAATTATTGTATATTCCTGAATTTGGGTTTATATAATGAAGTATGATTATCCAGACATGAAATATATATCATAAAAGTATGTTGTTAAACCATTAATGTTGAACATCATGGTACCAAGGTGTTGGGTATATAACTATTTTAGAGACGCTTATAAGATTTGAAATCTCATTTTCACAGGTTTAGCTAATGAAGGGAGCACGAATTGCATTATTAAATATACTTTCCACTATGATTTCATATTTAATTTTTATTTGATATTTATTTTTTAGTTAAATGTGGTTTTTTTGTATATTTGATACAGTTGTTTTCAATTGATATATTTTGAAAATCAACAATGGTTATTCTGAAAATAGTTTTATTTTAAAAAACAATTATAAAATTTTAATAAATTTTTTGACTTGGAAAAAGTAATTTTTTTAATGAAATGTTGTGATTGTTTTATGTGATATAATATGAAGATTTTATGCGTTCATATAACGTATAGTGATACATATTGTATTTTTGGTCTCTTTTAAAAAATGGCACCTAGTTGTCATTGTAGAAACCAATTGTATGAGGCGGCTATGATTGTGGGTTCCCTTGAGCCACATGTGAACCAAAAACAAGTTCATAGTATTTTCAATGTATTTAAAGTTATTTTTTTCTATAATAAAATGTTTGAGGAAAGGAATGTGGATCATTTCATCCTAATAAAAATTCATATTCGACTCAAATTTTGTGGTGATTCAAACCCAGAAAAGGTAGAGGTGTGGATGAATAGGATGAATCATATCTCTGATTTCATGAACACTACATTTGTAGTGAATTTCAATATAAAAACATATATATTGGTGCATATTTCATGATAGTGCTGGGATTTAGCAATTTAGGATAAATTATTCTATGACTTAGCTTGTGAGGATTTTGAAGAATTTTTAATAAAAATGTTATATCCTCAGATGTTCTAAATTCAAAAAACATACAGCTTTAATATCATGAAAAAAGTAAATATTTATTTCATTGAGTATATATATAAATTTATGAATATATTGTTCTTCTCATATAAGGTTTCTTCTACTGAATCCTTCAGGAAACAAATCTTTGAATTCTGGCTCGGGTAGGAGATTGACATGATGACTTACGTGCTCTGTATTATAGACTTTACAGATGTTATTAATACATAGATGGTAGTTGAAATGGGGAATATTAAGATCTATGAGTGTGGGAAGCATGTTGATTCCCCATTTAAATGGTGGGAACCATAATTTAAGAAACAAGATGAAGGGGGACACCTATTTCAAAGGTGGGAGCATGAATAAAAAATCAGACGGCTGGACCAGAAAATCATCATCCATGAACCTGTTGAGAGAACATTGGGTCTAAAGTTGTATTTGTTCCCACCAGTTGTCAATATAGGCCAAAATATAGAAGGAGAAAATGAATAAACCCAATGTTGTGGATATTAGTAAATTCAGAGCATTGTTGAATTGATATTCAGTCAGAAATACATGTATTAAAGGTGATACATTGTATTTGATAATGAAACCATCTCATAGAGTGTTGACAGGATTCATGTTATAAAGTGATCATGAAACATCTCACTGTTCAAAGAGATCATGCAACAGCCTACTTGAAGAGACATACATTATAGCATGATGGACCATGTTGAGATTTGATGATTTTAGAATGATCATACCACAATGAGAAGATGATGCCGGTCATATTCAGTGATGAATCAAAGGACTGATGTTGCTCGAAGATAGGGATGTTCGAGTACATTCCCGGGAGAATATGACGATGTTGGAACTGATCATTCAAATAGTATATATCAAAGTGGAATGAGTTAATACTGAAATCCACAGATTGGTGAAGAGGAAAGATGATAATGGATTAGATTGAGTGTTCATGTTGAAGTTGGTATTTAAGGTGGATTCATTTCACATTGTATACCAGTTTGTTGGAGTGAACAAGATGTGAAACAAAGAAGGAAATCAGAAAAGGATAAAACATTGTACCTTTGAACATGGAACCTATACCATTTTTTGGGAATGGTGTGTGATTGTGTACCTGGTAATGGAAATGGCATGTGGAGTGGTAGAATAACGGAATAATGTTTGCAGCGATGATACACAGTGAAGGTGTTTGGTAAGAAAAATAGAAAAAATGGTTCACTGTGAATGGTTTGTGGTACATTTAATGGCTTGTCAATGGTAGAAGATATGCAATTTTTGGAACGATATAGACATGGTAGTCATTGAATGATTGATATTCAAAGGAATGTTGCAGTATGCGGTGGAGGCTTACAGTACACGGATGGAGTTCAGTATGTAGTGAAGTTTTTCCCACATTAAAAATTTGCGTTAAACTGATAAGCTAAATTTATAATGTTATTTTCTCATATATGGAGTGTTAATCACATAATTAAGAAAAAATAAATTTGGTAATGAAATATCATCACTGTGGAAGAACTTGACTATGTCAAAAAGTGGTATGCATGAGAGATTCCCCATAGGACTAAGTGGTAAGAAAAAGTAAAAACAGTTCACGAAATTGGATTGATTAGTCTACGAATGAGGTTTTCCATAAAAAAATGAGTATGCATAAGATGAAATAATTCATGGAATTTTAATAATGATTCCATGGAAAGAAGAGGCGGTACGTGAAGGAAATACCCAAAGGCTGTACACATTGGTGGTACGTGATGGCAGTATGCAGAGGGGGTATAAAGAGGTGGTACATAGATGTGGTACACAGAGCAGGTATACTGTAGTGGTTTGCACATGTGTTAAATAGAAGTTATACGCATAGGCCGTATATGGTGGAGGATTGTATAGGTGTGCTACGTAGAGTAGGTGTGGTGCCATGAAAAAATTAAGTACATAGACCATAGGTGGTATACAGAGTAGAGGCAGTACACATACCAAGCTCGGTGCACAAAGAAGGAACGATACCGGGAGCAGGTGAGGTATGTGAACTAGGCATGTTTTGTATAGTAGGCATGGGATGAAAAAAAAGTCATGGTATGCAGATTAGATACAGTCCGCATAAATTGGGGCTATTTTTGGAAATGAAAAAAATGATAAAGGTAGTTTTTAATTCTAGATAAAATATAAAATGGATGATTTTATAGTGAAATAATAAATTTCACTAAACGAAAAATCATAATATGAAATAGCATAAATTTGGGACTTTGATGCGTTCACTATCTTATGCTAAATAGAAGAAACGATTTTTCATGCCAATCTATTGAAGCTACCTTCAAATCGATAAACTGAGTGAGACACCTCCCAAGGTAGTGAGCTAGAGGGAGTCAATTGAAGTGATATGAGGCATGTGGTGGGATATCCTTGAACATTTTTAAATGTAGTGCGCCTGGGAAAGAGTGATTGTTTCCTAACCTTTATAATCCAAATATAGTGATGATTTTTTGAATTTGTACGACAATCAACTAGTCAACATATAATCCATGGACGTAGCCCAGAGTGGTGCACCATGTAAATAGGTTTTCTAATATACCTATACATGTGAATGTTTTAATTTCTTGACATATCCTTCATAAATGATTAAACATGTTTGAAAAACATGGGAATAAGTTCCAATAAATAAGAGAAAAATTCAGGACACCATAATTCCTTCCCCCCTCCCAAGGTGGTCCAAGGCCCTTTAATTGATATCATAGAGAAATGGTTCATGTAATATGGATACTCTACAATAATTCAATTCATATGAGGATTTGTGTTTTTTTCCTAATTTTAACAATGGTGTGTTGTCTTCATGATGATTAAATCATTTCTAAGTAGATGCCAACATCAAGAAATACCATGAAAAATTGGAAAAATAAATAGAAGAAGTAGTTAAAGAAGACACTCATGTACAAGAAGATGTGGTGTCTAGTTCCCCGATCCCTTTCAATAATTAATAAATATCCGTCCTGGAAAATAAAGAGTAAGTAGCTCAAGTTTCTACCATATTATAGGAATAGAGCTCTATATCAAGTGAACATTAGTGATTAATATATAATAATCATGAAATTCCTGAATAAAGTATTGCTTCTATTTGTAATATTTTTCAATGTTTCCTGGTTGAGATCTCCAGATTGGATAGAGAAGCGGATAAAGTGAAGAAAGAGATTGGATGAAAATATTATTGAATGTTTAATACTCACCAAACATATTAAATCATTTGAATAAAAAATGAGTCAATAAGACTCTAGAAGTAAAGGTATATGAACTCAATAATGGGTGGAAGAATATCACTAAAGTCATGATTTTAGATTTGGATGAAATTTCCATAAAGAATAAGGAACATGACTATTGGATTTAGAATAAAGTGAAGATGGATGAGGAAGAAGAAAATACAATGAAGTTGTTTTGTGAAGATGATATCACTATAAATGAATTTCATAATTTCATTTTAAATAGGAAATGTCAAGAATTGGATGCTCAATTGACCAATCATGTTAAGACACATATTGAGTCTTATGAAAAGAGTAAAAAATATTCTAGAAGTATTCAATGATCAATTGTGTATTTTTTGGTCAAAAGAACTCCTACATATGATAAGACGATCATTAATTCACTCATTGATCTATCAAAAGAAGATAATAATGTGAATTTACCATTGATTCCAACTTGTACTAATGTTTCTAAATATGTTTCTACCTAAAGTGAAGGGCGGGATAAAAATTTTAAATAAGTATAGTTTAAGAAATGTGATAAGAAGAGGCATATCACCATGGATATGGTAGATAAAAATAAGAATTCAGATGATGGTTCACTAGATCAAACAAAAAAATTTAAGAAGAAGGCCCAACAACCTCATACAGAAGATATAATAAAGACATGTTTTGTGGGTCAATGTTGGTGCAAAAGAAGATTTGGGAATTATGCACTAGATTGTTCGATGGTATTTTATGTACACCCCACGAAAAGAAAAATCTATTGATGATGAGTCAATAATAAATTCATATGCATAGTTGAAAAAACAATCATTAGATGAGGGTAAGTTGAGGTTTACACTTACTGACATACTCGTGAATATGATGAATGAGATGATGTTTCAGTTTTATTTATAGATTTATTTATTAAATATCTATTAAATATGGTTATAATGGAAAATGAAAAAAAATACAGAATATGTGGTTATGAGGTCATAACTCAATGGTTGGGAGACCATTTAGGGATGGATGCTGGATGAGAGTTCAGTGTAGTGGTTTATTAATAAGATTGTCTTACCAATATATTTTCAGGATGAAATTATTCATGAATACCAGGATATAACATGGGATGATCATACAATAATACAAAATATGTATAAAGATTAGAAAATATAATTTTTGAGTGTCATAATGAAGAGAAAGGTGGAAGAGTTTGTTTCAATATGCTTAACGTGTCTACAAGTAAATGTTGAGAACCCCTGACCATTAGGTTTGTTAATGTATTATCCTATTATAGTGGTTAAATAAGAGAAGGGAGTTATATATTTGGTAAAATTTCACACAATAATGGTTCCAAAAAAAGATTCCATATGGGTGATAGTGGATAGGCTAACAAGGTCATCTCATTTCATCCACTTTTGTGAATCCCATATTGTGGGGGATTTTTAGATAATATATATATGAGAAGTGGTAAAGAGGAATAGTGTACATGTTTCAAGAGTTCCAAATAAATATTTAAGTATTAAATCAAATTTCTTAAAATCCTTAGAGAAATAACTTGGGACTCAGTTTACCATGTGTACGATGCATCATCCTTAGTTAGATGGACAATATGAAAGGATGATAAAAATGTTGTAAAACATGTTGTGGGATTGTGCAATGGATTTTGGTATCTCACGGGAATAGATTTCACTACAATAAGAGTCCAATAATATGAAAATTTATAATGAATCAATACATAAGGAACTATTTTTAGTATTGTATGGGTGTTCTTGTTAATTTCCATATTGTTGGGTGGAAACAGGTGTGACTTATCTAGTTAGGATGGTCCTCGTCCAAGAGTAAAGAGGGTAGATTTTTTTGAGCAAGAAATGGCTGGAGGTGCATCAATATTTTCAGAAACCATATGTGGATAGTCATTGATGACTCTTTTCATTTTATTTGAGTTATCTTTTGTTCTTATAATTATCTATAGAGATTTTATATCAACATTTTGGGATGTTGAGAATGTCATATCCTTGATACATATTCCCTATTTAGATATTGGAATGGTTTGGTGAGGTGGAATACCAGTTGGAATTGCCACAATGGTTTAGTGAAGTTCATAATTTTTTCTATATATCTCATTTGAAAATGTATCTTCATGATCCAGACATGGTGATCTAATGAGATCATGTTAATATATTGTTGGATGCATCATAGGTACATATCCCGAGGTAGATTATTGATAGGAAAGAGAAACTCTTATGTGGAAAAGGCATCTGTCCACTATGGGGTTTTTTGTTACACTGTCATATTGAAGAAGAAACATTGGAACTGGTGAAATAAATTAATGAGAAAAGAATTTAACTCTTTCATGAAAATTATTATTTTTAACTTTAAGGTGACATAAAGGCTAATAGATGGGAGAATATAGCATCCCTGTTTCAGGTAAGTAGCACATTATTTATTATAAAGTATATATGTTTTTTTAGGATAGTATACAAATATTGTGGAGAGTTTTTAATGATTTTATATAGCCACATGGTTAGTGTATGGTTTGCGAAAACTGTGGAGCACCAAGAGGAAACCATGCACAAGAAGACATATATTAAAGGAATTGTGTAAGAAAAATGCATGGTTTTTAGAAACTAATGAGATTCCTAGTTGGTACTGTTCAAAAGAGAAAAGTGGATTTTGCATGGCTGGATCTTGTTTTTCAAACTGAGTGAGGTTCTTCTATGGGATATACAATGGTTCGTAGTACATGCATGGTCTTACTAACCATTAATTAGTTAAAAGTGAGATCCTAAAGTTGTGGGCCTTGCAAGTTTTTATCTAAAAATACTTCATTTTCCCACAATTAGGCCTAAACTCAGTATTCCATCTCCTCAAATGCTATGTATGATTTTTTGATTGATCCATTGGTGATATAAAGTCTTCTTTTGGTTATTTGAATTCTGATTCTCATGGTATGTGACTATTCATGGTTGTTCTTATTGGTTTATGATTGATATACATCTACGTCTCTCTTTGATTCTTAGATATATATCCATTCCTAATATAAATAAGACAGTGAGTGCCAAATATTAATCAATTTGGTATTTTTTATGCATGAGGAAGATAATTATGTTGCATTTTAGAGATTCAAAATGAATTTGTGGAAATTTTTCATGACCTTCTACATTTTCTCCATAAGTCATGATGTTGGTGGATTCACACATGGAACCAATATTTTGAATATGATGTATTGGTATAATATTTATTAAATTTAATGAAAATTATTGTGAAATTTGTGTTCAAATAATGATAGGAAGCATCAGTAGTGATTGTTTTTGGATTTGGTTAAAATTCTTGATTTCTTGTGAAATGTACTTTGATAAATGATTTCTAAATATATATTTAAAAATAGTTTTGTTGTATGAATATTGAAAAAAAATCAATTAAATTATTTTTTATTGAAATTATTTGGAAGTGGTTCTATTTTCCCAGTTTTTGGGCATACTTGGTTGTGTGTATTCATATTTAATTACATGTATTTGTGGAAATATGTAATTCAGATCTATTATAGAGGTGTAATGACACATCAGATTTAATTCTCTTCTGATGACTTGGTATTATGATGAAAAGCAACTATTTATTATGGAACTATTGTAACAAATCATGTGTGTGTGGATTCAGGGGTTTTTTATTGGAATTTGTTATACCAAAAAGAAATTTATGAAATTGTTTGAGAACATTGTTCAGTTTCTTTCATTAGAAATTTTTATTATTTTGATAACATTGTTTCACTAGGAAACTAATTTATATTTAGTTATAAATTATTTTTATATTTTCTATATAAAATCTTTTATATTAAATTAAAAACATGTTCTATCCCAGTGGCGTGAGTAACGCTGTTATTAAAGAAAATCTATTGAGTTTCATTACTCAAATATTCATTGGCACATTTGTAATTTTGTTGATATTTTTTATCAAGTCATCGAAAAAGGTAATGTATCCCACAACTATCACAGTATATCGTGATACATGAAATGGTTTTGTGGAGTTAGATCAAAGAGTATATTTTGAGATGTGAAGTTTTTTTTGGATTCATTGAGTTTTGTATTCATCTATTTACATTGGTATAGTAGTTTTCCACTGGGTTAAATTGTTTAAGTTTTATTTTGATAAATAAAATGTTTAGTTATCATTCATTGTGAGCATAAATCATATAATAGATTATTTTTTATGGAATTTTAGGTTAGTTATTTTATTTTCAAATTAAAAATTATCCCCCATGAGTTTTGAATCCCTTGGGTATTTATTCCTAGCCTTTGAAATCATTGGGATATTTAATAAGGTAAAGTAATGATCCACTATGTTCTCAAGCTAATATGGTGGAGAAAGATTCTACAATGTTGTCAACGAATTAGGATAATATAAGGGATTGGGGGGATGAGATCTTGTGTGTTCCCTTCTCCCATTGAAAAATGTTTTAAAAAATAATTTAATTTTTTTTTCAAATTAAGATTCAGTTATAAATGATTGACATGATGCCATATTGGTGATCCCTGTGTAGCATCATGATTATGGTATTGAGATGGTCGATTATTGAATAATGTTGGGTATATAATTCATACTCATGGATTTGTTCCATAAATAACCCATAATAGTTGTGGTATTACTAATAATGCTAGTAATAATAGTAATAAAAATATTGTTATGGAATATTTTATCCAATGTACCATACTCATACTATATCAGTTTTAAGATCTATCTATGGATTCTCAAACTTAACAATAGTATGGACATTTCATGTTCAATGTGGTTTAATGAGGATTCCAATATTTTCAAATATTGTCCTATGTAATTCAATGTTTTAAACGCCCCATAATATTATTTTATATATTATTTTCACAGTTTTATAATTTAATTGTTTTTTCAACTTAAATGAAAAAATGGTCTAATTCTAGAATATTAGTTAATTTAATCACATGGGTATTTTGGTCATTTTTTTCATAATATTATTCCAAATTATGTGATTATTATTTTTGATTCTATGATTTATTTAATTCATTTTTTTCTTCTATTGAAAGATATTATTCAATGAAATGGGGGGATGAAAAATAATACATGTTGAATAATTGTTTGGGAGAACAGTGTGAACCTCACCTCCATAATAGATGCATATATCAGGAAAATAATATACAATTTATATGATTCTAAATGGTGATAAATTAGGACACATATAATAAAATACTAAATGATTTCGGTGTAGTTTTTCACTCAATAACAGGGCCATTGGATGTTATACATTGGATAATGAATTCTAGAATTCTCGACCAGAAACAGTCAACCTCAATACTAAATCCATAACTCCCTCATTAGGCGGCCAATGATGTGGAAATTTTAGAGTGAATAAAGGAATTCTAATAAAACAACATTTTATGAAGACACCTATTTTAAATTAGTCTATTTTTTGGCACATACAAGTAAAACCTTTGGAATAAATGTTTTGACTGTGAATTCTTTCACCCTCTCTCCATACAAATATGTATACATTATTCATTTCAATGTATGGAAACATGGGGATAGAATTTTATGGGATTTTATGTCACTTTTTTTGAATTTAAACTTTTTTAAAAATCATTACTTATATATATATTATTTTTTATATTCAAATATCTTTATTCTTCTTATATTATTTTATGTGTTCCCCCACTATTGATCCCTTATAAACTCTAGTAAAAATGGAGAACAACCCATAATTCTTGTTTGAAGGAGGAAATGGTGCCTTGAATGAGTTTATTTTGATTTTAGTTTATATAACATTATTTAGTAATTTTAGATTTCTTGATGGATTAATGATTATGGTGAGTGATCTCTCAATTTTCTCTACCACCAACATCTCCTTTCCAGTTATCAATTTTCATTCCGTTCACTATTTTCACCATGCATATGGTGGAGCTGGAATTGAGTAGCGATGGATGGAAAAGTGGACTCAAAGCTAACATTAGGAAGATAATTACCCCTTATCAATAGGTCTCATTATGGTGTAATCAAATTTCAAATGATAGGGTGTAGTGTCACAGTTCACGATCAAAAAATTGAGTTGACGTTTTAGAATAGGTTTCTAACATTTATTTCAATCAGCGTGACCTCCTAAGAAATTTTTCATTCTTTTCTTCTCCAAACATCATTTTCTGTCAAATTGCACATATATATATATATATATTATATATTTTATAAAGACATTAAATACCCTCATTTATATTAGTTTAATTGGATTATAATTGATATAAAATAATTGATGAAATAGGAAAACAATGCATATCAGTGACCTTTTAGATATCAGCCCTAGGGTTTTCCACTATAGTAAATTTGTTGGTAAAAAATATCAAAGAGGGTAATAAACAGAAAAAAACATTAACATTAATTTGGAAACACATCGTGAGGGTAATTTTTTCTTTCCAAAAATGTTTTTTCATAAAAATATAAAAACAAACAAAAACTAAAAAAAAGCATCATTACATATCACTATTTTTTAGGTCTAGATAAATTAATTTACTGATTTTTCAAATTATTTTCATACAAATAGTTTTTTTAATATGAGTTAATTTTTTATGAAAAATTTTGGATTAAACATTATAGGAATAGAGATGTTGAGAAATAAATTGAAAAACAATTCAACCATTATTGAATAATCCAATGTCGTGTGGTCATATACATCCAAAATATAAGGAAATTGAGATAGAAGATATCAATATTTTTTCACTATCATTTTAATTCATTGAACCGAAGTATGACTTGAATATTATAATTGAATATCTAGTCATCTCTCACTATATAGTTTGTGAAGTGGATTATAATGAATTCATGAAAGATGATACAAATTGAGGAGCACAACATGATTATAATAAACATTGGTACGATTTTGTTGATGAACAAAATGTATGTGATCCTCCCATATTTCTCAAATACTATTAAACTCTTATATAACTCTATCTTTAGTTTGGGTAAAATAATGATGATTCCCCTGCGGAGGCCTAGTCTATTGTGGTCTTTCATGAAGGGGTTGAAATTTCATTTGAGCAACATAAAAGTGAATATTACATTTTTTATTTAGCATGCATTAATCTTGATACGTTTAAATGATTTTCTAATTACCTTATTCTGAAATTTCTAATGTATTGAGAAATAATAATTCCCTAGATAATAAATAAGAGTCTAATAAATTCATGACCAAAGAATATGAGGTTCTATTCTTTCTCCTTCACAATATATTTTATGTTATATAAAAATGTAATTGGGGAGAAGATATTTTATGTTATCCATAGATTCCATAGAGATCATAGCTAGTTGAATAGCACATGAAAAAATAAATTTTTGTGGTTCATGAGATTGAATCCCATCGACCTTTGAATTTGGATTAACCAGTAACAACTGTCAGACTAGGGGTAGTAGAAACCTAGAACCTACACAGTGATCAAAAAATCATTTTCCCTTTTCTTTCATTACTTATATATATTTTCATTATATTTATCATTTTTGCATTATTTCACATTTGTTTAATGTTGTATAATCCAGTTTCTTAAGTCAATTTTACCATTCAAAAATAATTTCATGTTGTATCTTATATCATATTAATTTTATTCCCTTATTATTATTTTGTTGGGTGGAAAATAACGGTAGTAAAATGTAATTGTGTGGGGGTGTTTTCGTGCACAGTTTTCCTTATGTGACATTAATTTTTTTTTAATATTTTATGAACATTAAAATAAAATGAATACTCATATTAGTTTTCACCGATGAATTTATTTTGAGAGAATTGATATTATTTCTGATGAAATGGATTTTGTATGATTGTTGATGAGAAAACTTATTTCTTGAATTTCATTTTCAAACATTTTTATGATATTGATTCATTTTTTTAAATCCATTTCCATGAAACATGTAATAAAAATATTTTCCCCATTTTATGAGATATTTTGAACCATTTTGACGTATTCGTCTTTATACCAACACTTTATTGACATAAACATGGATTTTCTGTTAGAGCCAGAATTTATGAATATTCTCTTTTAATGATTTTGATTTCATGGAATGTTTTTTATATGATTAAGGCACTAATTTGGAAAGCCAAATATTATACTAATAGAAACTGTTACATATATCTATTGTTAGACCTTATATGATAGGAATTTCCATATAGTTTTAATCAACATTACAAGAATTTTTTTACTTACACACAAGTACTCTTGGTATTTTTTATGGATATGTCATGGTTAATTGTGGGGATGGGACATTCGTGTGTTCTATTTGGGATGTGTTTCGTTTATGGGTGGTTTCAGATGCGTTTCATCATTTTAAGCAGTGGATAATGTGATAATAGTGTTTGATTCAACATTACATTATTTATTCATTTCTTTAATTAGGATCTCCAGAAAAAACAATAAAAATGAAAAATAAAAAAATTGATATGAGATTCAATCCATAAATTTAATTTCATTTATAAATAATGTATCTTTCTAAAATAATGTTAATTATTTTCATTCCCTCGTTACATTCAATTATCAACTCATTCTCCTTGAAAATAAATCAGAAAAGAAAAAAATGTATTTTTTTGAACATTCAAAAAAGAAATAAATTGAGGATAACATGGATAATATCATTAATTGTAATAATTACACTACTCATGTCATATGTAAACAATGATGTTTTGGTGTTTTACATTCTCAAAGGGAATTAGATTGAGTTTTATATGGTGTTTTCATTTGATTACAAATACATTGTACTTAATATTTAAACATCCTATTTTTGGACATAAATTTTTTAATCATTTTCCCACCAACACTATGCCATAGTGATATTTAAAACGTTAATTAAAACCATCGTGATTGAAATAATATTCATGTTTTATGATGTGGTGGGATGAAAATTATAACGACCCTATGGTGATACATGATCTTTCCAAGTATGATCATGACCACAAATATTGTTTCACTTGAGTGAAGAGGGACATAAATTTCAATGTTTGGTAGGTTGTGATTGGGACAACAATAGACTTACGAAATAAAAAAAGGTAAATTTTTAAAATGAAATTCATAAGAAACTGTTAGTCACATCTTATAATTATTTAATTCTACTTATTTATTATTCCATTAATTTTTTCAAACATTTTATTATTGTGTGTATTTTGATTTGAATATATGATGATTGTCTGAAAGACTAATGGTAATGTGTGGGGGACTAATAAAGCCAAAATTATCATAAAATTTCTTACGTAAATTTTTTTTAAACAGACCCTAATTTTTATTTAATGGTAAATTGTCACATGTATATGTTTTATTCATATTTTTAGGTTAAATGAAAATGTGACCTAATTCTTCAATTTTAACATATTTTAATGATAAGGTTATTTCGGTCATTTTTTATAAAATAATTTTCCAAATTTTGTAATTTTTTTGGGATTCCATGATTTATATTTTGAAATTTTTCATCAACAGTAAGAGAAGACTCTATATAAAGGGGGCCCAATAAAATAATAAAGTTAAAAAATTGTTTGGGAAGATAATGTGGACCCCATTTCGATACGGCAAGCATTACATGAGCTAAAAAATCCAATTGATGTGATTCAAAATAAAGATGAAATATGAATCATATAAGAAATTATTCAATGTATTTGGTGGATTTTTTCACTAATTATAGGGCCCTTGGATGTTACAAATTAGATAAATAATTCTATAATTTTTGGGCAAAAAAAGTTCACATTATTATTATATATATAACTCATTAGTCTATTGGCCAAGGATGCTGAATTCCTGGGGAGAACAGAGGAGTAATTGTTGAAGGAAAGTCTTTAATTCACCTATTACTAATTCTTCCTTTTAATGGAACATCAATATGGAAAATTTTGTAATAAATTTTTTGAGTGTGAATTATTTCACACCCTTTCAATATAAATAGGCATCCCCTCTTCATTTTGAAGGGTGGTAACTTGAGGATAGACTTTATTTCCTTTTTCAATCTTTTATTTTCTTTTTAAATTTATTAATTTTTTTCTATGATTTTATTATTATTCATATTCATATCTCCATCGATCTTTTATATTATTTTATTTGTTCTCCCACCGTTGTTCCCTTCTCGGCTCCTCTAACAAAGTAAAACTAACGGCATACATGTTTGTGGGAGTAAATGACATCTTGATTGATATTTTGTTGATTTTATTTTATATGAAATTAATCAGTTATGGGATATTTTGTGGTTGTTAAAATTATTATGGTGAGTGGTCATCACATTTCACTACCACTATGTTCTTATTTTCATTTATCATTTTTCCTTCCCTTTTCAATTTGTGTCGTGCTTATGGTGAAGCAAGACATGAGTAGTGATTTTTAAGGAATAGGTTTCTTAGATGACATTAATAAGAAAATTACCACATATACATTGGTCTTATTATGGGTGAATCAAATTTGAAATTATAGGGTGTTGTGTGATAGGTAATAATCAATACATTGAATTAATTATTGAGAACAATTTCTAACAATGATTTCAATCAGCATGACCTCCTATGAACATTTTCCTTCATTATTTCCGGTAACATTATTTTTTTTATTCAATATATATATATTATCTACATTTATACATATTTTTTAAAAACCCATATATTTTAGTTTTATAGTATTACAATAGATATAAAAGAATAGTGACAATAGGAAAATATGTGTCAAATTGGCCTCCTTGAGATCAATCCTAGGGTGTGACACTGCGGTGAATTTTTCGGAAAATAAATAATTACTAGGGTAAAAAAATTGAAAACCCATAACATCAAGTACCCTTATAAAACATGTTGCTCAGTCCAACAAAATCTTGTTCAAGTAAGATGTAATGAAATGATTTTTCCACCAAGTGTTCATTTGGGGGAATTAAATATCAAATACTGAGAAATTTTATCATGAGTATTGTAACAATGGGATCCATTTATATATGTGTAGATGTTTTCTGTTAAAACATGGTTGATTTATATTTTCACTAATATGTATAACAAGGAGCCTCATACATTCGTTGGGCTTTATTCAAGACATTCCATGTACTCTGGGAGTAGAAAGGAATTACCTGGTACCTCAGAAAAACCAGTTACAAGGCCAAGAAGTATAGTAAATTAAATTCCATATGGATCCATTATATTTTGTGTACTTATTTATGAAACATTTAACTCTCATATCTACTTTGTTTTGACATCTATTTTGGTTAGTACCATGAATATCCTAGGTTTTTTCCATGTTTAATGTGATGGTGGACTTCATATTGGAATTTGATATTTGATGCATGATATTTCGATCGGGGATTTTCTTTTTGTATATACTCAATGATGGATGTGATTGTGTATAATCATCAGAGAGAGAGGCCAATGTGGCACCCCCTAATATACTAGGGTGTGGGACCTCTATCTATTGAGTGGTATGACCCCAAAAGACAATGGTCGGGTTCCTTTATATATTAATTTATTCCCCCATGACACACCTGTTTTTGGATGCCCTATCTACTAAGTGGTACACCTTAGATGCACTAGGGTGTGATAATTTTATCTATCTATTATGTGGTTACCTCCGGACATGATAGGGCGGGGTTCTACTACATACAAAGTGGTACAACCCCTACATGATTTTGAAATAGATCCCATACTAATTTAGTGTTACCCCAAAATAGACTAAGGTGTGGATCCTACCTACTGAGTGGTACCCAATAATGGAATAGGTCATGGGTCATCTACCTACTGAGTGACCCCCCTGATGGACTATAGCATGGGTCATCTCCCTACTATGTGGGGCCCACTAAGAGACTAGGGAATGAGTCCTCTATTTACTGATTGGTACACCCAATGATATAACGGGGTAACAATCATATATTTACCGAGTTGTAACCCCTGAAGAACTAGGGAATGGGTCCTATACATATGAAGTGTTACCCCAAAATATAATTGGTAATGTGTACTCTACCTACTTATTGGTACCCCACAGTTGTGATTGGGTGTGGTCCCAATAACTATTTACTAAGTGGAACCCCCTTATTATTTTTATGTGTGAGTCTCCTATTTTGTTTTTGTGTCTCATATGTAAATAAAAACATTGTAATGATGTGGGATCTCCAAATGGATATTTTTTTGACACTCGAGATGTTGGGGATCAACGACAGTACATTGAAACAATATATAGAATCATCATCTTGGGATAGGTTTTGTGATAGGGATCCACTGCAATTATCATATGAGTTTTTATATGAGCATTTATATCCATATTAATGGGATTAATTTCTCACATCCAATTGGTTGATACTGACTACTTCTATCGGGTCCTTAATTTTCCACACATCAGTTTGTAGGACATCCTACTAGGTATGTATTTACTTACCAATCATGGGATTTTACAACACATTTCTTATGTTTTGAAAATAATAAAATATTAGAGGTGGGCTTGGTGGAGCTTAGTTATAATTAGGTCCATAGATTTCATTTGGTGGTTAGTATTAAAGACCTGGATCAGGACACTATGAATATTTATTTTTTAGTTTTTATCCGGCCGGGACGACTTTTAGGGGTGGGAGTGTATTTTTACATTTTCATTTTGGGTTTAAACTGTCACACTCTTTTCTATTCCCCAAGATGTTATTACATGAATGGTTTTTAATCTATAAGATATTGTATTTTTTTATTTATCACAATTATTTCATTATAAAAATGGTTGGGTGTGTGTTTATAGGTAAATAAAGAAAAATATACCTATTCCATTTATTCCTTCTTTGTATTTGTTGCATGCCCCTGACCTATGGAGGTCAGTAGGGGGTAGATGTAGCTTGGAATTCCATCAGCCTAAAAATCCCCAATGAGTAAACACATGATAGATTGATATTAAAGGCAGATGGTGATACCATTTCATTGTCATTACGGGTTATTATATGAGAATATATATCAATGTTATTGGGTTATGTTTCCCTATTTACTTGGGTTGGGACTAACTACATAGATCATTTATTCTATTTCTCCCTCTTTAATTTTTGTTCTGTTCTGCTAGTTAAGTGTATAATCACTCGTACCTGGGATTTGTCGATAAATGTAGTGTCTTATATATAATAAGGACATATAAGTGGTGGAATTGTTATAGCTTAGAGATAATTAGGTGAATAGACATCATATGGAAGTTAGGTTTTTTGGAATGGAGCCAAGGTCTCTCAATATCTATTTTCCGATTATTGTCAGGTTGGGTGTTTATTTTTTCCTATTCATTTTTTTTCACTATTTAACACTATCTCCTATTCCTTATAGATTATTACATGCATAATTTTATACTCTATAGGTTATTTATTTTCATTATTATTCCTCTATAGTTTTACAGGAATATGGTTGGTTTCCTGCATATAGGTATAGTATGAAAATTCATCCGAAGATAGTTATAAAGTATCAGAAAAATTCTCTTGCCCAAGGACTCAAAACTTGGGCTTATGGTTTTTATGAATAGGCCTTCGACTAGCCTGGAGGTCCCCCGTGGGTTCGGTCATGATAGACTGTTTCCAAAGGTGGTCCGACCTCAGGATAGTGTTTGGAGATTTTTCCCATATGAGGTTTGGATGGCTATTTAGGGAAATGATGATAGAGTTTCCTTAATGTTTCATTCATGATAGGGAACCCATTGTTTTTGCAGGGTCTTATGTATCAATATACCAATAATCTGAACACTTTCTTACTAACTCTATGTATTGAGACAGTGGATATAGGGAATATGGTTCATGAAACGTATAAGATGGAGACTTTTTTATTATCCTTCTTGATCCAACTCCCCATATAGTTATTCAATTTTAGCTAGGCATGTCTTGATATCTTTCCATATGTATCAATGGTTTCATCCATCTAGGATTTAATTATAGTGTCCTGATGATTACTGATTGAAAATGATGCCACATTTTAAGGAACAACCTATATTATGTTCTTTCAAAACGTGGGATCCAAGGATCGCTACCACCCTTGGAGTGGGGCATGGTAACATCTGTGTATTAGTAATATGATAATCCATGTGTTGACTAGTTGAGAGCTCTATATAGATAATATGATTGTAAAAATAAGAATAAAACGTTATATGATTTGTATTTATATACACCTTTAATGTTCTATGATGGTACAGACCCATCAGTAGTACAGGTTTTGATGGAGGTAGTTGTCCATGTTTTTGGTTTTTGCAGACTGCGACAGATGTAATGGTTATATTGGAGACCAATATTCTCCATGTGGTAGTTGTTTTATTTGTATTTACTGATAGATGACACACATACATTGGTTGTGAATTATGTTTTTTAGAGATACAGATTTCACTTGTTTTATAGTGATCCATCAACCCCCCCCCTTCATTCTCGGATTGTATCAGGATGCTACATACATATGGTGTTAATGTATAATTTGGATAGGACCCATGCGGCTGGTAGTCTTGGTGGTGAGAATTATGTTATATAACATTGGACTTTGGTAGGGATTCAGGATGGTGATGTTCAATGTGGATTGACATATTAAATAATGATGATAACATCATCCATTAGGATTCATTAATGCGACATGATTCAAAACATATTGGGAGAGTCAGTGCCACATAAATTGGATTTTTTTGTTGTTTGGTGGATGAGTTCGTTGACTTTTATGATTGTGTTAATTCTAATGGGAAGTCATCAATGTAATAACTGGTCAAGAATAGTTTGTAGGAAAAAAGTAAAATGGATTAAAGTGATAGAGGCTTGTGATCCCATGGCTCCGAGTGTGTATTATATTCAACCCACATCTTCTCTATTCTGGCGATGATTTGGTTTATGGTCCAAAGAAAAATTCAATGGACACAGTCACAATTCATGAAAAACAAATAAAACGGGGGTAATATTTTCATAATCCTTGTTTGGAAGTCTTCAGTAGAGAGGATTGATTATCATTAATTTTTTGATAAAGGTGTGATATGGATCTACAAAAAGAGAGAGAGAGAGAGAATCACATGAAATTATTTTGTATAAATAATTAGATCATATGATGTTTTCCCTAGTTTATTCTATTTATTACCTTCTATACTCACATATTTACAACATATGAGTATATTAGTTTTTCTAGTTTTTTGGAATAGAATATCCATTATTTGATAATGTGTGATCTGAGGTGGATTTAGATGAGCTCATATGGAGGAGGTTATGATCAACTATTTATTTATCATATAGTAATACCATTGAAAAAGTGGACTATATAAGATTTTACATTCTTGATGTGGTTGTGGATTATGAGGAATTAATTCTCATTGATGTTTGATGTTTATGTTGAGAAAAAATGTTTTGATTCTCTATGGAGTGACACCAAATAATACCCCCATTTTATTATAATATCATAAAAAATGGCACCCAATATGATTCAAGATCTAAAATTCATGTGAGAGTTTGTTAAGGAAGGGGATTTATATTATCTATTGTGTTCTCTTTGGAAATCAATGGTTTATCATATGAGAGAAAAATGGGAGCTTGAGGTTGGGTTTGAATTGGTGAAACTTGATCAGGTGATATGAGGAAATGATCCACTCTAATGAATCATTGAGTTATTCAACTAGTTGATTGGGGAGAAGTGGTTCTTAGTGTTTGAACATAGTAAGGGTTATCACCAGATCTATTATGGAGTGGATAGTGTACTGAGTCTGGATTCCTAGATCCTCTTTGTTTTCTTTGAGTTGATGGGGATACCCATTGGAATGTTGAACACCCCAATGGATTTCACAAGACTTATGAGTCGAATCATTGTCCTATCACAGACCTCTTAGTTGTAGTATTTTATCAAGGTATACATGAATCCTTAGAACCATATTTGGGTCATCTAAGACATTAGAGGTTAGTAATAATGATGGTTCTAATAGTGGTGTAGTTCTTCTAGGGGTGGATAAATACATCCCAAAAAATGATTCCTTCATGAACTGATGAATGATACCATTGGAGTTTGATAATCAAATAATCTATTCTAGGATATCTCTCAATGATGAAGATGATAGTTTATTTCTAGTATGTTAGGATATCTCTATGTATCACAAGCCCCTTTTCATGCTGCACTATTGAGTTTGCAAGGAGGTGTACCATGTATCCTCATAACAAAAATATTTTTGGTTTCTTTTTTTCTCTATATGTCACAAATGGGGAGTTATGTGCATGGATCATTGTAGAATATCAAAAGGGGTATGTTGGATAATAAGATTGGTGTTTCACTTTTCAAGGATCGAATGATTTTAATAACATGATATGAATGACCATTTGTTTCCATGTTTTTCCCTTTGGTGTGTGTTAGTTGATAACGTATGATAATGTTTAAGATCACCTGGGAGAAGTATAAACAAATGCATGATCAATATCCCAACCATTATTCATAGTTTTTACTATTTTGGGATGAAATGATATGATGTATGAAATAATATAGATATTTACATTTATCCATGAATGATGTTTTTTAGATTCCTAGTAATATTTTCAGAACCAGGTGTTGAAATTGTAATAGGATCTAATGGCTATTAAAACCTGATTCGATATTATAAAAATATTAAATATATTAATATCATAAGCCCATATTTTTTCTGTAAATGTGGAAAAACAACAACAAAATTATTGGATTGGAAATATGAAGCCACATTTGAGTTCCAAACATGTATTTTACTCTATATGCGTCATAAGGTGGGTCGGTGCCAAGCCATCAGTTAAGGAAACTATTGGTGGGTACGTTAAAATAAAAATAAATAAATAAATTATTTATTAGTTTTATTAAATTTCCAATAAAAATCCCCAATAAAAACACTATTTTAACAGTTTTTAAGGGTTATATAGATAACCCTTAATTTCTCTAGGAGGAGGAGGAATGATTTCTATGTTGGAAGATCAACATCAAAAGAAGAATTATAATTAAATCAAGTTGGATCGATAGGAAGTTAATACATGGGGTCTTCTTTCTCACTATAGATCTTATTCATGACCAAATTTAATCCATAATCATGTTAGAATGAATTTATGATTTCTATCTTTTTATTATAATATTGATCATGGATTAATGTATCTTATTTTGATATTTGATTTCATTCGCTTCGCATAAAACCAATTCTAATTAATCAAAATTTTCATTTAATTTTATACGTGTTAATATGTTTCTCCCCTGGATATCCTGTTATATAATTGTGAGCCAAAATTTTTTGACCAATTTTTTTTAATTCATTCTTGTGCATATATCCCTATCATTCTCCACATTCTTCATTTTTAGCCCATGGGGTAGTGGTTCGACATTACTGGGGTGAGCTTTAGAGTAATCAAACCACATATATTCATTGAAGTTTTTAACAAAATGAGAATAATGGTGATATAAAAAAGGGTCAAATTGGAACCATGCTTGGAGGTTTGCGATCATGGTGTGATTTGGATGTTGTATTATCAGAGGTGGATCATGTTTATATCAGAGTCACCTATTTTCTTGATTGATGTGTGTTGAAGACGTGTGGTGTGAAGAGATTGTTTTACAAAGAATGCGAACCAAAATACATCCACAATCAATAATTTCATCCAATGATAGTGTTGACAATGGGACTCCCACAACCAGGGACAATCTGTTTTTATGGATGAATATTATTAAATATTTTATGTTGATGAATGATGGAATATTATTTCTGACTACCCGTGGTGGGTGGGGTATGTTTTTAATATTTTTATAATAATAATTTTCTATAATAGTAATTATTTTTTACAATTATAACATTGATATTTGTTATTTTATTAAATAATTATAACATGCTGATAAGGAATTTAAATTTAATAATTTGAAAGATAATAATGTAAAATAATAAAATGTGGAAACAAAAATTAAAAGGAAAAGTAATGGTAGAGGATAAATGTGCATGTGGAAGAGGGGAAGCTTGTTTTTTCCCTTATCTATTTGATCAAAGTATTAAAAATAATATAAATTATTATTTTTATTTTGTTTTTTTCAAATATCGATTTGATTTTAACATCTTCATTCAATTTAAAATTTATGATCCATTTTTGACAACATGATCGTGATTCTGAGATGGTTGAATCAAGACCAATGTTGGGTATATAATTTCTAAAAATGTATAGGGTCCAATAATAACCCTTTATTATTTTTATTGTTATTATTTTTATTATTTTTATTGTTGTTGTAGTTTTTATTGTTGTGGTTGATATGAGATATAGTATCTGAAATAACTATCTCATATGGTATTGGAAAATGATATGTATATGGAGTTGTGACAATTACATTGGAGTAGAAATTTCAAGACCAATTTTTTGTAACTTTTATATAATCATAGATCAGGTCCACAAAATTTTGTGCATGCGTGATGTGGTCAAATGCTTTGTTTTACCCGGTGTCCATTTGGTACATGTAAATATACCATCTTGATCATTTTTCCATAAGAATCATTTTATTATGATCTTTTTAGATATTAATGGATATTTATAGTGAAATATAATGAATTTTTATCCCATTAGAGTTATTATGAGCAATGTCAATTCATTAGGTTTTGGACAGCAACCCATGAACTATTTAGAGTACACAAGAATACCCAGGGGTACCAGAGAACGACCCAGTATGCAAGAACATCTAGGTATATGGATAGGTAGAAAAGTGGGAACAAATTTATTTTGGACCACAGTACGCACAATTTACTTTCTTTATGAATCCTCTATTTCTTTTATATCCTTTGTTTTGATGTGGATTTTCTCCCATGATTAGCCTATCCTATGTTTTATTCCTGTAGATTGAGATGTATTTCTTTATAGTGGGATTTAAGATATGATGTAAGATGATATGAGAATTAGTCTCCTTTAGGTGATGCTTGATTATGGCTTTGATCATGAAGGGTCATCAGATAGTTGTCAAAGTGGTTCCCCATGATAGACTTAGGCATGGATCATCGATATACTATGTGGTACCCCCTGATAGACAAGAGTGTCCGTCATTTTTCTATTAGGTGGTATCCCATGATGTAAAATGACATGGGATCTCTATTTTCTCAGTGGTACCCACTGATGAACTGGGTGTGGGTCCTCTATATATCTACTTAATGGTACTCCTGACGCACTAGGATGTGGGTCCTATACCTACTGTGTGGTAAACCATAATGGATTTGGTGTGGGTCTTCTACATACTATGTGGTACACCCCACCCCTTTATGGAATAGGGAGTAGATCCTATACCTTCTAATTGGTTCCCCCTGATGGACTAGGAAGTAGGTTAAGTGCCTACCGAGTGGTACCCCCTAAAGGATTAGGGTGTGAATCGTCTAACTATATAGTTTTACACCCCAACACACTAGGTTATGGGTCTTATACATTTAGAGTGGTACCCAATGAGGGATTACGGTATCAGTCCAATACCAACTGAGTGATATCCCTCTGATAGAACATGTTGTATGTACACTTCCTACTTAGTGGAACCCCATAATAGGCTAGGGAGTGGTTCCTCTACCAATAGAGTATTAACACCTAATTGTATAAGGCATGGTCCATCTATCAAACTATTGAGTGGGACCCCTTATAATATTAAGGTGGGGTAATTAACTTTTTGATTGTGTCCCCATAAATATGTGTCATAATTGTGAGGTGTTGGCCGTCAACAATATTACATATTCAAAACCCAAAGATGGTTGGAATCAGTGATGGTCCTTTTGATTTATAGGTAGACACATCAACTAGGGATGTGATATAACATAGATATCAACATTCATTATTTTTTAAGTTTCATATATGAGTATTATATCAATGTTGTTGGGTTTCATTTCCCTCTTTTCTTTGGTTGAGACTAACTTCATCTATCATATTTTCAATTTCTCCCTCTTCATCTTTTTAGGGAATCATAATGTTTATATATATACTAATCCCCAAAAAGGATTTTCCAATTGAATAACAAACATATATGGCTTAGTTAGAGGAAAAATATATTAAAATCCTTTGTCACTATATTCTACCACCATAACTAAAACAATTCAATCAAATTTTAAAACTATTCTAATTTTAGTAATTTATAATTGGAACTCTTAAGAAAGAATACACAGGTAGATCATAATAATTTTATTTTTCGTATGAAGTGATATCTCTCTATATCGAATATGAAATCATGCCATTGGAAAAATATATTCCGTATTTATACAAGATTCGAAATAATTGAATTTGAGATAAATTTAAAATCATAACTTTCTTAAAATAATGTATATGTTTCATATACCATTAATATAATAATTATACCACGAATTCTATCTATTTATAAATTAATACATTCTATGTGAAATCCTTCAAGTCAAAAAATTGACAAATCCATGACCGAAAAACCACTATAAAAATTAATGGAATTCATATCTTTGGAGTTTCATTAATCTAATAATATAGGAGGTGGATAGTGCTATTTTTTTACTTTAACCATTATATTAGTAACTGGGGTTTCATAGTGACGAAATTCCTCACATCTAAAATATAAAATCATCATTGAATACCAAAGATGAACATTATCTTTTATTATTGTGTCATTTTTTCAATCAGAAAATGATTTCTTGATTCCCGACATTACCACAACTAAAAAATTATACATCCCTAATTAAGGAAGTTACAATGCTTTCTCTTCCAACAGGGTTTTCATGTAGGGTAATGAATATTATTTTCGCCATAATATTTATCACCTGAGTCCCCATGACCCAATCTCGGTAAATTATTTAGGTGGATTATTAATTCAAATATTCTTACAAGGTAAATCATGTTTTCAGATAGTTAATTTAGTATAATCACAAGAATTTATTTCCATCGCCAATTCTAATGGGTTGATTGAATATATAATGATCACGTTATATATTTCTCCATGTGTTAAATTAGATTCTTATGGTTCTATCCATCACTAAAACATATAAGAGATTAATTTGAGTGTTAAAAATATGTCATCAAAAGAAATGTTTCATGTATAAAAAGAGGGAAAATAAACATGAAGATTTTCTACACTATAATAACATCATTTTAGAATAAATTTTTTTAGCTCATGCAATATCACTATTTTTAACCAATATTATTCATTGTTTAAACTATATCATTCTTAGATCAACAATATCATCATAGGTTTAAATTAAATCATTAATTATTCATCCTAGTTTATGTTATGTTTGGTTATCTCATATTTCTCAACCAAAACCCATAATTCGACTCTGAAAATAGTCCATTATATGTTTTCAAAAAAAGAATATTATTAACGAATGTTTATCCCCTATGAGTGTAAAATAAGGTGTGCAATATTTCCTCTATACCATGCACCAGGTGACGATTGTGTTAAGAATAATTCTATCCTTTACAAGGTTATTATCCCTAGATATATTTATTTCTAAGCAAACATCATCATTTAATATCCATATATAGGTTTTATTAAATGGAAAAAACAAATAATATCAACATTACCAAAATTTTAGATTGTTATCATATACATTAAATTATTCATTAGAGTTATTAATATGTATTTCACTAATATTTTGTAATCCTAATCCCCTTGAATGACGAGACTTTTCTATGATAAAATCTATAGTGACCAATCCTTATACACTTTTTAGTTAAAGAGTTATAAAATAATTTCCCAATAGTATGTTCCAAATATTTTTACATCTAGTGTATTTGGATGATTGTACACATAGTAAATCATTTCAATTAAAAATGTGGAACATTATAATTAAAAACATCAAATAGATATCTTAAATTCCGTTGATCATAGAAAAATATATAATAATACTGTGGGAAAATAAAAAATGAATAATGTAATCTAGAAATCGTAGTAATAAAATAAACATGGAATTAAAGAATAATATGTTACTTAAAAGTCATAACATGATATCATAAAGAGAATAATCATTATAATGGAAACATAGAATAAATAATTTAATCATAATATCATTTAATCAAGGAATATATTTAAATAAAATAATACATAATACTATAAACATAATTAAAGGGTCACTCTATATACCATAATCATAATGTGGAAAAAGTTCAATAGAGGACTGTGTTCACTCCCTATTCCAATAAGTATTGAGGAAAAAAATCCCATGGTAAATTTGGTACACTCTATAATACCATAGATAATATATAATGAGATATAAATCCTTACCCAAGTCATTAGTGGGATCCATAAATATAATACCACCCATTATATAACATTGTGTGCTTAGGCGAACCACTCGTGCACCAAACAAATTATCCCTTGAGATTTAATCATTCACATTTCTTATAAGGAATATATAATTATGGTTACACCCATTGTATAATGATAATATTTTTACTTACATTCATATGTATTCCAGATGAGGAAAATAAAAAATACATAAATTATTATCCCCAAAAAAACATGTGATAAAGAAGTGGGATTCATAACTCAACTTCAAGGAATACTTGAATGATGAATTATAAGGGCATACAAGAGAGGAAGTAATTAAATAATTGTTATCATTAACAATTGAATAACATACATAGTCTATGATTATAGAGTTATAATGTAGAAAATTCATGGAAGTGATCTATGGGGAAGAAATAATAAAAATGAACCCCTTTAGTAATGATTTTATATTATATGTAAAGAATATTTTAAGGATGCAATGTTCATCAAATTTTCAATGAATGATAAATTTAATAATATGCCTATATATAAGTAATTAGGCTTTTAGTGTTAATTTTTTATTTAAATACCTATTATGATGGTGAGTCTTTAATTGATACATGAAATCAGATATTTATCTCAATCCAAGTCAAATATAATGTGAGAATTTTTATGGGAAATAAATACATGAATTACCCCAAAATGGTAAATGATATGTAAATATATATATATAAGTGAGTTATATAGATAATAGAGGAAGTTCATGAGAATTATATGTCATAAAAAGAGTGAAAGATAATGAAACCATGTAACCAACAAGAAGAGAGGGTGGTATGGAAGATCATATAGATATTTAAAAACAAAATTTTGAATTATGAATTATTAGAAAAATATTATAAAACATTATTTTAGATTTATTAAAATTTAAATAATATTTTCACATGATAAATAATTTAATGAGGCTTCCAATTATAAAGGGTAACATTGGTGGGAATGGAAATTATGGACATAGAGGGGAAACCATTATTTAAATGGATGTGAATTATTCTTAACGTAGTTAAAATTTAAATAATTATTTTAAAAAAATTGTAAATGATATTTGAAACATAACTGATATCCCATGATTAAAATATGGTATAAAATTTTAAATTGATGAAAAAACTCATGAATTAACAATATAAAACATATAAAAAAATTTTGTTATGGAAGGCCTTTATATTTTTGGGAAAACATAAATAATATCCCAAAGATAAGAATTAAAAGAATGGAAATGATAATTAAAGGTAAATAATAATAATATATGATATTAAAAATCATGGAGGATGTATATACACCATATAAAATAACATTTGATTATAACAAGGATGAAACCCTCTATAAAGAGTAATTAAGACCGAACAATTACTGATTATTAAAAATTATAATATAAACCACTAAATGATAGATAAATCATGATGTTGATGATTAAATTCCATAAATAAATATTATAAATTATTTAATATATATAATTTGAATTGTAAATACCATTTAAAATAAAATATTTTCATAAAATAAAATTGGTATCAAATAATGAAATTTTGGGATGAAACTCTTAAATCAAATATGAAAATGCATTACACATGTATGTAACATTTTAAATAAACCTCATAATTTCATAACATATATAACAAAAAAATTATTATTAAATAATTAATTTTATATGTTTTATTTGTTATTTTTGGTACATATTGATAATATGTTTATCTCTTGAGTTGGTTTCTTAGGGTTGTTTTGTTAATTTCATTATAACACATTTGGTATGATGACCATGGTAAAAATTATTATAAAATAACTTTTGGGCATAAAAATATGATTTTTTATATAATTATTCAATACACCTAATAATTATTCAATTTTAAAGGATATATTAAAATAGATACAACTAAATAATTATATACCTTCATTAGTAAACATTACAAGGTTAATGATCCTATGAATATTTATGATTAACAAAACATATATATTTCTCAACATTATTTTTCAAGAATATTAATGGTATGAAAAATATTAGGTAAACTAATTTAATTACAATTTTTTAACCTACAATTACTTCGGTGTTGGAAAATGTACCATGTCATCCATAGAGGCGATAATACACACACACACATGACTATATTTTCTATTTTCATAATGATTATATTGGAATGTATAAAATAAATATTCAAATACTATAATAACACTTGATTGTAGTAAAAATTATACTATTATCATAGCTTTATTTATATAGTGTATTTTATTGGTATATAATAATAAAATAGATAGAAAAGTTGGGTTGAGAATATTACATCTCCCAATGAAGTTCTCCTTTGGGTAACACCTTAAGGATCATTAACATGATATTTTGTGTAGACAGAGGCTTTAAGTTTAATGGTGGTTGATTTTGAGAGACAATGGAAGAGTATTTTTTATCACGATGTATAAAAATGGGAAGAAAATCTGAAGGATTTGGTCTATGTGAAAAAATAGAGCTTTTGTACCTCTTAAATATCATTAAAAAATATAACTACATTATTTAATCTAGAATATTTAAAAAATAGCCAATATTTGTGTGTATAATGAAATATGGTATCTCATCCTAGCACGACACTATATCATCCACATTTTTTACATTTTTTAAACATTCACCAGGTTTAATATAATTCACCACAATTTAACCTTATTTATTTTACTCTACATTCACTAGTGATAAATTATTTCAATGAAATAAATTATAGTTTAAAATATATAATAATATTTACATTATTAGTTAATTTTTTTAATAGTTTTAAAAAATAAAATATAGAATATTTTTAGAATTTCATTTTATTATTACCTCTCATGACATGTAAAAACCAATTCATAGAAAAATATCATTCTAAATATAAAATTTAGGTATGAAATAATATTAGAAATTTAATTTATTGTAAAAAATTAGTTTTTTTATTAAAAAATGAGTTTATTATTAAAAAATAATTTTTAATTTGATTTAAAATATGACAGAAACGAAATTTTTCCTGAAATAATTTGTAATTATATATAAAGTCCAATTTCTTTATTTGAATTAAATATTACTTTTGTTTTATAATATTAATTATATGTGTAATAAATTTTAGAAATTATTATAAATGTGAATAATATTACTTTATTTATACTAGTATGGTTTAATAATAATCCATGACTCTCTTATATATTGGGAAGGTAAAAATATTTTATATTTTTTAAAAAAATGTATTTTTCAATTTTAATCTTAAATAAAATTATATTAGAAGAATAAAAAAATTAATCATAAAATCTTTTTCACGTTATGAATCAAAAAATAGGTTTTATTTATTATATTAATATTATTAAATGTATAAACATTAATTTTAATATACAAATTTTATAATAAAATAGATTCATTTTATTAATACTAACCCTCTAAAAGTAGTAGTTTATATTTTCCCAGACTATGAAAGATAATGAATTCCATCATGAAGAAAAAATAATAGGGTGTGAGAAACCCCAGTCCATTAGGATCCTACCATGATCTTTATAATAAATCCCTATAAAAATGGATAAATTGATGAATTATAATTAAAAACTGACATGTTAATGTATTCATAATTCATTATGAACCTTTTTTAAAAAAAATCATCAGTAAGTAAATTTTATTGACAATATTGAATCTCTATATAAAGAAACTGTATTAATCATTTCATCAAACATTCCTGAATAAGTAGTTTTATAAAAAATAGATTTTAAAAGTCATTGGAAATCATTTAATCATGGTAATGAGTCACCAAGCTGGTTAGATCAAGGATCATGGTTCCACACATTCCCAATTAAATGTGGCTCTAGGTATTCTCACATACAAAGACCTAAATTGTTTTGTGAATAATAATATATTACAATGAATAAACCCCCTGATCTCATTACATTTAGTTTTCATGTCATCATTAATTCATTTAAATGTAGGGATAATAAATCATAGAACACATATCCAAGGATACCAAACTAATTTCCTAGGATCCCAAGATACTAAAGGAAACAATCAAGGTGTAGAATATTTAATCTCTAATAAGATTCACAATCATCAATAAGTAATCTCTAAATAATTATTAACAACGTTATTTTCATTTATTATAAAATGATAATATTGATTATCACTAAAATTCATGCCTTTCAAAATACATCATTTTATTTCAAATCCATGAAACAATTCACACCTTCATTTACAAAGAATCATGAACAATGCTCCTCTTTAAATCATCCATTCGGTTAATTTTTTTAGGTATCAACCATTTCTACAAAAATCAATTGTCAAAGAGGTTAAAAAAACATAATTCCATTTTTGGAATCATTGTTCCATGATATAATTTATTAAAATGAAATTAAATTAGAAATCCATTTCTAATCAAGCATACAATAACAATTTCAATGGACAAGAACTACTTTATAAAAACACATATTTTAAGAATGGTATTGTAAATCACCCCATAAGGGATCTTAAAGTTGTGATATTGAATGTTGTATAGTGATTAACACAACATGATAATGAAAAAACCTCAACTTCTCTTACAATGATATCCCAAAAAGGAACAATATGTAATGATCTAAGGGAAATTAATATTTATTTATGGTACCTAGAATGCCAATAATAATATTATAAATACTATAGATATAAAATTTGTGCCCAATAATGAGAATGATCAGTTTAGTAGAGATTAATAGGGTTATAAGATGGATTAAAATAATCAATTGTGATATCACATGGCTGTATTATCCATCAATGAAGGTTAATAACGTTTTCATGTTCTTCAAATGTTTAATGACCCATCACCATGCCCTAAGGAAATAGCCTAGTCCATTCCAGTATATAAAATTTCCTCCATCATTACCTGGTGAGGTATTGTTGGTTGTGGAATATAGAGAGACAAAAAAAGTCCATCCTAAGGACTACACACAATGTTATCTATTTTTGCACAAAATTTTCTAGGTAGGTGACTCATAGGTGAATAACTGATTGGTCCAGGTTTTGGTCCATATTGTTTTTCTTATGAAAATTCCAAAAACCAATTACGAACCCATTCCTATAAAATGAATAAAATATTGTTATGAACAACTATAATTATAAAAATTAGTAAGGCAAATCAAAGAATATTCCTGAAATCAATGGTTGGGATGTTTCAATTCACCAGAAAACCCACTAAAATGGTTGAAAAATTAGTCCTCAAAATGCATGATGGGTGTTCCTCATCCCCATGGCCTAGATGCTAGAACATAATAAATATTAAAATAATGATTTTACTGTAATAATAACCACAAAAACTAGAAAACTAAAAAACCATAATCTTTTTTTATAACAATATATAAATAAGAGCTAAATACAAATAATATATATAAGATCCTTAAGTATTAGGAATCACAATGATAAAAAAACCACAACATCTCTTCATAATAAGTGGATCAAAAAATCAGTTTTCCATCACCAACTTCTATGGATAAACTATCAGGAACTCCCCCACCTACGTTAATTTCACTCACTTTTCCATGTCCTAGTAAAAGAATTCCAAGATATTCCAAAAAAGGAAATATTTTCGAGTTAGATAAACTATCCCAATATAATTCCACTAATCATTTCATAATAATTATATACAATGTAAACAAATTATTCTCAATTTAAAAAATATAATGTCACGATAATAATTTCATAATTAAATATAAAACATGATTTTAAAGTCATTCAATTAGGAATAATATGATAGATAAAATAGATAATTTCAATAAAAAATGGAATGATCATGAATTTTATCAAACATTATTTGATAAATAATTTTATAAAAATGTATAGTTTTTATTCATATTATTTCATGTCACCATGTGTATGAGTCCAGAGGTTCGTAAAGGATCAAGGTTCCACATATTCCCTATGAAATAACTATCTAGGTGTGTACACCTCCCTATATATCATTCCTTGGATTAATATGAATAACTAAAACAATAAACCCCATCCTTAATTATTATTGGTTAACGATTTAATCATAAATCGATTTTTTGGGAAAGATAGTACATTTTCAGCATGAATATTTATGTCCAACAACCTAACTACCATTTATTTGTTATTCATTATGAAAAAATCAAGGGAAAAATAATTCATCTAAAACTACTTTAAAAAATAATAATTCAAGAAACCTCAAAATTTTGTTTCAAAAGATTAAATTAATTTCAAAAAACCACATCAATTTTTTTTATAAAAATACACTCCTTTCTAAACATCTCATTTCATTTCAAGTATATAAAAAAACCTATACCTTAATTTCTCGGTAATACTAATCCATGTAATTCTTAAAATAATTTATCAAATTCAATTAATTTTCTAGAATCAATTAATAATTAAGAAAACAATTTTCAAATAGGTGAAATAGACACAATACCTTTTTGGAAATTATTATCATGGTTCTTATTTAATTATTTAAGAGTGAATTAGAACTCCCTTTAAAATTAATAAATAAGAAAAAACATTAATTGATATGAATTAAATTAAAAATCAACCACCATAAGAAATATATTTTTAATTACTCAATATGGGATCCCAAAAAAATAAGAAATAAGGATATAAAGTAATTCATAAATAATGATCAATGGTAATGAAAAATTATTTCTATTATGTCAATCTCCTAGTAAAAAAGAATAATACCTATCTAAAATTAATGAATCGCATTTAACCAAATCTAGAATTCCAAAAAAACATATAATAACCCATATAATTAAATCTTAGCTAATGGGGATGAGATAAGTCAAATAGAGATAAATCTTGTTAATAAATTAATTTAAACCTTCCATTATGATTTGATGTATCTAGATTAACTAAACCAGATTTTTAATATCATGTTCTACTGTTTCAAATTTTGAAATAGCCATCACAATGCCCCTACACATTCACTAGTTCAACATTCCTAACCATTTGGTTCTTTCCACTACCAACAACATGCCTTTTGGGGTGTTTTGTTCTATAGTGGATAGGGTCACCAATAATTTGACATTACATAGACAATGCTCAATGTTTTCTATTATTGAAAAACATGTTTCTCACAGGTTAAACCTTAGTGAAAAACAACTTGGCCATACTTTGATCTTGATCATTTTTCATAAATGTTTAAGAAAAAAGTCTTAATTACAAAATATCCTCCAATTATTATCAAATTATTTTAATTCAAATAGAGGTTATAAAATAGGGTAAACGAATAAGAAAACATAAAAGTGAAGATTGAGAAGATATAATTCACTAGAAAACCTAATTAAATTGTACACAAATTAGTACTGAAACTACCTAAATGGAATTACTAATACCCATGTGTTATATAATCGCACTTGGACATTAAAAAATAAAAATAAAAATAAAAAAGGAATGATTTCTCATCATAATTAACAATATAAAATGAGATTCGTTGAAAGAATCCATAAATGGTTGGTATTTTAATTTATAAACAATAGTAATGTACCACATAATAGAAAGAAAACCATAAAGACCACAAAACATCATGAATAAACAATCTCAATATATCCACATTTTATATTGATCACAAACTCTATATTCCATTGAAATCTCACATGGTCCCACTATTAAGAACACCCACCTCTTCCAAGTGGTGCTTAACCATTTCAAACAAATAGAAAAATAATTTCTACAAATTCCCAAATAAAAATGTGGGGTATGGGAAACACAATCCTAGTAGTATCCCACCATGAATAAAATAAATATTAACTATAGAATAAACAAAAAATGGTCAATTTTAAATAATAGTGATAATGATAATCATTTCAAAGATAAATATATAACTTATTTTTCAAGTCATTCTAATGTAATGTAAAAAATATGAATAAAAGTTATTTTCAATAAAAAGTTTGAGGATTAATAATTTTATTAAACATTCTTAAATTAATTAATCCAAAATAATTGTTACATATAAATGATTTTTATTCATGACATTACAATTATGATTCTAGTGGTTAGGTAGTTCATCACTCATGTTTCTACACTTTTACATGAGAATGTTGTTCTTTGTTTGCACATATCCCCTGATCTCATGCCCTGTAGGAATTATAATTTTACACCAAAATAAGTATACCATTTCTACTGTTAAGTTTATTTTTTTACATAAACAAAAAATTAATAGGGAGTTCAGATATGCAACTAGTATAATTATCCAAGGGCACCCACCTAACTACCTTAAATACAATGTTTTTCTGGGAAAATATAATCGGAAAATCATTCATTTCAAATATGTTTCATCATTCTTCTTTCATACCACCCCAAATCAAGTTTCAAAATAATCATTTCATTTTAAAATAAATCATGAATTTTTTTCATAAAAAAAGAGGCCATTGGAAAAAATTCATTTATTTCTAATATATAAAACATTTCCCTCCTTCATTTCTCTAGATCTACCAAAAAAATCCATTCTTAAAAGAATACATTAAATTAAAATAATTTTTTATAATCAATAAATATTTTAAATTCCATTGTTAAATAGGTTCAACAAAAAACACAAAATTTTTTAAACCATTAACAAGTATATCTATTCATTATTTGAAAATCAATTTGAAACACATTTCAAATAAAATAAGAAAATGTATTTTCAATTAAGAGGAATTTAATTACGAAAAAACCTTCCTTAAGAATGGTATTATGATGCTCCAAAAAAATATATAAAAAACATAACATAATGAATAAAAAATAATTATTACCACCTAAAAATAAATTTTTTTCAAACTATATTTTAAATTACACTTATAAATATACAATGAAAAAAATTTACTAATTTTTGTGGAAAGGGTGTCATTTTGAAGAAGTTGTAATGAACAATACATCTCCCAAAACACCTGGAAAATAAAATTTATGAATATAGAGGATAAATACCAGGTAAATCAATAAAAATATATTTAATAAATTAATTAAAAACATTAATAATTATCACATGGGAATAGAGTAACCACATTAGAATTCCAAGTTCCCATTCCGAAATTAAAAATATTGAAACAACCATCACCACAACCTAAGATACACCATGGATAAAATATCTAGGTTATTTTGGGCAAGGAAATGACATAAAATATTCACTATTTTGGTCTTATTTGATTTTGTGGATAGGGTGACCAATAATAGGTCATCCTCTAGAACACAAAAAATACTATCCTTCTTGGAACATCTTGTTTCATAGAGGTTACAACCATGTAAAAAATGTCATGAAAGAAGGTGTGATCTATCCAATCCCCCATTGGTAATGTCAAAAGAAAACTTTTATGTCACCAATCTCCATGAATTATTTTGAAACCATTATTAATAAACTAAATTCATAATATAAAAAAGTAAAATCAAATAATGCATAGGAAAACAATGGAATTGATGTTATAATTCTCCCCACCACAAGTCCTTTATGACACTAATAATACTTTTCATGTAAACCAGTCAAGAAAGAGGTGTGACAACTATATTCATATAATCATTCCACAAAAAGACATATTATTATCATCTAAACCATCCATTAAATAGAACTATCCAAAATGTATTGACTTCCTGGAAGAGCCTTAACTAGAGAGTCAATAATCATGACCAAATTCATAGTCAAAATCACTTCAGGTTTCATATCAAGGTCATACCAGTTCTAATAACAAGATTGTTTTGAAATATATTAATTATTTTCAAACAATGGAACAAATTACGGATCAATTTAACATATTGAGGATGGTAAAAATTGTATTCAACCTTACCAATCCATTCAACATCTTCAAACTTTCCCACATATCTCATTCCCATCATCCCCTATTTTGATATCCTTTAATGAACCAACAAGGAGAGTCTACTAAAAGCTCAATGTAATCAATAATGAAATACAACAGACATCAACGAAAATTCACAAAAAATATAGACTGTATCTGAGAAATTTCAATCCTATGAAGAATCATTTTAATGTTCATCATCATCTCTTATACCATCCTAGGTCGAATAAGGTATGATTCAACAATCATTGAACAAAAAAGTAGAAATTTACATGACTGGTTTGAATGATCTCATAAGGTTTAATTTTTATGAATAATTATTAGTTTTTCTTATAGGTAAACTCAAATATCCCTAAATATTAGTTCTATGTTCGTCCAATGTTAATGACAGAAGCACAAATAATATCCTCAATAAATTTTATAATAAATTCCTTTTAACTATCTACTGACGAATTGTATATTGTGATCAAAGTTTCATTGGATTTCATCACCACCATGATTACTCTCTAAAATAAATATATAAACTACAAAAAACAATTAAAAATGATAAATATAACTCCGTTCAACCTTGAAATATCCTATACATATATTTATATATTCTTTATTAGATAAAATTTTACGGTAATAAAAATTGGAACAAAGATTGATTATTTGGATAATCAATCTATCACTACCTAAATAAAATTATTTTCATGATATATAAACATAAACATAACAACAAATACCATCTATTTATTATCTCACTTAAAAAAATACATATGGAGGGGTAAATGAAAATAAGAAGGCTTCTTTTGTTAAAAAATAATATTCTAACATGTATGAAAATAATAGAAAAAATCTGGGATGTCCTATTCCATAACAAAAACCCAAAATCTAAACATCATCTCCTATAACAATTATTTAATTTATGGGTGAACCAATATCTATGAATGATGAAAATACCATATCTAAACATTTCTCAATAGAGACTAAATGACACAATGGTTCCTAAAGAAAGGGATACCATTAAATCATTAGGGCCATCTATCAATGGAATTACTACCATACATGGAATAAATAACACCTCATAACTCACCATAAATCTTCTTATACAAGATTATCATCATTGGAAGAGAGAATTTAAAATGAATAATAAAAAAATAAGCACGTATCGTCCTTCAGAAATCCATAATTCTTGTGAGAAAAGAGTGTTTTGAGATTATAATAATTTGATGATTCTTTAATTGATTAAGATTGTAGTATCTTGATAATATTATTAAAAAAACCTTAAACATCATTGGTTTTTCGGTTATTTTGTAATAAAAATATTTTAAATACTCCACACTTCACCACCAATAGAGATTCAAATATTTTTGCGAGAATATATAACTCAATTTCTTGTTATTGATGTAAGTGATAAAACATTCTCCCAAAATGTAGATATTCCCTCACATAATGGAATAAATCATAAATAGATGTTCAATTTCATATGATGAATTGTTATTCTCATGCTTCCCACGGGGATGAGAACCAAAATTCACTATGTGATCACCTTGCATTATCAGGTAGCGAAAACTTGAACACAACGCTTCGTATAAGACTGCATAGACTGACCAATTCCAGAGACAAATTAGCAGTAAGGATATAGTCAAATTAATCTTTAACATTTCAATGGATTCCCACTGCTATGAATCCCAAATGAACTCCAATCTCTTCCAAGTGATATTATTCTTCAATTACGCCAAAATATAATTTTTTAAAATATATGGTAAAAACATATTAATCCTCATATATTATAAATATAAAATGAAATCCACAATACCTCCCATGAAAATAAAACTTTAATCTTCTCAAAATAATGTAATATTTCATGATCCATAACCACATTCCCCAAAAATTTCACTTCATGAATCTAGAATTGGGACAAATGCATTTTCAAATAAATTTATTGATTCCTCAATATATCCAAAAAACCTATGAATGAAACATATTAAGATCAATGGTTAGACCAGATGGAATAACATGATATTTATATTGGATGCAATAATCATAAAAGGAATCATTAATATATCAAACTTCTTGAACCAATGTTGATAATAAATAAACCAAATATCAATATTTTATAAATAATTATACACATAAATTTGATCAATGAAATCATAAATGCAGAGGAATATATTATTATTAATGACCCTAAACTGAATTAAAGTTGTTAATTAACACAAAAATGAAGGGTTAATTCCACACTATTAATGAAAATAACAGGTGCTGATTAAGGAAACACAATAATTCAACTGTACCCCTTCGAAATGAAGTTATTTTAATGATTCATTATATCTTTCAGTTTAGCTAGTCCAATATTGTAGGAGGGAATATAATATACATGATTAAACAACATCAATTTTATTGTGAACTCCTCCTACATTTCGTGTTGTAGAAATAAATTTTTGAAAGAAACTATTTTGAAAACACCAAAAGTATAGAATTAAATTCAATGGAAGAGGATTCCTACTCCAATTCATCAATATATATTGATATCATCCTACCATGATCTAGATAAATTTCTTTTCATGGATGGACCTCAGGTTCAATTATCAATAAAAACATGACACTCTTAATAAGGGGATGTAATGAATACTTAGGGAAGATAATATTCTATATGATCTCTGTCAGAAACCAACCATTCCATCCCATGAATAATATCTAGATAAGTCATTTCAAGATCCAAAATGTCAGAATTGTTCTTCATCTATAAAAAATAAAATAAATTTAAGGGTTATTTGAGACCCTACTCTCTATTCATCTCTAAAGGTGTTGTAGTATTTAACCTTAAAGGCATTAAAACAATTAGAATTTGAAATAGGTCCATTGTATTGGTTGATTGAAAATAATGAGTGGAGTTAGTATAAAACAAAGAAGTTCTTATTGATGATGAAATAACTATGTCAACTGTTACTATTATAGGTCCCACATCAACTTCTAATAAAAATTAATCCTCTATATGTAGTGGATTCATGATATATTTGGCTAGAACCCCATTATTCATGAATCATCAAATTATGCATCATTTCTTCTTAACAAAGAAGAACCTATGACACTAATAGGGGAAGAAAAGACATGGAAAAACCAATGTAAATAACCTGAACATCCATATGATTTTCCTTCCTTTGATGCCAATATAGGTGAATTCTTTCAATTCCCAATATTTCCTTATCAAAAACAAGATAGTCTACAATTGATATCCAATTTAAATAATTTAGTGAAAATATGATGTTAAGGAGCACGAATATTTATTCACCAAGAGACCAATTTAACATTATCCTCCCCTTAAAGTGAGTGCTATAGATACCACTATTAGTAAGTGTAACTCTCATCAACCCCAACATTCCATCCGTGTAACATTACTCTATTAGATACATTTCCAAAATATAATAACAATATGTATGTTTTTTTATATTGAACTGATGTTGAATATCAAATAGAACACCCATGCAAAACCTTTACTCCTACTTTTTATCATTCCAAAATACCTCTTGTGAATATTGGGAATGTATATTATAATAATTAAAATGACGTTTCTCTATCCAAACGCCAAACCGAAGGTTAAAAACTCCATTAACATAGAGAATACCATTAGTACTAGGTATCATTCCTCCATAAAAATAGTCTTGTGGTCATTCCAATCCATGTTGTAATTCTTATATAGGAAAACTATAACATCAAACATTCTCTGACAAGGTCCTTCTGGATTGAATACAACACATTTAACGATAATGGAAGCTGAAATATTAGAGATATCATATATTTTTTTAAATCATCTCCTACAATTCCTACTCTTCTCTATGATCATTCCTTCCCTTTACTTACATTGAAATATAGCGATGGAACTATTATACTTTGCCTCTAATGTTATCCCTTTTCGGTTCCAACTGTACATAATGAGTGGGGATTGGTGTGAATACTTGTACTAATGCATGATCCATGTGCACATCTTCATATTTGAGGTTTTGGTCAAATAGAATTTTCACAGTCTATACTTCATTAGCATTACCATTTATATGTATATTAATTATAGCAATGGAAAACATGATATTATTGAACATCAATAGATAAAAAACAATCACCAGTGAGAAAAAACTATATAAGTAAATAATAAACTTACGAACATATATATAACTAATAAATGTTTGGAAAATTTCTTGAATTAGATCTAACAAAACATCAACGATATGATCTCAATATTTTTCAAGGTAACAGATGTCTCAATACAATAAGTAATGGGAAGGAAGGATCCCATAACACACCCCTTATGTTTTGACTACACCATATTCTCTCTATCAGGACACCCAGACCACTTACTGATATCCCTGAAGACACTCGACCTCATTTGATACTGATTTTGAATGAACTAACCTATAAAGAATGCTCAAATGGTGCCCAAATTCGTTCCAACACAACCAGAATTGTGCTTTTAAACCCTTAGGTATAGTAATTTTTTTATTCATAAAGAAACACGATTAAACAATTTATCCACAAAAATAATAATGAAAAATGAGAAAAAAAATTCACAAATAGTCTGTTTTCAAAAATAGAAACAAGGGTAATGAACCAAGAATCCACACATGAATCCATAAATATTATTGAACCCAATTATAAAATCATTTCATGATGCATTGTTTTCAAACAGACAACATCCTCTTCATGTGACAACAAACTCCCAAGGTCATACTATCCAGAACACCAACTACATTCAATCTATTTTTTCTTTTTTCCTAGACGTGAAAATAGGGAGTATATAACTCACTAAAGTAAAATTTTGTGTGTGACTAATTCAAGTCATGTAAGATCCCTAAAAAAATTTCATAAGTAAACCATATAAAATAAACCATGAATTCTAAACAATAAATAAATCATTGAATAGTTATCCTTTTACAATTGAATAAAAACACACTTTTTTAATCTTTTTATTGGAATCTATAAAACAAATAAAAAAGTTAATTTCCATTAAACCTTGAATGAGTGGGCCTTGAAATAAAATTTTTAGGAATAAATAATTTCATAAACATTGGAATGTATATTTAATTTTCAAAAATAAGTCTATGGTTATGAGTCTTATAGTTGGATTGATCAGAGCTCATGATTCCACACATTTGTATTGAAATACATCTGTTGGTGTGAAAATGTATATAGATGAAAATACATGGTGAAATATGAATTATTTCAATTTAATAAACTCTATAAATTCATTATTTTTATTTATAATAATAATAATAACTCCATTTCTATATATATCATGTACATTCCTAGAATGAAAATCCAAGTTCACCCACAAAACTAACCAGACTCCCATGTTCATTGTGGAAAAAATAATTAATAACATCATTTATATCAATTTAGTTTGACCATTCATCATCAAATAATCCAATAACCAATTTTCAAAACATTCAATTCATTTAAAAAACCTGCATAAAATTAAATTTTTATCAAAACTCACGGCCTTCAAAACTACTCATTTCATTAAAAATATATGAGATATTTAATGAATTTTTTTACCACGAATCAAAAAATAAGTTATTATTCAAATAATTTTTAAAATAAAATAATATATTTTGAAAGGAACGGTTTATTTTAAAATCCATTATCAAAGAGGTTCAACACACACCTTGCCATTTTGGAATCATTTTTCAAGGAACTCATTTCATTCTTTGAATCCAAGAAAAGAATACTTTTCAAATAAAAACTATTTCAATTGATATGAGTTGTAATATGAAATATCCAACATTAAGAAAAACATTTTCAATCAAGAAAAAAGGGATCTATAACAATTGAAAAAGATGGATCCAAAAATAATCACATTCAATAATCATGGAAAAAACCACTATTTGCAATGAATGAATATCCCTACAAAAAAATATGAATAGATCTATGAGGGATGAATTATATTTTATAAATGTAGGGATATTCAAAGAATATCCTAGACTACCTTATATCAAAAATATGTTTCAATAAATGAGATCAAATAATTTATTAGGGAGAAATATATTTACAAAATGCATTAAAACCCTCCATTGATATCACCCACAACTTGAGTAACTGCCCTAAAATTTGAATTGAATGGGCATGATTTTCAAATTCTGAAACATTGATAAACACAATATAGTGAAAAATTCCAGTAATTGTTAAAACTATCCAGAAATTCAACTTTGCTTGGGTGGGGACTTATTGGATGTGGTGGACATGTTTGTTAATAACAGGCCCCAACCTATAACATGCGTAGTGCTGGCATTTTATTCATTTTCTGTTACACAAAGGTGACAACTAGGTGAAACATGGCTTGGGCCAACCTGTGGTTTTTTGTGATTTGTATTTTAAGACCCAAAAAAATCACTTTTTAGTTACTCAGCTCTCTAAATGCAATCATAAGAAAATGTAACCAATAAAATGTTGAAAATAATACAGGGTATTCCAAAGAATATACTTGAAATGAATTTTCTAGATATTATAGTAAGCCTATTATGATTGTCTGATTTCAAAAATTATATACATTTTTTCAAATATAATTTATACAAGGGGAAAAATATATATATAATTCACATTGAAAATTTAATATAATTAATTATGTAAATGTTTATTATTGAATAAAATTACATTATTCTAATTACATAAAATAATTAAATGATTGTTAATTAATTAAATTGGATATATAGTCAACATATTTCCTAAAAATTATTAATCAATAGTTATTAATTTAATTATGAAATAATAATTTTAACACAAAAAAAATTATAAACCATAGCACACGTACCAATAAAATATGATTTCTTTGTTTCTAGACATTATATAATCAAAATATGTTTGATTATTAATTTTATTGAGTATAATATATATATATATATATATATTTCATAATATGTTTATTCTTATACATACATACCAAACCAATGACTTGGTCATAAAATTCGTATTTGAATAATGAAATTACTAGTATATATCATAGTTCATTTAGGATGTGTTTCATGTATCCTACGATATCCAATGAATCAAATGTATTACATAGAAATATATTCTAAAATATAGTGTGTTACATATAACATTTGGAAATGTTATAAAACATATTTTCATAAAACACAATAAATTTATAATTTTTTTTATTCTATAGTGTATGAATCATGAAAAAATTCATAACAATCCCAAAAAATATATTTCATTCAATTTATTACCATTAATAGATTTTGTAATGCATAAACCGGAGTCCAAATTAACTATAACATAGTATATCAGTAAAACCTCGATGTTAGTTAGCCATGTATAAATAATTCCAAGTAAATTATGAAAATTATAAAGTTTACACATGTATAAATATGTTCATTTGTTAACTATTGATTATAAAAAAACATAAAAAATAGTTTGTGAATAGTTTTATTTTACCTGCAATTCAGTTTAATCGGGCTTTCAAAACATATTTTAAAATTAATTTTTACCAATTTTCCAAAATGTAATTAATAAAATTTAAAAAGATTTTTAAATTGAAAAACCACATTTATCATAAGATAATTTTTTGGGTAACTTTATTAAAATATTAATTATTTAGTAAATAATTATAAAATTATCTAAGGGTGATCGTTTTGTAATTTAAGGTTCAATTATTCTGAAAATAAATATTTTTATTGAAAAATAACTTTTCATATAAATATTTTTCAAGGATAATTTTTTTTAAATTGATTTTAATGTCTAAATTAGATCAATGATAATATAAATTAACCAATTTTTTTCCATTTAAATCAATATCATGTTGAGTTTTGATATTAAATCCATCCATACATATTAGAAATATCTTTAGGAAAACCCTCTTTTTTGTCACATGTTCTTGTTTTGTTTTAAATATAGTTATTCCCCTTTTATAAATATAATTTGGAAAAATAAATTCTTATTAAAAATATAATAAATAATATTATCTAATATATTCAACATAAATTTTTACTACAACTAATAATGAAAATAGTATAAATTATTTACCAAAGAAAAATTACAAAAGTGATTACCAGGGTTTAAACTAAAAATATAACGATTAAAATGACATTAAAACATTCCTAAAATATATTTTATAGAAATATTTTGATTTATTTTTTTTTTAATTATTTTTAATATAAACTATTTTACCCTTATATCATGTAAAAACATGGGTACACCTTTTTGTTTTCAAAAATTATATGTGTGCCAATCACCCAACTTATAAAAGGCCACCCCATATCCTCTCTCATTCACACATAATAATAATTTTGGATATGAAAAGGTGATACAAAATCACTTCAAATTATCCATACCCTCGTAAAAAAATCCAAATTTTGGTCCAAATTACAATTTATAAGTAATTTTTGTATAATCCAAAAGGGGTGGTCAGAAAAGAGGTTAAATTACAATCTATGTGACATTATTTTTTTCTTCACCCACCACCATAAAATAATATTCATTGATTATTATATAATAACAAATTGTCTATAATATAATAAGAATTTTTATGTTAATCTTGTGACATATATCCTTATCACGTTCCCTTAATTGATAAACAATAACATCAGTTGTGTATACAACCGACTACCACCTTGTGAACCGATTTGAAATGTTTTCAATCAAAAACTATCAAGGATGGGTATTATGGAGAATATAAATTATATAAATGATATTTATATCATTTTTATACCTCTTAATTAATCATATTATGTATCAAATTTTACATTCCATTCCATTTGGGATAAGATTTCATCGCTCGTTTGTACATCGAACTACCACCTCCTTAAGAGATCTCATTCGTTTTCAACTAAATCGTTACATGGAAGGTAAAACGGATACATTAAAGAAATATAAGAGATATATAAGAGATATATATGATATTAATTATATATTTATACTTCTTAAAATAAAAAAATATCATTTTTTTAACCTTTTTACATTATAAAAGATGATTACATCATTCTATTATGTGTGGACTGTCACCGTTCTCAAGTGATGTCACTCTATTTTAATCAAAATTTAAATGGAAAAAATATATGTGATAATTTTAACGCATAATATAGAATTTGTTATATTTTTATTAATATTTGACGATAAATTATTACTAACATAATTCATATATAGATTTTTGAAAAGTAATAATTTTTAGATCTGTACGTACAACATATCATCTCAATGATCCTAATATACCTAATACTTAAAAACATTCATGATTTTTACTAAAAGTATAAATTATCAAAAAATATGATAATTTTATTATTATTATTATTATTTATATGTTGAAATAATGACCTGTTAGACCAACAGTCAACCTAGAGAAGTCATTTTTGATATAAAATGTAAATATTATTGAAACACGTGATGTAAACCTCATTGATTAAGTAATAATATATTACCTGGGAATTAGTAAAATTAATTGAATAATATTATTTAATATGGTTATTAAGAAAGAAAGTAAATAATTTTTTATTATTATTCATGATGATAAATATCATACATGACGAGTTAGACTCAAGGTAAGGGACATCATATAAATTTTCTCTTATTCAGGCATACTGTAATGTTAAATAAATAATTTATTTTATATGATATATAAATTTACACTTTTAAAATTAATATCATGATTATTTAATAATTCATGTTACTTAATGTATACGTTTGAATTATTTTATCCTATGAAATTTTACATGAAAATTCACAAGGGGTAAAAAATTTCAGAACATGATTTATTTAACTTGGGTTATAATACTCTTTTATTATTGTTGATATTTCATAATTATGTTCATAATTTAATTTTAATTTATTTTATTTTATTTACATTTTTAATGTGGAATTAAATTTTATATACGCAATCAATTCACTCATTAATTCTCACTTCAATGTTTGGATCATTGTATAAGGGTTTATTTCACAATCTCATTTTAATTGAGATTGTTTGTTCTTGAATTTCCATTAAACGAAATTATTTTATTATTTGATAATAAATACTTTTTATTTTCTTCCCATTTTTTATTCATTATTTTAAAATTAATAGTACCATTTCCCCAATTTTTTATACAAAAAATAATTGAAAAAATATTGTTAGTAAAATTTGACTACATTTCTAACTTTGATCATAAATGATTTTTATTTAAAAACATTTATTTCAAAAATATTATTAAAATATGTTTTCTATATTGTTCAATATAACTTTCTAAGTACTTTTTTACCCATTTTTTCACATTCATTACTATTTATTTAAAGGAATATTCATCGAATTTTCCAAACAACGCCTATTTTTCATTTACAAATGAAGTGAATATAATATTTGTATTATAATGTATGGAATGAAAGGAAAACCCTACCATCAAAACCAGAAAATGTTTAAAATATTACTTTATATATTTCAAATGTTAATTTTAGAGAAATTGATGATAAATATTTTTTAACATTTAGTTCTAAAAGGTTATTTTTAAATTGGAAAGGATATTTTCCACGAAAACATTTGTAAACTTATTTTTTTTATAATTCTATTCATCAATATAAACCCTCATTATTTCACTTATAATAAACAGGGGATATATTATATTGAAACCAATATAATTCATTATAAGGTTGTTTTGTTATTATTTTGAACCTGTAGATTAATGAAATTCACTTCCCTGATACATTATTGTAGTTCTTATCTTTCCCATGAAATATTATCATTCTTATTATCATTATATATTAAAATTATTCTAAATATCCATATTTTTTATCATATTTATGTTTATTTATTAAACAATATCTCATATCTATATACGGAATTGTACATTGAAATTTATTTTATTTTATGGGGAGATATTGACTCTATGTACTCATTATTCAATACAAATATCTAAAGGTATGGCATATTGATTATGAATTAAATTGGGTATTCAATTAATTTTTAATTCATTTTACATGAAAACACTTATGGTACCCAATTATAGAAAACCCCTCGATGCATTAGTAGTATAATAAGATGAAATAGTTGGATAAATTTAGTTAAATGGCTTTTATAGTGTATACTTGCCCATAAATTTAATATAATCTTGTGAAGAGACTTTATAGAAGAGGTACCATTTTCATGTGACCATGATTCCCAATAATTAAACATTTTCTACATTAGTAATTTAATTATTATTTTCCATGATATTTTCAAACTGATATTATCTTTCGATGCATTTTATTTCCGTTTTATTGAATAAATAGACCATATTTAATTTATTTACATTGAAATATTTATTTTTCCTTATCTTATTGTGATATTCATGTTATTTAAATGGAATTTCTGTTCAGTTAATTAATTTTCCATTATGATTGTATTTATTGATTCCTAATATATTTTTCTATAATTTACCCTTACTATGAATGTGATCTCACCCTTATTCTGTTACTTTTCTAATAAATCCTTTATGTGTTTTATTATTTATATGAAAGGATTTTATAGAGGGAATGATTTTATTATAAAAAATAATGTTTTATGTTTTTTTCCAAGGTAATTTTTGAATCACTTGTGTTTCTACTTTAACAAGAATACTAAACAATTAACTACTATTGGATGTAACTCCTTGTATATTATTCTAATATAATAATGAAAACACCAGTTATGGGATACTAGATTTTGTTTCCTTATAGTTGGTATCAATGGGTGGTTTAGTTTAATCTTAGGGAGATAGATTTTTAAAATCAGTGATTAAGTAAAAATACACTATGATACTAATTTGATGATAATTTTAGAATAATATCCTATGGTCTTTTTATGTAAGTCATTATGAGGGGTTTCCTTGAAATATATCCGAATTTGGGTTTTATAAAATTAAGTTGATCTAGAACATATTAAACTTGTGGAAATATTTTTGAAAAGGGTGAATTGGTCTTGAATTTATCATCTCATGGGGAATTAAAATGGACCTTAAAATTCATCTATTTTTACAGACCAAATTTATATGATTAAGATAATTCATATTTTCATTAAAAATATTTATGAAGGATTTTAGTAAATGATGAAAATGATTAACCTTTCTTAAGACTATGGTGTCTCAGATTGAAAATAACGTGTCATTATATATGCATCCTATAAAATATTTTATGGTTTTTCCTAATAATATTGTTATTTATCAAAATATTTTTTTTAACTTTAATCACTAGATAAACCCTAAATTAATCATGTCCCCATTTAACATGATGGACAATATAGTAAATATGAGAAACCCAATAAGATGATGATAAGATTAAAATATATATTGATTATGAAATATTCGTTATCCTGAAATATGATTATAATCCTACAGCATAAACTTATCATGGACTTAAAAAAATAAGAGAAGGATAATGTTTTAACAGTTCTCGATTGGTGGAGACCTTTGAGGATAGAATGATCCATTTAAATCATGTGATAAATATAGAAAGAGTCAACTAGGATTGTGTCTCAAAGGAATGGGAAAATGATTTCATAATGAAAATGAAATTAATAATGAAGATAATTTTTGTGGAAAAATGAATAGAATGATGTAACGAAATAAATCACATCCATGGGATCCATTTATAGTTCATAGACCTAAATGTAGGGAACTAGATCATCATATTATTCAATTACCTCTTCTAATGATTAACCTCTATACAATTGAATCATTTATGTAGATATAAAAAGAATGAATAATATGTGTACTTTTATTAAATAATCAAATTTTTGATGTTTTTCTACCAAAGTTATTTTGGTTATAATAATTTTAAATATTTAAAGGATTGTGTAAATTTTAAAAGAATATATTTCTTAGTTAACATTTGATTTATGTATAATCTCATGGGTTATTAGTTTAAGTATTTTCATAAGATCAAATTATATGTTAGAACCTAGTTTTTTCTGTGAAAGACTTTGGAATATTCTTGATGATCTTCCAGAGCAATGCCTTCAAACGGTGTGGGATTCCAAGCCCCGGTGTGGCCGAAATTATGTTTTCAGTGAGTTCACACTTGGAACACCAAATAAAAGGGTTAACTCATAAACGGAGTTTTAGATGAGAGATCTGTGTGAACGTATGGGTCCATAATGGGGTTTTCACCCTAGGAACGACAAAATAATTGTCGGCGCGGGACGTTTGGACCCCTCACTCGCTATCAGAGCATTAAACGGATAAATTAAATAATTAATTTATTCATTTAATGACTTAACTCGAGTATCTCTTAAATGGTGGCTCGTATTGGAAAACTAAGGGCACCGTTGAGTTCAGAGTGTGTTGTTTAACCTAGGAGGGTGTATGTTTTGCGGGCGCGGGCCGTTTATGAAAAATGGCCCCAGGGGTATTTTTGTAATTTAGCGGACTGAGGCGTTGAGTTTAATTACATTCAAACAGAAGATCAGAATCAAATTCCAAGAACAAATTTTTGCTCGGTAGGTGGTGTTTACCCTAGGGGGAGCTTAATCTTGACCGCGCCGGAGGTTTTGGACGTGGGTGTTTTTGGCATCAGGACATTTAATTAAATAGTTATTTTATTAAAACTCTCCTCTCCTCCTATCTCTATCTCATTTCTTACCCTGGTGAAGCTCCCCATCAACCTATCCTCTCCTTATCCTCCTCCTCCAATCTAGTGAGGTAGCTCTGGTGAGTCGTGGCAACTCTGGAGGTCCGTCCGCGAAGTGACGGGCGAAGCCCAAGAGGTAGGATTTGTTGCGGTTTCAATTTTTATTCCCGCACCTACATTGTGTACGATTATATGCATCAATTTATTGTTTGATGCTATAAAAAATACCATAATATCGTAGTACATTTTATTCTCTTTCTAATGCATCTTTCGGATTTCAATTCCGAGTCCCAAGCTGCCCACAGCGGTCCAGCAATGTATGCGGGTTTTTCAGGTGTTTGGAGTTTTCTGGCCGGTTTTGAGGGTTCCGACAGTCCGAGGTGCGGTGGTGTGGTTAATGGTGGTGGTGGAACCGCTCCAGGTTGAGGCGGAGTCTCGGTAGCGGGGCAACATGGGCGGTCGGTGGCTAGTGTAGTGGTGGAGAAGCCGCAGATGCGGATGTGGGCGCGACGGCGGGCGTCAGTGGGGGCAGTGGCTCCTTCAGGCGACACGGATCCGGCCGCTCGGTCGGTCGTCGCGACAAAACCGGGTTCGTCGTAACCCCGGGGGAGGAAAGGACCCGTGACTCACGGGTCCACTCAGAAAATCCGGACATGCCGATCCGGTCCGGGCGTGGATGGGCGGTTTGCGTGGTGAACCGCAAACCAAAGGTTCAGGGAGTGGTGGGCCGACCGAACCAGCCTGGCCCACCCCGTTTCGGCCCGTTCAAATTTTAAATTGACCTTAATCACAAACTAGGGGTCTGATTCACGTGCGTTCTGCGGCAATGCATTCTGGTCATTGAGAAGAATGTTTTGATATGGTTTGAAGAATATTTAATTCCAGAAATGAGGGGCCTCGGTGGCGCGACATGTACTTTAAGTGAATTGGAGATTTTCCGTGGATCTTGTTTTGGATGGAGTGGACGTGTCCGACATCCGTTTTGTGTGCCTTCAGTTGATTTGGAACCCTAGAATCGAGGCAGAGCATTCTAGTGTGGTTTCAGGCATTGAGGCCGAAGTTGAGGCATGGTCCTCACGGCCCGTCTTTCGAGCTGCATGCAGCGTTTCACAACTTTTTCATCGGGCGTCCGTTTGGGGCGTGAAAGTAGTCAATTATGGATGTTTTTTCGAGGGGATTGCATTGTTGAAATCCACCCACTCTAATTCGGCATGATGGTGAGGGTCCTATGAGGGTTGTTTGGGTGTTGATGGTTATTTTCCATCTCTATCACCGGGTGACCGTTTTGGAAAAGTGAATAGTCCATCATGTGTACTTTTTAGAGAGGATCACAATGGTATGATCCGTTCGTTTTGTTTCAGGACAAGGATGTGGGTCCCACATGGCACCGCTCATGTGTGGTGCGCCGGAATGCATCTGTTTTTCTCGGATATCTATTGCACTCATGTTAGCAGTCTTTTTGTTGTTTTTTCCTGAGGGGATCGCAGTGGAACGATGCGCTCGACCATTTTCGGGGTCGAGGCCCGGGTTCACGCGACGTCCTTCGGGCGTAAAGCAGTGTCAATGACTTTTCATCGGATATCTGTTTAGGCGAGTAAGTAGTCTATCTCCAATGTTTTTCCATGAGGATTACATCTGTACGGTCTGTTTGGTCATACAGATCCTCTTGCACGATCTTATTAAATGGGGAAATGGGAACGTGCCCTGGTGGCGGTTATTCTACCTCGTTTATAGCAGACCCTTTGCGTGTGATCGCTTTCATTCTTGGTAGAGTTTATTAATTCTTGAAGGGATGTTGTCAGTCGTGCCTCGGTCGAGGCAGTGGCAAGTTGGAGTTGTTACATTACTACTTCGCTTTGACGTTGGGTGTTGTGTGCACGACAACCTTTGGGCTGGAACGTGGAATACACTGGGAGTAAATGGAAATTATTGGAGGTACATGTGGTTGTTAGTACCTGATAACGTTTGTGAGTTCGGTAGGGGTTGAATTGGTTCCACACGTCGTGTGGGACCCATGTGCATGTCGTCTTCTGTTTTATGTTATTTTGACCTCTTGCGATGTAGTGGGTTCCTCTGTTCTTGTTTGTTGAATAGCATGGTTGAGTCTCCCCCTGGCATAGTGCTCGTTTTCTTGACTAGCAGGGTTGATTTTTCCCCCTGGTTCTGTTCTCGATGGTTTTGGTTAGCAGAGATGGTTTGGTTCCTCTGTTTCTTCGGTTGTGGGGGGATTCAGTATCGTGCCCCTTTCACTGGACTGCGGCACTATTTGCGACTACGTGTTCTCGTACACCTTGGGTGTTTTCCCACATTATGGGATCAGTTGTCTCTGTTCACTTCGACAGTGACTCCACGGATTGGAGCGTGATCACCTTGAGAGGCCTAGGGAGTTTCTCCCGTTACACCATGTTCCCTGGTAGAGTTATTTTGGATTCGGTGTGACAAACACTTTACGTGGGCACCAATCCTCTACCCAGGAGGTTGATTACAGTTGGGTTGAGGTTGTTTCTCGTAGGCCTGAGGTTGTTTCCAGTAGGGCTGAGGTTGTTTCGAGAAGAGCTCGCTACTGTACCATCCAGCTGGGATAGCCATTACAACGGTGTTCACCGAGCAGTACCATCCAGCAGGGATGGCTAGAGTGGTTCCTGTTTTACCTCTAGTAGGGCTGTACAGTGGTCCCAGATGCAGGGCTTACCTTCAGCTGGACCGGGCAGTTGTCCCCAATGCCGGGCTTACCTCCAGCTGGGCTGGGTAGTGGTCCCTGATGTCGGGCTTACCTACGGCTGGGCTGGGCAATGGTCCCCGATGCCGGGTTACATCCCGCTGGGCTGGGCAGTGGTCTCGTCGATGAATTTAGCTGCGTGTCCCTTTAGTGGATCACCCTGTTATGGGACTGTGCAGTGTGGCACCCATAGACTCTTGCCAGTTCTTCCTATAGTGGGAACCCATCGAATTTTTGGGACCCTCCAGCGGGGCTAGGCAGGGGGTCGACTGTCGACTTTGAGGAGAAATCTCGACTGCAGGACAATGACGAGTTGTGGTTTGACATTCCCTTAGTACTCTCATGTGCGAGGAGTATTTCCCCCACCAAGATGTGTTTTTGTGACGCGACGAAAACTGTGCGGGAAAGTTAGTGCCACCCAAATAGAATAATGTCGAGGTGTGGTAGTTTAATCCCCTTGACTAGTAGTTCGGGGCAGACGTGCGGGATGTGGGGCATCAATAGTGTGTACTTCTGGGACTGTTGGTGACTCACTTTTCATGGGCTGAGCTTCTGGATGGAGATCCCCTTTCGAACTTGTTCAGGAATCTTGATTGAGCATATGTATTTGTATATACATGGTTACAATACCCACTTCTTGGGTTTGGTTACTCTCCTTCCAGAAGAGGCGAAGACACACGAGGTATGCAATGTGCTTTCCGTTTCTAGCTTCTCGTGTTTGGACAAGTATACTCTCCTGCTATAGGTAGCGAAGACTCGATGCGAAGTTAATCTTCTCACTGTTTCCAGCTCCTTATGTCTGGACGTGTCTACATTCCTTCCTCTTATTGAGTTGAGCAGGACTCTTTATTGTACTCTTTACTACACTCTCTGTTTTACTATTGTTCTACTCCCTGTTCAATCTACTTCTCACCCTTCGGTACCTCTTTTGTTTCTCCCTGGAGCCATCGAGGTATCCTACTGAGTATTTTTATACTCACCCCTGCTTGGGCTTTTCCCGCACTTGGTGTGCCCTTCCGGACAACAGACAGGTGGAGCGTGACTTCCGAGGAGCATAGGAGGTTGGGAGCTTAGACCACGTGTGATGATTGGAGTCAGGTTCTAGGTGGGGTACCGTTCCAGCTGTTTCTTTTTTTTAACTGTTTTCGGGTTGTGGCACTTTTTTGGTTGGGCATGTGTTTTTCCCCTTTTCTTTTTAGTTTACTTTTAGCGCTTTCTTTGTACTTTTAAAGGTCAATGCACATTCGGTGGTTTATATATATAGCAGCTGCACTTTACACTGCTTTCCTTTTATTTTACTCTGCAGTTCTGCATTGAGTGTGCTGCATGTGTGTATGTGGAGGTAATTAGGAAAATGCATCCCCGAGTTTTGGTGCCATCTGCACTAGTCGCCAGCCCCTACCCTATGGAGGCGGGCTTGGGGTAGTTGCGGCTCGAGCCTAGTTAGGGTTGGTTCATGACATTATATAACACCCATTTTTGGTTTAATGTGATGATATTTTACAAATAATAAGTTTGTTTTTTGTAAATCCTTAATGGAAGTACAACCAATTGGTTTAGTATATGAAATAGTTATTTGAGGAAGTATGCGTTTACCTTTTTGGGATATTATATTCCGCGTTTTAGGAAAAATATGGTTTTATCCTATATTTAATATTGTATTAATTATGTTTAATCACAATTTTTTATTATTATTATAATCATATTAATATTGTTTTAGAAAAAGGACAACACAGATATCAGGTTTCAACCTGTTGTGTTCGAAAATTCCATTAGGATTCTAACAACAATAGTACGATTATAAGGGATTAATAACTACCACTAGCCAACATGATTTTTTGGTAAATATGTTACATTTTTAGTAAAACTAGATTATATGTAAATATTAATGACTAATTAATGGGTTTAATATTGAGTTGTACTGATTAAGATATCAAATTGGATAACATGTGCAAACCATATTGGTTTTGGAAAATAGTTTGTGACAGAAAAAAGTCATGTCACTCTTTTATGGATTTTTTGATCCATTTAAAGTGAATTTTATTGATATAAGAAACAAATAATTTTTTGATATTCATTTTTAAGAGTGGGAGATGAATTGGTAATTGATCAAATCACTAAAAAAAGATGAAATCCTGCTTATGAAATAAAATGTATTATGTAACTTTATTTCTATACATTCCTATACAGTAATAGAGTTTCTAAATCATAGTAAAATAATGTAGTAAAAATTTTATCCAATATATATATATAATGATCAAATATACTATTAAATCATCAAGTATTTATGGTTTTTAGGTCCTCGAAATTCAATTTAAAATGTAATTTCTTATAATTAATGATATCTACCATTCTATAAAATTATTTATCCTTTTATTTCATATACAAATATTAATTTTCCATCAATGTTCCCCTACAATGTAAATTGTAATTTATTTATTACAAATGTACTTTTTTTAAATCCATTTATCTATTTTCAATATAATATTTTAAACCCTTTTTACGTTGTGGTATTTTAAAAAGTATTTTTTTAATATCAAACCATTATTTTCTAATCATAAGTTAAAATCGAGAGGATACAATTTATTTAAGGTGTGGAGAATGTATCAACACGAAATTATGAAAGAATAAAATTGTATTTTTATATATATGTGACACCAAAACCCAATCATAATCAACTCGTCAATCTTTTTTTTTAAAATTAAATCACTTTAGTAGCTTTAAGATGCCATAACCATGAGTTTAAATGAATTGTAAGATAGTATACCATTATAAAGTAGATACTAAATAAGTTGGTATAAATTTAATAAATAAATTATGAAAATTATATGGTTTAAACTTTTGGAAAAAAATTATTTTTTTATCGATTGATTAGAAATTAAATGAAAACTATTTAAAATAATTAAAAAAGATTTCTAAGAAACAATATTTTTTCTAAAGGATGGTTCTGTCAACAAATTAAGACATACATTATAAATCTTTTTTCAAAAACATAAAAATATATTTTAGAAAATTATCATAATTTTTTAAATCACCATGTCAAAATTATATTAGGTTGGAAAATTTTTTATTTTTTTAAAATGTAAATATTTTCTTAGAAAAAATATAATAATAATATTTTTGGAAACTGCCTATTTTTAAATAATTTACATGGTTGAAATATATATTAAATTATAATTAAATATAATTTAGATCAATTATAAATAATTTTACTCATTTAGTTATTTTTAATAAATTTTATATTGACTTTTTTTATTAAAACTGTCAATACTTATGAAAATCTGCCTCATGAAAACGCACTTTTAAATCAAATCTCTGAGTTATATTTTGAATTTAATTTTTCTACATATATAAATTTAAGTTGGTAAAAATGATTCCAAATTTTGATTACGAATAATTTATATTTTATAATAAGGAAAACATAATATTTGACCATTATTGTCATTGAAAACAATAAAAATTAATTACCACAGTTGGGGTAAAATTGGGTTTACTAGGGGTTAAAATATAAAGAAAATGTTTAACATGACTAAAAAAATTTTTGGGATATATTTTATGGTCATATTATAATAATATTTTCTTAGACTAAAAAACTTCATTTTATGAGCCTATTGGGAGTTATGAAATGTTGGTACACCTTTTTATTTTTAAAAATTACATGTGTACTACTCACCTATCATATAAATGGCCACCCCTCTCTTATCTTCTTCACACCTTCAACGTCTTTTTATATGGTCATTTACTACCCAAAAAACATCTCAAATTCAGTAACCTAATAATATAATCATTTTTTGGTAATAAAGACATCCTTGTAATACATTAGATATAATCATAAAGAGGTAGTCCATGAAGTGGAAAATTTATTAACTATGTGTTTTAAATTTATTTTCTCTTCACAATAATTAAAATAGTAAAATTTTATGGTAAGATAGAAAAAATATTTTTTAAAATATACCAATATTTTTTTATTTTATCAAATTTAAATATACCCATATTTTTTCTCTCAAATTGGGAATGATAGAATCGCTTGTGTGTACGGTGGACTGCTTCCACTCTAACTGATGTAAAAAATTTTCCATTATTTCCTCTCATATTTGGTTATGATGATGGATATAATCCATATATATGGTAATTGAAAACAATACCTATGGAATGGTTATGTCTTATAGAAATTGTTTACATTCTATTCTATAGGGGATACAATAACATCGATCGTATGTACAACGAACTACTGCTATGAGAATCAATTTGATTCGTTTTTCACTAATGAATTACATGAAACATTAAAAGGATAAATTTAAAGAATATATGTGATTTAAATGAAATATTTATTATATTCATGAAATACGATTTAATTTTAAATGATAATATATCCTTATATTTCTATCCATACTCACTAAAAGATGATAATGTCGTTCGTGTACCTGTGGACTTCTCCCTTTACGAAGTGGTGTAACTCTCTTTTCATCAATACACCACATGGATTATATATGTACGTATATTTAAATAAATAAGATTTTATTTTGGGTATTATTATTCGTCATTAATTATAAAATTTTCTTTCCTACATTCTGTAATGATTCTTTAAAATTGGAAAAGTTTCTCATGCATACGTATTACCTACCATTTCCATGATCATAACATACTTAATTTATCAATAAAATATTTCACCATTGCTATTAAAATTATAATTTATTTTTAAAAATAAAAAAAAACATTATTTTTCAAGATTTGTAAAAATAATGAACTTTTAGACTAATAGTGAACCCACTGAAGTCATTCTTGACACATAAGTCAAATATCATCAAAACACCCAACAAAAAATTAATTAATTATGTAATTTTATATAGAATGTTATTAATTTAAATAAAATTAATAATAAATTTGAAAATTGTTATTATGATAATAAAAAAATTCTTATGTTTATTATTCAAGAATATAAAGAATATTCATGATGAGTTACACTCAAGGTAAAGAAATATGTATCAATTTCCCTTCATTGAGGCATATTATAATTATATGAACTGAAATTTTTTATGTGGTGTATTATCGAAACATTTGTAAAATAATATCACGATTATTAAATAATTCACTATATTTTATGTTAAAATTTGAATTATTTCATGTATGCGGATTTGAGATGAAAATTATAAAGGTGTGAAGAAATTCATAACATGATTTTTTTTCATTGGGTTATACAACACTTTTGTTAAATAAAATATTATAAGATTATATGTGTAATAATGTTTGAAAATATATTATTTTTTTAAATTGTTTTCAATGGAATTAAATTTTATACGTGTAATAGATTCATTGGTTAATTCTGAATTCAACATTATGATAATGGTACGAAATTATTTCACAATCTCATTTTAATGGGAATTCATTATACGTGAATTTACATTGAATGAAATTATTTGAATGTTGGATAATAAAACCCATTAATTTTATTCCAATTTGGAGACTCATGATTTTTTCATGCAATATTAACATTTTTACACTCCTTGGTATTGAAAATATATGAGAAAAGGTTATTATTAAAATATGACTTTATTTATCTCTTTGTTTAAAAATAATATTTATTCCAGAACCATTTTTTCAAAAATGTTTTTATAATTATTAAAAATGTTCTATTATATATATTTTTACATATTTTAAAATGTTATATATGTTTTTTTAATGAAATCATCATTTATTTTTATAAAAAATATTTGTTTTTAATTTAATAAAAAAATTTAAGGACACATTGACTAAATGGGTAAAACATGTACATAATTTCTTTCATTAAAGAAAAATAAATTATTTAAATCTTCCGTTATAATTTTCAAAGATTTTTTTCTAACTATTTTCTTTATTGTTTTTTGAAATTTTACTTTTATTTGTTTATTTTAAAAATTAAAATGATAACTTCTCTAAGGATGTGTTTAAATATATTTTCATAGTAATTATTTTTTTCAATGAATGAAATATTTATTTTTCTTATACTCTACAAGGGATATGTTTTATTAAAAGCAAATTATTATTTCTATGGATTATTTTTGATTATTTATACCAATGATAGTATTCAAATTCACTCGAATAATTCATTTTTTAGTCATTAACATTATATGAAATATTAAATATCATGTGATCATTGTACATAATATTTAACCTAAATATCAAATATTCTTATTTAATAAACTGTACCTTATTTGATCAAATAAAATTTTACAATGAAAATCATTTGATTACACGGGGAAATATGGATAATTTATATTATTTTTTTCAATATGTTTATTTAATGGTAAAACATACTATTCGATAGTTGAATTATTTATTTAGTATCAAATTAATGATTTGTAAAGAATATATGAGTGAATACTTATTATAGATAGCCCCAATATGTATCAATATTATCCCTATACGAATCAATTGCAAAACCATAGTTAAATGTGTATATCTTCTATACCTACCAATATGTTATAGACTACCTTTTTAATGGACTTGAATGTAGAGGTACCATCATCCTAAGATCATTATCATCCTATATATATGAATTTCATTTATTGAGAATTTAGTTATTTTTATCCATTCAATTTTCAAAATTATATTTTCTATTATTTCAATTCCTTATATATTTATTTATTAAATGTAATTTTTTTTCTGTTACATACCTTTCCATAATTATTATTCCCTATATTATTATCTACGATATTTTCATAATGATTTTATTTCTAAATTAATTTTTTTCATTTTTTTATTAAAGTAAATTTATTTCTAGTTATTTAACTTTATATATTGATTATGAATTATCTTGTCATGATATTCATGTTATTTAAATAGATTTTGTGTTTGGTTATTTACCTTTCCATACTGATTATAATTATTGATTCATGATTGCTTCTGATGTAATTAACCCCTATATAGAATTTTTTTCCATCCTTATATTATTTCCTTTCCAAATATTCCATGAAGTGTACTCTAATTGATGTATTGGGATATCATTGTGGGAATAACATTGTTATAAATTTTTAGTAATTTGTGATTTCAAATATAAATTGGTAATCATGTATGTATCTAGTTTACTTGGGCTACTATACTATTTAGTATTTTTGGAGATGATTCCTTGTATATTATTAAAAGATATTAAAGAAGATACAGACCTTGGATTACTAGATTTGGGGTCATTAGGTTTCTTATGATGGGTTATTTCTGATAAATTGAATGATTTGATTATATATGAAACTCATATGAATTGATGATGAAAGATGAGGTATTATATCTTAATCCAATAATATTGTTATGGTTTTATATATCTTAAGATAATATAGTGTGGGAATAAATATATTTTTAAACAAAATAAATGGTGTAAATAATTATAAATTATTAAAAACTAAATCACTGGAATACATGGATTTTTTCACAAATATTTACCAATGGAAATACATGGGTTTGTTCAGAAATTTTTCTTATTCTTATGTTTGGGCCATTTATCTTATTTGTTTATTACTAATATATTAAAAAAAAATTGGTAGATGTGGAAACTCAAGAGGGTGAATTGAGTTCATAATTAAAATTTATGTTATGAATTTTATGATAAATCCCCCAATCTGAAATAGCCCAATTAATTTAGGCAGTATATATGTAAATGTTTAATTGGTCAAAAAGTCTCTAAATGCCTAATTAGTCATCACGTGAATATTTATAGGAACACTTGTCTATCTTTTGAAACAAGATAGTTGAATTAAACACCAATACATACCAAACAAAACTAACTATTAGAGTCGAATTACAATAGTTTTCAATTTTTGAAATTATAAGCAGTGGAAAATTGAAAAACAGAGAATTCAAAAGTAAAATACACACAAGGATTGAACAAGAGTTTCAGTCCCAATTTGAGACATAATTCTCTTAAATTGGTGATCAACTTCCACCAAGAATATTATATTTAAAAATTGATATACAGTCTGTATCAGGCTTTACAATAGTTTTCTCAAACTATCACAGTCTCATACCCTATACCAGAGTTCTTTATTGAAAAAAAAAACAATGCCACACATGACCTCTTATACTGTTTTATGTTGGAAAAAAATTGTATGTAATTTTTAGTGTGAGGATTTTCAGTATACACCAATTTAATCACTAGATACATTGTGTGTAATAAAAAAACACTGCATAGAAATTTAAAATATATAAAACAATAGAGATAACATTATAAGGATTTATTTTCAAAGTTTCTATATGTTTTAAGTTAATATTTAGACTCCTTAGTGTAATTAAATTTCAGTTTGAGACCTTCTCTAGAAGTTGTCTACAAAACAGAGTGTCGCAACTTCATGTTCTAGCATCTAATAATTGATGTGTTTAGTTTATTTTTTTAAAATATATTATATGATGTGCAGTGAGGAATCCTTGAATTTTTTCATCCAAAGGATCTTCTTGAATCTCTAGAGTTCAAAAATTAGGTATTGGTGTGTTCTCCTCGTTCATTAGGTCCTTTGGGTAATGTCTATCTATCTCTCTCTACCTTGCCTTCTCTATCTCGATCTGCTATTTTATTCTTGAGGTTCAACAATAATATTGATCAATCCATGTATGGTCTTCATTGTTCCTCGTACAATCAAGAGATTCAGACTCCAGATATTTCTATAAAAAACATTAATTATTATTTAATTATTTAATTTTACCAAATATTAATGTTTGAATAATCTTAAAAAAATATACAAAGTACATTGAAGAAGGGTAAATGTATTTGTAGACTTGTTGAGGTATCCTTCTCAATGATAGGATTCATCGGTAAAATTATTAGTTGTAGCCTTTAGTATTATTATCAGAGGTAGCCTTGAAACAATAAGTTCATCAGTGGTATCCATGCAACGGTATGCTCATCAGCAAAACATTTCTATGGTAAGTAATTAGCGGTGACTTGAATACACTTATAGTTATAGGATTCCCATCCTTGAACTTATACTAGTAATCACTCATAGTAACCTCTATCTGTAACTTATAGCATCATCCTCTAGTGATAAACTCTAGTGGTAACCTCTAGCAGTAACCTCAACCGGTGACTTAAACAGATGGATTTTAATAGACCATCATACCAGTGACCTTTTACATAAAAAATGTTTCACTGTAAACTCAACCAAGATTGTTGTGAAATTTAATGTTCATAATTATAACCATATAAAAACTATAAACACTAAATAAACATGATTATCATATATTTGAATCATTATTTTGGATTATCAAAATAGGAAAATTGAATATTCTTCCTCTTTTTGATAATCACAAATTTTGGCAGGGAAATATATAATAAGTAGTATTGTGTCAAAGTTAAGTACATTTTGTATTCTCTTTAGTGGTTTCATTATACATTGTACTAGGTAAAATGGAATAAAACTTATCATGTTATATGGTTGAAAATGTATCAGTGCATAAATGTATAATAATATCATATACGCTGGAATGTCATATATGTATGGGATAAAAATTAAAAAATTTATCCACCTTTGAAATTAGGAATCAAAATTATAACAAAATCGGACAAAAAGATATCTTTATATTAGTAAAATAATTGAATATTATACAAAATCGTTACAAGTTTACTGATCAAATAAGATAACTTACAATGAATCCATGTTAGAGATGTCCAAGCCAGCTTTGACTTCGGTAGTTGAGGAGGCAGGTTCAGAAGATGGAGGAACAAGATGTGTTATAGTAGTAATCAAGGTAGAAGGTGCTACTACAAAAGAATCAGTAGATAGATAATAAGTATATCTCTGAGGAATAATTAGATACAAACTTCAATTGCCTTGTGTAAGAGTCATCAATGGGGATGTACTAGTATATCAATATACAGATGATGAAGAAGGAAATGATGGAGGGACAATAATAGCAGTACATTCCACATTGGGATATGAAAAAAATGGAAATTCCTAAAATCCATAATGATGCTTCCTCCCCATTCCATATCTGAGATGAAATAATCCTTATTCTACTGGAACTTTTCGAAAGAATGAGTCAAATATCTAAGGATGTTAACATGATCCTTAAAAATTGAGTGACATTAGGTATCCTCAAGTTATCCAATAGCAGATAGAAGTGACTATCCATATGATGCATTGTTTATGCCATTTTATAATAGAAATAATTATTCTCTTTGTAGGTTACCTGATCATGGGTATCCATTCTCAAGTAATCACCTCCATTTTTATGAATGTCTCTAGTAGTGGAAATGAAATGAGTCAAAGGCTAAGGGTCTGAGGTTCTTTTACCCGAGAGATTCTCCATTTCTTCTCTAATAACTAATATGAAGGCCACTATATCAGCTGGAGGAAAGGAAGATGAGGAAACAGATGCAAACAGTGGTTCCATGGTAAAAGCTATTGACACCTTTAAAGACATGGTTTATCCAATGATCAATATCCTCAAATCATCATCCTGACCAGTCACATGTGCCTCCATAGACTTCTTAAAGACCTCTAACCGAGTGACCATTTGTTGAACAACAATCTTAATATAAAAATTTCTTATTCCACTAGATCTATTAAAGACATATAATTGCCCAAATTCAAAATTGATTGTCTTAAAAACACATCTGATTATTCCATGGTTCATACCTGATTCTCGAATTTCTTTACTTCGTGTTACATATTTGATTAAATTCTTGAAATTTCATTTTCCATAACAGATTCCAAAATATCTTGATTCATACCCACTATTATATCTATCCCTATGGATCATTCATCAAATTATCTCCACAAATCCGATTTAAAAGACTCAAGGTCATCCTTTCTTTCATAATCACGAGGTAGAAGAACCAATAGTTTCACTATAGTTTCCTCTGAAACAGAATGAACTATTGGAGTTATGGAAGGTTGATCATTTTCAAAATATTAATATTCTAAGACTAACATAATGAATCCATGGACCTCTGACAAATTTTCTATCTCATGACTAATATAAAATGAACCTCTGGTCACAGGTTCCCCCACCTAACATTGATAATCCTCCTCGACAACAACATGCTCTTATGCCAGTCTTTCTTGAAAAACTGAACCAGTATGGAGTCTACTACTTATTCTTATACAAAATCTATTAACAACTTCCATTGCAATTCCAACATGAAAAGATTCTACTTTCTATTCCTTTACATTTGATATAATTACATTCTGTTCTATAAAAGGACAAAGGAATAGAAAATTTTCATTACATTCATCACCACCATCTGTTTCTAACTCCTCATGATCAGATTCAACTCCATCCTCCTCCTCTGAGGTCTCTATATTAGTAATGTCTCTTACGAAATTATATTTATATTCTTCTTTATTGGTTTCCTCATCACCATTTTCTATTAAGAAAGTATCTCTTTTTGGAAATTTCCTTTTTGGAATTGGCTCACCAAATGATGTTACACCATCATGAAGACATGATGGAAGATCTGGATCACTCCTGTCATCTACAAGAGAATCCACTCTTTATTTCACAACATCAACCCTTTGTTTTACATCTGACTACACTTGTTCAACTTCATAAAATTTTAATCGTGTATCATTTTTATCAATTGGACTACTAGGATTGGAAATAGGGTAGAATTCTTCATATATCATATCTTCATAATTTACACATTTCCTTATCCAAGGGTTCTAGTTTATCATCATAAACAAGAAAATAATTCTGGTAATACAGAAGTTATCCATTACAACAATGGTATATTCCTTAATTCTAGAAACACCTTTCACTTTCAACATAAAATATAACAACATGGAATTAAATAAATCATTTGACATGGAACCAAGAATAGTAATATCCTCTAACTAAACCATCAATATTCTGAAAATGAATATCCATTGTTTATAATCCAACAAATATAGAAAAAATAAGTCATGATATTTCAATGCACCAAAGTTCCCTCTCCTGGGACTCAGGACCTGTAGGAAAAAGGTAAATAATAACTTGGTTTCCCCATCAATCTTAGAAGAAAATAACTTTCTTGGGATTCCACTAACTATTAGTTCAGCCAATGACTTGTCATAGTAGAGAATCACACTATAAGGATGCATCATTCCAAAATAATAGTCAAATATTCCTTGATGTGGGACACTTAAGAATTCATCCCATTCAATAGAATAAAAGCTTGTACTTACTCCATTTACCATATAAATCATTCGGTTCTCATCTTAAAATTTTTTAATATCATAAAAACATATAATTCATTTATTAGCATCATGAAATATGATCCATTGTTGTTTAAGATTATGTCTACACAATCTTAAGATTATATTTCTTTCATTATAAGAGATTTTCTCAACAACAGCCACTTTGAACTCAATTTTTTCTCAACAATGATTACAATCTTCAACAAATTAGGATTGATCAGAATTACCCCCACCTTGCTTCAAAAACTAGACCTAGCTCGGGGTATCTTAGGGTTTAGTGTGTCTCTTTCATCACCAACCATCCGTCTCTTTAGTCTTTCTATTGCAATCCAATGTGGTTTGAGTGTTTCAGCAGAAGGTTACGGATAATGCGTCATGAGACAAATTATAGGGAGAGGATTAAAGTGAATTTAAATGTGATACATACATAGTATTTATCATTTCATTATAAAAAGTAATCAAGTAATTAAAATGTTTCAAATTTTCTGTACAAAACAGGAATTCTAGGACCTTTCTGTAAGGAAGAAAAGTGGTAATGTGTCAATAGTAAGTTCTATCAGTGAGGTCTAATGATACAATATCTTAATGGTGTGGTCTGACATTGAGGGGTCGTAATGGTGAGGTTTCCTAATAGTGAGGTGTTCGAATAGTGAGGTTTTCTAATGGTGAGGTGACTTAATGATGAGGTTTCCTAATGGTGAGTTATCCTAATGGAGATGTGTCCTAACAGTGAGGTCCAATGTTACTGTGTATTAATAGATAGGTGTCCCAATGGTGAGGTCCAACGATAAGGTTTCCTAATGTTGAGTTGTCCTTACTAATATTTATTATACCTAGAACATGTTTTATGTAATTTAACCTCTCAGAATTTAATGGAATTGTGAATATATCAACTAATTGATGCTCAGTGCTAATGAATTCAAGAGTTATATCACCTCTTTGATAGTGATCTCTCAAAAAGTGATGTGTCACATCAATGTGCTTCTTCCAATAATGAGATACTAAATTTTTAAATATGTTAATAACACTTGTATTATCACAATTTATTGATACATATATGAATTTATAACCATAGTCCAATAAAGTGTGTTTATCCATAGAATTTGAGCACAAAAACTACGAGAGGCAATATATTCAGCCATAGTAGTGGATAATGCGACATAATTCTGATTCTCATTATACCACGATAATAGTGACCATCCCAAAATGTGACACGTTATAGATGTTCTCTTTATATTTAACATGATACCATCATAGTCAGCATCATAATATCTTATCAAATAAAATTATTTTTATCCTGGATAAATTTTTCTCAATTTGGTAGTATTATTGAGATATTTAAAAATCATTTTAACAACAGTTAAATGATATTCCTTGATATTGGCTTGATAATGAGAATACATATACACACTGAACAAAATATCAAGTCTTCTAGCATTAATGTAGAGTAAACTCCCAACCATACAACTATAATAGATTTGATGAACTAGTTTACCATTTTCCTAAGTATCCTACAACGAAATGGTACTCATTGTTGTATCACAAGATTTATTACTATCAAAACCAAACTATTTCCAAATATCCTTAGAATGTTTAATTTGATTTAATACATTTCCATTTTTATTTTTAAAAAATTGAAATGTAAGGAAATATTTAAATTATCCCATTCGACTCATTTCAAATTTATTTTCCATCATCTTTGAAAAACATGTACATATATAATTTTTAGAGCATTTAAAAATAATGCCGTCTTGTTAAATTATTAATATCATAACATCACTATAAATTAATATAATACAATGTGTCAGGTCATCTTTCCCTTTTGTAAAACCATTTGAAATATGAAATTAACTGAGTCTATCATTCCAATATCTACAAGATTGTTTTAGACCATATAAATCTTTTGAAAGTTTAATAACATAAATTGAAAAATATGGATTTATCATTAGGGGTTTTAGGATCATGTGGATAAGTATCATAAAATTTGACATGAACTGATTCTTATACAAATTTTGTTCTCTTATTGAATACTCTAGAGGCATTACAAATGATTGAGTAATCAATGAATATTCGTTCATCACATTTGGATGAATATTTTTCTAGATTATTCTTAAAGTTAAGGATAAATACATTGCAACCAAAACTATAAAGTAATTAACCATATGAATCATATTATACAATAGATAATTAGGGGTATTCTTAATGTCATGTATAATTATGACTCTATTGATGATTTCAAAAGCTGTATTAATAGCATAAGCCCAAAAAATAGCTAGGCAGGTTATACTCATTTATCATATTTTGGGAAATCCCTTAAAGTGACTTATTTCTTCTTTCAACAACTCTATTTTGTATAGGGGTTCTAGGAACATATAAATTGTGATTAAAGAATTTAGGTTAGAAAAAAATATTCAAACTCATGATTTTCAAACTCACGACTATGATCACTTCTCAATATCATAATTCTATATCCACTAAAATTTCATAAATACATGGAATATATAATTAAGTAAGAACATTCTTCCATTTTTTGAGCTAGAAATAATTCCAATATTTATCTAGAAAATTCATCTATAAAAATATAGAAATATTTCTTCCCATTTATACTTGAAACTCTAAATGGTCCCAAAAAATCCATGTGATCGAAATCAAGCAGTTGAGAAGATGAAACATCTTTAATTACTATGAAAGAAACATTGTGATGTTTTCCCTTATGAAAAGGATTAAAAACACTGTTATGTGTGAATTCCAATTTAGGTGTGTCCCTAACTAAACTTTCTAAGTTAGTTACCTTATTGAGTGCATGTTTCAATTTCCTATTCATTTTTACAAAAACCTATATTCCTTATGAATAACATTTAAATAAAAAAAAATTTCAGCTAAAGATATTAAATGAACAACATAAACATTTTCACTTCTATGAGTAGTGAATATTACATAATTTTTATAATTAAATACATTGCATGCATCATTTTTGAACATAAAATTGAATCCATCATCAAACAACTGATAGATACTATGTATATTTACATTAACCCATAAAAAGTCTATTTGAAATTAATATAGTATTAGGGTTACAAAAGTGGTTTAAGCCAACAATATTTCCTTTAGCGTTATCACCAAATTCAACATGTCCATGATTAACATTGATTATTCTCTTGAAGACAAAATATTCTCCTATCATACGTCTTGAACATAATTTTTCTTACTACCATATGGTATTACTAGAACAATTTAGACGATTTTCTTGCATAACAGATTATGCATAGGGTAATTTTGTTACATTTATTTTCATGGGTCTAGAGTTATAAGAATGTAAATATTTGGGAACCCATATTTTTCTTATATGTTTCATAAAATAAACAAACATTTTTTGATAAATAAAAACTTTTTTATCTCGTTTAGAATTATTTTTTCAATGGATTCTCTAGAAAACGAATGAGCCTTGAAATGTCCAGATTGTGGAACAATTTTTTTTATTAATAACCCTTCCTTTTCTTGATTGATATCCTATAGATGTTTTGTATTTTAGAGATATTTGTATTTATAAAAAATTAGTCAAGGTATCTCGACTGGTTGTAAACATACGAAGATCTCTTTTTTATTTACTCATTTGATAATATAGGTTCATTATTTTCTTTGTAGAGTATAGCAAAATTTTCCATCTCAATATCCAAACTAGGGTAATAATATTAATATAAATCATTTTTCCTTTTTATTGATTTATATTTATCCTTTATATCATTAATGGTATCCTCAATCATTCCATAGTATTCAAACTTTTCATCCTTAGTCATATTTTAATAATCTTTTGATTCAATTTCATTAACAAAATAGTTAGCATTATGTATACGAGAATTAAGTGTTACCTCATATGATTCTATCATGAAACAAAAGATTTCTTGATAGTTCTTTTCAGTATAAAAAGTGTTAGATCCCTTAGAGATGTATTATGAAGCACGATAATTAGATTTTATAGTCATTATATATCATTTTACCTTTATTCATATTTTGTCATGATTTTCAACATAGGGAAATCAACTGTCACATGATCTTTTCTTTAACACTCATAACATATTATCTAATTTGTGTTGTCATTCCATTTTTTTCATTTTCCAATTCCCTTTTCTATCATATGTTCCACTATAGTTTGACTATATAATGAACTTCTTCTTTTGATAGAACATTTGGAATCTACTAGAAAGATATTCCTTCCCCTCATCACTCTCTAAATCTGAATATTCAATTATGGAACTATATATATGAACTTGTACCTTTTCCTTATCATTGATCATTGAGTTACCAGTTTTGAAAGATACAAATTTATTTCATGGTTCTTCATCTACTTCATGATTCACCTTTATCTATTCTTTTTACAAATTCATATTTCTAATTAATTTTTTCAATAGTAGCATGCTTATGTCACAGGAATCTCGGAAAAAACAGAAGTTTAGATCCACTTGTCAAGTAGGAATCGATGCAATCTCATAATATGACACTTTTTGTCCACTGGTTTCCATAGGAGACCCCCAGAATTTACTATTCCATTGATCCTGAGATACATTTTTGAGAATGTTTCATCAGGATTCATTTTCTAATTATCATATTAATCAGTATAAGTGTTTACTTTAATTTAATTATCATTGTTTGTTCCCTCATAAGAAATAGCCAAAGTATCCCAAATTTCATATGTAGTTTAATAGATAAATATTCAATTGAATTTTTCATCACCTAGAACTCAATATAATGCATTAGTTTCTATAAAATTATTATTATATGAATATTTAGTCTACTGAGACCATGTGTCTCTAAAAATGGAAGAAAATACATTTTTTTCATCAATTATGACCACAATTTTATGACCCATGCTCTCTAGATAAATTTTCATTTTCAATTTCCACTGAGCATAATTAATACCAATAATGAAAGGTGGTCTATTTGTAGACACAACCACAACTCAATTACCCATAACTTATTAAATTTTAAAGAACTGAAAATTTAGATATGACCAATATTTTATGATCTTTAAGATACATCTAAATTTGCTGTTCAAAGAATTAGGATCATAAAAAATTTATGAGGGTAATAATAAACACTCCAAAGATACCAAATGTCTGTTGAGGAGGAATCTCAAGAGGGGAGTGAATTGAGTTCATGCATAAAATTTATGTTATAATCATAATGATAAAATACCCCAACATAAAACATGCATGTTAATTTATAAATTTGATTTATAATTGATCAATTCATCAACATTTATCTCAGACGATGATTATTTTGTTGTTTAATCTGTGTAGAAACACGTACAAGATATTTGAAACATGATTACTGAATTAAAATCCAACTAACACCAACCAAAATTAAATATCAAATTTAATGTAAAACTGTATTCTATTTTCTAAAATTATAAGAAGCAGAAATTAGAAAAATAGGGTGTTATAAAACAAATTACAATGTAGAATTTAATAAGAGGTTCAACCTCAGATCTATACATAATCATCTTCACATGGTGATCACCTACCACCAAGCAGATTATATTAAAATTAAAAATGATACACCACCTCTATCAGGAATTACAATAATTTTCAAAATATGTTTAGGTCTTACACCATCTACCATAGTTCTTCAAGGGAAAACAAACAACCAGGCCACAAATGGAAACTTCCATAGTTATCCTTGGGAAAAAAGTTTATATAATGTTTGGGGTGAGAATTTTTAGAATTCTATAGTTTAATCACAAGTGACAGTGTGTGTGTGTGACAGGAAAACAGACACTGCTCATAAATTTAAAGCATACAACTAAACAAAGCTAATATTATTAGGATTGACATTATATGGCTCTGGTTGTTTTCAGTTCGGTTCTTAACTCCCTGGGGAGATGAAATTAATGTTTCAGTCATTATCTTTAAGTTGTATCCCTAAATTAGTGCATAGCTTCAGGTTCACGCTTATAGGTACGGAGGTGTTTTGTTTCTTGGATTGCAAGTGATTTGATGAAGTACTAGAAGGAAGGCTTGAATTTTTTCTTCTAAATGAACTTTTTGAAGATCATGGGATCATAGAGTAAGTGATGGTGTGCACTCCTCATTATTTAGGTCTTTTGTGTAATGTGTATTCCTCTATCTCATAATTTCCTTCTCTTGATCGATCTAATATTTTATTCTTGAGGTTCGAAAAAAGGATTGAATAAATGACATTTGGTCTTCCTCTTACCTCATACGGTCTCTAGATATGTATAGAAAAAACTATAATTAATATCAGAACCATTAATTTCACCAAATATGACCGTTAGAATAATATTAAAAATATTAACAATGTATAGAGTATACGGGTCTATGTATCGGTAGACTGTTAGTGGTAGCCATCTCATTAGCAAGCTTCATCGACAGAATTATCAGTGGTAGCTTTAATAAAGTAATCTTATCAGTGGTGGTCCTAAAATGGTATGCTCATTAGCCGTAGCCTTTCAATGGTATGCTTATCAGCGGTAGCCTTTAATTAGTATGCTCTTAGCGGTGACTTTATTATGCTTCTGGCGGTAGGATTCCCATCAGTGACCCTGTAACAGTAACCTCCTGTGGTAAACACTAGTGGTATATTCTAGAAATAACCTATAGTGGTAACCTCTAGTGGTAAACTCTAGAAGAATCCTCAACTGGTGACTTAAACAAAAGGTTTTTAATAGACCTTCATACTAGTGACCTTTTACATTGAAAATGATACACTCTAACTCATCCATGAGAGTAATGATGTTGGAAATAAATTATTTTCACATGATAAAAACTATAAAAAATAATGAAAAAATATTATCATGTAGATGAAAAATGATTTGGAATTATCAAAACAGGTGAGTCCAACAACATTTATGTTATTTTCTTATTCTAAATATTTTCATCTTTCTAACGTTATGATTTAATTATTTTTGTTGTGTGTTACTTAGTCATGATTTTATGACCTATTATTTGTCAATTGTTTTTTATGATGATCCATAACGATTAATCGTATTTTATTATTTTCACTTATGTTACCTTGGTCTTTTAATCTGATATTTTTTACATTATCATTTTCTCACTGATGTTTATAATCTAAAAATTATGACTAGTTGTAAATTTTCACTTATTGAGCATTCCATATCACACCATTTTTATGATCCCAATTTCTAGGATGTGAAGATTATTATTTCAAATTATATTTATAGAAGTGGTTCCAGTAGAAAAAAATTATAGAAAAATGTTAAAAAGTATTTTGAAATAGGATGTTTATGTAGTTAGTCTCCCACACAGTATAACAACAGGTCATTTGGTTTTTTGATTATTTGTGAGATGTATTTATTATATCATGGTTACAATATTGTATTTATATATGTTTATCTTCGGTCAACATACATATTTATCATCCCCAAACACGTTCGATGTGGATGTGTGCATAATTGGATGATCTCAAGGAGGTATTGAATACTATACTACTTTTGTTTTATGATAATCAAAGTAAAAATAATTTATCTGTATGTATTATAAATCATTTGAGATCAAATCATATTAATATAAAATTTCTCTTTATAAATTAAATTTTCTATAAGAATGTCTTGAATTGTGAATTATTTCATATAACTAAAAAAATAATAGTTGTTTCCATGAAACCATTTTATAAGGGTGTATTTAAAATAATATGGTTATTAATGGGAGTTTGACCTACTTTTTTCGATGTATAATTAATGGAGAATCGATCACCTCTATCAAGTTGATCTATTTATATTATTGTAAATGAGGTGGTGAATGAAATCATTAATATTGTTATTTTTATTCATTTATGTATTAATGAAATGTATTTAAAATTTGGGAGAAAAATATTTTATAGTATATCAATATTTATATGTTTTAACAAATGGGCGAGTGTTCTCTTGATTAGGGTAAGAATGTGTTTACAGAGAACTATTATAAGTGGAAATCTATGAGTTCATTATCATCATATATGAATTCTATGATATGTTGACAATTTAAACAATTTTTTTATCATTAAAAAAGAAGCATGTATTTATAGGTTTTACGAATTGTTTTTGTAAGTGTAGGAAGTTCCAATTCTAAATATTAAACTAAAAATTGTATCATTAAATCAAAAACATTTTTGACATAAATTTATATCAATAGGACCCTGAGCGATGAAATGGTAATGGTAAATAAATTTTTCTTATAATATATTATTTTATTAAATTTTCTTAATTTGTTGATTGATTTATCTAATGTTTTGTTAAAATTATTAGATAATGATTAATTTCATACTAAATTGTGTTAGAAAATAATTTTTTTATTACTTTTATAAAAATATATTCTGGGAGAATTTTATGCACAAAAATTATTTTTAGTTGATATGGGTATCCTAAATAATATGATTTAATGGTGGAGATTATTCAAATAAAATGTAAATTTACTCAGATCTTTTTTTTCGAAAAAATAATATTAGTATGAGTAAATTAGTAAATTCAATAGCTAATTAATATTCTAAATCGTGTGATTTTTTCTTATTTTATTTGAGGTGACTTATATAATATGGATCCAGAATATTTGAGTGTGAATGGAAGACCTCTAGTGTCAATTATTAATAGTTGGAATGGTTTTTGAAGTGGGTAAGTTTTTCTTTAAATTTTTTAGAGTCCTGATATCTAAATATGATACATTTTCATTGAAAATTATTTATTTTCAAAAGGGAAGAATACTTATCATGATTAATATCATACATTAAATGATGGTTTTTCTAATTTTGTATAGTATCTCAGTACTTGGTATATGTAATCCCGAACATTGTAAGTGTAAAATGTGAATTTGTAAGGGTAATATAAAACGTCATAAGAGAATTTCTTCACTTTAGAAGAGTTATCTCTTACATAAAAAGGATAATATATAATAAATATGATTATAATATATAAAATTCCCTTATAATCATCTATATTACATCATAATATAAATTATATGATTTTATCATAACAGTTCAACACATTATAATAAATCCAAAAACTATGAAATTTTATTTATAAAAAAAGAAAAAAAGATTAAAAAAAATTTATTATAAATGATATAATTAATATATAAACATATAAATATATTTATGAATAAATTTTATTTTCACACAAGCATCTCAAAAAAATGAGAATTTTTTTCATATTCATATTTTCAAATGATTGATTCCAAATTAACAGGTATTTTAATTAAAAAAATATCACATAGGCATGATATTATTTTCATAAAATGCATTTAAATAATAAATTATCATTTAAAAATTATGCAATGTGTGATGTTTTAAAAATTATTAGATATTTGTGGCACTATAAAATTTTACTAGATGATTTCATTCTACATGTCAATGTTTTAAATAACTGTATCCACATGAAACATTGATCTAAGAAAACTATGATATATTTATACTATTAAATAATAGAAATTGAATTACCTGTAATTAAAAAGAGGAACCAATTTATGAATTTTTTATATAGAAAATAAATTTTTATTTTAATAGGAATTAAAATCAATTGGTTTAGATAAATTGAATAACCTGCTCATTTAATTCTATGAAATGAATTTTTAAAAATACTACATTTATATGTATTAAAAATTTATATTTCAATAAATGTTTTATAAATGATGATAAAATATATTTTTATATTCATTATAGCGTTAAATAGTATTGAGTTTGAAAATAATAGGAAATATGAATGAAAATGGTTAATATTCGAAAAAGATATTTCCTAATAAAATAGTTTTCAATAAATATCACTATTTTATTTTAACGTAAAATTTTCAAAATTTAAAATATGAAATTTTAAAAATTATTTTTTTATCCTAGTAATATTATTAATATTTTTTTTGGAATGTTTCTAAAGACAATGATTTTAGATGAATAGTGAAATATATCATTATTTTCAAATAACGACAATTTTTTTACATTATTTACTGATAAGTAAGAATTTTAAATTCATGAAACATATTTATATATGAAAAATATCTATTTTAAAAATGAATTAATAATTTTAGATATTTTTTAAATTTAAAATCCCATTTTTTGGAACATTTTAACACTAGTAATATTTTCTAAAAAAAATTAATATGTTTTGTATTTTCATATTAATATTAATTTTTAACAAATTTATAAATTTAATACAATGAAATAGATTAAAATTCTAACATCAGTGGTTTCAAATTACCTAATATGAACCACTATATTAATAAATGAATATTTTGTTACCACAGATAAAATAATTACACTTCTAAAAGGATATATGAAATATGTAACAATTCAGAAGGTAAAAGGATTGAAATATGTCTGAAACATATATATAATTTAGTGGTTCAGATATTGTATACATTATCGAATGATGTAATTATATATTGTCTATTTTGGGGGGAAAATTACTTCCTTAAAATGTGGTGTATTTATATTACATTATAATATTTATAAAAATGAAAACCTAACAACATATTAGGGGGCCCTCTGAACATCGCTTCACCAAACTCACAAAAATTAGATTTCCTCTAGTAACCCTTTATTTTTACAAACCCTATAAAAAACAATCAATTCATTTATATTTTTTTTACAAGTGACCCTAGAAAATTTATTTTTAATGCATTTTAAAAGGTAATATCAATGTACTCAACAAAAGTAATCATTTTTATGTAACTTATTTACATTATATTATTAATTTCTAATTATAATTTTTAAATATATATTTAATGAAATAAATTATAATTATATACTGAATTTTATTATTCTAATAATTAGTTATATTTTTGTAAATACCTCAAACCTAGAAGATGAGTGTTGGTGGTTAGTTTTTTATATTTTTTCTAGAAATGATCCATTTCATAATAAATTATTGAACAATTTTTAGTCTTGGAAAATTAAATATATACATAAATACCATAATACATAAAAAAATATAAAATAAAAAAATAATTTTTTTATAATAACACCATTATTTCCTCCAAGATATCCCTTAATATCAACCATAATAAACCTCTTTACATCCAAGGTAATGGAATCATAAGAAAGAGGTGATATCATATGCTCAGTGAGGGTTTGCGTATAAGAAAATCTAATAAGGTATGAATAATATTGAAGGAAAAAATGATAGCCAATATTCCATGTAATTAAACAATCACGAAACTTGTCCATAGATATCATAACATTTAAAATAATTACATATACATAAATAACTATATTTTTAATTATGGAATTTTATAATCCAAAAAATTTTAATATACCATCTAGGTATCATGATATGAAATTAACAAAAATCGGTAAGCCCTATACAGAATAACCAAAATATTTTTTCCTATGAGTCCTACAAATGCCTCAATGGGATATGTAATTATAGGCCCGCAATTATCTAAAAATTATAATATATTCATTAAATGAATAAACAATACAACTTAATCAACAAGACTTAAAAATGGATAATAACCCATATTTAAAGAACCAACTTAAAACATATCTATGCATTCCCCAATCAAAATTATCATATATAATATATAAATATTTTGTATTATATAGTTATATTATTTCCTCAAATATTCATAAGTCTCAAAAATTTATGCTGGCATATATTAAAATACATTAAAAAGATCACTGTAAAATTTAATGAGAAACATAACCATTTAACATTAAAATCATTTATTAAAAATCTAAAAAATTTAGAAATATAAAGGATAAAATTTAATTGAAAAGTACTTTTGAAATCGATAATGTATGATTTATAACATTGGGTGATCCGAATAGAGGGTAATTCGGTTAATTCGGTAATCATTAAAAAAATATGTGTTTCAATTTTTTTTTGAATTGGTCGAAATATTTTCATTCATAAAATAAAAGGAGATTTACATTAAAAAATGTAAATAATTAAAATATAGTTAAGAATTTATTTAATAAATAATTAGATAATACTAAAAATTTATATTATACATTTGAAGGAAATTATTGACAATGAAGAAAAAGATGCCTGGTAGATTATAGAAACAATTTCAGTCTTCCTTAAAAATATGATTTCAGTATATTAATTATATAATGAGATTTAATTGAGTGCGATAATATAAAATTATATAAATAAATACTGTAGAATAATATATAATTATTTTAAGATATAAATTTCCAATTTTTCTTCTAGAGGATACATAATCCTATACAATCCAGAATAATATTACGACTGTAAAATAAACCCTTACCTCAAGCCTGAATTCATTCATTTGTGTATGAAAGTAATAAATAACAAATATATATATATTTACATATATTATAGAATCATATTCATATATATAATAACATTGAAAATATATATATAACCTTCTATTAAACATTAATTATATATTCTTTATTAAAATCATTATACTATATGATAATCGATTAATTTTACATGTTTTTTTTGTTTGGATTATTTGGTCCTTCTACGTTAAACATAGTAACATAATCTACAAATTAATAATAATTATATAAATAACATATATATTCACTATATATATATATAATAATCCTTAAAATTTAGAGAAAATGAAATGGATTAAACCATCCATAGAGAGGGCTGGATGTACAAATGCATGAACATTGTTTTCATTTTCGACAGATGGATTGAAATAAATGATCATAATGATTAAAATTTTCATAATAATTATTATATCATATATACGATATATATTTGTTATTTATATCATTTTTACCATCCATATAAAGAGGAAACATAAAACTAATCATATCACGTTATAGAGATGGGAGTTTACACTTACGAAAAAGTGATATTTCCATTTTCATTTGATAGAAAATAGAGGGGATAACATTGGTTTCAATGTAATAACAAAATTTGACTATATTGATGATCCTAATGTTATATTATTATTATAAATACTATATATAAATATGAGTTAAAATAAAAAAAAAATAATGTCATCCTTTAAGGTCATTACTTTTTCATTGAATGAACTATTTTAGATCTCCTCTTATGGACCCAATGCATGGTATATAGACAAGAATATAACCTATATATTATGGATAATGTTTTCCATTTTGTATTTTTATGGGTGTTTGGAGAAATATGGATCAAATATGTGTGATAAAAATAGATAAGGGGTGACTTTTTATAAGATGTGAAAGGAAACACATGGAACCACTAAAAGGATTAAAATGAAATTATGTAATTATAAATAAAAAATTAATTAAAATGTATTTAAATTCAATGATAAATATATAATATAAAAAAATAATCAAACAATGAAATTTAGATTAGTTTTAGAGTCATTTCAACACTTTTTTTGTTAAACCACCTTGAAAACCAATTTTAAAGAAAACTGGAGTAATGATATTTTATATTACATGGTTATATTATAAACTATAAGGTCATAATTGGTTAATAAATGACTAAGAGATTTAATTTATAACAATTATAATTCTATTTTTAATCTTTAAATATTATTAATATTTTAAAATATTTTTAAAATATATTATTTTTCATTAAACATCTTTAATGTCATTTTTGACCCAATTCATTTAATTTGAATTTTCTAATGTCAATAGTAATATTAAAATAAAATATAGAACATTAAAATATCATGAATATGATATATTTTGTTTATAAAATTAATTTAATGCAATAATTTATCAATTTTTTATTACTTTTAATATTTTTAAAATCATTATTTTTATATTTAAATTATTTGAATAAATAATGTGTGGAAAATACATAAGAATTTAATATCATTATTCAATAAATAAAAAATTTAAATAATTTATTGTGATAATAATAATTAATTCATATTGGAAATGATCATTTAAAACCAACACAAATATATATTTATCCTTATGGAAAATATTTTAGATATATTAAAGTCAATACATGGACATTTTGTATTATTTTATTCATAATGAAATATAAAAGACAGTATCAATCAAGAATGACACAAAGTTTCCATATTTTTTGAGTAATTTTTTTAAATTCTGAAATTCAATCAACCAATAAGATAATGTCATGTGTTGGATTAATTTTATAGCCTTAAACTAATGTTTTATCCATATATTACCAGTTTTACCCTAACAAGGTGAAAAAAAATTATGAAGGTTAATATTCACAATGATCAAAAATAAAAGGGAAATGATGCAAAAATATGATCTAAAAAATTCAAAAAAAATTATCTATTTATCAATATATTATTTATATATTTTATTTAAATTCATTATTAAATAATGACACCAAATACGACAAAAAAATATTTGATCTAAAATACAATTTGACCATAAAACTAAATCTAATCTTTCCCAATGATGAGATAAAATTATTTATAAATGTTGTAAATATAACTGATTAATATATAAATATATAAATATATCATTACAACCATTCAAAATTACTAAATCATTTAATTTTTTAAGAAGAATACACATTTCCTGTTTTAAAATATTTTTAAATAAAAACATAACTTTTATTTTGAAATATTTTGTATTGTCATTTAAAATTAATAGATAATAAATGAGTTATTTTTATACATGATTAAGACATAATTTTTTTATAATATTGTTAGTAATATGTATATATTTATAGATACTTTATAGGTGGTAAAAATAACCATAAATAATATGTTTTCAATAGAATATTGTGCTTTATTTAAACTCATTATTGCATGTACTGAAGAATATGAAGGAATTATATCATATTTATAAAGAAATATTTTATTAAATATAAATATATTTCATTCTACCCCAATTAAAATGAATTTACCATTTATGTTTTTTAACTCTGATACAAAAATAGATTGATGTCTTTGTTTCCTCAGACACTCAGTTTTTGAAGTTACTTCTTTGATTTTCAATTTCTTCCAAAAAATATGATCAGGTGAGTGGTAATGTTTTATATATATTTTTTATATGATATATAATCTCCACCAATTTTTCCTAATAAAATATATATTTATCAAATAGTATGGTCTTTAAGTTCAATACATGTGAGGGATTATGTATGTACTTCCTCCTGAGACATAAATGGAACACATCATGAAATTGAGAGAGATTTGGAGAAAGATCCAATTGATAAGTTACCATAGAATGTGATCCAGAATCCGGAATATTCCAATATTACTAGTGCTCAAAAGTCTCTAATTTCAAAATCTCATCACAATATTTTACAAATATCATTATAAGAATAATATGCGACAACATGGAAATCTCGATATCATCATTATTTTTCTTCTTACATTTTTTATTAAATATGATCTACCATAATGTGTTGTTGAATTAATAATACTTTATTTAATAATTAATATCCTAGTTAAGGTCCATATAGATTTATTTATAATGATTTATTTGATCACCTTGGTGTTTTTCACATACATCAATAGAGGGATTCAAAAGGATCGATATTTATGCTTGAGTTAATGAAATTATTGTTAGAAAATTCCACTTGTGGAATTTGTTGATAAAAAGTCATTTCAAAAATGTATATAAATATCTAAAAATTAAATATATATTTTGAATGGTCCACTCTGACAATCCATCTATTAGTGTATTACAATCTGTGCTAAAATTCATCATTAATTCTAGTGCTTTCTAATGACTTCTATAGAACATCTAGGTAAACCTCAGACCTTGATCAGATATAATAGAGTGTGTTACTCCTTGAATCCTTAAAAATTATTTATTATATATTATCTCAATCGAATCAAGAGATATTTATTATCTTATTTTAATGAATTATTTTGAATTTTTAACCTAATCTCCAACAACCAAAATAAAACTGTGAAATTTTATTCATTTTAGGGAGTCTTATTATAAAATCCATGGTGATGATTTCTAATTTGAATAATAATATTTTTAATTGATATAACATCCCATTATACATAAATATATCATCCTTATCATGAACGATTACCAAAAATCAAAACATATACTCTATAATATCCAACTTCATATTATTAAGTGTAAATACTCTTTTAGATATCTATACAAATTTCTTCATCCAAGATGAAAAGAGAATGTTGAATTATGATCATCATTCAATTTCTTATTCAGAAATTCTAGTATTAATAGGAGAAATAATCATTTCATGAACCTTCTCATTCTTTCATGATCATGGTTAAACATTAGAACATTATACTCCCTCTTTCGTGATTCCACATTTTCCTTTAACACCTTCTTAATCGATATATGGATGGATGATTTTAACATTCATCTAATAAAAATATGATCCTTCACCTAACCTCTTAATTTTCTTGCTCTATAATCTAAAAATATAACGATAATATAACACTTTCAATATTTAAAATAAAAAAATCTAGAATGGTATTTCTGACATAGATCATCATCCACCTTGAAAATTATTAGAGGGTAATAATGTGTTAATACATCATAATATTTGACAGATGCATCCACCTTAATTTTTTCATATATAACCATTTCTATATGAAATATACATCATTATTTTGTTTTCAGTATATATTCACACCTTTTACCATATAGAAAATGCCTCCATATCTTCAATTAAAAAAACGTAATAGAAATAAAAATCATGATTGAGGTAACATTTATTGTGAATTTTTTTGAGAGACATTTTAAATTTCCATTTAATTATATATAATTAAACATTCTAATCCCTTATTTGATGCATAAATATATTTCACAAAACCTTATCAAATATAGTGTAGTTTAAGATTTGGTTGACCGGCCAAAATTCTCTTTATTTATTTGAATCATTATTAAACATTCATATTTCCATATAAATTTAACCCCCTATGATGTCAACATATTGAGTGGATTATATTGTCATGGAAATTATATCAAAAATCATTGGTAGTATCTAGAAATCCTTATAAAACTATGTGTTTTGGTTACCATGGTTGTTCTAGGATATTTCATATTAAATTTTACCATCGAATGATCCACCAATATACACTATGATGAGATTTTATAATCCGCAAAATAATTTTTTAATGAAAAAAATTCACACATCATAAAGTCATAATATAACTTCTCATTCCTCATAGTCTTTATCAGATTTTTGAAATATTCTTTATCCTGTTTATTTTTATTTTTATTTCTAAAAATTTTAGCTATAAATTCTCTTGAAAAATGATATTGATAATCACTAATGACTTTATTCTTTAAATCTATGAAAGTTTTTAGATAGTTGATTTTTCCAAATGAAATAACCTAAAATTCACATGTAATATACCTTGTATTAAATTTTTTCTTCAAAATATACTCATTCTGGATCATTTGATAATGATATCTAGACCGAAGATCAATCTTGGAAAAACAACATGTTGAATAACTAAAAAAATTGAATTCATTATATATATTATCCTTGATTTTCCTTATCAATTACATCAACCTAATAGGTACCATTCAATATGGATTCATTGAAATAGGCATCACTCCATGAATGAGTACTATTGAAAATTAAACATCATGTTTTGGAAAATAATTGGAATGTTCTCAAGAAATAAATATGTATATTCAAAACTATAATAACATTTTAAATGCTGAGATTCTCCACAAATATTTATTGTAAATAAACCTCTTGATTTGTTATAATACCGCATATTATAGAATTAATTTCCATTTGTATTCCATGTTTATTTTTACACTGATAGAAAATTTAAGTCTGATTCAAAATATCAAATGTAACTACCCTTCATAAATAATTTTTATGGGTTCTATAGATATAGATCCAATCAATAACCAGAAGTACATCAAACTAAACTTAGAGATGAATAAAATGATTCACATGAAAAATCATTCCCATAAACTTCTTTCTAAGAGGAGATGTAGACATGAGAAACTATCATCTTATCAATTGTTGTTTACCCAACAACTCAATATCTAATTATTTAGGTAGAGATGTAATACCATTAAAATAAATTAAGATACAAATGAGTGGCCATATATATAATTAAAGGGAAAAATTCAATCATGGAGTAGATTATACTTGTAACCTCACCACATCTCGTGGAATTTCAACATTGGTTGTAGTAATTTCCTGATATTATCCTTCTCCCATCATATTCTATTGTTATAAGTTCCATTAATGTTTGGTGCATTATTGGGATAATACTCAACCTTAAAAATAATGTAATATAGTTTTATGGATTATCTATTACCCTTTAATTTGTTATCATGATGTCTTTATTCCATATACATGACGAAAACATATTTTACTTTTAATCTTAGACCAGGGTGTTACCGTCCATGTGTATCATAGGTAGGAAAATTCCACTTATTCTTCTTTCTATAATCCATATTTTATTTGTCATTATCTTATTCATTTTTTTTCTAAGCTATAATAGTTGGATAATCCAATCTCTATCATGAATGAACATGATTCTATATCATCATATAATGAGACTCTTTGGGATAATATTAAAAATTAATTTTTTCTATTAATCCAATAAAATAATTGGGCCATCTTTATAATCTGATAATGTTTGTTGTCTGAAAAATACCATTTTAACCATTATGTCACCTTCATATTTTGTAACATTTCTCCCAAACTTTTTTCATTGACTTAAGAATTTTCACTATATATTTTCAATATGTTCCTGAGGAAAATATGTTTCCAAAATAAGTTTAGTAAAATCCAACCAATTTATGCCCAAAATTTTATTCTTATTCTTAATTTCCTGAATCAATGATAACCACTGATCCACATCCCTCATGATATGGTAAACATTCCTAAAATCCTTTCCACTTTAATTATATAAAAAATGATAAATATATTATCTGTGTAAATTATCCATTTCTCAAATACAAATAGATTTGTGGATCCATTGAATGGTAAATGTTATTATCATCTGAAATAAACTAATATTGATACACTAAAATGTGGACCAGCAAGATTATCCATACATTCCTAATTATTGATCATAAAATGAGACATATTGACTAATATAGTTATGAATTATTAAGTTAAATTTCCATCCCCAGGTTCATTTTCATTTCTTTGATGGAAATACCTCCAAAAATTGCATGAATTATTTTATGATCTATTCTATTATCAGGGCACCATTCCTATATTATATCATACAAAAGACCTAATCATAACATTATAAATCATAATTTATAATTTTAAACCTAGTGAATAACTATGAATAAATTAAAATTTTATACATAAGTAATAATACAATCATAAACATGATTTCATTTGTAATATTATTAAATAATAATGATATTTTAAAATATTTTGTAATGTTTATCAAAGAAATTATAAATTACAAAATTCTAAAACAAATGTGTTTAAAAATATTTGAGTAGTATATGTACCCTCAATGTGAACTAGAAGGATTTCCATGATATTGTAGGACCTCGGGACACCCTGAGAGGGGAGGGGTAAATCAGGGTGACAAATTTTTCTTTTAAAGTATAGGGTCTTGTTCCCACGTTGGTAAGAACTTGTAAAAACTGTAAGATTGATAAGTTTAGGATGTAGACATTCACTTGCAGAGAGAAGACAGAACACTTTTTAACTTGGTTTACCACTAAGGGCTACGTCCAAAGAGCATAGGCCGACAGGTTGTCGGTCGTACCAATTTCCACTTATTTTCACTAGTTGTGTATTACAAAGGTTCTAGAACAGACACTATGTCCCAGGCTCACTGCCATTACAATGGTTCAGGGATAGCTCACTACTTCCCTCGAGTCACTCCCGTTGACTCCCCCTGGCTCACTGCCCTTGGTGAAGTCCCACTCAGTTTATAGACATGAAGGTCTCTTCAATAGAATTGCATTGTAGTCTTTGCCTCTGGCCATCACGAGACTCTTCTTGCATCAAAGATCCAGAATAGATGCACTAGAACTTACAGAACCACTGAACCAGATAATCAGAACGTGCATACAATCTTTACTGACAATTGCGCGCAACACCAACCCTTTGCGCGCAAAACCTTCCTATTGCGCACAAAATTTACTTTTCGCGTGGAAAAATATTTTGCGCAAAAATCCCCTTTTTTGTGCAACTGGATCTTTTATGTGAGAACCCAATTTTTATGTGCTACTCTTCATTTTTCGTGCATCCCGATATTTTACGCGCAACCCCGAATATTTCACGCAGGCCCAATTTATGCCATCCGTTTTCGCGCATCAGAGCTCAGATCTTCTCTAAGTCGTAAACCCTCATGAATGAAGAGGGTCACCTCATAATTATAGGCGACTGAGACCCCCACGTGAAAAATCCCCTTTGACGCAGAAAACCTCTCAGCTGGCGCATAATATTTCGCACATGTATCGTTTTCTGCGCACCTCTCCCGATATTTCACGCAACCCATGCCTTTACCATTTTTCGACGGTGTGATTCTGAAACACTATTTGTGCGAAAAACATCGCTTCGATATTTTGCGCACCACGATATTTTTCGCGCCCAACTCAAGTATTTCGCGCACAACCCTTATTTTCCGTGCAACCCATGCCTTTGCCATTTTCACCAATCTGATTTCGAAACACCATTTGCGCGAAAAACCTTGATCCACTATTTCGCGCATCCCGCTGTTTTATGTTCCCAACATAAGTATTTCGCTCAAGCCTCTTATATTTCATGCACCACTTCCTTTTTGTGAGAACCTCCTTTTGAAGACAATCCATGTCTTCATTTTCCGATTTTGAGCCCCAAAAAATTTGAAAAACACTGGGAAACAGCACCACCTACAATATTGTTGTCTGCTTGAACTGTATGATCACTTTGCTGGCACACATTCAGAACTTCCACTGAGGATTGACAACAAACACAAACCAAACACCAATTCCTGATTAGAACAGCCTTGGGCCCAACAATCTCCCCCTTTGGGTTTGTTGGCAATCAACAAAAAAATTCAATATATCACCGTCCACATGCATACCAAAAATGCAAGGATCAACTCAGCCATCACTTTAAGTTTACATGAGCAATTCTTGATATAGAAAACAAGAGAGGAATCTTGAATTGGGTTCCCATGTTTTTGAATGCTCAAAGACGCTCATGAAATTTTCTTACACTGAACTCTCATCATGTCACAGAAGCATTACATGTCCACAGACAATCCTGAATTCCTGAAATTATTCCTTTCCTTTCTCCCCCATTGACAATAAACCCAAAGGGCGGTAAATTAATCAATGTTATGCTCAAACCATAATCTCCCTGGATAGTATCTCCCCCATAATCATGCATCACAACCATAAATAAATAGAAAGAATTACCATAAACAAGGACAAGGGATTTTGGAATTTCATTATGCAGTAGGAGGTGGTTGAACACCGAGGTTCAACCGATTCTTTTCAAACACAACTGCTGACAGTGGTTTTGTCAGGATATCAGCTACTTGATCATCAGTTCCCACGTGATCCATTTTAATCACCCCTTTCTCAAATTTTTCTTTGATAAAGTGACACCGGATTTCAATATGTTTTGTACGAGAATGCTGAACTGTATTCTTCGTGCGATCAATTGCAGACTTTTTATCACAGTAAATTACCATTGGTTGATTCACCTCATCACCAATTTATGTCAGTTGTTGCTTCATCCATAGCAGTTGAGTTCATGCCTTTGTGGTTGATATATACTCAGCTTCAGCAGTACTAAGAGAAGTACTTTCTTGTTTCTTGCTCAAACTTTCAAAAAAGGAATGCTCCACCACTGGTGGACTTTCTGTCCCCAACATCGCCAGTCCAGTCAGCATCTGAAAATTCTAATAATTCACAGTCTCTTCCTGTAGAAAAGTATAAGCCATAATTGTGAGTACCTTGAATATACCCCATGATTTTTTTACTGGTGCCAAATGTTCCTCCTTTGGATTACTCTGAAAGCGGGCTGCAAGACATGTGGCAAAGACAATATCTGGCCGTGTCGCTGTCAGGTACAGTAGGCTCACAATGATCCTCATGTACATGGTGGGATCTACAGATTTCTCATTATCATGCTTTCCAAGTTTGGTTCCAACTGCAATCGGAGATGACATTGGTTTGGAGTCTTGCATATTGATCTTATTCAGCATCTCTCTTGCATAATTTTCCTGAGAGATAAAATTGTAGTCTTTCCTTTGAGTCACCTACAGTCTTATGAAATATGTGAGCTCCCTAATCATTGACATTTCAAATTCTGATTTCATATGATTGGCAAATTCATCCACTAATTTCTGCCTGCTGCCACCAAATATAATTCCATCGAAGTAAACGAGAACCATGAACTGATCTTTTGGAGAATTCTTCACATAGAGATTGTGATCTACTCCTCCTCTTTTGAATTCCAGCTTCTTGAGATAAGAATCTAGTCTAGAGTACCACACCCGTGGTGCCTGTTTCAAGCCATAAAGTGCATTCTTTTGCTTGCAGACCTTTGATTCATCAGCACCAAGAAGAAAAGCCACTGGTTGTTCAATGTAGACTTCTTCTTCGAGTAAACCATTAAAAAATGTTGTCTTGACATCCATTTGATATAATTTGTATCCTCTCTAGAGATCCATGGAAAGGAACAACCAGATTGACTCCAGTCTAGCCACTAGAGAAAAAGTTTATTCAACATCAACACCTTCAATCTAAGAATACCCTTTACATACCAGTCGATCCTTGTTTCTGATAACACTCCCATTCTCATCAAACTTGTTCTTGATTATCCATTTTAACCAATATCATTATGACCATTGGGTCTCTTGACAAGATCCCATGTCTGATTCTTGTCAATCTGATCTAACTCTTCATTCATGGCTTTCACCCAGGATTCATTCTTTGTAGCTTCTTCAAATGAGGATGCCTCCACAACTGACAGAAATGCAGAAGGTGTGTTATTCCTCATCCTTCTTGTCTGTGTGGGTGCATTGTTGTCTCCAATTATGTTAGATAGATCAATTTATGCTCTTCGATTTCTCCTGTGAGGCTCAGTCACATTCTCACTATCCAAGATTTCCTCTTCAGATTCTTCGTCTGATTCAACATCATGATGTGACCCCTGAGTGTTTTGTACACCTTCCTCTATTTCTATATTTGTATTTATTCCATGTTCAGATTCATTATCATCTTCTATCTCATCAGTATAGGTACTATTTGAAACATTTGGGGTTTTTCCATCAATGATTTTAACATCTTTTCTTTCCACAATCCTCCAAAAGTGGTTATTGAAACACTTGTATGCTTTTCTATTCAGTGGATACGCAAGAAAAATTCCTTCATCAGCATTGTCACCAAACTTTCCTCAGTTTCCTTCTTTATTCCAAATGAAACAATTGCTTCCAAAAACACGAAAGTATTTCAAATAAGGCTTCCTTTCATGCCACAATTCATATGGTGTCCTCGTTTCACCCATATAGAGCCTTGTTCAATTCTGAATGTGCACTGCAGCTTCAACAGCCTCCTTCCAGTAATGGCAGGAGATACCACTCTCAATCAACATAGGCATGGCCGTATTGTTGACTTGTCGATTCCGATGCTCAACAACTCCATTTTGTTGTGGAGTTCTCATAGGAACTACCTCATGCTATAGTCCAGGTTTTTCTAGGTAATTTTTAGACTCTGTGGATGTGTATTCCCCTCCATTGTCAGATCACATGACTTTTATTGACCGTCCAGTATCATTCTCATCAATCTGGCGATATGTTTTCATGCAATCAAGTACGTGTCGCTTCCTGTGAATCACCATTACAGAATCCATTCTGTTATAATCATCAATGAAGAGGATGAAGTACCTTTCTCTATAGGTTCCAGTAACATTTATTGGGCCACATACGTCAGTATGAATGAGATCAAGAAGATGTGATGCCCTTTTCTTCTTTGGCCGATATGAATTACAGACCAGCTTCCCATGAATACCAGCATCACAAGACTTTTCTCGTTCACGTTTTAGAATGGGAATATCCATGACTATCTTCAGTATAGATATCATTTCTATTTCTTGTTGGTTAATGTGCCCCATCCTTCGATGCCACAAATTGTTTCTTCTTCAACAGACAAATAGCAAGAGTTCACTTTGTTGTCAACTTGATATAAGTTTCAATCTGTTCTACAGCCTTTCATATGAGAATTCCTTGTTTTTCCTTTTATAGTGCAGCCATTTTGATTGAAGGTTACTATGAGCCCCAAGTCACAGAGTTGACTTACACTATGTAGATTGTGCCATAGACCATCCACATAAAGATCTTCAGTCTTCTTCATCTCCCCGTTGGTTGAGAGAAGTATTCCCACTACCTTTAATCATCAAAGAACCATCATTAACAAACCGTACTATTCCATCTACCTTCTATTCAATGTTCTTCAAAAGGTTTGTTTTTCCAGTCATATGGGAAGAACATCCACTATCAAGGATCTAGGTGCTGTTGCTCTTTTTAGCATTGAAGGCTACTTCCAGAAGATTGGATTTCTCGATCTTCTTCTTCTCTTTCCATGAGATATTGGATTGAGAATAGGATACTGATGGACTTTTAATACTTTCTTCCACATAATCTGATTATTCATACGCATAATCTTCTTCCAGAGGTGAAAAACTGTTTGTGAGAACAACATCATCAGGAGGATAAAAACTGGCCCGTCTTTGAGTGTTGTTTGAATTTCTCATGTCGTACTGCTACCTGCAATACATACCATTATGGCCAAAGTTAGAACAATTAAAACTGTAACCATAGAAGTATTTCTTCTATAAGAAAGAGGATATGAAACCGGTCTCCATTGTGGACTTCCCAGATCGTCCCCATTCAAGTAGCTCCTTGCCTTTTTGCAGTATGACAAGGTATGGCCCAGATAATCACAAAACTGACACTTCATGAGAGGAAATGTCATTTCACTTGAATTTCTCCTCATGCCTTCTTTATATGTAGAATAGTTGAACTTCCTGTCATTTCTGAAAGTTTGAGGATAATTTTCAGTTCTTCTTTTAGTTTAGGTTGAGGGGTTTTTTAGCATTTCAGGTAATGTTTCAGCATGTCCAACTTTCATCTTGTTGTTATTTTGGCTCTCTTTACATCCAGCAGTTGATGGCACAGCTTGACAGCCAATTCCACTCTTTCCCATGTATGTGGGTCTTTGATCACATAAGATATTTCCAACCCCATCTGAACCACACATGGATCTTGCTAGTAATTCTACATCTGAGAATCTTCTGAAATGAATTTTCGTCTTTCCCTCATTTGTCGTTGATGGAATTTCAATCTTACTTCTAAGAGTAACAACTTCTTCCTCAAGTCCCTCAATAGTCTTGGACTTCTCTTCTAGTCTGGATGAAATTTCTTTTATGACCTTTGCTTGTTCTTCAATTTTAAGCATTAGTTCCACTTCATCATATGTGCTTTCAAGGATTGAAGATAGAACTCTCACTAGTTCTTCTAGTCGTTCAATCTTTGCTTCAAGCTCATCAACATATTCTGATGATTCTTCCGCCATTTCCTTCCACTTATTACACCTCTAACATTCATTATGGAGCTTGGAAAAATCATATTTAAATTGAGTCTTTGAATCACCATTATAAATAATCTGATTATCTCTATCTTTTTTGATCATGGGTTCTGACTTGTCAATGGTAGCCATCATAGAAGCATGGTTTCCTATTTTTAATTCTGGTTCTTCTTCTTCACACAACTCTATATCATCATCTTTCTCTTCACAGAAAAAACTCTTCATTTGTATTTTCCTTCCAGAATTGAAGTCTACCTTTTTGAAAAACCTACTATGATGCTTCTCGGTTTCTTCTACTTCGCTTTCATCATCATCAAACTTTCTTTGGTACTGAGAGGCAATGTGCTAGTCTCTTCCACAACGAAAACATGCCAAAGGTAGCATGCCTTTAAATTTAGCTTTTCCATTCTTCCGCTTTTTGGTGATGAGAGAGAGAATTTCCTTTTACTCATCATCTTCACCACCACTATCTTCAGAAATTTTCAGTTTGTCTATGGCTTTGAAAGCCATTTCCTTGCTTACACGAGTTGTGGCATCTTCGGGTTTGACTCTCATCTCATATGCCACTGGAATACTTAAGAGATCACGCAGAGACAGTTTGGATAAATCTCATTCATCATGGGCTGACACCTTTTCACTGTACATAGGAGGAAGTCTTCTCAGTATCTTCTTAACGATATCAATGTCATTGATTTATTCTCCAAGACCTCTAATATCTCCTAATACTTCAGTAATTCGATTGAAGAATGAATCTGCATTCTCAGTAGGATGCATCTTTAAATCATCAAACCTGTTGTGTAAGACTTGATGCTTCGCCTCCTTCACCTTGTTGTCTCCTTCATAGATGTTTTCATGTTTATCCCATATAGACTTTATTGAGGTGAAACTCATCACCTTTAGATAGATCTGATCTAAAAGAGATGCAGTGAGGGCATTCTGCGCTTTAGCATCAGCATCATGAATTTTTCTATCGGCATCTGTCTTAGCCAGCCCTGTTGGATCAGTAACATGTATACCTTGGACAGTGGAAAATAGGACTTCCATTCCAAGGGATATTAGATGGGATCCCATTCTATTATTCCAAATATGGAAATTACTTCCATCGAAGAGAGGGACTCCCCTGAAATTGACTGCATTCTCCATGACGACATAGGACAGATTTAATACTAGCTACCTTTACCCCTTGATACCACTTGTAGGACCCCAGGACACCCTGAGAGGGGAGGGGTGAATCAGGGTGAAAAATTTTTCTTTTAAAGTATAGGATATTGTTCCCATGTTGGTAGGAACTTGTAAAACATGTATGATTGATACGTTTAGAATGCAGACATTCACATGCAAAGAGAATACATAACACTTTTTTACTTGGTTCACCACTAAGGGCTACGTCCAAGGAGTATACACCGAAAGGTTGTCGGTCGTACCAAATTCCACTAATTTTCACTAGTTGTGGATTACAAAGGTTCGGGAACATACACTCTGTCACATGCTCACTGCCTTTACAAAGGTTTAGGGATAGCTCACTGCTTCCCTCGGGTCACTCCCGTTGACTCCCCCTGGCTCACTGCCCTTGGTTAATTCCCACTCAGTTTATAGACGTGAAGGTCTCTTCAATAGATTTGCATTGATGTCTTTGCCTCTACTCAACAAGAGACTCTGCTTGCATCGAAGTTCCAGAATAGATGCACTAGAACGCACAGAACCACTGAAATAGATAATCAGAACGTGCAGACAATATTTACTAACAATTGCACGCAACACCAACCCCTTGCACATAAAACCTTCCTATTGCGCGCAAAATTTACTTTTCGCGCGGAAAAATATTTTGTGCAAAAATCACCTTTATCCCGCAACTGGATCTTTTATGTGTGAACCCAATTTTTTCGTGCAACTCTTCATTTTTTGCGCATCCTGAAATTTTCCGCGCAACCCTGAATATTTCACGAAAGCCCCTTTACGCGATCCATTTTCGCACATCAGAGCTCATATCTTCTCTAAGACTTCAACCCTCATGAATGAATGGGGTCACCTCATAATTTTAGGTGACTGAGACCCCCTCACGCAAAATTCCCTTCGGCGCGGAAAACCTCTCACCTGGTGCGTAATATTTCACACAGATATCATTTTCCACGCACCTCTCCAGATATTTCGCGCAACCCATGCCTTTACCATTTTTCGATGGTGTGATTCCAAAACACTATTTGCGCGAAAAGCTTCGCTCCGATATTTCACGCACCACGCTATTTTTTGCGCCCAAATCACGTATTTCGGGCACAACCCTTAATTTCTGCGCAGCCCATGCCTTTTCCATTTTTCACTAATCTGATTTCGAAACACTATTTGCGCGAAAAACCACGATCCACTATTTCGTGCATCCCGCTGTTTTCGGTGCCCAACATAAGTATTTCGCACATGCCTCTTATATTTCGTGCACCACTTCCTTTTTGTGAGAACCTTCTTTTTGTAGACAATCCATGTCTTCATTTCTCGAATATGAGGCTCAAAAAATTTTGCAAACACTGGGAAATAGTGCCACCTTCAATACTGTTATCTGCTTGAACTGTATGTTCACTTTGCTGGGACACATTCGGAACTTCCACTAAGGATTGACCACAAACACAAACCAAACTCCAATTCCTGCATAGAGCACCCATGTGTCCACCAGATATAATGAATCAACTCTTGTTAGTGTAATTACCCCTCAATGCATATCTACTAAACACAACATCCACATTTATTATCAAAAAAGAGGTTTATTTATAGAATAAAAAATAATATATAACATTACAACACTTTATGTCCTTATCGTATACTTATATTTATCCTCATTCATTCATAGTTTAAAGATAAATAATATATCATTTAAAAAATCTAGTTCTCAAGTTTTTTACTAAACATCCTTTGAAACTAACTGTAGAGATCCTTACCCTTATTGCCCAAATCTAGTGGTAACATTTATATATTTTTTCTAAGTAACATCTATCAAATACCAATGGTCCAAATAGTTTTTTAGTCATATGAAACACGATACATAGTTAAATCTCACAGTACATTTAAAAATATGAATCAAAAAATAGTATTTAATTTTGGATAACCATTATTCTCTTTTAAATATCCATGCATATTAATCAAAATGAACTTCCATACATCCAGGGGAAGGAAATCCTATGGAATGGGTGAGTTCAAATGCTCGTTAAGGGTATTTATATAGTATAAGAGAATATTTCATGAATTATATGGTTGGAATGAATCATGGTTATATAATTCAATATAATAATAAACTAAGCACAAAAATTATTCTGAGGAATCATTAATATTAAATTAATCACATTGAAATTAATTACATATTTCATAATTATGAAATTCATTGTTTCAGTCATATGAACTTATTATTGTTCCCTTATGCCAAACCATCTGCATAAATGGATAATGCCTCCTCCAGATAGCCAACATTTTTTGTATCATGATACCTACCAATGCATAAAGAATCTAAGTAATTCATGGTAACAACCCATAAAATAACATGTCCAATTCATTCATCATATTAATTAACAAGGTAACCAATTTGACATTATTGAAAATAAATAACTATCTTTATGGAATGAAATAACACAAATAATTTCATTAAATTTCAATTTCAACATTTTAATAAACAATCAAGAAATATGGTTTATGTTATAAAATATATTATCTCTTCTATAAATCATAATATTCAACCAATTATGTTGATAGAGGAAAATTTAAATTAAGATAATCACGGAAAAAATTATTATAGAATATACAATTTTCACATTGAAATGACTTATTTAAAATAACAAAACTTCCAAATTATTAAAGATACAATTAATTTAAAATTTAACAATAAATATTTTAAATTATTCATACAAAAATTATGTGGAAATGTATTTAGGAAATTCCTTTCATGATACCATTATTAAAATAATCATTCATTTATCATTTTCCATAAGACTATTAAAAGTACAACATTTAGAAAATTGAAAGAAGTATCATTTTAAAATAAATATTGAAAAAAATTAAAAAATGGAAAAGAAATTAATTTTTAAAATTTTTATTATAATATTAAAATTATTATTTTATCCATTTTACATAATATATTTTGGTAGAAGATTAATATTATAAATAGAGTAAAAAATGGACTGTTTTACTTAAAAATATATTTAAATATTAAGAGTACTTAAATAGATTGGAATTTTAAGAATTTTTTATAATTTTAATAAATAAATAGATGAGAATAAAATTTATTTTTTAAATTTATAATGTGGAAATAATTCCCACAATGGGGACTTAACATAAACAATCACATATAACGATGACATCATGAAATGAACCATTACATCATATTCGACTTCTTTCACATCTACTTAAAACTCTAGAATAATAAATATATATATATTATATATATATTTCAAAAAATAATATATATATATATATATAACCATATATTATTTAATTATAACATTTAATCAACCCTTTTTATCAATTTTTTTATAATAATAATTATTTTGGACATTAACTACTTCATTTTTCATGTATATTTTGGATTCAATAGTTTTGGTCCTTATAAAAAAATCAATGTTCCCCCATTTCTAGAATTTTAATAATTATATAAGTATCCTATATATTAATTATACTTATATTCATAGTAATTTTTAAAAGGTATTGATCGATAAATGAATTTCACCATTCATGGACACAATTTGAAATACCAATGCATGAATGCTTGTTTCACTTTTTAAAAGATGGGTTTAAAGAAAGGTAAATAATAATTCACCATTATGATATCATTATTATAGAATTTTTATCATATATATTTCTTAAATCTATCCTTGTTAGCTTCCATTTAAATATGAATTGAAAAATGAATCATATCATTTTGTGGAAGAGGTAGTCCACACATATGCATGTACGTGGTAATCATTTTTCATTTGATGGACGAGAGGGCATATAATTTTTTTAATAATAACATAATATTATAATATTAATGATATTAATGTATTTATTTTATTATAAATATCATATATTAATATGAGGTAAATGAAAATGTTGAATGAAATCAGTCGGTTATTGTGATTACAAATTCATTTAAATAACTCCTTTTGGTATCCTCTTATGGACCCCAGGGATGGCCTTTTGAGATTAATAGTAGATATAGACTGTGTATAAATTTTATATCAGCCCAAGTGTTTCAAAATAAAGTATTAATTGTCTTTAGATGAAATTTTTTTACACAACATTATGACTCTCACATGAGCCATAATGGTTTACAGTCCATGGGGACCTCATATACAATCATCTTATTTTATAAATTATCTAAATAATCTCCCATAATGATATTCCCTTATAATATTCTTCCTAGGAATACCCTACACAAACATTATTTATAACTTTTGGAAATGAAAAATTATAGAAGAGTGAGTCCCGATGCATAGTAAGGGTAATCATAGGTGATAATAATCGATGATTATATGAAATCATATGATAATAATAATGATATGTCACCCTGATCATAACTTACAATGGTCATACCCGATCATAATAATGAGTTATTTTATAAAAACTTTTTATTTTAAAAGGCATAAATCATAAAAAGTTTCACTCATCATAACTCAATCCTGAATTATAAGATCATGTCATAAATATGTCTAAAACCATCATAACTATAGAATCCATTCTTATGTTATTGTTAACTATAAAGACCATATGATTATGAATGAAAACCAATTTATTATAGTGTATGAAGCACATCGAGCTTTTTCCCAAAATGAATTAAGAACATCATATTATTTACAATAACAAATCAAGAAGATAAACTTGTTTATCGTAACTATATCATGAGATACTATACATTACCCAATGCATTGGTGGTAGATATAGGTAATAGAAATCAGATAATAGAAAACATACATATAAGTTTCATTGGATTATAAAATATTCCTCATATCAGAACACATGAATATAAATGGGTTTTCTAAACACTTCATCAAAGCATTACCCAAATAAACATGTTTCGTAGAAAATTTTCATCATAATAATAATCTATAAAAATAAATAATAGTGATGGTTTCCTAGGATAATTAACCCATTTAATCATATGTATAATAAAGTGTTGTTTTTGTTAATGAATATAGATTCTATAAAAATATCATTAAAATGTTCATGAGTAAAATACTCTTTAAATTTAAAAAATAAAATTCCAAATCCAAATACTATGAATTTAATAATAAAACCATTTTTTTAAAATAATCACGTAAATGTGAAAATTAATTTTCAATGAATTGTGGATCTTCAAAAATGGAAATCTCTTTCATTCACCATAAGTTAAAAATATTTCACTTCATCATTTTATCAAAATAAACATAATGTATCTCATTTTTAAAATGAAAAAAATCATTTCAAGCATTTTATAAAAATTATGACATGGGTAAAAATAAATTATATGAAATGTAGGATAATAATAAGAAATGTTTTTTAAAAAATTTCTTTAAAAATTTGATATGGAGGGAATAAATTTTATTTTATCTAATAGAGAATTGAAGACGACTATTTAAACCATATTTTTTGGTCTTTTATGTAGATATTTATGGAACAATTAATCAAAACATGTAATTTCAATAAATGAAAATAAAATATTAAAAATAAACTGGTTTATACAATAATTAGAATATAATTTCATTAGTGTAAATTCATGTATAGGCTATCCCAATTAAAATAAAATTGAATCATAAATCCCTTATCTCATGTATTGCCTTTCCACAGTCATGTTAAAACCTCCTATATATAAAATAAGGGTGTATAAACATGTATCTGATAACCATATTCATGTATAAAATACATATATGATTTATTTATAATATGTTCTAAACATTTATCAATTTTCATTATTAAAATCAATATTTTGGGTGACAACTACTTAGTGTTCCAAGCATGTTTCAGTTAGTCTGTATCGATCATTATACATTGATCATGTTTCCATTATTAAAGTATTGTTAATAATTGTATTAAACACATATATTATCATTATTGAAATATTTATAATTGTTCATAACAATTATATAAAAAGATTAATTATATCATTAATTGGGAAAGTGGGTCATATGCACTTATGAATGTTGTTTTCAGTTTTCTAATGATAACTAATAATAAAACTAACTAATAATTAAAATATACAGAGTATCTATATTATTATATATTTATAATAAATATATTAATTAAATCATTCTTTATTATCCTAAATGTAAATGGTAAATGAAAAATGAATTACATCACTTAATAGAGGTGGTAGTGCACACATACACACAAACAATGTTATCATTTTCCAACATTTTGGAATGATATAAGAATGATTTTATATTAAAATTACAAAAGGTTAAATATTTTATAATTATTTCATAATTTTATTTTATAAAAATTAATCATATCATAATACTCATCTGTTAAACGTGGTGATTAAAAATGAAAAGGTTCACTACATGAAGAGGGTAAGACATACGTACGCAAGAGAGAAAACATAACTTGTTCAATGTTCTAAAAGAGAGAGTGTGATATTATTTTAAGAATCATAATAAAATTTAAGAATATTTAGGATAATAATGTTATTATTTTTTGATAACTACCATATATTTATAGTAGTTAAGAATGAATATAACAGAAAGTGATTTGTTAAACCGATTACTTCATCATTGAAATAAATCATTTAGATCTCCTACAAATAGATATAGAGTTTATTTTTATGAAAGAAAAAACTTATATGAATTAAATAGTGAAATTTAATAGTGAAATTGGTAGAGATTTATTTATCTAAAAGGATCAATGTGTTGTGATTATATGCGGGAGGAGGTTCCCTTTGATAATTTAGGCGAGGGAAACTTTTGGAATTTCAAAGAATATTAAATTATAATATCTTAATATTAAAACCATATGCCTCAATATGGAAAATGAATTCAAATATAATATAATATATGTGTTTTAATACTATCAGGAAATATAATATCATCATGTTATGGTCAATAAATCCTTGTGATTTTTAAAAACCATTAGTTAACAAATATTTATTTTAACTATAGTAGAAAATTGTTTTCAATATTAAAGAGTTGTATTTTTCACATATAAGGTGAAAATTAAACCTTAAATAGAAAATTAATGGTATTTTATACAATATAATATCAATACATTATTATTTACATTTTTTTATTTTCAAATACATTAATAAAATACTGTTTTGATTAAATATTAATATGTTCAAATTTGACACAATTCATCTAATTTATTTGTAAATACATTAATAAAAAAGATGAATTAAAATATAAAAATTTTACTCCCTACTAATATGTTTTATATATAAATATGTATATCTATAAAATAAATGGGTCACATTAAATCAATAATATTTTATAACTTTATATATTTTTAAAATCATTTATTGTATATATTTTTTTAATTCTTGATAAATAGTACTAGTGTTGTATAAAATATTACGGTCAATATATAATTAATAAAATTTTAAAAAAATTAATATATGTAAAATAGTTTAGTAATAACAATATATTCCCTTACATTCATTCATAATTTAAATATTTCGCAATGTGGACCTATATTATGTATTAAAAATAAAGAGAGTGATGTTCTGTAACTCACTATAATTGAAATAATATATAAGTCATTTTATTTGAATTTTTTTGTTTAAAACTCTATATCATTTCTAATTTTTTATGTGTAGAATTTAGTACATATAATAATATTTAACATGAAATGTTATGGTGTTATAACTTGTTTACATCCATGATTATACTTATTTACCCTTTACTGAGGTGAATAATTTAACCAGGGTTAGTATTTATATTGTTAAAAAATAAGAGGAAAAAGTTTACAAAATTATAAAATAAATATTAATATTTTAAAATCCAATTTATCAAATTATATATTTTATATTACAAAAATAATATTTTATGATGTCTGCAACACGGGTTGAAAACCATTGTTTTATACAAATACATTTTAATCGTTAGAAATGGTTTATTCTAATCCCATTTTATAAATTTATTATATGAATGTTAAAACATTTTATTTAATATATAAAAAATATATTTTTATTAAAATGTAAAAATATTAGTTGTTAAATTAATTTATTTTGATAAAAACACATTATGCGAATAAAAACACTTTTCTAGAAAAATCAATTTTACTTATAAAATTGTTTTAAAAAAATAATAAATTATAAATTTTATTTCAATGGCCATAATTGGATTATTGAAAATATAAGAGATATAATATTACGTTTAATTTATTATTAAGTAAAATAATTCTTTTTAAATTCATGGAAGTAAAATATACTTTTCAATCAAAAAAATCAGTATTTATCAGTATTTACTGGATAATAAATATTTTTAAAAAGAATCCTCAAAATTACCCCATGTTAATTTAGATATAATTAAGGAATCAAAATATTTAGTTTTATGAAATATTTTTTTTAATGTTTCCTAAATTAAATATTACATATTCTCTAAAAAATAATTAATAATCATTTTGATATAATTGATTTTTAAGTTGAATTTTACATTCATTAAAATTTATTACTCAGTCCTAATAATTAATCATTATATTTATTTTATGTAAGATCTATTATATATATAATTGAATAAATTATTTAATCCTACACACCCATCTATTTTAACATCTAGGATAAAATGACCACATAATAACATTATAATAATATATTATTGTTTGATTAAACTCAATGTTGTCTTTAATAAAAGATATCAAAGAGGCAAACTTATTCAAAAGAATATTTTTTTAATATATCAATATGTATCTTTCTTGTCCCTTTAATAAATTTCATCCTCACAATTTGATATAATGGTCTGTAATAAATTTTTTGATATTTTAACAGTCCTTTTTTGAAATTCCAGAACATAAAATAGGGTTAACAAGACTTCCACATAAATATATTGAATGGGAAATATTATGGTCCCTAATAACCTAGGTTTCCATATAACTGAAAATTTATTTCTTGAGAGAAAAATGACATGGATGAGAAAATTATTAACCAAATACTTGTAGAGAGTGACATAGAACATGATCCATCCAATGTTAATTACCCCAAAACCATGAATCAGTGAGGGTTTAAAAGAAATTCAATTCATTATAATTGAATGTTATATGATTTTTTTCAACTAAGATCATTTTCCCATTTTTTTATGAATTACATTACATTATAGATTAATAACATAAGGAAATATACATAGTTGAAAAGTATAATATTAGCTTCTAATCAATCTCCATGACAATCAAATCTATTACTCCAAATAATGAGTATCTGAGATGAATTTTTAATGCATAATGTACAAAAATAAACTTCTAACACATTAGAAATAAATATCAATATATATCTCCTATACTTAGAATTCAACCAAAAATAATTTATCATAATGTCATATAATACAATGAAATTTTAGAAAATGTTACATTAATCTTTAATAACTTCATTACATCAATATCATCATTAATAATTAATTTTTTAATCTCAATTGCTAAATTATACACATTATAATAAATCTTAAAAAAATTGATTCCATTCTTCCCAAATAATATTTCATGTAAAATTAATTTTTTACCAAATTTATGTACATTAATCAAATTAATGAAACATCTCTTAAATATCATTAATCACCATTATAAAATGAAATATAATGATTTAACACTGTGAAATTCACCATTATTCAAATTTTTATACTAACCTTAATGTATTACTTAATGCAAACATATATATATCTATATATGAAAATATCTCAATGTTAGTGAATAACATTTAACCTCTAATGATTATCTATAAACCACTATCTAGTTGTCCACAACTAACTTTTCATAAAATCATATCAACCCCCAATGCATTTTTAATCATTAATTTCATGTAAAAATACTATCACTAAAACCATTAAAAGGTTGTGTTAATTCCATATAAATTGTAATCAACCATGATCATATAATCCCTTGAAGTTATGAATAAAATTAATTTTAACATCACAGGAAAACATAAATCCTTCCAATGTTAACAAAATTATTATTCTTTAAATAAGTTCACAAGTGTTGACTATATTCAATAAATCCAAATAAGAAATAAACTTCATTAAATAGGACATCAATAAAATTTATATCAAATAAAAAAACAATTTCATTATCACTAATACTATGAATTTAAATAATACATTAAAACTAACTAAACATTATTAACTCTACATCTGAGAAATTTATTAAGGATTATCTCTCCCTTAATCATCTGTTCTCTAAAATTATTATATTTCCACAATATAATTTTAATTGAATATTAGTACCTTTAAAAATATGATTTCAAATACATAAATAAAAACTATTATGGAACAATACTTATATGTTTCATTATATTTATAACTCGAATACCATTTTTAATCCACATATACAACATAATTTTTGAATCCAAATATATTAAAACATTAGTTATTAAATATTATTCACTCATACTTCTTTCCTATAATATGAAATGTGTCTCATGGATTAATATTATGAAAACTGTAAATTAATATTACATATTAATTTCAATATATAAATACAATTAAAACAAACCCTACCGTTTATAAGTAATTCACCGTCTCTTCATCATTATTAGTAAAACCATTACTCATATAACTTTTCTAATTTTTTTATGCCTTCCCCTTAGTAAATTTCCATGCCCCCCTTTGACCAATTATACTACAATGAGAAGAAAGATATAATTATGCCTAAAGCCCCATCTCTAGTAGGCCCTATGTTGGATACTATCCCCAAGGGTACAAGAATCTTATATTATATGAGAAATTACCCTCATATAGAATAAAATAGGTCTGCGAGATAGGATAAAAAATCACAAAAAGAAACACAGGTATAATATATAAAATAAATCAAAAACCATCCCATAATTCCTCATAATATTTAAATGGATATATATAAATGTTAAAAAAAATTCCAAATAAAAATATATTCTAGTGACTCGAATGTAGATCCAACACAACAAGAAATATCCATGTCATTCACCAATGTTCTAATACAACACGATGAAAAAATTTATATATGAATGGTGAGAATAAAATGTACAATTAATGGAGTTATATCCAATGCATCAAGTGAATATGTTAAAATGTAATGATAATTTTCCAATGAAAAGTCATAAAAACCCATTAGCAATTATATGTTTTATCTATCCAATCCCAATCGAACCATAGTTCTCTCAAAAAAGCAAGCATCAAAAATAATAATATATTATTCACATCATAACAATGTGTAGTTCCACAGTGCCTCTTCTCAGAAAAGTTTCTCATATCATAACACAATGTTTAACTTCCAATTCTTCCATTCCTTAACACATACCAAATTATATCACATCACAACACATCCAACACATAGACACATTGGGTACACATCAAATCACATAACATCCTATCAATACACACCTATGCCACAAATAACATATATCCTATAACCCGAGTGGTAGGGAATCATGAAAATGAAGGATATCAACCTCATACACTCCTCCGACCACACATGAAATCCACCACATATCATATCACATGAAATAAAATCTCTCCCATAGAAAAATGAGCTAAAAAATAACATCACCTCACCTCACATCAAATCACATCACATCCACACATAAACAATGGGGACCCACGTTACGATTGGGGAACATCCAAAAAACATGTATCTCTAATGCCGATGGAAGGAATGTGGAGGGGGTAGCCTAAATTAGAATCAATATTTTCTTGGTTGTTGGGGAAAAACTCGGTACTATTCACCTAAGAGAATTATTAATGTTATTATAAATGGGTGGGGAACATATGAATGTGACATAAGAATAATATATATATATATATCACACAATTTTAAATCTCTAGGTTCACATAAACAGTACCGGCACACTACATATCCCCACCAAATCACCACCACATATCTCACATCACATATCTCAAGCACTTCCACCACTATATGCATCAAACCACACTACTAGAACAAAAGAACACAAATAAATTACCACATTTTGTGATTGGTTTCCCAACATTTGTTCCGTATGAATTTCCATTCACATTACACTACACATTTATGTATTCAATTTAGTTATCCAAATATAAAACAACCATGTCTAGTTTATATTTTTTATCTACTAGACTATTTTTCTTCTTTTATCATCATAGATCATCCCATGGCTAATCAAGATACTATATCAACAACACCATGCTATTAGTAGCACATATCAAACAACCACCACCACAACCCCTCACATACACCATCATTATTGTGATACATCTCACACAACATCTCACCACAACAATATCATATCACAGAACCACAAATACCCTGCACAATACCCATTGTGCCCTAAAAACTACATCATATCCAATAGGCCAAAACCGATGCACCACAAAAACATCTCAAAACACCAACACCACATGAAACAACCACAAATTATCACCACACATTACCACTGCACATTTCCCCACAATGCAACACATCATATCTTTGGTAACCAAATTTTTCATTAAATCCCCAAACATAACATGGCCAATATAGTTACCTCCATCACTGAATAACAAACCAACCCACATATGGAAACACCAAATGTATAATCGTACATAGCAATGTCACAAACCATATTACACAATTGTTTATGAGATGTATCACATTCAATTCTTATTTTTCATGATTATTACCATATAATGAAAAATCCTGGGTAAACATGTTTTTTTAAAATATGGATTCCTTAGCCTTTTATTTTGTGTGTGATCACACAGAAGCACAACAAGGGTAAGTAGAACAAAATAAATATTGTGAAAATAAGGCACCAAACAACCATTATTTTTTGAAATAAAAACATAAATTCAGAATATCATCATCAATATATTTAAGTTGTAAATCATGATACACCAATCCAGTATTCTGAATTAAACTATAATAATTAATTATTTGATTATGTTGACTCTTAATATACACAAAAGGATTAGAAAACCAATGAAAATTCAATACATATCACCTTAAAGGTTGATAACGAGGATCTCACACATCAATTAAGCTTTCAAATATTTCTGTACACCACAAAGGTGAATAAAAATCTTTCCAGAAACATCCACGGAATATATAACTCATGGACCAACATAACCGAAACCAAATGGTTTTCAAAACTCAACCCATAAACACATCAAATCAAAAACCTCACTATCATAGTTGATCACTGAAGAATAATGAATTTAAACCCCATGAGGAGGAGTTGGAAACACATTTGGAATTGTCAAAAGGAATTCACCAGAACTCGAGGATATAAGTAAGGCGGGAGAGGGGTAGATCGTCTCTTTGGGTCGCCGAGTGTTCACCCATAATGTGGGAGATAGATATAACTGAATAAAATAAAATGTATTTAAAGGAAAAAAAATAACCTGGATTCTATTAGATACATTTCTCAATCAACTTTTTGACATTAATTTCATGGGATCCAATGGGTTACTAACAGTGAATCTGGTACAATGTGTGAACCCCCAATAATTTCAATTTCCACGGAAATCTGAATCACATCGACTTTAATTTATTGAAAATTATGAATTATATTTTCATGAAATGAATATATGTCCTGTAATACCATCCATCAACCATATACAAGTTATGAATTTTATATCATCACAAACCAGGAATGACCATAACTTGATGTTGATCTGGTTCATTTCCAAAACCACCACCCAAAACACTCTTACCGATCCTGTCACGACCTGCCTTCACCAAAAGGAGGGATGTGTCAACAGATTGCCAGAACCTTCCTTCTTTAAGTTGAAGGATAGATAATGTCCCCCGAGACCCACCTTCAATTGGTCCCGGAGTGGCGACTAGCACCAAGGGTATAGAAATTTCTCACAAATGGAAGGAATTACACCTTTTTGTTTTATAATATCGAGATATGAGATGATGATACTCAACAAAACCAAGGTAAAAGGGAAGTAAAGCCAAAAATAAACCATTACCACATGCATTCTCCAAAAGTAAAGCCACAAGTACAAAAGGTGACTACAAGGTAAGTACTAAAGAAGAAAAGATAAACAATAACCGCAACTGCTCCAAAGGTCCAAGCTAGTAAGGTATTGCGTGATACCCAATGTCCTCCTGGAAACCTGAAAGTAGTTTTATATACGTAGGGTGAGCATACAAGTACACTCATTAAGTAAAAACAAAGACTCTCATGCACAAGTGGGGGAACGTAATAATGTCGAGTGAGTAAGAGAGTAAACCAAACACCTAACAAGTCAAACAATCCACCCCAGGCCTCACCAAGGCACACTCCCCAAATAACGTAAGTCAAGTAATATATATAATAAGATCACATTGATGTTTGGGAACCCTGATCCACTTTCCCACTTGTTATTGAGACATCCTACGCATCGGACCAATCCTGCCATTCTCACCGCAGTCCCACTGCCACACACGCCCGCACACACCTGGGCCACAACCACACGCAGTCCCACTGCCGAAATCCTGCCTGCACACACCTGGGCCTCAACCGCATGCAGTCCCAATGCTGAATCCTGCCCTGACACACCTGGGCCACAACGGTCACATGTAACCATGCCTGCAAACACATTGTCTAGAACAACCACCACCACACCCGAAGACACATGGGCTAAAGGATTTACTGCCACGCCCGAAGACACCAGGGCCTCATCCCGAAGACACTTGGGAAACCACCTTCTGCACACACCTGGCCAACCACCACACTACCCCGCCCGAAGGTTCTTGGGAGAATAATGGACCTCAGGCCATCACAGCCTGCCCCAAGTTACTTGGGCTATCCAGGAAAGGGAACAAAAAAGGAGCTAATAACCAGCCACTAAGAATAGTGTTAGGAAAAACACCCTCCCCCATGAAATGGGGGTGTTCGGAACTATGTGCTCATATTGGGTGGGGCGCGAATAAGAAACACAAAGCTACAAGTATATATATATGTATATGTAACAAGAACTCACCCAAGCTAGGTTTTTCTTCAAACAGCCTACAGATCACAACAACACTCAATTCTGAGTCACGACTCACGCTAACAACCCTTTTGTCCCCTTTCTTATTTCACGTTCAGTAATGTTGTTTATGTTTAAGCACTACTGGGCAACTAGTAAGCATAGGCATAAGTCCAGGAAAGTAAACAATCAAACATCAACAAAAACGCCCACACCCGGTTCTCAACAACTGATGATTCCACCCCAATTCGTGATATAAACAAGTATCCACATGGTCTTAAAACTCAAAACCACCGAATACATACGAACAGAAGATCCCATCCCCCAAATTCACACAACCACCGAGAGTATAAAAGAATAGGGGATCCCATACCCTCCCACATCTCCAGCAATCAGACTGAAAGGAAAACAACCAACTACCTCCACCAACACAAGCAGGGCACTGCCGGTATTTTCATATTTAAACGACTTAACACACTGCATGATTCAAATTCCATGTGTTCTAATCGGGAGTTATCACAGAAGGGTTTATCCTAGTGCATTCAATCTATTCAGCCGGATAGAGGTGATTTACCAATCCACTTTTCAAAGCAGGAGTTTACAACCACAAACAAGCCATTTAAAACATCAACAAGGTTCATTAGTGCACAATCAAATCCCACCAACGGCCTTGATTTTCAGGAGGCATAAGCCAGCACCACTCAACGAGATGGTCATAGAAGAAACAACATCAAAATATAAGAAAGTATCAACAAAAACATACCCCCCCCCACTTTCGTTATATAATTCGTTCATTATATTCATTATGTTTTGTCCAACCAGTTCTACAGAAATAAAAGCACGCCCACCCCGCATGATACACAAGAGAGAGAGGGGAAGGAGAAATTCCCTACTTTTTGATAGATGACCGATCGGTCCGTTCGGTCTCGCCGATCGGTCTCACCGAGACGCCACTCCTTTAGGACACCAATTTTGGCAAAGTGAAGGACCAAGAGAGTCTAGGTCATCACAGTAGATACCTCTCATTCTATTCTCATCCTCAAGAATTTAAACAATCGAGAAGGGAAGTTCGGTTCCGAACAACCACCCCGAAAGATACCTCTCAAGAGTGAACCTCATCGTTAACTAATAACACCTTCTAGTCATGAACCAAGAAACATACCATGCCAAACTGCCCGGGCATGTGGGTTGGGGAGTCTCCTCCCCCATGTTAAGATATTATCCGCTTTTGGCAGCACTGACTCGCCCGAACGGGTTTATTCACATCCACCTTAATGCGTCTTGATTAGGGGTCGGGTTCTCTCCTTCCCCCTAGTCGTGGATTTTTACACACAAACAAAGGAAAGAAAACCAGCACATTTCATAGCCAAAAGGCAAAACGTTCTACCACAACAGGTACAACAAGGAACAAAACTCAAAACAACTCCGAGTATTGGGTACGCATCTCTGCTTCCCTCTGCCACGTACTCTCCTCAAGCCCACCATGTCTCCATAACACACGAACCAAGGGGATGGTTTCCCTGCCAAGAACCCTTTATTTGCGATCCTTGATCACCACTGGTCTCTCCACCAAGGTCACATCGTCCTCGATGTCCAGCTCACCCCAATCAAGGACATGTGAATCATCGTGCAGATACCGAAGGAGCTAGGACACATGAAAGACATCATGTATCCATAGTAGAGGCGATGGAAATGCTAGTTGGTAAGACACGTCGCCGACCCCCCGCAACACTTGGATGTGTCCGATGAATCTGGGAGAAATCTTACCCCCCTTGCCTAACCTCTGTTGCCGACACCAAGGGTAGACCTTTATGAACACATGGTCCCCAACCTCAATCTCCAAGGGCCTCCTCCTTGTATCAGCATACTACATCTGTCAGTCCTGGGTCACCTTGATCCTTTCCCGTATGAGCTGAACCTTCTCTGTCTTGTTATGCACCATCTCCGGACCGAGGATTCCTGCCTCTCCAACTTCGGTCCAACACACAGGCGAACGGAATGGCCTCCCATACAAAGCTTCAAAAAAGGCCATGCCAATGCTAGAGTGGTAGCTATTATTGTAAGCAAACTCTACCATGTTCAGGTGTCGTACCCATGATCCTCCTGAGTCCAGAACACACGCTCGCAACATATCCTCTAAGGTCTCCATGGTGCGCTCTGTTTGTCCATCTGTCTGTGGAGGGAAAGTAGTTCTAAGGCATAACTGGGTGCCAAACGCATGCTGCAATCCTCTCCAGACTTGCGAGGTAAACTGTGCATCCTTATCCGAGACTATAGAACTCAGAACTCCATGCAACCTCACAACCTCATCCACGTACTTTTGTTCCAAAGAGTCCACAGTACTCGACTCCCTAATCGCCAAAAAGTGAGCCGATTTCGTCAACCTGTCCACTACCTCCCAGATGGCGTCGTATCCCCCTTGGACCGTGGGTAGTCCTGTGACGTAAACCATTGATATGTCATCCCACTTCCACTCGGGGAAATCTAGGGGCTGTAGCAGGCTGCATGGAACTCGGTGTTCAGCATTCACTTGCTGACACAATAAGCACCTGGCCACAAACTGCGCCACCGCTTTCTTAACTCTGGCCCACCAAAACTACCTCCTCAAACCCTGGTACATCATGGAAACTCTTGTTTGTAACTCTAGGGGTGAGTTGTGGAACTCACTGAGAACCTTGCTATGCATCGCCTCCGGGACAAACAACCTTTTCTGGAAAAGCATCCGGTTCTGACCATCCTCTATCCATCCCTCCGGTGGAATTCCCTAGTCAACTTGGTCACGCATCACTCCACACTCTAGGTCTCCCCACTGAGACTCCTCAACTTCCTGAAACAGGGATGACTGCACTGTCATATGATATAGTTAGCCTCTGCCGCTATCCATCTTTTCATCTAGGTGTAATGCAACCAACTCTTCCATTGCCTTCCAGGCGTCCGCCGACTCTCGGACCACATCCTTCTGTGTCCTCCTGCTCAAGGCATCGGCAACCACATTTCCCTTGCCATCAATATAAGAGATCGCGAAGTCGTAAACCTAGAGGAACTCCACCCATCTCTACTGTCACAATATTAAGTCCCACTGGTAGAAGATATACCTCATGATTTTGTGATCTGTGAAGACCACAATGTGTTCCCTGATGAGGTAGTGCCGCCATAACTTTAGCGCAAAAACGACAGCTGAAAGCTCTAGGTCGTGGGTGGTGTAATTACGCTCATGGGAATGCAGCTTGCTAGACCCATAAGAGATCGCCCCTTGTCTCTGCATCAACACGCATCCCAGACCCTATCCCGAAGCATCACAGAATACCTCATAAGCCACCACTTCTTCTGGTAATCTCAGCACTGGGGCACTAACCAACTTCTCTTTCAGATAGCTGAAGGCTGTCTCACACTGCTCACTCCACACGAAAACCTGGTCCTTCTTGGTCAGAGCCATCAAAGCGGCTGCTACTCAAGAGAAGTTGGGTACGAATCTCTGGTAGTAACCCGCCAGCCAGAGGAAACTTCGGACTTCCCCCACATTCTTGGGTTCTTCCCAAGAAAAAACTGCCTCAACTATTGATGGGTCCACCCCTACCCCCTGCTCGGACACCACGTGCCTGAGGAAGTGCACTTCATGTGTCCATAAATTGCATTTTGACAACTTCCCATAGAGCTGGTGCTGTCGGGGGACCTCCAAAACTGTTCTCATGTGCTCTGCATGGTCCTTCTCTGACCTAGAGTAGACCAGGATGTCGTTGATGAACACAACCACGAACCGATCCAGGTACTCCTGGAAGATGGAGTTCATAATCCCCATGAACACTGTCGGGGCGTTCGTAACACCGAAGGGCATGACTACAAACTCAAAGTGTCCATACCTGCACCTGAATGATGCCTTCAGGATGTCGCTCTCTTTCATCCTCAGCTGGTGGTACCCAGACCGCAGGTCGATCTTTGAGAACCATCCTTCCCCTTTCAGCTGGTCAAAAAGATCATGTATCCTTGGAATAGGGTTGCGATTCTTGATGGTCACCTGATTCAGCCTCCTATAGTCTATGCACAACCAAAGACCACCATCTTCCTTCTTTGAAAACATGACCGGAGCACCCCATGGTGATGCACTCGGACGAACATAACCCCTCTTCATCAGATCCTCAATCTGTATCCGCAACTCCCATAGCTCTGAAGGTGCCATCCGGTAAGGAGCCATCGAGATTGGACAAGCACCGGGCTACAGATCTATCCTGAACTTGATAGCACGTCGAGGGGGTAGAGACGTCACCTCCTCGGGAAATTTGTCCATAAACTCACGAACGATCTCTGGCACTTTCACCATTTCATCATCTTCTGATTCCACTGTCAGCTCAGTCAAAAAGGCAAGGAGAGGTTCCTCTCTCCTGTTTCCCTTCAAACTGCTCCGCTCGCCGGTGAAGGTAACACACCAGTTGTCCATGTCTGAGAACACCACCCTTATTCGAAAACAGTCGATGACGGAGCACACAGACAATAGCCAGTCGATGCCTAGGATGACATCGTATGGTTGAATCTGCAGCAGAAGAAGATCCCTAACCGACTGATGTGGCCCCATCATCAGTCTACATCCCCGAAAAACAATCAACAAGTTGGTCTGACCTCCGACTGGTGTGCTCAACACCAGGGGCACTAGAAGTCTCTCCGCATCTAAACCCAAGGCATGGGCTAGGCTGGGTGTAACAATGGAGTGCGAAGCTCCGGTATCGAACAATGAATAAGAAAGAGTGCTAAACAGACTAATCATACCTCGAACAACCTCTGGCCCTGCTAGAACTGCTGCCTCTGTGGTGTGTAACTGTCCATGCCCAACTCCCCTACCCCTCGGCTGTCGGCCACCTCCCCGACCACACCCTAGTCAAGGTCCTTGTGGAGAGCCCTGAGGTCGGCCTCCTCCTCCTACGTGTGCCCTCGGAGGAGCGGGAGCTCGTTGTCCCTGCTATTGCTGCTGGAATGGTCTGGCTGGAAGCTACTGCGGGGGTGGGTGCTGGGGCTGACCGCCACTGCTGTACTGCACACGGTCGGGGAACTGACTTCAGAGATGCCCAGGGTTCCCACAGATGAAGCACCGTAGTCCTGGGCCTGAAGGAAAAGGGCAAGGTCCGGGGAATCGAAACTGAAACTGCTACGGTCTGCTCCCTACGGGTCGGAACCTGGAGGGTCCTGATGCTGGAGGCCTGGTGCTGATGGCCTTCCCCTTCGATGGTCCCTGCTGGATCCCCTCTCGCGACACTCCCCCTAGAGCATGCATCTTATACACCACTTCGGCCTTCTTCTGCACCTCGAAGTACGCCAGCAGGGTAAAGGGGGTAACAACATACTGGAGGGAGGGTCAAAGCACCTCCTCTAAAAGTCTTGCTCGCGACTCATCATCGGGAAAGAGGTCCGGAGCAAAACGTAGGAGGTCCTTGAACATGATCCCTACCTCCCTCACAGACATACTCCCCTACTGGAGGGAGAGTAGTTCCTGCCTCTTTTCCGCCTTCATCGTCGAGGAGAGGAATTCTGCCCGGAATTCCCTCTCGAAATCCACCCAAGCCACCTCAGACTCTCTCCTCTCCCCTAGGTAAAGCATCCACCACTGATGTGCCGCTCCCTGCATCTGGCTAACGGCCAGAGGAACCCAGTACTCATTCGGGGCCCAGATCAGGCCGAAGGCTATAACATGATCCTCTAGCCAGCCTTCCGTCTTCATATCGGAGGTGTTCCCCTCATACTTCTCGATATCCTGTCACCGGAAGGCTTGAAGAGTCTTTTGCCACTGGTCGTCCTCTTCCACTCGATCATCCCTCTGCCGATTGGACAAAGTAGTCTCCGGGGCATCGATCGCTTGTACCACACGTGGTCGCCTTCCAGGTGCCATAACAGCATGGTAAAAAAGGAATGACTATGCCAAAGTAGTGAATAATATCGTTCATAAAACTTCTAAAAATTTAATTTATTCTTAATTCCCATGACATCCCAGAAAAACAAGAACACAAGTCATTATGATGCATGTTCTTTTCCTTGGGTCTCTACCCTGCAATCAGTGTGGCATCACCTGGCCGTTCGAAAAGTCCACGTCCTTGCATCGGATCACGGGGGGCCCTAAAATCATGTGTCCAAGATGGTCTTCCCAGGCCAAATTCACGTGCCAAGGACACCCAACACGGTTGCCTTACCGTCCCATGATATTCTCACTATGCCTAACTCCAGACTCCATCCTATCTCTAAACCATCACCTCTGATACCATTATGTCATGACCAACCTTCACCAAAATGAGGGAAGGGTCAGCAGATTGCCAGGCCCTTCCTTCTTTATGTTGAAGGAGATATAATGACCCCTGAGACCCGCCTTCAATAGGTCCCGGAGTGGAAACTATCACCAAGGGTAAAGAAATTTCTCACAAATCGAAGGCATTACCCCTTTTTGTTTTATAAGATCGAGAGATGAGAAGATGAAACTCAACAACACCCAGGTAAAAGGGAAGTAAAGACAAAAATAAACCATTCCCACATGCATGTTCCAAATGTAAATCCACAAGTACAAAAGGTGACTACAAGGTATGTACCAAAGAGTAAAAGAAAAACAACAACCAAAACAACTCCAATGGTCCGAACTAGTAAGGTCCCGCATGATCCCCGAAGTCCTCCTGGAATCCTAAAAGAAGTTTTATATACATAGGGTGAGCATACAAGTACACTCAGTATGGAAAATCAAAGACTCTCATGCACTAGTGGGGGAACGTACTAATGTCCCATGAAAAAAAGTTAAACGAAACACCTAACAAGGAAAACTATCCACCCCGGGCCTCACCAAGGCACACTCCCCAAATAACGCAAGTCATGTAATATATATAATAAGAGCACATCGATGTTTGGGTACCCCACACCACTTTCCCACTAGTTATTGAGACATCCTACGCATCAGACCAATCCCGCCATTCTCACCACAGTCCCACTGCCACACCCGCCCGCACACACCTGTGACATAACCACACACAGTCCCACTGCTGAAATCCAGCCCACACACACCTCGGCCTCAACCGAACGCAGTACCACTGCTGAATCCCGCCCGCACACACCTGGGCCACAACTTTCACATGTAACCATGCCTGCAAACACCTAGGCCAGAACAACCACAACCATGACTAATGACACTTGGGCTAATGGATACACTGCCACGCCCGAAGAAACATGGGCCTCATCCCGAAGACACATAGGAAACCACCAACCGCACACACCTGTCCAACCACCACACTACCCCGACCGAAGGTTCTTGGGCTAATAATTGACCTCATGCCATCACAGTCTGCCCGAAGATACTTGGGCTATCCGGGAAATGGAGAAGAAAATGAGCTAATAACCAGACACTAAGAATAGAGTTGGAAAAAACACCCTCCCCCATGAAATGGGGGTTTTCGGCACTACGTGCTCAACGTGGGTGGGGCGCGAATAAGAAACACAAATCTATAATTATATATATATATATATATATATATGTAAAAAGCACTCACCCAAGCTAGGTTTTTCTTCAGACAGCCTACAGATCACAACAACACTCAAGTCTGAGTCACGACTCATGATAACAACCCATTTTTCCCATTTCTTATTTCACATTCAGTAATGATGTTTATGTTTAAGCACTACTGGGAAACTATTACGCATAGGCATAAGTCCAGGAAAGTAAACTATCAAACATCAACCAAAACTCCCACACCCGGTTCTCAACAACAGAGGATTCCACCCCAATTTGTGATATAAACAAGTATCCACTCTGTCTTAAAAGTCAAAACCACCAAATCCATACCAATAGGAGATACCATCCCCTAAATTCACACAAACACCGAGAGTATAAAAGAACAGGGGATCCCATCCCCCCCCCCCACTTCTCCAACAATCGGCCCGAAAGGAAAACAGCCAACTACCACCACCAACACAAGCAGGGCCTTGCTGGTATTTTCAAATTTAAATGACTTAGCACACTCCATGATTCAAATTCTGTGTGTTCTAACCAGGAGTTATCACAGAAGGGTTGATCCTGGTGCTTTCAATTTATTAAGTTGGATATAAGTGATTTACCAATTGACTTTTCACAGCAAGATTTTACAACCACAAACATGCCATTTAAAACATTAGCAGGGTTCATTAGTGCACAATAAACGACCACCAATGGCCTCGATTTATAGGAGGCATAAGCCAGCACAACTCAACAAGATGGTCATAGAAGAAACAACATCAAAATATAAGACAACATCAACAAACACAACCCCCTTCCTACTTTCTTTATAGAATTCGTTCATTATCTTCATTGAGTTCGTTCCAACCAGTTCTATAGAAACTAAAGCACACCCACCCCGCATGATACACAAAATAGATAGGCGAAGGAGAAATTCCCTACTTGTTTATAGTTGATCGACGCTTAGGCCGGGGCGTGGAACATTACGGATAACGATGCGGCACGCCCGATGCACAAGAATCTGTTTGTGAAAAGCCACAATCGAGGAAAAGTGAAACCATATCTAACCCTTAGTTTATAAGAGCCGCGTACGGTTGAGGTGAGAACGTTTAACTGCATAAGGCGCGGGGGTCGTGGGTTGACCACGCGGCTCCAATCATCACAATAGGGGTTCGGGAGGTTTAAGCCTAATAATGAATTGATTAAGTATTTAATTAAAACTCTTATGCACGTTACGGGTCTTTAAAACACGCTCAAACAGGTCAAAATTGGGTTAAAAACACTATTTGTGCAAAAGGGAGCGCTACTGGAAACAACTTGACAAGGCCGAGTGATGCTGATCTGTCTTAGAGATCGGTAACGCCGATCGGTCTCACCGAGACACCACTCCTTTAGGACCCGAATTTTGGCAAAGGGAAGGACCAAGAGAGTCTGGGTCATCACAGATCTAGGTCCATCAAGACATATAGATCTCATCCAAATACCTCTAACTAACAAAAATAAAAAGTTCTGGACCAAGATAGTATAAAAAATAACATAAGATATATATTAAACGATTATATCCCATAATAATCCAAATCATCCCTAAAGAGAAAAAGGGGTCCAAACAACCCCCAAATGAGATTCCAATTTATTATCTCATTACTCGTCAAACAGTACCACCATATAAACACACCCAATTGAAATTCCTTGAAAACATTTTATGTAACCACATCAGCATTCATCCTCTTCACCACCTCTCACTAGACACAACAATGAATCATCAGGTAATAGACAAAATCCACCACATTTTCATACATCCACACCAACCTCTACATATACCTAACCAACCACTTCCATGACGAAACAGAAAACCATTTTGTGCACATATATAATATAATTTCATCTTCCATTTCAGGATGCTATTTTATCATGGTGACACTAACTCACCCACATTTTTTTAATCGAATCATAGTATAATGTCTTTTGATTTGGATCTATTTTCTCCAATTTTAATATATTATAAAATTTATAACACATCCTACATTTTGGAAACAATGCATCCCAAATCAATGAAAACCCCAAACATCACAAAATCTAAAAAATTAGAAGAATCAATGGCTCAAAATAACTCAAGGTATTGGACACACATAATAATATCTCACTCTTAATTACAGTCCTCCATGCCAAAATATCTCTACAATATGTGAACAATGGGAATGGGGATTCCATTATGTACCCACTCTTGACCATACTGGACTGCCATTGGTTGTTCAATGAATGTCATTTCATCCACGATATATAGATATCCCATGTTAATAATGTGGGTTTTATCATGAAGATACCATTTATGCTAATATTTATGAATTATGTCCAAGATCTATTCAAATAGTGGTGGTAACGAAAAATGATACGTCACCTTGACAACACACCCCAACAAGGAAAAGAACCCAAAAAACATGCGATAATGCTTACACCATGGACTAACATCCCCTACCAATTAGGAGGAGATGATCTCAAGAACACACGGTCTCCTATCTCGCACTCCAGGGGCCACAATATATGATTATAAATGTCCTTCTGATGGACTTGTGTTCCCCTCATCTTCTTTTGAACCAATGGATCTTTATTTTATGCAACACACCTCATTAAGAATAATAACATCCAACTCCCAATCATTTATATAGAACAATTCAAAATTACATTTTCACAGGTAAAACGAATCAAATGGAGCAATGAAATTTTTTTAATGACAACTATTATTATATGAAAACTCATCCAAATGAATTTTTTATAGCCAAGAACCACCAAAGTACATGATGAATTCCAATGACATATCCTCCAACATCTGGAAAGATCACTCCATCTTCCAATATATATGAGTGTGGAATTTGGTGCTAAGGAAAAAATTTGATCCACAAAAAATGATCTAATCCCCTATAGACTCATTAGGTAAAATGAGGATCCTGTTTATATATCATGTTCCTTGGTACCCCATGAATACTAACCACATAAGGCACATTTCTCCTTTCCAAAAGAATCCATGACAATCGAGTCATTTATTTCTAGGAGGACATCCAATTTCATTCCTTGGTCAACTCTAATCTATACCACATCAAATACTCCAAAATATCATGGAACCCCTGTAACAAAATACATCAATATGTCCTCCCATTTCTACTTGAGGACATCCAAGGACTGTAAAATACCTCTGGGAACAAAGTTATCTGATTTCACCTGCTTACAAACTATTATATTTTCACAAATTCATTCACTAACAATTTCACCCTCAACCAAAAACGTAATATCATCAAGCCATGATACATCATTTTTCTACAAAGATGTACTGCTAAAGTTGTGTTATGAAACAATCTAGGAACTCCCTTGAGAATCATCTTTAAGAAAAGAATTCTAGAAGAACACTGAGTCTTGATCATACCTTAACCATCCCATAGTAGTGTCACTCTTAACAACACATTTTTGAATAACCTCTATCTCTATGTATCCCCACTAATACTCCTCCACCAGTTGTATCATTGAAATATCCATGTACATCCATTTAATAAAAAAGCATATAATATAATCTCCAATATTAATAATCATAATTAAAAGATCTTTTATTCCATTCCAATCATGCATAGTCTTGACACCCATCCTTTCATGACATTTGAATCAATTCACAAAAAACTACATTACCCTTAAATGGGGAGTAAGAGATCACAAAATGATAATCTTAAAGAAACTCTAGCGACCTCCACTGAGGTAGATTTATATCTTTCATGTAGAATGAATATCTCTATTTTTTGTGGAATGGGGAGACCACAAAATTATCACTGATGAAGTAATTCTTCCACAGATTTATCATAGAAATAACTTCTACAATCTCCAGATCATGGGTATCATTGTTACACTCACATAGGTATAAATTCATAGACCCATGATAGATAACAATCTCTTAATAAATTTCCATGCATCCCAATCATATATGGGATGCATTATAGAAATCCAAAAAAGACACACCAACCTCAAGAATTCAACGAACTGGATCACTAACCAACCTCCCCATCATGAAAGAAATAAATTATGTAACTAATCCGTCCACACAAAATCCAGGTCCTTACAGGATAGCACTATTAATGGGGATAAAATTTAAGATAAATTTGGTACAAACCTTTAATAATTTCCCATGACACCCTGGAAACTATGAAACTCTAAAATATTACTGGATGTAACCCAGGAAAATAATACCTTGACCTTCTATAAGTCTACACTAATACAATACTAATACACCACCCAACCCTAGAAATACACCTCATACATCCAAAACGTACACTTGGTCAAAATTCCATAGAACTAGTTGTTTTAGAGTTACTGGAAAGCAATACAAATATTTTCATCCTGCTCCTCCAATGACATTGATTAGGCCATGGTATCATTGATTAATATAATGAAAAAAAATTACAAGAAATCAGGGATCAATGATTTAAAAAATTTTGGGAACAAATTTTAATGTTCGTTACAACGAATGATATGTCTATAGACTCGATTTTCCCATAACATCCTCTTAAGAAAATTTTCATGATATTATCATCCCCCCCTAAATGGTGATATTTTAAACAGTAATAGATCTTCAAGAATTAACAATACCCTATCAACTAGCCAAATAAAGTATCTATCCGCAGAAGATAATAATTATTCTTGACCATCACAAGATTAAACCTCCAGTAGTCTATACATGACCTCATTCTACCATCTACTTTGTTATAAAAAAATGGAGTACCAAACATAGACACATTGGGTAACATAAAACCTATAATAATTAGATCATCCACCTACAACCTCATATCCCATACCTAAAAGGGTTCCATCTGATAGGGAGTCCTTGATACTGGAGACACGCCCAACTATAAATCCATCCCAAACTCAACATCATTTCAAGGAGGTAGTGTCACACCCTCTTGTAGTATTAAATCTAATAACTCATCTGTAATCTTTATAAAAATCCTGACACAATCATCATCTGATAGAATCATCAGTATCATCATAATAGGATCCACTCTTCTACAACATAATTGATACCCTATTTTACAATTGAATTCCACATTCTCAACATACACATTAGAAAATATTTCTATTATTAAAAATTATTTGATTAATGTTTTCATAGAGTACCTCCAATCCGTGCCAAGTATTATATCATATGGATGTACATATAATAGGATGATGTCTTCCAATAACTCATGTTTACCCATCTTCAGTCTATATCCCTGACACACATTAGACATTAATGTCTATCAACAAATTAGTATTTATAACACAAGTGTAATTGGAATCCTTTCCGTATACAGTCCCAACATAACGATCAAATCAGAGGGAAAAAGGATAATATGGGTCTTGAATAAAAACAAAACATAGATGAAGGTAGTTGATAATCTAATTGTACCTCAAAATATTCCATTATATGATTGTGTTTTTTCCTTTAGTGCATGCTTCTGACCACACCAAGATCCCATGCATATATTTTTCTAGACTCAAAACCCACGCACTAGGATATGTCCCTATAGTAGAGGACTATAACTAGGATGATATCTTTTTACACCACCATGTATTTTATGCTATACAATAACCCATGTTCCCTACTTTTAATCAACATTAAAGAGAACTTATGTTTCTTAAAGGGGGCCTGACCGACCATATGAATCTGAACACCCAGAGTAGTTGGAATTTGTGTTTGGTGGTTCACATATCTCCCGTAGATATGTAATGAAAAAGTAATTCCCCCAAATAATAGTGGACAAATATATGTTTTTAACACTCGATAGAGAAACTACTATATAATGTTCCCATATAAATGGAACCCTGATTTTCTTAACACCCATGATCCCCTTCCTGAATCCCTAATCCATTTTATTCCTTTATAGCCACCTTGTGGAGTCTCACATCCAACAGAATGTATCTTATTGATAACTTCATCCTATTTCTAGACCTCTAGATAAATTTGGTGTATAAAAGGAGTGACCACATACATGATAACTAGGCATGATCCCCCTCTATATTTCATTCTCAGGTGTCCTCATCTAAATAATTAAGGATCAATGATTATGAGGTCCTTAAAAAAAATCCCACACCCCAACAAAAAAACCTTATTGTTCTGATATCATCTTCCACCTCTTGGATTCCCTCATCATCTATGAATGAATGTTTTCCTGGAAATCCCTGTAAAAGTATATCCACAAAACTAATTCCTCCTTAAATCCACAATGAAATATCATACACTATTGATAAGTAACTCCCTGCACCTAACTAACTACCAACAGTACACCCAACTACTCTTATTCTTATATGAGAAAAAAAATCATGAGATCCTCTATGATGTGCTACATATCTAGATTTAGAACACTTCCCTCAAACATTCCCAAAATATATCATATAACGGCACATAAATCCCACTACAATGAACCATCCACTTCTATTATATCAACCCATCCATGATCAACCAGATCATCCTACTAAGCCTCAATTTCATGAATGACTCGTAGACTATGAACATGATCTATTCCAAAAAAAAATGGGGAAAATTATAGTCGCATTAACATGGAATTTTATTTATGATTATTTATTTAGTTCATTATTTTTCCCCGCAACACCCAATTAAAACATGAACACATCTAATCATGTTGAATGTTTTTCTCCTAGTCATCTAGCCTACAAACAATTACTCATCACTTTTTTGTTCAATAATATCTGATCGTATGTACTGGATAAGGAGGGACCCTAAATTCATTGGACATAGCTGGTATGTCTTGTCTATGTCATACACTAAGGTCAACTAGTTAAATTCCTATACCAACCCACAATAACATCATAGTTCCTAACCCTGAAATCCAACAAATATGTCAGTGAAATACATTGATACCTCTCTATCATGATCCCCTCCTATGAATGATACTTAAATTAGAAGGGAGAGATGATAACCCCTTATGTCCCACCTTCAGTAGTCCCCATGTTGAGGACTAAAACATGGGTATGATAGTATCAATGTATGGGATGGATTATCCACTTATATAATATAACAGGAATAAGATGTAGGATAAAAAATCACAAAATAAATATTGTATAAAATATAAAACTAAACCCAAATCCCTCCAAAAAATGTAAAAATAAAGTAAAAGTGATTCATATAAAAGACTTTATTTATATAATAATGATACATATATGGTAGTGAATCAACAAAATATCCAAACTACCTAGTAATGTCCATACCAGTCCCAAAATCCTTCCTAGAAACCCAAAAAATAATTTACATACATAGGGTAAACATAACAGGTATACATAGTAGAGGAATATCTTTGGTCTCATGTGCATATGTGAATAGGAATGAAATTTCACCTGTGAAAAAATAGTTGAACTAAAAATAACATATATAGGTTATCTAACCAAGCCCTATCTCACCATGGATCACTCACCAATCCATGAATCCAATATAATAATTTAGTATATAGATTGTAACAATGCATGGTGCCCATTTCTACTACCATGCAAATTTATTGCTCACAATCCCCAAAAAACATATGTTGTACTTTTACATCCCTTCTACACATACCTCATCACATCACATTATATAATATCCCACCCGTAGAAACATGGGTCAAATAGCATAACACATCACAACCCACATGCAGATACATGGTCTACACATAACATTCCATACATTGAATCCTGCACACTACTGGAAAAAATCATATACAAATGGTTTGGATGTATTTTTATAGGCACCAAAACTATTGGTATAGTTTATAAAAATTATTTGGAGGAAATTTTTCTTATATTATACAGTTATAGACTTATAATAATTGTATTAAAATGATTTTGGGAAACCCTGGGTATAAGTGGTTTATACCAACAGTTACCAAACCATTATTATTGGTCATATGAAATAACTATACAGACAGTTTGGAAAATCATTGTTATAGGTAATGTAGGAAAACTATTTGATGGTTTTTATCCTATCACCTATGACTTATATTTCAATGACATAACAACTAAGCTATAATGACTTGTGAACATAATATGATAAATTTGTATATATATATATATATATTTAAATTTAATTAATATTATTTTTGTATTCAATGTTATTTTATAAAATAATTTATTATAATTTCAATACATATACCAAATCTTTTTATACCATTATTATTTGTAATCATAGTTTTTAGACCTAACAATTTTCTTTAGAAAAACAACCGGTAATGGATATTTTTATCGAATACAAACCAATATTTTTGTCCTAAATAATGCCATTAATACATTTTATAGTACTCATACCAAATATTTTACAAAAACATTTCTTATATATATCACATAAAGTAATGATTTGGCCAAAAAAATTGAATAGGTTTTCCATAATTTGCATATAGCAATGGTTATGAAGACCATTTTTACATGTCTGTCAGTATAGAATCTATTTATGTTAATGGGGAAATCCAACACATCACATACATAACTATGAAAATAGTGTATCATGACCATGAAGAACATAAAATGAATACCTTCCTCCTAACACGAATAAATCCATCCATATATCACATCACACCACATCATGTCTCACTAATTTATAATTGGGAAAACACATCACATCACATCACATTAGATCACATCCCACCCAAAAATACTTAGGCCACACATTACCATATTGAAATAACCAAAACCATCCCATAACACAACTACTAAAGGATGAGTGTGGGTTATTGTTTATCTATCCATTTGTATCACTACAATCCTGGATATTGGGAAAACACCGATAACATTGTAATTATAAGAAATGTTATGGTTATCCAACTTATGTGGGGAGAGTATTAAAAACATAATAATACAATATACCTAGATATCACACAATACATCCTATGGATAAACATCAAATACACTAGATCACACAAAATCCCCACCACATGCCAATCTTCAATAGTTTCAACTGCCTCCACCTCTATATGAAAAACAAAACACCAACACAAAACAATGAAACAAAGCAATTCACACTTTCAGTTAAATGATTCAATAAAATCATTTGGTATTTTATATCACATTCTCCTGATAATTCATTTATTTAATTTTGTTATCCAATTATTACACACCCATTTCTTGTCCTTATAATTTATTTACAATCAAATATTTTTTAATTTATCCCCATTGTTCACCCCATTGATATCATGGAAACTAAAACACCAACACCAAATTATAAATATTCCAACTCACAAAACCACTACTATAGCCCTACACAACTGTCATCCTCATTGTGTAACATCATCCATACCAACACACCAGGAAAATATCACATCACACTACTGAAACTGTTGTGCCCCACAACCAATGCTCCACAACTATTATACCATAACCGCTGAACCAAAATCACTCCACCTAAACCACTATGACAAAACCACATCTCAAAACACAACCACAACATTAAAAAAATTCATTTTAACACCACACATCTTCTATACCAAACATAACACAACTTCACACCACATTAGACAACTGACCTCATTGCATCCATAATAATCAAATTTCACATCACATCCCTATACATCATATAGATCTACCACCATTATCATACACTATATAATAACTCAAACCATATATAGAAAAAAATCATGAACAATCATACAAAACAAACTCACATACCTACATCACAATTAGTTAGGTTATTTACCACATTCAATCATTATTTAACATGGGTATTATCATAGAATCCAAAATCTATTAGTTACTATATTTTTAACCAAATATAAATTATGTTTATTTTTATCTAGGGTACACTCAAACAAATATTATGTAAGGTTCATTAGAATATTAAAAATAATGGAAAAAGTATCCCAAAAACATTTATTTTTAGAATTGGAAATAGGAATGAATAATGTCATCAACAAGATATATCGAAAAAGTTAATCATTTGAAATATTCCAATTCCTACCAATTCAACTATGAAAATTAATTATATGATTATTATCCCCCTTAATATCTTCCCAAATTTATCTAAAATAATGATAATATCATCTATATCACAATAATTGGAGAGAATAAGGATCCCATACCTTCAAGAGCTTTTTGATCTTGATGGACATCTCATGATGAAGAAGAAACAACCTAGAAACAACTAATACACATGGAACATGTAGATAAACATAGAAAAAACCTAAGGGTTGTAAAAAAAACTGAAACCAATAACACATCACCACAATAGATCTATGAAGAATAATGGATGGAAGCCCCATGGGGAGGATAAAATAACTCACAATGAATTTCCAACATGATATCACAAGAACCTTAGTGTCAATATAAGGGGAAATTGGTCAAGAAGTTCTTCTCAGTGTGCCTTAGATTCTCCTAGAATGGGAGAGACAAATCGGTATTGAGGAATGAAATGAAATCATAAAAATTGGTTAAAAATAACATGGATTCCCTCAGTTACACATTATGAACCACATTCATGACATTTATTTCTGGATTCCCATTAGTTACAAGATATGAACCAAGTATAAGGTGATAAACCCCTATAATTTCAATTTATACTGAATTTGGCATAATATCAGCCTGAATTTGTTACATGTCATGAATTAAATTTTAATTATATGAATATATTTTAGGGTAAACACCATTAAACCATATAAAAACCATGAATTTACTAGAAACACAAATCCCAAATCACCATTTCATGATGCTAATTTGGTTCATGTCATGAACCTCCACCTACAACACGCCAACATTTCTTGTTTCATTAAGCCCTCTAGCCCTCCTCTATATTCAATTAAATTCACAAATGGAAATGTAATTTGATGTGATATAAAGTGATGTTACATACCTCAATTATCCTAATTCACATATTTTACTAATTGAAAACATTCAATTATCATGGATACCGTTGAGAGACAATTATTTGTATCTATTGGGTTAACCGAATTTTATATTATCATTTATAATTACATTATTTGGGGCTTTATTTTCCCAACAAAAAAGAGATTCCCATTCCTCTAAGATATTTATTTGAGTTCTTCTTCCAATATTTTGGACATGTTGGAAGATCAATCTTATATCATCCATTGTCTTTATTAAACTCCACATTTACCTTGTTAGGTGAGTTAGGAAACCTACAAATTATGATATTTTTAATCATAAGAAGAGATAGTTTATTAGGCATAATATCAAATTTTTTCATTCCGTTTTATATTTCACTAGGTTTCTTGTGAAGAAAATCATCTGTTTGAAAATCACATTCAAAATTTACATGAATCCATTATGTTACAACAATTGAGTAAAACATAAAAAGAACAATTTGATTAAAAATAATCATAATGGAAAATAACATAATTAGGAAACCCCAGTTAACAGATGTCTAAAACATGAAACCCTTTTCTATGACACCTTAGGTTTAACATTGATTAATCATGATAGTTACCAAGGAATTGAGATTTTATCCTATACATAGACATATAACTAGGGTTTTAATAAATATTTTCAAACGATAATATCTAAATATTTTATAAACGCCAATCTGATACCAACTATATTGACCCAAACATTTTATATGTAAATATAAAATATATTTAGATAAATATTCAATATATAAAAATATGATCCACAAAAAAACAATAATTTTTTAGATTATTTGGAGAGTAGATATAAAATATTTTTATTTTATGAAATTTCATCAAAATATACCATAAATATCTTCCCTTAATTTAAGCATCCTAGGCATAACCAGTTAAATATGTTTTTCATTAATGAGGGTGGGGAAATATAAGAAAATGGGAAACCAAGAAGCATAGTATGTGTAAAAAATGAGTTATCATTAAATGATCATGTTGAATAATTTGATATGAATAAAGGTAAGAGGTTATAAAAATAAATTACAATGTTCATAAACAATCTATTATATATTATAAATAATATTTCTGTCATTAATCTTTAATATTTCAGAATACATGATTCCTAAAAATCATAACCCATCATAACTCAATAATGAAATATAAGTACATTTCATAAATGAGTGTGGCACTATCATAATTATTGAACCCATTTCATATGTCATGTTTATCTACCTATACCTTAACATCAGAAAATAACACCATTTTTTTATAGTGGATCATGAACATCGACTTGGTTCCCAAAATAGATCATGTATATAAACTTGTTTCCCCTAAAATATAAATCACATCAAATTTTTTCCCATATAAATCTCATCAGAAATAATTAGTTTACCAATAAGTTTTAGGGATAAATAGTTCCCACCCATAACATAATTATAACCATAAATATGTGTTCAAAGAATGAAAAATATCATTAAATCATATCATTTGGCCATAAATATGTTTTAAAAAACATTATCATAACATAACCCATTGAAATGAGTTTCATAAAAACATGTCATACTAATAATAATCCATATAAAATAATAATAAACATGGTTTACATGGATCATAACATGAGTAAAAAATAATTTTTATTACAATACATTATAATTTATATATAGTTATACACTTATAGGCACATTAAAATATTCTTTAAGAAATTACCCATTGAAATATTAGTATTATTTATATAAATATAAAAAATTTGCATCTAATAAAGAAACTATTTTATTTGAAAATATCACATAAAATTTTAAATAGTGATTTTAATAATTTCGGCTTCATGATTAATAGAAATACAAATCAAACCACATAAGTAAAAAATCATTCCTTCTATAACTTGTTTTTAAAGAGTTACAGTGTACATGATTTTGAAAAGAAAAATAATATTTTTTTAAAATAATATTGTAAAAATTAAAAATACGTGTAAAAATTGAATTAAATATAATATGATAATAGTAAAAACATCATTAATATATTTTGGAGAAACAAGGATATGAAAGAAAAGGGATTTATGATATAAGATAGAAACGAAGTCAATTTGTCATAAAAAAATACTTTTGGTCTCGTTAATATATAAATTTAGGAAAATGATAGAAAACTTGTATTTTAATTAATTAATTAGTGGATAATGAATATTAAAAGGATTAATCAAATAAAAATCACATAATATCATAAATGTAACAATCCTGATAAAACCCCCTGATTAAAATATGATTCAAATATAAATCCATTAACTCAAGTCTCACCTTTCACTGTTAATGTTCAAAACACAAGTATAATAAATATAGATTTACTATACATGTATTCATTATATAATTCATATATTTATTTCAATTTATTATTTGTTTATAAAATATTATCATACATTTATTAAAAATATATTTTTAAATTAACTATTATTGGTGATTAGTAATTCATTGTCATAGGATGTTTGGGTTCGGAAGTCCCAGCCCTTATACACTGATCATAATTAAATCATTTATATAATTTTATTGAAGGTATAAAAATCTTATATATTAATCATATACATTTTTATAATTATTCATTCATATTATATATATAAATATATAAATGAATTTTAACGTTCATGGAAAGGGTAGGTTATAAGTACACATGAACGCTATATTCATTTTTCATCCTATATAAAAAAATAATGTAAATAAAAATTAAACATTATAGAATCATTATATTTATATATATATATCATATACATTAATTAAATCTATCGTTATTACCATATAATTATAATGAAATGAAAAATGAATTATATTAGTTTGTAAAGGTGGTAAACCACATGTACGCACAAACGACGTAATCATTTTCCAAATGCTTGGAGGGTAAAATGGTAGATGGTATTTTAACATTAAATATTTTTAATTATATATTAATTAAAATATAAAAACATTAAAAATTTAAAAAAACAATATATAAAACATGGTGATAAAAAATTAATTGTATAACTATTTAAAGATGGTAAGCCTTACGTATTCAAATGTGATACTTTTATAACTCATCAGATTGGATAGAGTGTGTATAATTTTGTTTCAATAATCCTAATAAAATTTTATAATATTCTGGATGAATAATTTATAATTTCATGAAAATTACCACAGATTTATACGAGGTGTGTAATAGTAGAAAATAAAGTGACCAGTTACGGAGATTACATCTTGTTTGCAATGACTCCTTTATATCTCATATAGAGTGCTTGTGGGTCAACGTATTGGGATGGAAAAAAACATATAGGATGCTTCAAGGAAACAATATGAGGGATTTTTTTTATAATTTTGATAATATTGAAGGATCAATGTGATGTAAATAAGAGAGGGCGGAGGTTCTCTTTTATAATTGAGGATAAAAGAGTACCTTTGTACTTTATAAAAATAATAAATTGTAATATTTTCATTTTCAATGAATATCAACCCAAATGGAAATGGATTTGATTTTAATGTAATAATGGTAGTAAAAATATGAAATATTATAATTTAGATAAGGTTTGTTGTAAATTTAATAAATTCTAAATTTGATTAACTGTTAGTTTTCAATATTCATTTTTAAAACTGATAACAAATTTTATAATATTAAAGAAATATAATTTTTAATTATATTGTAAAATTTAGCACATTAATTTCAAATCTATTAACATTTAAACCATTTCATATTCACTATGACTTATTTAAATTTAATTTTATAATTTTTAAATAATTTATTTAAATATGATTATTTACAATTTTCACTCAATACTTTTAATTAATCATTAATTACATCAAGAAAAGTATGGAATTTAATTATAATTATTTAAAACTTCTATAACATGTTATATTTATATATTAATTTCATGGGTCATATATAATCAGCAAAATTATTTCACTTTTAAAAATTTAAAAAATGTTTGTTATATATTCTATTAATTGGAGAAGTACAACATTGGTGTTGCAAAAGAGATTATGATCATTATATAATTAATAAAAATAATAAATTAATATATATAATTAAAACATTTTTATTAATATAAATATATATACTCATTTTGATTCACAAATTCTTTTTCCCCTATGTGTACACATAAGTGATATTTAAAACAAAGAGAGGCATTTCCAAACATTTTATGATATAAATAATATATATCTTAATTTCAAATACATTTATCCATTAAACAACTAAATTTAAAATATTAAGTGATAAGGGTGTAATTAATTTCATCTTATAATAATTCTTATAAATAATTATTCTCTAATTACTTATTTTTAACTTAGATTAACTTGATTTACTATTAATTTAGGTAATGATGTTTTCCACGGTTACTATTCATATCTACTAAAAAGTAATGGGAACTATTTACCATATTTAAATAACATGATTTAAAAAAATGGTAGCCATTTTATCAAATTCAATTTATAAAATTTTCATAATTTATTTATAATCAATGCCTGGAACACACGATAATACCCATTTTTTAAAATACATTTGTAAGCATTAAACAGGTATTATTCTTATCACAATATTTAAAAATATTAATTCATTGTTAAAATAGTTGATATAATATGTAATATTTTGATTTCACTATAAAATTTTAGAAATAATAATTAATTTATTTTATTTACATAAAAACATATTACGCACATAAAATTAATTTTTTAAAAATATTCACTTATATATATAAATGTTATTTCATCAAAATCAAAAAATAAATTTTCTTAAAATTAAATTAATTTGATTATTTTTAACTTAAGATATTTGTTTTTAAACTTAATCCATTTAAAAATAAAATATAATTTTCTATATAATTAAAACAAAAAATAGTGTTTTCAATAAATAATATGTATTTTCCTTTACTAAATGGAAAAAAATATTTTGCGAAAAATAGTAGGATTTTAATATACCTTACATTTAATATTAAAATTTAAAAATAATAGTTACTTTTTGAAAATAATTGTTTTTAAATTGGTCAAAAAATTAATATAATAATTTCTAAAAAAATAAAACAAAATTTTTAGAGGAAATATTTTATAAGCATAATATCACATTGTAATAAATTTAATTCTTATTTCTTATAAATTAATAAATAAATTTATATTGAGTGAGATGTTTTAATATATTTCTCATAATGTATTTTATCCTATTTATATATACTAATTTAATTGATATGTTATAATGATCACATAATAATATATTAATAATATATCAATGTTCATTTAAACTCAATGTTCCATGGAAGACATGCTGTTGAAGAAGTATAATTATTTAATGATAATTTTTTTAAAAAATTATTTATGTGATAAAATGATGTTAATGTGGGAATTATTATTGTGTTGGATCAGAAATATTGCTCAATGTGGTGGGAAAAAAAGAGATAAGGGGTCCCCTTTAATAAGTATGGGTAATGACACACATGAAATTACTAAAATTATTAACATATATCTAATCCATTCTCAATAAAAATGATCAAAAAAAATAATTATAATAATTATAGTATATGGTTTATATATCACCATATAATGAAATTAGAACTTGTTTTGGTGTCATTTTAATCCTTTTTCTTTTGGTTTTACCACTGACCAACTAATTTTAATCTTAACTATGGTAATCACGATTTAATATTAATGGGTTATTATTTTAATTCTTACATTAATATTAGCCCATAAATGAACAAGGTATAAAAATTAATATAGTTATCATTATAAAGTCCCTATTTTACGATTTTTATTAGTTCTAATCAATTTGACACCATTGTATATTTCAGAAAAAAGTCATTAATGTCATTTTTTACACTATTTTTTTCATTAGGATTTTAATAACATCTATAAAGAAATATATTAGAATTTATTTTTTTTCAAAAATACTAAATTATTATATATATTCATATTTAGAATTCCATATAAGATAATAATTCATTTAATATTTATTACTTATAATCATTTATTTTATTGTTCTATTAATTGAATAAATATTGTGTTGATGTTTCATTATAATTTATGGTAATTATATTATAATGTAAAAATAAAATGAAATTCCCATGATAAAAACAATAAATTCATATTTCACAATTAATATTTGAAAACCAAACCTACCCACTTTTTTTATTATAAAAAATATTTTTATATTAAATTCAAGTGTGTCATATTTTGTTTTTGTTATTTTCATAAATTAATATAAAGGTCTATATCAATAAAAATTGGCATAATGTGGGGAAATTTTTAAATGTAATATTTAAATATCAAATATTAATTAATAAAATAGTATAATGTGAACTATTATAGAAATTTAAAACCCTTATCCTAATGTTTTAACCCTGTTTTACCTCTTATACCCTTTCTAAGGTGAAAAATATATTCAAGGTTACTATTAATAATGAAGAAACATAAATGGTAAATTTTTACCATATTGGGTCCCCTTTATCCCACATATGTAATCCATATATCAATATTCAATTTCAGTAAGTGGAATAAGTTCTTATTAAAATATGTTAAATAAATATGGCAAAATTATTTTTAGAAATGAATTTTTTTAATAAATAAAATTATCTCAAATCCGTTCCTAGAAAAAATATCGATGTTGTTTAATCATTTTATGGAATATATAATATAATAATTCATTAAAATCATCCACCTATAATTATAAATTATATTTATAAAGAAAAAAATAGGTTACAGGCATAAAAATCGTTTTTTCATAAAAACTAATTTATTTTCAAACGTTTTCTATTTTATTTTTCTAATTACATTATAAACAATGAATTAATTTTTTTAGTAAATATTAATTTTATACATTAGATAAAACTATTCATATTTTCCATTCCTATAGTTAGGTGATAACTATCACATTAAATAATTATATTTCAACATTATATCATATGAATATCTTGATTATTATTGAGAAAACATAATCCTTATTATATATTCTTCTCATTCCACAAAAATGAAATCATTATCCATGTGTACCAATAGAAAAACCCCCATATGGAACAATGTATACCTTTTTTCATTAATTCATTTTATTGATGGATAATAATACGATATTAAAGAGAAAATTTTAATCATTATGATATTATTATGATTTAATTATGAAATATTTGGATAGATATTAATTATATGGAAAAAAATTACCATTCTTAGTTAAATGTTTTAAAAAGAGCATTCTATGTTAAAAATAATTTACACATTATAAGTAAAGACAATATATAAATTATATCCAATAGAAACATCAATACAATTATTATATAGAATAACAATCAACACCAAATAATATAAGTTTTCGTATATTATAGGGATAAAACAACTAAAACACCTTATAATAAACTGTTATTCATAGTAGGTTAATGTTGGAATCTGTTTAACTGTCCACTTAAACAAAAATATGTATTTATATCACGTATGCGTAGGATGAAATATTTAATGTTATAATATGATATATAAATTTAAATACTTATTTTGTGGTATGTTTATATAAACATGTAATCCATTAATTATGAAATAAGTCTTTATTTATCATAAATATCCGAAATATGTCTGCAACTGATTTCATCCTCCTGAATCATTAAAAAAATATCATGTATTAAAATTATATCATTATAATTGAAGTTTATAAATATATTTCAGTACCATATATGATCTAATACCTATATAATTTTGAGAAAAAATATATACGTACACCTATTTTATGAAACTAGTCGGAATTGATAATGATTACTAACAAATAGTGTAGAAAATAAGTAAAAAATAACTAATATTTATTTCTAATAATAATATTAAATGAGTATTATAAATGGTTATATTTATTAATAAATTTATTTGGTATTAAATTAATTTAATAGATTTAATTATTTAGGTTATTTTGGGAATTTTTTGAACAACTCAAGACTATGGTTAGGGTTTTGTCTCAAAATCCTCTCAAATATACATGTTTTATATTATAAACATAATTTAATTTATGTGGTTTATATAATACATATTTGTGATATCATTTCAAGAATTATATTTTTGTCATCATATTTTATGTTCAATTACAATCCACCTCTTTTTAGCTGTTTTGATGAAATTTTAGTCAAATTTAATGGTACTTTGTCAAAAACATTATGTCATTGAAAATGTTTTTATTGTGCACCATGTTATATTTTGAATGGTTTATTAAAAAGATGATTTATAATTATCATTAACATTTTATATTCATGGTATATACTAATAGAAATTATTACTTTTTCATAAAATTTCATTTACTAAATAGTAACAACAAATATAAATATTTTTGGAAACACAATCTTCTTTCATTGAGTTGTAATCAATCTCTTGGACCAAATGGTATAGTACATTCACAAAATTTTTTATATTATGTTTCAATATTTTATTTATATATTAATTTCTATTTATAACTTATAATTTTAATTTTTAATTTTTTTTCTCCATGGAATATATTTCCTATAATGAATAATGTTCAATGAAGTAACATTTTCATGAATTATATGCTTTCATCTTGAAATTATTTCTTTTATTCTTGGTTTTATCAACCATAAAATTATATTATAAGGTAATTTATATTTCCAATTAGTTAAATAAGATATCATTATAAAAATAAATGTTTTTTAACTCTTTCTACAAGGTTAGTTTTGAACAAAAGTATTTTGAAAATAATAAAATGGGGTTTTTCCTTTCACTTCATAAGATTTAACCTCCACATTTAAATTATTGTAGGTTGAAATTATGTATTTCAATGAAAAATTGGTATAGATTGTAATGAAATAATTTTTTTAATGGATATTACATTTTTATATAAAAGTAATTAAATCACCTGAAAATACAACATAATGAACTACTAATTTATATGTGACCATTAAACATAAGTTTGTCACTTATGTGATAGAATTTCGAAAATTTGACACACACGGTTGTGTAACGATTATTTTTGGAGTCTAATAAAACAATCATAATATTTGAGGAATAGAAGAATAACATTATAAAATGTAACCTACCCTTATTAATTGTAATATAAATCTTATGAATAGTGAATTTTCCAAAATGGTAGTAACCTCACCCATGAATAATTAAATTAAATTTAGGCATTTTATAAGAAATGTTATATTAATAATCCATAATTAATTAATTATAATTTAATAATTTATTTAAAAGAGTATTAATTTTATTAAAAATAAATCATAAATAAACATATATATATATATTAATGATTCACGAAAACATTATAAGGCCTCAAGTAATATTATGAAAGAATGATAAACTATATTTTTATTTTAAAAACATTTTTTTCAGGTAAATTAGGATTTTAAATAATTATTAAACTGATAATATTTAGAAATTTATTTTTAAAAAATAGACTTCATTTCTGGATTCTGCACGTCGAAAAATGGTTGGGGTGAAATTTTGGGATTATTCTGAAATACTTATATTTTTTATGAATAGTGAAATACCGTAATTTACAAAAAAAAAAAGCTAAATAAGATCATTATATAGTCATGTATTATGTCCGGCTAATGTAACGCCACTTGCTTCAGGATCACATAATTATATAACTATTATTTGTCATGGAAGACTCAATATTACATATCTTATGGGGAAATAATAAACTAACAAATTTTATTTTGAGAAAACTCATATCCCTTCTCCTATAAATAACATTTATCACACTTTCACGACCTGACCCAACGGGGCTCGATCCGTGACTCCCCACGCCCGCCTCCAATAGGTCAGGGATGAGCGACTAGTGCCGAGTAGGCTATCACACATATGGGAGGCATTATCCAATGGAACCTGGACACACGCACACACATACATCTCAATGCAATAGTGAAAATATATATATAAAAACCGGAATGAAATTCATGCATACATCTATCCACAACCAGAGTACAACAAAAGTACAAAAAGGAAAAACAGTGCACCCCAAAAGAAAACTAAAAAAGTATCCAAACTGTTTAAAAAAAGAGAAACGCTTCCAAATTCTCTTGCTGATATGCTCCTCTGCATAGCTCTAGTAAACACCCCAGTCAGTCTCTCTCACAAAGCTCCGCCTGCTCTGGGTCCTCTAGTGACTCTGTCAAAAGACATGTGGTCTTCACAAGACACAAACATGTGAGGGAAAATACCATGATAGGGTTATTATAAAAATACTTAGTAGGATCCCCAAAACCCCAAAATAAAATTGGCTAACTAAAATGAAACAATCTGCTCATCCCAGCTAGAGGGATCCCAGATGACAGAGATACTCCATCTCGAGACCATACTCGGCTAACACAACTAGTCAGCTCAATTCAGGTGCATGACCAATAATACATCGTGAACATCTGCTCAGGTAGACTCCCATATATATATATCATGAAAATTCGTTCAGGTATATGCCCATACATATACTAGAAGATCCTACACAGATATATGTCCACACATATACCATGAACATCCAGATATACTCATCTCATGCACCATGCCACATGTGGTACCGACCACATAACTAGTCATGGTTCACAAATAGGGGAGCACACACCACATTCACTGTCATCCCAGATTACACTCGTTCGAGAGATACACTCCATCGGGCCCCACACAAACATCTCAGACGCTCACCAGAGAGATCGTGCTTGTCAGATATCATCACTGAGGAAACCTCGCTGAAACAACATAAACACCAAACTACTCGGATAGGAGATCACTCCTAGGGTCCACTAAGGGATACCAGAACGAACACCGGTATAAAAATTTCTCACCGATAGGGGATCACTCCCAGGGTCTGTTGGTTGATACTACAACCAGATCTAGAATTCGTAGATATCACAGATAGAGGATAACTCCTGGGATCTGCTGGGCGATACCACAACCCGATCTGGCTCCTGTCAGAAAAAAATCACTTAGATAGAGGATTATGACCCATGTCATGATGGTCATGATGATAATGAAACCCTATCTGGTACATCTCATGCTGTAGTGGATCGAACTAATGATTACACCACCCAACAGACACCACACGCTAAGTAGGGGATCGTATAACCAATGATATAGAAACACTACTATAACCCTCATACTGAGTAGGGGATCATATAATTGATGATTCCATAACCCTACAGAGAACGACCTACTGTGTAAGGGATTATATTGATGATGATTCCACGAACCCTATGTGGTTAACCTGATAGATAGGGGATCACTACCTGTGGATAATCAGTCACAGCGATACCGAGAACCATATCTAGGGAAACGATGCTATAGGACCCTGCTCCATGCCCACTAGAGGGATTCCATAACTCTAACAGATTAAATATCCCATCAAGAGGATCACAAACCAATACCAAGGTTGTGATGTCACATGAACCCTCATAGGAACCAACCAAGGGAGTACCCTCAACCATTGTTGGTCCTATCGTCGCTAACCCAAGAGACCTGCCACAACGCCATTCCACGCTTAGAGGCCGATATAGAGGCCACCATCGTGATCCACGCAGAATAACACACAATATATGCTATTTACTCACCCAAAATGGAAAACTGGTGGAAAATGAACTATTCACCGTAGGTAGCCCATGTGGGGTCCACACTACGATCTTGAAACCTACCAATCACATCATACCACTGCTATCCCCTCAGAAAACACACGAGATCGACTACTCAATCATCCCAAACGGACACCAAGTGGAAAAGGCACTACCCACTGAAGCCAAACCATGTGGGGCCTACACCACACTCCCGAAACTCGTCTAGTAGATCTCACCATTGCGATCCCCTAGGAAAATACATGGGATCAAATACTCAATCGTCCAAAATGAACACTTGACAAAATGGTCATGTTTATACGTAAACACACAAAAACATCCTCATGGGACCTACATCCTGATATCCATCCTAGCACCTGGAAACAATCTTGAAAATTCTGTCTTACTCTCAGGATCACAACATCAATTACATCACGTCGGTCGAATGCTCCGTGTAAAAGTTATGATGGGTCGAAGATGAAAATAATAAATTATTATTATTATTTTAAAAATTTCACAGCCCTAGGCCAAAAATCTGAAGCATAAATTTCCTATGTGGGTTCAAAAGGTTCATCTTAATGCATGTAATGTGTCGCCACAAATGGCTCAAAAATTGGAGTTACTATTTGCGAGTTACGAGAGTTTAAATAATCCTGGAAAAATTTCGGCCAGCCTTGCCGGAAACCACCAAAACACTGCGCCGCCGCCACCCACGCCGGAATCCACCATTCCACAGCCTCCCATGCCGAAATCTTCCATGGCCACTACCAGAATCTGGGATTCCTGCTAGAACACTTCTGGGAGTCACCGAGAGCACCCTTGTGCTCCAAATTCAAATCCGCAACATGTTTCGGAAAGCTTAGGACCCAAACTACACAACCCTTATAATTATTTGAAGAAACAAAATAAATAAATGGGATCTGGGATTTTAAAACTCAATATTCCGACCTTTTGGTGGATCATTGAAGCTTTGCGCACTTTTCTACTACCACGGCTCGATCTAGGAACTTCTGCCGTCATGATCCGAGTCCAATAGCACCATGTTCCCTCGATTTCGGTCGTTCATTGAGTAGAGGAGGATGTGGAAGGGGTATTCAATGATTCCTACTTGCGATGTCCAATGTGAGATGTGTGTGTGAAATTATTAGCTATAATTAAATAATTATGTAATTAATTAATTAAACTACTATTTAACACCTCAGACCAAAACGCCCGACACCTAGAAGATTAGGTCACCCCTAGGGTAAATGCGTCATTATGAACACAACGGAAAACACAAAATTCTGATCTATGACTCCATTCAGGAGTTATTCAAGCCAATTCTCATAAATAATCTTTTCCACTTATTTACAAAAATTCCATTGGTAGATTTTTCCCCAGCAGGCTCGCGCTTGCAAAGATTACACCCCTCCAAGGGTAAACAAAACACTCCAGATGCAACGGTACCCTCAGATTTACATTTTGAGCTACTGTTTAGGAGATAACACACCCCCTCCATGGTCATAGTATTAAATCTGTTAATATTTTTATAAAATTAATTTTGGGCACACCGGGCCTCAGAATCGCATGTCGTCTTCGCGCATTGTTGTTGAATTATTCCAAAGTCTGGAAGATCCAAAACATGAGTCACAACATCCTCCCCACCATAATACATTTTGACCCCGAAAATCTATAAACACAATGAATGCTATTAGACTCTCAAATGGGTCTCCCACACCAGCGAGTTCACCCACAAACTCCCCTGCCCGATCACATAAGTCAGAGGGACTCATCCACAAAACCTCAATACCATCTACTTTGTTTGGCACTGACGTACCCTCATTATTTTGATCACATCACAAAAATATGACATGATGGGGGAATGATCCCTCTTCCTCATGCATTCAATGCACACTGAACAACACCCACACAGGGTCCTACCAACGCCTTGAAAAAAACTCTTATAAACAACAAAATGGGAATATTATCACTAAACATTGACTAACAAAACAACTTCGGAAAGTAAAAAAGGAAACCAAGCAAACCTCCACCCATATGAGGAGCCTCTTGGTCAATATACTCTAAGGCTTGCAGCTGTCCTCGTCCTCATCCTACAGCTCCCGAATCCCATTGTGGACCACCGGGGGGAGGTGTTGGTGGAATATGATACTGTCGACCAACTACTGATACTAGACTCACTCCATTGCCTTCTATGCTTCCCTGCAGAACTACGTACTCAAGATGTTGTCACTACCAAGGCGGCCTGTCAACTGGCTCCCGCTTTGCTACACAGTGGGTCAGACACTCCCTAGAATGATGTCCCCAACTGTCCCCTATGTAACACCGCCTCTCCTACCACTTACCAAAAATAGCATGCGATCCCTGTGAGCCCTGAGCCACAGAACTTCCATCCTGGGGTCGCCTCCTGAAACGTTTCATAGGTCTGGGGCCTTGAGTCTGTCATCATCTACCAGATGTCAATCCGACTGACGAAGTCTCACCTATCGCATTCCAAGTACTAAAAGACAAAATCTGCTCTACCAAGAATCTATCCACCACCAAGGCTAGCTCCATCACTCCAACATAGGTGGGAAGACCCACGAAAACCACACATTCTTTTATGCCCCTATATAGGCCATGCTCGATGGTCTGAGACCTAAAGAACGAGTCTTGAACCACATAAAGGGAGTAGTGTGACAGGTATGTAAACATCGCTAAGTACACCAACACAGTCATGACCTCCTTCTAAAGCGACATAAGATCCTGAATCCACTCTGACCTCAGCATCACTGGATAGAATTCTTCCCTAAAGATCCGCTCAAACTCTTACTATTTTAGTGTCCCCTTGTCGTGGGGCTGCATCACTAGGCTCCCCCAACGCCCAAATGAACCTAGTAGAAGGCTCACCACTTCGACCACCATCTGGTCTGGGGGTGTCCTCAACAGGCGGACAACTCGGGTGACTGCTTCGATTCGGTCATTAGCTTCCTGAGGGCCTGGATCACCCCAGAACCTCAAAGGTCACTACCTCTGGAACTCATACATCACACTCATCTTGAACGCTACCTCATCATGCACTACTGGCCCATCCAGATGCTTGAAAGGTGGTGGATCATCTGGCAGAATGTGTGGAGGTCCAGCCTTAGAACCTGCGCCCTGGTCCACCACCTCTACAAGGGGAAGATTGTTAACACAATCCCTCTACCGAACTCTCACTTTCAGTCGTCATGAAGGCATCCTGAAATACAATTAAGACACACCATGGTCAAAGAGTATATTTGTAGTCTAGACATAACAAGGACAAAGAGAAAATACAAAACCCAGTCCTATATGACGCACGTCGCATTATTTTTCCCTCTGACTAGTGTATGAAAGTCCAGAGTCAAATAGCAGGTTGTCAGAGTCTTGGTGATTGGATATGTCAGTTGTCGTATCACTACTGGAGTCCCTGGCCTAAAAGATGAACTCGAAAAATCCTTTTACTACTGTTATGCTACCCAAACCAAACTCCCTGCTAGACTGGAAACACTTTCATATCCCAAATGTAGAAACTCCTCTTATACCACTCGGTCATGACCCAACCCAATGAGGCTCAAGTCGTGACTTCCCAAGCCCACCTCTAATAGGCCAGGGACATGGGACTAGATCCGAGTAGGCTATCAAAAACATGAGAGGATTTAGCCTAAGGTACACGTACACACGGACTGACATAAACCTCAATGCAACTGTGTAGAGATATAAAAAATACAGGAAACAAATTAATGGATACATCTAACCCACAACAAGAGTACATCAAAAGTACAAAATCGAAAAACCAGGCCCACTAAATGAAAACTACAAAAGAGTCCAACCTGCTCAGAAGGAGGGAAACACTACCAAATTCATTTGTTGGTAAGATCCTCAGCAGATCACTAGTGAACACCCCAGTCTGTCTCACTCACAGAGCTCCGCCTGCTCTGGGTTCTCCTGGGACTTCGTCGAAAGGTCTGTGGTCTACAAAAGACACAAATATGTGCGGGAGAAGCCTGTGCAGGGGTGAGTATAAAAACACTAAGTAGGCACCCCTAAAACCCAAAACAGAATAGTGCAACTAAAAGGTAACTGTCAGCTCATCCTAGCCAGAGGGAACCCAGATGCGAGAGAAAATCCATCTCAAGCCCATCCTCAGCTAATACAACTAGTCAGCTTAATTCAGTTGCATACCCATACATACAACTTGAACTTCTAATCAGGTATACAAAAATACATATATCATGATCATTCGCTCATGTATATGTCGATACATATACTTGGAGCAACCATAATAATATAAGTCCACACATATACCCTAAACATTCCGATATGCTCAGCTCACGCACCAAGCCACATGAGGTACTGACCTCATCACCTGCAATGGTTCACAAATAGAAGAGCACTCTCCACGATCACTATCATCCTAGATGACACTAGTCCGAGAGATAAACTCAATTGGGTCCCACATAAACTTCTTATATGCTCACCTAAGAGATTGTTCTCCTCATATATCGTCACTGAGGAAACCACACTGAAACCACATAAACACCAAAATCCTCGAATAGGGGATCACACCTAGGGTTTTCTATGGGATACCAAAACCCAAACCAGTGTACGAAGATCTCAAAAATAGGGGATCACTCCAAGGGTCTGCTTGGGGATACCAAAACCTGATATGGAATTCGTAGATCTCATAGATAGGGGATCACACCTAGGATCTGCTAGGGGACCACAACCTAATCTAGCGCTCGTTATTAACATGTCACTCAAATAGAGGATCTTCACCCGTGTCACAATGGTCACGACGATACCTAAACCCAATCTGGTACATCTTGTGCTGTATGGGATTGAACTGATGATGCCACAACCCAACTGAAGCCATGCTATAAGCTATGGATTGTATAACCAATGATACCACAACACTATTATAACCCTCATGCTGAGTATGGGATCATATACCTGATGATGCCACAACCCTACAGAGCATGGCCAACTGCAGAGGGGATCCTATTCCCAATGATGCCACCATCCCTATAGGATTAACTTACTAGACAGGGGAACACCACTTGTGGATAAGCGGTCACAATGATACCAAGAACCCAATCTAAGGAAATGATGCTAGAGGATCTCTCTCCGAGCCCACAGGAGGGATGCCATTTTTCTAATAGATTAAACACCCAATCGAAAGGATGAAAAAGCTATACTTCGGTTGTGATGCCACATGAACCCTCATAGGAGCAAACCAATGGAGTACCATTACCAATACCGGTCCAAACATCGCTAACCTGAGCGACCCGCCACAACGCTGCACTGCGCACCTCCAAGGCAGATATTGAGGCCACTGTCATGATCCACACAGAAAAACACCCAGAATAATCTATTTTTTTCCCAAAATGGACAACCAGTGAAAAAGGAACTATTCAGAGTAGGTAGCCCATGTGAGCCCCACAATAAGATCCTGGAAGTTGAAAGGAATAATATAAATAAATTTTTTGAATGGAGATGTGAAGGGAAGGAACCCTACCAAGAGAGGGAACTTCAAAAATCATTGTAGGATACTATTAAAATCTATTAAACATCAGGAGATAATTCTATTGGGGTAAATTTAGATTAAATTCAATATCAAATGGTTTTGAGTGAAGATGAATTGGAAGCTGGGTGGGGTTTTATAGCTAAAGAGAGTGGAGTTCATAATAAATTTCTAATAAACATTTTTGGACTATATATTATAAAATAATAAAAACCGCAATCCATCCCTTTGTTTTTTAAATGGTTTTTACCAAATTCAAAGAGTTTTTTGTATTTTATTACACTAAGAACCTATATTAGAAAAATAATACCCTAGGTAGTGTTGAAGAGATTCATGTTTCAAAGAAATTAATTTAATATTTTAAAATAAATATAGGTTTTGAGGATTTATTAAGGGTAATAAAAATGATAAAATAACTATAAAAACACATTTCAAGTGGGGGAAATATTTTTTGGATGTGAAGAATAATTGTAGTATATTTTTTAATCACTTCTGATATTTTATGTTTCCAAAATACATACAATATATTCATATTGAATTTAATGTATTTCAAAATACTCATGTATCTAATAAATATTGAAAAGTTAACCATTGATTAATTTAGAAGTCATTGAATAAGAAAAATAATATTTATTTTCTCAAAATAACTCTCAAAAAATTTATTATTTTAACTTTTAATTCAATACTACCAATTTATTGAAAATAAACACATTTACAATAATTATGGTTATATACCCTTAAAAAGTATACATTTAACAGCATAACATTATATTATCATTTATGTGTAAATAAATAAATTTCAATATGAATACATTATTAAAATAATATTTGTTTCAGAAACTCATGAATTCATCAGAAAAAATTGGCTTTATTAAGACAATATATTACCAAAAAATACAATTTTTTATTGAAATAATTAACTATATATTTATGTTGTAATAATGATGATAGATAAATATATTTCTTATTTTGTTAAAAATAATTATATACAAATTCATATAGCGAGGGTGTATATTTTTAAGCACTTATTATATCAGTATATTATATAAGAGTGAGGTGTGTACTACTGATAATTTCATGGGGTGGTTCAACAATGAGATTTTGGGATGTGATTTCTATATGCTCAAAATTATCCAATAATAAATTTTTCTCCTGATTTAGTTTTTTATTATTGTTTTGGGTTTAGATAATCGAAAATCCGAATTTTTATATCCCCCTTATACGCTGTAATAAAAGGTCTTCGTAGGGTAAGATCATACTGGTCGAGGACATCACTTCTTCCATCTGTGTCAAATGGATTCTAACATAACCATTAAAATATATAAATATTAATTGTCAAAATAGAATGGTATATTATCTATTGTAATAATTCTTAATTTCATTTTAAATTCAAATGAATATAACAACGCAAAAAAAATTAGTGCTTTTTATTTTCAATAACTACATTTCAAAAAAAATTTGTTCATTAAAAAAAGAATTTTCAATTAAAAAAAATTAGGTTATCACATTATTCTCCAATTGAAACATTTATCACATGAAATATCATTTCATACACAGAAATATATAATGGTACTTTTGTTTCATAAACTCTTCCAATTACCAATCTTTATCCATAAAGTTGTTTTTTTAAACAGCACTTTGATTAGATGAGTTGTCTTATTTCATAAAACATTATCTTTATGATCTAATATTATCATCAACTTTACATCATATCATCGATCAATATAAATAGGTATAACCCCATGAATTTGTACATTAAATGGGTATGGTATGACATCATTTAAATGAATACATAGAACACATCATAAATAAAGGATCTCTTTATCTCAGTTCTAAAACTCTAAGTCTATTTGATAATTGTAAGCATAATTTTTATGTTGACGTATCCCATAATTCATAATACATTTTCTACATTGAATGTTAATTGTAATATCAAGGATAAGACCAAGTCCCATTATCTTTCACTCTCTAAATTCATCCCAACATGTTAGTGTCTAACACCAATTCCCATATTCATCCTCATGAGGTGACGTTTTAATTAAAAAATGGATGTTTTTGTTATATGAGCACTATACTTGGATAATATGTCTATCTAAAAATAATTTGTAATCCATTAAAAGAGATCCCAAGATTATCTTTAGAGTATTATTGGTTCACTAGGATTGATCATCCTCCTAATTGACTTAATATGTTTAAAAAATCAACTCAGTATCATACAAATTTTGAACACATCCTCAGTTCTAAAAGTTAATACTCATATATAAATTAGATTCGATGGAGAGAAGAACTCCATACATTCATTCAACTTTAGTTATGTATATCATGTTGAGTTGGTAAAGAGAGACATATTAATTGATAGAAATGACTTTCACTAACATTTTTTTGAAGTTGAAATCCACCTAGATGGATTTATCACCTATCTATTTCATTGTATTTTGATGAAAAAATAAAAGGTTATGATTTTCCATTTACATATTTTTTTTTTGAAAATGGTTTCTTCATACCCATAGACATATTTCATTTATCCTTGACTTGTTATTAGACCATTCAACAAGATAAAAATATTTAAATATTCATATTCACGTTATCTAACAATAATTTTGGACACATATCTCTATACATCTTTGTGATTCCTAGAGTAATAGGGAAGGTTGGACAATGAAAATCATCCAGAAGATACATTTTTAACTCTGTTTTTGATGGCACACATATCTGAGTTCCAAATAATATTCCTCCATAATTATTAAATTTTAACTCTTGAATATTTGTTTCAATTTTCTATAGAACATCATCATCATTTTTGGGCCTCCTTGACCCTCTTACGAATGGATGGTTGTGTAGTTATTTGAAAATGTATGGATGAATATCATTTAATTATTATCATTTAATCATTTTTCATTACCATAATGATTGGATATATAAGGACACAGAAATAAACATTACATAATATATATGTTTTTTGATTAAATTTCAATTCATTAGAATCGATGATTTTCAAGTTTAGTGTTTTGAAGATTTATTCCATAACTCATACTTAAAAAACCCATAAAATACAATGTGGACACTTATAAACAGTAGCAATTTTTTCAATAATGTAAAAAATTAAAATTTATTAATAATATATTTTATGAAGGAACTTATTGAGTTTCAATAATAAATGTTCAAATACCTTAAGAATCTTTATGTCCTATCAAAAATATTAAAAACATGTGATGAATATAAAAATCATGGTATGTAATATAAAAACTAGGAAGCGATTTTAATATTGATAAAAAAATAATCCCATGAAAAAATTATCATAAATAAAACGTTTCTCCTTTAATAGGTATAAAATACTTTCATTTTCAAAAAATAATACTACATACACATTTTTTAGTCAATTTTTTACCACAAAACACATAACAATTATATAAAACAGAAAAACATATCTTGAGAAATTATTATACATTGCACACTTATAAATTGAAAAACCACGTTGTTGACATCCATATATGTCACTCTTAAAAATGGAATAACCATATGACTTGGTTCCATATCTAATGCATTGTAGGTCTATCATAGACCCCGCCATCGTTGGTGTATCATGGAACCACCCATCATTGGTTTATCACATAACCACCCGTCAAATGTCCAAGAACAATTGTATAATCATAACACATAATAGGATGAAATTTTCAACATTTAACTCATAAAATTTCATTAGAAATAAAAAAAATTAATATATTAAAATAATCAATTCATTTTATAAACCCACTTTCAGAAACAAAATAATTAGAAAGGGAAAAGAGGGGTTTCTTTTTCATTTGAAAATATAAAGGCTTGTGGAGGAATCCAAATATAATATTATACATATAATTTCTATTATAATCCTTTTATATACCTATAATTAAATACTTAAATTAATAATAATTATATTAATATTACAAAAATGATTAAATCATTAAACATTCAAAGCATCCCATAATTATTTCAAAATTTAACTCATATTCCCTATGATGGAATAAAAATTAAAAAATTTAAATAACATGAGAATAATTAAATTAACGATATAATATTCTACATGGGTATATATATTACCCTCATAAAATACATTGGGTGTATAATATCCTAATAAGCCTCAATTAACGTATATTAAGACTATATACCTTACCTTGGGCCTGACTTGTCATATGTGTCATTATATTCCCGAATAATAAACATATATTAATTATTTACTAAAATTAAAAAATTCTTAATGTATATCATTACTTTTATTTTATTTATTATATATTATATATATATATATAAAACTATGTTTATATTGGTCGTATTGTCCTAATTCAATTTATGTGTTCAAAAAGTCATTGGTATGTCAACTTGGTTCATAGTGACCATTATTATCGCATATATAAAATAATAACCATGATATAATTATCATATTTTTACATAAATTATACATATAAAACCAATTATAAATTATGGTTAAGTATAATTAACCAACCTTACAATCATGGAGATGGTAGTCCATATATACACAAGAGTAACATTTTCATTTCTCAATGATAATTATGATAAAAAGGTAAGTGAAGATTTATCTCTCATAAATGAAAATTATTTAATAAATACAATTTTATTTCATCATATATACTTATATTCAGGATTCTTATGATCTAATAGAAAACACATCATGTCGAGGAGGTGTTAGTCCACAAATCCATGAATGACGTTATAAATTTGTTTACTGTGAGATTAGGGTAATAATTAAATTGAAATATTATATTTCTAGAAAAATAATTATGTAATTAATATCATATATATTTTAAATAAGTCATATATATTTATTAATCCCATCCATAATACATTCCTTTTCAATTGTGAATTTATGACATCGCTTTTGAAGAGGTGGTAGTCCACACATCCACGAACAATGTTATCATTCTCAAAAAATATGGAATTATGTAGGTATGTGTTTTTAAATATTACAAAATTATTAATAAATATTAAATATAAAATATAAATATCATATAAAAAAAATTTATAACATAATTCCCAACCATGATGGGTTGTAAATGAAAAATGGAATGACATCATTTCATGACGTGGTAGTCCATTATACACACAGATGGTAATTTTTTTACCCATTTGATGGAAGTGTGTGTAGGTGTATAATTAAGCATTATGAAAAAAATTATATTAGTATATTTATGATACATATGTAATTGTATAATCATGTAATAAGAAAAATGTAATGGGTGGGGAATTAAATAAAAATAAATTCACATGGGAGAATTCTACCTATTTTATTGTGTAACTAAATTGGGTTTTCACTAAAGGGATTACTTGGTTGGATTTTTGACTTAAGTGAGGCATATGGGGTGGTTAGATTTATGTTGGTATATTTTTATGATGGTTTTGTATAATCCAAAAATATTTATATGTGCGATGAAATAGGGGAGTGTGAGTGGATTTTATAGTTGGGGAGGTGTAGTATTTTAGTAAATATATAAAGGTAATCATTTTTGGGGGGGCATTTCATACATATCATGCTTCCAATAATAATTTATTTTGAAAAAATAGATGCTATTTTATAATTTTTTATAGACAGTGGGTTTTGTAAAATGTTCTGTGTCATTTCAATTGTTAATATTAAATTTTATCCAACATGTAAACACAATTTTACGTAAATCGCAGTAATAATTTTTATTTTTGTTCACTATTATTTTTAGCCAAAATAAAAGTTTAAATTTTTTGACATTTTAAATTATTTTGAATGAATTTATGTAAAATATTTTTTCTAATTCCAACAACATATGGGATTGAAATTAATTTAAAATTAATCCCTCAGAAGAGATGAAAAAGAAGAGTTTTAATGTGAAAATGTTCATAAGTTTGTTATGTCATAGATATAAAAATCACTATAAAAATGATTAATATGTCCTAAATTAGATAAAATGATATAAAAGATAACTACTTAAACAAGTTAAATTAAAATTAATTATTTTGTACTAAAAATAAAAATATAAAACTTCCTAGAAAAGTTTAAAAAAAATTACCCAATATAAATTTTGATATTTAGATTTTAGAAATTAATAATATTTTTTTATAAAAAAAATTATATAATTTTCAAAATTTAGTATTAAAATATGTGCTCCACTAAAAGGTGGTAAAATTGTTTTTTTGAAAAACTGGATATTTTAAGCATAAAACTGTAACTATTCTTATCTCATACATAAAAACTATTTAATGAATATACAAAAATTATAAACATGTGGAAACATAATATAGATGATCTTATTTATTACCAATGATACACCATCTCGGTGAAAAAATCAAAATTATAAAATAAAATTAATTGTAAATTATTGTTTTGTGTATCTCATTCTTTCATGCCATATAATATTTCAATGAATCTAATTGTTACATGTAATGTAAATTATTAGAAATAGTGTCCCTTTTAACATTAAATTATTATTTAATTTAAAAATATTAATAAATAATAAAATGTATTATTCTATAATTATCTGGGATTGTTATATCCTTTGACCTTTTCGAAATTGTGTGGTTGCAATTTTGTTCACTTTTTAGAAAAGTGGGGATATTTTCACCTCATTTATGTTTTAGATTATAATGTTTTCTATTCAACCATATGGGCTTTTCATAGAACCATATCCTTGCGAATTAACATATTCCGCCACAATTTCCCTTTACGGTCATTAACCTAAACCCATTGTTCCATATAATAATAATTCTTTTCCAGTTTAACTATTATGGAGGTCAAACCTTGAGTTTAATCTGGTACATAATTCCTTAACATTGAAACATGAAATTCATTTTTTAACAGGGATAAACATTTAGGTAAATACATGTGGTAGGAAACTAATCCATCTTTTTCTAGTATTTAATATGGTCTAATGAACCGTCGACTCAGCTTCTACATATTACCAAAACAAAATCCACACTTTTCCATGGATAAACATTAATAATGAAATGATCATCCACCTCAAACGAGATATTATTCCGTAGGTTATCTATATAACTTTTCTTCCTTCATTTTTCTATTCTCATGTTTCTAGAATCAAATGAAGATTATCTTCCATTTCCTATACGAACTCTGGTCCCATCAACTTCATTTTTTCTATATTATCCCCAAAAGGTGATGTATGAAAATGCTTTCTATATATCACTTCAAATGTTGTCATCTATATAGTATAATGAAAACTATTATAATATGAAAAATCAACCATAGAAATATTTTTATCACAACATCATTGGTAAACCATTGAGTAAGAATAAATAAAATCATACATGGTCTGAATTGTTAACTCAGATTGTCCATCCAATTTTGGAAGTAATGATGTAATGAAATTTAATTTAGTACCTCATGAATTATTACTTCCTTTCCAAAAATTGGTTACGAACCTAGGATCATTGTATTATACAATATAGTGTTTCAATCTATGTAACCTGAAAATATCGTTTAGATATAGTCTAGAAATATGATCTAAATGCATCATATCTCGAATGGAAAGGAAATGTGTAGATTTGGTTAATATATCACCAATAACCCAAATTTCATTATTAGGATGATAAGCCATTGGATGTACTACCCATAAATTCCTTAATATATTCTCCCATTTCTACTCATACTCTGTAAAATATTGAAGGATCCCATTTGGTAACCACAACTCTCATTTAACATATCCATAGGACAAACACTTCATGGTAAATTAAAAAATATATCTTTTCATTAAATCCAACATGTAATATTCTATAAGTAATCATTACATAATAGTGTTTCCCAAATGAAAAGAAATAGTGAAATATCATCTTTAGTAAACAAACCAATTCTCAATTTTGAATCACAAGGAACACATAATCTTATTTCAAATCATAAAAAACCTTATTCATTGTTATTAAAATCAAAGAAGAATCCATTATTAATAGATTATTCCTATCCTTTCAATTAGTGATCTATCATCTAAGTAGTCCTAATTATTTATGAAAATGTTGTCTACACTAAAACCAGTTACGAAACTGAGAATGTCCCTACATCCACAACTTATAAGATTTAATCCATAAAATCATTTAGAAAATGGTCACATTTCCAAACGTAACATTGATAATGTAACATTTATTATTATACAAAAAGATTCAACCAGTTTTTTTCTATCCCAGGATAACAGTGAGAATGTTATCATTATCTTTTATCATTTATGACCATATTATTTGTGCCATATAAAACTCCTTTTAGGTAATATAATGTTCAATCATTTTTTACCGGTATATTTGTCAAACATCACTCCATAAATATGATTCCTACACATTTTTAATAAAAAACAAAAACCACTAGTTCTTAATCATGTGTTTGATAATTTAACTCATGAGTTTTAAAATAAATTGATGCATAAAAAATTACACTGTCATTTTAAATTTGGACACATCAAAGTTCTTTCAATTAAGCAACATTATAGATGTATAATTTACAATTTATGGATGTTTGGGACAAAACTAGAGAATTGACCAATATTCATTTTATTTTAAAAAAATATCAGATTCCCTGATATAGATAATCATAACAACATTTTGTGGTATCATTGTTAGTTAGATATGTATCTAAGAAAATTATTTAACAAAATTTTATTCATTACCCACTAGTTTTATAAAACTATAGATATTAGGGTCATTTTTATGTCTTTTCCACTCTTAAAAACATTTGTTTTAATAAGGTTAATAGTTATTCACTATTTATAAACAGTATTACCAAGGCATTAATTTTACTAACCCAAAATGGACTCTTACTAAAATTTAAATATAGTTTATTTTTTCAATGGCTTGAAAAATAGTCATTGTGTTCCTTCTATAATCCCCATGGATTTTATAATATAGGAAAATATCATCAATTAAAATAAAATAAATTATATCCAAAATCTGATGGAAGAATCTGTTCATAGTATTAAAAAATATAAGTGGTTAATTATACAACCCAAATGGCATAATATGAAATCATAATTATCATATCTCATATATAATTCTATAATCGGAATGTGTTATCCTTCACCTTAAGTTGATGTTACCCCAACTACAAATTATTCTACGGAAAACAATAATCTCCATGGATCATATCAAACAAATTATCTATATGAGTCATAGGATAGTTATTGTAAATAGAGGTGTCATTCAACGCTCAATAATAAATGAATAGTCTAATGTATCCATGTATTTATTTCAAAAATTAAAAAGGATAACCCTACGGTGATGTTCTAGGTTGAATGAAACATTTATCAAGAAATTGTTACCAGAAGTTTTTCAAAAAATTTTTTCCAATTAATCCATTATATAAAATGGTTTTTTAATATTCTTATCATTAAACACTAAAACAATAGTAAATTCATCTTCATGATCAGAAATACCACTATGAAATTTACAAAAATAACAACTTTAATAAATTTAGGTACTATTGGGATTTGGCAGTTCATAACTATTTCGTTATTTTTAATAACATAATCTTGAAAATTTTCAAAATAATAATTAATCAATTTCTTGGATTCTAGGTATGATATCAAAGGTATTAAATCATGGAATAAAACATTAATTACATTGAAATATATTTTATCATGATAAAGTAAAATCCAATCGATACACAAAATGATCTCAAACTCCAATATAGGTAGTTCAACATCATTTTATGAAAACAATATGTCACTAAATAAAATAATAAGAATATTATAAATTGTGGTTCTATTAATACCCCACACGGTGTTTTTACCTAAAATTATATATTGATTTAATAAGGTAAAATTCCTATTTTTCATTAAAAATTAATCTGAAATTAATTTTTGTACGAGTCCTTAGACAAATGTACTATTAAAATATTTATTTAAGAGTATTAGAATAACTATAAGAACTTCATTTTATGGTTCATCATCACCCACATTTGTAGAAAATGTTTTTTCAACACGCCTTTTGTTTTTATCTTGATGATCTCCACCTTGAGTAATCATCCTTAAACACACCACAAAAAACTATCCTAACCCTATAAAACTAATTCTTAGTACCATTTGATTTTATTTAGTTTCTGGATCATATTCATTATAGTCACAATTCATATGAACAAACTATCCACATTAGATGGTCTTCCTAACCATTGAAATACATTCTTCATGATTATTTTCACCACACTTTTCACAAGATTGTGATTTCATTTTCTTACCTCTAAAATTATTTGTTGAATGATTTCCCATTTACTACCAACCGGGCCAATTATTTTTTTTATTTTCATGGGTCACGTGATCATTATGGAACTCTATTTCTAACATCCCAAAACATAAAATAATTTTCCCATAGATCTAGAACTCTTGAGAATCCAATAAACATCGATATCTTGATTTTTATCAATAGAAATATCAATTACTCATACTTAAAATATCTCACATAGAAGTTCGGAAATTCCTCACCTATCGAGTGAAGTTTTCTTCTTTTGAATCCATTGAATATTCCCCTCTTAGTTTCAAATCAATGATTTATTTACCATCATAATTTAAAAATAATTAGGAAATATTTCTGATGGGAAATATTAATAAATTCATCCCATTCCATGGAATAAATCTCTACATTATCTTATATTTTTAATTTTTGACCACAATTGGGAAGATTCACATTAAAAATGTTACATTTAAAGAGTTACCTTTTGGTCATCCAAGAAACCCCTGATATTGAATATATTTTCTAGGGAACTAAACTATAATTAAACTACAATATGATTAGTTGATCCATTAAATAATTTGGTAGTTGTTGTATAATATTCTCCATTATCATCATGTTCTTCTATGATAGCACTATTTTCTCACTTCCATAGACATCACCATAATTATTATATTGTGTTAAATGATCCATTAATGAAACAAATTATTTAGTTCCAATTAATATCATCACATGATGTTGATTCATATGGATATCTTTTTCTAAGTTCCTTCCCACTACTACTTCCCTGTAATATCAATAGAAACCAATTCTGAACCAACATAATTTATATCAAAAAACATTTTAATATTCAAATTTTATATCAATTCACAGTAACCATAATGTGAAATACTTTAATGAAATTCTTGTAATATTAATATAAACATTAATGTTATATAAACCTTCCCTTTAATACCAACTATAAGAAACCAAACTCAAACATTACATAATCATGAGTTTTATTCAATAAATTTATATTATTATAAATTTTTTATCTTTTATGTTTTATATATTTAGAGATGAAGTCCCTGAATCATAAATAAAAAACCAAAAAATTAAATGTGGGAACTTCCGAAAAGATTCCATTTTCCCAAAAATAAGAAACCTCTAAAATAAATTTTGATATGTATTACGAAAAATCGTCATGACATTCAACATGAATTATTCAAACCCTTACATCATCATTAAGTCAACTAATAATGATTAAAAAATGTAATAAGTATAAACATCTTAGTAAAATATATCTAAGGAACGAAACTATTATACCATTGATAAATATTAAAATTCTCAAATATTTTATAATAAGGTAATATATTTTATCATTAAAGAAGTAGTATAAACTTTTTTTATATTATTTTCATTTGTAACACTTTTTTATTCAAATGATTACTATAAACCACAGTGAAATCATAAAATATAGATAATTATGTATAGGGAAATTATTAAACATTTCACACTTATAAATTTAATATCCATGAAGTCAAATTAAATATATGACACTCTTACAATTGGAACACTGATATGGTTGACTTCTATACCAAATCCATAAGAGGCCTATCACAGACCCAACTATCATTGGTTTTTCACGATACCACCAGTCATTAGTTTATCACGTAACCAACCATTTGGTGTCCAAGTATCATTATATAATCAATATAAATCAGTTCTCTAAATTTAACTCTTAAAATTTAATTTTCATTCATAATAAAACATTTCAAAATATAGATATAATAAAATAATTTTCAATAACTATTTTCAATATCAAAATACCCATTAAAGGAAAAGTAGTGTATCCTTTTATTACGAAAAACTGGCAACTTTAACTGGAATCAAAATATCAAAAATAGAAATACAAACCCCTTTATAATAATTTAATATTCATATAAATAAATATGTAAAATAATAACTAGTATATTTTCATGGATGAAATGATTAATTCTTTAAACATTTAAAGCATCTCAAACCACATTGAACATTTAAATCAGAAGAACCATACAAGAATAAAATTTAAAAAAACATTAAATAATTAAAAAATAAATAATCTCATGAAACAATATGTCAATAGTGGTGGTATATACACCTTATAATAGAATTTCAGTGTATAACATCAGGATACTCCTCAATAAAAGAAGATTGAGATGAAATGAATTACCTAGAGTATGACCTATAACTTTTGTAATTATATTCTAGAATAATATAATTATGTTAATTATTTACATTAAAAAGACCATTTTTCAAATTTATCAATAATTTTATATCACTTATTTTTTTTTACACAACAGCATAAACAGTTATTATTATTCTTGTTGTTTTGTCTATATTCATTTTTTTATCAAAGATTTCTTTAGTTGCTCAATTTTTATCAAAGGGGTAATTATTAAATAAATATCAAGAACAATAATAATTAAATAATTATCATATTAATAAATTAATTATTCTTTTAAAATTCTTCTTGAATTTTGGTAGGGATCAATTTGCCAATGTTAAAATAATAGAGATGGTAGTCCGCATGTTTGCAAGAGTAAAGTTCATATTCCACAATAATCATTATCAAAACAAGGAAAGTAAAATTTTTCATTCCCTAATGACAATTTCAACAAATATATAATTTTATTTAATCATATATACTTATATATAATATTCTTTTAATGTAAAAGGAATCTCATCGTGTCAATAAGGTGGTTGTCCACAAGTCCAAAAATGATTATATATCTAATTTTAGTGTATTAAAAGGATAATGAAGAAAATGATATATTATATTCATAGAAATTTATTTATTTTATGAATATAATCTATATATTATGTATTTCATATATTTCATATATTTTTAGTATACTCATCCTTAACACTTTCTACTTAATGTGTGAGCATATCACATCACGTTGGGGAGGCAGTAGTCCAAACATCCTCAAACAATGTTCTCAGACTCCCAAAAATGAAAATCATTAAGGTATGAGTATATAAAAATTAAATAATACTGATGAAATCATAAATATAATATATTTTTATATATATATTTTATAAAAAAATTCTATCATAATTACGAACCATGTTGGTGGAAAAGGTAAAAACGAACAATATTGTTCTACGAGGTGGTTGTCTATCGTACACACAAATAGAAATTTCATTTCCCATTTTTTTTAGGCGTGTATTGGTATAGGTAAAACCGTTAAATTATTAAAATAAAAAAATATTTATGATACTGAATTTATTTTATTAATATGGAATAAGATGAATTTAATGGATGGATAATGAAATATCACATAAATGCACATTGAAGATTGTTACCTAATTTTTCGACACTACATTTATTTTTCATCACAAGGATTTCTAGCTTCTAAATATACCCAAAGTTAGGAATATTGGGTGTGGTTATGAGTGTTGGGATATTATTTAGACATGTTTTGAAAGATAAAAATGTCTTATTGGTGTCATGAAATGTGGGAGGGTGAGTTATTTTTTAAAGTTGAGAAGGAGTGGAATTCATGTAAATTTAAGATGGTAAACTATTGAGAGTCCTACATTAATTCATGTGTTACCAATAATGATAAAAATTATATAAAATTTGGTATATGATCTAATAATTTCCCACAAATGGGTTTTGTACAAATTTCTATGTCATTTACAATCTGATAATTATATTTTATCCACTAAGTGATTACATTTTTAACTTAACCATATAATTAATCTTAGATAAATTCAATAATTTATTTAATAAAAAAATAATTTTACATTATTATAAATTATAAATTATTATGATAAAAAATATGGGATCCATTTTTAAAATATTAAAACCACCTATGTGGCATTATTAAAATTAAATTAATCCAAATGACTAGAAAACAATGTGTATTTTTAAAGATAAAATGTTCAATAATTTTCCATGTTATTATATATAAAATTACAATGGAAATGATTGCAATGAACTAAAATGGATTAAATGATATAAAATTGATATATTTATTATTTAAAACAAATTCAAAATATAATCTAACTACAAAAATAAATTTGACAATAATGTTTTTTTCAATTATATTTTGGTATTATTTACTATTCATATAACAATTAACCTTAAAAAATCACCACAAGTTAATTTTTATATTATAATTTTTAATAATAATTAAATTTTTTCATAAAAATAAAAATAAAATTTTCAAAATTTATTTTAAAAAAATGGGTGCCCTTGAAAGAAAAAAATTTCTTTTCTAGAGAGATTGTTCTTTTATTGTTAAAACTCAAATTTTTCGGATCTTATGCCTATAAAGTATATTTTATGATTTTAAAAATATTTTAAAAACATGTGTAAACATTATATAGTTATTCCTATTGATTACTGCTAATACAGAAGTCAGATGATAACTACCATATAAAAAATTATAATATTAACATTATATTATATCTTGGTATAACATAGAATTTCATGCAATGCTAGATTTTGAAGAAAATATTCATTGGGGACCACGTAAACTATGGTACATTGAATCCATTTTATTTTAAAAAATTTATTTAATTCACAAATTTAAAAAAACAATCTGACAATATAATTTCTATAAATACATATGTTGTTATAGGATCCCATTTGATCATCATCCTGGATACCATTACACCATCCTTTATACTCAGATCATCGAGGCCTTCATTTTATTGATTTTCCATAACCATCCTTTCAAGGAATGGGTGGGAACCCTTACAATGCCCATAGGATTAAGGATTACATGACCCGTAAGAATTAATAAATTTATAGACTGTACTATGAACTCATAATCCCTGACTTCTCCTTTTTGATACCATCTCTCAACCTTCACATGGCTTGTTCGACTATGCTTCATGTGCTTCCACATACTGGTCTCAAATGTAATACCATACCCTCTCTTTCTTATAAACCCTCTTAGTTCTGCTCTATTGAATGTGCCTGCTTTGAATCCCCTTCAAGAGTATTCTCCATGTTGAGTTTTTATGATCATTGATTTATCATTTTTAGGTCGCATAGAGGCCTTGAGGTGTCCCTAAGGCATGGAGGTGTCCTAAAAGACTTACTGGCTAGAATGCATTGGGTGGATAGAATACCATAAAGGACCTGGGTCCTAAACCGGTGGCCCGATATCCAAAACGGATGACTAGTTCTAGCTGATACAGTACCAAACAGTGACTGCTATAAAACATGAAACATTACTAGTACAGTACCCCAAAAATTATGTTTCCACCCAGTTTTAAAAATAAAATTCATTTATATCCTATAAATACCATTGATGGTTCATATTGAGATGAATTTTTTTAAATATATACATGATGTTTTTTTGCAAACATATATATGTCTCACTTCGAATCGTATATATAATGGATTAAATTTTTTAATTAAAAAAAATATAACCAATTAAATACCATGATTATGATTGTTTTCATTATGGATCATTAATTGCTGGGAGTTATATTGTATTATTTTTTCATTATTATGAGTACATAACCTGATCCATTTTTATGATACATCCTTATAGATCATAAATCATTCCCCTCTTATGGGTAATGTGCGAATAAGTTTATTGATTAGACTCCTATTTATCTATTTTAATCTCTCTTAAATTTTGTAACATAGAGAAACGTGACTCCCTTTCATGTTATCTGGTTTACCAAGATTAACATTCATTATATGTAGATCAAAAATATTTTTTAGTTCCCACATAATCCATTGAAACTATTTATTCCTATCATAAATGATGTCTAGAAGAAACCTCAATTTACTCATTTTTAAAGGACCAAAATATATCCCCTTTTCTGTGAAAATATTCCCATTAAAAGTTACTATCAATATCCAGAAATTGAATTTACTATAAATCAGATAATTTTTTTTTCTACAATGTTGTTTGTACTGAATTCGAATACACTTCATGTTCCTCCTTTCTTTTTTATTCAATAAAAATATTTTAAATAAACAAAACAACATACATATCGAGGTTACCACTAGAGACTCTATTCATTATGTCTTTGATGGCATCAATTGAATTATTCAGTTCAATTTAAATAACTTTGAACTCATAGTTCTCATAACTTCTACTCAAATAATTTAAAGGGATATAATCCTTCATCACCATTACATGATAATAACCCAACCAAATTTCAACCTTAGAGAATAAATATTCTTTAAATAGATGATCAAATAAGTCATTAATATATGGTAGATGATGATTATTATTTATCATGATCTCATTCAGATCATGATAATCAATGAAGATGCACATAGACCCATCCACATTATTAACAAAAAGGACTGGTGTTTCCTATGGTGAATCAAGTGGGTATAATAACCCTATATCTAGAATATTTAATACTTTCTACTTCATCTATTTAAATTCTGCAGTGTCCATTTTATTTTTAGTATTTGATATTGGAAAATCATTGGGTTTAAGATCGATTGAGAAATCAACCTCTAATATAGGAGGATAGATAATAAATTATTCTAGAAACACATCAATTAATTCCCTTACAAAGGAAATGTATTCAAGGATGATCTTCTCTTTATCATCAATAATTCATGTTGGATACAACTTATCATGAGGAAATATCATCCATGATTCAGATGAATTTACCAAAGGAGATTCATCCTCTCTCTATTAACTTTTTTATAATTAGAGTTCGATTCAAAATAATATGGGATATTTCCATCTTCCATAAATTTATATTGTATATATACCAGAATATAAATTCCATGAATATAACAACATCGAATTAAAATAAATAGACTACCAAAAGTTTTAATATGGAACTCAGGCCCAATATTTGGATAGAGTATGATTTATATTCTTGGGATTCAATATTTGAACTATTTTACATAATCCCTAATTACCTGACTTATATGTTTTTAGGTGGTGTTTTAATAGTTATATTAAACAAGAATGATATGAATTAATTTAGAAAATCTGAATAAATAGTTTGTTTTCTATCCTTGAAATACTAACATGGATACCATTGAAAACATTGTTAGCAGTATCTACCATATTTGTTGTGATGATAAAAGCTCTCCCTTACTTTACAGGCAATGGGGGGGTTCAGTAATAATTTACCATTAAGAACCCTTGCCTTAGAGTAATTGTACACATAGTTTATATGTTCATTTTAGTTGAATCATTTCATAATAGGCTAGGGGTTTACTAGATAAATTCATTTCTTACATAACATATGTGGTTTTCTCCCATCATAATTTTTTAGATATGTTCCCTTTCGTCTGACACATAATGAATTTCCTTTTCCAAGTAAGGTAAATTTTTAAATGTTTTATCCAATACATTATACAATTTACATGTCAGAATTTATTTCCACTATGTGATTTCTTCATCACAATGCTAGAATTAAATAACATTCAATGATTCTTATATCATGACCCATGATACCGTTGATATTATGTGATCTATATTTTGAATTTATGAGAACATAAAAAAATTTAATCATTGCTTTAAAATTCTTGAATCACCAATTCTTTTCAGAGATTCAGTTGTATCCAACAAAAGAATAAATAAACTATAAATTTATGGGAGATGATAAACATCGAGTCATATTGTGTAATTCCTACAAATATCACCTTGTACACCAAGATTGATTCAATGTACCTTTTATTGAATCTATGTAAGTCCTTCTCTATTTTAAGACATAGTGTGAGAGTAAAATATTTATAATTTTTTCATTATTTACACTCCATTACATATATCATCCTCAATCTTTGTATTATTTTTTTCAATGTACACCATTATTCATATTCTCCCTCCATATGAAAAAATATCAATCATGAACTTCTATTTATAAGATGATGGAATGATGAAGAAGACATTTTTTATTGCGTTGATGAAAGAACCTAGAAGATCCTATGATAGGAGGGGTGAATTAGTGTGTTTAATATTTTTTCTCAAGTGACAGATATAGTTCTCTGTCATGACCCATACTCGGGGCCTATGTCCCCCTTGATCCGACGCTGGTGGCCCGGAACCTTCCGCCATTCTCTCAGCTCTGCCGCGCCCCGGAACAAGCTGCAGCTTGGTTCGTCCGGCGCAGTGCGACTGGGCCGCGCCCCTTCTCTGCGGCCCCATTTCGGCCGTGGTGTATTCGGGTTTTTCTGGCGCAGCGTGATGGCACCGCGGCTTGGTTCATCTCTAAAATGTGCGCCACGACGGTGTCGTGCATCTTTGTCACTCGTCCCCGCGCGGTGTGATGGTACCGCGTCACTTCCCTTCGAACCGCAACCATAAATAATAAAATGGGAGGAGGGTCGGCCGTGTTTGTGCGGTTAGGCCCCTCCCATTAAATGATATCAAGTGGTTCCAAAGAATGAGGATAGATGACGAAGTAAGCAACAGATGTAATCACGAAATAAAAACTCATAAAACCCCTACCTCGTCGAACATGTTGGGTGATGATTCATCGCAGAGATAACCGTCACGGAGGGAGACGTCGCAGAAGGAGACGTCATGGAAAGAGACGTCGACCTCCGAAGAATCCGTAGTTTTTCACGTTCTTCACATTCTTCGTGTTCTTCAACAAAAGAGATGAAGATATTCAAGACTCCCTTAGATTTTCTCCCAAAGATCTCAAGCAACAAGCCGCCAACACAAAATAAAATAAGTACCTCACTTATTTTATTAACACTACATAAGTTTGAAATTCAAAAGTTGAATTTAATACACACAATTAATTAACTCAAGTTGTCAAATTAAATGAAGTGTTATGGAAGGTTAGGGAAGGTGAAGGGGTAGGGTTCGTGTGGGCCCCACAACCCTCATAACCTCCAAATGGAAGTTGGGTGGTTTCCCCCAACTTCCACCCAAATCTTTAAACCACTTAGAGTAAAATAAAATTGATGCTTAATTTTATTTTACCTTACACAAAAATTTAACAAATTTTCTTGTGTAAATGCAACTCCGGAAACGGTGTTCCTAGGAAAATAGCGGCGTTTCGATTCCATCGGTGCCCTCGGAAATCGATTCTGATCCCTATTTTAAGAGTTAGAAATTCCCTCTAGTTTGTTCACTGAAAGTACCAGAGCTAATCTTTGGATAGAAATTACGGGCACACCGGGCCTCGGAATCAACTGCCGTCAGAAACAACGTTCTTGTAAAATCTCAAAGAAAATTAAGAAAAAATATTCCTTGAATTTTATAGGTCTTTAAATTCTCAAATTTTAGGAACTTTTTAAATCCACCTAATGGTATTGTTTATAATTAAAATACTCACAAACAATAAGGCAACACAAAAATTTTACTTTTTTCACCACTAAGGGATAGTCCAAAAAGCATACTCCAAATTGTGTCAGTTATAACTAATCCACTATCTATAAATAGATGTGGAATACAATTGATCAGTCACAACCTCCCAGTTCTATTCACCCTACCTTAAAAAAATTTAGTGAAAGATTTCTATGTTCCTCTGAATTCTTATATAGACTTCCAATAGCTCCTTGATTTGAGAAATGTCTAACTGATTTTATCGACGTGAAGATAACTTCAATGAATTTACATTAATATCTTTATCCCTATCATACATGAGACTCTTCTTCCACTGTAAAACTGATTTAGTGCACACTAAAATCCTTATTCATTATGAAACAAATATTTAATACTTCCTTTCATGAAGCACCATCATGAAGCACACTACTATGCGATGTACCCCTACTGTTGTAGAGTATAACTCCTTCAAGATGATCACTATGTCCACTTGGAGTACCACATCATCATGAATCACAAATTAATAAAAATAATTTTTACCATTCAAGACTAAAATAGTGTTTTTTACAATGATCATGCTAACTTGGAAACCCGCATTCATGGAGCATCCATAACATATCAAAATCAAATAGTTTCTCAATTTTCATTGAATTTTTTTTGTGATATGAAAATAAGGGTAGCCTTATTTTTATTGGATACTTGTTTTAAATGATCCATTTATTATAATATTATTTCTAAATATGAAAATGAAATATTAACAGTTCTTCGCTATTCGTGATGATCAAATTAAATTTGATAGTTTCGTAGAGATCATAATCAACACGTCAAAGTGTCATGATGCTTCTATTCTAATTTTGTAAAGATAAAAATCAACATTCATGATTCTCTACATCTTCCTAATTATAATGCATATATTCATGAATATCATGAATATATTGTTTTCATTATGTTCTTATTCAAGAAAACACCCCTTCATGATGATATCCACTTCTTCCAAAACTATTACACCAAATACATGGAAAAATATGAGAATCAGATCCATGTTCAATGTCATTGTTAGATTGAACTGTAAGATCCCATTTCATTATAACTCCCTGATCCTCTATTTACTCCATTGTCCCCCATGAATAGTATTTACAAAAAAACAATACACCAATTCTAGAAATGAACATCATTGGTTAAAATAGTTGATACATTGTTCGACAATTAAGGGTACATATGATCCTCTAAAATTCAGAGGCCGTTTTCACATATTGTTCTCAATCAAAACATGTTCTTCTTTAAGGGTTTGTATATTTTCCCATATATTAATGTTTCTATTAATATCATTAGTTAATTGGAAAAGTGTTATCATATTTTTACCAACACTTTCTCCTATAATGTTGGGCTTCTCATTTGGAAAGTCATCACATTACCACTTATATTGTATATTTACATTTTTCCTCATATTTCTAGAAATTGGATAAAATATAGTTAAAATTATGGAAGATGGTTTTAAAACTATTTAACACATAAATAAGAAACACTAACATTAATGGGATAACTCATAATGGAAAAATATGACATAACCTGTGAATTTTTTTTAAATCAATGTTATCCTTAATATATTTCCTATAATAATATTATATATTTACTTTTATTCCCCTAAAATTATTTTTAATAGAGATAATTAATTTCCAAAAGAATATCCCCCATGTGGGTCAAATGAGTGTGTAGAAAAGCCACTTTTTCATGCACTAGGTGATGACTGAGTCAGTCCTAATGAGCCCTTTTGGGGTAATTACACCTTGTTACAGTAATTCTTGATCCATATCAACATGTAGTCTCCCAATAGGGAGGTATTATTTTGGAAAACACATAGTTTATACATTACAGAAACAATTGTACATATTCCTATGATTAGTATTATCCCTAAGGAATTCATTAATCAATTATAATCCTAATCCACATAAAATAACTAATGTCTCATATTATACCAATAATGAATACTCATAGTTTAATATACCTTAATATATAATTTATTAAATAATGGTACACGTAAAACAATCCCGATAGATTTTGAGGACAATTTTTATTAATAAAATTATTACATAGAATAATACATTTTAAAATGGGTACATCAAATTTATATAAAAACTCAAAAAAATTCCCCAAAAATATCATATCTCTTTTAATACTATATGAGATAACCTTGTGAGGTATATAATAAGGGCGTGATAAATAGGTTCATGCATGTGAATAATGAAATAATAATATAAGGTAAATGAGTATATGTGGGTGAAGAGGAATATTTAAGTAATATAAGATGGATTAAAGTCACAAACACGAAAATAAAATCATGATATAAGTTGATAACATAAAGAAAACATTAGATTTTGTAAATAACATATAACATGACATCATAAATTTATGTTAGGGATAATTGGTAAGAAATCATAACATAGTTTTCATAGGATAAACACACATGAAACATTCAGGGTATCTCATTAGATAAAAACATCACCCAATGCATTGGAGATATATATAATTCTAGGCCAAACCATATAATTCATATCAAGTACATGCATTTGTGTGTTATAGAGATGTTTCAACATTAGAACATTTTTTATAACTTATTTTGCACCAATTTTAAATTTATATTATACTATTGGATGTCCAAAATCAATGATGTATAGGTTCGTCTAGGTGAATATCTTTGAGTGTAAATGTGGATGTGTATTCAATAAAAAAAATATTTAGCACAAAAATTAGATGGATAAATTTATGAACATAATAGGGGAACATCACATTAATTGGATATTTTGAGTAAATTAATAGGTATTTGTAAAAAAATATATCAAAATGAATAATTATAATTAAAAATGAATCATATAATGATGGTGTTTGAATATTGACAATAAGGAGAGGATCCCTTACCTTACAGGGGTACCTCTAAACACTTATAATAAGATTATTAAAACCTTATGAATGCCTTGGGATGTTTATATAGAGGGAAATGTAGAGTTACATTGACCACAAAATATTTTGAGTGAAGTAAAATGAGAGGATGGGTGGGGTTATATAGAAAATGGCTGGGGAATTATTGATTAATTTGTAAACATAGGTTTTAGATAGGATATGATAAAATAATAATTGCAAAAAAATCCCATAAAACATCCAATGTTCTCAATAAATGTTTAGTTTTTTTAATATCTAATAATGATAAGATCCAACCTCTATAAAATAATACCCTTTTTAATGTGAAAGTGAGTCACATCCACAATGAATTCATTTTAATACCTTCAAATATAATATAGTATTCAGATGATTCCTTAATGTCTTATAAAATTAATAATTAACCTCAAAAAATACATTATTTTATAGAGGAAACATTATTATGGTCTCGGATACTCATTAGAGTATTTATGAAATCACTATTGTGCTTTTATTATTTTTTAAATACTCAACATATAAATTTTTTCCCCACAAATTTGAATGTCTAAAAAAATTATGAATCATTCAACATTAACTAATTTTAATGTGATGATTTTATAAATAATATTTATTTTATTAAAATAATTCGCTAAATATGTAGATAAAAATATTAAATTAAAAATCACCATTTATGGACGAATATGAGTTTTTATTATGATAAAAATTTTAGACCATTATCAAAATTAAGTATGACTTTATAAAATTATATTATGATTTATATTTATATGAATAATACTAAATAATTATATTTTATTACGATAAAATTTATTTTAAATTTTTAAATTCATTTAGAATTGTGTATTTATTGAAATAATAAATTTTCTTAAAATAATACTTTTATTTCCTTGTATTAGAATAACTTTTTTATCAATTTAAATACTTAATACAATTATTATTATAATAATAAATGATAAATATTATCATTAATTATTTAAAAATATAAATATACCAATCCATAATGTTATGGTATATATATACCTCCTCATTACACCAATGTATTCCCTAAGGGTATGGATTATGATGGTGATACTTCCTTGGGCTTGACCAAAAGTATTGTTTGGGTTGTGATCTCAATAATCATGATCTAATCATATAAATGTTTTCAATTTTGAGTTAGTTTTTTAATCTCATATTGATATTTTTTCAAGGTAACTAACTAGGGAAACCATGTCCCTCAAAAGGTCTAATAAATGGTCTTAATGTGGTATGATCCTTCTAGTTCAGGCCATTGATTCTTTTGTATTAGTGATTTTAAATATATCATAATAATAAATATATGTTAATCATAAGATTCACTCTAAAATGTACATATTATCAATGGCTATGAGAATTGATGATATTTGAAATAAAACAAGATATAGCATTCCAAAATAACCAAATTGGTGATTTTGTTATCTATAAATAAATTACATAATAAGAAAATTATTCATTTTATAATTAATTTCATTTATAATGTTTATGATTGTTACAAAAATTTATGGATTATAATAATGATTCAGATACATATTGTTAAGATAATATACAATTTTATGGTAAGGAAATAATTCACATGTTATTTAGGGATTAATAAAATAGAACTTTAGTGAACTCTGTAAGGATATGTCTATGTAACATCCTGATAATTTTTTTTCTACTATGACATTTTCATTATTTTATTTCATTATTTTTTCAGCCATTATCTGTTGTCCATTGGTTTTTTTGTTCTTTTAGATGGTTTATAGGTGTGCTATATAGAGTGGGGTGCAATTGAACATATAGCTAGTGAAGATCCATGTGGCCCTCCAGCTAAAAAATGAGAGACATAAAATATCAAGTGGGACTCCACTAACTATACCATTATGTGGATAGAGGATAATTTCATATATTGTGACAAGTAGCTAGATTGTGGTCTTCCATTGACCTTCCAATAATTCTATCGAAATCATGTTTTAATAATGGTATAAATGTATTTTTTCCCAATAAAATCCATTTTATTTTATAAATCACATGCCTTTAATTAAATTAGATCTATATGAATTATGGGGCTCTCTATAGACATATTTTCCTCTCCAAACATGAATCCTTACTAAATATATGTGCCCATTAATGCATTGATCTATTATTGGTTAATCAATCCATATGTTGGTCTTTGATCTCCTAATTCTTTGTACCTAGGTTATTTCCAAATATGTAGATTCCAAGAAAATGAATGGTGATTGATTGATCGTGGATCACAATAATATTATTTTATTTTTATATGTCATTGAATTGGGGATTATTATTAGGATATTCAGTCCTCATAGAGTGTTGTCCACGAATTTTTGTGTTAAGTGAATCCATTTTTTCATTGTTCTAAAAATTGATAATTTAGATATTATTTATTTGGAATTATTGTTTCTTATTTTTTCCAAATTCCTAGGATCCTTGGTTCATCTTGTAGTAAGGTTCATAAAAAGGGGATTTATTTAATCAATTTTACTATAGTGAGTTTAGTGAATAGGATTTTTTTTATAATCCATGTTTTCTCATTCATTAAAATTAGTTTCTAAAATGTTTGGAAACCAATTTTTGTATATTTAAACTAAAAATGGATTTTAAAATGGTATTACAGGATTGATATATGAAATATGATGATTTTGATAACTTTTTTAAAAATGTATTCTTCTCTTGGAATTATTTATGGAAGTAGTGTAATAGAATTATCTATTGGATTAATGTTGCGATTCCATTTGGGCGATTCTAATGTGGTTTGCACTTTGGTGATCAATTATGTAATATAGGGAATCATATGTGAATAACTATTTGACCGTATTCTTATTATACTAGGTTAATATAAACCAATTATAGCCTATATTGGGAAATGATTCTCTCCCAAGTGTGAACTCTTACCCACCTATGTCTATTCTGCAAGGGAAATGTGCACACTTCATGGGTTATGTATCATGATAATGGTACTAGGATCCTTACTAACATGAAACTAATTTTATTCCATGGGAACAATTTACATATTGATATCATTGGAAGGTATATTTTAAATCATTATATAGATTCATTGAAAATTTGGATTATTGGTATATTCCAAAAATTGTGAAAAGGGTGGCTTTCAAATATATATATTGAACTAGGAAAATTTTTTTTGAAGCCTTCTATTTGTTTTAAGAGATTAATTAGTATTTTAATAAATTATTTTTATAAAAAAAAATTTCTTATTCTACTCAACCTATTTGTTCACACCATACATAAGTCTTTGTTTGTAAGTATATATATTTTATTCTAATGACGGTTAAGGTATGGTGCCATAGTGTGGCAGTATGCATTCTTATTAGTTAGGTGTTTGACTTTGGTGTTAACCAACATTCATGTTTACGTATGGTTTCTGATTACATTTTCATCATTTTGACATTGTAGTTTTTGGACACTTGTTTTTTACTTATTTACCATTCCTATTATGAACATGTGTTCTAATAATGAAATATACGTTATTTATGATATCATGTTTGTGTCTTTATTCATAAATTTTTTGAAATGATGTTTTTGATTACATGGTCCCGATCACTTGCCTGTGGGGATAGAGGACACCATTCAATTAATATCAATACTAGTTCAGATTCCAGATAGTATTATATTATGTGTTAGTTCGTGAAAAATTATTATCAAAGGAGGTCTAGTGTTTATCATTTTTATTACTAATTATTTGATATATTGTTAGAAAAAATGTAGGAATATCGATGATTAAGGTGGTTGTAATAGATCATATAAATCCTTTGGCCTCTAGATACTCGATATGCCTCTTGAGCTATGGAAGCTCAGTAGGTTCCATTCTATATAGATGAATAAACATAGGGGAAGCTCCAAGAAATATATCAATTGTGGCATATAACTCTCTATAAAATGGTAAGACAGAAAAGTAATCAATAAATACATCCCTATAATTATCAACTACTAGAGGGAAATTCGATTTAAGCAAACCCATATCCTCTGTGAAATGATTTTCAATCAGGGTAGTCAATACACCCTGACAATGAAGTTTGGGTCCACCTCTCCATACCTATGCATTCCAACCACCCTTGAAAATATATGTATTTCCTTATGGTTATGTTAATGAAACCCTATGGTGATAGGTGTCTACAATGTCATGATAATGGACTAAACATTCTATCCTGAGAATGAAATCTATGCACGTAATGTTGAGAAAAAATATATTCCACAAGAAAGGGTAACTTCCAACCTCAAGGAGATTGTCCCTACACATGTGCGTGTCTTCTGTCTATATTCCCAATGGTGTGTAGAGGGATCCATAGTGATACTCAATCTCTAGTACGAGACATTACATGATAGATACATAAATAAAATATTTTAAATCTTTTGTATCAAACGATGTAGAGAAAATAGTAGAGGCTACTAGAATAGTACCTCATTCTATAGATGGTCTTGTAGCCTGATCCCCGGGTATCGGTTGTAAGGAATGCAACTGAACTGATCTAAAGCATTGTGCAATAGATGTACAACCATGATCATGAAGGTTCTTCTTATACTGAAGGTGATCTGGGGTCAGACTACCTTGTCCAAGACCGCTTCCTCGGCCAGACATGTCAGTGTTACTCCAACTCCCCACTTGACGCGACGCATACGAACATTCTCATGTCAGAGGAGGATCTGCTGATACATTTTCACTATAAGATAGTTGAATAGTCCAGTAGAAACTCTGAAGATGACCAACATGACCACCATCCCAACAATTCATAGTGTCTCCATCAAATTGGTGCTTCTTACTCCCTAGTATTTTACATTGAAGGAACACCATAGAGCTATCAAACTGTATACTCTGGCTGCCACTACCGTGAAAAAAAAACCACAATGTAACGTTTCCTTCTACCGGAAGAACTACTAGCCGGTCATGGAAATGATCCTTTAAATATATTATTCATTTTAGCCCTCAGGTTACATTTAGTGTTAAAGACTATTTGAATTCCACAAGATCACTTTTCCCATCAACATGATGTGTGCATTGTTTAATATAGATGAACTGAGTATGAGATGGTGGGGATCAATTGTTCTTGTATAGATACCTGATGTATTTTTTTATAAATTATTTCTATCTATATTTCCCAAAAAAACTCCACCAAGGGTCTTCAACCATGCTGAAATCTGTCGAGTTACAAACCATTGAGTAATGTAATTAAACAATGATAATGTATGTTTATCGCTTCACTGTTATTTCTATGATTTCATCTAGGGTTGTTTATAATTAGAAGATGATGAATTGAATGTTCTCGATAGGTCTTCAATATAATTTCCAATATAAGTTTATCATGATAAATTATATACCCATTCCATACTGAAGGAACATTTTTTGATGTTATTGATTAATATAATAGGTATTTCAGGGCTATGTAGTGCTCGACCTATTATTACTAGTATCTCTGGTTGCTTATTTAAGAGAAGAGGAAGTGTAGAGATTTTTAAAAAGGAAATACTGGTGATTATTCTCATAATCCTTTTCCTATATCTTTTTCAACTATAAATGGAATGAATTCTAATCAATATTCTAAGACAGGGAACCCAATGGGTTTTTATTCAATGCATCTGATGACACAAAACTCAAGTGGAAACAATAAGAACATGATGTATATTTGTAAGTATTTTTATTCAACTAAAACTACAATAGAATAATAATTACCTGGAGGATTTGTATAATATTTAGAGGCTTCAATGAAAATAATTTTCTAACATCGTTTATCTATAAAGTTAAAGATGAATATATTTGAGGAGTTTCTGATTTATTTTATTGCAGATCTTGCAACTTTGAGAGGATATATTTCTATTAATTTTACCTCAGTGACTAGTTTATTTGAAATAGGTTTCGCTCACTCCCACTCCTAAAAAAGCAAGTCATATATTTTAAAAAACTGAATGAAATTATTCAATTAAATCTATATCTGGTGAAAACTCTTAGAAAGTAGAAGTAAGAATGTATCTAGTTCCCCTCATGCTCTCTATTTTTATGATGTATAGTTGTTATGAGATTTTATTACTCCCAACTTGTACATATTATATATTATTATTTGTATGAATCGGTTAATTTCTTATAAATACTCTATCGATTTTTATCATTAATGTTTACCTTTTACAGCACTGATAGTAAATCATGTGTGTTTTAATCTTATTGATACCATAGGTCCTGTTGAGTGGGATTTACTTTATCAAAACATGGATTATTGATGATTTTATTCATGACTAATATGAGTTGGGAATATATTTTTGAGCTATTTCTATAATTAGGATACACTTTTTTATGTTTTTATAGATAAATTTCTTGTTCTTCCTCTTGTGATATAAGTGGGGTTTTTAATTTAAAAATTCCTATAAGCCTAAATGATATCGATTCTGTTATATAATATTTATGAAACTATGTACAATGAGTTGAAAGTATAATTTTTTTATTTTATATCCAAGGAATTTAAATTTATGGGATTTTTTATTTGGGTATACCCTATTCTATCTTCCAAGAAGGGTGATTGTACTCTCTTTTTATGCATAAACTATTGAAATATATATAGAGTAATAGTCATGAATAAATATCTATTTGCATATATTAATGGTTTTTTCGATCGTTGGATTGTGACAAAGTGGTTTTATAAAATTAATATTATATCTAGTTATAATTATATAATAATAAAGTTTTAAAACATTCCAAAGGCCACCTATGTGGGAAGGTATGGACAGTTTAAGTACCTCAGAATACCATTTGTATAAAATAATTCCCCTGCAATATTTAAAGCATTGATGAACTAGATTTTCCATATGTCTCATTAAAATTTTTCGTCGTTTATATTGTTGAAATTATATTACACTCAATGAAAAAATATGATATTTTGAGTCACTTGAGACATGTTTTATGAATGGTAATGGGTCACCAGATATATATGAAATTTTCAAAATAAAAATTTTGTATCCAAGATTATATGATTTTAGGAAAATTTAACTATGAAAATTATATTTCATGTTATCTTGAGAAGGTTAAGTTAGTTATTTCATGGGAAGAGTGACATAATGTATTTAAAATTCAATGAATCCTAAATTTTGAATTATATTATCAGGTATTTATAAATTATATTTATATATATGCATCAAATTTTACTATATTAACCTAAAAGGGGATAATTTTATTGTGGGATTGAATATACCTGGTATCATTTGATGAACTAAAGAGGAATTAGACCTTAGAATCAATAATAATTAAACTAATGTATATACTAGGATACAATGTTTTCTATGATTTTTATGATGTGGTTTTGGGATAATTCATTATGAAAGGGGATCATGTGGTGGATTATGACTCATGTAAACATCACTATAACAAAAGGAAACTATCAAAATCATGATTTGAATCTCATTGATATTTTTCATGATCAAAAAAATTAGAGCCACATTCCTTTTAGGGATAATTTTATCATTTACTTTGACCATTTATTTTTGGATTATATCATTTATCAAAAATATTTTAATATCTAATAGATATGATGTGGGGAATACGTATAGTTTGTTCAACCTTTTCATTTATTGTACTTTGAAATTAAGTAATGTGCTTGGTGATGCTCATAGAAAAATTATTCCTAAATAGATAGTTAACATAGAGACATTTTATTGGAACATGATGGGGAGTCATGTCATGATAATCATAATATATAATACCAAGATGAATGGGATGATAAAGTTGGATAATATAATTCTAGAAAACATATTATGTGATTATATCTTAGAAATCATAGTTTCTTGGGATAAATACTTAGGGATAGTGGTTATTATTATAATAATTGTAACCAATCATCCAAAAAGATGAATCTTTTTTAATGATTATATTCTAAAATATAAAATCGCTTATTTTTTTGTTTGTTATTATTGAAATTTCATTTTAATGATTTATCTTGGTTCAAGAAATAATGGAATAGTTTCAGGTGATACATTAGTGGGTGTTGAGGGCTAAAATATGGTACAAGTCTTATAAAGGTCACTTCCATCATTCTTTTGATCTCTCAATTACAGTCCAAATGAATTTGAAAGTCTCACCTTGGTTGGTCTTCTAATGGCTCAAAAAACAAGCTAAACTGAATTTTAGATATGTGGGACCATTTCATTTCATTGAACTTCTATGAAATGTGGTGCATTGTTTGTATTTACTAGCATAATTGTCATTGATCTTCAATATTTTTCATATGTCTCCTGTAAATATGTATTATCCTAACCAATATCATGTTTTAAATTATGAATACCTTGACATATAACATAAAATTTCATTTATTGAGAAGTAGATTGTTGTTTTTGAATCATAGGTAAAGGTTCTATGTGGAATTCCATTACTATTATTCAATGTTTTGTTGAATTATTTTTCATACTCACATGTGACATGGAATTAGAGTCTAAGATGTTGGATAAATAGAATACTTTCAATATATACCAACCATATTTAAAATATATTTCATGTGTTATAAATTAATATTTTTGGGAGAATTACAATATCTAATTATTATTATTAGGAATGAACATTTATATTGTTCGTTTAATTCATTTTATTGTTAATAATAGCTGTACATTAAATTTTTAGTTCTTTTTTATGTTTTTGTGGATTTAATCAAATTATAGGGTTGTTGCATACATGATCTTATAACTTGTGACAGTTTATGTGGTCCACTAGGTAGCCAGTGATGAAGACCAACCTACCAGTGGGCTTCGTAGTGTCTAAAATAATCTATTGATTCCATTAACCACAATATGGGACTATATTAACAAGTCATTATGATACATAGTGGCTACTACATTATTCATAATCTACTAAACAACCGGGAGAATCAATTGGATAGTTAGTGGTGAAGCAAACCAACATGTTTCATCTAAACCAGAACCCCATGTCGTTCATCAAATGGGTAAGTAGGTACAAGATAGTGAAAAAAAGTTAATAACATATTCAAAACCAGACATAAGACTACAGTACAAAGTGTATGAAAGAGATATAACAAGATCCATACAACCCAAGCCAAATAGGGTATCAATGAAAATTATATCCAAATAAAAATAACTAGTCTCATGGAGGCAAATAGTCACCACCTAATAATCCCACTATTAAGGCTGCAACAACTCGAGAATCCAGAATTATATATGATCCACTTAAATTTACATAGATTCAACAATATAATATCAACAACAGCATAAAAAATGTAGGTTTCATGCCAAAAACATTGAAGGATACCCCCAAAATGTCTATAAAAGGTCTAATAAGAAGAATGTATTAGTTATCTTTTAAAATGAAGGTAGTTTTACCAATCATTTTCACAAATCCAAAACCATTTTTAAAACATTTCCACAGGTTTTCATGAAAACCATACATTTTTAAAAATCCAAGAGTATTAAAAGTACAAGTGATAAAATTATATTTCATATCCATACCCCATATGCTATGAACTGTGTACCAATACATGAAATAATCCAACAGGTAAAAACATGTGTTAAAACCAAAAGTGAAACCTATGAGCAACGATCCATAAAAAATCTATCTTACGATAAACAACCCAGTAAATAAAAATATCACAATATTAGGACCTAGCCTTTAGAAATACATACAATACGTAAATGGACCATATACCAGGAAAATGTTGTTACCGATGAATATTTATTCCTTCCATAGTCTATCAATATCACAAAACAACTAGTGACATTACATAAAATACGACTATCATGTTTGTTCCAAATACACCCATTGTTCCAAATTTTCCATGTTTATCAAAATCTATTTCATAACCATGTTAAAAACCTATAAAACATTTTCATTTCCATTTAAAATGATCTTTGGTGATTGAGACCCCATTTTCAAATCGAATCCACAATTCAAATATTTAATAAAATTTTTTGTAGGAAACCAATTCTAATGAACACACTATTTAAAAAAATTATTTTTCCATGAAATACATTGAAATCATAAATTAGTTTAATTTAATTAATAATATAAAATAATTTTATAATGAAAATTAGAAATTCAATGAATTAACACTTTTTATAGATGCACCTAAATCAATAATTGAGGTAGACTTATTCACCAATAACAATGGGGACCTATGAGGTGTATATCAGGCACTCACAATACTATATGAACAATAAACACATAAATCCGATGTCAAACCCATTATATCCATCCTAAACATCCCCATTTAGTTCCAACTAGGAAAAATGATAAGAGATCTATAAAGGATTTATAAATATGAGGGTAAAACCTATCACGAATAGAAAATACATTTAGATAATTAGTCAAGAATGAATGATAATCAGCAAAAAATCTGAATAGATAAGCCTCCAGTGAATTAGGGAAGGATTTGGTCGAGCCACTATCAGATTTGGTTTTCATTAGAGGATAAACTGGGATCCTTATAATTTTTAATTAAAAATTAATTGAATACAATATATGTTCACACTATTTGTAGGAAATGTCTCAAAATTATGTTTAACCATGCCTAGTAACCCCACACCATTTAAAGAGCCTCTATAAATCCCTAACCTCATTAATTACATAATTATCAGTGAAATCAGTAATATTACTTTCATTCAAATTGAGGATATTTTCATGTTTATATATTTAGGGAATTATTTCATAACTCATATATAATAACATAAATGTTACAATGTAGTCTCTTCTACTCAATATCAATATTATTCATAAAACAAAACTTTTATAAAGAAACATGGTTTTCATCCATGTTTAAAAATCCTATATATTCCCTTATCATATCCTTCACTATATTATTCATTAAATCCTATTGAAAAGGGTAAATTTTGGGATGATCATGAAAACATCAAAAAGGTATAGAAAAATAAGGAAAATAGTTTATCTTGTGAAAACAAGTAAACCCTTATTACTTTATGATAAATTAATATTTTTCATCTTTATGAAGTAGTAAATCATAGTTGATGAATTTAATCTCATTTCATACCATTTTTTTAATGATAATATTATCATAAAAATCATATAAAGCACATATTGAATTAAAAGGTATAATGGGACATAATCGAACTTAAATGGAATAACCATACAGTCAACTTTCACAAATATAACTCATAAAAATTAAATATCAAAATGAATGGCTTACTTACCTAATGTTATGGCAGTTATAATGTAACCACCAATATTTGGTAAATCGAAGAACCCCACATATTTGTATTATCATGTTACCACCCTTGTTTGGTCTATCACATAATGAAAAATAAATTTTCAGTGTACCATTATATAAACATAAAACATAAAAGATTAAAATTATTAACATTTTACTCATAAATTTCATTTTCAATCACCCAAAATCAGTTGTAAATATTAAAATTGTATATCCACATTCAATACTATTTCAATATCAAAATTAGTTAATTGGAAATATTGTATTTATTGTTCTTTTAAAAATATCATATCTTGAAGAGGAATCCAAATATCAAATAATGGTCCTAATGGTAGAAAAGTCATTGTCTCCAGTTATATTAAAAAACATTAATATATTGGAGTAGTAAAATACCTCATCAAAAAGAAATTTTGAAATTTTTTTATCAATTAAATTTAATTTGGGATTATTATACACTGTATAAAAGAAGGTGACCTATATTATCAAAATATGCCTCAATGAAAGGAGATTGAGATGAAGCCCCTTACCTAATGTTGGATATTTAATAGATCTTCTATAATTATCCTGAATAATAAAATTGTGTTAATTTATACATTATTGAGAATATTTTTAGATATTATTTTTATTTTAAATCACTTATTACCATTTAATATAATTACATTATTATTTATGTTCAAATCAGATGTTTTTTAAAAGTTGGTACTCGAATCCAAAAATGAACATGGTCTGATGTCAATAGTCCATGTGGTCATAAGTAAGTTACCTACAAAATTATAGCCATAACATTATTATCACTATTTTAAATAAATCATATGTTTAAATAAAACTATGAAGTGTCATTATAAAATGTGAACAACGTTATATTCATGGAGACGGTTAGTCATACGTACACATGAGTAACATCTTCATTATTGAATGATCATTATATAATTAATGTAATTATTATTTTATCTTCCCATAATTATAATATAAATATTACTATCATGTTAATAATTTGAATATATTGATATATTTCATATAAGTGATATAATTAATATAAATGAATCACATCTCTTCTTGGAGGTGATAGTACGCATATGCCCATGAACGGTGATATCATTTTTATGCCCTTGATGGTAAAACAGAATTGATATATTATTATTATATGATGATTAATATTTCATAAATATTACAAATGAATATCAATTTAATTATTAATAATTTTCAAGAGAGAGTTATGGAAGATGAATTACATCAATGTTTGGAGCTAATAGTTCACACGTATGCACAAATTATTAATTATGTACACATTTAATAGAAGTGGAGATAAATTTAGGTGATTGTATTAACATAATAAAATATAAGTATATTGAGTATACTATATTTATTATTTAATAATTTTTGGAGGATATTTGGAGGAAGTGTTAGAAGAAATTATATAGAAATACATAAAGAAAATTATAACTCTTCTTTGGTTGAACACTTTTGATGAATAGATTAACAACAATAAATAGGGAGTTATACAGAAACAACATCATTAATAATTCTTGGAGGGATTCTAGGAAGGGTTTTTGGAAGACCATGGATGAAAAAAAGCTTTGGATGTGTGAGTAATAGAGAGGAATGAGTTCAATTTTATAGGAGAGGGGTGGGGCACCCTTACAATTATTAAAAGTACTATATTAATATTAATTTAATTTTGGTTCCATGTGGTCCCAAAGTAATTTATTTAGAATATTAGATGAGTTTAATTTGAAATAATATCATCCAATAATTTATAGACATGTATTTATTTTATTTTAAACAATATCATTATAGTTTAACCATAATTATTTTCTATTAATTTGAATTGTGGAAACAACATTTAAAATATTAATTGGTTATAAATTTAACTTATATGGGGTAAATTTCTGATAAATGGATACTTTTTTAACAATAATACACTACCATATTCATTTTTAATTTTTAAATATTTTAATAATTTATAAATAATATAATTAATTATTATTTTATAGAAAATAACAATTCTGTCCATTTTGAACTATTCATTTAATTGAATTTAAATAAAATTAAAATAGAGAGATAACATAGAAAAAATCAATTTAAAATACTTTTAATATATCCTATTATCATATGACTTTTATAATGGTATAAGTTATGTAAAATAATATTTAAAATAATATTTATAATATTATATATTTGATTCTTTCATTAATTGTGTAATCACATCATCATTATTGTATCAAAATTATATTTTATTATTTAATGCATAAAAAATATAAATGAAATATAATGATGTATATAATATTCTTAGATATATATTGACATCTTATAGATAATGATATAAATTATATAACCCCTTATTAAATTTTTTACAATGAAGAGACATGTTTATGATATTTTTTCATTTACTTTATATTAAATTTCAAAAATTCCTTAAACACACCCAAGTGGATTCCAAATGCCAATGATTTTGAACATGGATTTTATTGGTCATATATAACTTAGCCAATATGTTTAGTACAAGTGTTAATGTAGTTTCTTATTATTATAATATTATTTTAACCCTTATTTACCTAATACACCCCATAATTGTGGTAATTATAATAATAATGATAGAATTCAATAAAAACATATTGTGATCCTATCAGATCATATTTTCCATTCTTATTACAAATATTAATTTTGGTAATGAAAATTACAAAAATATGGACTATATTTATTTAAATTTAATCACATTGACGAATTGGTGAAACAAGTTTTTAAAAATTCAAAACCATCAAAAAATCGACATAAGATAATATAAAATTTAAATGTGAAATTACATCTAATGGACCCCATTATATTAAATTAAAAAAACCTAATATAATAATACATTAAAACCATGCTAAATTGTAATATATCAATATAAATAAATTAGATGAAATATATGTTTCTAATTAAAATTCAGTATTTTCACTATTCATTAAAATTTGAAAAATATCAGTAAAATTCATCCTAAGTAAATATTTATGGCCCACATCCAAGGAAGAATATTATATTTTCCAATGAAACATATCAAATTGGGAAAATATATATAAATAAAATTACTCCATCAAAATGAATTAAAACTACATTTTAACTATATTAGAGTACTAATGCTTATAAATGGATTTATTCCCATTTTAAGCCTCTGATGTTTTTATAAGAAAGTGAGAAAATTCATAAAAATGTGTAAAAATAATATAGTTTGTTCTGTTAATTCCCACATGTAAAAAAACTAAGCGATAACTACCATTTAAAATAATAATATTACAACATATAATGTTTTCGGTACAACTCATTCATTCATACATTGTATGATTGTAGAGAAGGCCATTGTTGTGTGGTAGGTACATTAACAAATATAAAACCCCTATAAGGAAAAATTACTATATAATGAATAAATATTAATTAATATGAATATTGTTTATTGTCTAAATACCTGGGAAGTTGCAGACTTGATTTGAGGTACATGTATTTATTACAATGATACTATAACCATTGTCATACAATACATAACCCATCTTCTTAGGGGTGTACAGGTTGGAGGGGTGCATGAACGATTATAAAAAATTGTTAACCACCTTCTAATAGACCATTATACACCTCATACGTTCCTATTCCAAACCATAGTGGTTCCTCTAACTATATTCTAATCATTCATGGCACCAAGTTCTCCCATCTTTTTAAAAAACATTTTAAAACAACCCCAATGAAACACCCATAATATTAACAATAAAAAGTTCAATAAGTAATTATAAAAAATTTACAGAACATCTCAATATCTCCATTGTAAAGGATTTTCATCCCAAATTTTTTCCAAGATTCCAGAATTACAAAAATAGAAGGACACTAAGACCACATCAATAATAACCACTCCCATGTCACATAGATTTTTAATACAAACTAGCACAATACTTGGACCAAGGGACTCATTTTACCACATAGTACCTTATATTGGATATCCATAATCATAAATTATTTCCATAAATGATGGTATTATGTTTATGATCAGAATCATCCCATTTAATAACATGTGACATATTTTGATGAATCCTCTTTAGCTGAAAAACATAAAAAACATCATGGATAAATGATAAATGATATGATAATTCCAACTAATATTTCACCATTCCAAGTCGTCTACAAGATCTAAAATGGTCCCATAAACCTCTAGGTGGACATACCCTTCTTACAGAATGCATGATATACCATGTCAGTCTAATAATTATGAAAAACCAAATCACCATCCTCAAACTATATCATCAACCGACAATGGTATACATATTATAGATGATGGATTATGAAAAGAACACACACTTCAAGATGAACTACATTGTTCCCATCATATCCTAAATGAGTGTTGGCCCAAATAAGGACCACTCTCCCAAATCATCTTAGTATAATAGAGATCTATATGACTGTTCTTACATAGACTCAAAGGGTCTCATATTTATTGATGACGGAATACTATTTTTTTTGAAAATTATATCATATGAAAATTATTTTTCCAATATCCACCAAAATAATACATGAAAATTTGGAGTATATCCATAATAATATGGATATCTCGCTCTATCGATCCATAATTATATGAATGGTAGTTAATTATCATATTAATATTGGAACACATTTCATCGTGGAATAGTTCCAAAGCCTAGATGTAACACTCATGTACCTTATAGATACAACAAAAAGGGAACCCCATGAAGTCTCATAGTCTCTCATATGTACATGTCTCTCAGCTATTATAATGTCATCATCTCTTTGAAATATAAGATATGATGTAATTTTATAATTCTATTAATAATCAACCAAATCGCAGAATTCCCACTAGGTGTATGTGGGAAACCAAAGTTGAAGTCCATGTAAATATCATCTCACTTCCATTATATAAGGATTAATGGTTGAAAAAAACCAAGATACCATTGGTATTTTTCTTTACTTTCATATCAAGTGTGACACCATGAATAAAAACAATAATCTACCTCCTCATCCATGTACACCAATTCCATCATTTGAAATTGTAATACATCTTGGTATCATAGTTGTATAGAAAACCAATATTTTTTATCCACTATAAAAATCATTCTATATTGTCAGATGAGGATCCAAACTGCTATGAATGAAAAGAGATCCACTTGGAGACTAAGACCACTCACCTGAGGTCTCTCTACCATAAAAGATTTTACCATTGATTTTTCCTCTTTTTCTCTCACATTTTTATGTCAAATATAATATTATAATATGAATAAGATTTCATCAATGATAAAAACACATGTCCCCCAATCACTTTCAATCCCAATCCCATCATAGTGAAGAATTCCATAGAGACTAATCGTCACCTATTTCCGTGGTTGTTTGGGTCATTTATTTTCTAATCAATGCATTGGCACCAATATTACCTTTTCTAAAATTATATAAAATATGAATATACAAAATCATAAGATACTCCACCTTGTGTATCTATTGAAATTTTTCATCCCTCTATGTAAAACAATATTTAAGTATTTATAATTAGAATACTATATAATATACTCCCCATGGATATAGTTTCACAATGTATTGAGTATATGAGTAATTTTTTCCAACTCAAGATCACATGAGGGGTAATTCATCTTATGGGAGCATAAATGGTGAGATCGTTAAGACACCTCCAATTCCTCCATTTGTCAAGACATATCCCAAATCCATATTAGAATAATCATAGAGAACATAAAAACAAGAAACCACTTGTAAATGAATAAGAAATGGAACTGACCAAAACCTTTTATTCAATTACTCAATCCAACTATGAAGTTTTATACTCCATTCAATCATAAGACCCTTATGGTTTAAAAATTTCATCGATGATACGATCTTGAAGAAATCCTAAAAAACATTCCTATAGAAACCAGCCAAACTAAATAGTCTCAAGACCTCCAATTCATTTCAAGGATACAAATATGACATAACTACGTGAATATTATTTGGATCGAATGAGATGAAGCTCTCAAATATTCATTCCATAGAAATTTTAATTCTCAGATCCAAAACTCACATTTGGAAAGTTTTACATATAGTGTTCCAAGATTTTTCAGTGAATAATATCCAAATTATACACATAAAACTCCTCTATCTTGGAAAAAACCATAATATCATCTGAGAACACAATAATGAATGATTCTATCTACTAATTAAATATTTAAAAAATTTGACCGTTAAATACAACATGAGAATTTATCAGACCGAATAACTGAACCAGGTACTCAAAATTCCTTTATTTACTCCTGATCATTTGAAATATATATATTATAGTAAAAAAATCTAAACTGGTGGTACCCCAAATGATGTTCAATTCATTAAAACAATCATTCCCTTATAAGCTAGTCAATGAGATCATCAATCATTGGACAAATATATTTGTTCTTAACAATCACCCAATTCAACTTTCAACAATTTATGCGATGTTTGATACTCTAGTTCTCCTTCATAGATAATAGTAAATGAAAATCTCATGTTTAATTGATTGGAATAATAAATTCCTTATCCTCTATATACTGAATACAGACATTATGTTCCACCTATATAGAGGGTTTCATTTGGTAATATGGAATATGAATGGGTATCTTACAACGCAGTAGTTAAATATTAAACATGAACTCTATAGCGTTGGTAAACTACAAAAATAATCTAGAAAGACCATGGGGTATGTTTAGGCCACTAATAATAGAGGAATACTCATAAATTAACATTTATATATTGGAAACTCATAGATAATTTTCATGATATAACTATACCACAATGAAAAACATGCTCATCCCTTCATGATATAGTTTCCCACTCATCCTAAAAAAATTAGTGACCCCATCAGAAGATAACAACTAGAAAACATTGATAACATATATCTAGACCATAATTATGATTATACATTCCATTCCATGTATCATGTAGAAGACGTCAATATAAAGGACTACAATGTCTCACACAGCCATGGTGTCAGTTTTCCCATCCCCAATGATGGGAGAATTGAAACCTTATTCTAACCACATTCCCAAAGGCATGGAATGATCAAAAGAAGGAAGGAATAATTTTAAAATTTTATCCCAGCATGTCAAATAAAATTTAATATACAAAATAATGGGTAATAATTTGGTAAAAAAACAAATCACCATAGAAGGTCAAAAAATAATGTATCTCTAATAGTCACTAGCCCTGCCTCAGATTACATTAGTGCATACTCTATCACCTATAATCATCTGGTCTTAAGAACATTAAAATTCCACATGGAATGAGGATTAGATAGAAAACCATTATAATCCCCAGTACATATATCTAAACCCATATTGAAAGTGTATCCCACCTTATGTCCAAGGGATATACTTTCACAAAAATACTTTAGGTTTATAGATAGAATGAAATTGTTACTTGGATTAAGAGTGTATGTATACATATACATGGTATGACCATAAATTCCAAATTTCTAGTAGGAAAAATACTATCTGGATAAATCCCCGAAAAATAGTTCAGAATAATGTTGACTACCCTTGTGCATCCTTTTATAGCTAGAGGTCAAACCCTAGAAAACAAGTGAACCAACTGCAGCTCCACCAAATCAAGTATTTCCACTCATGTATTTCACATCTAAGCATTATTTTTTCAACTATCTCTATAATGGTAGTATGAAAAATGAGAATAAACACTGACTGAATATTGATCCTCGATAAAAACTCAAACATTCATGCCTATGATAATAATAAGTGACTATCTCTTGTACAAAATTATCAAAATCAGAAAAATGGGATGAATAATATAGAATAGTATCATCTCATTGATCTATGGTCATAAAATCATATGTCTTCACAATATTTATTGTCTTAGGGGTAAAAGTATTGATTATGGAATTTATTGAGAGAAGCCTAGTTAAGATCCTGTTGTAGTATAACATGCACAAAAGAGTCCCACCAACTTCTTCCTAGTTTGTTGAGAAATTACATAGACAATCCCAAACTACATTCACTAGTATTCATCGAGAATATTAAAATCCTTTGAATCATATCAACCCACTACTCATATTGTATGAGTTATTTATAACCATGGATGATTAGTAGATTCAACTTAGTGAATTCAAATCCATCATCCCCTACACATCACAGATTCCGAACACCCACATTACTTAAAGATTGAATTATAAGAATTATAACTTAAATCATAGATGCATACAATAGAGAATTATCCAATGGTTCTTTTCTCTCAGCTTCCCATCTTGGATTTTGAAGATCTCATCTTAGAGGAATTATATTTTAAGAACTAGATAATGACCAATCATCATTAGAGCATATTCCAAAACCATTGAACTAAATTTGAGAATTCATGTCAATTCATTAAAACAACATGATTTAATGTAATCCAGAATTATACGATCAAAATAAAACACTTTAATAAGGAATATGTGCTCTTAAATAAGATCCTATTCCAATTTATTAATCTGACCAAAAACATTATGTCTCAATCACATAATTTTTTTCCACCAATCTATGGTAACTCGATTTCTAACACAGATGTGAGATGACCAAGCACCTTTCCACACATACAAATCATATTATAATGTCCTTAAATCCTATATATCCAATACATAGATCAAAACATAGACATCCTTAACACACTTCAGTCTAAATATTCACTATGATACTAAATTGTTATAATACAACTATGGTCACTAATTTATCCACCACAGTCAGCCTCCATGCATTTTGGAATAATAAAGATAGGGGAAACAATTCATGAATATAACCAAAATTATGCATAAATCAGGATTATAATTTTAAATAAATATATAAAATAATATCCATACAACGAATGACAAATAGGATAAAAAAGAAAGGTGTGACTAAATAAAAAATGAGTATCCATGTGACCAATCATCACTACTAAAGAATACCACTATGATGGTTGTGATAAAAAGAGAAGTCATCTGTCTTTATGAAGCTTTTCCCTTTATCAGGATCATGAAATACAAAATTTAAAAATTCCAAAAAAAAAAGTTTTCTTGGAGGAAAAAACTCAAATATGGTAACACTATTATGTTTATAAAATATCCATTAACAATAATGTTTCAATTAAATATTTTAAAATGAAAATATCTTAAAAATGATATTTTGTAAATCCAAAACCATTTGTAAGTCATTTCCTTGTTTTTTTATAAAATAATTTCATATTCATAAAGATAATAATATTATAATATTAAGTTATAAAATAGTAATTCATATCCATACACTATACAAAATAGTGTAAACAGATATCCACGAAATAATCCATCATGAGAAACAATGCGATAAAACAACATGTAAAAACATGAGAGATGCAATCCATGAAAAAATCCATCACCTGATAAACACTCAATAAATTAAACAGAAGACTACTTTAGGACCAATACATTATAAATAGATACAAGACAGAAAATAATACAACATTGGTTATGTATTTGCTACCAAACAATATGAAGTCCTCCCATATTCTATTGATCTCAGAAAACCTATAGTGGCATTATGCACACTATGAGTGAAATATCTATTTCCAACATACCCCATCTTCATAATGTGACATGTTTGTGAAAATCCATTTTAAAATAATTCTAATGTATTATAAATCATTTTATAATCTAATAAAAAATTTTCTTGGGGTTTTAAAACCCATTTTATAACCAAACCCACCATTCATGTATTTAATAAAACTCATGGTATATAAAACCCCTCTTAAATGAAAACACATTTAAAAATGCATCATTCCAAAAAATCCATTGAATCCAAAAGTATATTAAATTAATATAATAAAACAAAAGTATATTATATAAAAAATAATAAATTATTTGAATTTATTCTTGGTAGATAACTAACTACCTTAAAATGGTGGTAGAATTAATTTCCATCTAAAAAATAAATTATAGTTGAGTATATCATGACCAAAAAATCATACATCTATAATTAAGACAAATTTACACTATTGAACACCCTTATATGAACGATGAACAACCATTTCAGATTCCAAAGAGAGATTATGGGCTGAGTTATAGAGAGGATCTACAAACAAAAGGGTAAACCATACAAAGAACTCAATATAACTTGGGTTAATCTATCATGAACAAGGGATCTCCACCTATAATACCAATAGAAAAGCCTCTAGACCATTGGGTAATTTCTACGTTTAGACAAAATGATATTATTTGGTGATTATTGCTTAAAACAAGGTCATGATTTTTTTTATTAAAAGTTTGGAGAATTAAATGTTTGCATACCTGATTTATTGGAGTGGTCAGATAGTTCAGAGAGACTATGAATCATAACCATGCACCATATATAGAGATTATATTTAGAGATCATGGTCGGGAAATATGGTAACATTAACTATACACCAACCTTGTATAAACCCACTAATTTGGGTTTTAATGATTGAAGGGGTTGCCATATGGTTTGGAAAAACTATACACCCTCTTATAGTAGACTATATTTGGCTCACGGATTCTGGTGATAAACCGTTCAATTTTCCAAGAACTTGAGCCAACCATGCATAGCCACATGGGCTCCCAAATTGTTAATAAAATGTCTAAAATGGACCCAAATATATAACCAAAATAATAATTATAAAATACGGGATATAATTACCTATATATATGTGACAAAATTTCATAGGTGATTATCCATGGGTAAGTTGGTGGTTCCATTGGGCTTGTGTTTTAGTAAGGGAAAATTTATTTTTTTTCTCTAAAATATTATTTAAATTCACAATCCTCTTACCTTGACCTATAATATTTCCATAATAATGAGGTTTTTCTCCCTATATATATTTATATATCCCAACACAAATCGTTGATAGATTGAAGTGTTGATCAAAGATATGAACCTCTCTTTGTATGTATGACTCTGTATTGGTCATGTATCTCATTATTCATTATGTCCCTATTGTTCCTCACTATGGATCATCAATGAAAACTATTGGAATTTTTTTGAACAAGGTTTATAACCATATTCCTTTTATATCATTCATTGATGGGTGTCTTTTTATCTATTTTTCCTATCATATGGTGTAACGACCTGTCCTCGGGGCCCGTGCCATGACTACCCTAAGCCCGCATTCCAGAGCCCTAGGGCTGTTGACTAGCACCAATGGTGAATCCTAGAAAAAAAGTGAAGGAATTTACTTTAAACCAGTAGCACACATTGTCTGAACACATCCAGTAGAGGCAAAAAGTACTAAAATAGAAAAGTATGGTGTGCTGAAAGCAAGTGTTCCAGTATACAAACCCATCTGAACAACAATTACATTTAAAAAGGGAAAACAGCTCCTGGATTGTCCATCGGGAAATCCGACATGAAGTGTAGGTAAAGAACTCGAACAACACATCCATGCGGTATGTCCCATCTAATCCATCTCCGAACAGCCTCACGTCCATCACCCCCATCCTCAATCACTATTGTATGTGGTCTGTAGGGAACACAACAAGGTGAGGGAGAAGCCCGTTTAGGGGTTAGTATAACAATAATCAGTATTTTACCATGAGACCCCCGAAGGTCTACCATAATCCAAAATGGATAAATAACAGTACTAAGATACTACCATGATGTATCAACCAACCCTACATAGGTATATGTCTATACAAATACCTATGTAACTGGTAACAATCCACCACCAACTCTTAAGCCCAAACACAACCCAGTCCACAGAGGAAGTAAAGTAAATCACATCTATGATAATGATTGAAAGTCAAGACTCTGCTCACACATGTATACAACATTTGTCGAGTGATAGAGATGATCAGATATAGATATTGATTCATCTATGTTTTCTTACCCACAAAGGATAAAGGACCAGCTATGCTGTCAGACCCACACATGATTCAGGACTAGTTATTCTGTGAGACCCACACAGGTTATAGGAATAGAAGTCAGAACAATCCGACCCACATAGGATCCTAGTAAATTAGTCATCACTATTGAACCCATAGAGTATTGCAGATCATTATTATCGCTGTCGAACCCATGGAGGATTCTAGTTTTGTAGTCATTAATGTCGAACCCGTGGAGGATTCTGGTACAGTAGTCATCGCAGTCCCTACCAACCGAAGGGTTCCCGCACACGTCACGCATGATTCTAGGAGGGTCTTCTCCATGATCCATATGTCAATACATCGACTATCTCAATGCTCTTAGTTGATGTATCTTGTAATTCTGTATCTTCATAAGGATCTCAACGAGACAGGAATCACATCAATCAGATGCTCGGTCTGAGAGTTATGGCATTTCAGTTCCAGGGGCCTGGTTGGATTTACACTCCATCCAAACTTGACCATTTTCAAAATTTGTCTGAAACTAAATTATATTATCACAAAAGGAACACCTCGTTGCTAGTTTCCAAGTGCTGCATATGGTGCGTCAATAGGATGCACACACTAGGTGTTATTCGCATTTAAGTGTAGACAGGCTCGGCCCGTCAAGCACAGTGGGCTAGTGGGTTGGTCCGACGCAGCTCGGTGGGTCCAACCCAGATGGGGGTCGGCCCGTCCCTATGGGGCGCGGCCCACCCGCGGACCCAGCCTGTGCTGAGGGCCTATCTGGTTGGTCTGGCAGCGCCATGCGGCACTGCCTCCTCCTCGGCACTGTCGGCCGTAGCTGACCAGTTCGGCCCGGCGCACGAGGCCTGCGCTGTTGGACGCAGTTCTTCTCACATGGTGCCTGCCAGTGCCATGGTTCTCCAGGTCGGATGGCACGTGGACAACCAGTTTTTCCAACCAAGTGGCTCACTAATGCAGTCCACATCCTCCACCATGTCGTGCCTGCGAGCGCCGCTGTCGTCCATCGGGGCTGTCGGTTGGCCAAACGGTCGTCCCACAGTCTGTTCCTATGGTGACTAGCTCACCTGGAATCCTCCACACATCAATCGCATCATGTTGGTTCCACGGTCCTGCTACCCTCTGCAAAGTGTGACATCGACGTGCCACCACCGCCATTGCTCAACCTAGCCGTGGCCTTCGGCTCCATCAGGCAGTGCGTTGACGCCGCGCTTCTTCATCCACAGCGGCCCTCCTGGCCGGATTTCCACTTTCATCATCCATGGATGGGCCCACTCCATTTTGACTCCATCTACAATGTCAACCAAACACGATTCATTAGAGGAATGTCGGGTCTTGTTTGATCGGTCCATGCCCTCCACGTTAGATGATAAAAATTTGGCCACTGTCAATCAAAAAATAAACAACAATGTATGTGGATATTTTTCATACATAAAAATAATCCAATTCCCCCTGCCATTATTCGATGCACGTTGTCGATATAAGGCCCCAGCCTTAAACCTTACATAATATTGAATTAAATGAGTAATTCACATTGAGGATCTTTTCAGGTTTAGAGTTTTAGAGAATTAGGACATAACTATTACATCTCAAAAGATTACAAAGTAGTCGCTTCTACTAAATTTCCATAAAATAAAAACTCTTTAAAAGAAACATGTATAGTTCCATGTTTTAGGTAGCATGACTTTACCTTGATCCAATCCTTGACCCTATTCCACGCTAAGTACTGTGAAAAATATTTCAAAAACTTGGGATGAGCATAAGAAGCTCAGTAAGGGATACACAAATAATGAAAACTGTTAGTTTTTCAAAACAACAAGTAAACCATGAATACTTTATCAATGTAATACTTTTCAGCTTCATGAAGTAGTAAAACTCTTAACTGAATAAAGTATCATTACTTACCTTTTTGTAACCAAAGGATTACCATAAAAATCCATAAAAAAAAACACATAACATATATAAAGGTAACTTGGGACATAAACATACTTAAGTGGAATAACCATACGGTCGACTCCCACACATATCACTTAATGGAATAGCCATACGGCCAATTTACATACATACTTAATGGAATAGCCATACGGCCGAATTCCATACCCAATGCATTGGAGGTTATAACGTAACCACCCGTCCTGGTATTCACGGCACCACCCGTCATATGGTTTATAACCTAACCACCCGTTAAAATGTCCATGTACCAGTATAAAATCATAAAACATAAAACCAATATAAAGGAATGATAACATTTCCACATTTCAATCACAATATATCATAAATATATTTACACAATAGAATACTTTTTCAAACCCATTTTCAATAGAAAAATACATAAAGTAGTATATGGTATTTATTTTATTCTAAAAACATTACGGCTTGTTGAGAAATCCAAAGACCAAATAATACTCGCGGCGGCGGAAAAGGTCGTTGTCACCGCGTAGGTTAAAAAAACATTCCTTTTTTTTCGTTTAGTAAAACGCTTCGTAGAAAAAGATTCTTTTTGTATAAAAGTAAAAGTCAAAGGAGTTTATACACTGTATAAAAGAAAGTTGTGTATAAAACGAAATATGCCTCAATGAAAGGAGATTGAGACGAAGTCCCTTACAAAGACAGTATCCTTGGTTTAAGGATAAATCAATTGCATAATTATGTGTGACAAATGAATACACCAAATATAAGTGGATATTAAGTTTAAAACAATCAGAGGTTATTCACACATATTCATAGAGCTACATATTCAAGGAGTACATGTTTATCCCAAAGAATCAAATTTGGGCTAAGATGTTCCCTTGCAAAAAATTTGACAGCCTAACGGCGTCACTTCAAAAATTCAGAAATGAGTTGATGAGAGATAAAAAAGGGAATCCAATCACTTGGACATAAAATTTACATCAATAAGGATATATAAGAACATATCCCAACATAATATTATGTGAAATAAAAGGCATAACAAACTGAGTCTTTTAAAAAGAGGAGGGTGAAAGGTTCCCTTACCGACTTGGGTAACTTTTGAAAAGTACACCCCATCGAAGAAGTGTCATACAATGAATATGTAAATACCCATAAATGGAATTATATTACAAAAGGAGTGTAATAGTGGCCAGTACATAAACCACTCAATGGAAATTTTGGAAAATGTAGCATAAATCTCACGGGAATAAAAGTGAGATGAAAAATCTCTTACGAAAACTCGGCAACCTAATGGCGCCACATAAAAGTTCCAAAATGGATTGATGAGAGGAAATAGGGTCTCTCATCAAATCAACATAATGTTTACAGAAATAGGAATATAAAATAACATCCCCCAACATAACAAATATGAGCTTAAAAGATGTGACATAAAGGAGAGTACTTAAAATAAAGAGAGGGGTTAGATCTCTTACGAAAATTTGGTAGCCTATCGGCGCCACTCAAAACTTCCAAAATAAATTGATGAGAGAGAATAGGCTCTCTCAACACATGAACATAATAATTACAGTACGATTAATATAAAAGAACATCCCAATAACAATAAAGACGAGCTTTAAAAGGAATGACATAAAAGAGTGTACTTAAAAAGAAAGAGAGGAGTAGGATCCCTTACCTCGGGTCCGACTTGACTCGATCATTCTTTAACGTCCTGAATAATAAACCTGAGTTAATTTCTACTTGATTAAGAAACTTTTTAGAGTTAATTATTCATTTTATATCACTTATTTCCATGTTATAAACATTATGTAACTATTTAAGTTAATAATGTTTGTTTTGTCGATATTTGTTTCTTAAGTCGAAAGTGGACTTGTTACAATTACATGTTGTTCGTGTGGTAAAAGGTTATTTATATCTAGAATGAAATTCCTTATTTTTATATCATATATATCATATATATCCAGAATATACATGTATTTATAATATTACATAATCATTTAGAGGTAAGAAATGAAATGCACCGTTCATGGAGACGGTAAGCCGTACGTACGCATGAACGCTACTTTCATTTCTTTTTCATATTAATGGAATTAAAACTAAATGAGAGGTATGTATATTTTAATTCCAGAATTATATTCATCATTTAGATATATCATTAATTATATATATCCATTATATACATGTACTTTTAATAGTACATTACATTTGGGGATAAGAAATAAAATGCACCGTTCATGGAGACGGTAAGCTGTACGTACGCATGAACGCTACTTTCATTTCTATCTCATAAATTAGTGGAATGAAATAATAATTATATAGAGGTATATTATAATTCCAGTATAACATCATATATAATAACTTTAAATCCATCCTTTACACGTCCCACATATGGCATTAACGAATCAAATCACTTTGAGGGGGTGGTAGTCCGCACTTCCAAAAATGAAGATATCTTGTATACCTATAATGGAATCCATAAAGGTAAGACAAAAATGAAAAATACAGAAGAATAAATAAAACATAAACATATTATATATCATATATAAAAATATTGACATCATAATGGCCACCTTTGAAGGTGTTAAATGAGTATTGAACAATCATCGTTTCGGGAGGCACAATTTTGCCATCCACGGAAACCGTATGTTCTTTAACCATTTGATGTAGTTGTGTGAGATTGTAGCTAGAATAAATCATATAAAAACATCCTAGTATATTGAATATACTAGTGTTTTTACAAAAGAAATAAATAAAAAGAGTTTAGGGGGTTGGAGAAGCAAAATAAAACAAATGAACATGAGAGAATGAATTACCTTTAAAAGTGTAACTCCATTTGATTTGAGCCTAAAGGCTTCCTTTAAACGGATTCTTCCCAAAGGGAATCCTCTAGGATGAGTAGAGGGATGTGTATAGAGTAAATGGGCAGGGGTTGGCCGAGACAAAGGCTTGAGGAGTGTGTGAAATGAGGTAGAGATGGGGGCCATTTATAAGAGAAGAGGAGGGGCACTTTTGGAAAGTAAAGAAATATTACTTTATTTGAAAATGTGATTCGGTTTTAAAAGGTCTCACATTGATATAATTCGTTTATAAGGTGATACGGGTTCGAAATCCACCTATCCAATAAGTTTTGGACATGTGTAGTTCATAGATTTTACATTATCATTCCATTTTATTTAAATCGTCAGATAATGATGTCATCGCTACATCATTATTATGTCATAAATAATTTAATTTATTTAATGTCTAAAAATTATAAAAAAAATACTATGATGTATGAAATCTTTTTATATTTCCAATGAATATTTATAATAAAAAATCTTATCGTTATAGCCCCATTTAAAAATTGTTTTCATAAAACATATTATGTTTGTGTCATTTTTACTTTTACATTAAATAAAAAGTTATTTATGTCATTTCCCAACCAAAGTGTCTCCATGGGGTCCCCAAGTTGACCCATGGATTGTCTCGGTCGGCCATGACACAACCATTGAGTGTAGGACATGTGTCAAGCTCATCTTATTTTATTAAAGCACTATTTTTACCTTTAACTACACTAATTACCACTAATCGTGATTAAGAACTTAATAAGTTACTATTGACCAAAAAATTATTATAAACTCATTGAACCAAATTTTACTTCTTAATGACAACCATGTATGTCGGATTTTTGAAATTCAAAACACAATGATGGCAAAATTTCATTTAAACGGATAATTAGTCTTTATAAGTACCACTTAGTGGTTTCACTATTCATTAAAAATTGAAGTTTTTCAGAAAATTACCAAAAATTCACCCTAATCAATATTTGATATTACGAATTCAAAAATGAAGTCTATTTTAGAAAATTAAATACATATAAGTCATATTAATTAATTTAATAATCAATTTTCGCTGTCAAAGCAAATAGCGTGTTTTTATGAAACAATAAGTATGAAAAGATTGACACTAGTTTAAGTCTGATTTCAAAGTAAAATTAATTCCAAAGACCACTATTGGATTTAATGGTAAATATATATTCTAATTTAACTTTAAAACCAATCAAAAGATAATCTAATCATATAAATAAATTAGATTAAAAAGGGGTTTTGAATTAAAATACAACATTTTACACTATTCATTGAAAAAAATGATCTTTATCGGAAAGATACCAAAAATTTACAAAAAGTAAATTTTGATGTTACAATTCTAAAGAATAGTTTCATTTGGTCCAAAATAATGTATAAGAGTGATAAAAACTATATTTAATGACAATTCTCCATCAAAAGGTGATAAGTGAACCTTGAGTGAAAATTAGGGTATAAAAGCCGAAAAATGAATTCTTTCCGTATTTTAAGCCATTGTCTTTTATTGGATAAATGAAAAAACATTTAAAAACATATATAATCATATTTTATTTATTTCTATCCATTCCTTCCGATATAACGGCTACATGTTAACTACCATTTAAAATAATAATATTTTATTATTAGAGTGCAACGTAAGATTCCCAAGAAACTCGTTGTTGCGTGTTGGGTACGCCATCGATCATAGCGTCCCCTTTAAAGTAATTTCAATATTTTATTCACAAATATGGATAAATATGAAATTCCATATTCTTTATTTACCTGGGGTGTTACATCCTTCCCCCATTTTGGTAATTGTGTCCTCGCAATTTTTAAAATTGAGCTTGGAAACATCCTTGAACCTCCCACATCGGAACAAGAGCCGGTAAAACAATCACTTTAAAATAAAGGAAGATAAGTACAGAGGTCACCCGATTTAACCCATACTAGGATTCCATGTATGAAAATATGGACATGGAGGAAAAAACAAAGGGTTATGTTCTGATGGAGAGTGATAGAAAACATGATTAGGAGAAAGTTAACCACAAGAAAATCACAAACTTGTGATGGGTTAAACGGTATTCGATTCCCCAATAGGAAAAGTTAATAGACAACATTTATGTTTTAAGTTACTTTTTATTGAGGAAATTATTCATAAGGAAACATAATCACTTATCATTTTGACTTTCAACTTTTACTAGATTCCTTAATCAAACTCATATTTTTTCAAAAGACGAGTATTTAGGGAGACTTGTTCGCATTAAGAGTACTATAATCAACTTCTAGAGAATCACCTAACCCAAAAAAGAGAACTACATTCTTCCCATGTCTTTAGACTTTAACCAAAACCAAAACCCAAAAGATTAGTACAAGATCAGATAACCCAGAAAAGGATAACCCTATTAGAAAGAAAATATATTCATAATCTCCAAAATTTGTCCAACAAAACCCAAAGTTCAACAAGGACCATTCGATCAACAATTTTTCCATAAAATTCCTCAAAGTAAACCAATCTATGATTGAAACCCAAGCATTTTAAGGATTTAATCACATAGTATTCCAAGTTAAATCGTAACATTTATCTCCAAACAACATCTGTTGCTCCTAAAGTCTCGTATTGAAAAGTAATTAACCTAATCACATATCCTCCATGATAGGTTAATCATTTTCATAAATAACCCAAAATCAACTTACTCTTAATTGATAAAATAATATAACTAGAAAAAATCAGTCAAACTAACCAGGGCATCACGTATTCCAGTGGTAGGCAATAAATGCAAGTCGCACTTTGGTTGTGGGTTCTTTTCCCGTAACTTTGTCCGACGCGACGGGTTGTTCACACAGTCTGCGTGTTTTCCTTTATCCAAAACTATATAATTCTTAAATCATTCCCCAAAAAGCGATAAAATCATCAAAAATGATCATAACATATTTTAACCTCAAGTTTATCTCATGCTTTTCATTTTCCAGCATATCATATAATAACCCATCATTACCTCAAAAGTAAGGATCATATAAACCCAAATGGTTCTTTATAACTATGTCCACAAAAGAAAAGATAACTATTCCATGAATAAAATTTGCCTATATTAAACATCAGGGTTACACATAATATAAAAAGTCTTCTAATGTAACCCCATCATCAAAAGAGACATAATACTCTTAAGAATTTCACCATAACTCTTGAAGCCCTTATATGTTGACATCTTACTCATTCAACATTCTTCATGATCCATTAACCATTCCTTTCCAACTAATTCCAAAATACCTCTTTCCTACAAACAAAATCATGAATCATATCCTATGATTCCAAAATAGGAAAACAATAGTCATGGAATAATACATACCTTTGATTGGTCATTTTCAGTTTCTTCATCCTCAATCGGAATGGAATTAGGTATTGGTAAACGAGTATTTGTATGATCTTGGGGATCCCATTCACGAAACTTCTTAATGGGACATGTGTTTGTATAATGACCATGCACACCACATTTAAAACATTCAATTGATCCCTCAGAAAGAACTTCTTTCCCTTTACTCGAGTCAACTGGATGCTTCCTTTTTCCATGGATGTTTCTTGCTTTATGACCTTCATTTCCACATCTATAGCATATTTATGTCCCTTTGAAACATTTTCCTAGGTGTTTCTTTCCACATCGTTGACACATAGGTTTTTGAACACACTTACCTTTATGATTATTACCTGTACATCCGTAGGGATTTTTTTCTTGATAATATGAGGCCATAGAGAAATCTCCAAGGTTTTGGTGGTCAATAATGACTCCAGATAGTTTGTTGAGGATAAACACCAGAGTTCTCATTACAACCCCCATATCATTCAGTTGCTCGCTCAGAAAACTGTCACAGTTTCCTTCACATCCACCGTTACCTTGGTGCCTGCTAGATCCAGCCATTTACTAAAACGAAAAAGGGTCAGTGTGAGTATAACAACAAAACCATCATGTACTAATGAGGAAGATAAACAGTAATATATTCTTACTCATTCACTTTATCTAAAACTAGGACTCTGTCTGAAATCCTAACCATTATGGTAATGTCACTTATTCTTAAAGAATACCCTAACCTCTAATGTTATCTAAACCGACCATTGATACCAACTATAAGGCACGAGCCTTAATCCTTACTTAATATTGAATTAAATGAGTAATTCACATTGAGGATCTTTTCAGGTTTAGAGTTTTAGAGAATTAGGAAATAACTATTACATATCAAAAGATTACAAAGTAGTCGCTTCTACTAAATTTCCATAAAATAAAAACTCATTAAAAGAAACATGTATAGTTTCATGTTTTAGGTATCATGAATTTCCCTTCATCCCATCCTTGACCCTATTCCACGCTAAGTCCTGTGAAAAATATTTCAAAACCATGGGATGAGCATAAGAAGCTCAGTAAGGGATACACAAATAATGAAAACTGTTAGTTTTTCAAAACAACAAGTAAACCATGAATACTTTATCAATGTAATACATTTCACCTACATGATGTAGTAAAACTCTTAACTGAATAAAGTATCATTACATAACTTTTTGTAACCAAAGGATTACCATAAAAATCCATAAAAAGAACACATAACATATATAAAGGTAACTTGGGACATAAACATACTTATGTGTAATAACCATACGGTCGACTACCACACATATCACTTAATGGAATAGCCATACGGCCAATTTCCATACATACTTAATGGAATAGCCATACGGCCGACTTCCATACCCAATGCAATGGAGGTTATAACGTAACCACCCGTCCTGGTATTCATGGCACCACCCGTCATATGGTTTATAATGTAACCACCCGTTAAAATGTCCAAGTACCAGTATAAAATCATAAAACATAAAACCAATATAAAGGAATGATAACATTTCCACATTTCAATCACAATATATCATAAATATATTGACATAATAGAATCCTTTTTCAAAACCATTTTCAATATAAAAATACATAAAAGAGTATATGGTATTTATTTTATTCTAAAAACATTACGGCTTGTTGAGAAAGCCAAAGACCAAATAATACTCGCGGCGGCGGAAAAGGTCGTTTTCACCGCGTACGTTAAAAAAACATTCCTTTTTTTCGTTTAGTAAAACGCTTCGTAAAAAAATATTCCTTTTTTATAAAAGTAAAAGTCAAAGGGGTTTATACACCATATAAAAGAAAGTTGTGTATAAAACGAAATATGCCTCAATGAAAGGAGATTGAGACGAAGTCCCTTATAAAGACGGTATCCTTTGTTTAAGGATAAATCAATTGCATAATTATGTGTGACAAACGAATACACAAAATATAAGTGGATATAAAGTGTAAAAAAATCAGAGGTTATTCACACATATTCATAGAGATACATATTCAAGGAGTACAAGTTTATCCCAAAGAATCAAATTTGGTCTAAGAAGTTCCCTTGCAAAAAATTTGACAGCCTAACGGCGTCACTTAAAAAATTCAGAAAATGAGTTGATGAGAGATAAAAAAGGGAATCCCATCACTTGGACATAAAATTTACATCAATAAGGATATAGAAGAACATATCCCCACATAATAGTATGTGAATTAAAAGACATAACAAACGAAGTCTTTTAAAAATTGGAGGGTGAAAGGTTCCCTTACCGACTTGGGTAACTTTCGAAAAGTACACCCCATCGAAGAAGTGTCATACAATGAATATGTAAATACCCATAAATGGAATTATATTACAAAAGGAGTGTAATAGAGTCCAGTACGTAAACCACTCAATGGAAATTGTGGAAAATGTAGCATAAATCTCACGGGAATAAAAGTGAGATGAAAAATCTCTTACGAAAACTCGGCAGCCTAACGGCGCCACTTAAAACTTCCAAAATGGATTGATGAGAGGAAATAGGGTCTCTAATCACATCAACATAATGTTTACAGAAAGGGGAATATAAAATAACATCCCCCACCATAACAAATAGGAGCTTAAAAGAAGTGACATAAAGGAGAGTACTTTAAAATAAAGAGAGGGGTTAGATCTCTTACAAAAATTCGGCAGCCTATCGGCACCACTCAAAACTTCTAAAATGGATTGATGAGAGAGAATAGGTTCTCTCATCACATGAACATAAAAATTACAGTAAGATTAATATAAAATAACATCCCAATAACAATAAAGATGAGCTTTAAAAGGAATGACATAAAAGAGTGTACTTAAAAAGAAAGGGAGGAGTAGGATCCCTTTCCTCGGGTCCGACTTGACTCGATCGTTCTTTGACGTCCTGAATAATAAACTTGAGTTAATTTCTATTTGATTAAGAACCTTTTTAGAGTTAATTATTCCTTTTATATCACTTATTTTCATGTTATAAACATTATGTAACTATTTAAGTTAATAATGTTTGTTTTGTCGATATTTGGCTCTTTAGTCGAAAGTGGACTTGTTACAATTACATGTTGTTCGTGTGGTCAAAGGTTATTTATATCTAGAATGAAATTCATGATTTGGATATCATATATATCATATATATACAGTATATAAATTTATTTATAATATTACATAATCATTTAGAGGTAATAAATGAAATGCACCGTTCATGGAGACGGTAAGCCGTACGTACGCATGAACGCTACTTTCATTTCTTTGTCATATTAATGGAATTAAAACTAAATGAGAGGTATGTATATTTTAAATCCAAAATTATATTCATCATTTATATATATCATTAAATATATATATATCCATTATATACATGTATTTTTAATAGTACATTACATTTAGGGATAAGAAATGAAATGCACCGTTCATGGAGACGGTAAGCCGTACGTACGCATGAATGCTACTTTCATTTCTATCTCATACTTTAATGGAATGAAATAATAATTATATATAGGTATATTATAATTCCAGTATAACATCATATATAATAACTTTAAATCCATCATTTACACGTCCCACATATGGCATTAACGAATCACATCACTTTGAGGGGGCGGTAGTCCGCACTTCCTAAAATGAAGATATCGCGTATACCCATAATGGAAGCCATAAAGGTAAGACACAAATGAAAAATACAGAAGCATAAGTAAAACATAAACATATTATATATCATATATAAAAATAGTGACATCATAATGTCCACCTATGAAGGTGTTATATGAGTATTGAACAATCATCGTTTCGGGAGGCACAATTTTGCCATCCACAGAAACCGTATGTTCTTTAACCATTTGATGTAGTTGTGTGAGAGTTTAGATCGAATAAATCATATAACAACATTCTAGTATATTGAAGATACTTGTGTTGTTACAAAAAAAAATTAAAAAGAGTTTAGGGGGTTGGATAAGAAAAATAATACAAATGAACATTAGAGAATGAATTACCTTTAAAAGTGTAACTCCTTTTGATTTGAGCCTAAAGGCTTCCTTTGAAAGGATTCTGCCCAAAGGGAATCCTCTAGGATGAGGAGAGGGATGTGGAGAGAGTAAATGGGCAGGGGTTGGCTGAGTCAAAGGCTTTAGGAGTGTGTGAAATGAGGTAGAGGTGGGGGCCTTTTATAAGAGGAGAGTAGGGGTACTTTTGGAAAGTAAAGAAATATTACTTTATTTGAAAATGTGTTTCGGTTTTAAAAGGCCCCAAATTGATATAATTCGTGGATAAGGTGATAAGGGTTCGAAATCCACCCATCCAATAAGTTTTGGACATGTGTAGTTCATAGATTTTACATTATCTTTCCATTTTATTTAAATCGTCAAATAATGATGTCATCGCTGCATAGTTATTATGTCATAATTAATTTAATTTATTTAATGTCTAAAAATTATAAAAAAAATACTATGATGTAGGAAATATTTTTATCTTTCCAATTCCTATTTATAATCCAAAATATTATCGTTATAGCCCCATTTAAAATTTGTTTTCGTAAAACATATTATGTTTTTGTCATTTTTACTTTTACATTAAATAAAAAGTTATTTATGTCATTTCCCAACCAAAGTGTCTCCATTGGGTCCCCAAGATGACCCATGGATTGTCTTGGTCGGCCATGACACATAAATTTAGTGTAGGACATGTGTCAAGCTCGTCTTATTTTATTAATGCATTATTTTTACCTTAAACTACACTAATTACCACTAATCACGATTAAGAACTTAATAAGTTACTATTCATCAAAAAATTATTATAACCTCATTGAACCACATTTTACTTCTTAATGACAACCATGTATGTCGGATTTTTGAAATTCAAAACACAATGATGGCAAAATTTCATTTAAACGGAAAATTAGTCTTTATAAGTACCACTTAGTGGTTTCACTATTCATTAAAAATTGATGTTTTTCAGAAAATTACCAAAAATTTACCCTAATCTATATTTGATATTACAAATTCAAAAATGGAGTCTATTTTAAAAAATTCAATACATATAAGTAAGATTAATTAATTTAATAATTAATTCCTGCTGTCAAAGCAAATAGCGTGTTTTTATGAAACAATAAGTATCAAAAGATTGACACTAGTTTAAGTCTAATTTCAAAGTGAAAATAATTCCAAAGAACACTATTGTATTTAATGGAAAAAATATTTTATAATTTAACTTTAAAACCAATTCAAAAGATAATATAATCATATAAATAAATTAGATTAAAAAGGGGGTTTGAATTAAAATACAACATTTTACACTATTCGTTGAAAAAAATGAACTTTATCGGAAAGATACCAAAAATTTACACAAGGTAAATTTTGATGTTACAATTCTAAAGAAGAGTTTTATTTGGTCCAAAATAATGTATATGAGTGATAAAAACTATATTTAATGACAATTCGCTATCAAAAGGTGATAAGTGAACCTTTAGTGAAAATTAGGGTATAAAAGCCGAAAATTGAATTCTTTCCGTATTTTAAGCTGTTATCTTTTATTAGATAAATGTAAAAACATTTAAAAAAATATATAATCATATTTTATTTATTTCTATCCATTCCTTCTGATACAATGGCTACATGTTAACTACCATTTAAAATAATATTATTTTATTATTAGAGTGCAACGTAAGATTCCCAAGAAACTCGTTGTTGAGTGTTGGGTACGCCATCGAGCATAGCGTCCCCTTTAAAGTCATTTCAATATTTTATTCACAAATATGGATATATATGAAATGTCATATTCTTTATTTACCTGGGGTGTTACAGTCGATGTCTTGAAAAGGGGGCGGATGTCGATTTGTTAACATCGGTAAACATCCGAGTATGAAGCATCGTCGATGTTCCTCGCAGGAGGATCCTTCTCTTGCGGCTTGGTCGAAGATCGTAGATGGTATCATCATTCTTCAGAGATGTGGAGAATTCTTCATTGAGAAGATAGTTTTCTTCCAACCCAAACTCTGCAACGATTATGCCAACCCAATATAAAATGAGCTTATCCCTTATTTTAATTGTTGGCATGAGTTCAAAATAATTGAAATTAATTAAGTTGTTTCACTTAATTAAATTTATGGTAATGAAAACAATTTTATGGAATTGAATTAATTAATTACAAGGGAGTGTTGGAACATTAATGGGAAGTCCGAGAGTTTCCCCTATTAATGGGGAGCTCAAGGGTTTAAAGGGGGGATTAGAGGAGTTAAGGGTTCGGGTGGGCCCCACACTAAAACATCCTCCCAATGGTGGTTTGGGTGTGATGGGTAACACATCCAACATCCCTTTTGATAATTTAACTACCATTCATATAAAAATATGTCACACATATTTTTATCTAATTTAGTTAGGAACCCCAATTGATAACTTCCATTCTTTTTGAAACGCAACTGCGGTAATGGTCTCCTTAAGCGAATACCAGCGCTGCGAGTTCAATGGTGCCTTCAGATTTCACTTTTTTGCTCCGGTTCAAATGATATAAAATCCCGCATGTACGTTTAATAAATGTAATTGAACAAAAAATTTAGAATTTGATTCTAGGAACAACATTCATCAGAATCAATTGTAGGGAGAAAATGAGGAAACCTAAAATTCTCGTTTATTTAAAATAATTTCCAAAGGATTTTCGGGTCTTTACATTCTCCACACATCAGGTATTTACATCTGTGTAATCAACAACACAAACTATTGGAATAAAAGGGGGTAATGAGAATGCATCTGAGACTCCTGCTCCCATGTGCACTCCTGGAGGTTCCCATGCTGCCAGCGAACACGCACCAGAGGAATTGACCATCCATGTTGGACCCGCTCTTGTCGATCCTCAATCTCCACTAGAACCTTTTTGAATGTCACCCCATCGATGAAATCCACCTCCCCATGGTTGATGATGTGGGATGGGTCGGGCACGTATCTCCTCAATTGGGATACGTGACAGATGTTGTGCAACCGATGCAACTGAGGTTAAAGGGACAAGTGGTAAACCACCTAACCTACTCTACCAAGGACATGGAATGGTCCAATTAATCGTGGATAGAAGTTGCCGCCTTGGCCCAATCTTCACAGACCACATCATGGTGAGACCTGTAGGAAGAAGTAGTAACCATCCTTGAACTCTAGTGGTCTTCATCTCTTATCAGCATATCACTATTTTTTCTCGTTCTTGTCTTCATCCATTCCTAGATGATCTGCACCTTCTCCATCATTGAATGAACCATCTCTATACTACAATTGTTGAATCCACTGGGTCAGTCCAGCAGAGAGGCAATCTGCAAGGTCAATTCTACAGTGCCTAGTAACATGACATCCTGATGGTAGAGTGGTAGCTGTATTTATACACAAACTCTACCATGGGAAATTGATCCTCCTAGCTACGACCAAATTATTGGATGCATGCACGGAGCATGTCCTCAAGAGTCTAAATGGTTCTCTCAGTCTGGTCATTCGTCTAACGATGGAAGGTGGTGCTCATGAGATGATGTTTCGCAAAAGCCTCATGCAACCCCTTAAATATTCGGGAGGCGAAACAATCATCTTTACAGGAGATGATAGTCGATGGGACTCCATTATTCCATATGATCTATTGTACAAAGAGGCATCCCAAACTCTCTACCGAGCCTTGCTCTCGGATCGGTAGGAAGTGGTCCAACATGGTTAGTCGATCAACAATCACCTAGATAGAGTCCATTCCTATGGATATACGTGGAAGTACCATCAAGAAATCCATGGATATCCCATCCCACATCCACTCTAGGACCTCTATGGACTGAACCAAGCCTGTGGGAACCTTTTTCTCCACCTTCACCTGGTGACATGTGAGAAATATTGAGAAAATCTTTTCTACTGCCTTATTCATACCCAACCAGTAGTGTTGTTGTCTTAGGTCTTGATACATATTCAGCACTCCTGGATTTACCTCTGGTTGGGAAGTGTGAAACTCCTTTGACACCTCCTCCTATAATGTAACTGGTACATTGGTACGTCCTCTATAGAGGATGACGTGCTCCCCACATTTAGAAAACCCATCAGGTGTCTGCCCTGAGGATATTTGAGCACGACATGTCTCATAGTCTACGTCCCCACAATGTGCCTCTATGACTCACTGATGAAGTGGAGGAGTGACTGCGAGAGACTGCAGAAAGGTTTCTCCATATCTATCCACAAAGGATATCTGCAACGCATCAAGCTGTTATGTCTCCTCTCATAGCATCGGAATGCCTGATCTTATACTAAGAGCATCTGCTACAACGTTTCCCTTCCTAGGAGTATAGACTATCTCAATGTCATAGTCCTGGATGAACTCATGGAATCACCATTGTCTCAGTTTCAGTTTCTTCTACGAGAAGATGTACCTGAGACTCTGGTGGTCAAACTATTCTTTAAAATTCTCGCCCATTAGATATTGCCACCACATATTCAATGTGATGACCACTACTTCTAACTCCATGTCATGGGTACCATAGCTCTACTTGTTCTATCAAAATTGTCGTGAACCATACCCCATCACTACTTGCTCCTCCATCAAGACAAACGTGAGTCCAGTCCGTGATGCGTCTCTATAAACTACGTAACCTAAACCCTCCTCCGGAAGCCTAAATATGGGTGCACCGGTCAACCTCTGCCTCACCTACTAAAAGCTCTGCTAGAATCTCTCTGACCACACAAAGGGTTTCCCCTTCTCAGTCATTTTTTAAGGCGGTGCTGCATCTCCGGAGAAAACTACCACAGATCTTCGATAGTACCCAGCCAGTCCCAAGAAACATTGCACCTCCGTCACACTCCTTGGGGGATCCCAAGAAATTACTACCTCGATCATTTCTGGATCCACTGTAACTCTAGCCTCCAAGATGAGGTGTCCCAGAAAGTGATCCACTCTAATCTAGAACTGGGTTTTGGAGATCTTACCATAATGTTGGTTCTCCCGGAGTGTGTCTAGTACTTCCCACAAATGGTAGGCATGCTCCTCCTCAGTAGTCAAGTAGATCAGTATGTCGTCGATGGACACTATGACAAATCAATCGAGGTAAGGCTATAGCAACCCTGGGATATGAAGATCATTGATTAATTATTTTTTTATAAAACAAAATCTAAAAATAGATAACCATGTTGAATTATAACACCCATGGGATATGATGTTCATAGAACCAGAAGTATTGGGGTTTTTAAAGTATAATTAAAAGTGGGGAAATTGAAATCAAAATATCCATGGTGTGGAATAACTGAAACCATGATTGTTAGGGTTTCATAACATCAATGTAAATAATGTAAAAATGAAGTTGGACCTACCATTGTGATGAAGTTAAAATGGTAAATGATAAATCATGATCCCATTTAATATCTTATTATAGAAAAATCATTTTTAAAATAAAATATCCACTCATTGAAATCTATATAGATTAAATATAATTTTTATTACCAATGTGTTACATTATAAGAAGGGATAAATGATAGTGGAGGATGATAGATTTAGATATGGGGATGGTGAGGTGGAAACTCTTTCAAAATATAGGGAAGATAATGTGGATATAGATGGTGGGGTGTAGGTTAGCAGGAATGGAGTTATGTACATGTATAAGATTTCCAACTAATGGGTAGTTGGAGAGGAGGAGGGGGAGTCTGCTAGCCACGAAGGCAGATTAGTGGTGTCATTAAGAGAGGAGGAAAAATGTAGGATGATAGTATCATCTTTTGGGGAGGGAATGTGTGATATAGTATTGGGAGGAAAATTATGACTGTGGATTGATGGAATTGGGTGAATATGTGAATCAGGGAGGGTAGTAGAGCAGATTATTGAAAATTGATAGTGAAAATTGAATGTAAAAGGACTGGGAATAGGTAATGTGGAAGAATAATAATTTTTAGGGAAAATATTTTGCGTAGTTGAAATGTGTGAATGGGGAAAGTGAGAATTTAAATATATACATAAAATTTTATGAAAATTTAATTTTTGTGCATAAAAATTTGATACCTTAGGTAAACAACATGTTACCTAATTAAAATTTTAATTTGAAAAAGTAATAATTCAAGGATTTTAGGGCTTATGAAATTATAAAACCTCGTATATAATTTATTGTTTTTGATACCGTTGACCTTACCTCAATTTATTCACAATTATTATCTATGATCAAATCCACTTAACACGTTTAGGCTATTTTCCCTTTATATTTAGTTGAAATATTTAAAAAAATTAATTCTCCCACCTATTAACATGGTCTCTAACCAGCCATTCACGGAACTCCTAAAAATTATTAATCTTCCGGAAACAAATTATTTTTTTATTCCTAAATAATAATACACACAATCATGATATTTTATTAACAATATATAATTTTTAGTATCCATTTCCAAGGGAGCTTGGACGAAAATCCTAATGAGATCAATGTGAGTAGTACCTCTTACCTAACATCGTTCCATTCTATTTTTCTTTTACAATTTTAATTTTTAAATTAATATGTAATGATATAAATATTTTTTATATTCTAAATTTCACTATTCAATGGTAATTATAACTGATCACTATTTCCCTTTTCGAATAAGAACAAATGAAACTGTAAATTACGTGTTGTGAAAACTATAATGTCCATGATTCAATATAAAATGATTTATTCCACTACAAAGAAAGGATAATATGAAAGTAAAATTTTGTTAATAATTATTATTTTTATTTCATTATTAATATTTTAAAATAAAAGACCATATTAATCTGTGATCCCAATATTTGAAAATTAAATCATCATCCATGTATATGTGTAGTATACCACTTCCAAGGAATAATATATTCTATTTTTCATTACCACATTTCATGAATAAATACATGTATAGTATTTTATGATAAATATTATTTTTATATTATCATTATTTTTTTAATTGGAAATTTTATAATTTATAAACGACGAGATAAATAAAAAATAATTGTTTATTATTTTTCTAAAAAGATCATACTAAGTGGAAAATAATATACACTATATATATAATGAATTTATATAAATTATATACTATTTATAATTATTTAAAATTTAACAATAAAATGGTAAAAACCCCAAAATTTTATCATTATGCTTCTAGTATAATTATATTATAATTAAAAACCTCATAGTCTTCTACTAAAAATGGTTGGTTTAAGTTTGGGTGTGTTTAAATACCTATATGAATGACATTATGCATTTATATGATTGATTTATATGAGTTCTTAACTAGTTATAATATTATTTTTATATTCAAATATATTTTTTCTGATTATGTTACTATTATATCAACATTTGAATAATTAATTAATAAATCACTCTTCGTATTTTAAGAATCATCAAAAAAAATTATCACCATTTTAAACCACATGGACCATATCTGAAAGTACCAAAAAATTAAAGCATATAATTATAAACTCAATTTTAATATATTTTATAGTACAATATATGTTATTATAGTGATGTAATATTAGAAAATAATAGATACCCACACTTCTTATCAGAAACTAGTTCAAAAGGATAATTGGTACATGTATCTAGTGTTAAAATTAGCTAAAAAAAGAAACTTTATATTTATAGAATGATTGTAAATTAAGTGTATTAAAGATTATAGTTATGAATATGTTTATTTGGTATGTATTTAATGATATTATTTAGATTAGTTTTTATGTTTTTTTCAAGTGATTAATGAATCATGGCTGATATAATGGTTTCTATATCAAATTCCTCTCTTCATGATTTTTCGGTATTATGAACCTAATTTAATTTATGTTATGTATATAAAACATATTTCAGATATAAAATTATTAATTATTTTTTATTCATGTTTTTTATAATCGATTAGAATCCGTATATTTCAATGTATTTTTATTAGATTGTTACTCAATACAGAAAGTGTTCTTATCTTAGACATTAATCCTTCAGGCCTAATCAATGTTATACACCATATTTTACATTGAATAGTATATTCACTACCCTTTGTTATATACATATATATATATATATTATTACATGTATTGTAAAATAAAAAATAGTTCTTTTTCAATAAATTACTTTTACTAAATAATTACCTGAGTTTAATTATTTTTGTTAACTCCATTTTCATTCAAATAGTTATAATCATTCCCATCAACATAATTGTTTGGTAAATTCAAAAAATGTATTCTATTTTCTGGGAATATATTTATTTTAAAAATTTATATTTCATCTAAGTAATTAAGAATTTTTAATCATTTCTTACTTTATGGAGTATATTTCTCATAATGGATATTAATAACATAAGCATCCATTTCTTGACATATATTGTTTCATAATGAAACTATTTCATCAATTCATGGGTTATAACACCCTAATTATTCATACTTTAACTAATATACCTTTATTTTGAAAAGTGATATCATGATAAAAATATTGGATTTTTTTTCAGTTAAAGGAGAGTATTAAACCAAATTATGTTTAAAATAAGAAAAGGGGGTTTTCATTCACTTAGTTTTTTGTTTTCTTCCGCAATTAAATGTTCCAATTTAAAAATTATTTCATATCAGTGACACATTATTGAATATAAATTTTAATATAAATGGTTATAATTATCCTAAATGTCATATATTCATAAGATACATTTGAAAAAGATATCTGAATGTTTCTTTTAGACCAGAGTAAAATAATGTTCTATAAGTTTTCTAAAGTCTTAAATTCCACCTCCCATATCAATTTAAAAATATTTTCCATATTAGGGTTTATGTTTTATTATTTATCCTATAATATAAATATTTATAATTTGTTCTATTTAACCCATGTTATTAAATAATTCAATTTTAGATCCATTCTTTTATTGTAGAATTCGATGAATTATTTTACAAGGGTGTCTATCATTTTTGTCAACTAAATTCAATTTTCCATTGTTTAATTGTTGATATTTGTCTTAGAAACATAAAAAATATTTAACTATATTTATTATTATCATCCTCTTCAATTATTAACATAACCATATACTCATTATCATGTATTTTATGAAAATATAATTGTAAAAAATAGGATTCGAGGATGTTTTCCTAGATATAATGGTGATTTTTTATCTAATAAGTATTATATTTCTTAATTATTATTGACTACTAATTCACGATCATTATGTTTGTAAATATAATAATTTTAATTATTTTTAAATTCATGTTTTTTATTATAAAATTTGTTTCTTAACGAATAGTGTGGAATTTATTTTGGATACTTATGGTTAATACATTATACTTAATAAATTTTTTGTTGGGGCCTGATATTATATATCCCCTTTATGAATCCAAATGTCTCATGTGTTGAAAAACCATTTGTTTGGGTGTATAAATCATCTAATGTCAACATATTTTCTTTACACAAGGCATTTCCAACAAGATATTATAGATTTGAATTATGAATTCCATCATTAAATGCTCAGTATTACCGATATCCCCATTTTAATTAATCTCCATTGATATATTACACTCTCTATTTCAGTTGAATCTAGATATATTATTCTTCCAATATAATTCATTTCATGAATAGAATTTTAAAATAATAATTTTTCTTTTAACATTATTGAGGGGTTGACATAACAACTTTCATATATATACGTTTTCAAAAATACGATGGAATATAGCATTGATGATGTTTCTAGGTGGATAGAATGTGTGGAATAATTTATAAGGGTTGATAAATATGTATCATGTATTAATTGATTTTTTACTTAGTGGAGGAAATTAAATTAGTGATGATAGTCATGGGCTTTTTGAGTTCATGATTTTCCCTATTTCTATACATCTATATTCCTAAAAGGTCGTGGAAATTCAATTTCTCAAATGTTTTTTATGTCGTATGATAATTATATTTTTTATGTATGTGAATATAGAGTTGGTATTGAAGATACTATAAAAAGTATGCGTTTATAGAACTCGATCTGAAAGTGTGGGTCTGGTGAATTATAATAGTCCAACATTTATGCGAAAATTATAATTTTATATTTATATACAATAAGTTCTTCAAAATCATTGTGTACTAAAAATGATGAAATGAGTAGCGTAAAAAATTATTAATAAAGGGTGGGGGTTTGCATAAAATAATGGAATTTAATGTCACAAAATTTATTTACCATGTCTATATTGATTCTTCACAAAATTAAATTTTATTTTAAATATATAAAAAACAATTTAGTATGAATATGAATTATTTCCTCATCCAGAATAAAATATAATTATTGAATAATGTTCATAAAAAATTTAAATCCTTGATAGAGTCTCTATATGTCAAATATCATGGAATAAAATTGTAACACCCCAGGTAAATAAAGAATATGACATTTTCATATTTATCCATATTTTTCATTAGCATATTAATATTACTTTAAATAGAATTCTATGCTCAATGGCATACCCAATACACAACAACAAGTTTCATTGAAATCATACGTTGCACTCTAATAATAAAATAATATTATTATAAATGGTAGTTAACGCTTGTCCATTGTAATGGAAGGAATGAACGGAACTGTCCACAAAATGATTATATATGTTTGTCAATTTTTTTTACTTTTATCCAATAAATGTTATAGGCTTAAAATGCAAATGAATCCAATTTTAAGCATAAATCTTCTAATATTATTTAAAATTTTGATTATCCTCCTTTTGATGGAGAAACCGTTTTAAATATACTTTTCACAATTTTATATGTGGTATTTGAAAAAATAAAATCCTTCTTAAGAATCTGGACATCAAAATTATCTTTGTGTAAAATTTTGTTATTTTCCCGGTAATGAAAATTTTTATTGATAATGTTGCATTTTAATTCAAAAAATCCATTAAATCTAATTTATTTATATGGATAGATTATATTTTTGATTTATATTAAAGAGTATTTATAAAATATTTTTACCATTCAATCTAATGGTGGTAATTGTAATTAATTTCACTTTGAAATTGGACTTAAAGTAGTGTCAATCTTTTAATAGATATTGTTTCTTAAAAACACGCTATTTATTTTGACTGTGGGAATTAATTATTAAATTAATTAATGAAAAATATATGTTCTGAATTTTGTAAAATAGACATCATTTTTGAATTCGGAATTTCAAATATAGATTAGGGTGATTTTTTGGTATTTTTCTAAAAAACGACAATTTTTGATGAATAGAGAAACCACTAAGTGGTAATTAATGAAACTGATTTTTCATTCAAATGAAACTTTGCCACATCGGTGATTTGATTTTCAAAAATCTGACATACATTGATTTAATTATGAAGTAAAATGTGGTTCAATGATATTAAAATATTTTTTGGTGAATTGTAACTTTTATGTTTTATTAATCGTGATTAAAGGTAATTAGTGTAATTTTAGGTAAAAATAAAGTTTTAATAATATGAAATGACGTAGAAACATGTCCTACACTCATAGGATGTGTCATCTCTAACCAATACAATCGATGGGTCAACTTGGGGACCCCATGGATCCACATTGGTAGGAAAATGACATAAATAACTTTTTATTTAAAGTTAAATTAATAATATCACAAACATGAGTTTTTTAACTAAAACAATTTTTAAATGGGGTTATACAAGTAATATTTTTAACTATAAATATTCATTATAAATCTAAAAATATTCAATAAATAATGATATTTGATTTATAATATTTATACATTAAATAAATTAATTTCTTTATGACACCACAATGATGCAGCGATTACCTCATTATTTAATGATTTAAATAGAATGAAAAGATAATGTAAAATATAAGACCTAAACATGTCAAAAAAAATTGTATGGGTGGATATCAAACTCTTATCACCTTATCCTATAAATATATAATTATGGGACCTTTAAAATCAGAAAAACATTTTATAATAAAGTAACCTTTTATAACTTTCCAAGAGTGCCCCTCCTCTCCTCTTATAAAAGACCCCCACCTCTACCACCTTACCAACACCTCTCAAGCCTTTGGCTCGGCCACCCCTGGCCCATTTTGTCTCTCCACATAAATCTATTATTCCTAAAAGACTCACATTGGGAAGAAGTCATTACATGGAAGCCTTTGACCTCAAATCAAAAAGAGTTACCCGATTTAAAGGTAGCGTCTTCTCTTGTGTTCTTATGTTTTATTTTGCTTCTCCAACCACCTAAACTATTTTTATTCCTATATTTTGTAACAACAACAGTATCTTCAATATACTAGTATTTTGTTATGTGAAGTATTAGAGCTACACCTACACACACCTTCATCTAATGGTTAACGAACATAATGTTTCTGTGGTTTGCGATTTTCTACCTCATGAAACGATGACAGTTCAATCTTCTTTTAACACCTTTCATGGTGCCCATTAAAATGTAACAATAATTATTTATGATAGATTTTATATTTATTTCGTCTCTATGCTGTGGTATTTTATATTTAATACATACCTTTATTCTTTTCATGTTGCGCAAATGCGATAATTTCATTTGAGGAAGTGTGGACTACCGCCCTCTCAAGTGATGTGACTCGTACATGCAATACATGGAATGTATAAAGAATGAAATTGATGAACTTATGTGATATATATAACATATATATTATAATGGAATTATAATATATATATATATCTCATCTAGTTTTAATTCCATTATTGTGCCAAATAAATGAAAGTAGTGTTCATGCGTACGTACGGCTTACCGTCTCCATGAACGGTACATTTCATTTCTTATATCCAAATGTTATGTACAATTATAAGTACATATATATAATGGATATATATTTCATATATTATATCTAAATGATGGATATCATACTGGAATTATAATATATATATCTCTCTTTTATCATTAATTCCATTAATATGTCAAAAAAATGAAAGTAGCGTTCTTGCGTACATACGGCCTACCGTCTCCATGAACAATGCTTTTACTTTTTTATCTCCAAATGTTATGGAATAGTAAAAAATGAATATATAAAGGATATACATTATGTTTAAAACATTAATACTATTCTTGAGATGATGTACATATAACTACTTGGAAAATTCATTTCCAACAAGTTTAATTTTTACTCATGTACCGAACATCGACAAAAACGTCTTATATAAACTCACATTACTAACAAATTATTATAACATTATAATATGTTATATGAAATGAATAATAATATTTAAATTAGTTCCTTATGAAATTATAAATTGACAATTTCAGAAATTAATGAACGATCGAGTCATGTCGGACACGAGGTAAGGGATCATACCTCTCTCTTTCTTTTTAAGTACTCTATTTTATGTCATTTCTTTAAAGTTCATATTTTTTATGATTGGGGATGTTATTTTATATTCCTCATTCTGTTAATTTTATGTTAATATTATGAGAGACATTATTTGATCTCATAAATCCATTTTTTGTATGTTTTATGTGGCGCCGTTAGGCTCTTGAGTTTTCGTAATGGATTTTTCATCTCACTTTTATTCCTGTGACATTTATGCTATGTTTTCCACTATTTCCATTGAGTGGTGTATGTACGGCCCATTATTATACACTTTGTGTAGTATAATTTACTTTATGGGTACTTACATCTTCATTGTATGACACTTCTTCCATGGGGTGTACATTTCAAAAGTTACCCAACTCGGTAAGGGGACCATTCACCCTCCTCTTATTAAAAGACTACATTTGTTATGTCTTTGAATTCAAATACTGTTATGTTGGGATATTTTCTTCTATGACCTTATTTATGTAAATTTTATGTCCCAGTGATGATATACCATTTTTTCTCTCATGAACTCATTTTCTGAATTTTAAAGTGACGTCGTTATGCTATCAGATTTCTATAAGTGAACATCTTAACCCACTTTCAATTATTTGGGTTAAACCTCTACTTCTCGATTTTATTATGAAAAGATTATGTTTGGAATATATATGTTGTAACTTCCACAAACCATTGTGTGGATATAAAATTTCTACACATAATCATCTCATTGATAAATTCTTACGAACTTTAATGGGAAATCATAACTCAATCTCATTTCCTTGAGTTAAATATATATGTATTTGGTTTTGTTTTTCCATGATTATGTGTGAATGACATCTGATTGTTTCACACTTAATATCCACTTATATATGGTGTATTTATATTTCTCACACATAATTATGTGATAGATTTATCCTTAATTTAAGGATACCATCTTTATAATGGATTTCATCTCAAATTACATTTTTATTGAGACTTCATTGTAGTTATGCACCAACTCACTCTTATATGGTGTGTATTATGTCCTTTGAAATATTATATCATGAATCCTATTATTCTCATGATATTATAAAGTTCGGATTAAATCTTATTCTGCGATTATTTTTATTCAACAGTCTCTCATTTTATTAAAAACACTTTAACAAAAATATCGTTTTAAATGTTTTAAAGATTCAACATTCTAAATATTTATCTTTAATTTCCATGTTTTAAAAATTGTTTTTAGTATATATTTATATGGACATTAATGTTTTAAAAATTATAATTCCATTAATAGCATCAATGTGGTATGGGACACTTTGATTCAAAAATATCTTTTAAATGGTTTCTGAAAATGGATAGATTAATTCAATATCTTTGAATAAATTATTGTGATTGAAAATGAAATGGTATTATTAAAATGATTATATTTTCAATATTTTATGTGTAATGATGGTACTTGGACATTTTATAGGTGGTTACGTGATAAACCATATGACGAGTGGTGCCGTGAATACCAGGATGGGTGGTTACGTTATAACCATCAATGCATTGGGTATGGAAGTCGGCCGTATGGCTATTATATTAAGTGATATTTCTGGAAGTCGACGGTATGGTTATTTCATTTGAGTATGTTTATGTCCCAAGTTACCTTTATATGTCATCTATATGGGTTTTATGGTAACCTTTTGGTTAAAAAAGGGGTATGTAATGATCTTTTATTCAGTGAAGAGTTTTTTTACTACTTCATAAAGGTGAAAAGTATTACTTTGATAACGTATTTTTAGTTTACTTTTTGTTTCGAAAAAATAACTGCTTTCCTTCCTTGTGTATCCTTTATTGTGATTTTTATGCTCATCCTATATTTTTGAAATGTTTTCCACAGGACATAAAGATGAATAGGGTCAAGGATGGGATCAAGGAAAGACATGATATCTAAAACATGGAACTAGACATGATTCTTTTTAAGAGTTTTTATTTTATGGAAACTTAGTAGAAGTGTCTACTTTGTTATATTTTGAGAAGTAATAGTTATGTCCCAATTATCTAAAACTCTAAACCTGAAAAAATCGTCAATGTTAATTATTCATTTAATTCAAAAAATAGGTAATGTTTAAGGCCAGTGCCTTATAGTTGGTATGAAAGGTCGGTTTAGATAACATTAGAGGTTAGGGTATTCATTAATCATAAGTGACATTACCATAATGGTTATGATTTTAGGAAGAGTCGTAGTTTTTAGATAAAGTAAATGAGTAAGTATATCTTAGTGTTTATCTTCCTCATTTGTAAATTAAAATTTTGTTGATATACGCACTCTGACATATCTGTTTTTAGTAAATAGATGGATCTAGGAGGCACCAAAGTGACAATGGGTTGGATGGAAATAGTGGTGGTTCTTTGATTAAGAGACTTGATGAAACGGGGGATTCAATGAGAAATCACGTGGTTATTCTAAACCAACTATCAGGAGTCATGATCAACCACTTGAACCATGGTGAGATCTCTAATGCATCATGTATGAGAGAACCAACTCGACATGGACGTTCAGGTAATAATTATAAAGGTAACCATTGGGGTTTATATGATCCTTTCATTTTAGGTAATTATGGGTTACTCTATGATATGATGGAAAATGAAAGGCATGAGATAAACTTGAGGATATATTATGTTATGATTATTTTTGAAGATTTTATCTCGTTTTGGGGAATGATATATGAATTATATAGTTTTGGAAAAAGGACAACACGTAGACCATGTGACAACCCATCGTGTCTGACAAAGCTGTGGGAATCGAACCCACAACCAAAGTGCGACTGTTTTTTATCACCTACCACTGGACTACGTGAAGTCCCTGGTTAGTTTGACTAATTATTATTAGTTATATGATCTTATGAATCTAGAATAAGTTTATTTTTGGATATCTACAAAAATTAGTAACCTATCAAAGAAGATATGTGATTAAGTTAATTACTTTTCAATATGAGACTTTAAGAACAACTGATGTTATTTGAAGATAAATGTTAATTTGTACCTTGAAGACTATGTTATTAAATCCTTCAAATATTTTGGTTTCAATCTTCGTTTGTTGTACTTTGAATAATTTTATGGACAATTGTTTATCGAATGGCCCTCGTTGAACTTTGGGTTTTGTTGGACAAGTTTTGGAGATTAAGAGTGGATTTTTTTTAAAGAGGATTATCATTTTGTGGATTATCTGATATCGTACTAACAAATTGGGTATTGGTTTTTGTCTATAGACATGGGAAGTGTATAGTTCACTTTTCAGGATTAGGTGATTCTCAAGAAGTTGATTATATCTCTCTTAATGTAAACAAGTCATCCTAAATACTCATCTTCTTGATAAAATATGATTTTGTGTAAGAAAATCTAGTAAATGTTGAAAGTCAACATGAAAAGTAAGTATGTTAACATATGTTTTAGTTAAGATCAAAAATAAATTCATCAATGAAAAGTAACTTAAAAAAATGTTGACCGTTAAATTTTCCTATTGGGGAATCCAATACCGTTTAACCCATCACAAGTTTGTGATTTTCTTGTGGTTAACTTTCTCCTAGATATGTTTATTATCACTCTCCATCAGATCATGACCCTTTGTTTTTTCCTCCATATCCATATTTTCATACATGGAATCCTAGTATGGGTTATCTAGGGGGAAATTTGTACTTATCCCCCATTCTTTTAAAGTGATTGTTTTACTGACTCTTGTTCCGATGTGGGATTTTCAATGAAGCTTCCAAGAACAATATTAAAATTGCGAGGATGCAATTAACAAAAGGGGGGAATAATGTAACACCCCAGGTAAACAAATAATATGACATTATCATATTTATCAATATTTTTGAATAAAATATTATAATTACTTTAAAGGTAACACTATGCTCAATGGCGTACCCAATACGCAACAATGAGTTTCTTTGAAATCTTACGTTGCACTCTAGTAATAAAAAAAATATTATTTTAAATGCTAGTTAATGCCTAGCCATTGTAATGGTGGGAATGAACAGAACTAACTACAAAATGATTATATATGTTTGTCAAATATGTTTACTTTTATCCAATAAATGTTAGAAGCTTAAAATGCAAATGAATCCAATTTTAAGCATAAATCTTCTAATATTCTTTAAAAGGTCCATTAATCTCCTTTTGAAGGAGAACCCTTTTTAAATATACTTTTTAAAATTTTATATGTCGTATTTGACAAAATAAAATCCATCTTCATAATCTGGACATCAAAATTTACTTTGTGTAAAATTTTGTTATTTTTCTGATAAAGATCATATTTATTGATAATGTTGCATTTTAATTCAAAACATCATTTTAATCTAATATATTTATATGGATAGATTATATTTTTAATTTAGATTAAATTTTATTTATAATATATTTTTATCATTTAATCTAATGGTGTTCATTGGAATTAATTTCACTTTGAAATTGGACTTAAACTAGTGTAAATCTTTTAAAAGATATTGTTTCTAAAAAACACACTATTTGTTATGACAACGGGAATTAATTATTAAATTAATTAATTCAACATATATGTTTTGAAATTAGTAAAAAAGGCAACATTTTTGAATTCGGAATATCATATATTGCTTAGGCTGAATGTTTGGAATTTTTCTGAAAAACGTCAATTTTTTATGAATAGTGAAACCATTAAGTGGTAGTTAAAGAAACTAAATTTTTGTTTAAATGATACTTTTCCACTTCTGTGAATTTATTATCAAAAATCCTACTTACATGATGTCATTTAGAAGTAAAATTTGGTTAAATTAGATTAAAATAATTTTAGGTGAACATCAGCTTTTATGTTTTATTAATCATGATTAAAGGTAATTAATGTAATTTAAGGTAAAAATAATGTCTTAATAATATGAAATTACCAAGAAACATGTTCTAAATTTATTGGATGTGTCATAGACGACCAAAAAAATCCATGGGTTAACATGGGGACCCCATGGAGCCTCTTTGGTAGGAAAATGACATAAATAACTTTTTATTTAAAGTTAAAATAAAAATGTCACAAACATGAGTTTTTTTATTAAAACAATTTATAAATGGGGTTAAAAAAGTCATATTTTTAACTATAAATATTCATTATAAATCTAAAAAGATTTAATACATCATGATATTTGTTTTATAATTTTTGGACATTAAATAAATTAATATCTTTATGAAACCATGATGATGCAGTGATTACCTAATTATTTAACGATTTAAATTGAATGAAAACATAATGTAAAATATAAGACCTACACATGTCAAAAAGCAATTATATGGGTGGATTTAGAACTATTATCACCTTATACTCTAAATAAATAATTATGGGACCTTTAAAATCTGAAAATAATTTTATAATAAAGTAACCTTTTATTACTTTCCAAGAGTGCCCCTCCTCTCCTCTTATAAAAAGCCCCCATCTCTACCACCTTTCCCACACCTCTCAAGACATTGGCTCATCCAAACCCTACCCATTTTCTCTCTCCACATACTTCTATAACTTTTAGAAGCCTCACATTGGGCATAAGTCTTTCAAAGGATTCCTTTGAGCTCAAATCAAAAAGAGTTACCAATTTAAAGGTAGTGTCTTCCCTTGTGTTCTTATGTTTTATTTTGCTTCTCCAACCCCCTAAAATCTTTTTATTCATTTATTTTGTAAAAAAACAGTATCATAAATATACTAGGACTTTTTTATGAGATGGATTAGAGATACACCTATACAAAACTTCATCTAATGGTTAAAAAACATACTGTTTTTGTGGTTGGCGATTTTCTGCCTCATGAAATGATGATTTTCAATATTCTTTTTACACCTTTCATGGTGCCCATTAAGATGTAACACTACTTATTTATGATATATATTATATTTAATTCATCTCTATTCTTCTGTATTTTATATTTAATACATACCTTTATGCTTTTCATGTTGTGCAAGTGTGATAATTTCATTTGAGGAAGTGTGGACTACCGCCCCCTCAAGTGATGTGACTCGTTCATGCAATACCTGGTATGTATAAAGAAGGAAATTGATGAAATTATATGATACATATAACATATATATTATACTGGAATTATAATATATATATTTATCTCATCTAGTTTTAATTCCATTATCGTGCCAAAGAAATGAATGTAGCGTTCATGTGTACGTACGCCTTACCGTCTCCATGAATGATACATGTCATTTCTTATCTCCAAATGTTATGTACTATTATAAGTACATATATATAATGGATATATATCTCATATATTATATCTAAATTATGGATATCATTCTGTAATTATAATATATATCTCTCTCTTTTAACTTTAATTCCATTAATAGGACAAAAAAATGAAAGTAGAGTCCATGCGTACGTATGGCCTACCGTCTCCATCAATGGTGCTTTTAATTTTTTATGTCCAGATGTTATAGAATAGTACAAAATGATTATATACTGGATATATGTGATATTAAAATCATTAATACTATTCTGGAGATTATGTACCTATAACTACATGAAAAAGTCTTTCCCAACAAGTTCAATTTTTACTCATGTACCGAACATCGATAAAAACGTCTGATATAAACTCACTTTACTAACCAATTATTATAACATTATAATTTTTGATATGAACTAAATAATATTATTTTAAGAGGGTCCTTAATCAATTATAAAATGACTAATTTCAGGAGATTAAAGAACGATCGAGTCATGTCATACACGAGGTAAGTGATCCTACCTCTCTCTTTCTTTTTAAGTACTCTATTTTATGTCATTTATTTTAAGCTAATCTTTATTATGTTTGGGTATGTTATTTTATATTCCTCATACTGTAATTTTTATTTTATTATTATTAGAGACCCTTTTTGATCTCATAAATCCATTTTTGGATTTTTTATTTGGCGTTGTTAGGCTGCCGAGTTTTCATAAGGGATTTTTCATGTCACTTTTATTCCAGTGACATTTATGCTATGTTCGCCACTATTTCCATTGAGTGGTGTATGTACTGTCCATTATTATACAAGTTTTGTAGTATAATTTCATTTATGGGTATTTACATCTTCATTGTATGACCCTTCTTCCATTGGGTGTACGTTTCAAAAGTTACCCAACTCGGTAAGGGGACCTTTCACCCTCCTCTTTTTAAAAGAATTTTTTTGTTATGTCTTTAAATTCACATACTATTATTTTGGGATATATTCTTCTATATCATTATTTATGTAAATTTTATGTCCATGTGATGAGATACCATTTTCTCTCTCATCAAATCATTTTATGAATTTTAATGTGACGCCGTTAGGCTGTCAGATTTCTGTAAGGGGACTTCTTAACCCACATTCAATTCTTTGGGATAAACCTCTACATCATGATTTTATTATGCCAAGATTATGTTTGGAATATAGATTTTCTAATTTATAAAAAACATTTTGTGTATATACTATTTCTACACATAATCATCTCATGGATAAAGTCTTATTAACTTGTATGGGAAATCATAACTAAATCTCATTTCATTGAGTTAAATATATATGTCATTGATTTTTTTCCATGATTATGTGTGAATGACCTCTTATTGTTTCACACATAATATCATCTTATATTGGGTGTATTTATATTTCTCACACATAATTATGTGATATATTTATCCTTAATTAAAGGATACCATCTTTATAATGGATTTCATCTCAAATTACATATCCATTGATACTTCATTGTTGTTATGAACCAATTCACTCTTATATGGTGTGTATAATGTCCTATGAAATATTATATCATGAATCCCTTTATTCTAATGATATTATATATTTCGGATTAAATGTTATTACACAATTATTTGTATTCAAGAGTCTCTCATTTAGTTAAAAAAGTCTTTAACAAAAACATCGTTTTAAATTTTTTAAAGATTCATGATTCTAAATCATTATCATTAATGTCCATGTTTTCACAATGGTTTTCAGTATGTATTTATATGGACATTAATGTTTTAAAAAATATAATTCCATTAAAATCCTCAAATTGGTATGCGACACTTTGATTCAAAAATCTCTTTTAAATGGTTTTTGAAAATCGATTGATTAATTCAATATCCTGGAATTACTTATTGTGATTGCAAATGAAATGTTGTTTTTGAAATGTTTATATTTTCAATATTTTATGTGTAATGATGGTACTTGGAAATTTTACTGGTGGTTACGTGATAACCCATATGATGGGTGGTGCCGTGAATACCAAGACGAGTGGTTATGTTATAACCTCCAATGCATTGGGTATGGAAGTCGGCTGTATGGCTATTCTATTAAGTGATACGTCTGGAAGTCGATCATATGGTTATTCCATTTGAGTATGTTTATGTCCTAAGATACCTTTATATGTCATCTATATGGGTTTTATGGTAACCTTTTGATTACAAAACGGGTATGTAATGATTTTTTATTCAGTGAATAGTTTTTTACTACTTCATAAAGTTGAAAATTATTACGTTGATAAAGTATTCTTTGTTTACTTGTTGTTGGGAAAAAATAACAGTTTCCCTTCCTTATGTATCCATTACTGTGCTTTTTATTCTCATCCCATTTTTTTGAAATGTTTTCCACAGGACATAAATATGAATAGGGTCAAGGATGGGATCAAGGAAAGACATGTTATCTAAAACATGGAACTAGACACGTTTCTTTTTAAGAGTTTTTATTTTATGGAAACTTAGTAGTAGTGTCTACATTGTAATATATTGAGATGTAATAGTTATGTCCTAATTGTATAAAACTCTAAACCTGAAAATATCCTCAATATGAAATATTCATTTAATTCAAAAATAAGTAATGATTAAGGTCGGGCATTATAGTTGGTATCAAAGGTCGATTTAGAGAACATTAGAGGTTAGTGTATTATTTAATCATAAGTATCATTACCATAATGGTTTGGATTTCAGAAAGAGTCATAGTTTTTAGATAAAATAAATGAGTAAGTATATCTTAGTTTTTATCTTCCTCATTAGTACAGGAATCTTTTATTGATCTACACACACTGAAATTTTTGTTTTTAGTAAAAAGATGGATCTTGCAGGCACCAAAGTGACAATGGGTTTGATTGAAACAGTGGTGGTTCTCTAATTAAGATACTTGATGAAATAAGGGATTCAATGAGAAATCTCGTGGTTATTATATCCCAACTATCAGGAGTCATGATCAACCACTTGAACCTTGGTGAGTTTTCTAATGCATCATGTATGAGAGAACCAACTCGACATGGACGTTCAGGTAATAATTATAAAGGTAACCATTAAGGTTTATATGATCCTTACATTTTAGGTAATTATGGGTTACTCAATGATATGATGGAAAATGAAAGGCATGAGATAAACATTAGGATAAAATATTTTATGATTAATTTTTAATATTTTATCTCATTTTGAGGAATGTTATATGAATAACATAGTTTTGGAAAAAGGATAACACGCAGACCGTGTAACAACCCGTCGCGTCGGATAAAGCTGTGGGAATCGAACCCACAACCAATGTGTGACTAGTATTTATCTCCTACCACTATAATACGTGAAGTCCCTAGTATGTTTGAATAATTATTCTTAGTTATATGATCTTATGAATCTAGAATAAGATGATTTTGGGTTATCTATGGAAATTATTAACCTATCATGGAGGATATTTGATTAAGTTAATTAATTTTCAATATGAGACTTTAAGAACAACTGATGTTATTTGGAGATAAATGTTAATTTGTACCTTGAAGACTATGTGATTAAATCCTTCAAATATTTTTGTTCCAATCATAGTTTGGTTTACTATGAATAATTTTGTGGACACTTTTTTATCGAATGGTCTTCGTTGAACTTTGGGTTTTGTTGGACAAATTTTGGAGATTAAGAATAGATTTTCATTTTATAAAGGATTATCCTTTTGTGGATTATTTGATATCATACTAACAATTTTGGTTTTGGGTTTTTCCTAAAGACATGGGAAATATATAGTTCTCTTTTGAGGATTAGGTGATTCTCTATTATTTTATTATTGCTCTCTTAATGTAAACAAGTCATCCTAAATACTCATCTTTTGGAGAAAATATGAGTTCATTTAAGAAATCTAGTAAAATATGAATGTCAACATGACAATAAATTATATTTACTTATGATTTAGTTAAACTCAAAAATAAATTCCTCAATGAAATGTAACTTAAATAAAATGTTGTCCGTTAACTTTTCCTATTGGGGAATCTAATACCGTTTAACCCATCCCATGTTTGTGATTTTCTTGTGGTAAACCTTCTCATGGACATGTTTACTATCACTCTCCATCAGAACATTACCCTTTTTGTTTTCCTCCATATCCATATTTTCATACATGGAATCCTAGTATGGGTTAAATCAGGTGACATTTGTACTTCTCTCCCATTCTTTTAAGGTGACAGTTTTAGTGACTCTTGTTCCGATGTGGGATTTTCAATGAAGCTTCCAAGCCCAATTTTAAAATTGCAAGGACGCAATTCCCAAAAGGGGGGAAAGATGTAACACCCCTGGTAAATTTAGAATATTAAATTTTTATATTTATCTATATTTTTGAATAAATTATTAATATTACTTTAAAGGGAAGGCTATGCTCAATGTCATACCCAATACGCAACAACGAGTTTCTTTGAAATCATACGTTGCACTCTAATAATAAAATAATATTATTTTAAATGGTAGTTAACGCCTAGCCATTGTAATGGAAGGAATGAACGAAAATAAATAAAAAATGATAATATATGTCTGTCAAATATTTTTAATTTTATCCAATAAATGTTAGAGGCTTAAAATGCAAATGAATCCAATTTTACGCATAAATCTTCTAATATTCTTTAAAAGGTCGATTAATCGCATTTTGATGGAGAAACCTTTTAAATATATTTTTGACAATTTTTATGTTTTATTTGACAAAATAAAATCCTTCTTTATAATCTGGACATCAAAATTTACTCTGTGTAAAATTTTGTTATTTTTCCGATAAAAATCATTTTTATTGAAAATGTTGCATTTTAATTCAAAACCTCATTTTAATAATATTTATATATATGGATATATTATATTTTTAATTTAGATTATAGTGTATTTAGAATATATTATTACCATATAATCTAATGGTGGTCATTAAAATTAATTTCACTTTGAAAATTGACTTAAACTGCTGTCAATATTTTAATAGATATTGTTTCTTAAAAACACTCAATTTGTTTTGACATCGGAAAATAATTATTAAATTAATTAATGCAACAAATATGTATTTAATTTTTTAAAATAGACACCATTTTTGAATTCTGATTAACAAATATAGCTTAGGGATAATTTTTTGTATTTTTCTGAAAAACATCAATTTTTAATGAATAGTGAAACCACTAAGTAGTAGTTAAAGAAACTGATTTTTCGTTTAAATGAAACTTTGCCACTTTTTTGATTTGATTTTCAAAAATCCGACATACATGGTTTTCATAAAGAAGTAAAAGGTGGTTCAATGAGATTAAAATTATTTTTTGTGAATAATAACATTTATGTTTTATTAATCACGATTAAAGGTAATTAGTGTAATTTAAGGTAAAAATAATGTTTTAATAATATGAAATGACCTAGACACATTTCCTACCATAATTGGATGTGTCATGGCTGACCAAGACAATCCGTGGGTCAACATAGGGTCCCCATGGAGCCAATTTGGTAGGAAAATGACATAAATAACTTTTTATTTTAAGTTAAAATAAAAATGTTACAAAATGAGTTGTTTTACTAAAACAATTTTTTAATGGGGTTATACTAGTCATATTTTAAACTATAAACATTAATTAGAAATCTAAAAAGATTTACTACATCATGATATTTGTTTTATAATTTTTAGGCATTAAATAAATTAATTTCTTTATGACGCCATGATGATGCAGTGATTACCTCATTATTTAACGATTTAAATAGAATGAAAATATTATGTAAACTCTAAGACCTAAAAATGTCAAAAACTAATTGGATGGGCGGATTTGGAACTCTTATCTCCCTATACTCAAAATATATAATTACAGGACCTTTAAAATCCTAAAATCATTTCATAATAATGTATCATTTTATATGATTCCAAGAGTACCCCTCCTCTCCTCTTATAAATGGCCCCCACCTCTACCACCTTAACCACACCTCTCAAGCCATTGGCTCAGCCAAATCCTTCCCATTTTTCTCCCAACATACCTCTCTTACTCCTAGATGCCTCACTTTGGGTAGAAGTCTTTCCAAGAAATCCTTTGATCTCAAATCAAAAAGAGTTACCTGATTAAAAGGTAGTGTCATCTCTAGTGTTATTATGTTTTATTTTGCTTCTCCAACCCCCTAAAATCATTTTATTACTTTCTTTTGTAACAACACAAGTATCTTCAATATACTAGGATGTTGTTATTAGAAGGATTAGTGCCACACCTACTCACACCTTAATCTAATGGTTAAAGAACATATTGTTTCTATGGTTGGCGATTTTCTTCCTCACGAAACGATGATTGTTCAATATTCTTTTAACACCTTTCGTGGTGCCCATTAAGATGTAACACTATTTTTTATGATATATATTATTTTTATTTCCTCTCTATGCTTCTGTATTTTATATTTAATACATACCTTTATGCTTTTAATGTTGTGCAAATGCGATAATTTCATTTGATGAAGTGTGGACTACTGCCCCCTCAAGTGATGTGACTCGTTCATGCAATACATGGAATGTATAAAGAATGAAATTGATGAAATTATGTGATATATATAACATATATATTATACTAGAATTATAATATATATATATCTCATCAAGTTTTAATTTCATTATTGTGCAAAGAAATGAAAGTAGCGTTCATGCGTACGTACGACTTACCGTCTCCATGAATGGTACATTTCCTTTATTATCTCCAAATGTTATGTACTATTATATGTACATATATATAATGGATATATATCTCATATATTAAATTTAAATGATTGATATCATTCTGTAATTATAATATATAAATATCTCTCTTTTAACATTAATTCCATTAATATGAAAAAAATGAATGTAGTGTTCATGCGTACGTACGACCAACTGTCTCCATGAACGGTGCTTTTAATTTTTTATCTCCAAAGGTTATGGAATAGTACAAAATGAATATATACTGGATATATAGGATATTTAAAACATTAATACTATTCTGGAGATGATGTACCTGTAACTACATCGAAAATTCTTTTCCAACAAGTTCAATTTTTACTCATGTACCAAACATCGACAAAAACGTCTAATATAAAATCAGTTTATTAACCAATTATTATAACATTATAATATGTGATATGAACTGAATAATAATATTTAAATGAGGTCCTTAAGAAATTATATATTGACCAATTTTAGGAGATTAATGAATGATCGAGTGACGTCAGACACGAGGTAAGGGATCCTATCTCTCTCTTTTTAAGTACTCTATTTTATGTCATTTCTTTTAAGAGCATATTTATTATGTTTAGGGATGTAATTTTATATAACTCATACTATAAATTTTATTTTCATATTATGAGAGACCCTACTTGATCTCATAAATCCATTTTTGGATGTTTTAAGTGGTGCCGTTAGGCTGCCGAGTTTTCGTAAGGGATTTTTCATCTCACATTTATTCCCATGATATTTATGCAACATTTGACACTATTTCCATTGAGTGTTTTATGCACTGCACATTATTATACACTTATTGTAGTATAATTTCATTTATGGGTATTTACAGCTTCATTGTATGAACCTTCTTCCATGGGGTGCACATTTTGAATGTTACCCAACTCGGTAAGGGGACCTTTCACCCTCGTCTTTTTAGAAGACTTCTTTTGTTATGTCTTCATATTCACAAACTATTCTGTTGGGATATGTCATTATATATCCTTATTTAAGTAAATTATATTTCCAATTGATGAGATACCATTTTCTCTCTCATCAACTCATTTTCTGAATTTGAAAGTGATGCTGTTAGGCTGTCAGATTTCTGTAAGGGAACTTCTTAACCCACTTTCAATTCTTGGTGTTAAACCTCTACTTCTTGATTTTATTAGGCCAAGATTATGTGTGGAATATATATGTTGTAATTTCCACAAACCATTGTTTGGATATACTATTTCTACACATAATCATCTCATTGATAAATTCTTACGAACATGTTTGGGAAATCATAACTCAATATCATTTCATTGAGTTAAATATCTATGTCAATGGTTTTGTTTTTCCAAGATTATGTGTGAATGACCTCTGATTGTTTCACAAATAATATCCACTTATATATTGTGTATTTATATTTCCCACACATAATTATGTGATAGATTTATCCTTAATTTAAGGACACCATCTTTATAATGGATTTCATCTCAAATTACATTTCCATTGAGATTTCATTGTTGTTATGCACCAATTCCATCTCATATGGTGTGTATACTGTCTTTTGAAATATTATATCATGAATCTCTTTATTCTCAGGATATTATAAAGTTAGTATTAAATGTTATTCCAAAATTATTTGTATTCAAGAGTCTCTAATTTTGTTAAAAACGCATTATCAAAAATATCGTTTTAAATGTTTTAATGATTCATTATTATAAATCCTTATCTTTAATGTACATGTTTTTAAAATGGTTTTCAGTATATATTTATATGGACATTAATGTTTTAAAAATTATAATTCCATTAAAATATTCAAAGTGGTATGGGAATCTTTGATTCAAAAATATATTTTAAATGGTTTTTGAAAATGGATTGATTAATTCAATATCTTGGAATTACTTATCATGATTACAAATAAAATGTTGTTATTGAAATGATTATATTATAAATATTATATGTGTAATGATGGTATATGGACATTTTACGGGTGGTTACGTTATAAACCATATGACATATGGTGCTGTGAATACCAGGATGGGTGGTTATGTTATAACCTCCAATGCATTGGGTATGGAAGTCGACCGTATGGCTATTCCATTAAGTGATATGTGTGGATATAGACCATATTATTATTCCATTTATGTATGATTATGTCCCAAGTTACCGTTATATGTTATCTATATGGGGTTTATGGTAATATTTTGGTTACAAAAGTGGAGATTAATGATCTTTTATTCAGTGAAGAGTTTTTTTACTACTTCATAAAGGTGAAAAGTATTACTTTGATAAAGTATTCTTGGTTTACTAGTTGTTTTGAAAAACTAACAGTTTCCCTTCCCTATGTATCCTTTACTGGGCTTTTTATGCTCATCCCATGTTGTTGAAATGTTTTCCATATGACATAAAGATTAATAAGGTCATGTATGGGATCAAAGAAAGACATACTATCTAAAACATGGAACTAGACATGTTTCTTTTTAAGAGTTTTTATTTTATGGAAACCTAGTAGATGTGTCTACTTTTTAATCTTTTGAGATGTAATAGTTATGTCCTTATTCTCTAAAACTCTAAAACTGAAAATATCCTCAATGTGAATTATTCATTTAATTCAATAATAAGTAATGTTTATGGTCAGTGCCTTATAAAAACCAGGGGATTAATAATAGATTACATTCATTTATTTACCTATGGTATATGACATATGCTTCAAAATTATTATAAATAAAAATCAATCAATATAAATACTAACATATCCTACCATTTATTTTCACTCCAAAATTAGTGGTCATGGATATCCTATCATGTTCTCTCAAAATATTCTCCCAATGGAGTTTATAAAATTATACAGATCTCTATTCATGAATTACATTGCTCTCATTCATGATTAGGGATCTAAATACAACCATTTTACTTTTGAATTGAAATAATTTGGTCATACTATCATTCAAAATTATATTTCATATAAATATATGTAAGAATTTATATCGTGTTATTATCCTCTTGATAGATTATTATGGAGATATTACATTTTCTCTCTCATATATGTTTCCTCCTAAGAAATTATATTGACAATATAAGGGTCACTAATTTCTTATTTATATTTATTTGTATAATATTATGTAACACATTTTCATTTCAAAATGAAATGTCATTATAGATAGCTAATATAAATTTTTTATCATATTATCAATGGTATATATCTATTAAATATCAATACAGTACCTCCATAATCCATTATAATTATTGAAAATTAGTGGAAACCCATGGATAAATTTAAAACATTGTAAAATTGGGGAAAAGTAAAAACGGTTTCGATTCCTTTAAATGAAATCCATTTATATACAATACATGTGGATGTAACCTCTATAAAAAAAATTAATTTATGTGTAATAACCTTGGAATCTTTTATAAGGTTGTAAATAAATATTTTTTTGGTAAAACATTGGTTCAACTGCAACCCCTGTTTGATTATCCTTATATATATTGTTTGGAAAAATAATAAATTATTCACAAACAATAATTATTGTTTTAAATAAATTATTCTAGAAAAAAATTTCTTCATATCCATTAACCCAAAAAATATTGTACACCGTTTTTTATTATCATTTAATTGATAAATATACATTAAACTAAATTGTAAATTCCCTAATGTTTCAAAATTTATTGTTGGATGTTCAGCGAGATCGCCTTATTATTCCTTTGAATAAGGAAATTTTTAAATTCTATATAGCCTTTATTTATACAGGGATACCCATTGATCACAAATCCATGGGAATATATTATCATCCATATAGAAAATTATGATATATATGTATTAATTATTTATCCATTCTAATCATATGATTTATGTCTTGGAATTAATATGTGAAGGGTGGGGAATATAATTATATATATTATTGATGCATTAAAACATATGGTGAGATTAAATAGTTGGGTATTTGATACATTTATTACATGTTTATGTCCACTATCTTGTCGTGTGTCCCAAATGGCATATTTATGATGTCTAAAATTATGTGTTCCTTATGTATAAGACCAACTGTTCTTATCAATGTATTAATTTATTAATATAAAATTCATGAATATATTATTATATTTACTTCTTTTCTAATGTAATTTCTTTATTTATTTTATAGTATTTATTCAATTTTAACATAAAAATGTTTTAGATGTCTGTTAAAACATTATTACCAACACACATAACTCTTCTAAATATTCTCTTTTGTCTCCAACAAAAAAAATGAACAATACATTATGATATTTTTTTAATTTTCAAATATAAATTTAAATTTTTAATATATCAAGGTGATTGTACCCATTAAATTCATCGTTACACTATTTATTTTTTCATATCTATTTTTCAAAGATTATTAAAATATCATATCTTATATACTATGATATATGAATTTATTACCATTGAAATAAAAGACCCAGTAGATCAAGTATATTTGAGTTGTTGTATTATAGTTTGTATTATATATTTTTTCTAGACAACAAAGAAACTATATTTAGAATAACATAATTATAGAACATAACAGTATAAGAAACATTTAAGATATTATAGAGATGCTTGTATACAATGTGTCATGAATTTATTATAAATTCACTTTTCTTATATATTGTAACTTAAAATTAATTGTTTATTAATGAAATAATTATGTATATTACATAATTATTAAATAGTAACTAATAGAAGGGAATAAAATTTCTACCCCTAATAAATGAATGTATTGTCTTCCAATAAATGATAATGAAGCTTGTGTGTGAACGAATTAGATTACAACTATATTAGGTTTTTTGGATTATTTTATTACCTATAATATTTTCCATATAGAAGTACTTATTCATCCAAAAGAAGTTTTAATTATATTAGACCACTTCTTGATGAACAAACCTCTATTCATAGTGGAACATTGAATCCATTATTAGTTGAACAATACGAAAAGACCCAGATAATGTATTCCTCACATTAGATTCAATGAGAGGGAGAAATTTATCATGGGTTTATATCATCTCATAAGCTATATTGGTTAATGGGTGACTATTATTAAAAAATATTCTAAGTAAAAAGAGATATATAATATGGAATTAAAGTATATAAGTGAGATATAATTTGAAACATGTACTCTTTTTAAGAAATTAGATGACATGGAAATAAAATTCTTGAATTGATGAACAAATAAAGCGATTTATATTTATGTGAATTAGGATAATATTAATAGGTTAAAAAGTCATTATATAGAATATGTATATAACATAGAAAATAATAAGGATATATTCATTAATGGTTTGAATCCAATACATTAAAAGGTCATAATATCTTAGTCAGTTTCTTTATATGAGGATATAATGTCAGTTTCCATAATGAAATAAATATGGAATTATCATAAATTTTTAATTTTAGTGAAAAGAATGATATGTACAAGGATTGTATGAACCATAGTGAAAAGTGTTTTGAAAATGAAATGAATGTACGGGTAAAACTATGAACATGAAATTACTCTGAAAGAAAACCTCTTGGATTTAGTTAATGGAATGATATATTTCAATAAGTTTGAAGATAATGTCCATAAATATAATGATATAAAAGGAAATAAATTAACCCTTACTGTTCAATTATTATAATAAAATTTCATGAGAAATTATTAAATGAAACTCCAATAATCAAAAGAATATACTATAGAAGATGTCAAGGGTGAAATTCAGAACTTATGGAATTATAATATCATATTTTTTGGTCCAAAATGATGTTGATGTTGTCATATTCATGATAAAATCAAATTTAGCTGATTAATAATATTATTTTATAACTAAACACTATTTTATGTCTTGTATGTGTACTAAGAACAATGAATCACTCCTGAAAACAGTAATGAATGAGTTATAAAAATATATTTCAAGAGGATAGCATATATAAATAAATGTGTATTGGTTTTTCTCTATTAAAATTCATTGAAGTTCTTTAGATGAAGACAAGAGGGTAATAAAAATTATTGTATTTCATTTAATAATTTTTTGGATTGAATATAAAAAAATAACTATGAATTTGTTGTCTAAGAAAGGATTTTAAAATCACATGAGATATAATATATTCCTTCATTTTTTACGGAGTTACATAATTGTGATTTTATTTATCATAAATAACTCAAGTGGATAATTATAATGAAATCATTCATGAATATTTTTTAATAAATGATAAGGATATGCTCTGAATATATAACGTGTTACATATTTGGTATTATATTGATGTATTTTGTCCCGACCCGCTCCCCAAAAGTGTACCCATACTGGGTCAGCAATGTGAGATGAGAGATAATGACCCCCCAGGTCCTGCCTCCTGTAGGACCTGGGTTGGAGACTAGCAGCGAGGGTATAGTAAACACACAAATGAGAGGCCTTACCCTCTAAGATAACCCATACCGAAGACAGAGATAAAATACACATCAACCAACTCCAACTCAACCAGTAAGATGAAATAAATCCCATGTACACATATGAAATGTCACCAAAACCACTACAACTGGAAGGAAAAAACTACATGTATCCAAAAAGGAAGTTAAACAGGAGCAACCATAAGATTTAATAGCTCCTGCAACTACATGAAATTAGAATTCATATTGATCTCCAACCTGCTCCATGTGACCTGAAAAGAGTTTATATATATATAGGGTGAGTATAACTGTATACATAGTAGGATCCTTCCCTATGACTCCATACAAAAGTAAAGAAACCATGGTAATGCACAATGAACAACAAGTGAAACTAAAACATCACCTAAATTCGTATAATAGTTTCCAAACCTCTCCATGGATACTCTCACAAAGTCACAAAAACAAGAATATATCATATAAAAAATAATATCAATGGTACCCCACTACTACATCCCCACTAGTTTTCACCTTTTCCCCAACATTGCACATCCTAAGCCTCTCTCTCTAAAATGGCTTGCCCGCTGACATCTGGGTGAAGCACCACAACATGAACCTCGTGAAACAAAACCACCATGTCCAGATTAGAAATGTAACCAGGTAGTTTCTCGGAGCCACCATAACCCTCATAACATGTATCATACATTAGATATTACACCACAAGCCATTACAACCCATAAACATAGTAAGGAACCACAATCCATCACATCATATACATGTTACACCTATAGTAGTCCATAGGAAACTATATACAGAATATATGTGTGTGAATAACCATAAGCCATTACAGCCCTCTACACACATATATGTGTAAAACATACTGTTGTGTCAACCAACACAAGTAAAAATCAAGAGAAGAGAGAAGGGCCGAAAGGGTAGTCAGCCATTCACCCCCCATAAGAATGTTGGGGAAAACACACCTTAGGGCTCCGAATCCCCAGAGTTTCCATTTCCCTTACTGATAGGGTGGAGTATCCCATAGATACTCAATAATTATAAGATATACTATATCTCACATCCACAGTATGGTGATAAACATGTCTTAAACCCAGCTGTAGCTAATGTATCCAAAACTCGAGCTACTACTTCTAAGACTAGGTATCATATAAACACACAACCATTTAAAGAGCTTTAGTACATTATTTCATTCCCTTTTTATTAGTTTCAATTAACGTTAATTAATTATTTAAACTTTAATTAACCAGTACCATTTCCTCATTAAATTTCATTAGCATCAAACCCAAAGAACACTGCTCTTTCACGAACCTCAGCATTACACCCCATCAAGATCCAAATCCCATGGGTTAACATCATTTATTAAATGATCTATTTATATCATAACTATCACATAATACTAGGGATTATAGATAAACATTATATGAGACTAAAAACAAGTGGGAAAAATCTATGATAAGATGAACAACCCATCGATTCTTCACCGCATATAGCAAGAGAGTGGAACCATTATCCCTTGAGAAGCTAAACACGGAATGCACATGGCATACCCCCTTAAGTCTTTGCCTCTTTCAGAAGTAGAGTAAGCAAGACCAGATGCCTTAACTAGGGGGAAAAGTAAAGTAGATAATTAACCAATAAGAATAAAAATGAATCCAATAGTCACATTCATCTCGTTACATCATTCCTAGTGTCCTCCCCGACACCCAAATGCATAAACTGATGCATCTCACCTCTCGAAGCTTCATCTTCTTCCACAACCAAAAGGCCTCGATACCCCCACATATCACAACATCCATTTAGGCTCACATCACAACACAAGATGTAGAAAAACAAACATATTAATAGTAGGTATCTTGGACCTTTATCAAACAATAGGGTAACTCAGAACCGTACAAGGAGTTATCTTTTATCCATCAACCAGTTCTGTAATTAATCTTATGTTAACTAATTATTATTCTTAGGTTCCAAATTTGGGAAACCTAATTAGTAAGATATCACAAATAATTAATCATGCTTACTTCACCATTTTGATTAACATCAAATTACAACAAGAAGATCCAGATTCGTTTAAATACCTATTTATCATTACCTAAACTGTAATCAATTAATTATAGCTTTATGTTGATTACATATTTCGATCATGAATGATATTTTATACACAACAATAATTGATATAACTCTATCTAGAAAAAATTATCCAATAACACCTGGCAAATATTAATTTGTTTATCTAGTTCAAATATTTATTTGGTTAATTCTATTGTGATCCAGTTGGTTAAACCATGCTAATATTATAGAATCACGTAAATGAATAGAGAAGAAATGAATCCAATACCTCAAATGGTTCTTGAAGTTATATATACAAGAATGGTCCACACAACGGATCACGATCGCCTCCTCTCGTGACAATACCATCCACTCGAGGATGCCACGGTACGACCGCACAAACCAAAACCAAATAAAACTCCATTAGAAGCCAAGATATCACATTCAATAATATGGAATAGATAAATAGGATAATATGAACACCAAAAGTATGATGATAAAAAATACCTTATATCGAAGATTGGTCAATACACCATGTTTGCATCAAAATTGAGCTGAACCAATCAGATAAGGAAACATTGATCCCATGATTCATATGGGATTTAAGGGAAGGTTTGAGCAACTCAAACCAAATAACAAGGTGGATGAATAAGAGAGGAAGATATCTTGTCCATTTTGTAGATTTAACAGAGTGACAGTTTATGATATTATTAATTTCCCATTAAAAGAGGATCACATTTAACCATGTAGTTTGACCAAGTAATAAACATCACGAGCCTTATGAATAATTAATATTAGATTTATGGCCTTTCAATCAGCCATAGAGTCATTTAAATAGGGCTTTAAATGAATTTTATATCAAAAGAAATGTCAAAGGGGTGAAACAAATCGAATCTGGAAAAACTATTCATGAACTCAAAATTTTGCAATGGAAAAACATGTTTCATGAAACTCACCAGTAGAAAACTATTAATGAACCACACCGATAGAACACAATTCATTAACCTCACCATTAGAACACTCTTCATGAACCTCCATGTTAGATCCTTACCGATAGAACACTATTCATGAACCTCACCATTAGAACACTATTCATGAACATCACCATTAGAGCGTCTCTGATAGAACAATGTTCAAGAACTCACTAATAGAACACAGTTCACAAACCACACAATTAGAACATTGTTCATGAAGTGCATCATTAGAACACTATTCTTGATCCTCACCATTAGACCCTCTATGATATAACACAGTTCATGAACCTTACCTATCGAACAGTATTAATGAACCTCACCATTATAACCTCATCGATAGAACACTATTCATGAACCTCACCACTAGAACATTGTTCATGAAGCTCACCATTAGAATAAAATTCATGATCCTCATCATTAGAACATCATCTGTAGTACACTGTTCATAAACTTCACCATTAGAACCTCACCGATAGAAAAACATTCATCAAACTCACTGTTAGAACATTATACACCTACCATTCTAGAAACACTATTCATAGAACTCAAAATTTGGGAATGAAAAGAGTGGTTACCATTAGAGGATACTGATAGAATTGTTCCCCGATGGGACTATTCATAGAATTAGAAATTTATCAAAGGAGAGGATCTGTTAGAGGTTGTCGATAGAAATGTTCAGCTATTGAATTGTTCAAAAAACTCAAAATTTGGAAAAGGAAATAGTGGTTACCATTAGAGGTTACTGATAGAACTTTTTCCAAATAGAACTATACCTCGAACTAAAAATATGGAAATATTAAGAGATATTATTGTTATAGGTTACCGATTGAACTGTTCACCAAAGGAACTGTTCACAGAACACAAAATTTGGCACATGAAAGACAGGTTTCTGATGGACCTCACTGTTGGCACTATTCAGAGAAGGTAACCAATGCACTATTCAAAACTATCTACCATTGGGAATGTTCATCGAGGGTCACCAATACTAGTATTCAATAAAGGGGAAAATTGGTAAAGTATTGGTGGTAAGTCACCATGACCTCCCAGAACACCTCAAACACCATATTTTATCAATAGAATGGGCTAGAGAGGTCTGAGCAATTACATATTTTTTGAGAAAGCCCCTTGTTTTCGAGATGACTGTGAAGTCGAATTCTCTGTTGAATATAACCCAGATGAAAACCCCATATCTAATCCTACCTCCATAATGAATCTAGTAAAAGATTTATAACAAATGAATTGATTTCAAGAGTTGTGTGAAAAGAGAATCAGTTACTATATTGTTTCACATTGGTGGACACCTAGATGATTTTTTATATAGAATGATTATTTTATGTGGTATTTCATTAGTTATATGGAAATTAATTTTATTACAATAAATAATATGTATCTTTTCCCCCTATTTGTGGATATATTTGATCAATTTGAAAAGTTCAATAAATCTCAAATGTTTATATTTATTTTTTTATAATGAAGTAAAATTATATAAAGTTGATATTAAAATATGATGTTTCTAAAAGGTATGTGAATATCAATTTCGGTGTATTAGATTTTGGGTCAAAAATGCACCCTTAGTGTTCATGAATATAAATTAAAGATTATACTTTTATTATCATGATATATTTATTATTTTTTAATTGATGACGTGATGATATATTCTATGTTCTGTGATCTTCATGAATACCATTTAGGTTTTTACCTAGGGATGCAAAATGATAAGTTTCTACATAGGAAATTCAATAATATTGAATGTTGGCTCAAATAAGATTATTTTCATAGTCATATTATTTCTTAATATGGGTTATCATCTAACCCTATAATGATAAGGGTTGTTAATGAGTTCCCAATAAAAAATATATAACCAAAATATGCAGTTTCCTTGGTTTTTATAATTACTATTAATGACATGTTGATTTTTCTTACATATTATCGAATACATTATCCAAGTTCAAAATTAAATAGTTTACTTTTTATAGTCATTTGAATGTTGTAAATTATATAAGGAATTAAATAAATGATAGATAAATGAGATGAATTTTACCTTCCTATTTCGAAATCATGGATTTTTTATATATAAAACTGTATTAATGAAAGGACAAAGTAATCTATGTATGTAAATGGTAGAGGTGATTCTTATACAACGAGGTAAATAATGACCCATTAAAAAACATTCCAACTCAAGATCATGAGTTTTAAATTATTAAAATTTCATTGAAAATATAGATCCAATATATATATTTAGAAATATATGATAGATATATCGATAAAAATGTATTGAAGAATATATTCTCTCTAATAGAGATTAACAAGATATAAATGAGATATATAGAACTACATAAGTATTTTGAATGTGAAATATAGTACAACCTCAAAAATTGTAAAAATTGGATAGTAATTGAGGATTAACGATCATATATTTCAATAAATTATGAAGATATATAAGGATATACTAATAATGTATTTAGTAAACATTGATATGGAAATTAAAAGGGATTGGGATGAATCGTTTAGTTTACAAACAATTAAACAACAATTTTAAATAGATAACATTAATAGGACACAATAAAAATTATGGGTTGATGTATGAATTTGAAATCCATGAAAAATGAGAGATTTATAGGACTATCTATCATGATGGTGTGTTAAATTTATGAACGATACTATTGATACCATCAATATTAGTGATAAAGTGGAAATTACAAGACGAATGGAATATCTGAGAATTATATATAAACTGTTATAGTAGCAAGATGTTTTGGGATATAAAATAGACCATATAGTGGAAAAAATAATGTGTGAAATCGTAGATTGTGTTTCATGATTCTGTAAATGACAAAAAGATGGTCGTTGGGAAAACTTCCAATGAGTATCATGCAACCAATACCTATACAAATATAGATGTTAGACAACCTCATGATGGAATTTGATACCAAGAATCCTATAAAATATAAGAAGAATAATATTATATTGGTATGTGTGGATAATTTCATGAAGTCTTCAAATTTTCTAGAAATACGATAGGATACAAAAATAATCAACTTACAAAAAATTTTCTTACTAAATTGAATGGACCACGAAATTCACCATTTTAAATTGTATATGATCATTAATATCCGTTCACAGAACATTTAAGATAACGATCAACAGTTATTTAGACACAAAGATAAATTTATGAGACCTTGATCATCCTCAAACTAATGATTTTTCATAGAGTGCCCTCAAAACATAAAATTTTATGATTAGGTTATTCTACCGTGAAATTAAAGATATATTGGATTGATACTTTCCTATATTAGAATTAATATGAAACATTAGATTCTAATACTATATTTTAATTGAATAATATATATCCTTTTAAGAAAATGTATTACATACTCCAACATATTTTGATAATTCTGGGGAAAAGATTCTAGTTGGTCCAATTATCATTATATAAAAAACATAAATGCTATGATCTATTTTGAATCAAATAAAGATATCACATAGTGTATATAAAATTCATGTAATAAATTAGGGGAAGGACTTATAATTTCATATTAGAGATAATATATTATAGAATGTATCACCATGAAATAGAGTTATAAGTTTTTATAATAAATTTAATCGATGTTTAATGTGTATTGGGAATTTTGAGACTTTGGAGAGAATTGGAATTCTGGATTTTATTTTGGAATTTCAAATTGTCCTCTCTATTGATCATAGTGCCTTCCATGATTTGATTTTAATATTGTACATTACTGAACCTATTATCATACACACCAATAATGAAATTGAGTTTTAACATAAAATATCATATAACCAAGAGCATAACTCGATTCTTGATTATATAGGAGAAGTATGATGGAATTAAAAAACCTATCAAGTGATGTTTATATAGGGGAATCATAGGTAAGAAGAAACAACATGGGGTCTTATGGAATTAATAAAATAGAATTATCCTTATTTTTTCATATATTTATGTAATACCCAAATTTTGATGATGATAAAATATATTGTAAACTAATACAAGACATAATATTTTAATATAATAAGAATCATTTTCTTCATAAAAATCATTAAATATTTAATATTATTTAATTTCAGGACTATAATAAAATAAATTATGATACTATAAAAAACTAAGTTATTTTTTATATAATAAAAACTAAAACCAGTACAATAAAATCAATTGGTAGTAATATAGTAAATATTTAAAAATATAAATAGATGAATGAGTAATAATATTATTATAGACATTTTTTTTATGAAAAATGGTAACAGTTTTAAAATTTTATTCAAGAAATTTTTTATATTAAATGCACGATTATTTACATAATAATTAAATTTCACATTTATATTGTATTGTTCCCATTGAATGACTTTTAATTTTTTAATATGGTAAGACCTAAATAAGTATTGTAGAGATAATTATATATGGAGGATTGTTATGGATTCATTATATGGTATCGATATTTTTACATGATTATAAATTTACATTCATAAGTTGATGAAGTTACTTCTATATTGATTGTAATATTTAATAATCCATTTTATATCATATTTTTTTTTCTATTTCTAATGCTTAAATTATGTGAAAATTTAATAGATATATGGTGTTATTTCTTCAACATGAAGAATCCAACATATGATGTGTGTTAATTAAGAATCATAAATTTATTGAGAAGGCCATAGAAAAAGCTTTTTTTAATTTTTAGTTTATGAGAATTACATTAAATACATTTATGATAAGGAAGGGATAATATTTCATCAGAATATCTGGTGCATGATTTCCTAGTGCATTCCAATTAAAATTTTTATTATGTTACAGAATAATAATTATCCAACAATTGGTCACTATATAACAAGATCAACCAAAAAAGTGTATGTAAGGTCAACCATTTGGAACCAATTTTAAATGGACATACCATACTAGATTTTGGGTGATGTAGAGGCATATAATATATCAGAAGAGAACTGTTCATGAAATTAACATACACAAGATACAATATGAAAAATATCCTCTCACATTTAGGGAATCATGATAGGAATGAGGGTGGAATATAACACCCATAATGCATGTTTTTTATATTTTTTATTCATTGATTGTTTTTATATAGAGGGAAAAATTAATAAGAATTATGTGGGAGTCATTGATATGTTGATGTTGTTACTTTTTTACAAAAATAATTGGAAATTCATAAACATTTCATGTGTACATATAAAAGACATTTGAAAAATCACATATGTAAAGTTTTATGTCCATATGGAATGGTTTTATATAGATAATGTGATAACCATATGTATGAAGAACTAGTTTATTATAAAACTTATTTTTTAAAAACATCCTAAAAATGAGGATCTGCTATAAGAATTTGACTTAATGAAATAAGTCTTGAGATACCATCATTATAATTTAATACAAAATGTATAATGAGTAATAAAATATATTAATCTTCTGTATGAAAATTCTAGATCAACCAGGAGTTTTTGTGGGTTCTATAGAATAATGGAATGTTATCATGTAAAGAAAAAGTAAGGTTTAATATAGATGTTTCATGTGGTGGTGATGATAATATTCTTGGTATACCAAGAAATTAAAATTACTGAGAAGCTTAAGAACATGTCCTATATACATGGATGTGAGTTTCTTGTGTACATTCATATATAATGTGAGTAGATCCTGAAAAAAAAAATTTCTTATCAGTATATGAAATAAATCATGGATTCATGAGATGAATATTTAAATACGTAATTGAATTTTCACATTCATGTGATTTAATATAAGTGTATAAGGAAAAAAATAATGTCTAGAACAATATTAGTTTTTACAGCCAATATAAAAGATGCATAAAAAACAAATTACTGTCATATATTAATATAATAAGGAAATAATTCCATATAACTATTATGGGGGAAAATAATTTAGCAATGTGACATTACACTATGATTCATGATATGGAATATTATATTTAGTCAAAATGTAATATTTAGAAAATATGTGGTTATTTTCAAATCATGTAAAGAAGGAGAAATATACCCAATACCATTGGGTAATAAAATTTATAAAACAATTATTCAAATTTTATGTGTTAAGAATGAAATTTACAACTGTATATTCAGTATTTAATATGAATACTTGAATGATTAGAATTTATTGTGGATTTTTCCTAATAAATTATAGAATCAATGATAGATTAATTTCATGATATTTTATTTTTATAAATCAATATTTTTATGATGAAGAAGTTATGTGAATCCCTTAATGATTAAACTATTTTGAAAAATCTAGAAAACTGATGAAGTGAGATATTGATAAACAATTGTGTTAATGGGAAATTAGTAGTCGATTCAAATCAATAAATCCATAATAATGTTTTATTAGTGTAATTTATGATTGAAAACATTTTAAATCACCCTAGATTTAGAAATAATCAAAATACAAAAGGTATTTTTCCAAGAGGTTTTTGATGATTTTGATATTGTATGTGTCCAATACAAATCCTATAGGCTCATATAGAAATATCTCTCTAGATAAGAAGGTGGAAATTCTACATTATGACCAATAATGAAAGAGAATAATCTAATAGAAGATGAGTATAACTAGTTACTGAATTGGATTATGGTTTTTGTGTATAACCAATCAAATAATATGAGACATGTTTGGAATAATAACCAACCTATTTAAAATATTATATTTCTGGGGTGCACAACAAGATAAATTAGATGACCGACTACTCTGGTGTATAACTAGTCTCTAGATAACCCACTGTAATTGACAATAAGATTATGGTGGAAAATCCATATTAGGGAATCTAGAAAACATTAAAATGAGTATTTATGAGTACTAATACTTGTAAATTAAATTGGACAATTGACATCCCATTACTACGACACACGTAGATAGTCTATGAAATACTATTTCCCTGATTGAGAATAGTAAATTTTTTGTAATGTTAGATTAACATAATTCGAATGATAAAAAACTTATTCCAACCTCTCTTGGTGGTCAACTACCTATGAGATCCTCCATTGGAACCATATAAAACGTTAAATATAAATATAAAATGTTGTTATTTGATTTTATTTAATATTACTGATTATGAGAATATTTCTTGAAGTCATTGAGGGACCATAGATATAGGAAAATGAAGATTATCCTAATGATTGAAATAATGATATTTTTTATAGGGATCAAAAAAATAGGATGAAGAAGAGAAAAAAATTGATGAATAATGTAAATTTATATGGAAAATCCCCAATAACTAACGGTTATAAAATCCCTATAAGTAGTACTAGTTCTTTGGATTATGAATCCTCATATAAATATTGTTATGATATTATTATATTATTTCACATTGTGATATTAATTCTAAAAATGAAGATCATGTCAATAATATTACCAAAGATGTTGCAGATTTCACCCGTAAAACTATTTAGGGAATTCATTATAAGAAATCAATACTATAGGAATATGATAATAAAAAGGAATATTTTTTAACTACATTTTTTTCATATATAACATCCTAAAAATCATGAGGTATAAATGAATGAAATATTTACACATTTTCAATTAAATCAATGTTGGATCTACTAAATGAATTAAAAGATGATTTTGTGTAAAATAATTCTTCAATTCAGTAGACAGGGTATTATTACATTTATTAAAAAGTTTATGTTTATTTTAATTAGTGTCAAGAAATCCCAACATAAAACTAAGGAACATATAGAGAATGTGCATGATAATAAAATTGTAAATTTAAATAAAATTATTGAGGATAATGTTAAAAATATGATTGAGAAATGGGAAGTTAATTTGGTATTATTTCAGGAAGAGTTGAAAATTATACACTTCATTTTTCTAAATATGTAAATAAAGATGAATGATCATAAAGAATAAAATTTTGAAACATTTATATCATTATAGAAAAAGGATGATGTCAGAAAATAAATTTATGTGTGTTTTCCTAGTAATAGGACACAAAATATTTTCTTAAGATCTTTGAAATCATATTGGTAATCAATTATATCATTTCTATATAATAATGCATCAAATAAATTAGAAAATAGTTACTGTATAAATTTAGTTACACCTGCTAGTATATATTTGACATCAAATTCTAGGTAGATTATAATAGTATAAATTACTGAAAAATCGAACATATCATCAAGGATTTACATGATAACATGTATGTAGAGTTTTCCCTTATAATTTCTCCAAAGGGTAATGTGTCAACACTAAAATATAATGGAACAATACAAATGATATTTTTTAGATTACAAAAGAAAATAAGAGAAGCAAGATTATATAATATTTTTGGAATTACTAGATTTTGGGAAAAAATCCATTAAATATTGGCATAACTTGTTGATTCATTAAAATAAAATTCCAGAGTAATGGGGGTTCCAAATTGATTCATGGAGAAAAAATTACAAGAAAAAATAAAATATTATATTGCACATAGTTTTCTGAAAAAAAATAAATAAAGAGGAAGGTAATTATATTATTCCTAAAAAATGTATAAAAATCAAGGTAAGAAATGGAAACAAGATGTTTACAAAAAATTTGTGAAAAATTTGGAAGATATGAGGAAATTAAAAAATAAAATTATTAATATATATTTATGGACAATTTTATTAGTTTAGGAAAATGTTGAATGCACCTAAATCATCATGTGCTGATATGACTATATTAAAAAATGTGGTTTTGCACCAAAGAAAGGGTACAATAAGATGGAATGAATGGCCTAGTTTTAGAGGAATCTCTCTATCCTAGTTTCACCTCTAAATATAATGAGGGCCCTAATTTTTACCATATTCTTATCTATTATTAGTGATAGAATATATCGGAAGAGAACTGTTCATGAAATTAACATACACAAGATACAATATGAAAAATATCCTCTCACATTTAGGGAATCATGATAGGAAAGAGGGTGGAATCTAACACCAATAATGCATGTTTTTTATATTTTTTTATTCATTGATTGTTTTTATATAGAGGAAAAAATTAATAAGAATTATGTGGGAGTCATTGATATGTTGATGTTGTTACTTTTTTACAAAAATAATTGGAAATTCATAAACATTTCATATGTACATCTAAAAGACATTTGAAAAATCACATATGTAAAGTTTTATGTCCATATGGAATGGTTTTATATAGATAATGTGATAACCATATGTATGAAGAACTAGTTTATTATAAAACATATTTTTAAAAAACATCCTAAAAATGTGGATCTACTATAAGAATTTGACTTAATGAAATAAGTCTAGAGATACCATAAATATAATTTAATAAAAAATGTATAATGAGTAATAAAATATATTAATCTTCTGTATGAAAATTCTAGATCAACCATGAGTTTTTGTGGGTTCTGTAGAATAATGGAATGTTATCATGTAAAGAAAAAGTAAGGTTTAATATAGATGTTTCATGTGGTGGTGATGATAATATTCTTGGTATACCAAGAAATTAAAATTACTGAGAAGCTTAAGAACATGTCCTATATACATGGATGTGAGTTTCTTGTGTACATTCATATATAATGTGAGTAGATCCTGAAAAAAAATTTCTTATCAGTATATGAAATAAATCATGGATTCATGAGATGAATATTTAAATACGTAATTGAATTTTCACATTCATGTGATTTAATAAAAGTGTATAAGGAAAAAAATATTGTCTAGAACAATATTAGTTTTTCCAGCCAATATAAAAGATGCATAAAAAACAAATTACTGTCATATATTAATTTAATAAGGAAATAATTACATATAACTATTATGGGGGAAAATAATTTAGCAATGTGACATTACACTATGATTCATGATATGGAATATTATATTTAGTCAAAATGTAATATTTTGAAAATATGTGGTTATTTTCAAATCATGTAAAGAAGGAGAAATATACCCAATACCATTGGGTAATAAAATTTATAAAACAATTATTCAAATTTTATGTGTTAAGAATAAAATTTACAACTGTATATTTAGTATTTAATATGAATACTTGAATGATTAGAATTTATTGTGGATTTTTCCTAATAAATTATATTATTAATGATAGATTAATTGCATGATTTTTTATTTTTATAAATCAATATGATTATGATGAAGAAGTTATGTGAATCCCTTAATGATTATACTATTTTCAAAACTCTAGAAAACTGATGAAGTGAGATATTGATAAACAATTGTGTTAATGGGAAATTAGTAGTCGATTCAAATCAATAACTCCATAATAATGTTTTATTAGTGTAATTTATGATTGAAAATATTGTAAATCACCCTAGATTTAGAAATAATCAAAATACCAAAGGTATTTTTCAAAGAGGTTTTTGATGATTCTGATATTGTATGTGTCCAATACAAATCCTATAGGCTCATATAGAAATATCTCTCTAGATAATAAGGTGGAAATTCTACATTATGACAAATAATGAAAGAGAATAATCTAATAGAAGATGAGTATAACTAGTTACTGAATTGGATTATGGTTTTTGTGTATAACCAATCAAATAATATGAGACATGTTTGGAATAATAACCAACCTATTTAAAATATTATATTTCTGGGGTGCACAACAAGATAAATTGGATGACCGACTACTCTGGTGTATAACTAGTCTCTAGATAACCCACTGTAATTGAAATTAAGATTATGGTGGAAAATCCATATTAGGGAATCTAGGAAACATTAAAATGCGTATGTATGAGTACTAATACTTGTAAATTAAATTGGATAATTGAAATCCCATTACTACGACACACGTAGATAGTCTATGAAATACTATTTCCCTGATTGAGAATAGTAAATTTTTTGTAATGTTAGATTAACAGAATTCGAATGATAAAAAACATATTCCAACCTCTCTTGGTGGTCAACTACCTATGAGATCCTCCATTGGAACCATATAAAACGTTAAATATAAATATAAAATGTTGTTATTTGATTTTATTTAATAGTACTGATTATGAGAATATTTCTTGAGGTCATTGAGGGACCATAGATAGAGGAAAATGAAGATTATACTAATGACTAAAATCAAGATATTTTTATAGGGATCAAAAAAATAGGATGAAGAAGAGAAAAAAATTGATGAATAATGTAAATTTATATGGAAAATCCCCAATAACTAACGGTTATAAAAGCCCTATAAGTAGTACTAGTTCTTTGGATTATGAATCCTCATATAAATATTGTTATGATATTATTATATTATTTCACATTGTGATATTAATTCTTAAAATGAAGATCATGTCAATAATATTATCAATGATGTTGCAGATTTCACCTGTAAAACTATTTAGGGAATTCATTATAAGAAATCAATACTCTAGGAATATGATAATAAAAAAGAATATTTTTTAACTAAATTTTTTTCATATATAACATCCTAAAAATCATGAGGTATAAATGAATGAAATATTTACACATTTTCAATTAAATCAATGTTGGATCTACTAAATGAATTAAAAGATGATTTTGTGTAAAATAATTCTTCAATTCAGTAGATAGGGCATTATTACATTTATTAAAAAGTTTATGTTTATTTTAATTAGTGTCAAGAAATCCCAACATAAAACTAAGGAACATATAGAGAATGTGCATGATAATAAAATTGTAAATTCAAATAAAATTCTTGAGGATAATGTTAAAAATATGATTGAGAAATGGGAAGTTAATTTGGGATTATTTCAGGAAGAGATGAAAATTATACACTTCATTTTTCTAAATATGAGAATAAAGATGAATGATCATAAAGAATAAAATTTTGAAACATTTATATCTTCATAGAAAAAGGATGATGTCAGAAAATAAATTTATGTGTGTTTTCCTTGTAAAAGGACACAAAATATTTTCTTAAGATCTTTGACATCATATTGGGAATCAATTATATCATTTCTATATAATAATGCATCAAATTAATTAAAAAATAGTTACTGTATAAATTTAGTTACACCTGCTAGTATATATTTGACATCAAATTCTAGGTAGAATATAATAGTATAAATTAATGAAAAATCGAACATATCATCAAGGATTTACTTGATAACATGTATGTAGAGTTTTCCCTTATTAGTTCTCTAAAGGGTAATGTGTCAACACAAAAATAGAATGGAACAATACAAATGATATTTTTTAGATTACAAAAGAAAATAAGAGAAGCAAGATTATATAATATTTTTGGAATTACTAGATTTTGGGAAAAAATCCATTAAATATTGGCATAACTTGTTGATTCATTAAAATAAAAGGCCAGAGTAATGGGGGTTCCAAATTGATTCATGGAGAAAAAATTACAAGAAAAAATAAAATATTATATTGCACATAGTTTTCCGGAAAAAAAAATAATAAAGAGGAAGGTAATTATATTATTCCAAAAAAATGTATAAAAATCAAGGTAAGAAATGGAAACAAGATGTTTACAAAAAATTTGTGAAAAATTGGGAAGATATGAGGACATTAAAAAATAAAATTATTAATATATATTTATGGACAATTTTATTAGTTTAGGAAAATGTTGAATGCACCTAAATCATCATGTTCTGATATGACTATATTAAAAAATGTGGTTTTTCACCAAAGAAAGGGTACAATAATATGGAATGAATGGCCTAGTTTTAGAGGAATCTCTCTATCCCAGTTTCACCTCTAAATATAACGAGGACCCTAATTTTTACCATATTCTTATCTATTATTAGTGATAGAATATAATTAATTGAAATTTAGTAGATGAATATTTATTATTAATAAAGTAAAGGATATTGACATATCAAAGTAACACAATTTCCTCGAAGAGGAGGAAATGTTTATTCCCCATGAGGTTGATCTTATATGAGTAGTTTCTAATATATTTTTGACATCAAGTGAATGTGTAATTTCTATAATTCTTTATAAAATCTCGATAATTTTTTTTTCAAATCCAATTAACAAGCCTTGTTATGATTTCATTATAATTATATTGTGTTTGGTTGAAGAAATGAAGAGAAACAGGGGGGTCTATTAGCTGAACTTCAATTATCTAGATATATTTGGTTATGTAGGTGAAGGATTATGATTTTAGTTCATATAACTATTATGAGAAAAACATACTTTGAGATTCTAAAAATGGTATCACATTATTTATAATAGATATATAATATATGAAAAAATATGTACATTTCTATTTCTATCTATAACAAGGAATAAAATGTATACATTGATAAAACAAACTAATTGATCATTTCATAAAGGACAGTTTGGTTTTATCCATTTATCCTGATTTGAAAATAGTGGAAAATATTATGAGTGATTTGATAGATGTGGATAATTATACATGATTCCTTTGAATTTGATTATTAATAATTGGGAATAAAAAATAAACTCACATATTGACAAAATATTTCAGTAGTATTGATAAAAAACACAATGTGGTGTATTTAGTTTTACATTGAATTAATTAAATTTTTATCAATAAGGTATCGTGTTAATATATTATGAATCACTAATGAAACATGTAGGATTGTTATGTAATCATGAGTTAGCATTGGATATCCATCATGCTAATTTATTTAACTCAATAATTTGATTATAGTTCTTCCACATTGAATAAAAAATGTAAAATTACATTATAGATATTTTTATATCGATTGTTGATAATCTCTAAATAGATGAAAATTTTTCTATTTGTATTTTTATACGATACTATAATTATAAAATTAGTAAACCATCTTATGAATTTATTAATAAAAAATCATCATGATTGTACTAATATATTGAAGTTTTATGATAATGACATGGAAACATATAATATTTATATACGAAGAATATTATATGGAACATAATTGTATGGAATTGAGGATAAAAATTTATAATATTTGATAAGGGTTAGAGTGTATGGATATCCATTACATATCATTTAGTAATTTTTCCATGGTCATGCCAATAAACCGGTTAACCAAAACTAACTGGGTTCCAAATCAACTAAATATATGGGGGCAATTTAAACCATATGGGAGTTAGTTCTATAAATCCATCCCAATGATAAATATTTCGGATACAAATGATGATCCTATGCATAGGAACACACAGGAGCAGACATGGATTATGCACAAGAGGAACGAAGAATGTTATACTCTTACCTATGGGAAGGAATGGGTGTATGGAGTGTGTTGTTCAACACCCTTATGTTATGTTCTGCAATATTTAGGATACATGTCGTTTTATTAGGTAAATAGAATAAGATAAAAAGTCTAATTTATGATATCGTGTAAAACATGTTATAAAAATTTCATCCAAATTCCATGTGTGTAGCTGAATTATTTTGTTTGCATCACAATTGGCATATTATACTAGTCAACTCAATGGTTTTCAATGTTTTATATTGTGACAAACCATATACATAAAAAGTAGCCACTTTTATTTTGTTGACCTTCGTTATGATAAAATATATATCTACATTGAGAATTTAACTTTCCACAATAATGGTATAGCTATCACATGTACAAACTAGGACATACCTTGTGATGATGAAACACAATAGAAATACCTCATTTATAAATGGGCATGGATTGATTGGATGTTATTATAGTTAACATTGAACAAAATAATTTTATCTTTTTATCAAATCAATCATCCTTCATAATTTTTTCATTTGAATAAGATAATAATATTTCATATAAAAAATAATACACAATATTTAAAAAATATCAAGTATTGATGTGAGAATCATTATTGCAATAGTTACAAATTTATGATTGCAGATACGATGATAAATGTATAGAGATAGTGTTTGGATCTCGGTTGGGTTTTTATCAACATTGATGGTAAATACAAACCTCATTATTATTTCCCATACATTAACATGATGATGAATTTATTCCATGTTCCATTGTTAGGGAAAATAAAGGTGTATCATGAGTTTACACCATGATCCACGATATAGAATAATTTTAGTATTCATGAAATTATATACAATGAAACTATGGTTAATTTTAAATCACAAGGAGAATGAGATGAATAATTTTGTCTTTTGGGTATTAAAATTATGGTAATAGTAAGTGAAATTTTATAATTTTGGAAAGACATTTCAAAAATTATATTCATATTAGATGTAAATAAAATGTCTAGATTGATAAGAATTTATAAGAGTGTTTCCAAACAAAATTACATATATATATATAAATAGATTATACACCCCATATTCTTTGGGTATATATTCATGCATGTATGATGAAGATGTTATGAGAATAACTATATTTATTGAATATTTTAAAACTCTCTATATCATAATGAGTTTGAGTTGGATAAACCTCTTTATAATGTGAAGAGAAGAGGCTGAGAAGAATATAGTGGTCCCTATAGGAAATACACCAGAGTTTTTTTGAGGATAAGGGGATTCTAAATTGTACAATATATTAAAGCAGTTTCAAGAAAAATATAATTATTCAATGATTTTTCTAATAATCGATAAATTTTACAAGAAAAATCCAGCAGTATGAGGTTCATGGAAGAAGTTTTATCAACAGAATAAGTGTTAATTTCTATAATAGGATCATCAAAGAAGTACAAGGACATTATAAATAGAGACAATAACCAGAAGATGAATAGAATCATGGATATGGTGTATAACTAGTCAAAAAGTGGAGAAGGATAGGATGTATAACCAAAAAATGAAGAAGTGTTGGTGGATGGTGTTTGTGGTTTGGAACATAGATAAAATAGATGTTTAACAAATGGGAAGAAAAACTATTCTTTTCCAAATCCACTATAATTCATAATACAAATATAATATAGAATCCATGTTGGGATATCTAAAAAATTTGACAAGGATTAAGTCATTTTATTTAACCTTATAAATACAATATAATGATTTCTATATCTTTATTACTACACATGTGGTGATGATTTGGGAATATATTGATTCAATTAATAACCTTAATAGGTTTTAGTGGTTGATTTAAATTAATTTATAAAAGTAACCAATAATTCACCCCTCTTATTAGTGGTCATCCATTCTATGTCTTAATATGAACATAGTATTTTATATATATACATTATATAATTTTATAGGAATATTGAATATATATCAAAAAAATGCATAGAAATATAAATTTTTAGGGTTTTTTTGGATACTAGATATATAATTATATTTTTTGATGAATGATCATCAACATCACCAAAATTTTCTTCTAAAATTGTATTTTTTATAGACATACGCTACATAAAACGTTTTTTCACAAATTAGAAAAAAGAAACATAGTAAAGGGTGATCTCATATGCTTAGAATGGGAAAATATAAGATATATAAATTACTAACCATAATCTAGTATAACATGCACATAGTGGTGTGATAATATTATTATAACTTATGATAATCATACCAAATCTGTCAAAGATCGTTATTCATGAATCATGATATATTTTTCCATGATAAAAACATAACTCATAAGCTTTTGTAATTATCAAAAATAAATCATGAGTGATGAATCCATATAATAAGATGAAGGCATATGAATATGGAACATAAATGATCATATAAATTTATTTTTTATTGAAGTTCCATTTCCTAGATTATCATAGTGAATTGGGTTCACACCCCGTTCAATCCTTCCCTAAGTTCAGGCCTACTCCAAATAATATTTTATTACAAAAACCCATTACTAAACTAGGTTAATTTTACATTACTATCTATATTATCTCATGAAATGTCCTTATTTACCAAATTCATTAATGCTATATATAATTTTTTTGTCACTCAACCTATAATGAAAATCATCCATTTTTGTGAAATAAGACCATAAAACATTAATCAAATAATCATATAATAGTATTTGTATAGGATAATATTTTTAAAAATATTTATTAATTATTTCATAGAATAACCCCTTGAAAAGAAACATATTTCATACAAATTTTATCATATCATAATTAATCTATTGAAAAGAAATAAATTTCAAAGAATCAACATTAAATCATTACTATCTAAATCCATTTACAGGAAGATAGTGGATGGACTAAGCCAATATCAGCTTCCTCAAGTATAAAAACCCATAAAATATTTTGATACATAAGTAAAAAACATTTAATAGAACATTAAAACCAATAATTGAAATCATGAGAAAAATATCTTTCTCTTTATTACTATCTTGACTAAAAAACCTCATAATATATAGAAAATTATTTTCATTTCAAATAATACTGGAAATATAAAATTAAATTTTAAATTAAATAAATATTCATTAATGTGGGGTTGAAACCATATATGTTATTAGAGAAAATTATTTTCACATTTTGGTAAATATTCAATAGTGACTTGTTTAAAAAACATTTAATTATTAATATTATTTATAAAATATAGTATGTAAAATAGTATTAATTTAATAGATAATTTGAAAATATTTAATGTATATGTAATAATACCATCAAATAAATTTTTAAGAGAATGAACCTAGAAGAAAACGTTTAACAACTAAAATGGAAAATAAGGTCTATGTTTCATTAAATCATTTTCACAATCAATTTATGAACCGAAAAGATTAGAATGGTAAAAATATATCAGAATTCAAAGAATAATTGTATAATAATAAAATATATTTGTGTTTAAGGACAATATCTATATAAATTTGTTTAATACATATTTATCATAGTCAATTTCAAGACGAAATGTGATTGTTTAATAAAATCATACCTTCAGACCCATATTTAATTATATTCCCTCATATATCATTCATAATAATTATAGAATCATTAACCATTTATTATTAATCCATATTTATAGATAACATACTATGTATCATTTTTTATAATTTATAATAATTATTTTATTAATATTGTCATCATTTTAATTGACATCTATATCAATACTGTTCTATTTTCTATGCTCGTTTTGGTTTCATGGTTTTGATAAATGTAATTAATAAGTAGATTATTCATAATATTTTTTTTACTTAGGAAATATGTATAAAATTTATTCATCATATATAAACAGTTATAATTTTTCAATAAATCAATGATAAAATATGTATCACATCATTTCTTAGAAGTGGTAGTCCCTAATAACATATGAGTAATGTTGTCACATCTCAAGGGAGATAATGGTAAGAAGATATATGAGATGATATAATTAAAGAGGAATATTTTTTTCATAAATATAATATATAAAATGCATAAAATTCATTATTAAAATCCTTGAATGGTGGTGGTGAAAAAGAAAATAAATTTCTTAAAGAGGTGGTTGTCTGCTTGTACATACGAGCAATGCTTTCATTTCAAATTGAATTGAGAAGGATATGAAAAAAGTTTCCGACATCAACATAAAAAAATTATTAGAATATGTATAGTGATAAATTTATTGAATCCACAATTTTATAAAATAAATTATGTATTTATATGTGGAAATATAATTAAAATACATGGTTAGGGGATATACCTCATCTTTTGAGAAATTTATTTAGATTACACCATTATCATTATATGGTTGGAATTTTGATCAAAAAATATCACTTGATCATGATGTTATAGATTATAAATGAATTTTTGAATTTCATATTTGCTATATAAGTATAATTATGTTATAATTAGAGAGGATAATTGGTGTATTTTTATAAGAGAGAGAGAGGTAGATGAAGAACATCTAATATATAAAATAATGAAAATATATCAATATCATAATCTAGATGTGTGGTTCCAAATTATATTTTTATTAAAGTGAGTAAGATATAAGATATAAATTTAGAGATTCAGTAATATTTTCACTTTTTTATGAAATTTTGACTATTTTTTAGTTTAACCCCCCGTTAATCCATTTTAACATTTACAAATGTATTGAACTTTTTATGTTGGTTATTATTCATAATGTCCAAACTAGATATTATCCAAATAAAAAAATTATGAAATGATGATACCAATTCTATATATTATTTTATTAAACTCAATTTTTATATGTGGAATATTGAAACATAAACTATGCCCACAAAATGCGATGAATAATTTTTCATAGAAAAAAAAAGAATTTTTAAACACAAAAATGAACTTCATCCAAAATCATTGATATTGTAAATAAATATTTTATTAATTAAAATATATATAACTCAAGGATCTATATATTACATTATTATATAATTTCAATTTTAATTTTTTTTTAAATCACTAGATTTAGTGAAAAAATGAGTGTATTATTTAAATAATCATTTTTCACTTTTCACATAAAAATAAAAATTTAATAAAAATTAAAAAAACTCAACCTAATATAATATTTAAAGGATAATTTATAAAACAATATTCATTTTCTTAAATAAAATTTCAGTTAATGGTAGAAATTTATTACAATGAATGTGGAAAAAATTTATTAATACTCGTTTTTTGTTGAATACATACTTCAAATCATATAATAAATTTGGAAATTATTAATTTATTTTTTACTCTTAAATAGAATTAATATATTTATTTTTTTAAAATTTTGTTAAAAAAATTCACACCCTTCACTGTAATATATAAATTATTATACAATATTATATCACAATTTATTTTTACTAGGGGTTTGATGTAAAACAAGTTATTGAATACATCATGATTAATTAAAGGAATATTTATACACTATATAAGAGCTTATCAATCTAAACTCCTAAAAATTATGTATTCCCTTGAAATGGAATCACTGTGATATAGAAAAATAATTATATATATTATTTATCACATCCTTGGTTTACCATATAACTTCTTAAAATTTTTGATTCCTCTAATAAACTTTAAATAGGTGAGTATTCATGTTCTATATAACATTATATCAATGATATAATATTTTAGACCAGTATTATTCATATGAAATATAATATCATATATATATATATATATGTGGATCCTTTATTCATTATGTTTTAATTATTATGTGTGTACTTTTTCACAAGACGTACATGGAAGACATCAGGAACTTGAGAGAGGTTCGGTGGAAGCCCCACGTGATAAAAAAATGTCCAATTCCAATAATGAATCTCAAATGGGATTATATATAATGTGATTAGATTTCAAGTCATTCTAAATATCATGAAAATATTCTATCGATAAATTTATAGCAACAACTTATCCCCAATATTAAAAATCAGATCCCACCAAACATTATCAGCATAACTCTTCTATAGACTCTGAGATCACAGGATGTGCTTCTAAATGACTCAAAAATTTCTTCTATTTTGTTAGAAAGTTCAATCTCCAATATATGGCATTATATATATTGATCCTTTCATGGTGTATGTTTTCACTTCATACAATGGAGGGCATCCTAAATTATCCATCTTAATAATGATGTGAATGATATTTTTAATAACATTATTCAAAAAGAATGTTTTCTATACTAACCACCTATAAATTATATAGAATATGATATTGGTAAATATTATAAGGTTTGAATAGTCCTCTCAGTTTTAAAATACATAAATGGATTATATACAGTGATAAAGGTCAATTTTATAGTCGCATATTATTGAATAATTCTATATATCATTGAGGTAAACAACAAAACCAAATAAGTTATAACAGAATGTGGAACTCCATATACCCTTAGAACCACCATAATGTATAAAATGGAAAATGATTACAAAAAAATTATTCAATGATGGAAACTAATTAGGGTGATTTTTATGGTGATTATCTATAACTCAAATATTAGTGATCGCATTAAATTTATCTTCATGTTTGATGGTGGGCTATTTGGTAATGTTATAACAACACCATTCATGTATGAGTAATTTTTGTAACAACCCCTAAGAATTATGTCCATCATCCATAACATTCTGACACACTAGGAATTGTGATACATACTCTTCACTATCCCTTTTTATGTTACCCTGCCAAAAAATCATATTAAATATCTTAAAATGTTTATAATTCAAGGATGAATAGATAATGATGAAATATGAGATAAATCAAAATAATTATATATATCTTGTATTGATGTTACACATAATTAGGTCCAAAACAAAATCATTCTATTAAAATCATAATTGTTCACATCAACATTTTTCACCTTAATCAAAAGTTCCACGTTATCCTTCGACACCATTTTAATCCTCACATGGATGGATGATTGATCAATAATCTATGAAAGATATGATCTATCACATTTCACAATGATTTAAAGAACCATATTATAGAAATCTATATATATTGGATATATTTCAATACTTATTATGATCAAACTATAATGCTCATTCTGAATTTTAGCATCAACCACCTGAATCATCTTCATAAGGTGGTAGTGTATCGATTAGTCATATTATTTGACCAATTATGGACATATTTTTTGTTCAATATTCATATATTCCTATGTTAATTTATAGTTCAATATTTTTTGATAAGTATATATATCAAATATTTCATTATAAGGATAATGTATCCATATTTTCAATGAAATATCACTACATGAAACTACAAATCATTAGTTGAGAAAATTTACACATAAATTTATATTTATTGTAATATATGAACTATCAAAATATAATTATTCTTAAGGAATCATCCCAATAACTACGTTAATTCATACCTAAAATTTAATATCCCTTCTACACCATTAGGTAGTGTAAGCACATGTTCTCTAGAAATCATTATTTTTTGCTAAGTTTAATATTCCCATATTGATCTATACAAATAACATGGATAACTTATATGAAATTATACTTATCGGAATATATAAATAACATAAATCCCTCAAAATGTTTCAGTACAATCCAACCAGACCTCAAAATCAATGAATACAATTTATCATGGATGGTTTGACACATTTCTCAATAACTCACATAATTAAAGGATAAAATATTATAAAATCTATCGAAATTAAAATACATAATAATAAATTAGTTTTTAACTATATTTCAATCATTTAGAATTTTATAATTAATCTTTTATTTACATATGTTCTTCAATATAATCATTAAATAATATTCATGAATATATTTTTTCCTGGAGTACATTAAAATCTCAAATATTGTTCTTACAAAAAAAATTTATCAAGGTAATCTATAAATAATTTTCCCCTTACAACCCTAGATATATAGGTTGAATAAATTAGTCCAAATAGAATCACTATAATTTCATAATGATCATGCCTCTTATAGAACACTGTTATTGGTATATCACACACCATGAACCTGAATTGATGATTTCCAAAATTAAATTCAATCTTGTAAAATAATGATCTTTTCAGAGTTGATCAAATTATACATAAATATATTTTAAATGATTATTTTCTTTGATAGTGATCTTGTTATGATCACTATAATAAAAAAAATATTCATTAACCCACATTTGATCTTAAAAAAATTAATAGGTGCACCCCATAGTGAGGAAGAAGGTCATATGAATCCCTTAATAAATTTATATTATAGATGTATCTTATATTATTGTAAATCATTCAATGCCATTCTATATAGATTTTTGAAATAGTTATAAAACCATATGTAATTTATTATGAAAAATCAACTTCAAAATTTTGTAAATGATTAGGAAAATAAATAGAGAATACATTAATATATTCTTAAAAAATTAAAATATCTACAATATTAAATTTCTACCCAAGCATTTAAAATAAATACCAATCTTAAACTAAAATAACGAAACATATAATTTGAATTGAATGTTTATACTTATTATTACACATATAGTTGAGAATATATTGTTACATAATATCAATCAAGACATAATTTTCTCATAAATTTATATGTCCTCTATATAGAGAGATCTAATCCATTTCCAATATTAAATAAAATTAATCATTAGAAATAATGCAAATATTTATAATAATTACATTACAAAAAACGTTTATCAAAGACAATATGTGGAATTGTGATGGGAACATCATACCGTTGGATGTTTTTACTACTAACATAACAGCTTATCATTATGCTTGTGATATAATAACCATAAAAAATTATTTATATTTAATTCACTGCATAGAGTTATAATAAAATATGTTGTTTTCAATTCTATAGTGGATGGTTTATGTAACATTCAAAAATTTATTCTAGTGACCCACCTCTACAGATTAGATTATAAGAGAATAAAAATTATCAATTTGATTAAGTGGTTTATTACACATAATTACATTAGTAACTCTTGGATTCATGAAATGATTTGAATAATTTCCATACTCCATACTATTATATATTTGGTGTATAGTTGACACATTTCATTGAAATGTTCCACCACTTCATTCATTGACTGCCCTCTTCACCTTACATCCATAATATATTACTTGATGTAATATTTTTCCAAACATTAAAATGTTTACAAACCACATAAGAAAAATCACACTATGTTTATATCCAAACATTTGATATGAAGAAAATTAATTAATTTCTTCCAATGATTTTTTCTTATAATTTCCTATAATGTTCGTATATTCTTTTATATCCCTGAATCTATGAGAACACTAGAAGAATTATATTTCCATTTCAATATTTGGAGAAAAAAAACCATAACTATAAATTTCTCTTATAAAAATGAATTTTTGGAGGATTTGACTAAATTCAGAAAAGAAATAAATATGTTTTAATGTATATAATAAATCATGAAGCATATCATGACATTTTGGTGGAATTTACCTAATAGATATTAATGGATTCTTTATTAGTTTTCTTTTGTTTGTGGAAATCTTGTTCCATTTTTCTTGATGATTTAAGGGAAAATGAATTTTAAAAAACACCTTCTTAAATTCTTCCCATCTCATGGATTCATCTTTGAACAATATCCTTATATTATATATAAGAATACACTATCGATCAAAATCACCTTCCAAATAATAAATAACCTTCTATTCATATAAAAATTAGAGATTAGAGAATATATCTATTATAAATTCGATTCATTTCATTGTAAATCATTGAATTGGGAGAACCATTTATGGAAGGTGGGTGTTGTTATATAAAACTCACAATTATGAGTTATTCCTTTCTGTGTTTATTTGGATGTTAATTTTTATTAGTGTAACCATTCATAATATTAGAGAGTTGGTTGATCATAGCCCCAAGATTTCAATTCTTATTTATTATTTAATTTTTTTTCTCATTAGTATGTCCACTTCATTGGCCATCACTTTTTTTATTCACATGATTCTGTATGGTTCAAACAATTGTCTAAAAAATAAAAATCCATGTGAAAAAATCCTTTTGAGTTATATTGTAATAAAGAAAAATAATTCATAATTTGTATAAATAGTTTTTTGTTCTTTTCAATCTATAACACATTATATTTTATATAGTTAATTCAAGTTGTAATCTTTCAAATTCAATTAAAATAATTTATATATAATTTTTTAATTAACAGATGGATATCCCCTGGGATTTTCTATCCTAAGGTATAGTTTTAGATATATTAATTTTAAACTAATAAAGATCAATTTAAGACCCATATATCCCCTTATATATTTTTTACCCCTTTGTGAATTTTTTCCACAGATTCATCTTCTTTACATAATCCAAATATGGATTTATTTTCTAGGAAACCCACAAAATATCTACTTTACTGGAGATTCATAATGTTATCATTTAATTATAGTTATCTAATTGGTTTTCAAAAATATCACTATTACTAATCTAAAAAAATAATTAAATAGTGATCTAGTACCGACTAAGGTGACCTCATCATTTCATACAGATGTATTACACCATTTATGCTGAATATTCAAAACATCTCATAATATTAAATTCCATGGAACTCTAAAGGATTAGATTTTTGAGAATCTAGATAAATAATAATAATACTTCATGAAATATCATCATCATCTACCAAAAATTTCATCTCATGTAATAAACATGTTAGACATACCCTACTAAATTCATCTGTTTATAACCCATGGGATGAAAACATATGAAAGGGTGAGATCAGATTCGTTGTAAGGGTAAACGTAATAAATATCAATCATTGATTTAATGTTAATATAATATAAGAATTATTTTAATGTGAAGATGATCATAACATAGGATTTTCATACCTAACTAGACAAATATCACTAAACCTAAATCAGTGAATAAGGATTCATATAAAAAAATATATAACCCAAAATATGTGAAGTATTATATAATCAATAATGAGATATTAAAACACATCATAAATCTAACTATTAGTTTTGTGGCATATACATAATCGTAAAAAATATATTTCCATAGTCATGTTCCAATTCTATGACTATAATATTGTATTGGGTTCACACCTCATTCTATTATTTTTGTAGTCATGATTTCACACCAAATATTATTATATTAGATGTAGTCCCTTACTAAATGTAGTTTACTACCCTATCCATTATTCATTATATCATGATATAACCATTTTACCCTACTAAGTGGAGGCATATATAAGTCCTAGCCCAACCATCGCATAATAAAAACCATATATATGGATAAAACAATACATAAAAACTCATCATTTGATCATATCATAAATTGTGGAATGGAAAAAAGTTTCAAAAACATATAATAATTTAATCATTTAATAACTTGTAGAAAATAAATTGTTTTAAAAAATATTTGATCATAACTTAATTGACATGTGAAAAAATTGGATTCATAGAATCATCCTTAATTAATCTTCATTATAAACACCCATTGAAATAAATTATAAAATATCATATGACCATATTCCATGTGAATCATTAGAAACCATAATTTAATTTGATATAAATTTCAAATAACATTAAAAAAACTTTCAAACTTTTCTTTGAAAACATTAGAAAAATATCGTTTACTTTTGATATAAATTTAACTAAATTTTCTCGAATATTGATTTTTTGTGAAAATAACTATGTAATCATGTTAAAAAATAATAAAAGAAAATCATAGTCATGAATTTTATATAATGTTTTCAAACTATATATGTGAAAAGTGAATAATAATTGAATTTTTTTAAAAAAGTCAAAAAATAATTTTTTTGGGATTCTTAACTCATAAAATATTTATTTTAAAAATTATAAATAATGTAAAAGATAGTATTTGGGGAATTGTTAAATAAATACTTGTTTAGGGAGAATCTTCTATAAAATAATTTTGAAATGAATAAGCATGGATGAAAATTATTTCATCCAATAAATAATAAGGTTTAAATTTATTTAAATTCCTGTTTACAATAATTTAAACTATGAAAGAGGAAAAAATAGTTATAATTCATTTATATTTTAGTAATAAACACAAGAGAAGAACATATATGGGGTTTAATGGATTAGATTATCATAATTTCCCTTAAAATAAAATTTCCATATATAATTTAAAAAAATGAGTGTCATGGAACCCTCCATCAAAAGATTCCCCTCAAGAGATAACAATGAAGGAAGAGAGATAATGACCCCCTGATTCCTGACTCCATTAGGTCTTGGGGTGGTTACCATCACCATGGGTATAAAAATCTCACAAAATGAGAGGGATTTGTTTTTTAAAGTAACCAAGATCCAGTGTTAATATTTATCAACATAAAATAAACTCAAATAAATAAATATATATAATAATAAAAATATTCACCCCACATGCATGTTTAAAGTAAAAAACTGCTAAAAATGCAACGATAAGATCCCTTGTGAATACCAAAAGAAAAAGCTAAAGAGAAAAATGGTGTCGGTCCCCATGTCTGAGAGAGTAATTCCCAGTACATACATATAGTCCTCTTGAATCCTGAATATAGTTTTATAATGTTGGTTTATTAGAAAATTATACTCAGCACGAATATCGAAGTCTCTAGTGCAGAAGTGGAGAAGCATACTAATTCCCCTATGAGAAAATAGCAGAATCCAACAACACTTAACAAGGTATAAGAGCCATCACCACCGGAGCAATTCATTAATAGTATATAACGCACGTAAATAATAGTAATTTACTAATCACATCAATGATTAGGCCCCCCACACCACATTCCCATAGACTTTACACTCTCCCATAAAAACAAAAAAAAATGTAGAGTCGCTCTCACCTCTTTTGAACTTACCTGTTCACAACCCACTAGCTCACACAAGGGAAAGATGCCACACCACATCCCACCAAGAGACACCTGGGCCAGATACCACAACACATCCTTCCTGCACACACAGGGGTCACATACCACACGACATATTGTAGACACCTGGGAAGGTACAACTCATATCATCCCAATGACACCTAGAAAACCATCACTCACCCACATATACATGGTCCCCACAAAAAACTACCATCTTGAAGGATCATGGGATAACGCAATCTAGAAGAGAGAGTATGGAAGGGCAGGTGGCCATATATCCATCCCCCACACGGATGTTTTGAAAATACACCATCTTCTGTGACAATGGGGGTGTTCATCACAAATTTCTCCACTAGGGTGGGTGCATATAAAAATCACAAGGAAGTATATATATATAAGTAGTTTTCAAACACTCATCCAAATATATCGGTCCTCAATCAAATAATGAACCACCCTATGATATTACTAACTCTACTATTACCTCTAAAATCATGTATTAACAACAGATATATGGACTTTGGTAGTTGATAAAAGAAATCTATGCACACCAAGACACTACTAAAACATAACGCTAAACAACTAAATTACAACATTATCATTATTTATTATGAAAAAAATTTATTCATCTCATCCCTACCAAGGAAAATACTAACAACATCATACATGAAACTTTTCGCCAGAGGCAAAGTGTCAATAAACACACCAATAAACAAACTGCATATCCAAATATCCTACTTCACATTTTATCTATATTTAATACCAACACCAACCACTACTATAAAAAATATTCAAATTATTTCTTTCATGTCATTCCTCCCAAAAATAAAACCCCCAACAGACTACCAAATAAATTAAAAACATAACACATGAAACGAAATACATAAAAACATAATCCTTTAATTTTACTCGTTTGAATAGAATTTTTATTAAATTTTCAATGGGATAACCATTAGTTTAGATAATTCAGTCGGATAATTCCCACATTCCTCACATATAATACATTGAACCCCTCAAATATTTCTCAACATCTTGCCATATTTTCAACATCTATAACAACTTCTCCACTATTTGATAAATTTTTATAGTTTTATCTTCCATCCCAAAATATATATAAGGAGTAAAATCGTCATTTCTATTTGATCATTACCACATTAAATTTCAAAAAATTATATTATTCACTAATTTGATGCTTTAATAATCTCAACAACGATCAAATTTTTAATCATATATCGTGATATCTTATTTGGGAAAATCCCAATATCTATATCCCTTGTCAGCACCTAATTTGGATTCTCATTGTTACCAAAGGTTATTTAAGATTCAGTGTAAATGTTTTATCTTATTGTTTCAACCATTGAGACTAAAAAAAATGTATATCCTGAACAAAAATAATCATAATTGGATACATCATAATCATGAAAAACCATAAATTTGATGTCTAAATACTGATATATACTTTAAAATTTACGGAAACAATGTCTTAACCTTGGTCATTCATGATACCTAATGAAATTTTTCATGATTGTTTATTATTAGGTTTTTAGTTTCCAAATCACATCCCTCAGTACTGAAAAACAAGGAGTGAATGAAGGACCATTTTCATCCACCATGAGGTGATTTCGTCCAGTTCAATATGAAATTATTGAGATTTATTACTCCTAGGAACCTATATTCCATATCCACAACTGCATATAGTGTCCAGATATAAATGTAATTCATACTAACCAATCACTAAATCCTTTACCAAAATTCTCTGAAAATTTCCAATATGTTGTAACATTCTTAAACATATCCTTAGAGAAATCTCTAGATATATCTTTAGAAATATCCATAAGTATATCTATAAATTTTTCTCATCCAAATATCCAATGGTAAAAGAACATTCCTTTGACACTAACTATAATGAACCATTAATTTTATATATTAATAAGATATATTATAGATTAATATTGATTATAATACCCAAACGCATGCCTACTGATCATATGGTTTTAGTTCCTTTGGATAAGAGAAAAAAAATATATTCATTCTCGAATAATATTTAACATCTCCCACAAAGATATATCCCCATCATACTATTCTTATTGAAACCGTACCTAAAATATTTATTCATAACACAATGGAATGTAACATAATAAAGGGTGATCTTAGATTCTAATTAAGGGTAAAAAAGGTGATACATATGTATAACATAAGAATAACGATTTGATAAAATGAGAATAACATATAAAAAACATACCTATCATTTCAAATATTATAATCTTGAGTCATGCCACAAGTATTTGTAGTTCATAAGACAATAATTGTAAGGAATTAAAAAAACATGCGTTATGAGAGTATAATATTTTAATGAGAGACTGAATTGTGGCATAAATATAAATATAGAATGATATTTTAATTGTATAAAATGATCACTTACAAGGATATAAAAGTTAAATGATATAACTACCTAAACCATCATAGTAGTCATGGTTCACTACAAAGACCATTATAGTATAAAAATTCCATCAATAAATTGAGTTCAATCATCATTCATGCCATATATGTCACATGAGATATAAATCATTAACTAATACATCAGAGTGATGTATTTCTCTCACTTGTTACTTTATAAAAATCACATGTATATGTAATAAAAGATCATAAACTATTCATCATATGATAATCTATGAATTTAAATGGGATTCATAAACACATAATCACATCATAACCTATGGAAAAGTGAATGGTTTATTAATCATTTCATAATATATTTATAACATAACTTTTGAAAAGAAACATTTTTCATAATATTTACATCATTTTATAAACCATAGAGTATAAACATGTTTCATAAACATCATGCTATAAAAAACATAAACCAATCATGGGAATAAAAAAATGGTATCCTTGGATATTATCTCTAATAAGGCATAGAAAAAATCAATAGATTTATTCATAAATGTAAAATTATTTTATAAATTACAAGGATCATTTGTTAAGGAAAATAATTTTTATTTGAAAATAAAATTTCAAAATATTAAATCAAAAAATCTTTTGGAAATCCTATTAATTTAATATAGACATTAGAACCTAAAAATAATGCCTTAATACACATTTAAAATATTTTTTTAGGAGAACAATCTTTCAATTTTTTTTAAAATAAAAAATTTATAATATTGTTTTGAAATCCTATTCATCTAAAAAAACGTTGAAAAATTTAAAGGAATCATTAAAACTCATTAAGAACATTTCATGAAAAAAATTTCCATTCCACATTGAAAAATAATTCTAAATGAAAAAATTCATAATTATTTCTGGAAATTATTTTATTTGAAAATAAATAATTAAAATTATAATATAATATATAATATTTATTTTAGACAATTCTTTAATAAAATATCCTTTCAGATTTGGAAAAAACATTTCAAACTGAAAATTCATAAATTAATATAGAAATCTATTTATTTCAATATTATAATTTTAATTTCTAAATGGTGATCTTAAAATAATTAATAAATTTATTTGTAAAAATACCCTTTACACTAAAAAAAACTCAATTAAAAACATATAATTCATAAAAAAAATGGAAATTTGTTTCTTTGATAATAAAACATTAAAACATATAATCTAAAATTTTAAAATAATATAAAAAAACTCTTCAATAAAGTAATTTATTTAATTAAAATATCTTTTAAAAACATAAAAATATTGAAAAATATTTTTATATTAAAATAGAATTGTAATATTATAAATTAACCATAAATTAAATGATTTTACATGATACCAGAGAATTATGATAATTCTATTAAACATTTAAATGAAGATTGATTTCATATTTCTTATAGAAGACAATATATTTATTTTATAATATTGCATGACGATTCATTTAAAAAAAAATTGTAAAAATTATAAAAGAGGTTTAAATTTCATTAATAAATAATATTAATAATTTTAATTTCATTTTTGAAAACATTTATAGAAAATATTGTTCTAGAAGAAAAAGTGTTTTCAACTGAATAAAAAAATAAATTTGATTATTCTTAAAAAAATTATTTTGAAATCATGAGTACATAGAGAGAGAAACAATAAGTTCAATCACATATTCACATGTTATTTCCACATTAAATGATATTTCATGTGTTTCTTGATATATCAATAATAACATTTTATTATCGAAAACATAATAATAAACAATCCCGATAATGAAGAGATTATAACATAAAATCATTACCACATCCATAACATTAAATTATAATACATGTGGAAGAATAACATTAAATAAAACATAAATATATTGATAATAAATTTTAATGGTTATGTATATAATCCTCATAATATTAGATAGGTGCATAACATAATATATGCCCCAAGGAATTAAAATTTAGAATAAAATCTCTTACAACTTGGGTAAATTTGGATCCCTAAAAATGTGAAAGAGATATCCAAAAATAGATATGTAAATCCATAAAAATATAAATATAATACATGGAAAATAAATTCTCTTTTTATATATACACCACATAAATGAAATATGTCGTGTATATGGAATGTGTCTCACAGAAGTGAAAAGTGAGACACAAATCCTTTACCTTAATCCTGGAATTAATTTACACATGTAAACATATAAATTATATTAAATATACAGTGATTATAAATATATTAAAGAATCATAATTATATATATCATTCAATATATATTTTAATTATGAATTTTTATTACCTATTTATAAACAAGTATATGTTGACATCATGTTTCAGGCAATAACTTCATCATTTTCTATTATTGTTTAAATTTGTTATTTCATTCCTTGTATTACATTAATAATTATTAAATAATATAAATAATTTTATCCAATATTTAAATTTCATATATTTTCATCATATATGAATTTTGTGTAATCCATTAAATTAAGAAATAGATAATTAAATAAATAATGAATATATATGTTAGGTCATATGTACAAATTCACATTGTTTCCATTTTATCAAAAGAAATAATTAAAATAAAATTAAATGATATATTAAAATTAATAAATAATTTTTATTTCATATATATATATATCATATTTTCATTTAACTAAATTTTATTACATTCTATTTAATTCCTAAATGAATCACATTGCTTTGCAAGGCGGTAGTCCACCGTACACAATCAACATTATCATATTCCTAATTAATGGAATGTAAAAAAAGCAATATGTAATATACTAATTATTATATTATAATAATATAATATTTATCATATTTAGAAATTATATCAATAATTCTATTTAAAGGTGATATTACATAATGGAAAAACAAATGACATCAGTTCATGGGGCGGTAATTCACTGTACACACAAATGATGATTTAATAACCCATTTGATGAAATATGAGGAGGATTTAGGATATTAAAATAAAATAATATAATATCATTACATTTAAGATAAATATTTATTTTATAAGAATTTTTTATTATTAATTTAAGGAGGTGTAGGGTGAAATAAAATTAATCGCTAGTTTTGGGACATTACCTATTGTTCAGGAATATTCTTTTTGGTCTTAACAAAAAAACTCATATAATGAATTTAAATCCAAAATGAATAATATAGGATTATCGGAGTGAATTAACTAAGTTATATTGGAATTTATTCTCCAATCAAATGGGTTTTGGAGTATAAAGAGGAGATGAGAGCGTGACATTTAATAAATGTGATGAGTTTCGCGCTTGTTACTTCTGAAAATAAAATGATGTACCAACGTTTTTCACAACAAAAAAGATTAAAAATTGACTATTACATATCGTAGAAAATATACGGTCCAAATATGTCCACAAAATTGGTGGTTTATTATTTTTGGTTAGCTTTGAAAACATATCATTTTTGTTTAACCCCGTTAAAACTATTTTTACCTTAACCATGATAAATTATTTTATACTTTATTAAATAATATTATGGTCAAAAAATAATATTACCTAGTTATACAATATAATGGATCATAATTCCAATCAATTTATCCATTTTAAAAAAAATCATACATATATGTGATAAATTTAAATATTCAATTAATCTTGCAGACGTAATGAGAAATTGTGTTTTTAATGGGAAAATGTTCAAAAGATTAAAAACATTAAAATAAAAATTAAATATTAATATTATCAAAATTTCAAAAAATGTATTAATTGATATATTATTTTATAAAATTTAAATTATAAACCATCTTAGTTTGTTATGTTTTAATATTCATTAAATGGAATGACATTACTTAATAAAAAACAAGTATTTTTCAACATTCATAGGAAAATTTTCAAAAAATCACCCAATTAATTTTTTACTTTATCATATAGAAAAATTTGATTATTTTTTTAGATAAATTTTATTTAATTAGAAAATTTTAATTTCAATATACCAATGAAAAATGTGAAAAAATATATGTTTAGAAAAATGCAGTTTGGAGAAAAAAATTGGATTGATTCATACATATTTTCTAGAATACATAAAAGATGAATGTTAATAATTTGATTGAATATAATATATATAAATTTCATTAAAAATAAGTCACCAATTCTTTTTGATCAATTTATTAATGTGAAACACACTATAGTTCATAAAAAAAAAATTTCCTAAAAATATAACTTTTGTTTTCAAATGGTTTTTATTTTAATTTCTAATTTATTTGTCACTAAATAATTCATTTTATATACATGTTTAAATCATATATTTTTATAATTTAGTTAATCCTATTCATAATATTTATTCCAATGGCTAGTTGATTAATATTATTTTAAATAATAATACTTTAGTATTATATCATGTTTTGTTTAACACAGTGATACATATATCAATACATAAACCTGGTGTTGTGTGTAATGATTGTTAAAATTGGTCTTATATGTAATTAAAACAATGAAAAATATTAAATTTATTTGAGAAAATATATTTCAAAAAATCATATAGTGTAACAAAACTCTTTACACTATGAATAATGACACTCTCTTCAAGATGGATAATTTTTTTTGAAAGAAAAATGGAAAACATAAGATTCATGTGTTTATATAGTCCCATGGTGATTATTGATCTTTTATGAAAATTGAAAATAAAATAGAATAAATTATTCCTTCAATATCTACTAGTTAATTGAATGAAATCCTCATACAATGAAGTATATTTTCTTCAATGATTTAAAATTTGATACTTTTATATTTTGAGAATTTTTCTTTTGGGTTAGATATATATTCCTAGTGGAATGTCACATGGATTTGGATATAAATTTTTGAGGATTTTAAGTTTAGTTAAATTGTATAGGAAGAAACATGGGGGTTTTATTGACGACCGAGGAAACAATATTTATGAATTATTTTTGTAATTTTTTTATAATGTAACTATTGGTTCAAAATTTTGGGTATTTCAATGTGAAACAAGTGTTTATTTCTCATAGTATTCAACTCATTAATTTTTTTATTCATATTAATCATTTTATATATTCTATATTATTTTCTTGTATGATGATCTTATTCATCTGTAATTTGTTTTGAATTGGAAAATTCCTAATATTCATATTTGAGACACTATGGAAATGTGTTTGATAATGATTATATACCATCATAGAAGAAATATTTAATGCATGAATATCCATTCCAATTATTATTTTCCTTTTTTGATTAGGTATAAAATAATTTTATGTGTTTTTATTCTTTAGATCATGAGAACATGATATATTAATGATTCGTTATTATAAATTATTTCAATTGATATAAATTTCATTTATACTTATGGAACAATTATTTTGATTGTTTTATGTTTGCAGATGAGTTATTCCTTTAATAGAAACCATCCTTGGATATTTATTCACATATCTTCTTAATTCTAATTCATAGTTTTCTCAATAACCACATATATTATTTTAATTTAATTTTTAGTTTCAATTCATCATTATAAAAATGATTTTGAAGATCAAACATTTGATTTATTTCATTGTTCGTGGAATTCCTAGTTCCTCATTGGATAAAACTCATGCATTAATTATAAAATTACTATGATGTTAGCTTTGGTTTTATTATAATATGTTATTAACCATTTTCATTCATGTGGATGTAACTAACCAGTTTGATAGTTAAAACATCCTATTTATTTGAGATTAAGGATATGTATCACAAATCATATAAGAAAGATAAAGTATCATGTTTTCAATGTTATAAAGTTCCATTTGATCCACCATCAAAAGTAATTTTATTATAATATAAGAAATGTTCTATAAGGAATACATAAATATTGATTCGAGAGTACACTCAACTCTCCTTGGTTGTTTGGGTTAACAATGAGAGTGTGTTGTATAATAAAATTTTAATCAAATCAATAATATTGAAACATATACCAATAGACCACTAGAAATCCATTGGTTTTCCACCAGGGTCCTAATTATCATTCCATAGACATTCCATTCTAATTTATTACTAAATATGTTCCATTTATAATTCCATTGGATGTTTGGTCGAAGTTACTATATTTTCTAGTAACCACCACAACCCACTCCAAAATAATTAAATATTATTTGAGTTCATTATATTATACTATACACTATATAATAGTATAACCATTTTACACCATTACTGGTACCTATCAATATATATACAATCTACAATGACATGTTAAATTATTCTCAAATCCACAATCCACTATACAAAATTTAATCCAAACCCAGAAATTAAAAACTAAACCAAATTTATTTCCTTTATAGTTTTGTGAGTATATACTCCATTGACCTATAACAATGCATGTAATTTCAATTTCATATGACCCGAAAATTTGGAGGCTAAATTTAATTATATTGTATTGTGATTGATATGAAGCCATCTATGTTGAATAATAATTTTTAATCATTAATGTTATAATAATTATAAAATGGGAATTTGGGGTATATACCCATTATAATTCATTATATATTATATATAATACATATTATTCTATATAATTTTTTTAATGAAATGTATATGATCATATGATAAAGGTATGCAAGATAATGGGTTATTATGTGTAATGTTTTATGTCATTTATTATATCACTACATTAGAATGTAAAGGAATTTTCATTCGTTATTTACTATATTGAATTCATTCAACAGAATGATTTTGATATATTATATTTTTTTAAATAAATAGCATTATCCAATCACTTATGATTTATTTTTTTGATAAAGATATTCAAGGATTGGTGCATTTGAATAGTATCGTTTTTTGTTTTTCAATGGATGAGAGATATGATAATATGTATTTAATGACTAGAATTAATTTTTGCACATGAAATTTTTTTGGATGTTTTATTGATACATTTTAATGAAATTTATAAAATTAATAATAATTAAATGATTTATATAACATATATTCAATGAGATGTGGGTTAAATGATTTTATGATTGTGTATGATATGCTATTTGGATATCCTTTTTTATTATCATTTATAATTGTTTTGTTATTATAGTCTATTAACATCGAAACAAGATGATTCAAAGTGAATCTTTATTAGAATATATTCATGATAAACCTTATATTATATACAACAATTCATATTTAAGAGAAATATTTGCTAAAGTGAATGAAAATCTTGATCTATTGAATAGTATGTTCTATTCCTATAAGATTATTTTATCTTATTTTACTAATATTTCAATTATACTAAATGTTATCGTGTGTGGTTTTTAAAACACTCTTTATGATGTTTCTTTTTTATACTTTGAGAATTACTAAATTTATTATTTTAGCGTGAACTACATGGTATAATATTCACTCATTATTCTAACATAAAATGTAAGTATCATATATATAAATCTAAATTTTTTAAAAAGAAATATTATTTTAGTTGTCACTTTTATATTTAAATGTTAAAATCCCTTTGAAAAAATGTGTTTTCTATATTTTATTATATTTTTTTTTATTAAAGTGTACATTTATTAATATTTTTTACATTATTACTAATTATGTTTATTTATAATATTTCATAGAAATAAAATTTTGATTAGTTTTATAGAAATAATCCAAATATATTATCATAGCAGTTGTCATGTAGATTTGTAAGATATGTGATATAACATCGCAGGAGACGTTATGTTAATTTATTTTTGCTGTATTTTTTTCCATAGAAGAGTTGTGATGATATTTAATTTGATATTTTAATATGGTTTTACAAAATGTGAACAGATATATGAATATAGTTTAATTTTCAATGAATTCAGCTTTAAATTGGGATAAAATAACTTGGAATTGTTCTATCCACTGGTTTTAAAAAACCATGATTCTATAGTAAAAATAAATATGTGAGAGTAAAGATATCCTATTTAATTCTATAAATCTATAGAAATAATAATTTATAATTCCATTTAATGAAGATATTTTTTTTGAATTATTGCATTGATATATGTGACCCTCCTTATAGGTTATTTGGACCAATCATTTTTTACAATTAATAAGGTATATATAGAATGAAGGATACATGGTAGAATAGTTTTCATAACAAAAAAGGAGGGTAGAATTCAGTGAACAATATGAATCAATATCTTATTACTTTATAACTAAAAGAAAAACTTTTCCCTATTTGAAATCAAATGAACTATGAAGGAACGATTAAATTTCATTGTGGTGGGTGAAGAAATAAAAAATTAAATTGTATAAAATATATAATAAGATAAATATATATTAACAAATGTAATACTATGAATGTTTTTACATCCTTGATGTGACCACATAAAAAAAATATTTTAATCACCTTCTTAGATGACATTCTTTCCATGTCATAAGAACCACTATACTTGAAATTCGATTTAGCAATTATTTTTTGCATCTAGCAGTGTGAAATAGGTAATAAATTCTCAATATTTTGTTAAAATCCATTGAATTTAATTACATCATATTTAGAAATTTATTTATTTCAAATGAGATAATATAATTAAGAATCAGATAATTTGATTCTGGTAATGTTTTTAAAAATTTATGAAGTTGGTAGATAATAATCTCCAAATATTGTAATAATCATCATATTGAACTCCATAAAAATCACCTCAATCATATAAGAATTAATTTATCCCATGTAATAATTAGAAGAGCCTATGTGGGGATAAATATAATTTATGTATCAATGAATTCATCCGATGTATTTATCATTTTATACTTATATACTAAATTTTTTATCATATATAAACATCACTTCTTCTCTATAAACATCATGAATTCAAGAAATTGTTTGAAAGGATAATATGTCAATTAGAAATTGAAAAAGGAATATTCACTTAAATAAAAGTCTTGGGGACACCCAATCATTATTCCTACGACCACATATACATAACCTAATGGATTATGTCTAATATAAAAATGGATATTGTAACATTAAAATTGAGAATAAAAAATTAAATATTATTTTGATTTTAGTCTATATATAATTAGGAAAATTTGTACAATTTCAAAATAAAATACCTTATTGTATTTTAATAGATGATGTTAAATGAAACCATATATCTAAAAGCATAAATTGAGGCTAAATCATAATAGATTTTGGTCGGTATTTCACATTCACTTGAGAATAATCTATCATTTTTTACTATCATAATTTAATTGTTAATATTATATTGTTAAATAATTGTTGATTCTTCTCCATTCATCTCATACACCCCTAAAATGGTGTTTTATTTTTTTAGTGATTGAGGATGGTAAATATCTAATTATATAATTATTGATTAATTCCACATCATTGAATATAACTCTTTTTATCCTGTAATATGGAATTGAAATTTTTAAAGAATTATTAATTTTTAATGATGTTGAATTTTATTTAATTTTATTTAATATTTATTCCCTTAATCTATGATCCATAATCTCCTCTATTCTGTTTTAGGATATATATATTTGATGTAATATTATGACTTGAGTGATGAAGTGCTTTGCTATTGTTGGAATGTGTTTAATGGAAAGTAGTAACTCTAAGATTTATTAGGAGGCACAAAACCCAATTGGGTATTTCTTATGAAATATAGATGTTCTTATTTATATAACGTACACACATATTAATGAGGGTATTCCTAGAAATGATTTTAGTTAATATTATATTGACAAAAACCATTAAACTAAGTTTGAGAGGAATATAGATTCTGTAATATCCAAATTAAATAAAGAAATAATAAATTTTCCTAATTATTCATATTTTTGAATTAAATATTAACATATCTTTAAAGGGGCTGATATGCTCGATGGTGTACCTGATACGCCACAACTGTATTCTTTGAAATCTTATACTGCACATTAAAAAATATAATATTATTATTTAAATGTTAGTTAATGCCTAGAAATTTCATGAACATGGATGAATATAATTAACTAAAATATTATTATACATGGTATTTAAGTGTTTAAAAATTTATCCAATAAAAGTTAGAGGCTCATAATGTGAATGAAACTAATTTTAAGCATAAATACACTAGTATTCATTAAATGGTCAATTTTCCGTCTTTTGTGGTGAACCATCTTTATATATAGTTTGGGTAACAATAATATGTTCTATTTGATAAAATATAATTTTTTTTTGATTCAGGACATCATAATTTATTTTGGGTAATTGTTTTGGTATTTTTCTAATAACATTCATTTTTAATGAATAATGAAAAATATTTTATTTTAATTAAAAATTACCTTATAATCTAATTGATTTATATTGTTAGATAATTTTTTTAAATTCTTTTAATGTGTAATTATAATATGTTTTTATCATTTAATCCAATTGGTGTCATTGGAATTAATTTCACTATGAAAATGGACATAAAAAGTATCAATCTTTTGAAAGTTATTATTTCATAAAAAATGTCATTTGTTTTGACAACATGAATTAATTTTAAATTATTTAATTCAAAATCTATTTTTTTAATTTGGTATGGTAGACATCATTTTAGAATTATAAATATCAAATATATTTTATGATTAATTTTTATTAGTTTTCTGAAAAGCATCAATTTTTTATTAATAGAAAAACAACTAAGTATAGTTAAAAAACTAAAATTTTCATTTAAATGAAATTTTACAGATTCTGTGGATATAATTTGGAAAATAATATATACATTGTTGTTATTATTATGCAAAATTTCATTCAATAAGATGAATATAATTTTTGATGAATAGTAACTTTTGACCTTTATTTTCCACGATTAAAGGTAAATAGTGTAAATCAAGATAAAAATTATAATAATAAAAAAATTACCATAAAACATTACATAACCTTATTGTATGGGTCATTTACGTATATGGGCATCTTTGGGTCTATTTTGGGACCCCATGAACCCACATGTGTGTGGAAATGACACTTTATTTTAATCAACTTAATGTTAAGGAAAAAATGGCATAAACAAATATCATTTAGTATATTAATGTTTACATAGGGTTATATAAGTTATATTTTAGACTATAAATATTAATTTGAAATCTAAAAATATTTAAAACATTATGGTATTTATTTTATAAATTATTGACTTCAAAAAAATTATATTATTTATGACACAATAATGATGTAATATTTACCTCATTAATAAATGATTTAAATAAAAAAGATTATAAATATTAAAAAAAAATATACAAAACATGTCCAATTACTATTGGATGATTTTATTTAAAACATGAGTCATATTATCTTAAACTATAATGTGTTTTTGATCTTTATAAATAGAATATTAGTATATAATAATATAATATTTTCAATCATATCTAAAGTGCCCCTCATCCCCATATAAAAATCCCTCACTTCTAACCCATTCCACACACCTCTAAATCAACTTGTCTTATCCAACCCTAGCCCAAACAATCACTCATGATCAATATCCACTTTTTACAATCCTTCCCTTTGGAATAAGGTACTTGAAGAAGCCTTTTTGGTTCAAATTAAAGGGAGTTACTCAAATTAAAGGTAACCATTTATCATAACTACTTTTCTTTTACTTTACTTATACAAACTGAGACCATTTTCATTCCTTTCTTTTATAACAACACCAATATCCTAAATACACTAGTATGTTTTTATTAGAAATATTGTAACTACACTTACACACAGCTCAATCAAATGGGTGAAGAATATAGTGTTTCTATGGATGGAAAACAAACATCATAGGAAATTATGATTGTTCAATTATCATCTACCTCCTCTCATGGTTGAAATTAATATGACAATATATTTATATATGATATATATTATGTTTATGTTTTCTTTAAAATTTTTTATTTTACATTTATATCCATCCTTTATGGTTTCCCTAACGGGAAAATGCGATAATTTCATTTAAGGAAGTGCAGACTACTATCCCCTCTAGTTGATATGACTCGTTTATTCAATATGTGGGAAATATAAAGGATATATTTAATGATATTATATATGATATTATATTGGAATTAAAATATTCTAATGTATCATTATATTTTTATTCTATTAAAATAATAAATACAAATGAAAGTTGTCTTCGTGCGTACGTACAACATACCATCTCCTTGAATAGTGCATTTCATTTCTTATCACTAAATGTTGTCTGCTATTATAAATACATATACATAACATATATATATATGAAATATATAATATCTAAATCATTAATATCATTCTGGAGATAATGTACTATTGACCACATGGACATCATGTAATTATAAGGTGTTATGTTTTTATTCTAGTACCAAATATCGGAAAAAACAACCATTATAAACATAAATGATTGCATAATGTTTATAACATGGTAATAATTGATATAAAAATAATATTAAACATTAAAAATGTTCTTAAGAATGTTTAGAATATCATTACTTTATTATTTAATATATTAAATAATGATCGTGTTATCTCAGACACGAGGTAAGCGACTTTGCCTCAATATTCTTTCACTGAGGCATATTTTGTTTTAATACACAGCTTTATTTTATACGATTTATAAACTACTTTGACAATTCATTTCATTAGAATGTAATATTTTTCTAAGAATATTTTTACTAAATGACCAAAAATAATGTTTCTTTTTCATGAAAGTGGTGAAAACAACCTTTCTGCCGTCATGAGTATTATTTGATCTATGGCTACTTTAGCAAGTCGTAATTTTTTTAAAACAAAAGTAAATACCATTTACTCTTTTTTACATATATATGTATTAAAAATGATTATTGATAATGGATATATTATTTCAATATATTTTAATAATATATTGTGATTGAAATGAGGAAATTTTATCTTTCTTTTATGATTTTTATATGTGTTATAAATATGTTATAGTTCTTGGGTATTGTTACGAATATGTGTGGTCCCATGATAATTCTATTGAAGGTGAGCCTGAGATAGCTCTCTAATTCATTGGGTAAGATGACAGAGGTAAATGTGAATGTTTCTCCAAAGAGATTTTGGGAATATACTGTGATGGGTATTCCAACGTAACTCCATTTGTAGTTATGATAAATAAAAAGTATGTATGTTAAGGATGCCAAAAGTTACCTCTCTTATTTATTTTTTATATGTGTTATTCATAAGTCATATAATTTAATGATGTATTTTCAAGAGGATATGTTATGTATTCAATGATGAACTAATGTTTTGTTTCTTGGTTTTATAACCCTTACTGATCTTTTTTTTCTCATCCCAGGTTTTCAAATTTTTTTCACATAACCTAAAGATGAATAGGGTAAAGGATGGGATCAAGAAAAATTCATGATATCTTAAACATAGGACAAGACATGACCATTTTTTCAAGAGTTTTTATTTTATGAAAATAATGGAATCTAAGTAAATGTTTATAACTTATAATTATTGAGATGTAATGTAATAGTAATGGAATAATTCTCTAAAACACTAAACCTTAAAATATCCTAGTTGTGAATTATTCATTTAATTTAAGATTATGTAATTCATAAGGTTGGGTCCTTATAGTTGTTATATGAGGTCGTTTTAGATAAATTTAAGAGATAGGGTATTGATAAATTAATATTGATAAATTACATTATGTTAATATTGAAATTATATAGCATTTATAAATTACCATGTGTCTTCCATTAATTTATTTACGTGTTCAGAATGGGTTTCTGTAGAGGAAACAAGGAAGCTATGTTGGGATGACATTAGGAGGAATACAACCTTCCAAATTGACAACATTATATGGTCTGAATTGGAGCTGAAAAGTTTGTTGCAATGATGGCACAATTGACTCATGCTATAAATGGTGGTTGTGTCCATGCACATGATCATCCAAATCATCAATAAAGGAACATGTCAGTATCGTATCATTTCATGAGAAAACATCCCCCCGCATTTAGAGGATCATTTGAGCCTATTATAGTTTAATGGTGTATTAACTCACTGGAGAAAAATTTTGATGCCATGGGGGTGCTCAGAACATCAACAGAATAGTCTCTTTGTTTACCATTTTTATGGTGAAGCTGATCAGTGGTGTTCGTTGATAAAAAATATCAGGGATAGTGAAAAGATTGATGTTATTGCTTGAGATAAATTAAATAGTATATTTCTTAAGAAATATTTTCCTAAGGAGGTTCGTCTTAGGATGGAAAAAATTCCTTGAATTAAGGTAGGAGGATGACTCAGTGGATACTTATGAAGAAAAATTCACTCGACTGGAAAGGTATGATCCAAATTTTATATGAGATATTGATTTTATAATCAAACATTTTTACTCGGGATAATAGAAAAATCATCTAAGGTCAACATCTTCTCATGAGATCAAAAGTTATGAAAATCTATTTCATTCTATGGAGAAAGTGGAAATACAGTTTGTTGATGATTTGGTGTTCATTGACAAAAAAAAAAAGATTAAGAGGTCGAGGTGGAAGGAAAAAGGGAATAAATCATAAAAAAAGTATGATGGAAGGAAACATAAGTTTACATATTGCAAAAATTATGGTAAAAATAATGCAGGGGAATGTATTTTGAAGTCTAGAAGGTGCTCCTGATGTGATAAAATGGGACATAAGTCTCGTAATTGCACTGAAAAATATCAGGTTAATGGTAATACAAAATCTGATTTACAGTAAGTTAAATTTATTAAATGAAATGAAATCGGTGATTATGAAAATGAGTGTCCAAAAAAGAACTCAACTGAGGGAAAACAGCCGGACTACAAGCCAAAAGGGGTGGTGAAATCCTTTGCATATACTTCTGAAATTGTTGGAACATCAAATGAAGTAGTATCAGGTACACTTTTATTTGGTTTAGATTATGCTCATGTGATTTTGATTTAGGGTCTAAACATTCGTTCATTTCGGATATGTTTTCTTGTAAATTGGGAATTCCATTATACGATATGAATCCTTAACATAAGGATAAAACACCAGGGGAAATGTATAGAGAAAAACAAATTATAAGAAACTTTATGTCCTTATGTGTGGGAAGATTCCAACTAAAAACCATATTTTTTTATGTAGTAGAGTTTGATGATATTTGAGTATGGATTGGATTTCTATTTATCATGCTAAACATGATTTTGGTGCTAAAGAGGTTTCCTTTCATGCTTATTTTCTGTTTGTGTACATGAATGGTCCCTTACATTTTATAACATATCAGGAAGATGAGAAACAATTAATAGATGAAAATGAAGGTTACCTTGATCATAATGTTGAAAATAAATGAACTATTCATATTAATGGATTTCATGTGTTAAATGAGTACATTGATGTATTTCATGATGAGTTTCCTGGAATTTAACTAAATCAGGAATTTTAATTTACTATTGACTTAGTACCTAATGTGAATCCAATTTCAAAACCCCTTGTCGAACTGCTCAAATTGAACATTTAGAGTTAAAAAATCAATTTCTTGAGTTATTAGATAATGATTAATTTGACCTAGCACATCCCCATGAGGTTCTCCTTTCATGTTTGTTAAAAATAAATATGGTTCAATGAGACATTACATGGATTATAGAGCATTGAATAAAATCATTTATAAGAATAAGTATCATTTTCCTCATATCGATTATTTGTTTGACCAGATCTAAAGAGCATAGTATTTTTTTGATCATTGACTTGAGATCGGGGTACCATCAGTTGAATGTAAAAGAAGAAAACATTCTAAAAATAGCTTTTCATTAAAGATATGGCCATTATGAATTTTCTGTTATGACTTTTTGTTTAACCAATGCACCTGTTGTATTAATAGATCTTATTAATGTATTTTTCCATGAGTTCTGGGATATGTATTTCTTGTGTTCATTGATTATTATTTTTGGTATATTCTAAAAGTAAATAGGAGCCTGACAGTAATTTAAGGGTTGTCTGGAAAACCTTAAAAGAAATGAAACTATTTGGAATGTTCAGAAAGTTTGAATTATCACAACATAAAATTTCATTCCATGGTCACATTGTTTAATAAAATAGAAGAACTATTCATCCAACAAAACATAAAGTTGTTGAAGAATGTAGAAACCCCACAAAAATAACTCAGATTCAAAGATTTCATGGTTTGAAAGGTTATTTCTGGAGGTTTGTTGAGAATTTTTCAAATTTATCGAGTCCAATGAAAACGTTAACTCAAAAAGGCTTTGATTTCATTTGGACAAAATAATCTGATGATTGTTTTCAAGAATTGGAATCAAGATTGGTGAATGTTCTAGTTTTTTAACTACACTCTAAAAATGGTGAGTTTGTTATTTACAGTGATTCTTCATTGAAAGGACATGGTTGTGTCTATTTGGAAACTGATCAGGTAATTGTTTATGCTTTAAAACATTTGAATCCTTATGATTAAAATTACCTTACACATGATTTTCCATTTCATGGTGTTTTTTTTCTTTAAAAATATAGAGGCATAATTTTTATGGAGTAAAATGTAAAATATATACTGATCACAAAAGATTGAAGTATATATTCACTCCGAAAGAATTAAACATGAGACATGGGAGATATTTTGAATTAATCAGGGAATATGATTTCACGATCATTTACCATATATGAAAATACAATAAAGTGGCAGATTCTTTGAGTTATAAAAAGTAATGATTGATTAACCATGATACGTTTGGAGCGAGATCCTTTGGTTTTTGATTTGATTAAATTTTGCATAGAAGATGAAAGTGAAGAAAATTCTTCTGTTTTGTTTTAGGTGTCCTTGAAATCATCATTATCAGACAGAGTAAAGCATGTGCAAAAGGAAGAGAATGATTTGAAGAAAATGGAAGAGTTGGTTCAGAAGTGTATGTTGCATGAATTTAACATTGATAATGAATGTGTTTTATGGTTTGAAAAGAGATTATTCATGTCATGTGATTCACATTTCATGAATGACTTGTTATGTGAAGCTCATAGTTCCCCTTTTTCAGTTCATCTTGGAAGTACTGAGATACTCAGTGATCATCGTGAGTTTTACTAGTAGGATGGAATGAAAAGAGATATTACTGATTTTACTATGAAGTGTTTGACATGTCATTAGGTTAAATTAAAGCGGCAGTTACCGAAATGGATGTATCAGTATTTACTAGTGTTAGAGGGGAAATAGGAAAATATATCCATGGAATTCATTGTGGGATGGCCGAAGACATCTCCTGGTAATAATGAAATCATTGATATTATTTACTGGTTGATTAAATGTTCTCATTTCCTTCCTTTTCAAGAGACAATGCCTCTTGATCAACATTATCAGTTGTATGTTAAAGAGATAGTGTGGTTTTATGGAGTTCCCCTCTACTTTGTATCTGATCATGATGACATGTTTACTTTTGACTTTTCGAAGGGCCTTCAGAAGTCGTTGGGTACTGGATTAAATTTTAGTACAGCTTTTCATCCACAATTAGATGGACAATCATAATGATAAATTCAGACCTTGTAGGATATTCTACATTATTTTTCACTGGATTACCAGGGAATCTGGGACTAACATATTTCATTGGATGAATTTTCATATAATAAAAATTTTCATTCTAGTATACATATGGCTCTATTTGAGCCATTATATTGAAAGAGATATCGAAATCCTATTTTTACGATGATGTAGGTGAATGGAAGATGATGATACCAAAATTGGTAGAAGATATGAAAAATAAAGTTCAGTTGATACAGAAGTACGTGAGAACACCTCAGAGAATGAAGAAAAGTTATTCAGATAATTAGAGGAATGATCTATCTTCTGAGGTAGGTGATCATATCTTTCTCAATGTCTCTCCAAGAAAAAGTATGTTGTGTTTTGGTAAGAAATTAAAGTTGAGTATGAAGTTCATTGGACCCAATGAAATCATGGAGAATATTGGATCAGTTACTTATAGAATGTATTTACCTCCAATTTTATCCAATGTACATAATGTTTTTTATGTTTCAATGTTCAGAATGTATATCCCTGATCTATCTCATGTTTTATGTCCAGAGGTTGTTTAGTTGGAAGAGAATCTCTCTTATGAGGATCAACCATTCCGAATTCTTGAACGAAGCGAGAAAGTGTTGTGGAATAAGGTAATTCACCTGGTAATGGTTTTATGGAGAAACCATATTGTTGAAGATGTAATGTGGGAATCTGAAAATGTTATGAGAATAAATACCCCCACTTATTATATAAGTAAATAAAATTTTTAGGGAAACAATTTCCAAATAGGGGAAGTATATAACATCACATATAAATAAAGAAATAATACCTATTCATAATTATTCATATTTTTGAATTAAATATTAACATTACTTTAAAGGGATTTATATGCTCTATGGCAAACCTGATACGCCACAATGGGTATCTTTGAAATCTTACATTGATCACTTATAATATAATATTATTATTTTAATTGGTAGTTAACAACTAGACATTGTATTAGAGGGAATGAATGTAACTAACATCAAAAATATTATACATGTTTGTTAAATTTTTTAATAGTTATCCCATAATAAATAGAGGCTTAAAATGCGAATAAATCTAATTTTACGCATAACTACACTAACATTCGTTAAAATAACGATTTTCCGCCTTTTAATGGTGAACCCTATTTAAATATTTTTTTCTCACTTTTATATCTTATTTTTGATAAAATAAAAATTCTATATTTAATTGGTCATAATGAGTAATTAGATTATTTTTTACCATTTAATCTAATTTAGTTCATTGGAATTAATTTCACATTGATGTTGGACATAAACAACCATCAATCTTTTGATAGTTATTATTTCTTAAAAACAGACATTTTGATTTGAAAAATAGACATTATTTTAAATTAATTAATTTAACATATATGTTTTGAATTTTGTATAATAGTCATCATTTTTGAATTCTGAATATCAAATATATATTTCGCTGAATTTTTAGTAGTTTTATAAAATACATTTATTTTTAATGAATAGTGAAACCACTAAGTAGTAGTTAAAAAACAGACCTTTTCGATTAAATGAAATTTTATTTCTTTTGTGGATTTAATTTCAAAAATATGATATACATGTTTGTTATTAGTAAGTAAAATTTGTTTCTATAATATGAAAATAATGTTTTATGAATAGTGTCTTTTGACATTTATTTACCACGGTTAAAGGAATATTGGGTAATTCTTGGTAAAAATAATATTATAATAATATTAAATTACCCTCACACTTTTTCTAACCTTATTGGTTGAGTAACTAAATGATAATGGGAAACTTTGTGTCTATTTTGGATCCCATGGAGCCACTTGAGAGTGATAATGACAATTTATTTTAATTATCAAAAAGAAATGGAAAAATTGCACAAACAAATATCTTTTAGTAATTTAATTTTTACATGGGGTTATATAAGTTATATTTTATAATTTATATATTTTATTGGAAATAAAAAAATATTTCCTACATTATTGTATTTATTTTATAATTTTTAGACATAAAAAAAATTAAATTATTTATGACACAATAATGATGCAGTATTTACCTCATTAATAAATGATTTAATTATATAAGATTATAAATAATAAAAAAATATCAAAAACATGTCAAATTCATATTGAATGATTTTATTTCCAACTTGAGTCATATTATCTTCAACATTAATGAGTTTTGGATCTTTATAACCCAAATATAATTTTATAATAAAATAATATTTGCAATCTTTACTAGAGAGCCCCTCCCCCCTATAAAAAGCCCTTACTTCTAACCCATTACACATACCTCTCATACCCCATAGATCATCCAAAGCCTTCCCAAATAAGATATCATGATCCCTATACTTCTCCTAAAATCCTTACCTTAGGCATATGGATCTTTAAAAAGTTAATTTTGTTTAAACCAAAGGGAGTTACCCAAATAAAAGGTAGCACTTCCTCTTAAGTAATTTTCATTTATTTTACTACTACAACCTCTAAAATATTATTATAACTTTATTTTATAACATCAGAAGTATCGTCAATATACTGATATGTTGTTATGAGATGGATTCTAACTACACTTACACACACCTCCAATTAATTGGTGAAGAACATACCGTTCTATGGATGGAAAACTTACGCCTCACGAAATGATGATTGTTCAATTATCACCTTCCACCTATAATGGTGGCCATTAATATGAAAATATATTCATATAAGATATATATTATTTTTATGTTTTATTAATTATTCAGTATTTTACATTTATAGCCTACCATTATGGTTTCCATAATGGGTAATCACGATAATATCGTTTAAGAAAGTGCGGACTATCATCCTTTCAAGGTGATATGACTCGTTAATGCCATTTGTGGGATGGATAAAAGATATAGATAATGATATTATATAATATATTAAACTGGAATTATAATAAACCTATGTGTCATTATTTTTTAATTGGATTAAAATAATAAATAGAAATGAAATTTGCTTTCATGCGTACGTACGACATACCATCTCCATGAATGGTTCATTCCACTTCTTATATCCAAATGTTACATATTGTTATAAATACATATATATATACTAGATATATATGATATATATGATATCTAAATCATGAATATCATTTTGGAGATAATATACTATTAACCACGTGGACAACTTGTAATTATAAGGTGGTCATTTTTTACTCAAATAAAAAATATCGACAAACAAACGTTATTAACATAAATTTTTACATAATGTTTATAACATGACAATAAGGGATATAAATTGAATAAAAAACATGTAAAAGGTTATTATAAAAGTGGGAATTAACTTTAGTTTATTTTTCAAGAGATTAAATATTGATCGAGTCTAGTTGGACATGAGGTGAGGGACTTTGTCTCAATCTCCTTTCATTGAGGCATATTTTGTTATAATACAAAACATTCTTTTATATGATATATAAAATCCATTGACTATTCAATTCATTCAAATTTTATCTTTTTCTATGAAGTGTTTTACTAAATAACAAAAAATAATGTTTCTTTTTAACTTATGAAGTGAAAATGACCTTTCCACTACCGTAAGTATTATTTGATCATTAGCTACCATAACAAGCCCTTATGTTTTTAAAAAGAAAGTAAATATCATTTACACTTTTTACATATATTGGTATTGAAAATGGTTTTTGATAATGGGGTTATTATTGCAATAAATTTAATTTATATATTTTGATTGAAATGAGGAAATGTAATCTTCCAATTATGTTTGTTTTAAGTGTTACGAATATGTTATAGTTACTGGGAATTGTTACGTATACATGATGATCTGTGATAAACCTAGGGCAGTTGAGCCTGAGATAATTCTTCAATGCAATAAGTAACTATAAGGAGGTAAATGTGAATGTTTTTCCATAGTGATTTAGGAAATATATAGTTATGGTTATTCCCACATAACTCCCTATGTAGTTGTTATAGATACAATGTATGTATATTGTAGATTCCATAAGTTACCTTTATGATTTATGTTTTCTATGTGTTATTCATAAATCATATGATTTCTTAATGTATGTTAAATAACTTATGATATCTATACAATTATGAACTAATGTTTTCTTTCTTTTTTTATAACCCATACCAATATTTTTATGCTCATCCCTTGTTTTGAATTGTTTTTCATGGGACCTAAAGATTAATAGGGTCAATGATGAGGTCAAGGAAAAGTCATGCTTCCTAAAACATGGGACTAAACAAGACTCATTTTTTTAAAGAGTTTTTATTTTATGAAAAAAATGGAAACTGAGTGGAAGTGTCTACCATGTAATTTTTGAGATGTAATGTAATAGTTATAGCCTAATTCTCAAAAACACTTTTCCTAAAAATATCCTCAATTTGAATTAATCATTTAATTCAATATTATATAATTCCTAAGGTCGAGTCCTTATAGATTCTCATACACTAGTTAATAAATATAAGTGTATAAATTTTTTTTGATTTAGATAACATTATTATTTTGAATAAAAACCTTTCCCAAACAACCTTTCACCCTATTTATTAATCTCATTGTTTCATAGGGTTCTTTGTTTTAAAAAACAAGCAAATTAAACACACCCACATTTCATTGAACAATTTGAAAACAAATTCCTTTCAATTATTTATACAAAAAAAATTATATTTGAGACAAATACTATATTTATCCATAGAAAATATAATTTTTTTAAATTCCATCGTAGGATTAGTGTCAATACACAATTCCATTTCTAGTGATGATTATCCCTAATCTAAATAAAATTTACATTACTAGGTTCTCAACTAATACAACCTAAAAATTTGATCCTAAAAATTAAAAATACTTCTTAACTATACATAGGTACATTAATTTAACAATTCAATTGGATAATTTTTTCCTAATATAATTATGTCCTTCCTCTACTATTCACTCGAATCCTTCAATCATGAAAATTATTCCCAATAATACATTAACATGCCTATGTTCACCTCAATTAACAATCCCCACTGAAAATCAATTTATCATTATTACTCATCAAATTTCATTGAGTTTAAAACATGTTAAATTTATTTTCTATCAATGATTAATATCATAGTAGTACATGAACCAAAAAATAATATCAAAGAGTTCACATTGTTCTTCTCTACAATAAACCCAACTAGAATTTATGTAGAAAACATTATGTGAAGGGAATTGTCATGTTCACTTAATGGTGAAAAAATGAACTTTTGTATGTCCTACAATCTAGTGAGGTTAATTATAGGGAATACCTATAAGTATTGGTACTTATGATAATATTCCCAACATATAATAGATCAACCATTACAAAAGTTAAATATTTTATCAAAGACCCTACTAGGGAGACTCTGTATAAGTACTTTGAATGGTTTATGTAGCTAGGTGTGATATTCCCAGATCAAGCAATTGATAATATAGATATATTTGTTTTATTTATTCCAAGAAGGATTAAAAATGGTAGGAAACTATATGTTGAATCAATTGGATGACCATTTATAGACTAATCACTTGAAACGAACATGGGATTCATAGAGAAGATAAACCAAAACTCACAATATTTTATCATATGAGGTCATACTACCAAATTTATTCATGAGGTTAGAAGTTTTAATTAATCCCTATTATAATTATCTAAAATTTTAATATACCCAGCATTGTATGGAAAATGGATTGGAAATACTATTGTGAGGAGTAAGAACGGACCATGGTGTGTCGTTGATATTAAACACCTCACCATTTTCCTAAATAGTTTTTTGAATTGATAGGAAAAAATAGCTATGAAGTCATATTCTATCCAAGGATATACTAACAGTGTACTAAATGCTGGATAGATAACACCAATAATTGTATGGACATGGAAATAAATAAAACAAGGTTAGTCTACTCTATATAAATGAACATAAAAAACCCCATTATAGTACCCACCCCTTTCCAACAACAATAAAAACAACCCTATAACCAACCTACTTATTTGAAATCCCATTATTTATTATTATAAAAACTACATAATGGATATTATATGAGCTCAAAATATCAAATATAGTAGTATGATGAACAATATGTTGGAGAGTTTAGAAATGATGTTAAGGGAAAAAATATGACCTATTAACTTACTATAATTTTTCCCAAAAAAATAAAGACTAACATTCTTGTTAGTAATCAATATTAATATAAAATAATGCATTATGAAAATATAAAGAGAAAATTAAATTCTACCACAATCCATAGAGGAACATAAACCTAAGAAATCGATACTTTATGTAAATTAGTACTCACCCATGCCAATGCATGACATATTTGAATATTGGTTGTTTCTTTTAATAAGAAATTACTATTTATAAAAGATGAGAAGAAATTGTAATAATGAATAAATATTAATTATAATGTAATGGTCTATGAAAATGGAATATGAGTGAATAGAATATGATGACACCATAAAATAGTTGACAATGAAAAATGATATAGTATATGTATATGGATTCTTAAATTATGGGGCCGAGTTGAATCCATTTTCAATCTCCATTACAATAACTCTAATAATTTGAAGTGAAATAAATATTGATAGATAAATAAAATAGAAGGCATGGGTTGTATTAATAAAAATGAGAACAGTCAAAACAAAATAAATAATAAAAATTTGAATGACTTGGATGTTTATGGAGACGTCCATAGTCCGTTTTAGTAGACGCTACTTGGAACTACCCATTGCAAACAACGTAGATATCACAAACCATCTATAATCTTAATGGGAACCTTATCCAAAATAAAACCATTTAAATTTTTTTTAAAAACATAGTTTTTCAATTATAAATTCAGTAAAAATTTTACTGAAGCTGTTATTATAAATGTCACGTTCGATAATAGTTTTTTAGAAGTTTTCAAATTTAATCAAAAAGAGTAACAGAGGGAACCAACCATGGATAAATTTACCTAAATAGAATATGAAATATCCATTAAAGAGATCATTAAATCACATATTTGATAACATTGACTTGATATCTGCACATTAATATTCTTTCATAAGAACCAACACAATTAATGAGAAATTTCTCGCATATACTTTCATTAAAAAGGTAAAAACCATCAAATAAATTGAAATAAAATTAAAAATTGTAACCTGGATGTTTGTTTCTTCTTCTAACAATAGTATGATTATATCTCGATAAGCAGAGTGAGGTGTTGTCTAGTTTATTTCCATCAAATAAATCAACAAAAAACTATTATTAAATAGAAAATTAAATATTGGAAATAATATTAATTGAAATGGATATTTTTTTGGGTTTATAACCCCAAGTAGGTGTTGTAGTTATCCTATAAATAGCTGGACAGTTCATATAGGTCAACAGAAGTCCATTAGTGGGAGTGGTCTTCGGAGTAGGAACCACAACATCTGGGTATGCACCCTCTTCACATGCACTGAAATAATGAGAAACTGAAAAATAATAGTTCAAAACACAAATATCTCATACAATATATTGGAACATGATCAAATAATAACCAAAAAATTAACACAGTAAAAATTATTCTTAAATTTAGTTCCAATTAAACCTAGCAGGTCAGGAATATTTAATGGGATTGATTAAATTTGGGGTACTGAAATCATGTAATACTACATGAAAACTATTTCACATGAGAAAACATTATGTACAAACAAATTTTTATTAGAAAAGGTAAAACATAACATCTAATGGAGAAGAAAATAAATGATGCAGGTTCAGATTAGGTAGGTTTGGAATACCATATTGCTAAGAAGAGGCCCACCTCTCGCCAATCTTACTAAAGGGGGTTATCCCATTCTTGTGTAGGTATCAATCAATACCAATCACGTGGGAGCTCAAACTCACATAAGATATTCTTAATATATTAATCCACATTGATGATCATAAGTATATAAACATTTAGGTGATAAAGTATGCAACATAACTAGCAAAGTTTTAAACACAAGTGGACCCATATGTTATGATTCGGTTTTCTAATTCATAATATAATAAAGGATGTCTATGTACTGAATGTAAGATGGTGACTTGCATGTGGGTGGGGTGGGGAGTATAGAATACATGTTCTGTTACCTAATAATATGAACTACATTAATACAATATCGACCATCGAGTTCAGCACCAAAGGACTTATTTACCTACACAGTGTCTCAATGTTCCTTTGCAGAGATGAGTAAATCAAATATTGGATAATATGGACATGAACCCTTCATATTTACTGACTTTTAGAGATGTGTTTAGTTTTAATTGGAAATGTATAGAATATACATTCACGAGGATGGTGTAAAATATCAATTACACTGAAAACAAAGCTAGAACACGAACCTGGATGTCTGTTTTTGATTCCAAAAAGAGTATGATTTGATCTTCAACAGGTGTGTGACTTGCTGTCTAGATATTTTCCTTTCATTAAAATACTACAAATTGTTATTAAATAGTAAATTAACAACTTATTCATGTCAGTAATATTGAAGGTTATCACATTCGTGATGGCATTGTCTTCAATTAGACATGAAGTGTTTAGAAAAAATAAATTTTACAGACAAAGGGATTAGATATGATCCCATTAACATTACAGATAATAGTTTAATTTTATAACCCATTTGTAATAAAAAAACTGTAGTAATTAAGGAATTAAACATGATATTGAAATTACAGATACTATCGACTAAAATGTTACATGTTTAATATAATTTCTTACAGTAGTGACATCCTTGAGAAAATAGTGAAAATAATAGTAATAAAAAACACATCATCTATGGGTTTATTGGATTGTGGATACTAAAGGTACATAGACATACCAATCCTGATGTCATTTAATGTTTCCATAGAGATGGGATGAGAAAAATTCTACGAACATACTTAAAAACTATTTTTAAGAAAACAAAAGCATACACTGGAAGCATTTTATGATCAAACATGTTCCTCGAAGAGAAATTAGATCAAGAAATTAAAGAATAGATCCCATTGATTAATGAGGATAGATATCTTACCTTGGAAAAATAATCCTGAAAAAAAAATCATGGGTGGCACACATAAGTTTTACATTGATCCATAGGATATATATAAAGAGGTCCAATATTGATTTTTCCTTCTACAAACCTAAAAACAGAATCCACAAGTATGTCCTAAAATTGTTTAATTGTAATGAACATATAAGAAATGAACACCAAAATTAAAAGTGTATCATCTACCTGATACAAATTTAATAAAACAAAAATGATAGTGTCTTGAATTTTCATAGTGTAATCAACAAAATGTATGCACAAATTACATGAATAGATGATGGTCGAAAAAGAGATTAACTTCCAAACATTATCAAACAATACCAGCATTCATTACATATTCCAGTTTTCGAATTCATTAATTTTGGAAAACAATTAGATAATAGTGAAACAACACAGTAAACATTTAATGATGAGTACAAGGGGAAAATGTGATTATATGCGTAACATCCATATAAGAAATAGTCAATATCCTTGGAAAACTGAATATAGAACATATAACATAGTTTTTATCAGCTTCTATCATGAGTAACCGAAACTAAAAAAATGCATTAAAATGTCTTGCATCATAAACATCCACCATTGTCTTATTCCATAATGAGTAACGTCCAGCTTAATGAGAAATAATTGGACAATGAAAACTAATACAAAAATTTATTTCTTTAAAAACATCCATCATGTCATGAAAACTGTCCAGCATGAAATGTTTCCTACATGAAAATCATCCGACATGTAAATTTTATAATCAAGGTGCGGATAATTTATACTGAAATGCCCTCTATGAGAAACTCAAATTAGAAAATCTGCGTAACACTATATATTTCACTTAATGTTTGAAATAAATTGAATGAAAACCAATAAAAACACCAATATTTATTATTACCAAGACAATGGAGAAGAAAATATTGTTCTGGTTTCTCATTTTTCTTATTCAAATTTCCCTTCATTCACCTTTCTTATTGTGTATAATGAGTAATTGTACATAAACTGTCTCGACTAATCTAATGAACATGTTTCATTTCATCCTCTTTATCAAATTATGTGAAAGGATTTTCTACATATAGAATATCACTTTTATAATTTGAATCAATTTGTTGAAGTTGAAATCAATGCAGAACCTATGAGATTGTTAACAGCTGACAGTAACAGATTTAAATAATTATATGTAATGTATATTAAAAACATTGAAACTCAACACCAATCATGCATGTATTGTTATAGAAAATGAAATATGTTATTATTAACTAAAGAGGACTATAACATACCAATGTAAATAACAGTTTAGATGTACATGCATCCATCCTAGAGGTAGTGTATGAACTTGATAGAGAAGACCTAACAATTTGATGCTCCAATTATGCAAGGTTGGAAGGAAAATTATAGTAAAATTACTTATGTATGTTATTTATGAAAAATGAATATAAAATGAAGCATATTTTATCTTGATGAATTCAATTCCACTACTAACTTGTGAAGAACCACTACTTTGAAAAAATTGTCGAGCATAATAAATTAAAAAGTTACAGTTATGTAATTTTATATTAACTTTGGAAAATAAAAAAACAATACAATAATACATCATTGTGATCAAAGCTCTCTGTAAAGATGTTAATATAGTTGTCATTTTCACTTATAAACATTATTCCAAATATGATTTGTTTAAATGAACGATGATTGTTTTGAATATTCAAATTAGTCACATAAATTGATGTTAGGACTTTTTTTTATTTGAAAATGTTGAATTGTGGATGAAAAACATACTCATCATCATCGTGAATTAAAAAAATATCATAAGTGTTATGAAAAATATTTCATTATATTGTTGAGGTCATGAATTATTTTTTTTCTTACCTATATCATAGCAGTTCTCAACTCTACAGCTATTTTATATATGAACTGGATGACTTGATTGTCAAATAAAAAAACTGAACATGAGCATGCTCTATCTATAACCATTAGTTTCACTCTTAATCTATTTCATGAAATATTGGGTTTACATGGTCCACATTATTATGTAATATTATTTATTGTCATGATATAAAAATACTGGCAATAAGTAATTTTAAAAATAAAAAATAGGAAACCTGGGAGTAGTGTTGTTAGGAGACAATTTTCAATTGTGGCACCAAATTTTGTCTTCTAAAACATGTACTTTTTTCATAGAAGAGATACATGAATTGAAAAACCAACTATGTGTACTTTTTATTTTTAGTGTTATAGATGATATTATGTAATGTGTATGATGAAATAGAGTGATTTCATAAATATAATCTCATTGGTATAGGGAATACGTGAAGATTTCACAATACAACATATCGAAAATCCAAAAATAAGGACGATTTAGTTACCTCCTAAAAACCTTTTTCATCTGACATTGTTTTCCTATTATTCCAATACAAGAATGTTTTATAGGGGTTTCCAATAGTAGTCGGTGGGCTTTGTAACTGTGTTGGAATTACCAACCCAGTCCTAGTAATTTTAGAATAAGATTCAGGAAAAAAATTAATATGAACACTTGTGTAGTACTATTCCGATGCACAATGATTAAACATGAAAAAATAGACAAAAAATATTACATATAATGTTACATGCTTCATAGATTTTCTGCATCAGGAATATGAATATATTAATGTATATTCATTGCATTCATTCTAGTTGTGAAAATAATAGATGATGAAAGGATTGTGATGCCAAAGAAACATAATTATAGAGTTAAGTGTTCATGTAAAATATTTTATGAAATAATTACAAACTGCAAAAGTATCTAATGTAGATAGAAACCATACTACTCAACCACTTCACCTGGATGAGTTTTACTATCATAATGGTACAAAATTTTTGTTATTTTTCATGTACTCCATCATTTAATTTACAAAATATCCCCATAAACTACACATTAGTTGTGATCCTCTATATGAAAATAAAGGATTAAAATGAATGAATATTGACTATGTGTTGTTCCAAAATGTAAATTTACAGGTATATTGACATGTAATCCTATAGATTAATATGCATCATCCAGATTGAAGGAACCATATATTCCACTAGTTTATTGTATCGTAGAAGTCCAATTATTTCTATATGATATAGGACAGAAATAGACATAATTTTATTACAATAAGGATAATGTATGAAATAATATAATTTTAAATTTATTAAAATTTTCTAGAAATAACATTAACATGATATTGGTAGATTAAAATACATATTAAATGTTCTTCTGGAAACATTATTGGAATAATTTTATCGAAAGAATTAAAATCTAAACTGAAAAGAGGAATTTCTCCCTCACATGGACGAACAAACATCATAGATGTAAAAATTAGTCTACTGGAATGTATACATCCCATGTAACTACCATGTTTTGTTTCTATTTGGATGTTTTGTATAAAATAGCAGATCCCTCCATTCTAGAGATCTCTGTTCACAGAGATAAGCTGGAGAGTAGTGATTGTACACTGAATTTTGATTTCATTGTGATAAAATGTAAAAATTATGGAAACTAGATTAAAATAGCTTTTCACATAGGGAAGAGAGAATATTTATATATATACTGATAGATTAATAAATTATAAAAGGAAAAAATGGAAGATATTGATTATATTCAATTAATTTATGCTGATATCATTATCAGTCATTATTAGATATTTAGAAACAACTGAATTAGAGTAGTTTGGTGATGAATTGCACCAGATGTTTAAAACATGATCCTCTATCCTGATTCTCTCATAATCTTCTAAGGAAATCGCATTCAACAGGGTAATTGACCTGGACCATATATGTTCAATCTGTAAAAATTTAATTAATGATGAAAAATAATATATCAAGCAATTTCACACATCTTGAAGTACACATTCCAAATTCAAACAACTATAAAAATCCTGACACGTAATTCAAAATGGTACCTATGATAGGTTATCAAATATTTAATTGTAAATAATATTTTGTGTGTAATGAGATGATGTGTTATTATTATCATAAAAAACAAATTTTAAACCACTCATAGATGTAACCCTAGTAACTGCATCATATAGTTGACCATGATAGAACACTGGTTTGCGAAGATATAAACCAACAGAATAAAATGATTGATGTTGAATTTTTTTTAATATTCATTTGATAAGAATCTTTGAAAGGATATTTTCTTCTCTGTATTTTGAAAGGCCATCTAATGTCATAGTGTTTCATTGCTAGTCTTGGGATGAATGCCGAATACCCTGATTAATAATTAGTCATAAATTTTTCTCCAATGACATGATCAACTATGTGTGTAACTACAATACAAGTGTCATTACATAAACCAACAGATTGAACGACATTTCTTAGTAAAATAATGGGGACACCAAACTTTAGAGAAATTTTGTGGGAAGCCAAACCAGTTATGTTTATACCATTTAACATCTCTAAGGTGTATATGTCTTCAGCACTATCTGTATCAAAACATGAATTGCAGACTGAATCGGAACTATAGTAGTCATTCTTTTACGAGTTTGTGAGAGACATTATGTAATCATTTACTTATTGAACAAAATCACAAGTTGGAGGTAGAATGGAACATTGTTTCAGATAGGAGAAATCACTATATTTCTCAATTAAATCAGGATATGTATGCTCCAAATTGGAAATAATTTCATTTTAAGTGTAGTTTAGAAGAAATGTAGATGGAATTTGGAAGAGTGCTTCATCGTAACTAGGTTCTCTATCTCGACCTTAGCCAATATCTAACGTCTATTTTGAAAATTGATGGTCCTTATTCGAAGCATCAAGGGATATAGATGAATGCTTTCTCATGTTCTTTGTTATAGTTAATACCCCACAGTGTTTCCAAAGATACAATGACTTAATACTTGAAAATACAATGTCATTTATGTTACCACCAGGTATTAGAAGTAATATTTGTCTAAAATCACCTCCCAATACAACTGTTAGACCGCTGAATTATAAATATGATGCATTAACATTTTTTACTATCATTATTTCTCTAAGAGTACAGTCTAGAGCCTCATAGAAGTATTTATGAACCATAGAAGCCTTTACCCAAATAAAAATCTTTGTAGATTATAGAAGTTCTGTTAAATCACTTTCATGATAAATATTGAAAGAAAATTATTCAGTAATGGAGATTGGAATACGAAATTAAGAATGTGCAGTGCACCCACCTGGAAGCAACATGGATGCAATTCCACTCAAATCATCTGCAAGTACAATAGATCTGTCGGACTAAAGAAATGATGTCAGTACTTTCCATATTATTTTATTACCTGTGCCTCTGTATCCATACTAGAAGACGACTCTACCAACATTTGTAGATAGAGAAAGAAAAATGGCATCCATAACATCATTCTATTTATTGGAAATCCTAGTTTGTGAAGTTCAATACTCATTTCCTAGTAATTCTACTTTTTAATGTAGTTCATATGCAACTAATTGATTCACATGACAATGAAATGTGTAATTTTAAACTAGAATGGGAGGATAAAATTGAAGAGATGTTCCATTGCTCCATAATATCTGCTCTATTTCAAGAAGAGCATACATAAGTATCTAATGTTTTTTGAGTGTTAAATCTTGTAAAATGAGAAACATGGTCTTAGAGTAGTATAAAAGAAAATTCATGCAGAGAATATACATAATTTTACATAGAAAAATATACATGCTTATCGGTTGACTAATAAATGATTAGATAGCACAAAGTACACGTAAACAACAGAACAACCAGTATGTATTATTTAATGAACCAATTTCACTAATTTTTTAGTAAATTTTACGTAACTATAATCATGGAAAGCATAAAAAATATTAAAAAATAGAAAATTGTTATATGCAACTGGTTTGAAAATATAATCTAAACAACACATTCAGACCTTGCATTTGTAGCCTATGTCATTGGGCATATAAAATGTATTCAGCTAGAATGTGACATGTTTGCTACCAAAAAATGACTGGACATGAGATTTTATTTAAAAATATCATGCATGAAAAGATCCTGCATACATAACGTCTCATTACCCATGTTGAAACATATTTTATAGCATCAGTAAATTCAAAGTCATCTTCTAGTAATCCCAATGCATACCAGGCCTCTCTAAATGTGTCATGATTAACATAGTTCACTGTTTTGATATCATCATATGATGTAGGACCTTTTATTTCTATTAGAAGTATCTGCAAGTAAATTAGATGTCCTTTTATTTTAGGAACATATTAAATAATGCCAATTTAAAACCCCTACCTTCGAAGATACCATTTATTGTCTTTTGAGTGGTAAACAAACATAGTTGGGAATTCTGCAAAAGTGAGTTCCCTGGCCTCTAGGTACCTTGAATTATCTTGAAACCAAGAGGTGAACATTGTAACTTTGATGTTATCGTGAATCTTAGACATCAAAAATATTATCTGTGTCATTTTAGGTTATAGAATGATGTCTTAGAAAATGGAAACCTATCCTCTCAATAGGTAGATATTGGTAATGGATTTCTTAAGAAAACATACTTCATGAGACCTCACAATGAGATATGTACTGACAATCATAATAAATTTTTATTTGATCCATATTTTTGTCTGAAAACTCACTATTTTTGCTCTCATAGAGTGCTGCTGTCACACGGTCAATTTGTTTGTGAATATATTTAAACAAATATTTGATTGAAGACGATTGATTGATGACATCAATATTATAATGAGCATGATTCATTAACTGAAAAACAATATTGAATGGTACGACAAACTGATTATCTAATGGCATTCCATTTTTTAGAACTTTTATTCCATAATATTTTCTGCGATAGAGAACATAACCGTCAACATCAATAGTGTTATCCTGATTTCTCTTTTCAAAGATGGAGCAATTTTTAACGTTCATACAAAATGGTGAACATTTTGATAACTCAGCTGAAATAATTGAGTATAATAGATATCTCATTCCATGAATTCAATTTGGAATCTCTTATGTTGTATCGCAGACATACAGCTTTGTGATCCTAATAGGATGACAATAATGTGGACATAAAATACATAGGTGATGGTAGTTTTGTCCAAGTAATCTGAATATACATTGATCTCGACCATTATAGAATGACCTATATACCATTCCTCCCATTTATGTGAATTCAAACATTGAATTGTGAATATGGATGTGGTCTTGGAGTAATCAGGCTTCATCATATGTATGATAAAAAACTAGCATCTTCTGGTATTCATGACATTCTAGTAGTAAGTCCAAAGAATCATTCCTCATTGAGAAACATAGAGAAAAATGTTGGTTTGGTCTATTTCTAAATTTCTTATTTCTCTCAGTAAACCACAAAAAAACTTGACAATGATGACATATGATAGATGGCTCTCTGATTTCATAATAACCTGATAAAACATAATTTCAATTTAGAAAATTTTATTAAAAAGAGGCACTCAATAATAGAGACAATGATTTATTATTAATGAACTCCTAATGCATGACTCATAAGTACACGAACATGTATTCTATGTAGTCTCATGTTCTAGTGACTCTCCTATAATAGCAAGCGGTATTTAATTTTAGACGAGTAGAATTATTAAATAACACTGTAATGTTATTTTTGATACATTTACATTTTAGTACCTATACAGTTACCTGCACCATTTTTATCGGCAGTTCTGTTTTTTAAGCCTTGAAACTATCTATTTAGATAGTTTTTTGAATAAATGAAAGTTTTCCTAATTCTGAAAGTAGTACGAGAAGACAAATAATTGCTATATATAATATACAGTGGTATAAATATGTGTTTGTGTCAACATTTATTGTACATCATACCAACAAAAGATAATGAATTGTAGTTCCCATTTACAGAAGGAGTTATGTAGCATCTATTTGTATAGGGCGGAAAAAAATTGTATAAATGAAATCAAAGGTATGGTAAAGTGTATAAATAGTAGTCGTTCATATTGCATTGAGGTATTAGGTGATGAATTAGGTAGTGAATTTTCTTCATCCATTAAATCTACACAAAATTATGAATGCAATGTTATTAGGGGGATACATTAATTGTATGAAAGAAAATAAGTGCATGGAATTTTTAGTTATTATTCTTATAGAAGGGTATAAGAGATATTGTCACGGTAGTTAGTCATTGATTCCTTTTTTTAGACGTAGAATATCTCGTTGATGTAGCCACAGATGGTTTTGGAAATGTGAACATTGAATAAAATAATTATTTATAATTTCTGTTACTGTGAAATGTAGTGTGTAATTCAATGGTTTATAACTGTTATTTTAAATAGAACTAACAGTCATTAGATAGAGATGATAATGGCATGTTTGTGACTTCATTTGTGGATGTAATATTTGGTAGAAGTTCATTGTTTTGGGATTCAAATAGGATATCAGATGCAATATAATAATTTTCAGTGGATATCTCCACGGAAGCATTGGCAACATCAAATATTATAGTGAAAAATAGATTATCAATAAGTATTATAATTTTCAGTGATAACATTAGGGGACTTCCCATAGTTATGTCATTTATTCATCAGAAGACTGTGTTGTATCCTTGCATATGTATAGTTAGATGGGGAATTCATGTTTGTATTGGACCGAGCAGACAACTGCCCAGGCTCATTATTTAATGTAAATTAGTATGAATGATTTTGGTTAGTATTAAATGTTCTGTTTAAGATCGCAATTATTATATAGGTTAATACAAAAAAAACTAAACATTTTTATAAAGAAAAGATAATGTCATTCGTGTGACTCCACGTGTGATGACACATACTAATACAAATTTTCTTGACTGAGTACCTGAATGGTTGGTAGATGAAATAAAATGGTCTATTGTAGTTATCATCACTAGTCATGTTGCAATTGTAATGAGTATAACTACTGAATATTGGAAAGTAAAAATAATAGAACATTTTCAAAGGTACATAATAGACAACTCACAAGATGTATGTTGTTCCTTCATAAGTAAACTTCGTTTCATCCATGCGTCTTTAGAGTTCGAAGGAGTAGGCAACTCACAAACTGGCTTCATTGCATCCTTACAATACATGTTTGTATTTGACCGAGAAGACAAGTGCACAGGATCTGTAATAAAATTAAATTAGTATGTATGGTTTCAGTTATTATGAAATGTACTATGAAATATAAGAAATATGCTACATGTTAATGCAAATGAAACTAGTGATTTATACATTGAAATGGTAATGGAATGCATGTGACTCCCCAAGTGATGCCTTATATTATACTAATTTACTCGAATGAGTAGCATAATTTTTGGTATATGACATAGAATAGTCTCCAGTAATAGTCAGTACAGCTCATGTTACATGTGTAATGAGTGAAACTACTGAACAGAGGATAGTAAACAGAATAGAACATTTTCAAGGGTACTTATTATGAAACTCACAAATTATCTGTCATTCCTTCTAGAAAATCCTCTATTACATCATTGCATCTTTAGTGTTCTATGGACATTTCATGTTTGTTTGATTTATCATTATAGCTTATAGTCTAGGTGTACCACCCTGACATTTTATGAGAAATATTCTTTTTAATATTATTTATATCTTGTGTTGTACGCTACATCGAGAATATCTTATTCTATATGCAACATAGTATTATCTTGTAGTATATGCAAACACTATTCTTGGATTGTTTTACATGCAAGAGTGACCTTCTGCAATAACATGTGTTTTACACAATACTATGTTTTAATAAACAATTTTATATTGTTGTAAATTTATTATGAAATATCCGTTATGAATAGTATTAACCACATTTTTAATTTTATACCATTATTATTCATCTTAATAATTTTCTAGAACATTTTTTGAGATCAAAATCAGATTTTCGTATAAAGAAAGTATTTTTTTAAAAATGCATTTTTGCCGTATTTTATAGCACACCCATTTTAAATAAGAATTTTGACAAGTTTATATGTTCAATTTGACAATGTAAAATTCTTCATTTTAATCAGGATATAAAAATTTACATTGGATAAATTTTTTACATTATTCTGATAACCTTTATATTTTGGTGAATAGTAAAAATAAGCTAAATTTAAATTAAAACCATGTTTTTTCATCAAGAGGATTTATATAGTTAAATTATAATATTGAATTTTTCTGAATTATAAATAGATTATGTTTTTACCATTTAATATAATATAAATCATCATCATTAATTTTACATTGAATTCATAGGTAAAAACATTCAATCTTTTCAAATGTATGAACTTTTAAAAAATGTTTTCTCAACAGTAGTATTTTTTTGAATTAAATAAAGTATCTGTTTTGTATTTAATTTGGAAAAATTGATTCCATATGTGGAATCTGTAGGTCCAAATTATGTTAATAGTTTATCTTTTGAACATTATTAATAGTAACTTTGATAAATTTTATTTACCACAGTTAAAGGTAATTTAGGTAATTAAAGGTAAAAATAATATTATAAAATTACCATGACACTTGTAATGATATAATTGGATTATTATATTTCTCCCTAAAATATAATTGGGTAGAAATGGGCTCTATTAGAACCCAATTTTATGTGACTAAGACCCTTAATTTATTTTATTTAAAACAATGTGAAATATGTCTCACTCAAACTTTATTAAATTATTTATTTTTAATACAAGGATATACATAATATAAATTTTATTAAAAATATTAATTTAAATGATAAATTTTTTTTCTTCATCATGGTAATTTAATTTTAATATTTAATAAAAATATATTTACCTTAATATATTGTACATTAATAATGTATAAATTTTTTATTTAGTAAAGAATCAATATTATAGTTTTTATTAAAATATTAATAACTATCAAAATGAGCATAAACATTTCCAACCCATATTGGTAGAGTATGTGTATACCATAATCATCATAGGGTCATCTTGTGGTCCATTTAGAGCCAAATAAAAGGGATAAGTGCATTTATATTATTTTATTTTAAATGATGTCAAAGTTTCCACCATCAAAAATTAAGAAACATTGTATTTTAAAAGTTGGGTGTTTTAGAAGATAAATTAGTATAAAAGTATTATAATGAAATACAATAGATTTAACATCATCGTAGTATTTTATTTTTAATTTTTATGCATCCAATAAGTCTTCTAAATAATTGTACGATAATGTTTTAGTAATTACGTTATGTAGAGAAATATCAAATAAATGGGTTTAATAATATTAAAATAATAATTAAATGAACTAATTAATGTCCTACACGAATTTTATAGATAAATATGACATGTTAGGAATATATTAAATATTTTGTTTAGAATATATATTGTTTTTTGATTTTATTTAAATTCATATAATGGAATAGTGTCAAAATTGACACTATTTATATTTTATAAAAACAACATATTATTAAATGGTAAAAAAATCACAGATATAACTAAAAATAATAAATTTAAAATTATAAGAACTTCAATGTAATAATGTATATAATAATGGAAAATTCACAACACATAAGTAAGTATTTATAACAAATTATAAATTAGAATATTGATACCGCAAATAAAATTAAATAGATTAAATAAAGATAAATCAAACTAATAATCATTATAATAAACATAAAACAAGTATAAATTTTAATGGTTGTGATATTACCACCCTATATAATATCATAGTCAAATTGACTGATTTTTGGAGGTTTTTATACAGATTTTGATATTATTATTAATTATTATTTTTGAGGTTTCTAATAGTGCCCCTCTCCTCTCCTATATAAGGGCATCTACTTCACTCTCCTCTTCACACAATTTTGAGACTTGAAGCTCAGAAAACCCTTGACAATGCCTCTTCTAAACCTATCTATTTATATATTAGAGGTTTCATTCTTCACAAATGACCAACTATAGTGCCCTAAGAGGAAGTTTAAAAGCGGCATGTTGAGGAAGAGGTAATCTCTTCTACCCATTCTTTTAGGTTTCTTTCTTATTTTACTACATCATTTTAGTTGCTTCATTATAATGTAATAACATTAGTATCACTATTATATACTGATTGTTATTATAAATATGAAACAATCCTATTTTACATTATATCCATCCAATGAAAAATGATATCACTGTGCGTGCGTACGTACGAAATACCGTCTCCAGGCTGTGGTGTAATCTGTTTTCCCACCTCATCCATACTTGGATGGGTATAATAGTAGAAATAATTTCAATATATGATTATTATAACATTATAATAATTATTAGATTTTATATCATCAAATCTAATCCATTCAATAGTTATGGGAATGATATCAATTCTAGTGTGTACGTACAGAATACCATCTCCACAAAGCAATAGGATTCTTTCTCTTTGTTAACAATTCAAGAAATATTATATAGTATATATAATGAATAATACTGAGATCTATGAAATAATAATGAAACTATATTTATATATATATTTATGTCATATACTTCCATTCAAGTCAACAAGGAAACAACAATAGTGTTCATGCGTACGTACGACCTACCATCTCCATGAACTATGTATTTGATTTCATTTATCGATATTATATATATTTATATTAAATTATTAATATATTATATATAAATCATTTTTTCCATTCTGTAATTAACTATTCATGATCTAAGTAATCATACGAATAATTATAAGTCAAAACACGTATGGTAAATGAAAGGATTTTTCCCAAAATGATGATCTAACATGGAATTGAAAAATAAAATTGTAATATAAAGTCCTAATTGAATCATATATGATATCATAAATATTATTATGGTATTGTTAACAATTAATAGTATTTTTAATCCCACTATACAAGATTCTAAGACTGATATTGATGGAAATTGGACATAAGGTAAGGGATAATTATTCTAATCTCATTCTTATCCGAGATTGTTTATTCATATGAATATACTGAGATTATATTTATCATCCATGTCCATGTATTATAAAACTATTTTCATAAAATGATTACTATTCTTCCATGTATCTTTAAAGTCATTTTTACCATTTGTGGACTTTTACCACACCGTATGGAAGGAATATTTTTTTATTTACCATATGATGTACTTTTTGGCTTTTACGGAAAAAGTATGAGGAGAACATTTTTCTATCATATAAGAAATGAATGTATTTTTACAATTTCATAATGCATTATTTCCATGACACTTCCTCTATGATAGTTCATTAATATTTTCATCAAAATTCATTTCCTGTTAAATTTCACGTCATTTTTATAAAATAATATGATTTGCATGATGAAAGGATACTTTCCTCGTGAATTCATTTCATGTGTTTTATCAAAACTATTTTCCCTATATAATGACATTATTTAATACGGATATGTTTAAAGCATAATTTATCTATTATTTACATGGTTTGATATTGTTTATGATGAAATTATACCTATTGTTTTATATGGATTATGTTAAGATGGGATGATGTTTATGAAACACATTTTATTCGATAGGTTGTGATGAATGATTTATGTATATTTTGTGGCACACAAAAGAATGATTTCATTATGAGATGGGTGTGACCTATATATCCTTCCAATGCATTTTGTAAAAATGAATATCTCATGGGACAGACATGGCTGGAATGACATGTGAATCTGGATCAGTAATATAGGGTTGGAATGACAAGTAAACTCGGTTCAGTAATGGTATTTTTCCACTATGAAGGTCTTGGAAGTAATGTCTTGGCTACTATGGAAATAATAACATGTGAATAATGGATTCCAAAATTACTTGTTTTATATCTATGTTATTTTATCATTATTAATGTTCCTTTTTGATCTATTCCTTCTGTACTACCATGATTTATGTCATCACTCATGGTTTAGATTTTTAGGATCATGTTTTTACGTTCAAATGTTTATGTATTGTTTTATGTTTTCCATACTTACCCTTACAGATCATTTGAGATCAACCTATTTATGTTTTATTTTCCCTATGATATGAAGAAATATTTTCTGTAAAAAAGGGTATTATCTTTATGGGAGATGTTGAATATCATTCATTGTGATTAGAAGATGTTGTTCTGAGTTTCCAAATACACATTACAATTACTGTCCTTAGGTGTCTATTTTTTTTATGTATTCAATATTATACAAAATTGATTTAATTTACATGTACGCAAAGCTTGGTTCTCTAAACAAGGAATGCAGTAAGACATTATAATGTACAATGGACATAACAATCACCAAAATTTACATAATAAATGAAAAGATAAAGTATGATTTAACAAGAAATAGTAGACACTTATGTTACATGTAGATGTTATAATATCATATATAAAAATATGCATGTGTATATCCTCATGGATAATGAAATTGTAGTTAGAAAAAGCTTAAAAGGTACAGTTATGTAATTTTATGTTACCTTTGGAAAATAAAAAACAATACAATAATACCTGATTGTGATCAAAGCTCTTTGTAAAGATGATAATGTAGTTTTCATTTTCACTGATATGCAGTACTCAAAATATTTTCTGTTTAAATGAACAATGATGGTTTTAATATTCAAATTAGTCACATCAATTTGTAGTATCACTTTGTTTGATGTGAAAATGATCAATTGTGGCGGAAAAATATACTCATCATCATCCTAAATTAAAAAATACAATAAGTGTTATGAAAAATATTTCATTATATTTTTTAAGTAATAAAAGGTTTTGTTTGTACCTATATCATAGAAGTTCTCAACTCTAGAGATATTTTATGTATGAACTGTATGAATTGATTGTAAAATAAAACAACTGAACATGAGTCTGCTCAATCTGTAACAATTAGTTGCACTCTGGATCTATTGCATTAAATATTGGGATTACATGGTCTGCGTTATTAAGTAATATTATTTATGATCATGATTGGAACATACTGACAATATATAATTAAAAAAATAGGAAACCTGGGATTAGTCTTGTTAGGAGTCAATTTTCAATTGTGGCACAAAATTGTGTCTTATAAAACATGTACTTTTTTCATGGAAAAGTAACATGAATTGAAAAACAAACTGTGTGTACTTTTATTTTTTAGTATTATAGATGATATTAATTAATATTTAGGATCCAATAGAGTCAGTTCATAATAATAATCACATTAGTATAGGGAATACGTGAGTATTTCACAATACAATATATCGAACATCCAAAAATAAAGATGATTTAGTTACCTCATAAAAACTATTTATTTTTGACATTGTTTTCTTGTTATTATAATACAAGACTGCTGTATAGGGGTTGTCAATAGTTGATGGTGGGTTGTGTAACTGTGTTCAATTACTATCCCAGTCCTAGTAATTTTAGAATAAAATTCATGACAATAATTAATAAGAACACTTGTGTAGTACTATTCAGATGCACAAAGATTAAACATGAAAAAATAGACAAAAAATATTACATATAATGTTAAATTATTCTTAAATTTTTTTCTTTAATAATACAATGCTATTAAAGTATCTTCATCACATTCTTTCTAGTTGTTATAATAAACGATGTTGAATGGATTATGATGTCAAAGAAAGCATAATTATAGAGTTAGGTGTTCATGTAATATATTTTATGAAATAATTACAAACTGAAAAAATATATAATGTAGATAGAAACCATACTACTCAACCACTTCACCCGAACGAGTTGTAATATCATAATTGTACATGCATTTTTGTTATTTTCCATGTACTCCATCATTTAATTTACAAAATCACCCCATAAAGTACAGGTTAGTTGCGATCCTCTAAATGAAAATAAAGGAAAAAAATGAATTAATATTTACTATGTACTATTCCAGAGTGTAAATTTACTGGTACATTGACATGTAATCTTATAGATTAATATGCATCATCCGGTTTGAAGGACCCATAGATTCCACTAGTTTAGTGTATCATAGAAGTCCAATTATTTCTATATGATACAGGACATAAATCGACATAATTTTATTAAAATAAGGATGATGTATGAAATACTATACTTCTAAATTTATTAATCTTTTCTAGAAATAACATTAACATGATATAGGTAGAGTAAAATACCTATTAAATGTTCTTCTGGAATCTTTATTTGAATAATATCATCGAATGAATTACAATCAAAACTGAAAAGAGGAATTCCTGCCTCACATGGATGATCAAACTACATATATGTAAAAATTATTCTACTGGAATGTCTACATCCCACGTAACTACCATTTTTTGTTCCTATTTGTCTTTTTTGTATAAAATAGCAGAGCCCTTAATTCAAGAGATCTATGTTCATATAGATAAGCTGGCAAGTAATGAATGTACTTTGAATTTTGATTTCAATGTGATAAAATGTAAAAATGATGGACAATAGAATAAAATAGATTTTCGCATAGGATAGAGAGAATATATATATATATATACTAACATATTTATAAATTATAAATGGGGAAAAATGGAATAAATTAACTATATTCGTTTATTGTATGTTGACATCTTTATCAGTCAGTATTAGATCTATAACAACATATGTATTAGAATAGATTGGTGATGAATTGCACTAGATGTTTAAAACAAGATCCTATATCTTGAGTGTCACATCATCTTCAATAGAAATCCCATTAAACAAGGTAATTGATCTGGACCATATATGTTCAATCTGTAAAAATTTGATTAATGATGAAGGATTAAGATATCAAGCAGTTTCACACATCTTGAAGTACACATTCCAAATTCTAATAACTATAAAAATCCTGAAATGTAATTTAAAATTGTACCTATGATATGTTATCAAATATATTTTTTTAAATAATATTTTGTGTGTAATGTGATGATGTGTTATTATTATAATCAACAACAATTTTAATACCACTCTTAGATTTAACCCTAGTAACTACATCATATAGAAGACCATTATAGAACAATAGTTTGCAGAGATATAAACATACAGAATAAAATGATTGATGTTGAATTTTATTAATAGTCATTTCATATGAATTTGTGAAAGGATATTTTCTTCTCTGTAATTTGAAAGGCAGTCTAATGTCAGAGTGTTTCATTGTTAGTATTGGGATGAATGTCGAATCCCCTGATTAATAATTAGTCATAACATTTGCTCCAATGACATGATCAAATATGTGTGTAACTAACATACAGGTTTCATTACATAAACCAACAGATTGATCTACATTTATTAAAAACATAATGGGGACACCAATATTTAGAGAAATTTTGTTGGAATCCAAACCGGATACATTTATACCATTTAACATCTCAACGGTGTATATGTCTTCAGCCCTATCTATATCAAAACATTCATTGATGACTAAATCAGAACTGTAGTGGTCTTTCTTTTAAGAGTTTGTGAGAGACATCATGTAATCATTTACTTATTGAACAACATCGCATGTTGGAGGTAGAATAGACCACTGTTTCAGATAGGATACATCACTATATTTCTCAATGAAATCCGGATAATAATTCTCTAAATTGAAAATCATTTCATTTTATGTGTAGTTAAGAAGTCATGTATATGGAATTTGGAAGAGTGCTTCATCATAATTAGGATCTCCATCTCGACCTTGGCCAATATAAAAAGTCTACTTTGAAAATTGATGGACCTCATTTGAAGCGTCAATGGATGTAGATGAATGAAATCTCATGTTATTTGTTTGAGTTAATACCCCACTGTGTTTCCCAAGATACAATGACTTAATACGTGAAAATACAATGTCATTTATGTTACCACATGGTATTATAGAAAATATTTGCCTAAAATATCCTCCCAATACAACTGTTAGACCACTGAATTGTAAATATGATGCATTGACATTTTTTACTATCATTATTTCTCTATGATAATGGTATAGAGTGTCAAAGAAGTATTTGTGAACCATTGAAGCCTTAACCCATATAATCCACTATGTAGACTATAGAATATCTGATAAATCACTTTCAGGATAAATAATGAAAACAAAAATTTTCAGTAATGGAGATCGCAATACGAAATTTAGAATGTGCAGTGCGTCCGCCTAGAAGAAACAATGATGCAATTACACTCGAAGCTACTGCGAGTACAATAGATCCCTCAGACTTGAGAAATGATGTCAGTATATTCCAAATGAATTTTTTACCTGGGCCTCTGTATCCATTCCTGAAGTTGAATGCACCAAAATTTGTAAATATGGAAGGAAAAATGACATCCATCACATCATTCTGTTCAATGGAAATCATAGTCTGTGAAGTTCTATACTCATTTCCTAGTAATTATCTTTTTTAATGTAGTTCATATGAAACTAAATGATTCACTTGACAATGAAGTGTGGAATTTGGAACTGGCATGTGAGGATAAAATCGAAGAGATGTTCACTTTCTCCATAATATCTCCTCTATTTCAGGCAGGGCATACATAAGTATCTGATGTTTTTTGAGTGTTAAATCTAGTAAAATGAGAAACATGGTCTTAGAGTGGTATTAAAGAAAATTCATGCATAGAATATACATAATTTTACTTAGTAAAATATACGCGTATATCGGTTGACTAATAATTGATTAGACAACACAATTTACATGTAAACAACAGAACAACCTGTATGTATTATTTAATGAACCAATATCCCTAAATTTTTTAGTAAATTTAATGTAACTATAATCTTGAATAGAATAATAATGATAAAAAATTAGAAAATTGTTATATGCAACTGGTTTGAAAATATAATCCGAACAACACATTCAGACCTTGCATTTGTAGCCTATGTCATTGGGCATATAAAATGCCTTCATCTAGAATGTGACAGGTTTGCTACCAAAAAATGACTGGACATGAGATGTTATTGGAAAATATCATGCTTCCAAAGAGCCTGCATACATAATGTCTCATTCCCCATGATGAAACATATCTTATAGCAGCAGTAAATTTGACATCATCTACTAGTAGTCCCAAAGCATAACAAGCCTCTCTAAATGTTCCATGAGTAACATAGTTCACTGTTTTGATATCATCATATGATGTAGGACCTTTTTTTCTTTTAGAAGTATCCGAAAATAAAATAGATGTTCTTTTATTTGAGGAACATAATAACGAATTCCAATAGAAAACCCATGCCTTCAAAGATACCATTTCTTGTCTTTTTAGTGGTAAAAAATCATAGTTGGGAATTTTTCAAATGTTAGTGCCCTAGCCTCTGGGTACTCTGAATTATCATGAAACCAAGAGGTGAACATTGTATCTTTGACGATATAGTGATTTAAGACATTAAAAATAATATCTGTGTCGTTGGAGGATATTGAATGATGTCCTCGTAAATGGAAACCTAACCTCTCAATAGGTGGATATCGGTAATGGATATCTTATGAAAATATACTTCAAGAGACCTCAAAAGGAGATATGTACTAACAATCATAATAAATTAGTATTTAATCCATATTTTTGTCTGACTACTCACTATTGTTTATCTCATATAGAGAGGCTTTTACATGGTCATTTTTCTTATTAATATATTTACACAGATATTTGATTGTTGATGCTTGATTCAAGACTTCAATATTATGATGAGCATGATACTTTAATTGAAAAAAAAAGTATTGATTAATATGACAAAATGATTACCTAAAGGGATTACATTTTTTAGAACATTTACTCCATAATATTTTCTACAATATAGAATGTAACCATCATCAAAAATAGTGTTATGCTGATTTCTCTCATCCAAGATGGAGAAATTTTTAATGTTCATTCAAAATGGTGAACATTTTGTTAACTCAGCAGAAATAATTGAGTATAACAGATATCTCATTCCATGAATTCTATTCATAAACTGTTGTGTTGTATTGTAGATATAAAACATTGTGTACCTCATAAGATTAAAATCATTTGGACATAAAATACATATGTGATGGTAGTTTCGACCATATAATCTGAATATACAATGAGCTCGACCATTATTGAATGACCAATCTACCTTTCCACCCATTTATGTGAATGCAAACATCAAATTGTAAATATGGATATGGTCTTGGAATAATCAGGATTCATCATATGTATGAAAAAAAACTACCATCTTCAGGTATTCATGACATTCTATTAGTAGGTCAATAGAAGCATTCCTCGTTGAGAAGCATAGAGAAAAATGTTGGTTTGGTCTATTGCTAAATTTATTATTTCTCACCGCAAAGCACAAAAAAGCTTGACAATGATGAAATATGTTAGAAGGATCTCTGATATCATAATAACTAGATATAATAGAATTTCAATTTATAATATTTTATTAAAAAGAGGCACTAAATAACAAAGACAATGATTTATTATTAATGAACCTCTAATGCATTACTCGTAACTACACAGACCTGTGTTCTCAATAGTCTCATGTTCTAGTGACTCTCCTATAGCAGAAAGCAGTATTTAATTTTAGACTAGCAGAAGTATTAAATAACTCTTTAATGTTAGCTTTGAAACATGTACATTTTAGTACCTCTGCAGTTACCTGCACCATTTTTGCCAGCAATTATGTTTTATTGAGCCTCGAAACTATCAATTTTTATAGTTTTTTTGAAAAAATGGATGTTTTCATGATTTTGAAAGTAGTAAAAGAAGACAAATAACATCTATATAGAATATACAGTGGTATATATATATGTGTAAGTGTCAACATATATTGTACATCATACATACAAAAGATAATGAATTATAGTTCCCATCTACAAAATAAGTTATGTAGCATCTATCTATATATGGTAGAAAAAAAATGTAAAACTGAAATCAAAGGTATGGTAATGTGTATAAATAGTAGTCATTAATATTTCAATGAGTTATCAATTGATGAATCAGGTAATGAATTTTCTTCATCCATTAAATCAACACAAAATTATGAATGCAATGTTATTAAGGGGTTACATTTATTGTATGACAGAAAATATGTGAATGGAATTTTGTAGTTATGATTCTTATAGAAGGTTATAAGATATATTGTCAAGGTAGTCAATCATTATTTCCCTTTGTTAGATATAGAATATATGATTGATGTTTCCACATATGGTTATGGAACTGTGCACATTGAATAACATAATTATTAATAATTTCTGTTACGGTGAAATGTAGTGTGTAGTTCAATGGTTTATAACTGTAAATTGAAACAAAACTAACCATCATTAGATAGAGATTATAATGGCATGTTTGTGAGTTCATTTTTGGATGTAATTGTTGGTTGAAGTTCATTTTTTGTTATTAAAATAGGCTATCAGATGCCACATAATAATTTTTAGTGGATATCACCACTAAAGGTTTTGCAACATCAAATACTGTAGGGAAAAATAGATTTTCAATAATTATAATAATTTCCAGTGATAGAATTAGGGTAGTTCCCATCATTATATAATTTCTTCATCAGAATACTGTGTTGTATCCTTGCATATGTACGGTTATATGGGAAATTGATGTTTGTATTGGACCGAGCAGACAACTACCCAGGCTCTTTAATGAAAGTAAATTAGTATGAATGATTTTGGTTAGTATTAAATGTTCTGTGAAAGGTCAAAAAGATTATATGGGATAATTCAGAGAAAAATTACCATTTATACATAAAAATGATAATTTCAATCGTGTGACTCCATGTGTGATGCCACATACTCATACTAATTTTCTCGACTGAGTGCCTGAATGGTTGGAAGATGACATAGAATGGTCAATTGTAGCTATCAACACTATTCATTTTTCAAGTGCAATGAGTATAACTACTGAATATAGGAAAGTAAAAAAGAATAGATCATTTTCAAAGGTACATAATAGAAAACTCACAAAATGTCTGTTTTCCATCATAAGTAGCCTTCGTTGCATCCTTGCATCTTTAGAGTTCGAAGGAGAAGACAACTCACAAACTAGCTTTGTTGCATCCTTGCAATATAAGTTTGTATTTGAACGAGCAGAAAAGTGCTCATGCACTGTAATAAAATTATGTTAGTATGAATGTTTTCAATTATTATTAAATGTACTGTGAAATATCACAAATATGCTACAAGTTAATGCAAATGAAACTAACCATTTATACATAGAGATGATAATGGAATGCATGTGACTACCCAAGTGATGCCATCTATTGATAATGATTTACTTGAATGAGTATCAGAGTGTTTGGTATATGACATAGAATAGTCTCTAGTACTAGTCAGTACAGATGATGTTACAAATGTAATGAGTGAAACTAATGAACAGAGGACTGTAAACAGAATAAAAAAATTTCATGGGTACTTATTATGAAACTCACAAATTTTTTGCCATTCCTTCTATAATATCCTCTATTGCATCATTGCATATTTAGATTTATATGGATATTTCATGTTTTTTTGTTTTATCATTATCACTTACAATCTAGGTGTAATACCTCGACATTTTATGAGAAATATTCTTTTTAATTTCATAGATGTCTTGTGTTTTATGCTACACTGAGAATATCTTGCGCTATATGCAACATAGTATTATATTGTAGTATATGAAAACACTATTCTTGGTTTGTGTTACACGCAAGAGGTACCTTCCTCAATAGTGTATGTTGTACGGAATACTGTGTTTTACTAAACAATTATATATTGTTGTAAAATTATTATGAAATAGCTGTTATGAATAGTATTAACCACATTTTTTATTTTATAAAGTTATTTTTCATCTTAAAAAATATCTAGAACATGGTTTGAGATCAAAATCGATTTTTCTTATAAAGGATGTATTTTTAAAAAAATACAGTTTGGCCGAATTTTATAGCACACCGATTTTAAATAAGAATGTTGTAAAGTTTATAAGCTCAATTTGACAATGTAAAATTCTTCATTTTAATCAGGATATAAAAATTTACATTGGATAATTTTTTTACATTTTTCTGATAACCATTATATTTTGGTGAATAGTAAAAATAAGATAAATTTAAATTAAAAACATGTTTTTCATCGAGAGAATTTATATGGTTAAATTATAATATTGAACATTTTTTAAGTATAAATAGCATATATTTTTACCATTTAATATAATATAAATCAGTATCATTAATTTTACATTGAATTCAAAGGATAAAACATATCAATCTTTTTAAATTTTGAAATTTTAAAACCCGTTTTCTAAACACCATGATTATTTTTAAATTAAATACATAAAATTTTGTGTATTGAAATTGGAAAAATTTATTCCATATATGGGATCAGTAGGTCCAAATTATATTGATAGTATATTTTTTGGACATTATTAATAGTTACTATGGTAAATTTTATTTACCACAGTTAATGGTAAATAAGGTAATTAAAGGTAAAAATAATATTATAAAATTACCATGACACTTTTAATGATATCATTGAATGATTATATTTCACCATAAAATCTACTTGGGTAGAAATGGAGTCTATTAGAACCGACTTGGATGTGATTAAGAACTTTAATTTGTTTTATTTAAAAGAACGAGAAATATGTCTCACTCAAACATTATTAAATAAATTATTTTTAATACAAGGTTATACATAATATACATTTTATAATAAATACTCATTTGAAAGATAAAATGTTTCTCTTCATCATGGTAATTTATTTTTAATTTTTAATATATATATAATTACCTTAATATCTTATACATTAATGATGTATAAATTATTTATTTAGTAAGGAATCAATAATATAGTTTTTATTAAAATATTAATAACTATGAAGAGGAGAATAATCATGGAAAAAAAATTAGTCTAGTATGTATATACCATAATCATCAAAGGGTCATCTTGTGGACCATTCAGAGCCAAATAAAAGAGATTATGACATTTATATTTTTTTTATTTTAAATGATTTCAAAGTTTCCACCTTCAAAATTTAAGAAACATAACATTATAAAAGTTTTTTGTTTTAGAAGATAAATTAGTATAAAAGTATTATTATGAAATATAATAGATTTAGCTTCATCATAGTATTTTCTTTATAATTTTTATGCATCTAATAAGTCTATTATATAATTGTACGATAATGTTTTAGTAATTATGTTACTAAGGGAAATATCAAATAAATAGTTTTAATAATATTAAAATAATATTTAAATGAACAAATTAATGTTCTACATGAACGTTATAGATAAACATGACATGTTATGAATCTATTAAATATTTTTTTCGAAGATATATTATTTTTGGATTTTATTTAAATTCATATAATTGAATAGTGTCAAAATTGAGACTATTTATATTTTATAAAAATTACATATTATTAAATTGTTTAAAAATCACAGAAATATTTAAAAATTATAAATTTAAAATTATCTGATCTTAAATTTTAATAATGTATATAATAATTGAAAATTCAAAACACATATGTAAGAATTTATAACAAATTAGAAATTACAATATTGATACCGTAATTAAAATTAAATAGATTACATAAGGATAAATCAAACTAATATGGTTTAATATAAAAATAAAACAAGTATACATTTTATTGGTTGATTATATTACCACCATATAGAATCTCATAGTCAAATTGAGTGATTTTATGAGGTATTTATGTGGGTTTTGATATTATTATTAATTAATATTTTTTAGGTTTCCAAAAGTGCCCCTCTCCTCTCCTATATAACGGCGCCACCTCCCTCTCCTCTTCACACAATTTTCAGACATCAAGAACAACCAAACATTGAAAATTCTGCTTCTCAACCTATCTATTTATATTTTAAATGTTTCATTCTTATCAAATGACCAACTCTAGTGCCCTAAGAGGACGTTTAAAAGGGGCATGTCGAGGAAAAGGTAATCTCTTCTACCCATTCATTCAGGTTTCTTTTTTATTTTACTACATCTTATTAGTTGTTTCATTATAAAGTAATAACATCAGTATCACAATTATATACTGATATGTTATTATAAATATTAAGCAACCCTATTTTACCTTATATCTATCCAATGAAAAATGAAATCACCGCGCGTGCGTACGTATGGAATATCATCTCCTGGCTATGGTGTAATCTGTTTTTCCACATCATCCATTCATGGATGGGTATAGTAGTGGAAATATTTTCAATATATGATTATTATAACATGATACTAATTATTATATTTTATATCATCCACTCTAATTCCATTCAACAATTATGGGAATGATATCAGTGCTAGAGCGTACGTATAAAATACCATCTCCGCAACGCAATGCGATTCATTCTCTATGTTAACAATTCAAGAATGAATATAAAGTATAAATAATGAATTATACTTAGATATATGAAATAATAATGATACTATATTTATGTATATATATATGTCATATACTTCCATTCAAGTCAATAAGGAAACAACAATATTGTTCATGTGTATGTACAACCTACCATCTCTATGAACAGTGTATTTTATTCCATTTATCGATCTATTATATAAATATATATATATATATTAAAGTCTTTATATATTATATATAAATCATTTGTTACATTTTGGAATTATGTTATCATGATCTATGTAATCATATGAATAGTTAGAAGTCAAAACATGTATGGTAAATGAAAGGATTTTACCCAAAACGATTCTTTAACGGGGAATTGACAAATAAACAAGTAATATAATGTCATAAGTGAATCATATATTATATCATAAATATTATTATGGTTCTCTTAATAATTAATAGTATTTTTTAACCAAATATACAAGATTATAATACAACTATTGATGAAATTGGAAATAAGGTCAGGGATAATTATTCTAATCTCATTCTTATTTGCGATTGTTTATTCGTATGTATTTACCGGGATTATATTTATCATCCATGTCCATTTCTTCTAAAACTATTTTCATAAAATTATTACTATTTTAACATGTATTTTTAAAGTCATTTTTACCATATGTGGACTTTTACCACACCAGATGGAAGGATTCATTCTTTTATTTACCATATAAGGTACTTTTTGACTTTTCCGGAAAAAGTACGAGGAGAACCATTTTCTAACATATTAGAAATGAAAGTATATTTACAGTTTCAGAACGCATTATTTCCATGAAGCTTCCCCTATAATATTTAGTTATTATTTTCAAAAAAATTAATTTCTTATTAAATTTAACGCCATTTTGAGAATAGAAAATTATGTTAATGATGAAAGGATACTTTCCTCAGGAATATATTTCAAGTGTTTTATCAAAACTATTTTCCATCTATAATGACATTATTCAATATGACTATTTTTAAAGCATAATGTACCTATTATTTACATGGTTTGATTTTGCTTATGATGAAATTATTCCTATTTTTTATATGGATTATGTTAAGATGGGATGGTGTTTGTGAAACCAATTTTATTTGTTGGGTTATGATGAATGATTTAGGTTTATTATGTGTCACACAAAAGAATGATTTCATTATGAGATGGGTATGACCTATATCTCCTTCCAATGAATTAGGTAAAAATGTATATCTAATAAGATAGACATGGCTAGAATGAGAAGTGAATCTGGTTCAGTAACACAAGGCTGCAACGACAAGTATACTCAGTTCAGTAATGCTATTTTTCCACTATGATGGTCTTGGCAGTAATGCCTTGGCTACTATAGAAATCATAACATGTTCATAATTGATACCAAAATTACATGTTTTTTACCATGTTATTTTATTATTATTAATGTTCCTTTTTGATCTATGCATTTTTTACTACCATGATTTATGTCATTACTCATGGTTTCGATTTTATAGGATCATGTTTTTACGTTCAAATGTTTATATATTGTTTTATGTTTTCGATGTTTACCCTTACTGAGCATTTGAGCTCACCCTTTTTATGTTTTATTTTCCTTAGGATATGAAGAAATCTTTTATGTAAAAAAAGCGGAATATCTTTATGGGAGATTTTGAAGATCATTCACCATGAAAAGAAGATGTTGTTCCGAGTTTCCAAAGTCATGGTACTATTACTATCCGTGGTTCCCTATTTTTTTATGTATTTAGTATTCTACAAAAGTAATGTAATGTACATGTATTCCAATCTTGGGTCTCTAAACAAGGCATGAAATAAGAGCTTAGAATGCACAATGGACATAACCGTCCAAAAAATTTACATAATAAATGAAAAGACGAAGTGGGATTTAACAAGAAACAGTAGACATGTACGGTATATGTAGCTGTTCTAATATCATATAACAAAATATTCATGTGGATATCCTCATGGATAGTGCAATTTTAGTTGAAAAAAGCTTAAAACAAATTATAACAGCAGGCTTTATTGTATTTATTGTTTTAGGAAACTTGTACTGTCAATTCAGTCTACTAAATATACAGTTGGATATCCACATGCTTAACCGAAATGAAATCATTATAAGCTGCAAGTCAAATTGTACAGTAAAACATCATAAAAGAATATTTTATTGAAATAATTATAGAATATTCCTGACACAAAAACTAAACATGAATAGTTATTGTTATGAATTGTTACCATATATGTGGTTTAAAGAACTATGATTCTTTATTACAAAGATTAATTCATACCTATGGGGTGTAGATGATGCGAGTGGGAAGAAGAATAGTAGGAAGTATGTGGAGATGGAAAGGATACTTCCATTGAATTCGGAACACTATTAGTCACATTAATACTATCCTATAATAGGAAAATTTATAGAAGGTAAAAACATATGGATTGCAAGTTCAGACAATTATCATGCATGGAATTTATTCAAAGAGAATTCTAGTGAAGCATGTTTTCAGAATATCACCAGGATGATTTGGTTTGTGGTTTAGAGGAAATATTAAACCAGTCATGAACTTTTGATGTTTGGCTACATGTTCTAATAGAATGGTCGAATATACTACAGTCAGTGTAGTGAAGAAGATGAAGTTTGATGACGTCGCTCATGAAGAAATATTAGAGGTAGATGACGATCGAATGGGGAGACTACGAGAACCTTAGGTCAGTAATATATTTGACATGACTATGACCCGGAAAGGCATAAAACAATGACACTACAGTTGAATTCTGTAGAAGGTGGTCAGAGGAAATATGCATGGAAGTGGTAGTCGAAATCCGGAGCTGGTGATCGGTGATAGACAGCTGGTAGACCGTGACAGTGAGGACGGTGACAGAGGTAGTACACGAGATTGGTGGGTCATGAACCGTGCGTTTCTCAGCGGAAGTGAATGGGGGAGTGAATGTAGTACACAGAATAAAAAAACACAATCTATGGGGATGTAGTACATAGTGATACGATTGATTGAAAAATAATAAAAAATAGACGTAGAAGAGTATTGGAGGGACACATGGATGCTGGAAATGCCAGTATTAGTATATTTTGTAGTTTAAGATAAAAATTTATAAATTATTGATATGATCTTGTAATGTTGAAAATAGATGGATGAAATTAAATAATACAAATATTAGGATGGGTCATGAAGAAAAAATAAGATACCTCATTTAAAAGACATAAAAATAATAATAATCTTCTACTTATATGGACATCATGAATGATCTAATACAAGAAACTTTAAGAAGATAAACATCAAAGGGAAATCATTAAATCATTATATAATGATGATATCAAAAATTCTCGTTTATTATCCCAAGAAAATCCTTATGTGTAAAATGTTCCTCAAGAATAGAATTATAAAAACGGGTAAAATTTTGTTAAAGAATGTATTAATTTAGGATTAAGTGATTTAACAATGAACTCGACCCGTTTTCCCTGATAATTTCAAGGGTTAGTGACATTTTCAATCCCTTTCCCCATTGCATCCTGGAATTTTTTGGAAGATTTTATGTATTCAATTCCATCAATTAATTTCATTCCATAATCAGTGATAATTTATTTTTAAGTGGATCACCTAATAATCCATGTTTAATATAGAAACATTGAACCATGACAATTTATTTTCATTATGGATCGTGGAAGTTGTGTTCGTTAGATTATTAAATTAAAATCTTCTTCATTAAATTGTTTTTATTGTACATGGTAGAAGATATAACTACATCCCACTAACAAATAATTTCAAGTAGAACATTAATTATCTAATTAAAGACTATCATTAAGGTATATCCTATAACTATAACCATAGTATTTTTGGGGAGCACAATGTACACAAATATATATGACTCAATGAGGAACCCATCAAAGAATTATTAAACACATAATTTTTATATAATAATGTTAATGAACCTAGTGTAGATCTTGGTATGTTAAATGTGATTTATGATCTATAGAAAAATTTATTCATGAAAATACCATAGAGAATAAACTAATAAATATATTATAAAAATTGACTTTTACATTAGATATAGTTGTAACTTAATTTTTTTTGATTCCTTAAATTACATATTCAATGAAGAGGTTGTTGAAAAATCCAATTTTGTTAAGAAAATTAAAATATTAATCCGAGATAATATTAAGTTATTCATTATGTTTAGATAATCCCCAAAATATTAAATTAAATCATTTCCATGCTAATTTAAATTTTTTTAACAAATAAATGGAGAATAACTAGTTGTCATAATTTATAATAATATACTATAAAACAAATGAAATATAACAATTTCTCTTTTATGGAAAACTATTTCATGATTTAATGTGTATTTAATATAATATTCCATATATTTCATAAAAATTATATATGCATTTTATTTTACTTAAAGAAACAGTTCGACTAATTAGGTTCCCCCAATGATGTATGTGTCCCATAGATATAGATATTTTATAGAATAATATTGAGTATCATTAAGTGACTGGGATCATATGTCCTATATATTAATCAAAATGGGTTTTCCCCAATAAAATAGTTGCATGGAAAAAAATATTGCACATGTAAGGATTGAAAAAAACGTGTTTATACATATAATAATTAATAATTTATAATGTCTCTCAATAGATTATTAAAGGATAAATTAGTTATGTATGAAATATTATTTTAGGATCCCGTGTATTGAATAGTAATTATAGATCTTTGTAGGGATAATTTACATATATTTCATAGATATAGTTTTATGTTATTTTGTGGAACCCATTTACCTTAAGGATAAAATGGAAGTCATCCTTAACATGTCCCCTTATAACTATAAAATAAAAATATTTTTTACATATATATTTGTGTGGATTAATGAGATAGTTGTATTATTTTTATTATTTATGATCACATTTTAAATTTATTATAATTATATTTTAATGAATTAACTATTTTTTTAATTTCAGTAGGACAATACTTGGAAAATTGGAAAAGGTTTTAAAATTATTCACGAAAATGCTCTGGTTTTGATTTTTTATAAGTGTCATTTTATAGTGGTAAAATTAACCGTCCAATGAAATTACATTAAATAATGGCTATGATGTGGATATATTTAAAATTTATTTGGTATTTCTTTTTCCATACCCAATATTTTTATGTCATGTTATATCATTCTAACGAAATATAGGTTTTTTTAAAGGATTATCATGGATTTAAATAAGATTATACTACATCATTCTAATTTCTATTTAAAAAATGTAGTATTTTATTTTAATATTGACATTATAAAATATTTATGTTGAGTCTAAGAGTCAAACAATTACACCATGAGTGATGTGGAAAAAAAATAAGAAGGATACATTTTTTATTTTTTATTTATCCAACCATATTATGGGATTATTTTCTTCCTAAAAATAAAGTGAAATTTGAATTCATTTATTATTCTTCATTAAACCTAGATGATACCAATATTAAATAAATAACTATATTAATGTAATTTGTAAATGTAACATTTTCATTGGATAAATCCAAATATTATATAATGGGAAATAATGTCACAATATTTTCTGATCAAATATACCTTAAATATTTATTCAATTAGGCTAATGAAAAGAATATGATGGTTTAGTAGATGATGTTATATCATGGGTTTAATATAGAGATCAATTAAATGATTATAGATGATAAACATATTTATAATCAACCAAAAAATCTACTAATGATATATCTAGTAAATATACTCTATTAGGACACAAAAAATCAACAAATTCAAAGAGAATAGTTAGAACTAATTGAAGGAGATACCCCCTGGTATAATGATGAGGATAATTATTTAGTAACCTCTCAGATATCATCCCACTTGAATACCTAAAAAATTTAAACTATTTTTCCTGAATTATGATCCTTCATTGGGGAAAATACACATATTTATAAAACATCCAATGATCCAATAGTAATCAAAAAATGACTTCAATGTTAAATAAAACTTTTTTTTTGTAATTTACTCTATAGTATAATAATGAAAAATTAATGGATACCTGGTAAAAAGAAATAATAATGATTTTTATGGATCACATTGGAAAATTATAGATACATTTTAATAAGAATTTTAGAAATATTAATAAATGTGAAATATATAAAATAGATAATAAATTCCAAAAAAGAAATTAATTTTTGGGAGATTTTTTATGAAAGGGGAATAAATTTCATTGGACCCATTACCATGTCATTTGGTATCAATAAATTCATTTATTATGTGGCTATGATTCAAAATAACAATAATATATTTACTTTTAAATGATGATTATATTGTTTGTTTCTATTATAAATAGAAATATTGTTATTGGTTTGGAGTTCCAAGAGAAATAATTACTAATCATGTTACTTAATTATGAATTAGGATCATTGAGTATTAATTGATGAATAATTGAATGTATCGGAATATTTCAAAACCCTGTTACCCCTAAAAAATCCCAACCCACCTTGATATATTATTTACTATTGCGTATTTCTTAAGTGGACTAAGACATTCTTTAATATATTTAATTTTCTAAATAATCGAGTTAATGAATTTGATGATTGACAAGTTTGTTAAATTAATGATTAATGCACTATTTTTATTTCAAATACAATTCTATGAATAACTCTATTTTCAATACTAACATTATAATTGATATTTAAATCCCTCTATAATTATTATACCTATTATGTTTCTACATTTCTATCTAAAACATCAATATTAACATGATCTATAATTTGATGCATGATCTAGGTCAAATTCACGTTTGGATGCATGAGTAAAATGAGTTGGAGCATATATTTTATTAAATATTCATTAGATAATGTGAGAATTAATATATCTTTTTCTTTAATTTTTTTTAAAAACCATGAATTTTTTTATGGTAATGATACTATTTATCATCTATGATTAGGCATGGGAGTGTATAAATGTTTTGAAGTTAAAAGTTTCCCTTTTCTCTAAAAAATAAAAATATTATCTAAATTACATAAATGAAATCAGGTGAAAAGAAATAATAAAAATTAATGGTATGTGAGATGAAAATGGTTAAACTATAGATTTGTTTTTATGCTATATGACCTATAAATTCTACGTGGAGTTTGGAGGATAGTTATTGTTTTTTGGAAGCCAAAATTTTCAATAGAATATTTTATCTAGTAAAAACTGTTTTCAGAATAATACTATATTTTTTGAAATATTATTTATAATTCACTTAAGAAAGAAATTAAAATTACTTATAAACAAAATAAATGTTTGTCTTACAAAAATAATAGGATATTTATGTTACCACACTTCTTACATGAAAAGAACTAATGTAATCATATCATTGAATTCCACTAGAAGAAACTGAGATTTTAAAAGTCTTATACTAATGAACGTTGGGATATTTCTTTATAAATACTAAAAAAATGTATTCTATATTTGGAATATAAATAACTGTATATATAAATTACTAAATTAAATAGAAAATCATGCGTTCATATTCAAACATAGAGAAAAAATCCAATTTTTCCTTATAATTTTTTCATTAGAACCCAATAACCTATAATCCATAGGAAAACCATGTTAAAACACTTATTATATGAAAAAATTCATGAATAATTTGGTGAAGAAGAATAAATTCATCAATACTATGGTGAAAAATTCATGAACATGTAATGATAAAAACATTTCCTAAAATTCAAGTTTGAGTGAAGAAGAAATGTTTCATGAAATGTAGGTATAAGTGTGCATGAGTGAAAAAATGATGTAAATATTTAATTATTGTGACTAGTAATGAATATAAAATTGGGATAATTAATTATTTGTGATAATTTTAGAATAATTGTGTTTATAATTTGGACTCACATAGTCTAGTGTTTGAAAATTCTTTTAATAATGTTATTTAATGTGAACATTATCATGTGCCAGAATATTTACTATGGGAATTGAAAACGAAATAAATTCATCATATTTGGTAAATATTAGTAATTTTAATAACTCAATATTTATAAATTCAAGGACATCTATTGTGATTTGGGAATTAAATGTAATATTATTTTATAGTGTGAATATTATTTATCATTTTCAAATATGGTACTTAAATAACCATATTTATTTGTAAGGTGATATGAATGGATTTATTTTGAAAATAAATTATAATGGAATTAGGAAGGATGCACATCATGATGTGTGAAATAGAATGTTGTTCTCGAAATGACTGAAGAAAAATGATATGGGGATGTGGGGAGGATTTCTATGGATTCATCCCCTAAAATAATTCTTGATGAAATAACCATAGAATTAGATGCATAACCACCATCCAACCCATTTCTACTCATTTTTTGAAATATAAGAGTCTCATTATTATTTTTGTTTTAATCAATCATAGTTTATGTACCCATAACCACATATCTACTTAACCATCATCTGAAACCCTAAAAAACACTTTCATATTATGTTATAATAAATGAAGACACCCTAAGACATTGAATAGTTGATGTATGGTTGATTTACATCTATATAATGATGAATTATTCTTGAACAACAAATATTTTCAACATGAATATATATCAATATGTTCAGTGTGAGAAATTAATATTTAAAAATAAAAATCATTCCTTTTTTGATTATAAATGGAATGATTATGTATTAATGTGGATTTTTAATGAATATCTATACCTACAACCAATGGTTCTGACTATAAATGCAGCATTCATGACACCAGTTAGGGTAATATATATCTACTAGGTCTAGTGAAATAAAATATATGGTAAAATAAAAATATATAATTTAATATCAAGATCATTAGGAGATTTAAATCTAAATTGAAGAAATAACAATTATAAAAATTCTATACAAACATTTTCACATATTTTTAAAAGGTGAATATAAAGATAATAATATACCGATAAGTTGAAGATGAGGAAAAAAGATGAAACAATATTGATAAAAGTTCAATTTTTTGGAGAATCCATTAGATAATTTAGTTTTTCTATTTCCCATTATCAATTTATTTTTTGATTAGTTCTAAAATTATTTCTTATCTTTTTTCCATCCCTTCAATCATTCAAATGGTAGAGAAATTCTTGAGTTATTTTCAAGTGGTAAGGTTCTCCTTTTTTAATTGATGATTCTTCGCACTTTAATTACTAAAAATCATTGTTACCCCTTTAATGGTCTCTATATTATATAGTTGATATAAAAATTTACATTTGTTATGTTTTATGATATTTATATTTTATTTAATTTCTATGGAAAATGATCCATAATCACCACCAACTTAGTTTCAGTTTATATATGGTATAATATCTTAGGATTTATGGTGACTTTATTTGTGAATGCTGACATGTGTCATTGGTAATTGTTATTCTTAGATTTCCATGGAGGTGATATACCCAATGGTTTATTGAAAATGTAATCTATGATTGATGAACCTTATCACTAACATATATTATAAGTATAATGGAATGAGGAATGGTTTTTGATAATTTAACTCGCACAAAAAACATTCAATTTAGGGTGATATGTACAATAGTTTTGTAGAATATCAACCATTACAAAAAAAGTATAATATTTTAATAATATAGGGGAAATGATTGAATTTTGAATAAATATAAAACCATTTCATAGTCACCATTTCACTAACTTGTTTTAAATCTCTTTTATTCATTCCATGATTTGTTTTTATTACCCAAAAAAATTATCCTCTATATTTACATACCCAAGAGAAAACTCATTTTGATTAATAATCTATAGGAATTTCATTGCGGTTACTTATTATGATATATATAATACCTGAAAATATTTATCTCTATCAACACCACATGATAAGATTGAATTCAAAAGTGTTTACACTTATTCTAATTTATCAATGAATGTTTAATCGAAAAATATCATCACCCTGTTTAAAGATTGATTCAAGAGTGGTTTTATAAATCCTCATGAATAATTTGAAGTAGTTATTTAGTTGTTGTTTTTAATATAATAGTACTTATTATTTTTATTATTTTTATTTTTTAAAAAAATTAAACAAATAGATACAACTGGATCCAGAATTAACCCAATGAGTCAAGGGTTATATCCCACATAACCCACACAAGTCTTCCCAACCCAACTAATTTTGATCCAAACTCAACTGGTCCAAATTTAAATCATATTTGACTAAAACACATATCCCTTTATATATAAATATCCTAGACTACAAATAATGTATTCTTTTATGGCATAGTCTTAGTCCCCTTTCCCACCCAACCCACCTAATAGACATAGATTAATTATTCCTACTCAATACGCCTAACTTGAATATCCCACCAATGGTGTTACCCGACAAGAAAAATCATGATGTTATGTCATGTGAAAAAATTGGGCCACTAATCTCTACGTAGGAAGAAAAGCTCAAAAGCACTACTCACATAACCCATTACATATACAACATTTATACAATCATATATATAAATGTAAACATATACATATGAAAATTTCGTTAAATTTCTTTATTTATTATTTCTATATATGCATTCATATATATTTTTTAAAAAATATATTTTTTTTATATCCTAAAATCTACCATGCACTTAACTATAAAGAACCTAACAGGTGACACCATTGAATGGAATATGTTGATTTAATTTTAAAGTATCCTCAATGTCCTTGTATAAGAATCCCATTATCAATTTAATTGATCAATTTGAATCATAATTTAATTAAAATTAAATATATCCCAGTGTATTTAATTCAATCCATGTTATTTAATCATATATTGCATTGATCATATATTACTATATATGGAAACCCTGTAATATTTATAAATGAATTTCTTTTTATAAAAATCCATATAAGGGAATAATTACAGTATTGTAGGATGGTGATGTAATATATATTATTCAAGTACATCTAAATAAATTATAAATAAAAGGAACATCAAAATATGATCATGGAATTCCAAAAAATCATATGATCATAGAATAATAAATATGTAGAAATAAATAAAATATGAATCATCATCATAAGTCATGGATAATTTCAATGACATCAAAAGGATGTGTGCTAGGATAACTACTCCTAGAAAATATAGGGTATCTCACAGTATGAATGATTACCCAAATCAATAAGGGGTGTATAATTCTAGTCTAACACATTACATAATATTTTTTTAAATTAATATGGGTTCCACAAAATGAAATCATAGACATGGAATATTTATACTAATAACCCCTAAAAAGTAAACACGTAATATATTCTTGTCCTAAAGCAATAAGAAATGATTTATCATTGATATTATCCGTAGAAGACAAAATTATTGATTTTCTGGATGATCAATTTTTAATAATGATTCATAGGTCATAAATATAGATTATAAAAGTCAAAAAATCATATGAATGTTTTAGATATGAATTATAGAAAGGACCAAATATATAGTGTTTTATGAAAGGGGTAATGAATATTTAATAATGATAATAACATTGTGTTTTCCAAATGACTATAATGAAATAGAAATATTTTTCCATAATTATTGAATCATCTTAGATAAAATAGAATATTAAAAACATTTGAATGAGTGACACATGATATCAAATATGAAATCTGTTTTTTTATCATTTTATCTTTTTTTAAATAATTCAAATTGTCCCTTAAACGAATTTATATTACATATAAATAATGTTATATATAAAATGATATATATATATATATATATATGTGAGGAAAATATATACAAAATATAAAATAAATACATGATAATTATAGAGACATAAATTGGGTGTTATAAATAGAATTCCTGACCCAAAATTGAAGAGGGTGGTTTAGAAGTTCCCAAAAAATAGGTCTCGACCTAATTTTTACATACATATAAATTCCAGATTAATAAAATTATATTAACTAAATATATGGTTCAATATTTTTTTTCAAATTTTATGTAGTCTTTTATGGTTCATTAAATTTTCTATATCTTTAATTTATTATATAATATTTTCAACATATCGGTCACTTGAGGTTGTTTGGAAATATTTCCCAAAACTTCTATTGAATTTCGGTCATGGTGAATGATATTGTGAAATTCATCAATAATGTAAATAGAATTACACTTATATATTCCTTATAAATATAGTAGAAATAAATTAATAATCATTTATTGGTAATAAAAAATATATTAATATAAAGAAATGTATCTTAGTATATGCCTTTTTAATGGTTAAAATTATTAGGAAAATTATTTATTATTATCATTTACATTAATCCAAATTTGTGTTTCCAAAATATTAATGTGGATAAAAATATTTTATTTATTTAATTATTAAATTTTCTATTCCATCCATGTCTGAGGGTAATGTAAAATCAATAAAATTATCAAAAGAGGTTGAGAACCTACCATAATAGTGAAAATGACTTGATTTTAGAAATAATGAGAAGGATATAGTAGTATAATTGGTATTCCATTGATATAATGACATTTCATTATACATATATTAATTATTCCATAATATAATATTTATTTCAAAGATTTAGAGTTTTTATTATAATAATGAAACCTAAATGAACTATATTAATATAATTACCTCTTCCATGGATATTAAAATTTAGATAAAGCTTTTCATCTTTGTTGATTTTTATTTTAGTCAAATAATAAAGTCAAGGACATGAGATTGATGGTAAGGGGTGATATTTGGGAAGAACATTTGTATTCTAAGGTGATTAAAATATTTTATAAAATGTGATAGTGGCAAGTGTTAGTTATATTGTGAGGAATGGATTGTTTTATCAAAAAATATTAGATTAAAATATTATCTCATCCAAGGTGACCCAACATGTCTTTCAATAGTTAGTACCTAGTGATTAATAATTTAAGGTTTCAAAAAAATATTAATATAACTTCATGAAACATAATAAAAATTAATTATTATACACAATTAAAAATATGGAAATTATATGTTATTACATTATTCAACTAGATGTTTTATTTTTTTAAAATGAATAAATGTACTAAAAATATTATTACTGGTTTACTTGAAAAATTAAATATCTTTTATCAGAATAATTATCTAAAAAAAAACTAATTGTAATGATATAATCCATTTTTTTATAAATTATAATTTTTATAACATGATGAACTTCCAAAACCATTAAAAAATAAATGGTTTAATATTAATATGTTATTAATTTTATAAAAATATATATAGTTTCCTGAAACCATTTTATGAAATTTTATTATAATTTACCAAAAATGTATTTATAGTATATATGTTTTACTATGAATTTAATTTTTATTTCATCATATATATTTTTTATTTTTTCAAATTAACACTTTTATATAAGTACCATTAATTTATAATTTATAGGATAACCAAATTTTGTTTTTTATTTCCAACACAAAAATACCAAATTTATCTTGTAGGGAATATCAAACCCTTGAATCCAAATATAGCCTGAAAATCACATGAACCATAAAAAATATTGGACTAGGGTAAACATTATATAATTATTAAAATCATTTATAGATTAATTATATTTATCCCATATATATATAACGTCTTATCAACCCATCATAATACATGTTTATATAGTTTTTAAATGTTGTAACATTGATGGGTTGGTACAAACAAAATTGATATGGGGATGATTTTCAATAACTCTAATTTATCTGAAATAAAATTAACATTAAGTAACAATAATTGATGTTTTTTTTATTCCTAGTGGTGTTTGAACCCAAATGACGATACCTCACTCCCAAGATCTAATATGTGAAATTCATATGGGACAATACTACTATTTGATTCCATTATCTCTCCCTTCTTTATCAATATATCATATCATTACTCTTATATGATCTTATATTAACAACTACTCTATGATATCTATATTACCAATGATTTTAATTATCAATGGTAATAATTCTGAATGTTTATATTATGAAAATATTTATTCTATAAATGTGATGTTACAAATAAGTAATTAAGCTTTATTTTTCATTTTTATCTATTACAAGTATTTGATGCAATATTATATGACTAAACATGACACATAAAATTATATATATATATATATATATATATATTCAGTAGTGATGTTCAAAATATATAAAACTATTGTATGTTATATGCTTACCCAAATTATAAATTTCACCCATAAAAATTTTGTTTAGTTTACAAAAACAAAAAAAGATGGTTCTACTTCTATATCATTACTTTTTATTGGTTAAATTTTTGTCTATTATTACTCATAGTTATTATAATGACTGATAACTAGGTGATTCGTGTTGTTATGTTGATCTTTGTATTTTCGATCAAAGATCTTCACCAACTTCTCCTTGAAAAGATATAATTATGTAAATATACCACCTCAATATTTTTTACTTCTGAGTTATCTAGTATTTCATTACATAATAAGGATACAAGGATCACATTATGATCATGTGAATTTTTTTGGGAGTTATATTTAATAGTTCATATAACAAACATGACCAAGAGTCCCAATAGATCCGATTTACTTATGGAATATTTTTCAATTATCTTCAATCCTCATGATTTAATTACATAGATATATATCAAGGAAAACTTTATCATAGAACATAATATATATATTTTATTTATTCTTTTTTATGTATATATTATTTACGATCTATTCTTCTCTGATGTGTTGCAATATTCCCTTGAATATTTCTATGACTTCTTCAATTATATCATGTCATAATAGAATATGTTAAAAATATTTTTCCCAACTATCAAGTGTTCTATAAATATTTCCATAAATAACTTCATAATAAGAATTATAAATTGTAAAAATGTATAAGATAATCTATGAAAACTAAAATTGAAAAAAAAATGTTGATGTTTTCACTTTTTGATGTTTGTATGAAATTCTCTATGTATGTACTACAATGAATAGACAGTTCAATAATATTTACTATCATTATAAGGGTGATAATCCATAATAGATATCAATAGTATTTTTAATGATTATTGTAGAATGTTCCTAATCATTGAGGTAAACCTTATATCTCATTTGAATACCACTGATAGATGTGTTCTATATAGACTTTCCAATTTCATGATTTATATCATTTTAAGAGGATCAATACTGATATCCTATAAATTTGTGATGAATTGAGAATTCATTATAAGTTTCTTTATTATATCTCATAGGGAATTATTTTCATTATATCTCTTTAGATGAACCATGGAAAAATACTCAGTCATATTCTACTATTTCCAATTAGGTATTGCTGATAGTTTCACCATCCCCATGGAATTTCTCTTTTATGCATTCACTATTTCAAATACAATGAACATTGATGTATGTTTCAAAATATAATTCTACATATTTTTCCATAAATTTAATTCTAGGATATATCTATACATCTTTGAGTTCCCATGGATTATAGAGAATGTTGAACTGTGTACACACATCAATAATTCATTTTTATTTATGATTTTGATGATACACATGGTTTTTTTAACAAATGTAAAAACACCATGATCAAAAATGAAAATGAATTATTTATTATTTTTTATAGAATACATATTCTTATATATGTCTTCATCATCCTCTTATATTTCTTTTTCTTTTACAAAATGGCTAACTGAGAAATCTTATATGAAAGGTATGTTGTGGTTTGATCCTTAACAATTACTTCATACATCCTTTTACATTATTAAAAGATAAAATCATTATGATTCTTGATAACAATAACAATTCAAGATATTTTCTACAAGGATAATATATAACATTATTTTCTTTAATAAGATAGTAGTGGATTGAGTAGTCAGTGTCCTTGATTAGCCCGAACCATCTTCATTGGAAATTTGGTCTTATTTAGTGTTGATATATAATATAAGATCTTATGATATATATATATGTCACACAATTCAATAAATAGATTCTTTATAAATATCTATAATGTGAATATTATTCCATATAAAGGAATATCCTATATTATAAAATTTTATTATATATTTTACCAATAATTTGAATAATATGCTATCAGTATATCATTTATATGAGTACAAAACATAATCTATTAATTAATCTATCTTTAAAGGAATATAAACATTAACTAGTTATATAATGTATGATAATATTTTATCTAATTAAAACCTTCTAAATTCCATTATGAAATATTAACATTCATCAATGTAGGTAAAAGTTTTCTCCCTTATGATTTATTTTTTATAGTTGGTTTTCATACTGAGATATATTCCCCACAAATCACTTGTAATATACATATAATCTATGAAAAAAATATATAAACACTATATATATTGTTTTGATCTATTATTCAATATCCTGAATAATTTATGATTCTTGAGATATCAAATTTAGTAGGATAAAATTATCTGTGAATGTATCTCTCTCCATAAAAAACAAATCATTACTATACATTTGAAAAAACATCCCTTTTATCAATGTATTTAGGAAAATATTAAAATTCAATTAATGTTCACAAATAATTGGACTGTTTTATAAAACCATCCATAAAAGTAGAAATTAATGAAATTATGTAATAAATGAAGAATATATTAATCACTCTAATGAAAATTAGTTTGTTATTTGTGTGTGTAATGGAAATATTATAGACTCATATTTTTTGAACTATGTATAGAATTAAATTATTGTAATATGCTTGTTTCTTGAAATTAATTTATGACATCTTGACGGATGTTCTTCATTAGAGATGTACTTTGCCCCAAAATTCTTATCGAAGAAGACATAAATCTATTGTAGTGACCCTTATTCCATATCATAAACATATTGAGTTCATGATGAACAATATACAGATGAATTGTCCATCCATTATTGATGAATATGAAAGAAAAATAAACATGATGTTGAATTATTTAAGTATAAAAATTCGTTGTTTATACTCTATTATAAATTATTCACCAGTTGTTCTAATTAACTTATAGTTATTCTCTCAGGATTCTTATATATGGGAATATTTCTATGTAAATTATCAATTATTAAACCAACCTCTAATTTAAAAAATTATCTAGAAAAATATTATAGGAATACATCAACACAATATGAATTTTCATAAAGTTGATCATCTCCTTTATCTTCATTATTTGAGATAAATATCCATACCTATAAGAAAATAATTTACAAACATGGTATGCATTTTCTAATTTATATTCATCATCCATTATATAAATTATTGGAATAAGTGGATGATTTTTTGTTATGGAAATTTATTTATTTATCCACGAATTTCATATTCAATATATATAAATATATATAATTTATGTCCAACACTACATAAAATTCCACAAAAGGGAGTATTAAATGGTTTCATGGAAGATTCACACCATATATATTTACTAGATAATACTTATATACTAGATTTTAATATATTTTACCACTGATTTTTTTCACATATAATTCATTTTCATTGTCATGATTTTGTGTTTAAATGGTTTTAAAAAAATTTAATGATATGAATGAATATTTTATACATGGATAAACTAATAAATTTTTAATTATTAAATGAATGAAAAGCGTACATATCACCATGTCTATTTCATGTACCATAATATCTGTAGTGATTTCAAATAATTTTCCCCTAACATGGTCCCTTAGAGGATATTTACATTAACAACCATTGACTTGAAATGTATTAGTGAATTTAATTTAATAGCTTCAATATTCAATATTGTTGAAACATTCTATCAATGCATAAGGAATATTTAGAACCACCTTTTCATGAATCATATTTTTTGGGATTGATCATTTATATTTTAAAATCATTAAATTTGTTACCCTCATTTACAAAATTAAAAAATATCATTATTTACTTGAGTGTGTTTCAAGGATGTCTCAACTAATACGTATGTCAAAATGGTAATTTTATTTTCATCCCCCTATGAGATTTCTCAATTTATTCTCTATAATTAACATCTATTATCACATTTTATCCCCACCCACACGACCATTTCAAATCCTTAATCTCAAAATCTAATTTAAGGGTACATCATAATATTTTATAATAGCTTTAAATGTCTCTAATCATAATGTAATTTCAATGAATCTGCCTTAAACCACAAAATTGTGGTAAACATTACATTTATGGTCAGTGAAAATCCAATGTTGTACAATGAAATATGTATCTTTCGACCTAAAATACATTATTGATCCATCCACATTTTTTAGAATTCCAAGGAATAATGTGTCAATTTTATTGTGGGAGTGTGTGAGGAAAATATTTATTGAAAAATATTTATTTAAATCATTTACAAAATATTGATTCAATTTCTATCTAGGGCTTCATATTATCGATCATTTTCCACAAATTCTCAATTTATTCCTCTAATAAATAGATCGAAAGAATGGCCCATTAATTCATAGATCATTATAGGATATCAGATTAATATCTACGCAACAAATATATTGTAATGTGATTATGAGGTAAGATGATCCAAAAAAATTTGGAGGAATTTTTCATGTGAACGACTCAACCATAACATGATCTCTGATTCAATAAGCATTGTTATCCTTGAGATTCAGGTTATTATTCATTACATGAGAGAGTTTCACTAGTACTAACCGAATGTTCTAGAATCACACTCCTATAATATTTTTAATTGTTTCGGTATTAATTTTATTAAAATAGATTATATTCTGGGAATGATTTTTTAAATTTCATGAAATTCACTAAAATATTGAAAAATTAATTATGAGATTATTTAAATTAATAAGAATATCAAAATTATAAAAATTATTTTAGAAGTAATTACTCATAAATTAAATTTTACATAGCTTCTAATTTTATAGGTTATTATTATGATATCCATATACATTTTCCTATTAAGTTATTTAACCTATTTATTTATATATTTTATCATCAAATTATAAAATACCATGAGAATATACATTAAAATCTTAATTAATGTTTTCAAAGGGAATGTGAATAATCCTAACTATATTGCTTGGGATTTTATACTTGGTTTGTAGTTAGTTCCACTTGTTTATACAGTGTAGATTGAGTTAATTCCCACCAAAAAATTTTCATCTTTATTACCCCCTAGGTTTATCATAGTCAAATCATGTATAAATATATAGTATCCATAGATTGATTTATTTTCCAATAAATCTCACAATATTTATGTTAAATGATTTTTATATTTTTCTGTTACATAGATATACCCCTATAGGTTTCACTAATTTTTTCTCAATCTAATCCTCAAATATACCTCAAAATTTTTTAAATGAATTCTACATGAACAAAACCATCAAAGATTTATTTTTAAAATGTCTTATAACATTATTTCTCTTAAATAAAACAAAAAAATAAAAGGTCTTGTATATTTGGATGATTATATACAAGATACATTAACATAAAATTATACTTATACACGTCTATTTAAATATTTTTAATGAACTATTAAATATAAATGATTTTCTATAAATTCATGGGGTTCCAGGGGAAATACATAAAAGGAAAGGGTGAGCTATAAAGCTCAATAAATTAATAATCAGAGTAATGATTGTTGGTAAATTAACAAGGAGTAAAGGGACATGTAAGGATATCATAAAGAAAAGATTCATAAAATTGGGAAGGTGAACTAATAGAAACAATAAAAAAATTAATATAATCATAAACATTCTAAAAAAACACCAACCGGGATTTCCTAAGAATATGTTCAGGCTATCTACTAAGGCATCATATCTTAACGTACAAAGCTAATTTCTCAAACCCTATACATGGTATCTCAAGAGATACAATATAACCAATTCATTATGGTCATATATAATTATATAAAATACATTAATTAATTGTAATTTCATGAATATATCATCAAAATTTGTAAATCATAAATTTAGTATTAGAGAAAAAAAAACTATTGAAAAGAAAATGGAACTAACATTCATATCTAAAATCTCCAAAAATAATTTTTAATTCAGATTCAGAATAGAAGAAAAATATAATAATTCATACTTAAAAATTTGGATAATTAATCATAGGACTTTATTATATAATTCTAATGTTTAAAATATAGAAAAAATATATGGAGACTGATTTATATAAATGAACCTTAAATTAGTTTTTTTTATGAAAGGGTTAAAAAATATAAAAACTAATTAAGAAAATTTTGATTTCAATATGAATAAATGTATAATAGTTTTCCACAAAAATAATGATTACATTTATATAATATTTTTGAAATAAATTTATCAACGGGGTGACACAATATACAATACAAGAAATAAAGAATTTATTTTTTTTGGCTTTTCTAAAAAGATGGAATTGAATAGGTATTTTTAAATGATTTTGTAAACCCATAAAATAAAAAATATATAGAATAGATATTTAATGTTAGAATCATATATATATATAATATAAATGAAATATATGAGAATAACAGTGAGATAATGTGAGGTTTAGAGAGATAAATCCTAACCACAAATAAAGGATGGTGTTTTGGAACTTCCTATACATTATATCCCTATATGATTGGTATATAAATATAGTTTATTTTGTATTAAAAAAAGTTCATTAAATAAATAATTTAGAAATGTTTTCATGTATTATTAACATGATAGTGTGAACCTATAATTAAATTTACTCAATTATTAATTAGTATTATCCTCAAATCCAATACCAAATGTTGTTTTGTAAACTTATTGAAAAAAACCAATATTTTGATCATGGTCAAATGTAATATGAAGTAGTTTTATATTCTGTACTATTATTGGGTTATATAATATTTAAAACTCAACTATTATAATGTAATATAGGTTTATGGATTTTATAAACATGATTCGAATTATAAAAGGTATATAAATATTCTTGTTTTGGATAATTAAAACCATTAATGAAATTATTGTATATTAACATTAATATAAAACATTATTTGTTTTATATAAATAACAATAATTTCAAAAATAATTTGTTTATTCAATGTATAAAATTTAAAAAATATATATATGTGATGGTAATACAAAATGAAACACAACTTATAGATAAGCGGTGAACAAAATACAAAGTGGAAGATGATTTAAATTATGAATTAACTTAAGGGAGAGAGTAGGATAACGGATATTACGTTAAACTAAAAATATTTAAATAAATATTTGATAACAATTATTTATACCAATAGGTATTCTAGAATTTTAGTTAATGTATATTACTAATGAAACCTAAAATAACATGGATAATACTCTTACATCTTCATTAAATATCCAATTTTATATTATACCTTATGACTACATATGTTATTATTTTTTGTGAAAAAAGAACCTCTATAATATTAGAAATATGTTTAGGAAGCTATTTTGGTAGATTTTAAGCTAGATAATTGTCTTAGAATGTTTAGAATAATATGGTGGGAAATGATGATATTTATAAGTGTAAGAGAGTGGTGTTATAAAAAAATAAATTAAATATTATATATCCAAATACTAACACAAAATTAAATTCAATATTAATATATTTATGAAAAACTATTAATAGGATAATAGAATACTTATCTAACATTAACAAACTAAATTAATTCATTTATATTTACAATTAAAAAATGATACATATATTGTACTTATACGAACATTCATTGTTAATCTCAATGATATAATTTTTATTAAAAATATAAACATCATATTAACCATTTTTTGATATCTTGACTCAAAAATGGGAAAAAATCCAAATAATGTTCAAAATATGAATAAATTTATTTCAGATCAAAATTATTATTTATTGAAAACATAATAATTTTTTTCAGAAGATAATTTTTTTGACTCATTATAAAATAATTTATGGTTTTATAAACTTATTTATACATTTTTTTTGAAAATATATAATGTTTAATATGATGATTTTCTATAAATTTTATTTATATTTTTAATAAAAATGTATTTTAAGAATATATATATTTTAAAAAATTATAATTCACTTTTTTTCCTAAATTAATTTTATCATATGTTAAATATTAATTTAAATTTTAGAAATTTTTATCAATTATGAGGAAAAAATATAATTTTACTATTTCAATATAAAAATTTAATATTTCACCATTTTCAAATTACAACCTATTTATTTCCAATAAAAAATAAAATTACATTGAATAATAGAAATTTATTTATTGAGGTAAATACTATTTCATTCCTCAAAGAACATATAATTTAATACTATATATATCCCTGATACACATCCCTTTTTAACTCATACATAATACTTCAACGCATGGTACATAATGGAACCACACTTATTGGGTTCATTAACCATCATTAATCGTGTTGGTATTTTATCTAACTGGAATGTCACCGATAAATGATTTTGGTTTATCCTTCGTTGTAGAGTAATTTATTTTTCATGGTCAGGGGAGAACTCCCACAATTTATCCTATTTCCCAATATATAAAAAATATGTTTATATCAAATAATCAAATATATTTAGTACATAATTTATCTATTTTTCATCAATAAACTCTTATCATTACGTATAATATGTTCTAATTATAATAGTCCCATTTTAATATCTCCAATATAAATATTTATATAATTAAATAATCATAATACCTATAAATCATATTATGATCATATTTAATTTTTAAATATATTTCCAAAATTATTTAACAAGTGATAATAGTCATTATTATCTATATCATGTATTATATTTTATACTATATTACTATAGAAGACGTGAAAATAAATTTGAAAAGGTAAATTCTATATATAAATATTTAGGTAATCATAAGTCGACCTCTACAAATTCAACTAATCATTTAATTTTTTTCAATTTCCCTAATCAAATTTTAGTGTCACACTATGATATGTCAACTTGGTTTAAACATGATATGGGTTACAATTCTTGTAATATTCACTGTTTATAAAAAAATATCTTTAGTCATAATTTTGTTTATAGTTTCCTATTTTAATTGATTTAGGATATTCTATTTGATTTTATAGTTTCCTTGTGTCATGATTATCATCTTAGATTTTAAAATATGATTATATTCTATATTAATCTCTTGGAATAAAAAAATTAAATTATTTGAGATACCCCACTTAGAGTCAAAAAATCACATCACTATACTCATATAAATACCTGACCCAAGTAAACCTATGAAGCTAGTAAAAAAATTTAATATACCTGAATGTGTAATATTAATCAGCATAATCTATCTATAATCATTATCAGTATAAAAAACATTCACTATGATCTATTCTATCCCTGAAGTCATAGAATACAATAATGACTCCAACTAGACATCAAGAATGATGTATCCATTCCATGGACAATCATTCACTTAAAAAATATAAAAAATTAATGACCTAAAATATAGAAAATAACTCCTAAAAAATAAACTCTATGTATATTTTTTATAACATTATAAACTAAAAAAAATTGTTAATAAACATCATATACACTAGATAATAAAAATAGAGTAATTTTTATAGTTTCTAATAGACCGGAAAACCAAAATCAACAATAGTGTATCCTAGAAACATATTCTAATAATGGAATACTAAATATTCCATTGTCACTATTAATCATTATTACATTATCGATAGGTATACATGAATAAGTAAAACCACAAGATACACATCATTTATTTTCACTTATAAAAATAAAGTAATTTTCTCATATATAAAAGGGTATTATATATGTTGTTGGAAAAACTCAAAGTTAGATATGACAAAAAAATCTATGTAACATCTATCACAATACAAAAAATTATTTATAGTTTGAAAAAGTCATTTTGAAAATAAATATTAAAAATTGTGTAAAAAATGATTTTGAGAAATTCTTTACGTATAAAATTTGTTTTTATAAATCTAATAATATATTATAAATGAATATTAATTTTTAGTGTGTGGAAAAACCAATGGAAATATAAAATAAAACCACACATAAACATGTATAATGAAATACAAAAACTATACAAAACATTATATGTGATATAAACATAGATTCATGTAAATAAAAAAAATTGAGACCTCACACTTGAAACACTAGAGCATACATTATCCAGACTAATCCAACCCATACAGAAAACCATGGTTTTATTGGGTGCTTAATCCTACTTAGTGAAAAAATAAAATATGAATGAGTAATAGAGGAAAATAAACTACCATATTACTAATTTAATAACCTAAGTATAGACCCATGAGTTAATGTGAAACTCATTAAAAATCAATACACATAACAAATTTAACATCAATAATCACATAATCAAACATGCTATCACATAAATTGAATTCTTTTAAATAAATGAACAATATCTCCTAAGAATTTTAGTTTTCAAAAATCCATTAAGAATACATTAATGAATGTATATCATTAAATTAATTAATAAAATTAAAAAATATATATAATTTTTTTAGAATTAAAACCAAGAAAATACCTCACGTCAAGAAAATATATATTAAATAGTCATAATTTATAACTAAAAATAATTCCCCAATGACTAATTTAAATCTTAATGTGATAACAGAGTCTATAGAAAATTCATTTTATAACATAATGTCAAATAAAAGAACCATTTTTACAATAAAATTTCTTTAAATTTATCCAAACCAACAGACGTTCATTTAATAAAATAAATGTGGTAGAGGAATGGTCAAAAATCTCTAAGAGAAATAAAATATAAATGACGAAAATATTTTGTAATAATATTGGTTACCGTGGATAGATAGTGTAAATAGACAAATAAAAATTTTTGGAACATGATTATGAATTAATATAGTGGGAGAAATAAATGATGGGTGAAACCTTGATGTTTCATCATAAGAATACAACCTAGATCAACTAGATTTGTTATATTAAGAGGCAATTAACGATGGGTACATCAATGTGTAACTCATAGTGGAATGGAATTTTTAATGGGGGTAAAACAAACATTGGAAAAAATACATTTAACATTATTAAAAATCATGGTAGACCAAGTAGTTTTGTTCCACAATTGGGGAAACCATGCACCATCTGTGTATCTGTAATTGTATTAAACCTCTCATATGTAAGGGTATCTCACATGGTTTGTCTCTATTTTTTAAAATACCAAAAAGAAATTATAAAGGGTATCCGGGTATAAAAATATCTATATCATTATTTTTTTATAAAGACACTAATTTTGGGGAACAATTTTATGACCATGATAACTCCACTGAAAAACACCTCCCTTATCCAGCATGGTTTCAATAATGATCATCACTAACAAATCACTAACTATTTTCCATGTTATTCAACATAATTTTTAAAATTTTATAATTTCAAAACATAAAAATAAAATAAAATAAAATAATAAGAGAACATATAAAAAAATACATTTTTGGGTCTTTGGGTTCCATAATTCTCACTAACATTCAACATTCTACCATAAGAATGTTCTCTTTTTCATTCTATAGAGAATAATATTTTATACATCGATTTTTTCAAGAAATCACACTCCTAAATCCCATTTATATATTTTCAATGAATCAATAATGCTATAAATAAAAAATGGAAAACTAGGGATAATTATATCTTGATAATCCATAACCCAAGTAGGTTGTGAAACCATATTAATATCTAGATCCCAATAATAAGAATCCCACTCTTCCACATGGATATATTTGTAGTATAAAATTTTCAATAAAAATACATTATTTAATTGTGTATTTATTTCAACTATGATGCAATGGAAAATAAAAAATTCCATATTAACCATAAATTTCACTATCAAAATCGACTAACACAACATCACATTATATTACCATCCTTCCCAAATATATAATCTCTAATTGTAAATTCAATTATTTTATTATTGTGGATGGGAAAGAAATTATATGGTTCTAAATCATCACAAATAATTTTGTAACCAACATTATCCTACGAGGAATAGCTTATATTATACTTGGACATAAAAATAGTCACATAATTCTAACAAAAAATGATGTTAAATGCATGGTCTACTTTAATAATTGTTAGAGGGATCCATATTTATTTATTATTAATGGGTATTATTATATGAATTTTTTTATTTAATAATTATTATCACCTAAGACAAAAAATCTTTAAACAGAAGGTCAAATTATATATTCTAAAATCTAGTTATTAATCATCATCTTCTCATCCATATGATGATGAGAAGTTTTGAATTACATCCTCTTAGAACCATAAACATCCTTTAAACCCTTTAAATCTTGGAAAGGAGGCATATTTATCAAAAAAAATTATGGCGCCCAATCATGTTTTAAAATATCATTGGCATATTAGATTCCATGATCATCGACATTTAATGACATTATTGTAGGATAGAAATTGGATGACTTTGTAAACTAGTAAAAAATAACCCTTATAAAATTCCTTCCACTATGGAGCCATATAATTATGATTTCAATGTTTGTGGATATATTTTACCACTTATAAAACACAATTAGAAGATATTTCAATAATCTTATAAGAATTGTAGGTTTTTCTTTAATATTCTCACACTCAATCACTATGACTCAAAACAAGAAACTACATTCTATTCCATAGTCCACTAATATATAACATATCTACCAGCTCTAGAAGAATCATACCATCTATGGAGGGTATTTATTAAACATTAGGGATTAATAGATAATCATACCCCTCTTTCATATACAGATTATACTCAAATAATTGTAACATAATTCATCATTCATCTATTTAATTATTAACTAGATGAGTTAGAAGCATCTCACTAAAGATATCATGCACTAAATTATCATTTGAATGGGTTTGTAATTTCTCAATTTTCAGAGAGGTGTGAGTAATTAAAAATTTGTGTTAGATATTGTTTTCACTTTAGAAAAATATTTTAAATGTTCTTGGATGGGTTCAAGAGAATTTAATTATTCTTTGGAACATAGAACTCTATTTTTTTTGAATAATATGTTGAGGCTCAAAGTTTTTGAATGATAACATCAAATAGTGTGGCTAAAATTTATAGGAGCTTTGTTTTAAAAAAAATTTAGGGAGGATTCACGGCTGTTAGAAATGGTGAAATTGTATTATAAAACTAAAATGATTGAGAAAGGCCTGATTTGTTAAATAGTCCACCAAACCATGTATGTGGGTGGATTCCTTGGGCTATTAGAACCATTGAGTTATGCATGAGATTTAAATCTATTATACTATCCACACATTGGTATTTTCTAATTTGATAATGGTGGTTCATATCTGGCCCATAGTGTTTCCATCTATGAGACCAAACCAAGCACCCTTTAAAATTGGTTGCAATTCAAAATTTAACATATTTTCTTTAAAGCCGAAGCCAAACTTTTCACTACTCAATTATCACAACACCTCCTCCCCCACATTGGTTATTTTATTTGGAATACTTGATACGATTTAGGATTCTTCCTATTTCAAGTGCCTATTTCTCACACTATTTGTCACATTGGATAGGCATTACTATGTGCTTAAATCCCAATCCTACCTTCCATAATTTAACTTTCAATGTGGAATGCTAAATTATAGCAAGATAATAATATTTTTTTTAGGTTATTCATTTTTTTCAATGTTTTCATCCAATTATGCATAAGTTAAAGGTAAATAATGAATGAAGATATATCTACATATACATGGTATACATTATATATGATTATATTAAAAATATTGATGTATATATCTTAGGTCATATAACCTAATGTTGATCCTTCAAAATGTTTCTCTTGAAATAATCAAACTATTAAATTATTTATTTAAATAATGATTTTATATTCCTTATAACCCTGATTCATGGTTGGAAGTTGAAAACATCCACCTAAAAAACACTTGAATTGATTAAGATGAAATTCATAATTTTAATGTAATCAAGTAATATATAACAGTTTTACACTTGTGAATAGATTCAATGTTTTAATTAAATTGATTGTTAATGGTCAAATACCTCACCTGGTAAATGGTTACAAATTAAATGAGTAATGATGTGGAAAAATCAAGAATAGTGATATGGGATATATAATATATTAGATTATGTATTATTTTTTTAAATGGTTATAATTATGGCATGTACATTATTATGAAATATTTTAATCACATTTGAGTGAATGTATTAATGAAATGAATGTGATGAATTAAATTGAAAAGGGGAATATACACTGACATGACCCACCACGATACCTTATAAAAATGTAAGATAGTGAAAAGCATGGTATGACACCGATGTAGGATATTTTGGCATGGAACTGATTACCCAGTTATATATTTTAGAATTGGATTCCATGTATTTCCATATTGGATCTAGCTTACTTCGACTACCTCATATTTGTTCCTTTGGTGCCACCCATGTCTTTTCTGATTATTTATTGATGGGATCTATGGACTCAAAGGGGACATATATGTTATGTGACTTAGGTCTTGAACCATTATAGATCAGTAACATACCTAGTTTTTGGTGGACAATATACTTGGAATTAAAGTGGTTTCCATTGTCGATGGACTTTGGTCCTGGCCCATGTAGCACTGATACATGATATGTTTAGTGTAAGATGTAACTGATGTTTTAATATTTTATAATGATATTATTCATTCATAGACTTATTTTAAAAAATAGTGTACTTGTTTAATGTTTTGTATCACTTTATAAAGTATAGGACTATACCTATTACACCTTCACATTATTTGATATTATACGAAAAGACTGGATTTCTTATTAGTATCATTGTTTGTGGTTTGTTAAATTAATCTCACCTAGTGTTTGGGATGATGATTGTTAACCTGAAAAACATCATGGATGTATGTTAGGATATAGGAACGATTCCATCTATGAATGATTTTTATAAAAAAAAATTGATAGAGTATGGGAGAAGAAAATTTCCCATGAGATCATGATCTAGTAGAGATATATATATTCTTTTGAAAAAAAATTTATAGCCTCCTATTTTTTCCTTGTTCTCTATTCATTATATATATCTTTTTTTATATAATAAGATCATGAAATAATTTTTTATATGATAATGAACAAGAATCGTATTAATTTTTATGCTAATTCTTTTCTATATGGTTATTTATTCAAATATAGATGTTTGATTTTACTATTTTATCTAATACTTTTGTTAATTTTTGTCTTTTTCTAATATACTATGTAACTCTAATCCTTAGGGTATATTTTTCCAAAAATAACATCTTAAAACCTTTCTATTAGTTGTCATCCTATATTTTATTAGGTGTAATGCTAATGGACAACTTAATCTCAGGTTTAGTTAATAATTAGTTATCATGATTCAGGATGCTAGAAGTGGTATAAAAGATTTTGTTTTTCTTTTGTCAAACTATTTTGGGTTAGAAAACTAGAGACTAGAAATGTATTTTAATTTTATAATGATCCAATGTATGGAAGTATCCTTCCCTCATACTGGGAATATATAAATTACTTGGGATGAGGATTGACGATGCATTGTCGTGCACGCTCTCAAAATTTTTTATAGCTAAGTGCAGCACAGGGGCTGACCTAGGTCGATCTTTTGAGGAGATGTCATGGTCAATCATTCACTACTTCTAATTCACTTATATAAATATATAAAAAATTAACAGAAATGGATATTAAAAATTGGAAATGAAATACTAAAATTAAACATGCAATGTAATGAAAACAGAATAAATGTAAACAGAATGATGTTAGAAAGAAAGGAGATATTCCTGAGAGAATAACCCAAATTAAACCTTTATAATCTAATTATTAGTTTCAAATTTAATTAATAAACACACTCCATCATATTCTTGAATATAATATTTTATATGAGGTTGAGAATATGCAGTGCCCTCAATGATCGCCGAGAGACCGCACATCCACCTTCTCAGTCGAGGGAAAAATATTATAAAAGAGATAGTTGAGTCTCGGGTGGTAAGTGGAGACACAAAGGAACTTTTCCCACAAAGATCCTTCTTGACCTAACTCTAATTAAATAAGAAAAAATTTATATGAATGTGAAAATACTTGGGTTCCATCCTGGATTGATCCCCCAGGATGTTCCATGGGTTGGCTACTCATGATCACATATAGAAGAGATCACAGTGGAGAAGAAGGTGGTTGAAGAACAAAAGATAAAAAATGAGAATGAGATGGAGAAGAGAAAAATATATTAAAATTTTATTTTACTATTACAATGGAAATAAACAAAAAAACAATGGAAAATGGCCACACATAAGTGCCAATCCTTTGAGAAGGGGTGAGGATACATATTTATAGGGAGATGAGGTGAAAGAATTCTCTCGAAAATAATTCTCCAAATGATGCCGCATGTATGTCCCATTGAATGGACGAATATGTAACAGGTTTCTTCATAAAAGATGTTACATATTTTCACCTTCGTTCCCCCTCCAAATATGATATTTCCCATATTATGTAGGAGTTATGGATGATTCCATCTGAGACATTTAATCTATCAATTTGACTCTCCGAATTATCAATTTTTTAACTTCCTGTGAAATTATTTCCCTCCAAAACGTCTATTTACACATTTCTTCCTTCACAAAAGTTGTTCCACATGTAATGTTTCGTCTCTCCACAAAAAATGTGCCATATTTTATGATTTTAGAGATTCTATGAATTTATTACCCAATTGAATTGTTTCTTCCAGGTGAGATGTTTCGTCTTCCACATATTGTGAGCATTTCCATAATTCCATAATGATGGTATTTTGAGTTTAAATTCATCATGGACACTTCTTGTTGAATATTTATTCCTTTCCAGTTGGACTAAATGCATTTGGAGGTGTGTGAGCCTATTTATGATTACATTTCTTTGGGGGGTTCCATTCTATCTGTGCAGAAACATTTCAACTTCATTGAAGTTTTACAACCACTATAGGATCGATTCAGCCCCTACTATGGATGAAAAATATGAAGGACATTAAATAAAGATTCTACCAAAATTTTAATCATTAATGTTGGAAATGTATTTAATGATAAATTACCAAAATAACACTATGATAACAATCTGTTAAAATTGCAGAATTAGTCCATTTTTGCATTTAAGCACAAATTTCTACTATAACCTAAAAATATGACAATTACACATAAAAAAACACAATGTTGGGATTATAAACAATGATTTATAGTATATAATATATGAAAATTTGAGCTTCATCACTCCCCCACACTTAGACGTTGCACTCTTGGGAAATCATCTTAAATCCAAATCAAATTCCACACAACAATAAAAATTGAGAAAATATCCATGATCTTATCGAAAATAGAAATCTATAATGTATCTTATATGAAAACCAAGACTCTATAATTTTCATTTAAATAATTAAAATTTTTTCAAACTCATAAATCAATCCATGTCCCAATCACAACCTACCTCATATTAAATTTTATGTCACTCTTCACTAAAGAGAAATTGATTCTGGAGTTATGCTCATACTTGAAAATCGTATGCATCACCATAGGTTTGTGAAAATTCAAAATTCTCCATAGTGTGAAACATGAAAATGAATTTAATCATTAGGGCATTAAAAATGGTTCAAATGATTCTGTGGCTTAGGGTTGGTGGAAATATGATCGAAAATTTTTTAGGATATAAAAAGAAGGTTAGACTTTTAAGTACAATTCATTATTAAATCAAAGGAATACACAAGAAGTTACACTCTCATTCTCACTTGAAAATGTGAAAAACAACACCACCCTATTTTTATGACATGTTACATGTGCCAATAATTGATTATAATGAATTATATCATCTATGTTCTCCTCCATTTTCTTAATGCTCCAGAAAGGCACAACTTTATTTCATTTTTCATTTTTTAATGGAGGATGAGCTGAAAATTGAATAAAATGAATAAATTAAAATTAATTAATATGATTTTTGAGAGTTACATGAGTCATTAAAGAATGTACAATGAGAAATTCAATCCCATATCCATTTTTTCATTTATATTTTTGATGGAGAAATGGATGAAACAAATAAAGCACAATGAAATAACAACCCATGCCCAATTCTCTTAATGTCCAATGCCTGAAATAATAACACACACTTCACACTACCCATAAATGATACACATCCCAATGAACACACACGAAAGGCTCTTCATCCACATTCAAACATTAAATATCAATGAAAAAATACTAAAAGTGTGGGTAGGTAAGAAAAAATTGGCGTGTAATGTGGCTTAATCCTCTAAGGAAATTCATGGAATCAAAGGGCTTACGAAGGATAAATGTAATGGTGGGTCTCAGGATAAAATGTGGCTAGCCAAACAGATTTCTCAATCATATCAAATACATTCATTGAAATCTAAAACGTCAAAAGAGAATATTCACAAATTCCTGTTCTCAAAAAATATTCAAGATTCCATCAAGAAAGTGTGGGTATTATGAAAAATATGTAAAAGTTGTTCAGAATACCGCACATGATTGGGAATTTATTTTTAGTCAGTGTTTCATGGTCATGGATTTCAAAAATCAGTAAAACTCATTAAACTAATTGATAATCCAATTCATGAAAATGTTTTTACATCAACAATCATTTAAAATCCATTATTTTAAAAATCATTTCAACTCTTTAAAAATAAATTGATGTGTGAAAAGTGATAAGAATATTTATTATTGCTCAAAAATCGTTATAATATAATAAAAAAATGAAAATTACACAAGATGAAATAAGTAGGTTGACACTCCCCCACACTTAAATTTAACTACCCATTTTTTCAACTAAAAAAAATATAAATATAAAGGTATAAAATCAAAGGTAAGGATGATACAACCTAACATTATTTTAGAGGTGGATGCCTTGAGTTAAACTCTTACAAGCAGCCACTTTTAAACAACAATAATGTAATGAAAATACATAAGAAAAATAAATAAAAATAATGATAAAGGGAAAAGAAAATATATAATTCTTGGTTTAGACCCCCAAGTGGGTGATAGGTTTTTACTGCCCCTAGTCTGACAGTTTTTGTGAATTATCCCCAATCAGAAGGTGGGTGTGGTTTCTTTGAGATGAACAAAAACATGTGAGTTTTACCGATATCTATGAGTAAAACCAGAATGTAGATAACCTCAAATAAGATTAAAATGTTCCCAACCCCCGATAAAGAATAAAGAAGAAATTTCAGGTTTGATGTGGGAGGGAATAAAAGATAAGGGTAATCCCGATTAAATTTGGTGGGGTCCTCCTCTATGTGATATGAAAGTTGATGTAATGTAGGTAGTCGCACCACCACCAGCTTCTTCAGCTCTTCTTCCTCGATTACCACCACTTTGGTGGTCTCATCATCAAAATCCAAGGCCTGATCCATTTGTGTTTTTTGTGAAATTTTAGGAAAGGAGATGTCAGAAAAAAATTCAATTTGAATAAAATTAAAACATAACGAATCAATAAAGAAATCATCCCTTTCAAGTCAGTCAGCTTGTAAAATGATTTCTTCTGACAGGACTATTGGCAACTCCATCTCAGCAGGTGCTTCTTCTTCTTCTTCATCCAATGTAAGAGTGAGTTAAAAATGTACTTATTGTTCAATATCAAGCATGGGATGATCAAGTTTCATGTTATCTTCAACAAAGTTATTCCAAGATTCTTTGAAAAAATGTTGACCTCCCATTTGTGCAATAGTTAGAATGTTTACTTTTGGGACGTCCTCGAGCAATGGTTGTGTTCGGGATGATGTGATAAGTTCTTTTAAATGTTATTTCTCTCATGCATCAGGTTATTTAACATAAAATGTGACTGGTGAAATCTCTTCCACCACTCATTCTAGTTCAGGTTCCGACTCATGTTCGGGTTTCTCCTGGGATGTGCATACATATTCTGCAATCAATTCTATTTGGACCTCTAGGTTTTTCACTTTATCGTTAATCCAATGAACATGATCATCATGTTCATTGTAAACATTTTCATGCACTTGAGATTGGTCAGTCCATGCATTATACTCTTAATTTGAATACATCATTAACGAAGAAGATTTTTTTATGTTCTTGAAATTTAGGATTTTTTTGTTGTTTTCCTTAAATGAAAGGAAAATTAATTACAAAAGGTGAATATAAATAGTGAATGAAATCCACATGGCTACTCAAGAACAGTGCCAATTTGATGAAGCGTTATCATGCACGCTCTCAAAAATATTTATAGCTATGTGCAGCACAGGGGCTGACCTAGGTCTATCTCATGAGGAGCTGTCGTGGTCAATCACTCACTACATCTAATTCACTTATATAAATATATAATATAATGTTCAGAAATGAATATTGAAAATTGAAAATGATATTGTAAAATTAAAAATGCAATGGAATGAAAACAGAATAATGTACACCGAACGATTTTAGAAAGAAAGGTTATATTCCTGAGAGAATCACCCAGATTAAACCTTCATCGTCTCATTCTTAGTTATAAATATAATTAATAAACACACTCTATAATATGTGTGAATATCCTCTTTTATATGTGGTTTTGAATATGCAGTGCTCTCAATGATCACCGAGAGACCGCACATCCACCTCCTCGATCTAGGGAAGATATTATAAAATAGAAAGTTGAGTCTCAGGTGGCAAGTGGAAACACAATGGTGCCATTCCAACTAAGATATTTATAGACCTAACTCTAATTAAATAATAAAAAATTAATATTAATGTTCAAAGACATATGTTTAAACCTAGATTGATCCCCCAGGATGTTCCACGGGTTAGCTACTCATGATCACAAGTAGACGAGATCATGGTGGAGAAGAAGGGGGTGGAAGAACAAAATATAAAAAAATGATAATGAGATGAAGAAGAGAAAAATATATTAAAAATGCATTATACTATTACAGTGTAAATAAATTACAAAACATTGGAAAATGGCCACACAGAAGTCCCAATCCTTTGGGAAGGGGTGAGGATACATATTTATAGGGAGATGAGATAAAAGAATTTTCTTAAAAATATTTCTCCAAATGATGTCGCATGTATGTCCCATTGAATGGCCGAATTTGTAACAGGTTTTTTAATAAAAGATCTTCCATAATGTCTCGTATTTTCACCTTCCAAATACGAGATTTTTTTTAATATTATGTATGAGTTATGGCAGATTCCATCCGAGACATTTAATCTGACCATTTGACTCACCGAATTATCAATGTTTCAACTTCCTTTGACATTATTGCCCTCCAAAACGACTATTTACGCTTTTCTTCCTTTTCAAAAGATGTCAAAAATGTAGTTTTTCGTCTCTACACAAAATATGAGCAACTGTGGATGAGGTTTCGCAATTCTATGAATTTATTACCCAATTGAACTGTTTCGGTCAGGTGAGATATTTCGTCTTCCACATATTCTAAGTGTTTCCATAATGCTTTAATGAGGGTATTTTTACTTAAAATTCATTATGGACATGCCTTGTTAAACAATATTTCCATTCCATCTGGACATAATTCATTTGGAGTTGTGTGCGCCTAGTTAGGCTTCCGTTACGTTGGTGGGTGCCATTTTGTCGGCTCGGAAACATTCCAACTTCATTGAATTATTATGACCACTAGAAGACAAATATGAAGGATATTAAATAAGGATTTTAACAAAATTTTAATCATAAAATTTTAACATATATTTAATTCCAAATTACCAAAATAACCCTATGATAAAAATCTGTTAAAACTGCAGAATTAGGTTATTTTTTCATTTAAGCTCAAATTACCCCTATAACCTAAAAATGTGACAATTACCCATTAAAAAACACTATTTTGGGATTATAAACAATGATTTATAGTATAAACTATATGAAAATTTGAGCTTCACCATTGATGTTAATTTTTTTTCTTTTATAGTTTTCTTCATTTCTGAATTGGGTGATACACATGATTTGTGGTATTTTTTATTACCATAGGATAATCTTTTTCCCATGGATGGTATGACAAAAAGGTATTATCTTATTTTTAATATTAATAAATTGATGGTCTACTTGTCATGAATATTCTCTATAATATTTGATTTACGACAAGCATTTTCCATATCATGTGGTAGTTCCCTAATAGATATGTTAAAATTGTTCTACCAATTATTACGTGAAAGGTTAAATAAATAGATAATTTACCTAACTTCATCAACCTAAATATTGTTTTCCCATATATGTTGATGGTGTAAAATTAAAAAAATATTAATATATTTTTAATATATGTTACCACGTTTTCATGAGCTAAAATGTTAGTTAGATATGAAAACTTGGTTGAAAATATTAATTTATAAACACAGTTATTCTATAAATTGGTAATTGTGATACATCAAAATATTTTTTACATGTATATGTTGATGGTGTCATATTTTTTAAAAAAATATTATATTTTCAATATATTTAACTACGGTTTCATGTGATAAAATGATAGTTTGATATGAATACATTGTTAAAAAATTTAATTTATAAACATAGTACTTCAATAAATTAGTAATTTTGATACATCTAATCAAGCTAACATAGATGGAATTGTTACATTATGATACAAACTGTAAAATATAGGTCATAAATCCATGACTTCCTAATTCAATATTTTGAAGCATAAAAATTTATAAATTGGGAATGTTAAATCATCTATCTTTAACATTATATTGATATATTATTATGACCTAATGATCTCTAAATGTTAAAAATATAAGGGTTATCATTTAATACGGATGCCAATTTAAACATAATTGGTGTTTTTCTATATAATTTACAATTTAAATTTCATATACTAAGAAATAATCGATGATTTAATGAAATTTAACCTAACCCCACCATCAATAGTGAGTAGTAGGGAGTATATCATATGATCCTTTATGATCTTTTATGTCACCTAGTCTAGGATTTAGCAGAAGAAATAGGGGTGTTTAATCTTATATAGGAATGATTGTATTTTTATTATTCTTATATCTATGTTTTATACTATTATTAAATAATATTTAAGGAATGTTCTTATTATTTTATATATATTACACCATAATATAATTGAAGAGCGTGATGTAATAGTGGAGTAAACTATATTCC